>JALAZF010000295.1:3059166-4343333 GCA_022829125.1 Lathyrus tuberosus | reverse complement strand
AAAGTCAGGAATAGTGCTATTTAGCGATTCTATGTGTGTTGAATCATACAATAGTGCATTGATGTGAATGTATATAGATTGTATGTGATTGTATGAGATGAATGCATGAATATATTGTGAATATGTGTGCATTTCAAGAATGTCTTGTGTCATTTTGCATATGAAGCATCATGGAATACATTCTTGTGTTGAGCGATTCTAATGAGAATCCGTCGTAACGTCGTGTGCCCATGTGGGGTGTGAGCGATGATTACGAATGATTGTGTGCCCATGTGGGGTGTGAGCAATCGGATCGTGTGCCCGTGTGGGGTGTGAGCGATCGGGTCGTGTGCCCATGTGGGGTGTGAGCGATCCATAAACATTGTGTGCCCATGTGGGGGTGTGAGCAATGGGTGAACATCGTAGGCCCGACGGGGAGTTACTTCGGTAACGAGCGATGGTTCCAGCAGAGTTCCTGAGTGAACTAGTGATGATTGAGTCGGTACCGCATTGCATTTGCATAGAGTCGTGTGTCGGTCTCTATGATTTGCATTTATCATCTTTATAATGATGTGTTGTTGAATGAACATAATTGTGTATGTTTATATGGAATGGTTGAGAATTGTGAAAGTGTGCATGATGAATATGCTTGGTGGATATATATATATATATATATATATATATATATATATATATATATATATTATTTATATATATATATATATATATATACATTGTGATGTATATAGATGGAAATGTGATGAATTGTGGTGAGAAGGTGTAATATGTGTATTTTTATGTTTATATATAATTATATGCATTGTTATTATGATAATATTTCTCACCCTTCTGCTGTTTTATGATGCTCTATGAGGCATTGCAGAGTAGGTATACTGGAGGTCTTTCTGTGAAGCATGTCTTCATTCTTTTGGTCGGTTGGCTCTGATATGTAGCACCGGGTAGCTAGGATGTATATTATTCTTTTGTGATACATTTGCATATGTATCTTGCTGATGAATTTGTGTATATAAACATGAATGATGTTGTTGTATCATACTTGTTGATGTATATATGTTCGATGTTATCAATGTTTGGATTTTCCGCTTTTATTCTAAATATTGAGATGTGGGTGTAAGGAGAAAGTTCCTCTGTGGCAAGTTACCCCACTGTTGCATATCAATATAATGAGCAGGTGTTGTATGTATTAAATGCGTGTATGATGTGACATGCCTATTTTATACTATGTTTTAATCGTACTCTGGCGAATTTTTTTCTTAATATGTGCCTAAATGATTTATGTGATTATTTGGGGGTATAGAAAGGGGGTGTTACATTAAGTGGTATCAGAGCCAGAGTTGAGTCAGTTGTGTCTGTCTTGTTGTTATGTTGGTTGAACTGTTGTTTAACCTTGTTGTCATTTTTGGGAATAATCAGAAGATGGCTGGTAGAAACGACAATGCGATGGCTGCTTCTTTGGAAGCAATGGCTAGGGCAGTGCAAGGTGCACCTAACGTGAATTCTAATGACGAATTCAGGAAGAATCAACCACCGGTTTTCAAAGGAAGATTTGATCCCGATGGAGCTCAATTGTGGTTGAAGGAGATTGAAAGAATCTTCAGAGTTATGGGCTGTGTGGAGGAAAACAAGGTGAGGCTTGGGTCTCACATGCTGAAGGAAGAAGCCGACGATTGGTGGGTCGGTATGCGTGAAGTTCTTGAGGTGGATGATGAAGAGATAACTTGGAATTTATTTCGTACTGAATTCTTGAGGAAGTATTACCCTGAGAGTGTGAAGGGAAAGAAGGAGATGGAGTTTCTTGAACTGAAACAGGGTAGTATGTCTGTGGTGGACTATACTGCTAAATTTGTGGAGTTGGTTCAATTCCATCCTCATTATGCTGCGATTACTGCTGAGTTCTCAAAGTGTATTAAATATGAGAATGGTTTACGTCCTGAGATTAAACAAGCTGTGGGATATCAAAGGATAAGGAGGTTTGCGGATTTGACGGAATGTTGTAGAATCTTCGAAGAAGATAGTAAGGCTCGTTCTACACATTACAAAAGTTTGAATGAGAGGAAGGGGAAGCAACAAGCTAGAAGTGGACCGTATGTGACACCCGTTGATAATGGCAAGCATAGGGGAAGCTTTGATAGAAGATCTGGAGGAGGAGGTTCCGGTGTTGTTAGGTGTTACAAATGTGGTGAAATAGGTCATAAATCTTTTGAGTGTGGGAAGCCTGTAGCGAAATGTTCTAATTGTGGTGGTCTTGGGCATGCTGCTACAGATTATAGAAGAAATATGGTGAAGTGCTATAATTGTGGAGAAGTGGGTCACATTAGTACTAAGTGTACTAAGCCGAAACAAGCTCAAGCGGGCGGAAAGGTGTTTGCATTGGCGGGGACTCAAACTACGAATGTGGACCGTTTGATTAAAGGTACATGCTTTATTAATAGTACACCTTTAGTTGCTGTTATTGATACGGGAGCGACTCATTCGTTTATTTCGTCTGAGTGCGCGAAGCGTTTGAATCTTGCGTTAACTTTGATGGGTGCTGAAATGGTTATTGAGACTCCTGCTTCAGGGTCGGTAAATACATCTTTGGTGTGTATGAGTTGTCCTTTGACCATGTATGGTAAAGACTTCATTATGGATTTAGTATGTTTGCCGTTGGTAGGATTGGACGTAATCTTGGGTATGAACTGGTTGCAATTTAACCGAGTTCATATAGATTGCTATCACAAGTTAGTAAGGTTTCCTTCTTTGGAAGATGATGAATTTGAGAGTTTCCTATCCACTAAAGAGTTGAAGAAACTTTTAGCGGACGAAGCTCACTTGTTTGGTTTGTTTGCATCATTGTCGGTGGAGAGTAAAGTTGAGCTGGATGTGTTCCCAATGGTGTGTGAATTTCCAGAAGTGTTTCCGGAAGATATTACGGATGTACCGCCAGAAAGAGAAGTTGAATTTTCTATTGATCTAGTTCCGGGTACTAGACCGATTTCGATGGCACCGTATCGTATGTCGGCATCAGAATTGGTAGAATTGAAAAAGCAATTGAATGACTTGTTGGACAAGAAATTTGTAAGGCCAAGTGTTTCTCCTTGGGGTGCTCCGGTATTGTTGGTAAAGAAGAAGGACGGGAGTATGCGGTTATGCATTGATTATCGACAGTTGAACAAAGTGACAATTAAGAACAAGTATCCGCTTCCAAGGATCGATGATTTGATGGACCAATTGGTTGGTGCGAATGTTTTTAGCAAGATTGATTTGAGATCAGGATACCACCAGATTCGTGTGAAAGAAGAGGATATTCAAAAGACGGCATTTAGGACACGGTATGGTCATTACGAATACTCTGTGATGCCATTCGGGGTTTCTAACGCGCCGGGTGTGTTTATGGAATACATGAATCGTATTTTTCATGAACAGTTGGATCGTTTTGTGGTTGTGTTAATTGATGATATTTTGATTTACTCTAAGTCTCAAGAGGAGCATGAAGAGCATTTGAGAATTGTGTTGCAAATTTTGAAAGAGAAACAATTGTATGCTAAGTTGTCGAAGTGTGAATTTTGGTTATCGGAAGTAAGTTTCCTTGGACATGTTATTTCCGGTAGTGGTATTAGTGTTGATCCATCCAAGATAGATGCGGTGATGCAATGGGAGGCTCCTAGGTCGGTTACGGAGATTCGAAGCTTTTTAGGCTTGGCAGGTTATTATCGGAGATTTATTGAGGGATTTTCGAAATTGGCACTTCCTTTAACGCAATTGACTTGTAAAGGAAAGGCTTTCATCTGGGATATTCATTGTGAAGAGAGTTTCAATTAGTTAAAGCGAAGGTTGACAACGACTCCAATCTTGATTTTGCCTAATCCTAATGAACCATTTGTTGTGTATTGTGATGCTTCATTGACAGGTTTAGGTGGTGTTTTGATGCAAGATGGAAAAGTGGTGGCATATGCTTCTAGTCAATTGAGAGTGCATGAAAAGAATTATCCTACACATGACTTGGAGTTAGCGGCGGTGGTGTTTGTTTTGAAAATATGGAGGCATTATCTTTATGGTGCGAGATTTGAAGTTTTTAGTGATCACAAAAGCTTAAGATATTTATTTGATCAGAAAGAATTGAACATGAGACAAAGGAGGTGGCTAGAACTTTTGAAGGATTATGATTTTGGTTTGAATTACCATCCGGGTAAGGCAAACGTGGTGGTCGATGCCTTAAGTCGGAGGTTGTTACGTATGTCCGCATTGATGATGAAAGAATGGGAACTTTTGGAGGATTTCAGAGATTTGAGTTTGGTTTGTGAAATGACGCCGAGAAGTGTACGACTTGGTATGTTACATGTTACGAATGATTTTCTTGCAACGGTTAGTGAAAAACAAAAGTTGGACTTGAAATTCGTGGATTTGATGATGAATGAGAACGAGGATTTTAAGGTTGATAATTATGGAGTTTTGAGATTCCTTGGTCGTATTTGTATTCCCGATGATGTGGAGTTGAAAAAGATGATTCTAGAGGAAGGACACCGAAGTAATTTAAGTATTCATCCGGGTGCGAACAAAATGTATCAAGATTTGAAGAAGATCTTTTGGTGGTCCGGTTTAAAGAGGGATGTGGCTCGATTTGTGTATGCATGCTTAACTTGTCAAAAGTCTAAGGTGGAACATCAAAAACCGAGTGGATTTATGCAACCGTTGGATATTCCGGAATGGAAATGGGATAGTATATCGATGGATTTTGTTACGGGATTGCCGAATACGCAAAGAGGTCATAATGCTATTTGGGTAATTGTTGATAGGCTTACTAAATCTACCCACTTTATTCCAATTGATATTAGTTGTCCTTTGGAGAAGTTAGCCGAGATTTATGTTCTTGTGATTGTGAAGCTACATGGAGTTCCTAAGAGTATTGTATCGGATAGAGATCCAAGGTTTACATCGAGGTTTTGGGAGAGTTTACAAAAGGCTTTGGGTTCTAAGCTAAGATTGAGTTCGGCTTACCATCCGCAAACGGACGGTCAAACCGAGAGGACGATTCAATCGTTGGAGGATTTATTGCGTGCTTGTGTACTCGAGCAAGGTGGTGCTTGGGATGGTTATCTGGCGTTGATTGAATTCACTTACAATAACAGTTTTCATTCGAGTATAAGTATGGCACCATTTGAGGCTTTGTATGGTCGGAGATGTCGAACACCTTTATGTTGGCATGAAACCGGCGAGAGGACGATAGTTGGACCGGAAATGGTACAACAGACGACGGAGAAAGTGAAGTTTATTCGGGAGAAGATGAAAGCTTCTCAAAATAGACAAAAGAGCTATCATGATAAGAGGAGGAAAGACCTTGAGTTTCAAGAAGGCGACCCTGTGTTTTTGAGAGTTACACCAGTTACGGGTGTGGGTCGTGCTTTGAAATCGAAGAAGTTGACATCTCGTTTTATTGGTCCGTATCAGATTACTTCACGAGTTGGTGTTGTGGCTTACCGTGTGGCGTTGCCTCCGAACCTTTCGAATTTGCATGACGTATTCCATGTTTCGCAACTTCGGAAATATGTTCTGGATCCGTCACATGTTATTCCTATGGACGAGGTTGAAGTGAGAGATAACCTTACGGTGGAAGCTTTACCGGTTAGGATTTTGGACCGCGAAGTTAAGAAACTAAGGGGCAAGGATATTGCGCTGGTGAAAGTAGCGTGGGGAGGCGCTGCGGAAGGCAATATGACGTGGGAACTAGAGAGTGGGATGCGAGAGTCGTATCCGGAGTTGTTTGAATCAGGTATTATTTTCGAGGACGAAAATTTCTAAAGTGGGGGAGAGTTGTAACGCCCCGATTTTGATTATTCCATTATTCCTGAGTCTTTTAATTTAATTGGGTGATAAATTATTTTATTTGTTGAATTGGTGTGTTAAATGCTATTTTACCGTTTTCGAGAGTTTTCGGGGAAATTAGAATGGAGGGTATTTTAGTCTTTTCTCAATTAATTATAAGTTAGAAATTTTGTGGAATTAGAATTGTGTGAGAAAAATGAATTAAATTGATTTAGTGGAAAATGAGAGAAAAGAAATAGAAAAGAAAGAAAATAGATAGAAAAGAGAAATAGAGAGAAATAGAGAAAGATAGAAAGAAAAAGGAGAGAAAGAAAGAAGAGGAAGAGAAAAGAAGAGGAAAGGAGGAAAAACTTAGAAATTCATCAAGATCAATCAATTAGCAAGCTTGGAATCCGGGTAAGGGTGTGAAACATTGTTATCTTATCAATGTATGTGATTATGTATGAATTGTTGTTGTTGTTGATGAATTTTGTGAGTTTTAGGGTATAAACCATTGTTGAGAAATTGATTGGAAATTGATCCAAATGTATTAAAACTCATGTTGATTGTGTTCATAGTTGTTTATACATGATTGGTATGTATTGTTATACATCAAATTGGCATTTTTCTGAGTGTTAGGTGAAGATTTGGATGATTGGGGAGTGGGAAACGCAGAACTTCGTTCTGCAGAATTTTTCTGGGTATGCTCTGGCCATACGCGTAAGGGGCATGTCCATACGCGTATGAGCCAAGGCGATACGCGTATCATTGGCTTGTTTTTGGGCCAATACGCGTATGAATCTTGGCATTACGCGTAACATGGGCGAGCCATGGGCCAGTACGCGTATGGGTTTTGGGAACATGGAATCGTGAAGGAAATGGTTTCTGTCCGTACGCGTATGGACATGGGTGATACGCGTATGGACAGGAGGAATGTAAAAATGGGATTTTTCAAAATGTCGTTTTCGTTTTCGTCCGTAACTTTTGTTCCGATTATCCGATTTTTACATTCTTGGTGTCGTTGGAAAGGTATTGAGCTGTACATTGTGATTATGATGTTTTGAAAATCGTTAGCCGATTTAATTATGTCGGAAAGTCGGGAATAGTGCTATTTAGCGACTTTTACCGTTTTGACTGTGTGTTTGAATGTGAATCATACAATAGTGCATTGATGTGAATGTATATAGATTGTATGTGATTGTATGAGATGAATGCATGAATATATTGTGAATATGTGTGCATTTCAAGAATGTCTTGTGTCATTTTGCATATGAAGCATCATGGAATACATTCTTGTGTTGAGCGATTCTAATGAGAATCCGTCGTAACGTCGTGTGCCCATGTGGGGTGTGAGCGATGATTACGAATGATTGTGTGCCCATGTGGGGTGTGAGCAATCGGATCATGTGCCCGTGTGGGGTGTGAGCGATCGGGTCGTGTGCCCATGTGGGGTGTGAGCGATCCATAAACATTGTGTGCCCATGTGGGGTGTGAGCAATGGGTGAACATCGTAGGCCCGACGGGGAGTTACTTCGGTAACGAGCGATGGTTCCAGCAGAGTTCCTGAGTGAACTAGTGATGATTGAGTCGGTACCGCATTGCATTTGCATAGAGTCGTGTGTCGGTCTCTATGATTTGCATTTATCATCTTTATAATGATGTGTTGTTGAATGAACATAATTTTGTATGTTTATATGGAATGGTTGAGAATTGTGAAAGTGTGCATGATGAATATGCTTGGTGGATATATATATATATATATATATATATATATATATATATATACATTGTGATGTATATAGATGGAAATGTGATGAATTGTGGTGAGAAGGTGTAATATGTGTATTTTTATGTTTATATATAATTATATACATTGTTATTATGATAATATTTCTCACCCTTCTGCTGTTTTATGATGCTCTATGAGGCATTGCAGAGTAGGTATGTTGGAGGTCTTTCTGTGAAGCATGTCTTCATTCTTTTGGTCGGTTGGCTCTGATATGTAGCACCGGGTAGCTAGGATGTATATTATTCTTTTGTGATACATTTGCATATGTATCTTGCTGATGAATTTGTGCATATAAACATGAATGATGTTGTTGTATCATACTTGTTGATGTATATATGTTCGATGTTATCAATGTTTGGATTTTCCGCTTTTATTCTAAATATTGAGATGTGGGTGTAAGGACAAAGTTCCTCTGTGGCAAGTTACCCCACTGTTGCATATCAATATAATGAGCAGGTGTTGTATGTATTAAATGCGTGTATGATGTGACATGCCTCTTTTATACTATGTTTTAATCGTACTCTGGCGAATTTTTTTCTTAATATGTGCCTAAATGATTTATGTGATTATTTGGGGGTATAGAAAGGGGGTGTTACAACGATCGCCCCGTTTACTTCTACAGAGGGACTTATACAATGAGTGAGGCCCAAAAAGTTTTGTGTACAAGGGGGGATGGGTCTTACACTCTCTCAAGAGGCCCAAAGAGTTTTGAAAATGATTTATGAGGGTTGAATTAATCCAAAACCCTAATTTGTTTTCAAAATGTATTTAATTGAATAAAAATTCAATTAAAATGATAAAAAATTGTTTAACATATGGAAAACAAATTGTGATCTTGGATTAATGCTTCAAAAATTAAGTATTGACCTACAAAATAATTAGAAAGCATTAAAAGTTGCAAAATCAATGTAGAAAAAATATTTAAAATGCCAAAAACAAATAAAATATTAATTCTTTGCAAAAATATCAATTATATGAAATAAATAACATTTTTGTGAATTATTAAAAAAAGAATCAACTCAAAATCATTAAAACTCAGAGAGAAATTAATTTTTGAATCAATTAAACAAAATCACAAAATTCAAATATTTGAATATATGAAAAATGGCGCCAAGAACAAGCTGAAGAACACGCGCGTGTTCTTGAATTCTCAGATTTGCATTTTCTATCCAATCTCCGTGAATACTTAATCATATCATGCAATCCACATATCATTATGCTCGTCTCAACCTCACGATCATGTCTATGTCCATTAATTTCATTTAAATTAAACATACAACAAGAAATCACGAAGAGACCTCAAGAACCCTAATTTCTGCATGAAGGCTAGGATTTTTGATACACGATTCAAACAATGCAATTAATTGAGGGAAAACATTCCATGCATGATTATGAACATATGGCCAAATTATTGTGCGAGGAAATATGCATAGATTGAGAGATAACCAAGTATGTGCTTACCTCCAAGCCGTGACAGCAAGTTCAAAGTGATTTTTGATTTGGAGGTGTTACAGACAAGTTTTGATGATCTGGACAGCTTCCCTACACCATATGGAGTGTGTTTGAACACTTGGATTGAATTGAAATGGACTGGATCAGTTTATGGCATCTCAGCTGCAACTTCACTTCAAACTTGTGTGGATGGCAAGTGATTTTGAGATTTTGATGTTCCAGATGTTATGTGAGTGTTTGATCAGCTCATATGTGATGTATGTGAGGTGTGTGAGTGATTGGTTTGATTGGAATTGCTCTCAAACACAAAACCCGATAGCTACTTTGCTAAGAAAGGCATTTTTGCCAAGAGAAATATATTTTGAGGAAAGCATCTGTTAGATGGCTTTGGTGTACTCAAACTGACCACAATTGAGCTCTATTTATAGTAGAGCAAGTTTGTTTTGCAAGGAATAGTGCATGGCAGCTGTTAAGTAGGTTTGGCCAATGTTGGCAAATGAAAATCCAAGTCTCCTCTAGCCATTGACTAGAGGTTAGGGCACAGAGCTTTGGTCCCCTTGGTCTTGGATAAGTCTTGACTGATTTCAGATGAGAATGGCTCAGTCCATGCCACCTTGATGGTTCCATTGAATGCCTCATTCCAAATTTGAAGTCTTGTCCCTATTTTGGCCATTCTAGGTTCAACATGCTATTTCTTGTTCCTTGGACCTTGGAGGCTTGGCTCAGTGATTGTCCCCTTTAGATTCAATCCTCTGAGGTGTCCAAGTGGATAGGAGCAATTGAATTTGGCTGATTTTGGCAAATCGACCAAAGTTGCAAATTCTGCCTTGCCTTGACAGATTTCAGCAAGGCAACTTGGCAATGTTGTATCTCATGGTGTAGGTTGAATTTGGCAATGTTCTTGGCCATTTTGGAAAGATCTTACATGATACAACAACTGTTTAAACAAGTTTGGTTTTGATCTCTTTTGATTCCAAGTGAAAAATCCCCCTACATTTGGCAAAAAGTGAGGCAGAATCTGACTTAGTGAAAATTTCACTAAGTGTTGGAAAAAGTGACATTTTCACTTTTCAGCCACTTTGATCACTCCATAACTCAAAATCCTTAATGAATTGGAATGACTTGTAGTTGAAGTTTTTGTAGGTGATAATGAGGGCTACAAATCCATCCTTGGATGAGAAAAAATGGCCTTGTCGTTTAGGAGTTATGGTCCTCCAAAGTTGGTACCTTTGCCACTTTATTTTTAACTTAGAAAAATTTCTAAGTTTTATGGTTACCCCTTTTACAAGTTATCTCACTTTTCTTGATTTTTCATGATGAATGATGATTCAAATCATACATTAACATCATTTTAGGGTTAAAAATCCATTTTGTTGAAAAATCTCAAAAAGTCAAAGTTGACTTTTGTGCACAGTTGACTTTTTATCAGATGAATTCCAAACTGTGCAATTCTTCAGGAAATCATGTCCTTGACCTAAATCAAACTTGATGGACATGTTCCATGGGTGTCATAGGGTATATTCAATCATGTATTAGGGTTTGGGAGCATGTCTTAGTCAAAAGTCAAAGTTACAGTTGACTTTTCTCTTAAAACCCTAATTGTGGTGCAGATGAAATTGAGACTTGTTGCTCAAGCTTCTTGGATCAATCCATTGTTCTAAATGGATCAATATGGTATATTAGAGACCCTCAAATCATGTCTTGAGGTCTTGGCTCATGGTTTGTCCCAAAAGTCAACTTAGGGGTGAATTAGGTCAAGAAACCCTAATTCCTGATTTTTGATGTATGCATCCCCTGAGGCAAAATTGACTTGATGAATGGGTTCATGAGGTTCATGAAGTATATTAGGTTATGTTTTGGATCATTTCCTTGTGCCCAAATGAAAAATTTCCATCTGGAGGCCCTGGTCGACCAAAACCCTAATTTGGTGACACTGTCGATCTTGAGACTTGATCCACCTAGAGGGAGCAGCCTTGTGCTTAATCCTTGAAGTGGGAGTCCTTTTTTATCCTTTGAGGATGTTTAAGAGATTAGACAAGTTGAAGATCAGGTCATTTCTTGATTGATCCTTTGTCTAAGCACTTAGAGAGGGCTTGAAACCCTAATTTTGATTGTAGTGGATGCTAACCCATCTTTGGGGAGACTAATGAAGCATAAAGGTACATCCATATTGTGATGATGATTTTCACAATGATGGGAAATCTAAGTGGTCAAAATTTGGGGTATTACACTTACCCACCACCAATAACTTCAATCGACCTTCAGCCCTTTCCATTCTTCAACAGCAACACTTCCCTTTGAAATTTCAAATCCAAAACCATCTCATTTTTCAGCAACATCACCTTCACCATTCAAAGCTACCACATATTCCATTTTGGAGGTCACAAAATAGCCTCAAAGAACCCCAACCATACCAAATCAAACCTTCAAACTCCACCATTTCAAATCGCACAAAACCTCTTTCTCCTTCAATCAAACCCTTCAATCGTCATCGAATCATCTTCAACCAAACATCACGAACCTTTATAAAAAACAAATCCATTCGATACCAGAAAATAGAACAGAGAAGAAGAGAGTGAGATTGAAATCAAAAACGAAATCAAATCGAACCAACCTGAGATTCAAATCGATTGAAACGAAGGCTTAGAACTTAAACCGAGCGAGAAAACATACCGAAAGGTTGAGACGTTATAGGCTGGCGTCGATTTTGCTTTTGACGGGGTTATGGATCCTATGTTTTGACCTCGCCCGGATTTGGTTGTAGCGCGATGGTGTTCCTCTAAAACTGGGGAGTTTATGCGGCGTTCGATTTGTTCCAAGGATAGAAGTTTTTATCCTTTCTCTGTTTTCATTTTCAGGTTAAGTTGAATCGAAACGTGACAAGTTCAATTTCAACGTGAAACATGTGTTTGTTTTCTTTCTGGATAAGTTGTGTATGGCTGCTGTTGGGCTTTTTTTTAGGCCCACAATGGAGCTATACCATTCGTAGTCCAACGCCCCGCCTCCCTTTCTATTCATTTTACTTCTTCCACTTTTTTTAATTATTATAACATTTTGGTTATTTTTGTTAATTGGGTTCACATTTTTTTTATAAGTTCTGTTGTTTAATATATTTGAGGTTTTGATTAAGAATTTTGTTTCCATTTTGATCACCTTTACAATTTCATTTTCAATTTTTATTAGGGCCTATGACATAAAAAACTTCTTGATTTTGTTGATTTATTCAAGTCACAAATATCATGATTCATATGAGGCCATTTTTCAATTTATTTTTTATTGGTCAATGAAAATCTAATAGAAAGGTATTCCATTTATCGATCTAAATCCTTATTTAGATGAGACCGAATTTATTTTCATTTCGAGCCCGTTTCTTTATTTTTGGGCCAATGATCTCACAAAAATCATGTTTTATTGATTTATCAAAATCAATTAATCTCTTGATCAGTATGAGGCCACCTTTTATTTATTTTTATTGGTCGATAAAAAGTTAAATATCGAGATTATCGATTTACCGATATAAATCTTGATTAAATACGAGACCAATTTTATTTTCATTTCGAGCCCGTTTCTTTATTTTTGGGCTGATGATATTACAGAAATCACGACTTAGTCGATTTATCAAATTACTAAAAGTCGTGATATGTATGTGGCCACCTTCATTATTTTATCGGTCGATGAAAGTCCAACATCATAGATTATTGGTTTCTCGATTAAATCATGATTAAGACGAGACCGACTTTATTTCTACTTCATTCTGTATTTTCTTATATCTTCATTTTCATTTTTAACCGATGAAGACTTTCTATTCACGAACATTGTTAGCGAAGCGACGAACCTTCATTATTTCAAATTTGTAGTGAGTGATCATTGAGATTTCTTTCTATACTTTGAGATCGTGATAGGTTACCTTCGACTAATCAACGAGAGTTTGTGACTCAAGACGAGGTCTCCACCTTTTCTTTTCGTGTGACACGATTTCATCGGAGAATGATCCTCAATATCATTTCTCCATCGTGCCTTAACATAAAGATTGAGTTGTGTCTCCTCCTATAGTGTGGTCTTCCTCATAGACCATGCTACGATGGTTTAGCACTACATTGAACCCGATTCATCGATCCAATAAATTAATCAACAATCACTAAATTTACTTTCAGTCAATATATATATCTTGATTTATTCTTTATGTCGATTATTATCCTTGTTAATATTATCATTGTTCATATTTATATCTTGTGTATATTGTTCATTTTATTTGTTCATTTAAAATACACTAATAAATATCGAAACCCTAAAAAACTCAATTGACCGGACTGTGGTTACTATTGTGTTTTGGACTGACGACTTAGATTTAGGACTTTACCCTATGCTCTTGGAGTTGGTATTCTGGTCTTCGGATCTTGCTTGGCTGGTCAGTGGCCCATCGGTGGGAAGTGTTTATGCACTATTCTAGTCAGATCTTTCTATCTCTTGCTCATTTACATTGATGCATTTTTTTTATGTCTGCATGTATATATGTTTGCCTGACATTACTTTTTAGCATATTAATATGATACTATGTGGATACTATCAGTCTTTGATTTATTATCACTTGACTTTGATATCACTGTATATACCATGTTCATATCTTGTTCATTCTATCATATCCTTTTCATATTATCTGGATTATATCTTTGTTCATATTCACACTGTTTATATCATATTCAGGATTGTTCACACTTGACCCTCCTTCCAAAGGAAAGTTCCTACTTTGACTCCTAAGTCACAATCCATTCCCATTTCATCTTTGGCCTCATAAGAGCCGTTTCCCTCATAGTTTAGTAATAGGATGGAGTTATCATGAACTCCATGTGATTCTCACTATCATGAGAACTCACTTTACCTTTTACTCAGACTTACAGAGTTATCATGAACTCTGTGTGGTTCTCACTATCATCAGAATTCACTTTCTCCCTTCATAACGTAGACTTAGAGAGTTATCGTGGACTCTACGTGAGCTTATGCCCATTCCCTTTGGAACGTTGGCCATAGTCAATGTTTCCTTTTCTTTCACCCTTAGTTAGGTGAACTACGGTTGCTCTGATTCTTTAGGCAAATACGTAGGCACAAGATGCGACGTCTTGGAGAGCAAACTTAGTGTACATACCTTAGGTCTTTACCTTAGCATAGATATCTTAGCAAGCAAATATAACATAGCACAAACTTAAACAAGAGGTTCCTGTAGAGTACTACAGATACTTAGGGTGCTAATACCTTCCCTTTGTATAACCAACCCCCGAACCTTAGATCTTCCCCCTTTAGGTTTTTTAACGATCTTGAACCTTTCCTTTGGATAAATCAAAGTCGATTGTAAAAGAAATATGATGCAAGTTAATTCATAGCTTGTTATCCGATTTTCACCGCAACACTTGTGAAGCAAGACATGACTTGAAGCTTAAAGATGAACTTCAAGGACCTCAAATACATCACATTGACATGTCTACAAGATTTGATTGACTCAAAAAGCTCAAGTCATAAGCCACAAGAACTCAGATTCATCTGATCACAAATTAGGGTTTTTTGAAGAAAAAGTCAACCCTACCATTGACTGTTGACCAACAATTGATCTCAAACCTTGGGGAAGGGTTCAAGACATTCCTAAATACCTCTAGAGGCCATCCATGAAGTTTAATTAGGCCCAAGGATTGATTTCACAAAGGGATCACAAAGTCAAAGTTTCATCTGCTGAAAAAGTCAACTGTACAAAAATCCAAGTTTGACATTTTGAAATTTGGGTCAACCAAGGTTCCCTTAACCATAAAATCATGATAATATGCGATTTGAATCATCATTCATAAAGAAAAATCAAAGAAAATGAGTTAACTTCTAAAAGGGGCAATCTTAGAAACTTAGAATTTTTTCTATGTTATGAAATAAAGTTACTAGGGTACTAACTTCCAAGGATCATAACTTGAGATCCAAGCAACTATTTTGGGTGATCCAAAGCTGGATTTGTAGGTCTTGCTACACTCTACAAAAGCTTCAACTACATCAAACTCCAATTTCACATGGATTTTTAGTTATGGAGTGATCAAAATGGCTGAAAACATGAAAATGACACTTTTCCAACACTTAGTGAAAATCTGCCTAAGTTAGCAGCCTTGAACATCAATGTTCATGATGATTTTTAAATTGGATCCAAATAGTTTGAAAACAAACTATGATCACACATGTTTTGTATCATATGAGGGCTTTCTAAAAAGCACAAGATCCTGCTATAACTCAACCTCGGCTGGGAGATATGAATCCCTCAAAACCACCATTTCCAACTGCTCTAAACAAGATAGATTTTGGTGTTTTGCTCGAATTGGCTAATTTGGATAATTACAAGCATGGTTATCCATCTGAACACCTCAAGGGGGAACAATCAAGGGACAAAGATTGATCCCCAAGCCTCACAAGTCCATAGACCTATGTTTAGGCATGTCATCCCTAAAATTCAAAGATGCTTCAAATGGTCAATTTTGTTTTGAGGAATTTACCTGATGCATCAAGGTCGAATTCATCAAGACAATGTTATCCAAGTTTAGTCAACCCTTATCTCTGAACCAAAGGACCACAGACCTGTGCTACAACCTCAAGTCAATGGCTATGGAATACTTGGACACCTTTATGCTACTATTGGTTACAGCCCTGATGCAGTTGCCATTCACTATTGCTTTCAAAACAAACTTGCTCTACTATAAATAGAGCTCATTTGTGATCAGTTTGAGTACACCAAAGCCCCCAAACTGGGGCTTTACTCAAAATCACACTTTCACTCCAATTTTGCCTTCTAACTCAAGTCATCATCTGATTTTGAGTTTGAGAGTGATTCAAACCAAACCAATCATGCTAACACTTCATAAACATCATATATGAGTGATCCAAACACTTAAATTACATCTGGAACACCAATTTCACAAAATCACCATCCAACTGCTCAAGTTTTTGACAGAGTTGCAGTTGAGGTACCATCTCAAGTTCCAGCTTGTTTCCAACCACTCCAAGCCTTCAGACACATTACTTGGCTCCTAAGGAAACTATCCAGATCATTGGAACCAGCTTGCAACACCTCCAACTCAAAACACGATCACTAGCTGCAAGAGGTAAGCCTAAACTTGGTCATCTCATGATTCATGCATATTTCCTCGCACAATAATTTTGCCATATGTTCATAATCATGTATAGAGTGTTTACCCTCAATCAATTTCTTTGTATGAATCGTGTATGGAATTTCTGAACCTTCATGCAGAAATTAGGGTTCTTGAGGTTTCTCTTTGATTTCTTATTCCATACTTAAAATAAATGAAATTAAAGACCATAGACATGATCATGAGTTGAAAACGAGCAGATTGATATATAAATTGTATGATTTCATCAAGTATTCAGTGAGATTGGTGAGAAAATGCAAATCTGGGCAAAACAGGGCACGCGGGCAAGAACAATGTGTTCTTGGCGCCCTTTTTCAAACTTTTGAATATTTGAATTTTTGTGATTTTATTTAATTGATTCAAAAATTAATTTCTCTCTGAATTTTAATGATTTTGAGTTGATTCTTTTTTTAATAATTCACAAAAGTGTTAAAATATTTTATTTTACAAAAATTTCCCAAAAATATTATTTATTTCATATATTTGAAATTTTTGCAAAGAATTAATTTTTATTTGTTTTTTAACATTTTAAAAATTTTCTTTCTCTTGATTTTCCAACCTTAAATGGTTTTAATCATTTTGTGGATAAAAACATGATTTTTGAAACATTGATCCATGATCATAACTCATTTTTCATATGTTTTCAATATTTTTATTAATTTTTTATCAAAATTAATTCCATTTTTCAAACAAATTAGGGTTTTGATTAATTTCACTCTCATCAATCTTTTTCAAAACTTTTTTGGGCCTCTAATAGAGTGTAAGACCCAACCCCTTTTGTAAATAAACCAATTTGGGCTTCACTTATTGTATAAGTCCCAATACGTTTTCAAAATCTCGGCTCGATCGCCATTTCATTTCGAAAAAATCATCTTGGCCTACTCTTCTGTTGCAAGTCCCATTTCTTTTCCTTTAAATCATCTTTGGGCGTCTTGATAGAGTGTAAGTCTCACCTCTTTCTAAATAAAATTATTTGGGCCTCAGTGCATTGTATAAGCCCCGATACAGTTTCAGAAATTTCGACGCGATCATCGTTTTCAAACTATTTTTACCTGGGCCTCTCTTTGAGCTATAAGTCCCACTTCTTTTCTTTAAAATCATTTTGGGCCTCTCTTTGAGCTATAAGTCCCAATACCTCTGTAAATGAATCATTTTGGGCCTCACTCATTGTATAAGTCCCTCTGTACATTTTCAAAACAACGGCGCGATCGTCGCCTTTTTAACAAAATCAACTGGGCTTCTCCTTAAGCTATAAGACTCATATTTATTCATTTTCAAACTCTTTGGGCCTCTAATAGAGTGTAAGACCTAATCCTTTTTTAACCAAAATCATTTTGGGCCTCAGACATTGTATAAGTCCCAGTGCATTTTCAAAAAAACCTCGGCGCGATCGCCAGTTCAAAATCAAAACATCTGGGCCACTCCTTGAGTTGTAAGTCCCATATCTTGCACAAAAATAATCTTTGGGCTCTCTCTTAGATCATAAGACCCAGATCTCTTTGTAAATACTCTGTTAATTATACAGTCTGTATTAAAATAATCATCAGGGAATCTCTAGTTGAATAAGCCCCAACTTTTCTGTTTTACAATAACTTTTATCAAAACTTGTTTCAATTTCTTTGAACAACTAACATTACAGCATGGAAGCTTGCTCACCTGTAAGTTTTTATCTGCTTTCTTATACTTGCTTTATATATATACTGTATTGTGGGAAGCTGCACACCTGTAAGTCCTTCTTTCATCCTTTAAATACATGTCATATATATATATATATATATATACTGTATTGTGGGAAGCTGCTCCTCTGTAAGTCTTCTTTCATATCCTTTTAAATACTTGTCATATATCAACTGTATATATACTTGTATAGCTGTTTAGAGTTTTCCCCGGCAACTAAGTCTAGAATTAGGTAAAGCCAGTCGTTTACTCTCTTAATACAGTCAAACATAGATCCCCATAGGATTTCCAGATACAGTCTTGCCTTCTCTTGGGCTTATACAATATGGAACAAAGAGAAAGGCAGTATTCCCGGTGAACCTTTTCTCATACTGTCACTATTAGAAATTATCAAAGAAATTTAATTCCCCAGAGATGAATTATTCCTGGTGAAACTTCTCTCGAATTTCTTCAAACTCTAGAACTGTTCACACAAGAAAATAACTATTCCCGGTGAAACCTTTCTTGAACATTCTTAAGTTTGGACCCACAGGCTTCCTAAAAGCTTTCCCCAGCCTCCTCTTGGGCTTTTTACAAGGACCGCCAGGCTTCTTAAAAGTTCTCATGCCTCCTCTTGGGCTTAGTACAAGGACCCAGAGACCTCCTACAGGTATAGGAACAGAAACCAGTAATCATTTGCTAAGAGCAGTCTTTCTGTGTCAAAATGTCAGACCAGTTAAGGTTTGGCCTTCATCCCTTAAAATACCAGAACCTCAAGGCCTCTGATACCTTAACTCTTCTGTAAACCCCAGTAAGAGTTAATCCTCATTGTGGACCTGTCTTTGGATTTCAATAATCCTCAGCAAAAGATAGCCTCCTCTTAGGCTTTGTATAAATATTTCTTTCTTTATCTTTCCTCAGCAAAGATAGCCTCCTCTTAGGCTTTGTATAATGATTCTTTCTCAACAGTCAGGCTCCGCTTAGGCTTTGTATAATGATTTTTCCCTACAGTTTTTAGCCTCAATCTTGGGCTTTATACAAGACAGATATATCTCTCCCTAAACAGAGTCAGTTAACCCTTCAGCCTCAATCTGGGGCTTTGTACAAGATACCATATAAATATTCCCCAACTGAGTGGAGTCAATATTTTCTTTAGTCTCAATCTTGGGCTTTGTACAAGACAGATAATCTCCAACAGATTCAAACCTTTTTTAGCCTCAATCTTGGGCATTGTACAAGACAGATAAAACTTTTTCCCAAAAAGAGTCAAATCTCTTTTAGCCTCCATCTTGGGCTTTGTACAAGATATAAATAAATACTCTCTTGTTGAGTTAATCAATCTTTTAGCCTCCATCTTGGGCTTTGTACAAGATACAAAATAAACACTCTCTTGTTGAGTCAGTCTTTTCATCCTCCTCTTAGGCTTTGTATAATGATTTCCCTAGTGGAGTCAGTCAATCTTTTTAGTCTCCTCTTAGGCTTTGTATAATGATTTTCCCCAGTGGAATCCAATCAATCTTTTAGCTTCAACCTTGGGCTTTGATCAAGGCAGACATATTAAATCAACATTCCGTCAGAGGAAATCAAAACTCTCTGCAGGAAGATATCTTTTCTGTTTAATCACACCTCAAAATCAGTCATTCAAAACAAAACCCTAATTCCAGATAATTGTTGTAAGTGGCACACTTGTTGATTCAAACATCCAAGTTGTCTGTCCAACATTATCCTGGTTAAAACTTTTCATCTAATTGTTGTAAGTGGCAAGACTCTGGATACAAACATCCAAGCCCATGTCCCTTTTTTAGCATGAATTCCTAAGGAAAAATGGCATTGCTCACGCTGAGTTAAAGTTTCCTCCTTTAGGATAAATCACCCGGTAAAGACAATTATGGCATTGCTGGTCTCCATGCATTCCAGTTAAAGTAATTCTCCTTTAAAACTAGTTATCCAAACAACTATGATAAACAGCTGAGATATCTCTCTTTAGAGATGACAAATTCTCTCTACCAGTCAAAATCTTTTAGCTTCACATCTTGGGCTTTGAACAAGATACAAATAATCTTTTAGCTTAACATCTTGGGATTTGAACAAGATACAAATAAACCTTTTAGCTTCACATCTTGGGCTTTGAACAAGATACAAATATCCTTTTAGCTTCACATCTTGGGCTTTGAACAAGATACCAAACATTTGTTTCTTCCTTAGAATAGGAGGAA
Organism: Lathyrus tuberosus; assembly: GCA_022829125.1. Classification (NCBI taxonomy): domain Eukaryota; kingdom Viridiplantae; phylum Streptophyta; class Magnoliopsida; order Fabales; family Fabaceae; genus Lathyrus; species Lathyrus tuberosus. The sequence goes on along the minus strand of JALAZF010000295.1, from coordinate 4,323,270 downwards.
CTACGATCGCTTTGATTTCCCTATACTCCATAACAGGGAGTACGTAGGCATAAGATTGCAAAATCTTAGCGAGCACACTAAACTAAAAAACCTTAGGTCCCTGACCTTACCCAAAACATCGAAAAACCCGAAAAACAACAAAAACATCTCTCTTAGACATCACAAAACATCATTTTCCCATTTCACAGATACACACGAATCAATACCAAGTATTAAAGTTGATCCTTAAACTATCAACCTGTGGATAACCACATATAGGATGGGTAATTGACAACTTCCCATTGTATAACCTGACCTCGGACTCCCCAATCTCTGTCAAGCGTTTGTTCAGTTAAACAGATGCGTGCAAGGTTCGTTTTAGTTAACTTTCCCTTTCCCTTTCAGCTTCACAGGATAAATAAGTAATTAGAAAGTAGCACCCAACGTTCCTCCAACTGAGGTGAGGAATTCCCAAATTCAGCGATAAGGTGGTCGCGTCACCGACTAAAATCGCTCGCTACAGAAAAATGGCGACTCTGTTGAGGAGTCATTTTCTGTTTAGGATATAGAACTAGCCCTTAAGAGGTCTAGGATGTTAGTTTTAGGATTCAATACTATATATATATATATATATATATATATATTGCTTTCCTACTTTGAAATTCTGGTACCAGACGTGTGATGTTAAGGTGCAATGTCACAACAACACACTCTGCATAATGGACAAAATAAGCAACAAGATAACACAAGGAATTGTTCACCCAGTTCGGTCTAACTACCTACGTCTGGGGGCTACCAAGCCAGGGATGAATTTCACTACTTGTAGATATAATTTACAGACTCAACACACCAGTTGACAATCTCCTAAACTTATACTCTACTAGTGACTTTCTACCTAAGAACCCACTTAGATATGAGAACACTACTCAATCCCCTAAAACACTCAAAGAACAACCTTTTTGAGATCCCTTGATCTTGCTTCCTAGCTTCGATCAATCAACAACTCTCTATTGCTTCACAGCTTCTAGAGAGGACAGAAAATTCAACACCTATTCAACCTAGAATAGTGTGATTACAAGTACTCTAAACAAACCCTAGACTCTAAGCCTCCAGCTCTTGATCTTCAATCTGTTTTCTGTACCTTCTTCCTTGGTCTTGTGCGCTTTATATAGCTCCTTGAATTTGGATTGGATTTGTCACAATATTTGATCAGATTTGTTAATTAAAAACTGAATCTTTTAAAACAGATTTTATCCCCAAAATCTTTTTAAATCTTCCACCTTTTAATTCTCCTACAAACCTGCAATCAAATCTCCCATGTAACAGAAAATATCTAGCCCAAGATATTCTCATCCAACGAGTCAACACTCTCCACAATTCCAGCTAATACGCGACCCTAATAACAACAAGCCCATGCTGTCATTAGCTTCAGTTCTGCAGGTCTGATGTTACAACATCACCTATGTGACATCAGACATCCACTTCAGCAACCTTAACACAGCCCAGTGTTAAGTGCAATGTTATGACATCAAGCCCATGACATCAAACATAGTTAACCTTCACAACTTAGTACAGCCCAGTACTAAGACTCAATGCTGCAACATCAACACCATGACATTAGCATTGAACACCTTGTTGTTTTACCAAAATTCCAGCCAATCCAGGAACTTACAATCTCCCTCTTTGGCTAATTTTGGCTAAAACAATCTCTGCATCTTCAGAGACTTTAGCAGCGGAATTTCTTCAATATTTTGAAACACTTCATCAGCAGCAGTTTGACAATCTTTGAAACTCTTCATAGTCTTCATCACTTGATCTGCTGCAGCACCATCTTCATTATTGACAACAGCCAATTGGTGCTCCCCCTCAAAAACATGAACCAGCATCACAGCTGTTCAGTAGCTCACAATGTGCAGCACTTCTCCCCCTTGATGTCTGCTTTGGCTGCACCCGTCAAATGCTATGAAATCTTCACTAGCAACTCAGTCTAAACTCCAATACTCTGCTGTACACAAACTTCAACACTAACCAGCAGCATGGAATAAATCTCCCCCTCAAGGCAAGAACCAGCATACAAGCTGTTCAACAACTCTCCCCCTCAATATCTGCACTTCTGCATCACAACTAGCAGCACTCCTTGTCATTGCAGCTCCTTGGCAAAGGCTAACTCTCCCCCTTTTTAGCCACAATTGGACAAACCTCAACATGTAAGTCCTATGACACCCTTTGCTGCAAAATCCATAACAAATGCTCTAGATGAATATTTGAGCACACTTGCTGAGCACATGTCTTTTTGTATTACTGTCTCTTTCTCCAGATTAAGCCCTTTTTGACAAACAACCATCCACCTTTTTAAAGGAATGTTATCAAGCGAATCCTTTTGAATTTTCTCAGAAGTTCTAACAACAGCTTTCTTCTCATGAATGATGTCCTGAACATTACCATCAGACTTGTCTCTGGTCTTCTTCTTTCTGGAAGAGATGAACACTTTACTCCTGGATTTTGTAGTACCATCCACATAGATCTTCTACTTATCAGTTCTCATCTTTGGAGGTGACTCAATAGCTTTCCTCTTCCTTGATTTCAGTCGTTTAGCAACCCCAGGAACCAGTTTTGCAATTAGTTCATCATCACTCTTCTTTATTTTCAGGCTAGAAGTACCTTTCTTGACTTGAGATGTTTTAACATCAGCTCTAACATCTGCATCTTCCAACCTAAGGATTGTCAACTTGTGAAATTTTTCTTCTGAACTAAAGGAGTCATTACTCAGGTTGTCATCTTTCTTGTCCTTGCAAGTATTCAGCTCCCAACACTTCGTAAGGTCACAGCTTTTGATCCTTCCATCAGCATTGTTGATTTCTTCATCTTGCTCACATAACTGACTACTCAATTTGGCTTTTAACGCATCATCCAACTCACACGTTATTAACCCTGATTGACTTTTCACCATACTTTCACACTTGATGTCACCATCTGATGTTACAACATCAACTTTAACATCACTAGATAAGCTGTCCACTTGAGGTATCCACTGATAGCAATTATCTTTGGATCTTACTCCCTTCATCACTACCTCATTCTGCTCATCAGCTACCACACATTCATCTTTGGTGTAGCTTACCTTGTAACCTTCATCACAAAGTTGACTTATGCTAATTAAATTAGCATTCAACCCTTGAACAAGGAGCACACTATCAAGAGTAAGACCATCATGATTCTTCACTCTTCCAACTCCTTCTACAACTCCTTCTTCTCCATTTCCAAATACAACCTTATTAGTATGGCAAGGATTGAACTCTACCAAATGCTTCTTGGATCCAGTCATGTGCTTTGAACATCCACTGTCAAAGTACCATGCATCTTTAGCAAAATGTCCATCTGAGGTGTGAGCCAATAGACATTTGGCCTGCGGTTTAGGAACCCACTGTTTAACACCCTTGGGCCTGTTCATCTTCCATCTGGGTTGAGGGTTAGACTTGGGATAACCATGTAGCTTGAAGCAAGAGAACTGCATATGTCCCAATCTGCCACAATAGAAGCATCTGATTCTGTCATTTCTGAAGTGGTTAATCCTTCTCCCACCTTGATGATGATACTGCTGTGGCTGCCACCCATAGTGTTGATGCTGTCTTCTATGATAAGGCTGTTGTCTTCTAGCCTGTCTTTTAGACTGTTTCCTATGGTGATGTGGCTTTCTCCTTCCATAATAATGAGGCACGGCATTATTATATCCATACATGTTTCCTTGATGTTGAGACATCTGATGGAACATGTTCTGTTTGAACCGTGCAGCCTGCATGCTTTTGTGATATTGGGGAGACATATACTTACTAGCTCCTTGTGGCTGCTTTCTCTTCTGATTAGGACCAGTCTTCTTCTCAACATTCTGAGGCTGAACAACCTTCTTAGGGGTAGAATCCTGTCTCTTTGGCTGAAGTGGAGACAAGGGTTGTGATACTTCCTTCTTTGAACCTGAAGTGCTTGCTTCTGAAGTTCCCTTATCCTCAGCCACATAACCTATCCCAGCTTTGTCTCCAGCAGCTTTTTCTGACTGTAGTATCTTGTCAAGAGTGGCCGTCCCACTGTTCAACATTCTAACAGATTTAGTCATATGATTAAGATGAGCTTTGACACATAAGACTTCTTTCTCCAATTCAGCTTTGTCATTCTCTAGCTGAGCAATCTGTTTCTTCTGTTGATTCCTCTCCTGACATAGTTCAACACTCTTTATGCACAGCTCTTTGTAGGTTGAAGCTAGCTCATCATAGGTGACTTCTCCATCACTATCATCATCAGATTCAACAATTCCTGTCAAAGTTGTAACATGCTTTGCTGACTCACTTTCATCTTCGCTATCAGTGTCAGACCAGGAAATTGTCAAGCCTTTATTCTTCTTCTTCAAGAATGTGGGACACTCTTTCTTGACATGTCCATACCCTTCACATTCAAAGCACTGAACTCCTTTATCTTGAGCAATCTTCTCTTCATCTTTCTCTTTTGACTTGCTGATGTCAGAAGAGATGTTCTTGACACTAGGTCTAAGGTTCATCTTCTTGAACACTTTATTGAACTGTCTTCCTAACATAACTATAGCCTGAGGCAGATCCTCCTGGGACTCATCATCTTTGGCTGCTGCAGGAGTGGAGACTAAAGCTATACTCTTAGGCTTCTTTTCTGGTTCTTCCTCATTCAGTCCAAGTTCAAATGTTTGAAGAGATCCAATAAGCTCATCAACTCTCATCTTGCTGATGTCTTGAGATTCTTCAATGGCTGTTACCTTCATCTTATACTTCTTAGGGAGGGACCTAAGAATCTTTCTCACCAGCTTCTCTTCTGTCATCTTCTCACCAAGAGCACAGGATGCATTTGACAGCTCAAGAACACTCATGTGGAAGTCATGAATAGTCTCATCTTCCTTCATCTTCAAGCTTTCAAACTTAGATGTTAGAAGCTGAAGTCTAGACATCTTAACTCTAGATGTGCCTTCATGAGTAGCCTTCAAAATATCCCAAGCAGCCTTAGCAGTTTCACATGAGTTGATCAGCCTGAATATGTTCTTGTCAACCCCATTGAAGATAGCATTTAGGGCTTTTGAATTCCCAAGGGCAAGCTCATCTTCTTCCTTGGTCCACTCTTCTTCAGGCTTTAGCTTAGAGGTGCCTTCTTTATCCTTGCCAGCATCATCTTTCTCACACACAACTGGAGCTTCCCACTCTTTAATGACAGCCTTCCAAGCTCTGCTGTCTAATGACTTTAAGAAGGTAGTCATTCTAGGCTTCCAATACTCATAGTTTGAGCCATCCAAGATAGGGGGTCTGTTGAGGAATCCTCCAACCTCTTTGTCCATCTTTCACCAGAAAGTAACTTCCCTAGATCTCACCCAGAGACAGACAGGATGCCTGCTCTGATACCAATTGAAATTCTGGTACCAGACGTGTGATGTTAAGGTGCAATGTCACAACAACACACTCTGCATAATGGACAAAATAAGCAACAAGATAACACAAGGAATTGTTCACCCAGTTCGGTCTAACTATCTACGTCTGGGGGCTACCAAGCCAGGGATGAATTTCACTACTTGTAGATATAATTTACAGACTCAACACACCAGTTGACAATCTCCTAAACTTATACTCTACTAGTGACTTTCTACCTAAGAACCCACTTAGATATGAGAACACTACTCAATCCCCTAAAACACTCAAAGAACAACCTCTTTGAGATCCCTTGATCTTGCTTCCTAGCTTCGATCAATCAACAACTCTCTATTGCTTCACAGCTTCTAGAGAGGACAGAAAATTCAACACCTATTCAACCTAGAATAGTGTGATTACAAGTACTCTAAACAAACCCTAGACTCTAAGCCTCCAGCTCTTGATCTTCAATCTGTTTTCTGTACCTTCTTCCTTGGTCTTGTGCGCTTTATATAGCTCCTTGAATTTGGATTGGATTTGTCACAATATTTGATCAGATTTGTTAATTAAAAACTGAATCTTTTAAAACAGATTTTATCCCCAAAATCTTTTTAAATCTTCCACCTTTTAATTCTCCTACAAACCTGCAATCAAATCTCCCATGTAATAGAAAATATCTAGCCCAAGATATTCTCATCCAACGAGTCAACACTCTCCATAATTCCAGCTAATACGCGACCCTAATAACAACAAGCCCATGCTGTCATTAGCTTCAGTTCTGCAGGTCTGATGTTACAACATCACCTATGTGACATCAGACATCCACTTCAGCAACCTTAACACAGCCCAGTGTTAAGTGCAATGTTATGACATCAAGCCCATGACATCAAACATAGTTAACCTTCACAACTTAGTACAGCCCAGTACTAAGACTCAATGCTGCAACATCAACACCATGACATCAGCATTGAACACCTTGTTGTTTTACCAAAATTCCAGCCAATCCAGGAACTTACATACTTGATATCCGTGTTTATTTTTCTGCCAATGGGAATGCGAGTGATGTTGCATCTGGAAAGATTGAGAAAAACCTAGGATAAGTGATGGCAAAGATGTGGGGTCTAAAAGGGAGTGAGTCCCGAATAAGCGAACCTGGTAGACCATCTAATCAGTGGAGGTACCCGTGTGTTACTACGCTGAACGACCTATGGTCTCTGAAAGCGGACGATTTCATAGTGCGGAGACCCGTGAAACTGAGGATTTAGTAGACTTTGTAAACTGTGTCCTTTTGGTAGTGCGGTGGCTATCGGGAATAGTCGATACGCGATAACTACACTCAATCTGAGATTTCTTTTGGGGTACTATAGCTCGCTCGGGTGAACCAACTTGCTGTTGTATTGTCCGGATTAAATCAGTGATTTTTGAGACCTTACCCGTTCTACAGGTACAAAAATTACCAAATAGATCAACTTTTGGGGATGGGTAGAGCCATGACTCCATGCTCGTGACGTTGGACCCTTAATCCCATGTTTTTTTTATGTTTTTGTGTGCTGCATTCATGCATTCATCTAAAAAACTTAAAACCGAAAAAATCATTTCTCTTCTTATTCCCTCTCTTTTTCAAAATTAAACTAAATGATAAATTTCAAATATCAGAAGGATTGCATTATGGATTTCGATTGAAAAAAGTCGCACAAGTACACCTTCAAGGTTCCAAAACTAGAGGATTTAAGAAAGTTGGCAAGGATGATTACCAAACCGGAGGCTTTCAGAGCCAAGCACGGAGGACTATTATCCCTGTTAAGGATCCATGTAGCTGAAGGAATTTTGTCCGCGCTTATTCAGTTTTACGACCCAGACTATCACTGTTTCACCTTCCCGAATTACCAGCTGACACAACTCAGGAGGAGTACTCTCACTTGATCGATATACCGATTACTGACCAAACTCCCTTTTCTGGACTGGAAGAAATTCCAAAGGAACAAATCATTGCAAGAGCAATTTATTTGGACGAGTCAGAGGTCAGGACTCATTTAACCACTAAAGGAGGAATCCAGGGCTTACCAGATAAGTTCTTGATGGAGAAAGCCCTATACTTTTCCAGTGTAGGAAACCTAACCGCTTTCGAGGACATCTTTGTCCTACTCACCTATGGATTATTCCTCTTTCCCAATATCGATAACTTTGTCGATATCAATGCCATTAAGATATTTCTGATTGGAAATCCTGTACCTACCCTGCTCGCAGATGTTTATCATTCCGTACACTTAAGGAATTTGTACACCAGAGGAATGATCACATGTTGTGTACCCTTGCTTTACAAGTGGTTCATTTCCCATCTACCAAAGTCTGTTGCATTTTGTGATCATAAGAACTCTTTATGTTGGTCGCAGAGAATCATGTCTCTTACTAACTCTGACATAGACTGGTCAAATAGGATTTATGAGGGAGTAGAAATCATCGATCAATGTGGAAACTTTCTTAATGTAACCCTCATAGGAATTAAAGGTGGAATTAACTATCATCCAGTTCTATCCTGTCGTAAATTCGGATACCCGATGAGACATATTCTGCGAAATGTTCTTCTGGAAGGTCTTTTCTTCAAAGAAGGAGAAAATGACAGAGCACTTAAAAAGGAGATAGTGCATGCCTGGCAACACATTCACAAAAAAAGGACCAGAGTCTCTAGGAAAACTGGATTGTATCTCTTCGGATCCTTATCTCCATTTGGTAAAACCAAAGCTCTCAAGCTGAGGATGCCTTACCCTCGTCAAGAAGTTTTTCCGTTACAGGAATTTGGCTTGTATTTTATGACAAATACGGAAAAACTCCAGGCCGCTCTTAACAAAATTCAACGAGAGAGGAACTCTTGGAAGAATAAGTATAGGACTCTCAACGTGGAGTGTGTCAAACTCTAGGAACTGTTAAAAGAAAAGAATGCTCTGATCGGAATATTAGAGCAGCATGTTGAGGAGAGTCGGGAAGATCAAAAGAACCTACTCAATCCTTTCATCTGGCAAAGAACTGATAACCCGAAAGTGGTTGAAGAACCTCGATCGAAGAAAAGGAAGCTCCCAGAACCTGCTTCTGAGTTCTCTTCGGAGAGGACTCAGAACCCTTAAGCCTAGTTCTTTCCTTTTACCAACACTTTGTAAAATACTGTACTTTTTTTTGTAACGTATCGCAATCCTTCAATTCAATAAAATGGGGTTATCCCCTTTCTCTATGATATTTGAAATTTATTTAAAGTTTCTTTTTGATTAAAAATTAAAAAACAAAAAAAAATAATAATCATTGCATTCATCATTCTAACATAACACATTCTCCTTTCTCTCGAATCTCACGTCTACGTCTCGAATCTCACGTCTACTGTCTCACTCGTACAATACTCGGGCCAGTCGGCAAAAGAAAATGGACGATCTCGAGGAAGAGAACAGAGAGCTGAGAGAAGAAATCGACGCTCTAAAGGATGATCTAAGGAAACTTCATAGTGACATGCAATCCCTGACAGCAGCTCAGAAGCAACGTCAAAGAACTGTGATTTCAGAGATCACATCTACACCGATTATGGAGACGCCACATGAGATTCATCCACGATACAACATGCCTAAGGGTCAGACCTGGGGCATGCCTCTCAACTTTATTCCTGAAGGATACATTCCGCCGGTCTCGGACGACCCGGACACTGTAGCAGGAGCCATTGGGCCTGAAGGTTACAAACTTCGGGAAAGTGAGGACGCAAGATTTACGACAGGAATTCCTGAAGTTTACAAACTTCAGGGCTCTGAGGAACCCAGAGTCACAACCATAATGACCTTACCACAAGCAGTGGTACACACTGTCCTGGGAGGACAGATTCCACAGACGATCTCTGGTGGAAACGAAGAGATGAACGAAAAACTGAACGTGTTCCAGGAACAGTTCTTGGAGACGCAAAAGGAATTGCATGCCATTCACGGTCAGGATTTATTTGTAAAGGACGCCGTGGACCTCTGCTTGGTCCCGAATGTCAAAATCCCGCACAAATTTAAGGTGCCCGACTTTGAAAAGTACAAAGGCAACTCTTGCCCTCAAAGTCATCTGGTGATGTATGCTCGCAAAATGTCAACTCAGACAGAGAATCAACAGCTACTGATCCACTATCTTCAGGACAGTTCAACCGGTGCCGCTCTCAGATAGTACATGGGTTTAAACCGCACTAAGATCAATACTTTCAGAGATCTTGGCGCTGCCTTCATCCAACAGTACAAATATAACCTGGACATGGCACCCGATAGAGATCAACTCAGAGCGATGTCTCAGAAAGACAAAGAGACGTTTAAGGAATACGCTCAGAGATGGGGTGAAATTGCCGCCTAGATTTGTCCACCTCTTGAAGAAAAAGAGATGACAAAGATCTTTTTGAAAACCTTAAGCTCGTTCTACTACGACCAAATCGTTGCCAGTGCGCCCAGTGATTTCACCAAGATGGTAAACATGGGAGTACGCCTAGAAGAGGCAGTTCGCGAAGGACGGTTAGCCAATGAGGCAGAACCTTCCAGTAGTACCAAAAGATACGGTAGTGCTTTTCAGAAAAAGAAGGAACAGGAGATCAGCAATATCTACCAAGCAAAACAAAGGCGATGGTACCAACCAGTAGCGGTGATAACTCCTGCTATTAACCCTGCGCCATTCCGACTTATCAACCTCAGGTTGCTCAAAATCAACCTAGTCAACAACAGTATCAGCAAAGGACTCAACAGCCTATTCAGCAGGCTCGTCCTCAGTACAACAATAACAATCGTACAACGCGACCACTAGGGTTTTACCCTATACCCATGTTGTACGCAGAGCTTTTTCCATTCTACTGGCCAAGGGGCACGTTGTCGCTCCCAGGATTTTCATCCAGGTACAAACGCGAGAGTGGCGCGGAAAAACAGAGTCGCCAGCCGTGTAAATTTATCCCAAGATAGAGAAAGGGAACACTGCATAAACCTGAGGAAGAGGGAAAGGAATAGTCATCGCAACCATAGCCTGGGTTCGGGAGTCGGTTACGCGAGGGGAAGGTGCGAGCACCCCACGCGTCCATCGTACTCGATGGAATCCACGCTTGTTGTCTATTCTAAGGGTGAGTTATCCTATTATCTATGGCTGTACTAAAATGGGGAAGGGAAAAACAAGACAGACTCGGTAGGACGTCGACGTCCTAGGCCTACGTATCCCCTTCGTGCAATGGGGAATTCAGAGTCAACGTAGTTCGGACCAAGTTCTTTTTGTGTTTTTTATGAGCGATGTTAAGTCCGCGTCCGGCAGTTAGGGTCGATGCATGTTTGCGACTCAGACGGAAAGTAACGTGCCCTTTTTGAAAATAGCCTTTAGGTTTGACGATCCCGAAGGACAAAAAGGTTTGAAGTTTGTTTGTATTTTTTAAGACAGAAGTGACTTGAGTTATTTAGTAACTCAACTTGAACCAAAGTCTATGACACGGGAACGAATGCGTGGCATGGTCGCCCCCAATGGAACGTATGCTCAACACCCTAGAAGAGAGAAGGGGGACCCCTCAATCTTCATTTCCTATGTTTAAGGCTCGTGTGCAAGGCAAGTTGACCTTATTAAGTATCTTAAAGATGTTTTGAGATGAGAAGAGAAGACACAAGGGAAACTCTAAAGGGAAACTAAGAGTCCTAATGTTATCATGCATGGGTGACCTACGGTTAGTGAGGTTTGACGACAACCTAAGCCTAAAGAAAAGAAAAGATAAGAGAAGAAGAAGTAAGGTGGACATGGATAATAATCCACACCCTCAAAGAACTTACATCAGCCCCTGCACGAAAGGTTAGTACGAAACAGACATACGTAACAATAAGAGAAAAGAAAGTCCAACAAATCCCAAACCAAAGAGAAATGGTTATCAACCAAATGAAATCAACCAGGACAGAATGTGGATGACCTACACATGCATTAGTAAGTCAAAGAAACACACCCCAAAGCAATGGCACAAGTGCCTTCTCAAACAAATAATCAGACATGGTCAAAATGTGCATACAAGAAAGTCTCAAACAAAAAGCATTCACACAATTAGAGAAACAACTTCTAAAATTGCCAAAATAATTATCAACATTGCTCAACCAGAGACAAACAACATATCAAAAACTCCTGCAAAATTTCAAGATGTTAGTCACTCAAACAATTATGCAAAGCTCAGATGAGAAACATGGTTCAACATGCAAAAGGAAAGGACTAAAATGCAATATGAAATGATTTTAAAAATGAGGGAAAATATTTTAATGCACTTCAGAATGTTATCTAACAAATGCAAAAAGAATGGGTTCTAAATAATTTATGGATGATGAGAAATAAAATAAACAAAGTTGAGTATGCATGATATGAATAAATCAAAAAAAGAAAATAAACCAATATTTATTTCAGATGCTAAAAATAAAATAAAATAATAAAATAAAATTTTTGAAAATTTTATAAAGTTATAAAAATGATGCATGAATTTTCTTGGAATTTTTAAATGCATATAACTATTTTTAATAATTAAAAATGAAAACAATATAATTAGATAAAATAAATAAATGAAAAATGCAAGGGGGGTGCGTTTGGCAATAAAAACACGTTGAAAACGCTAGTGGGCTGGAAACGAGGGGTGCAATTAACAGGCCCAGACCAATTGAAAAGTCAGCGAAAAAAATAAAATAAAAAGGTGCACGTGAAGCCCAGTCAACCAGTTGACTGCACCATTACCTTCTGATTGATCCGATGCGCCCTGTTAAGTCAACAAACTCATCTAGTAATCGTATCCAGCGGTCAAGATTAAATGAACATTATAATTATGATACGCACACACACACGCAATTATTTAGAGCATCATGGGCTCCCACGTGCAAGGCACAAGGTCCATTTAATTTGTTGGCAAAATATCATCCGTCAGATTAGAGCTGCGCACAAGATTAAGTCAAATATATTAAGAGTAATCAAGATGGGAGATCATGATCTGATGGCACATGGGACTTACCGTGGGGTAAAGAACACACGATTAAATAAAATAAAAAACAAAAAAAAAAGAACGCGGCATGATGAGGACCGTTGGATTGCCAGAATGGAGGGCTCAGATTTCGTCTTCCTCGTGGAAACCCTTGGCCGACCGGAGCACCACCCAGTCGCCAGGAACCCTAGCTCCGGCCGCCACCCACGGCACCTGCAACTTTAAAAACACCCAGAAAACGCGCACGAATATACCATTTGAACCAGAATTTCACGAGGATCACGAATATGTCATCAAAAATCACAAACCATTAGCACACCATAAAAAACGCATGAAATAATGTTAGGGTTCAAAACTTTAAACACACCATACAAGCAAACCACACGTCCAAATTCCAAAATAAATACATCAGGATAACCAGTGGACACCACACATCAATATGAATATTAAAAAATGGAGTTCTATGATCATGAAAAAACCCACCAACCTAAGATCACGCCTCCTATATCTTTGTTGTTGGCTGCGAATGAGGATTGATTCGTGCTCTAGAGATCCCAAGTGTTCTGATGGTGAAAGAATTTTTTGAAAAGACCTAATGGATTAAGAGATTCAATGAGAGAAAGTTTTAGGGTTCAAGCTTTCTCCTCCTCTAAATATCACGTGAATGAAACCCTAACCAGTGCATGAATGAGTTTAAATACCTATGTTTAATCCATTGATTAGCATTTGGGCCTTGGTAATTCTTTGTTTAATGAGTTTTGGGCAATTTTGGAAAATCACATAATGTGAGATACACCTCCTTCTATGCATGGATATCCAAATATTTCATGATGGATCACTTATGTTTGAATTTCTAATCACACCTAAATTGGAATTGGGCCTTGAGATGCCTTGGTTCATGAGTTTTAAATAAGTTGGCAATTTTGAATAATGGAGAATAAGTGATGAGTAAACCATGGAATTCCTTGATTCAAAAGCCAAAAATGATCCTTAAGGAGTACTCTTTGATATTAGAAAGTGACATGAAGAAATGGAATTAATTATAGGTCACTATGCCCAAAGTTGTGAAAATGGAACCATGAGAAACCCTAAAAACCACTTTGCCTTCTTTTGATCATAAATGGAGTTTCACAAATGATATGGAGACCCATAAGTACTTGTTGGAAATAGAAGAAAAAGATATTCAACTTTCATGTTTAAGAAAAATTCATCTGAAGCATCCTTGATGGTGAAAAGTCAAGTTGAATGTAGTGTAAAAACTTCCCAGAAATGGAAACTTCTCATTATAGGTCACTTTCCACATTTAGTAACTTTTGTGCCAACTCCTGATTCCTGATAAATGGCATGAAACTTGACTCTTGAAGACCATCTGAGGATGTGAGACCTTGAAAACCTTGGAGAGAACCTCAAAATTTCACAGCTGACTTCCCCTCTCACTGTTGACTTTTATCCAATTCTCCTGATTCCCAATCCATTGGCCAATTGAACTTCTCCTGAACCAAACTGATGGACAATCTTCCATTCATAGATACTTAGGGACCCAAGGAATACCATGGAATCAAGCCTTGCCCAAAAAATCAGAAATAAACTGACTTTATAGCAAACCCTAATCTTGGTACCCTCAATCTAGGAGGAAATAACATAGTTTCCAAATCCAAATTCCTCTGAATATGATGTGTATCTTCTCCAACAAAGATAAGATATGCCATTTGGTGATGATAAAAACCCAAGGAGCTTGCCTATTGGAGCAATAAACCCAAGAATCTCAAAACCCTAGTTCCTGCACTGGTTAGGAGAGAGAGATCCACTTGAACTCTCTTGCCAATTGTGAACTCTTGATGATGTGATAGACCAAATAGGACCTTCTTGAACTACCTCAAGCACCTTGACCCCATGCTAATGATATGCACACATGATAATGAAAAAAATGGAATGAAATATAAGCCAGTTAGTAATAAAGTAAGGAGGGCAAATTTTGGGGTGCTACACACGTCCAAACCAGGTCTCCTCTTGTAGTACTGAAAATGCCACCCTTTTGGTTCAAAGTAGACCAAACTTGCCCTTACCATCAAGGAGGTTCGGGGAACAACATCGAAAACTGTCTCAGTTTTAAATCCGATGTACAGAAACTTGTCAGGAGCGGGCTCTTATCTTTTAAAGTTACTAATCCGAATGTTCAGACGAACCCGTTGCCACAGCATGACAAGGCTGCAGTAAATCTGATAGAGAAGGATTTTAGCCGCAGTTATCAGATTTGCGATGTACTCCAGTTGGAGACCAATCTGGTCAGGATGCATTGCAGACAAAGCGGGTACGGTCACGTACCCCCTCACAATTATCACCAGTGTGATATCTTCTTAAAGAATAATCAAGGATGTTCGGTAGGGCAGTTAGCTCTATAGGAACAGATGAATCTCGGATGGATTCAAGATCATAGAATCCGAGAAGTCAACATGGCACATGCTAATACAAACATTATTCAGAACCGTAATATTCTTGCGATGAATGTCAATTTGGTAGCCATGCATTCTAGGCAACGTCAATATCATAATCTGCCACGACACGATTATGATGCCTGTTCGATTTGCTCAACAAGCAATCAGGGATGCTCTTTCATACAAGAGGCCCTCCAACGTCAGATGGATCTTGGATGGATTCAGGACTACCAGGAAAGAAATACTCATCAAGTCAATATGGTTCAGATATTCGACATACGCTTGATGAACACCAGTCTGGTAGAACTACATGCTAAGCAAGTTAGGCTCGGTTTTCTGGCTTCACATGATTATCAGGACTGCGAGAAGTTCCAGAAGGACGACCAAGGATGTGCCCTTGTCCAGAGAACACTTCAACACTTATTGGACCACTGGTGGCATCCAATTTACTTGGACGAAGCTACGCAGAAGATCAGTATGACTGACAGAAATCCTAGTAGACATCAAAGTCAAGATGTCCGCTCGATGGAAATAGATCTGGTCAAATTGCACTGTATACAAAGCGGACGTGGCTGGGTGCCACCACATAACTATGGACGCTGTAGAGTTTGTTCAGAAAATAACCAAGGATGTTATTTTGTGAGTCAACTCTTCAACATCTGTTGGATCGAAAAGAGATCTTACCCTATTCAAGTATCGGGTCGATCAACGTGATACAAGATTATCTTCCTGATCAAAGTGAAGATGTTTTCATCATTTCCAATCATTAAATGGCCGAAGATGTTTGCGCAATAATCCCTCTGCTCAATGAGTCGAAAGTACCTCGTGACAGTAGAAAGATTCTCAACCTCGAACCCATTGAGTTGGAGTATGATGGTCAGAAAAATCAAAAGGTTCCAGTGGTGATTTATTTACCAGGACCAATACCGTACGAGTCAGACAAGGTTATCCCTTATAAGTACGATGCTACAACAATCGAAAATGGAAAGGAAACTCCATTACCCTCTGTCGTAAACATTGCCGACATCAGTCGAGTTACACGGAGTGGTCGAATCTTTAACCTAGGAGTTGGAGAACCCGCCAAAGAGAAAGAAACTCAGGGAGAAGTTCATAATCAGCAAATCGGGCAATCCAGTAATCCCGAACTTTCAAAGAATAATGATGAGATGCTGAAGCTCATCCAGAAAAGCGAGTACAAAATTGTAGACTAGTTGTTGCAGACTCTGTCCATAATTTCTGTATTATCTCTCTTATTCAGTTCCGAAGCTCACAGGGAAGCTCTACAGAAAGTCTTAGAGCAAGCTTATGTAGAACAAGATGTTAATGTAGGAAAATTTGACAGTATCATCTCTAACATCACTTCCTGCAACAATTTGGGATTTAGTGATGAGGAATTGCCGGAAGAAGGCAGGAATCATAACATGGCGCTTAATGTAACACCCCCTCTCTATACCCCCAAATAACCACATCTAATCATTTAGGCACATATTAAAAATTTCGTCAGAGTATAATTGTAAACATGGTATAAAAAGAGGTATGTCACATTATACATTAAAGTAAACATACAACACCTGCTCAACAGTTGATATGCAACAGTGGGGTAACTTGCAACAGAGGAACTTAGTCCTTACACCCACATCTCAATATTTAGAATAAAAGCGGAAAATCTAAACATTGAATAACAACAAACATATATACATATATACATGAATCATCAAATATCCTCCATCAACATCATACATGTTTACAAAAACATTCATCACAAGATACATATACGGATGTATCACAAAAGAATCATAAGCATCCTAGCTACCCGGTGCTACATATCAGAGCCAACCGACCAAAAGAATGAAGACACGCTCCACAAAAAGACCTCCAGCATACCTACTCTGCAATGCCTCATAGAGCATTATAAAACAGCAGAAGGGTGAGAAATATTATCATAATAACAATGCATATAATTATATATATATATATATACATAAAAATACACGTTTCCACGTTCTCACCACAATTCATCCCAATTTACTCATATACATTACAATGTATATATATACAAAGCCAAGCATATTTATCATGCATACTTTCACTATCCTTATCAAACCACATAGACATACATATTTAGGTTTACTCTTCTATTCACAATTACAAAGATGATAGATGCAAATCATAGAGACCGACTCACGACTCTATGCAAATACAATGCGGTACCGACTCAATCATCTCAAGTTCACTCAGGAACGTCTACTGGAACCATCGCTCGTTACCAAAGTAACTCCCCGTCGGGCCTACGATGTTCACCCATTGCTCACACCCCACATGGGCACACAATGTTTATGGATCGCTCACACCCCACCTGGGCACACGACCCGATCGCTCACACCCCACATGGGCACACGATCGTCTATAATCATCGCTCACACCCCACCTGGGCACACGAGGTTATAGCGGATTCCCTCTGGAACCAATCTGTCACTCACACCCCACACAGGCACACGACATTTATGGATCGCTCACACCCCACATGCGGGCACACGATCCGATTGCTCACACCTCACCTAGTCACACAATCTTTTGTAATCATCGCTCACACCTCACATAGGCACACGACGATGCAACGGATTCTCGTTAGAATCGCTCAACACAAGAATGTATTTCATGATGCTTCACATGCAAAATGACACAAGACATTCTTGAAATGCATACATATTCACAATATATTCATGCATTCATCTCATACAATCATATACAATCTATATACATTCACATCAATGCACTATTGTATGATTCACATTCAAACACACAGTCAAAACGGTAAAAGTCGCTAAATAGCACTATTCCCGACTTTCCGACATAATAAAATCGGCCAACATTTTCCACACCATCATAATCACAACATACAGCTCAATAGCTTTCCAACGATATAAAGAACGCCTAAATCGGAATTACGGTTCGAGAATTATGAATTTTTAAAAGAAACAAAAATTATATCAAAAAAACGAAAGCGCCCGGCGACAGGAATGTTTCGCCCGGCGACGCTTCCATTTCGCCTTCGCTTCGCCCGGCGAAGAAGGGGCGAAGGAAATTCCCCCAAATGTGAACCAAACCAGTAGCTTGGCACCCTCGCGCCTCTCAATTTTTCCCGGCGAAGGCACGCACTGCCCGACGCTCAGGGCCTTTCGCCCGGAGCTCTGCACCAGAAGCAGAATTTCTGCTTCGTTTTCACTGTTCCAAAACTTCTAAAAACTCCATTTTCTCCCCCAAATCACTTCCAACAGCAAAACAATTCATAGCAATGATTCCTAAACATATGGAGATTATACAACACAAATTATATCGATTTCTATCCGCGAAAACATCGATTTCTACCATTTTCTACACCAATGGGTTTATACCCCAAAACTCATGAAAATCGACAAAATCAACAATACCATCATACATAATCATACACATTGCTAAGATAACAAGATTTCACACCCTTACCCGGATTCCAACTTTCTATGTGATTGATCTTGATGAATTTTCCTAGTTTTCCCAAACTTTCTCCTCTTCTTTTCTCTTCTTCCTTTTTCTTTCTCTTCTTTTTCTCTAATTCTCCTTTCTTACTATTTTTCCTTCTATATTTCCTTTCTATCTCTTTTCTTTCTATTTCTTTCTTTCCTATTTCTTTTCTCTCATTTTCCAAACAATCAATTAATTCATTTTTCTCACAAATTCTAATTCCACTTAATTTCTAATTTATCACTAATTGAGAAAAGTATTAAACACTCTCCATTCTAATTTCCCCGAAAACTCTCAAAACGGTAAAATAACATTCAACACACCAAATTCACAATTAAAATAATTTATCACTCAATTTAAATAAAAGACTCAACAAAATGGGAATAATCAAAATCGGGGCGTTACACTTAACGTTACAATCAACTGTCAGGATGATGCTTTAGCCAGCGTACTAGTTGACACAGGATCATCTCTGAATGTTATGCCAAATTCGACTTTAACACGACTATCATTTCAAGGAGCTCCGATGAGGGGCAGTGAGATCATCGTCAAAGCTTTTGACGGATCCAGGAAAACAGTTATCGGCGAAGTCGATCATCCCATAACTGTTGGTCCCCACACTTTCCAAGTCACTTTCCAGGTCATGGACATCTGGGCATCTTATAGCTATTTATTAGGAAGACCTTGGATACACGAAGCTGGGGCAGTCACTTCGACACTTCACCAGAAGCCGAAGTTCGTCAAGAACGATAAACTCGTTACAGTCTATGGAGAACAAGCTTTGATAGTAAGCAATTTATCATCTTTCTCCTGTGTAGAACCATAAGAGGTAGTTGGAACTCAGTTCCAAGCTCTTTCGGTGAGCAATGAGAATTGACCTGAGAAAGGAACGTCGATTTCCTCATATAAGGACGCTCTTGAAGCAATCAAGAGTAGCAATGCAAAAGGATGGGGACAACTTGTGATTCCTATAGATAACAAGAAAAAGAAAGGTTTAGGATTCCCCTCGGCCTGTGCCTAGACTGCTAAGAAAGACGAAAGTTTTCGTCCCATTAAGGATTTCTTCCTCAGCGGAGGATTCCTTCAACCGATGTCTCAAGAACTACACACTATCAATGAAGATAACTCCTCCGATATGGATGAAGAGTGGAAATCATATCTCAACGAGGATGGTTATTTGTCTCAGGGAGAGACACCTATGCCATTTTGCTTTCCCACACAGAGTCCGAGATTTATACCCAGATCAGATGTCAAAATGATGTACGGAGATTGTGATCCTGAGGGATGTCGTGCTCCACCTAACTCATTAGAAGACGATCCGATGAAAGATAACTTTGACTATGAATATTTTGACCCAATGGATGACTTGCCAAACTGGCAGCCGTACCCAGAGGACTTGGGGCAAAAGAGTCAGCCCAACGATGCATATCAGTTAAGCAACATTGAAAAGAATACATGCGTCCCCACTCAGTCATGGGATCATTACTCAGGTTATTCTGAAAACGCTCATCACAACGATGAATCTGCAAAGATTGCAGGACAAGAATTCATCAATTACGCTTTTCTAGAGGTCAATGTCATCGAGGAAGATGACTCCTCTTTCCCCACAGAAGTGTGGGACACTTGAGGACAACGAAGTGGCAAGTACGACTTTTTAGTCAAGTATACTGCTCCTGAAAGCTCTCGAATCAAACTCGAATATATCCAGCCAACTAGATGGGGAGATTCCCTTGAGAACAAGGAAACTATGGAAAATACAACAGAAGAGTTCGTTTACAACAACTCTGCCTGGGAAGAGGATTCGAATAATCCTGATCCACCAGAAATCAGATTCATTTCTGAGGACAAATCAAGAAAGAAGGTGGCAGACTTTGTGATTCACCGAGGAGTTCGTCGTCAATGGGTTGCTGTTGATGTTCCCAAAATCGTCCATAAGTCTAAGTAATTGCCATCTTTATCTTAACCTTTCACCTCTCCCGGGTGAAACAGATGTTTTATAGGGATCGCTTTTCTGTAAATATCTCTCTTCGCTTCGCCCAAAGCGACCGAGTTTTGTTTTATAGGGCTGTAATTTCAAGAATCGACAAATCATAAATAAAACGTCATTCTGTAATTCCCGCATTTATTGTTGTTTTCTCTTTTCACTTTTCTGTAAATGGTAATCCTAAAACAAACTCAATAATTAAAAAAAAACAAGCATTTTTCAATACACTGCACATACATTTGCATTCTCTCTATCTCTTCTAAAAACAAATCATCACACCTTGCAGATTGCTTGTTTCTAACCCCGTTAAAACATACGATTCAATGCCTTCTCCCAAATTTGAATTCCCGGTATTTGAAGCTGAAGAAAAAGAAGACGTCGAAATTCCAGAAGAGATCTCCCAATTACTCAGACAGGAGGAAAGGTCTACTGAGCCTCACAAGGAACCGTTGGAAACGGTAAATTTGGGGTCAGAGGAAGAGAGAAAAGAAGTTAAGATTGGAGCACTGCTCAATCCAACAGTCAAAGATGACTTGATAAAGCTTCTCAAAGGATTTCCCGATGTATTTGCTTGGTCATATCAGGACATGCCGGGGTTGGATACCAGCATCGTGAAACATCATTTGCCGTTAAAGGTAGAATGTCCACCAGTAAAGCAAAGGTTGAGAAGAACGCGCCCGAACATGGCTATCAAAATCAAAGAGGAAGTGCAAAAACAGATAGACGTTGGTTTCCTTGCCACCTCAGAATATCCTCAATGGCTAGCTAACGTAGTGCCAGTTCCGAAAAAGGACGGAAAAGTCAGAATGTGTGTAGATTACAAAGATCTGAACAGGGCAAGTCCAAAGGACGACTTCCCTTTACCACACATTGACATGCTGGTAGACAGTATAGCAAATTTCAAAGTCTTCTCCTTTATGGACGGATTCTCGGGCTATAATCAGATCAAAATGGCACCGAAAGACATGGAGAAAACTTCCTTTATCACCCCATGGAGAACCTTTTGCTGCAAGGTAATGCTGTTCGATTTGAAGAACG
Source organism: Lathyrus tuberosus (assembly GCA_022829125.1). NCBI lineage: Eukaryota > Viridiplantae > Streptophyta > Magnoliopsida > Fabales > Fabaceae > Lathyrus > Lathyrus tuberosus. The sequence continues at coordinate 4,301,949 of JALAZF010000295.1, read as the reverse complement.
CCGGGGCGACCTATCAAAGGGCCATGACGACTCTGTTTCATGACATGATGCACAAGGAAATCGAGGTGTATGCCGATGATATGATTACAAAATCTAAAACAGAGAAGGAACGCGTTCAACATCTGTAAAAATTGTTCAAACGTCTAAGAAAATTCAAACTCCGTTTGAATCCCAACAAGTGTAGATTCGGTGTTCGCTCAGGAAAGCTCTTAGGGTTCATCGTCAGCCAGAAAGGGATTGAAGTAAATCCTGACAAGGTCAAGGCCATTCATGAAATGCCTTCTCCGAAAACAGAGAAACAAGTCAGAGGATTTCTCAGACGACTGAATTATATCTCGAGGTTCATATCCCTCATGACCGCGACTTGCGCGCCAATCTTCAAATTAATCAGAAAGAATCAAAGCTATGTATGGGCAGAAGATTGTCAAAAAGCTTTCGACAGTATCAAGGAATATATGTTGAACCCACCATTTTTATCTCCTCTAGTGGAAGGAAGACCACTGATCATTTACCTGACAGTCTAGAGACTCGATGGGTTGTGTACTTGGCCAGAAGGACGAAACCAAAAGACAGGAGTCTGCCATTTACTATCTAAGCAAGAAATTTACCGACTGTGAGACTCGGTACACTATGCTTGAGAAAACTTGTTGCGCTTTAGCTTGGGCAGCCAAACGTCTTCGCTAGTACATGATTTGCCACACTACTTGGTTGGTCTCCGAGATGGATCCAATCAAGTATGTCTTTGAGAAGCCTGCTCTCACGGGAAGGATTTCCCGTTGGCATATGTTGCTATCAGAAAACGACATCGAGTACCACGCTCAGAAAGCCGTTAAAGGAAGTATTTTAGCCGATCATTTGGCTCACCAACCGATTGACGATCAGGACTCAGTCGAATTTGACTTCCCAGACGAAGATGTCATGTATTTGAAAATGAAAGATTGCGATGAACCGCTACCCAATGAAGGGCCTGAACCAGATTCCCAATGGGGATTAATTATTGATGGAGCAGTTCACCATTACGGAAACAGAATTGGGGCAATCATTGTTACCCCTCAGGGTACCCACATTCCACTCGCTGGCAGATTGACATTCAAATGTACAAACAATGAGGCCGAATACGAAGCATGTATATGGGTCTCGAGGAAGCAATTGATCTAAGGATCAAAATTTTGGATGTATACGGCGACTCAGCCCTGGTAATCAATCAGATCAAAGGAGATTGGAACACATACCAGTCCGGGCTGATCCCTTACAAAGACTATGCAAGAAGGTTGCTACCTTTCTTCGACAGAGTCGAGTTTCACCACATTCCTCGTGAGGAAAATCACATGGCTGATGCATTAGCCACTATCTCTTCCATGATTACTGTAAATCGTTGGAATGATAAACCCATAATTGACATAATGCGCCTGGAAAGGCCCGCTTACATCTTCACAATTGAAGTTGTAATAGACAACAAACCTTGGTACCACGATATAAAGTGTTTTCTTCAGAAACAAGAGTACCCACCTGGGGCATCAAGAAAAGACAGGAAAACTCTCAGGAGACTGTCTGGAAACTTCTTTCTGAATGGTGATACGCTCTATAAGCGAAAGTTTGACATGGTTCTGCTTCGCTGCGTAGACAAACCAGAGGCCGACATGTTGATGCGAGAAATTCATGAATGATCCTTTGGCACTCATGCCAATGGACACACAATGGCGAGAAAAATCCTAAGAGCAGGGTACTATTGGTTGACAATGGAATCCGACTACTACAAGTACATGCGGAAGTGTCACAAGTGTCAGATATACGCATACAAAATCCATGTACCGCCAACGCGTCTCAAAGTTCTTTCTTCACCGTGGCCTTTTTCTATATGGGGAATCGATATGATTGGCATGATTGAACCAAAAGCTTCGAACGGACATCGGTTCATTCTGGTCGCTATTGACTATTTCACCAAGTGGGTGGAAGCAGCGTCATACGCTAATGTAACCCGACAAGTGGTAGTCCGCTTTATAAAAAACAATATCATCTGCCGTTATGGTGTTCCAAGCCAGATCATTATAGATAATGGATCAAACTTGAATAATAAGATGATGAAGGAGTTGTGCGCTGAGTTCAAGATCGAACACCATAACTCATCTCCCTACCGACCTAAGATGAACGGAGCGGTAGAAGCGGCTAACAAGAACATGAAGAAAATCGTTCAAAAGATGGTTGTAACCTACAAAGATTGGCACGAGGTGCTACCCTTTGCTCTTCACGGTTATTGCACATCAGTCCGCACTTCAACAAGGGCAACCCCTTTCTCTCTAGTATATGGCATGTAGGCAGTGCTCCCCATAGAAGTAGATATCCCATCAATTTGGGTATTTATGGAGGCTAAGCTCACAGAAGCTAAGTGGTGTCAAAGTCGACATGATGAACTGAACCTCATTGAGGAAAAATGAATAACGGCTCTATGCCATGGTTAGTTGTATCAACAGAGGACAAGGAAAGCATTTGAATAAAAGGTCCGACCCTGCGTCTTCAGAGAAGGAGACCTCGTGCTTAAAAAGATACAATCATTTCTCACTGATTCTCGGGGTAAGTGGACTCCGAATTATGACGGCCCCTACGTGGTCAAGAAATCTTTCTCAGGCGGTGCCTTGAGACTCGCAACCATGGACGGAGAGGAATTTGCCTACCCCACAAATGTTGATGTAGTTAAGAAATACCTTGCCTAAAAAACTAAAAAAAGGCGTCTCGGTGGATTGAAAACCCGAAAGGGCGGTCCAGGAAAAAATTAGAGACATAATCTAAAAATCATCCCGGTGGATTGGAAATCTCAAAGTACAATCCAGGCAAAAATTAGGGATTCATGGCAAGTAACTACATCCAACACTAGTAAATTTCCCAGCGGTACTACTTTCCATCAGAAAAGACTTTCGTCAGGGTCATCTTCAACAGAAGTCCAGAATGTCCAGAATTCAAAGTTGGTTGAAGGATAACGGTTGTTATGTTTTAATGTAGCTCTTTTTCCCGTAAATTACCATTTTCTAGACTTTGTAAATACTCTATGGTATCACGCGCTCTGCTGATCACCATTCTATCAACAAATTTGAGCCCTCATGCTTTTGTTTGCAACTCTTATTTGTTTTTTCTTTATAGAATGACATTTTAACATGTTCAATGATTCTTGAAATGAAACAAAAATGAATTTACTTGCAAATGTTTTTCCTGCTTTTAAAATAAGGATGGAATTTCCTTTTGACTTTAAACGTCTGGAAGAACATTAACAACTTCTCCGGAAGTGATTTAACTTCAAAGTGCGGAATCAAAGTACTCCTTCTCAACCAGTTCGCTTGACTGAAGGATAAACTGTTCAGATGCAATGTCTCATCTGACCTCCCCGGCCGAGTTCTTACCTCATAAGACCGATCAACAATCTTTTTCTCCCCTGCGGAATCTACTTTTCCTAAGCAAGGCAATATTGCTATTTTGAACCATTGGTACTTTTCATTCCCCGCAGTGGTCGAATATCCAATCCAGTTCATTCAATGTTCTGTATGTTGCGTCTGTTTAGTCAGCATACGCATACATACATCATGCATTACTAGTTCATATTCATATTCATATTGCATCACTATCACTCTGGTCAGTTTCACTCCCAAGTGATAAAGTCCTCTTGTTGATTGAGTCATCAGCACTTCCCTCGTCAGGAAACGTTTGTCTGAACAATCTCTCTCCAGTTTGTTTCTGGATTGAAATCGTTCTCGACCACTTTGATAACTTGAACCTCTGAAAGACAAGAAGACGTTCAACAAATACACTTTGGAACATCACTCTTCAACTTTGAAGATGATACCCTTGCTTTCCCGAATTAAAGAAAATCCTGGAGAAAGTATCTCAACTAATGACTCTCGACAATACATAGATCTTTCTCCAAAGAAACCAATGTTAATGAAGTCCTCAGCACCTCAAAATTGGATCGGGTCGCATGGCATTTCTTTGTGAAAATTCTGAAGAAAAGTATGATATCCCCAAGTAGAAAGCAGTCTCCTGAGAGACTTGTTTTCCCCAGTAGTTTCGACAAATGGCATCTCCCACAGAGAAGTTTGCACCTCTACGACTCAGGCCGATGGGTTTTCCCCAAAATGTCTGATACCAAGTTTTCCATCAAATGACATCTCCCTATAAAACTCGGCGAGAAGTTTGATGAAAACTGCTACTTATAGCATTCCTTGTCAAGAGAAAGACTCAACAAGAAGAAACTAGGACCAGCTCCTTGGTGGGAAACCAGGATCTTGGGGAAGTTTATTTCAGAAACTGAGACCAGTTCTTTGGTAGGAAACCGGGATCGCGGGGAAGTTTATTTCATAAACTGAGACCAGTTCCTTGGTAGGAAACCAGGATCGAGGGGAAGTTTATTGACAAAAGAAACTTAGACCAGTTCCTAAGCTGAAGACCAGGATCGAGGGGAAGTTTTACCTTTTCTAAGTATTAAACACTTAGCAAAAGAGGGTGAACGGGTAAAAACCATCCATAGACACCGTCAAAATTTCGGGTATTCTGATATTTAATCCTCTTGCACCCCGAATGTCCGAATATCTTCGCCATTCACACCTTCGGGTCCAAGAAGATTAAATAGGGGCATCTGTCATACCCCAAATTTTGACCACTAAGATTTCACATCATTATGCAAATAATCACCACAATGTGGGTGTACCATAATTCCACATCAACCTTCTCAAAATATGGTTGAGCATTCACTACAATTAAAGATTAGGGTTTACATCCCTCTCAGAGCATTCAGACAAAAGATCAATCAAGAAATGACTTGATCTTCAACTTGTCTAACCTCTTAAACATCCATGAAGGATCAAGAGGTCTCCCATATAAAAAATCAAGCATAAGTATGCAACATTACAAGAGGATCAAGCCTCAGGATCGCCAGTGTCACCAAATTAGGGTTTTGGTCGACCAGGGCCTCCAGATGAAAATTTTCATCTAGGCATGAGCCATTACTTCAATATATGGTCCAATAAGCTCAAAGGAACCTCAAGAGGCCATTCACAATGGCAAAATCACCTTGAAGGACCATCTATCAAAAAATCAGGATCTAGGGTTTTGACCTAATTCAACCCTTGAGTAAACTTGTGAAGCAAGACATGACTTGAAGCTTAAAGATGAACTTCAAAGACCTCAAATAAAACATATTGACATGTCTACAAGATTTGATTTACTCAAAGAGCTCAAGTCATAAGCCACGAGAACTAAGATTCATCTGATCACTAATTAGGGTTTTCTGAAGAACAAGTCAACCCTACCATTGACTGTTGACCAACAATTGATCTCAAACCTTGGGGAAGGGTCCAAGACATTCCTAAATACCCCTAGAGTCCATCCATGAAGTTTAATTAGGCCCAAGGATTGATTTCACAAAAGGATCACGAAGTCAAAGTTTCATCTGCTGAAAAAGTCAACTGTACAAAAATCCAAGTTTGACTTTTTGATATTTTGGTCAACCAAGGTTCCCTTAACCCTAAAGTCATGATAATATGTGATTTTAACAATCATTCATCAAGAAAAAAAAAAAAAAAAAAGTTAACTTGTAAAAGGGGCAATCTTAGAAACTTAGAATTTTTTCTAAGTTATGAAATAAATTAACTAGGGTACTAACTTCCAAGGATCATAACTTGAGATCCAAGCAACCATTTTGGGTGATCCAAAGCAATATTTGTAGGTCTTGCTACACTCTACAAAAGCTTCAACTACATCAAACTCCAATTCCTCATGGATTTTAAGTTATGGAGTGATCAAAATGGCTGAAAACATGAAAATGAAACTTTTCCAACACTTAGTGAAAATCTGCCTAAGTTAGCAGCCTTGAACATAAATGTTCATGATGATTTTTCAATTAGATCCAAATAGTTTCAAAACAAACTATGATCACACATGTTTTGTCTCATATGAGGGCTTTCTAAAAAGCACAAGAGCCTCCCATAACTCAACTTGAGTTGGGAGATATGAATCCCTCAAAACCACCATTTCCAACTGCTCTAAACAAGACAGATTTTGGTGTTTTGCTCGAATTGGCTAATTTGGACAATTCCAAGCATGGTTATCCATCTGAACACCTCAAGGGGGAACAATCAAGGGACAAAGACGGATCCCCAAGCCTCACAAGTCCATGGACCTATGTTTAGGCATGTCATCCCTAAAATTCAAAGATGCTTCAAATGGTCAATTTTGTTTTGAGGCATTTAACTGATGCATCAAGGTGGCATTCATCAAGACAGTGTTATCCAAGTTCAGTCAAGCCTTATCTCTAAACCAAAGGACCACAGACATGTGCTACAAACTCAAGTCAATGGCTATGGAAGACTTGAACACCTTTATGCTACAATTGGTTACAGCCCTGCTGCAGTTTCCATTCACCATTGCTTGCAAAACAAACTTGCTCTACTATAAATAGAGCTCATTTGTGATCAGTTTGAGTACACCAAAGTCCCCAAACTGAGGCTTTACTCAAAATCACACTTTCACTCCAATTTTTCCTCCTAACTCAAGTCGTCATCTGATTTTGAGTTTGAGAGTGATTCAAACCAAACCAATCATGGTAACACTTGATAAACATCATATATTAGTGATCCAAACACTTAAATTACATCTGGAACACCAATTTCACAAAATCACCATCCAACTGCTCAAGTTCTAGATAGAGTTGCAGTTCAGGTACCATCTCAAGTTCCAACTTATTTCCAACTACTCCAAGCATTCTGACACATTACTTGGCACCTAAGGAAACTATCCAGATCATTGGAACCAACTTGCAACACCTCCAACTCAAAACACGATCACCAGCTGCAAGAGGTAAGCCTAAATTTGGTCATCTCATGATTCATGCATATTTCCTCGCACAATAATTTTGCCATATGTTCATAATCATGTATAGAGTGTTTACCCTCAATCAATTTCTTTGTATGAATCGTGTATGGAATTTCTGAACCTTCATGCAGAAATTAGGTTTCTTGAGGTTTCTCTTTGATTTCTTATTCCATACTTAAAATAAATGAAATTAAAGACCATAGACATGACCGTGAGTTGGAAACGAGTTGATTGATATATAGCTTGTATGATTTCATCAAGTATTCAGTGAGAATGGTGAGAAAATGCAAATCTGGGCAAAACATGGCACACGGGCAAGAACAAGGTGTTCTTGGCACCCTTTTTCAAACTTTTGAATTTTTGAATTTTTGTGATTTTATTTAATTGATTCAAAAATTAATTTCTCTCTGAATTTTAATGATTTTGAGTTGATTCTTTTTTTAATAATTCACAAAAATGTTAAAATATTTTATTTTACAAAAATTTCCCAAAAATATTATTTATTTCATATATTTGATATTTTTGCAAAGAATTAATTTTTATTTGTTTTTTAACATTTAAAAAATTTTCTTTCTCTTGATTTTCAAAGCTTAAATGCTTTTTAATCATTTTGTGGATAAAAACATGATTTTTGAAACATTGATCCATGATCATAACTCATTTTTCATATGTTTTCAATATTTTTATTAATTTTTAATCAAAATTAATTCCAATTTTCAAACAAATTAGGGTTTTGATTAATTTCACCCTCATCAATCTTTTTCAAAACTTTTTTGGGCCTCTAATAGAGTGTAAGACCCAACACCTTTTGTAAATAAACCAATTTGGGCCTCACTTATTATATAAGTCCCATTTCATTTCAAAAAAATCATCTGGGTCTACCCTTGTGTTGTAAGTCCCATTTCTTTTCCTTTAAATCATCTCTAGGCCTCTTGATAGAGTGTAAGTCCCACCTCTTTGTAAATAAAATTATTTGGGCCTCAGTGCATCGTATAAGTCCCAATACAGTTTCAGAAATTTCGACGCGATCGTCGTTTTCAAACTATTTTTACCTGGGCCTCTCTTTGAGCTATCAGTCCCACTTCTTTTCTTTAAAATAATTGTGGGCCTCTCTTTGAGCTATAAGTCCCAATCAGTTTGTAAATAAATCATTTTGGGCCTCACTCATTGTATAAATCCCTCTGTACATTTTCAAAACAACGGCGCGATTGTCGCCTTTTTAACAAAATAAACTGGGCTTCTCCTTGAGCTATAAGACCCATCTTTATTCATTTTCAAACTCTTTGGGCCTCTAATAGAGTGTAAGACCCAATCCTTTTTTAACCAAAATCATTTTGGGTCTCAGACATTGTATAAGTCCTAGTGCATTTTAAAAAAAACATAGGCGCGATCGCCAGTTCAAAATCAAAACATCTGGACCACTCCTTGAGTTGTAAGTCCCATATCTTGTACAAAAATAATCTTTGGGCTCTCTCTTAGAGCATAAGACCCAACTCTCTTGGTAAATACTCTGTTAATCATACAGTCTATATTAAAATAATCATCAAGGCATCTCTTGTTGAATACGCCCCAACTTTTCTGTTTTACAATAACTGTTATCAAAACTTGTTTCAATTTTTTTGAACAACTAACATTACAGCATGAAAGCTTGCTCACCTGTAAGTTTTTATCTGCTTTCTTTTGATTGCTTTATATATATACTGTATTGTGGGAAGTTGCACACCTGTAAGTCCTTCTTTCATGTGTTAAATATATGTCATATATATATATACTTTATTATGGGAAGCTGTTCCTCTGTAAGTCTTTTTTCATATCCTTTTAAATACTTGTCATATATCAACTGTATATATACTTGTATAATTGTTTACTCTCTTAATACAGTCAAACATAGATCCCCATAGGATTTCCAGATACAATCTTGCCTTCTCTTGGGATTATACAATATGGAACAAAGAGAAAGGCAGTATTCCCGGTGAAACTTTTCTCAAACTGTCACTAGTAGAAATTGTCAAAGAAATTCAATTCCCCAGAGAAGAATTATTCCCGGTGAAACTTCTCTTGAATTTCTTCAAACTCTAGAACTGTTCACACAAGAAAGGAATAATTCCGGTTGAAACCTTTCTTGAACATTCTTAAGTTTGGACCCACAGGCTTCCTAAAAGCATTCCCCAGCCTCCTCTTGGGCTTTATACAAAGACCCTCAGGCTTCTTAAAAGTTCTCATGCCTCCTCTTGGGCTTAGTACAAGGACCCAGAGACCTCCTACAGGTATAGGATCAGAAACTAGTCATCATTTGCTAAGAGCAGTCTTTCTGTGTCAAAATGTCAGACCAGTTAAGGGTTGACCTTCATCCCTTAACATACCAACCTTCTCTTGGGCATAATACAATGATCATTCACCATCTGAGAACAAATTTCTCAATACCAGTAGACTTGGACAGTCTCACACTCTTTGGATTTCCCATTTCCTTAAAGAACAGGAAATAACCCTGATCATCCTGATCAATCCCAAAGCAGAAATAAAACCAACAGTTTTCACAACTTAAACCTTACCTTTAATTTTCCCCAATCAAGGTCAATTACTGTAAACTTATCAAAAAACTCTCACCAGAGAAAAAAACTCTTAACTGTAACATTTCAGTTAAATCCCCAACATGGACATTTTACTGTCATAATCTTCATCAGAACCTCAAGGTCTCTGATACCTTAACTCTTCTGTAAACCCTAGTAAAAGTTAATCCACATTATGGACCTGTCTCTGGATTTCAATAATCCTCAGCAGAAGATAGCCTCCTCTTAGGCTTTGTATAAAGATTTCTTTCTATATCTTTCCTCAGCAAAGATAGCCTCCTCTTAGGCTTTGTATAATGATTCTTTCTCAACAGTTAACCTCCTCTTAGACTTTGTATAATGATTTTTCCCTACAATTTTCAGCCTCAATCTTGGGCTTTATACAAGACAGATATATCTCTTTCTAAACAGAGTCAGTTAACCCTTCAGCCTCAATCTTGGGCTTTGTGCAAAATACCATATAAATATTCCCCAACTGAGTGGAGTCAATATTTTCTTTATCCTCAATCTTGGGCTTTGTACAAGACAGATAATCTCCAACAGATTGAAACCTTCTTTAGCCTCAATCTTGGGCTTTGTACAAGACAGATAAAACTTTTTCCCAAAAAGAGTCAAATCTCTTTTAGCCTCCATCTTAGGCTTTGTACAAGATATAAATAAATACTCTCTTGTTGAGTTAATCATTCTTTTAGCCTCCATCTTGGGCTTTGTACAAGATACAAAATAAACACTCTCTTATTGAGTCAGTCTTTTCAGCCTCCTCTTAGGCTTTGTATAATGATTTCCCAGTGGAGTCAGTCAGTCTTTTTAGCCTCTTCTTAGGCTTTGTATAATGATTTTCCCCAGTGGAATCCAATAAATCTTTTAGCTTCAACCTTGGGGTTTGATCAAGGCACACATATAAAATCAACATTCCCTCATAGGAAATCAATACTCTCTGCAGGAAGATATCTTTTCCGTTTAATCACACCTAAAAAACAGTCATTCAAAACAAAACCCTAATTCCAGATAATTGTTATAAGTGGCACACTTGTTAATTCAAACATCCAAGTTGTCTGTCCATCCTAATCCTGGTTAAAACCTTTCATCTAATTGTTGTATGTGGCAAGCCTCTGGATACAAACATCCAAGCCCATGTCCCTCTTTTAGCATGAATTCCTAAGGAAAAATGGCATTGCTCACGCTGAATTAAAGTTTCCTCCTTTAGGACAAATCACCCGGTAAAGGCAATTATGGCATTGTTGGTTTCCATACATTCCAGTTAAAGTAATTCTCCTTTAAAACCAGTTATCCAAACAACTGTGATTAACAGCTGAGATATCTCTCTTTAGAGATGACAAATTCTCTCTACCAGTCAAAATCTTTTAGCTTCACATCTTGGGCTTTGAATAAGATACAAATAATCTTTTAGCTTAACATATTGGGCTTTGAACAAGATACAAATAAACCTTTTAGCTTCCCATCTTGGGCTTTGAACAAGATACAAATAACCTTTTAGCTTCACATCTTGGGCTTTGAACAAGATACCAAAACATCTGTTTCTTCCTTAGAATAGGAGGAACTACGATGGCTCTGATTTCCCTATACTCCATAACAGGGAATACGTAGGCATAAGATTGCAAAATCTAGGCGAGCACACTAAACTAAAAAACCTTAGGCCCCTGACCTTACCAAAAACATCAGAAAACCCGAAAAACAACAAAAACATCTCTCTCAAACATCACAAAACATCATTTTCCCATTTCACAGATAAACACGAATCAATACCAAGTATTAAAGCTGATCCTAAAACTATCAACATGTGGATAACCACATATAGGATGGGTAATTGACAACTTCCCATTGTATAACCTGACCCCGGACTCCCCAATCTCTGTTAAGCGTTTGTTCAGTTAAACATATGCGTGCAAGGTTCGTTTTAGATAACTTTCCCTTTCCCTTCCAACTTCACGGGATAAATAAGTAATCAGAAAGTAGCACCCAACGTTCCTCCCACTGAGGTGAGGAATTCCCAAATTCAGCGATAAGGTGGTCGCGTCACCAACAAAAATCGCTCGCTACACTAATGGTGAAAATGAAAACGAAGAGAAAAAATGGATTCTAGGGTTTCACTTTCAAGGCAACGACGCTACTGTCAATAAGTGAAAGTTATTTCGCTTATATAGGATAAACTATTTCACAACGGTTAACAATACCAACCGTATAGATAGGTATTTATTTATTATAAATATATCACTTCGGTTAACCAGAAGAGCCATAGTGATAACCCTTTTATCTGTGAATTTTAGAATAAATAAAAACCATATAGATAGGTATTTATTTATTATAAATATATCACTACGGTTAACTAGAAGAACCGTAGTGATAACCCTTTTATTTCTGTAATTTTATTAGATGCATTCTTGTCTTCATAATGTAATTCAAACATCAACAATGTAATTCACAATGCATCTACAGTTTAAACATCAACAATGTAATTCAAACCGTAATTCAACTATTACATTTCATAACAAAGTAAACATTAAACATTAAGGAGACAAGAAAACATAACATCTTGAGATTTCCAGAAAATATCTCTGATTTCTGTTTGTTCTTCAAATTCATGTTCTTTTTCTTTAAATCCTCATACAAAACCTTCAAATAGCCCACATCTTCTAACTCTGACTTCATAATGCTCTCAACTTCATTTCCATATCTTTCTTCCACGTCTTCATCCCATATGAACAAATTACATGTTTCACCGCTCCTCCAAAATGGGCATCTCCAAAAAAGCCTTCCTTTATTTTGTCCCTTCTTGCATTGGTACGAAACCATACGACCATCACAACCACAAAAATTTCCAGATCGAGATTTTACAGCGGAAGAAGACATAGAAACACCTTTGGATGATTTTGTCTTCAAATGCGACATTGCAACACCTTAAAGTAGAACACTTTCTTGTTGTTGTTGTCTTCTTCTCGACAATGGTGACCACATTGGTGTTAGGGTTGTTTCGTCTTGTTTCTTTTTTCAGTGGATAAATTGATATATACTTGGTATTTAAAATACATAAAAGAAGCTTCAGTTTGTAACAACGGTTTTAAGAAAAAACCGTAGTGATATCCTTATTATTTTTTAGTTAAATATAAATAAAACTTAAAAAGGGAGCATTTACGTCAAAGGAATAAACTATTTGAGGGCGATGAGGTTTGAACCCATGAAAGCTCGATTGTATCACCACGGTGTTCACAACAACCGTTATTATACCCTTGAAATTTCTAATTAAAATAATGTGTGAACATCCAGTACGCACTAAAACAACGGTGTATAGGATGCCGTTGTAAACCTGACGTTGTTATTTGGGAGTTTTGTAGTAGTGTCTTTAGAATCAATTAACCTGATCGATCTCCACACCCTTAAAGAACGTGGATACAGGTGCAGCTAAGGAGCTGATGGCACATTTGGTCAAACTACAATCCTCACTCTCAGAAGTCAATGAGTATGTTAATATTAATACTCAACGTTGTTTAAACTTTGTGATTGCTTACAGTATGTTTTCCTCATGTTGAAGTAAAAGCTTTTCAAGTATGTTCAAGATTTGACATTCACCGAAAATGCCTTCTACATTGGAATAATGATCCCCATGGCTATTTAGCAGTGATTTCTTATCCTTATGGTACTTATTGTACTTCTAAATACTCTACCAGCGAGAGCAAACCTATACTAGCTTGTAACTTTTTAATCGGAGGCGTAAAATAAGAGCATTAAATAAGAGATTTACAAATAGAGAACATGCAGAACCGACGACCCATTAACAAAAATTCAGGCAATCATAGAACTAAAACCTTGCTAACATCGGGCAGAGTTCTCTAGGAGTCATGACCTAAAATGAAACATAAAACTCTCTATCTAAAGAATCTAGGTAATAAGAACTTACTTAATAAAAATACTGTTGTGAAAAACGATGACTTTAATCAAAATATAAAACTGGTTTCTTGAATTATCAAGAACCAAAACAAGGGTTTAACGAAAAGAGAAAACAAGAAGAAGAAGAGAGGAACAACAAGTATTGGGCAAATATAATTATGTTTACTATTCACTTTCTCATTAAACTTTACAAATGATTACAAGTGAATATCACAATTTGCCACACTCAACAAACTGAGTGTACTAGCCTATTTATAGACTAACTAGGTAACTTGCAGCCCAAGAAACCTAAACAGTTGGATCCTTAACACAAGGCCCAATTCGACAGAATATATATAAATTTCGACAATACAAACTAGAACAGACTTCGACTACAGTTTGTAACAATTAGGCATTAGCATGTGAACAAACTTCGACTGCACGCTTGCCTTCTGTCGAAAACATGAAAGCTTCTCCTTCGACACAGCATGAGTTTGACCCAAATCTCACAAATCTCCACCTTGGATCTAACTCAGCAACAAAAGGAAAAACAACTAGCTTTCATCATGCAACTTTATCAACTACATACAGTGGAAGAACTTGCAACTTGGCAATGTCTTGGTGATCATATCAGCAGTATTGTCTTCAGTCGAAACCTTCAACACCTGGACTATACCACGCTCGATTATCTCTCTAATGAAATGCAGCCTCACATCAATGTGCTTAGTTCGCTCATGATAGGCTGAATTCTTCGACAGGTGTATTGCACTTTGACTATCACATTTAACAGTGATACTTCGACCTTGAAGTTTCAGCTCCTTTACAAAACCTTCAAGCCACAATGCTTCCTTCACAGCTTCAGTGAGGGCAATATATTCAGCTTCAGTGGTTGATAAGGCAACAACCTTCTGAAGCGTCGCTTTCCAACTGATTGCTGTGCCAAACATTGTGAAAACATATCCAGAAATAGACTTTCTGGAATCCATACATCCTGCATAATCAGAGTCAACAAATCCTTTGATTTCGACTATGCTATCACCATCACAGGCTCCACCATAAATCAGGACTCTTTTCAGAGACCCATTTATGTACCTAAGAATCCACTTTACAGCTTGCCAGTGCGCCTTTCCAGGATTGGCCATATACCTGTTCACAAGGCTCACTCCATATGCTATGTCTGGCCTCGTACAAACCATAGCATACATCAAAGAACCCACTACACTAGCATATGGAATGCTATTCATATAGATTCTTTCAGCTTCAGTACTCGGACTTTGAGTAGTACTAAGCTTAAACTGAGGATTTGTAGGTGTCACAACAGGCTTCGAATTCGACATACCAAACTTGTCGAGAAGCTACCGTAGGTATGTCTCTTGAGATAAGCACAACTTCGACTACTTTCTATCTCTCCGGATGTCAATCCCAAGAATCCTGGTTGTAGCTCCCAGATCCTTCATTTCGAACTCCTTACTGAGTTCAGCCTTCACCTTCGTTACATCCTCAACCCTGTTGCTAGCTCTGAGGATATCATCCACATACAGCAACAACATAACAAGTGAGTTTCCAGGTCGAAATCTGAAGTAAACACAGTGATCAAACTGACTTCTAGTGAAACCAATGTGTGCCATGAACTTGTCGAATCTCCTATTCCACTGTCGAGGAGATTGCTTCAGGCCATACAAAGACCTATTCAGCCTGCACACATAATCTTCTTTACCCTTTTCTGCATACCCTTCAGGTTGACGCATCAGGATCGTTTCATCTAGATCACCATACAGGAATGCTGTCTTCACATCCATTTGCTCAAGTTCCAAATCGAACTTCGCCACCATGGCCAACAGCATTCAAATGGATCTATGCTTTACAACAGGTGAGAACACATCATTGAAGTCGACTCCTTCTTTCGGAGTGAACACCCTAGCAACCAGCCTCGCCTTAAAGCGCTTCGACATCACTCCTTCGATTCCTTCCTTGACCTTGAAAATCCACTTACAGCTGACTAACCTTGCTCCTGCAGGTTTCTCAATCAGCTCCCAAGTGTTATTATCATGAAGAGATTCCATCTCGTCATCCATGGCTTTTCGCCATTCAGTCTTGTCTCGACTCCTTATAGCTTCCTTGTAATCTCTAGGTTCTTCGTCAAGTACCTCACTTGCAGAGATTAAGGAAAAAGCTATAAGATTTGCATAGCCAAGTCTCTGAGGTGACTTGATGACTCTTCTCGACCTATCCCTTGCCAGTAGGTAGTCATCGGCAGTTTCTTCAACCTCATCAGCGTCTTGCTCTTCGACTTCATCAGGGATATGCACTTCAGCATCACTATGCTCCACCTCAACAGGTATCTCTACCTGTTCCAGCTCCTCTTCAGAGATTTCTGCACTTCGACCAGCATCACCAGGTTTCTTAAAGGCCATTTCGACTTCATTGAAAACTACATCACGACTTGTGATACATCTTTTGTGACCTGGTTCTAGGCACCACAGCCTATAACCCTTGACTCCCTCAGGATATCCAAGGAACATGCATCTCAGAGCTCTAGGTTCGACCTTGTCTTGCCTAATATGAGCATAGGCTAAACAGCCAAATACTCTCAGTTTGTCGAGATCTGGTGGATGATTTGACCAAACTTCTTCAGGTGTCTTCATTCCCAGCGCAGTCGAGGGACATCTATTTATCAGATAAGCTGCTGTCGAAACAGCCTCTGCCCAAAACACCTTCTTCAATCCAGCACTAACCAACATGCTTCTAACCCTTTCAAGGATTGTTCGATTGAATCTCTCAGCTAAGCCATTTTGTTGAGGAGTACCTGCTACAGTGTTATGCCTTGCAATCCCAGACTCAACACAGTAACTGTCGAACTCTTCGTTGCAGAATTCAAGGCCATTATCAGTTCTCAACCTCTTAACCTTTCTGCCAGTTTGAGTCTCGACCAGAACCTTCCAACTTTTGAAATTCTCAAAAGTCTCATCCTTCGTCTTCTGAATGAATACCCATAGCATTCTGGAATAGTCATCAACGATGGATAGAAAATACCTTGCACCTGAGTGTGAAGGATTCCTTGTAGGCCCCCAAAGATCAGCATGAATGTAATCAAGGGATCCATGTGTTCTTTGCTTGCCTTTGTCAAACTTTGCCCTACAGGATTTACCAAGTACACAAGATTCACAAAACTCCAACTTTTCGACTTTGTCACCACCTAGTAGGTTCTGCTTCCCCAATTCGACCAGGCCTCTTTCGCTGACATGGCCCAATCTCATGTGCCATAATTCTGTCTTTGACATAGGTTTCGTGGATACAACATTTGTCGAACCACTTACAACCTCAGCCTCCAGGGTATACAAGCCTTGTTTTTTCACGCCTCTCAAGACTTCCTTCGACCCTTTCATGACTCTCAGGGTACCTTGCTCTCCTTTGAAAACATATCCCTTTCTGTTGAATTCACCAAGAGAAATTAAATTCCTCATAAGATCAGGTACATACCTGACCCCAGTCAATAGCTTTATTGACTCATCATGGAGCTTGAATCTAACAGATCCAATACCTGCAATCTTGCAAGCTTTATTGTCCCCCAACAGCAATGATCCTCCATCTTGATCACATAATTCTTCAAACACATTCTTGTTTGGAGTCATATGCCAAGTACATCCAGAATCCATAATCCACTCTTCGCAAGAGTTGCTGCTCGACACCACAAGGACATCAGATGATTCATAACCATCTTGCACTATAGCTGCATTCCCATTGTCCTTACCTCCATGATTATTCAGGCGCTCAGGGCACACCTTTCGTGTATGACCCTCCTTCTTACAGTGATAACATTTGATACCAGACATATCACCACCATAAGACTTCTGCTGAACCTTTCCTTTCTTCTTATCAAACCTACCATCTTTCTTCGACGATTTCCCTTTCACGGACAACCCTTCGCCAACTGATGAAGGTTTATGCTCCTTTCTTTCGTTCAAATTCTTCGAATACAAGCCTGCTTGAACTTCTTCAAAGGTCAGGGACTCCCTTCCATACAAGAGAGTTTCTTTGAAGTGAGCATGTGATCTGGGCAAAGCACACAACAGCAACAATGCTTGATCTTCATCATCAATCTTCACATCAATGTTTTCAAGATCAAGAATCATCTTGTTGAAAGAATCCAACTGCTCAGCCAAAGCCTTTTCTTCATTCATCTTGAATGAGTACAAGGCTTGCTTTAGGTAAAGACGATTCACCAAGGATTTGGTCATATACAAACTTTCCAGCTTCGTCCATAATCCCGCCGCCGTCGTCTCTTTTGATACCTGCCGGAGAACCTTATCACCAAGGCTCAACAGAATTGCGATGTGTGCTTTCTCGATCATTGTCATCTTTTCTTTTTCCGTCAACGCAGCATCCATGGCTGCCATTCCCTTTGACGCTTCCAAATATCCCTGCTGCACCAGTAGGGCTTTCATCTTCAAGCGCCACAGACCGAAATCGTTCACTCCGGTGAACTTTTCAATCTCTTACTTTGTTGAAGCCATCTTCTCCACGCTCACCGCACCAATTTGTTGTGAAAAACGATGACTTTAATCAAAATATAAAACTGGTTTCTTGAATTATCAAGAACCAAAACAAAGGTTTAACGAAAAGAGAAAACAAGAAGAAGAAGAGAGGAACAACAAGTATTGGGCAAATATAATTCTGTTTACTATTCACTTTCTCATTAAACTTTACAAATGATTACAAGTGAATATCACAATTTGCCACACTCAACAAACTGAGTGTACTAGCCTATTTATAGACTAACTAGGTAACTTGCAGCCCAAGAAACCTAAACAATTGGATCCTTAACACAAGGCCCAATTCGACAGAATATATGTAAATTTCGACAATACAAACTAGAACAGACTTCGACTACACTTTGTAACAATCAGGCATTAGCATGTGAACAAACTTCGACTGCACGCTTGCCTTCTGTCGAAAACATGAAAGCTTCTCCTTCGACACAACATGAGTTCGACCCAAATCTCACAAATACCTTTGGTGATGTCCTTTACGTACAACATAAGTCTTTTGGACAGTTCTTTGCTGCTACTTTGAATGTGCCATCCTCCTTCAGATTACCTCCAGTGCCGAATCTCTTTTTTGTGCCGCCTCAGTGCCTACGTGGCGACATCAACTATTTTTTTTTTATTATGGTCTATTTTTCATTGGAGGGCCAACTTGAAAATAGCTTTGTAATTATTTAGAATTAATTTCAAAACTAATTAGTTGATGGACTGAGTTACCATATGAGAATGAGTCCGAGGAATGACATGGTAGGGTTGAATTTAAAGTTTAACTCTCATCATAAATCTAATGGATTTTATTCATTATCTTTTTTAGGATTATTAAGGGGGCAAGTTCATATGTTTCAAAGGTTGTCCATGGTGATGAGTTTGAATACAATGATCGTGTGGATGGTTCAATTTCATCACATTAGGGCATCTGATATTTGTTTGAGGATGGATCCCGATTGGTAAGTTTACTGATTATTATTCTCTTTTTGATGAAAAGTGTAGTGATTATTTGTTACTAGCTTATTGGGATAGAAAATGCACATAGATTCTAAGATTTGAAAATGCATTTGAGGTAAATAAAGACACACATTATATTTGAGGTAAAACATTATATCTGGTAGTGGTTTGTATTTCCAACTTTTTATAGCAAAATCAATTGATTCTGCAACTCCTCATCTGCTATTTTGGTTCAAGGACTATTGATTATTAATGGTTAGACTGGTTTTATATGTAAATATAAGTAATGCAGGGGCTCAATATATGTGAATCAATTGTCTTTATTTAGTTGTTTGGGCTTGTAATCATTGTTGATTATTGCAATGGCTTGATTGTTTTGTTAAAATTTTGTGTGTTGCTTTGGTACAACAAAAGGTATATGTGCGAGGAGGGCAGAAAGAGGAAGAGCCTCTTGAGATGACTGTGTATAATCAGGGGATGTTCAAAACTGAGCCGTGTAACAAATGGGTGGAAACTGGAGCATGCCTTTATAGTGATCACTGCCAATTCGCTCATGGTATTGGGGAGCTTTGCCCGATGATCTGCCACCCACACTACAAAACCGAGGTCTGTAGGATGGTTCTTGTTGGGGTTGTTTGTCCCTATGGCCATAGATGTCATTTTCGTCATGCACTTACTGAGCAAGAGAAAGCTATATCACAATCTACGCCCAGATCAAGGAAGCTGGAAAGACAAGTAGTCTCATGGAGTTGTTTGTTTGATTCAAAACATATACAACAACACATAGTAAAATTCTTGATTACCAATTGAAGTCTAGAGCATGATTCTTGAGGAGAATATGGTCGCTCATCATGTCTTTCTTTTTTCTCCCCTATACGTTTGACATTTTGATTTTTGAACTCTACATACATACGTCTATATTGGTCCCAACACAGCGAACAAGTACTATGTGAAATAATACTTTTTTTTGGATGGTTTTGTAGTGATACTCCTTCGAAACTTTACATATTAAGCAATTCATCATTGTCTTTTTAATATGTTGCTAGTGGTCTATTTTTCCTTCAAATTTTAGTTTTTTAATGTGTATATGAAATAGGCTGTAAATGTATCATATGAAATAGGGTGTAAATGGAATTAAATATAATATAATAAAACAGGGTGTAAAAGGTGTAAACTATATTAAAAAAGGGTGTAAATTAGCATGTATTTACACCCGATTTTTTATTAAAATATGGTGTAACTAAGAACGTATTTACACCTGATTTTTATTAAAAGAGGGTGTAACTAAGAACGTATTTACACCCGATTTTAATTAAAATAGGGTGTAACTAAGAACGTATTTACACCCAATTTTTATTAAAATAGGGTGTAACTAAGAACTTATTTACACTCGATTTTTATTAAAATAGGATGTAATTAAGAACGTATTTACACCCGATTTTTATTAAAATAGGGTGTAACTAAGAACGTACTTACACCCGATTTTTATTAAAAAAGGGTGTAACATAGCATTTATTTACACCCGTTTTAAAACGGGTGTAAATGCGTAGTTGTAACGCCCCGATTTTGATTATTTCCCAATTATGTTGAGACTTTTATTTTAATTGGGTGATAGATTATGTTAATTGTGAATTTGGTGTGTTAAATGATATTTTACCATTTTGAGAGTTTTCGGGGAAATTAGAATGGAGGGTATTTTAGACTTTTCTCAATTAATGATAAATTAGAAATTAAGTGGAATTAGAATTTGTGAGAAAAATGAATTAATTGATTGTTTGGAAAATGAGAGAAAAGAAATAGAAAAGAAAGAAAATAGAAAGAAAAGAGATAGAAAGGAAAAATAGTAAGAAAAGAGAATTAGAGAAAAAGAAGAGAAAGAAAAAGGAAGAAGAGAAAAGAAGAGGAGAAAGTTTGGGAAAACTAGGAAAATCATCAAGATCGATCAATTAGCGAGTTTTGAATCCGGGTAAGGGTGTGAAATATTGTTATCTTATCAATGTATGTGATTATGTATGAGTTGTTGTTGTTGTTGATTGATTTTATGAGTTTTGGGTATAAACCCTTTTTGAGAAATTGATTGGAAATTGATTCAAATGTGTTCAAACTTGTGTTGATTGTGTTCTTGTTGGTCTATACATGTTTAATATGTATTGTTATACTTCAAACTGGTATTTTTCTGAATTTAGATGATGGATTGGTGGAATAGGGAGGGGGAAAACGCCGAACATTGTTCTGCAGAATTTTTTTGGAAACCCCCTGGCCATACGCGTAAGAGGCATGTCCATACGCGTATGAGCCAAGGTGATACGCGTAACAATGTCCTGTGGAGGGGTCAATATGCGTATGGAATGTGGCTTTTCCCGGCCCTCTGGTGATACGCGTATGGGTGCTGGGCATACGCGTATGGGGTCTGAAATGGGAAATGTGTGAAGGAAAATGGTTCTGCCCATACGCGTATGGGCATTGGCGATACGCATATGGGAATGGCGAGAAATCAGTCCAGTACGCGTATGAGAGTAGTGGTACGCGTATGGACAGGAGGAATGTAAAAATGGGATTTTTCAAAATGTCGTTTTCGGTTTCGTCCGTAACCTTTTTTCCGAGTATCCGATTTTTACATTCTTGGTGTCATTGGAGAGCTATTGAGCTGTACTTAGTGATTATGATGATTTGGAAATCGTTAGCCGATTTAATTATGTCGGAAAGTCGGGAATAGTGCTATTTAGCGACTTTTACCGTTTTGACGGTGTGTTTGAATGTGAATCATATAATAGTGCACTGATGTGAGTGTATATAGATTGTATGTGATTGTATGAGATGAATGCATGAATATATTGTGAATATGTATGCATTTCAAGAATGTCTTGCGTCATTTTGCATGTGAAGCATCATGAAATACATTCTTGTGTTGAGCGATTCTAAGGAGAATCCGTGGTAACATCGTGTGCCTATGTGAGGTGTGAGCGATGATTACAAATGATTGTGTGCCTAGGTGAGGTGTGAGCAATCGGATTGTGTGCCTAGGTGAGGTGTGAGCAATCAGATCGTGTGCCCGCGTGTGGGATGTGAGCGATCGGGTCGTGTGCCCAGGTGGGGTGTGAGCGATCCATAAACATTGTGTGCCCATGTGGGGTGTGAGCAATGGGTGAACATCGTAGGCCCGACGGGGAGTTACTTTGGTAACGAGCGATGGTTCAAGCAGAAGTTCCTGAGTGAACTTGAGATGATTGAGTCGGTACCCGCATTGCATTTGCATAGAGTCGTGAGTCGGTCTCTATGATTTGCATTTATCATCTTTATAATGATGTGTTGTTGAGTAAACATAATTATGTATGTTTATGTGGAATGATTGGGAATTGTGAAAGTATGCATGATGAATATGCTTGGTTGATATATAGATATACATTGTAATGTATATGGGTGTATTGTGATGAACGGTAATGAATTGTGGTGAATTCCGGTGAGAATGTGGAATATGTATATTTTTATGTTTATATATATAATTATATGCATTGTTATTATGATAATATTTCTCACCCTTCTGCTGTTTTATGATGCTCTATGAGGCATTGCAGAGTAGGTATGCTGGAGGTCTTTTTGTGAAGCGTGTCTTCATTCTTTTGGTCGGTTGGCTCTGATATGTAGCACCGGGTAGCTAGGATGTATATTATTCTTTTGTGATACATTTGTACATGTATCTTGTGGATAAATGTTGATGTAAACATGAATTATGTTGGTGGATAATACTTGGTGAAGTATATATCTCTGAATATATGTTTGAATGTGGTTCAATGTTTAGATTTTCTGCTTTTATTCTAAATATTGAAATGTGGGTGTAAGGACAAAGTTCCTCTGTTGCAAAGTTACCCCACTGTTGCATATCAATGTTTTGAGCAGGTGTTGTATGTTGTATAATTGTGTATGATGTGACATGCCTCTTTTATGCCATGTTTTAATCGTACTCTGGCGAAAATTTTAATATGTGCCTAAATGATTTATGTGATTATTTGGGGGTATAGAAAGGGGGTGTTACACGTTATACATTTCTCACCCGATGAATATACACCTATTTTTTATTAAATTTAAATGGGTTTAAATTTAATAAAAAACGGGTGTAAATTAACCTTTTTGTACTAGTGCCTTTAAAATTGTCTACGAGAAGTGTGTCATGTAGTGTGGACAATTGTCTCATTGATTTTGATGGTGGACAATGTAACACCTCCTTTCTATACCCCCAAATAATCAAATAATCATTTAGGCACATATTAAAAATTTTGTCAGAGTATAATTATAACATAGTATAAAAGAGGAATGTCACATTATACATTCAATTAAAACATACAACACCTGCTCAACCATTGATATGCAACAGTGGGGAAACTTTGCAACAGAGGAACTTAGTCCTTACACCCACATTTCAATATTTAGAATAAAAGCGGAAAATCTAAACATTGAATAACAACAAACATATATACATATACATATATACATCATCAAGTATTATCCGCCAACATCATTCATGTTTACATAAACATACACCAACAAGATACATGCACCATGTATCACAAAAGAATCATAGCCATCCTAGCTACCCGGTGCTACATATCAGAGCTGACCGACCAAAAGAATGAAGACACGCTCCCCAAAAAGACCACCAGCATACCTACTCGGCAATGCCTCATAGAGCATTATAAAACAGCAGAAGGGTGAGAAATATTATCATAATAACAATGCATAAAATTATATATACTAGCATAAAAATACACATATCCCACATTCTCACTGCAACTCATCACAACTCACTCATATACGTCAAAATATATATATATATATATATTCACAACCAAGCATATCCATCATGTATACTTTCATAATGCTTATCATTCCACTTAAACATACACATTTATGTTTATTCATCAATGCACCATTATAAAGATGATAAATACAAATCATAGAGACCGACTCACGACTCTATGCAAATGCAATGCGGGTACCGACTCAATCATCTCAAGTTCACTCAGGAACTCTGCTGGAACCATCGCTCGTTACATCACTGTAACTCCTCGACGGGCCTACGATGTTCACCCACCGCTCACACCCCACAAGAGGGCACACGGTGTTTATGGATCGTTCACACCCCACAGGCGGGCACACGACCCGATTGCTCACACCCCACAAGCGAGCACACGATCGTCTATAATCATCGCTCACATCCCCACAAGCGGGCACACGATCATTACAGCGGATTCTCACTAGAATCCCTCAACACAAGAATGTACATCATTATGCTTCACATACAAAATGACTCAAGACATTCTTGAAATGCATACATATTCACAATATATTCATGCATTCTTCTCATACAATCACATACAATCTATATACATTCACATCACTGCACTATTGTATGATTCACAACCAAACACACATTCAAAACGGTAAAAGTCGCTAAATAACACTATTCTCGATTTTTCTGACTTATTTAATCGGCTAACAATCTCCAAATCATCATAATCATATAGTACAGCTCAATAGCTTCACAATGATACCAAGAATGTAAAAATCGGACAAACGGAACAAAAGTTTTCGACGAAACCGAAAACGACATTTTGAAAAATCACCTTTTTACACTTCTCCTGTCCATACGCGTATTACTATTCTCATACGCATACTGCTCTGATTTCTCGCCATTCCCATACGCGTATGGGCAGAACCATTTTCCTTCACAAATTCACATTTTCAAAAACCATACGCATACGCCCAATGCCCATACGCGTATCACCAGAGGGCCGGGAAAAGCCACATTCCATACGCGTATTGACCCAAAAACAGGCCAATGATACGCGTAACGCCTGGCTCATACGCGTATGGACATGCCCCTTACGCGTATGGCCAGGGGAAACCCAGAAAAATTCTGCAGAACGGAGTTCTGCGTTTTCCACCCCAAAATCCTCCAATTCATCATCCAAATCTCAAAAAAACAACAATTTGAAGTGTAACAATACATATCAAACATGTATAGACAACCAAGATCACAAACAACAAGAGTTTTAACACATTTGGATCAATTTCTAATCAATTTCTCAAAAATGGTTTATACCCAAAACTCATAAAAATCAACAACAACAATAACATAATCATTCATAATCATATACATTAATAAGATAACAAGATTTCACACCCTTACCCGGATTCCAAGCTTACTAGTTGATTGTTCTTGATGATTTCCTAGTTCCCCAAGTTTTTCTTCTCTTTCTCTTCTTCCTCTTTCTTTCTCTCCTCTTTCTTTCTATCTTTCTTTTCTTTCTATTTCTTTTCTTTTTCCTTTCTATTCCTATTTCTATTCTCTTTTTCTTTCTTTTCTATTTTCCACTCAAATACAATTAATTCATTTTCTCACAAAATTCTACACTTAATCATTTTTCCAACAATTTTTACTAAATTTCTAACTTACTAATAATTGAGAAATGTCTAAAATATCCTTCATTCTAATTTCCCCGAAAACTCTCAAAACGGTCAAATATCATAACACATCAACATAGCATATTAACATACCAATTCCACAAATAAAATAATTCATCACTCAATTTAAATAAAAGACTCAACAAAATGGGAATAATTGGAATCGAGGCGTTACAACTCTCCCCCACTTTAGAAATTGTCGTCCTCGAAAATATTACCTGATTCAAACAACTCCGGATACGACTCTCGCATCCTACTCTCCAACTCCCAAGTCATATCGCCTTCCGCAGCGCATCCCCACGCTACTTTCACAAGTGCAATATCCTTGCCTCTTAGCTTCTTAACTTCACGGTCCAAAATCCTAATCGGTAAAGTTTCAACCGTAAGGTTATCTCTTACTTCAACCTCGTCCATAGGAATAACATGTGACGGATCCGGAACATACTTCCGAAGTTGCGAAACATGGAAAACGTCATGCAAATTCGAAAGATTCGGAGGCAACGCCACACGGTAAGCCACAACACCAACTCGTGCAGAAATCTGATACGGACCAATAAAACGAGAAGTCAACTTCTTCGACTTCAAAGCACGACCCACACCCGTAACCGGCGTAACTCTCAAAAACACATGGTCGCCTTCTTGAAACTCAAGATCTTTTCTTCTCTTGTCATGATAGCTCTTTTGTCTACTTTGAGAAGCTTTCATCTTTTCACGAATAAACTTCACTTTCTCTGTCGTTTGTTGTACCATCTCCGGTCCAACTATTGTCCTCTCACCGGTTTCATGCCAACACAAAGGTGTTCGACATCTCCGACCATATAAAGCCTCAAATGGTGCCATACTTATACTTGAATGAAAACTATTATTGTAGGTGAACTCAATCAATGCCAAATAACTATCCCAAGCACCACCTTGCTCGAGCACACAAGCACGCAACAAATCCTCCAACGATTGAATTGTCCTCTCGGTTTGACCATCCGTTTGCGGATGATAAGCCGAACTCAATCTTAGCTTAGAACCCAAAGCCTTTTGTAAACTCTCCCAAAACCTCGATGTGAATCTAGGATCTCTATCCGATACAATACTCTTAGGAACTCCATGCAACTTCACAACCGCAAGAATATAAATCTCGGCTAACCTCTCCAAAGGATAACTAATATCGATTGGAATGAAGTGAGCAGATTTAGTAAGCCTATCAACAATTACCCAAATAGCATTATGACCTCTTTGCGTATTCGGCAATCCCGTGACAAAATCCATCGATATACTATCCAATTTCCACTCCGGAATGTCCAACGGTTGCATCAATCCACTAGGCTTTTGATGTTCTACCTTCGACTTTTGACAAGTTAAGCACGCATACACAAATTGAGCCACATCTCTCTTTAATCCGGACCACCAAAATATTTTCTTCAAATCTTGATACATTTTATTTGCTCCCGGATGAATACTTAAGTTACTTCGGTGTCCCTCTTCTAATATCATCTTTTTCAACTCCGCATCATCGGGAATACAAATACGACCACGGAATCTCAAAACTCCAAAATTATCAACCTTGAAATCCTCATTCTCATTCATCATCAAATCAACGAACTTCAAGTCCAATTTTTGCTTTTCACATACGGTTGCAAGAAAATCATTCGTAACATGTAGCATACCAAGTCTCACACTTCTCGGCGTCATTTCACAAACCAAACTCAAGTCTCTAAAATTCTCCAAAAGTTCCCATTCTCTCATCATCAATGAGGACATATGTAACGACTTCCGACTCAAAGCATCGGCCACCACGTTTGCCTTACCCGGATGGTAATTCAAACCAAAATCATAATCCTTCAAAAGCTCTAACCACCTCCTTTGTCTCATGTTCAATTCTTTTTGATCAAATAAATATTTCAAGCTCTTGTGATCACTAAAAACTTCGAATCTTGCTCCATAAAGATAGTGCCTCCAAATTTTCAAAACAAACACCACAACCGCTAACTCCAAGTCATGTGTAGGATAATTCTTTTCATGCACTCTCAATTGTCTTGAAGCATAAGCCACAACTTTTCCATCTTGCATCAAAACACCACCTAAACCAACCAAGGAAGCATCACAATACACAACAAATGGTTCCGTAGGATTTGGCAAAATCAAGATCGGAGCCGTTGTCAACCTTCGTTTTAGCTCATTGAAACTCTCTTCACAATGAATATCCCAAATGAAAGTCTTTCCTTTACAAGTCAATTGCGTTAACGGAAGTGCCAACTTCGAAAATCCCTCAATAAACCTCCGATAATGACCCGTCAATCCAAAAAAGCTTCGAATCTCCGTAACCGATCTAGGAGCCTCCCATTGCATCACCGCATCAATCTTGGATGGATCAACACTAATACCACTACCGGAAATAACATGCCCAAGAAAACTTACTTCCGGTAACCAAAACTCACATTTCGACAACTTAGCATACAATTGTTTCTCTTTCAAAATTTGTAGCACAATCTTCAAATGCTCTTCATGCTCCTCTTTAGACTTAGAGTAAATCAAAATATCGTCGATGAACACAACCATAAAACGATCTAACTGTTCATGAAAAATACGATTCATGTTGTTGTACCCTAAATTTTTACCCTTAGATGTCATCCAGCTTTTGTGCATCTTAGGATCATCTTTGCATTTGTTTGAGCTAACCCATATCTTGTAGCTCGTTTCTTTGTGTTCAAATTAGGTTCACCTATCATCATGAAGCTTCCCAAGTGCTTTGAAGCAAGTTAAGTTAACCAGAGGACATCCAGTGCAAGGATTGTGGAACTAGGGTTTGCTCTGAAAAGTCACTAAGGAATTGGTTCTATCAAGTCAAGTTTTGTGTGGTTCACTCACCATATGAAGTCATCTACATTCAAGGGACATCATTCAACAAGTATTCAAGGTCTATGGGTCTTCAACAAGAGAAGTTTGAGCCTCAGCCTCACTGTGCCTCCAAACTAGGGTTTCTGTGGCACTTGTCAGTCAACAGCTTTGATCTTCATCAAGATAGACTCCTGAGCCCTAATTCTTGGTTCCATTGGGTTATCAACATCCTCAAGAGTCTCCTAAGACCTTTGGATGATAAGGAAGAAGCGAGTTCACAAGATATAACCTCAGTGCATTCACAGTCAAATTTAGGGTTGACTAAAGCCCCTAATATTTTTGGAATTTTGGGTCAAATGAAGAATTATTGGTTATAATCATCATATGTTGTCTCATGGAGTATACAAAGTATTCATATCAAGTTTCATGAGGTGTTTCTTGCAAGGGAAGTAGGGTTTTGACCAAAGAATGTGTCATTTGTGAGGTTTTTCCCCCTAATAGCCTATTTTGAAAGGACCATAACTCCTAAACTACACATCCAATTGAAGTGGTTCAAAGCTCTTTGGAAAGCTCTTTCCAAGATATTCAATTGTTTTCAATATGAAGTTTTTGTCTAAAAATGCTTGGATTTTGAGTTATGGGGCTTACAAGGCATTTTGACCAACACTTCGAAAATTTTTCAGCATGTTTCATCACTTTTTTTTCCTAACTTTGGAGCCACTTTTCACCCCTTTCCATTTGGATTCAGGTCTTAAGTCCCCAAATGAAAGTTGTAGAGCTTGTTGGGAGCTTTCCAGCCATATGTGGTATGTCTCAAGAGGATAAAGCGTTCTCAAGATATGAATTATTTAAGAAGGTCACTTGAAATTGTCAAAATCCAACACATTAGAATTTTTTTCTAAGTTCTTTGGGACAGTTTTTGAGGACACGATTTGCAAGGCATTTTTATAGCACTTTCAAAACTTTATCTCAACAATTTTTCAACATCAAACTTGTAGTATCATACAAGAGCTATCATTTGAGCCTAAGAGCATGAAAAAATGGATCATTAACTTGTGAGATATGATTTTTAACAACATGGCCACACGAAAATGTTTGTTTGCACCAAGAACACCATTTGTTTCATTTGAAATTTCATTTCTCCCTTCAAGTACACAAGCTGCAGAACTACTCACCATTTTTCCAACATCTCTTCAACCCTCAAAGCATGTTGCAAAGTGTGGGTTGCTTTTGTACTCTTTGTCAACATCTACAAGCTACCTTAAAACATTGTCCATCGTGTACATCCTTGGACCAAAAGACACAAGCCAAAAAGCATGCCTTTTCTGAGTTATTTAGTACCAAAAGAGAGGATCTCATGTGGCTCTATGTACTGAGAACAACCACAGCCACATCTCCAAATCTTCCTTTGATTTTTCTCTCCAAAACAAACTTTTAGCACATTGGATAAACACCCTCCTTGGACCAGCCGGATTCACTATAAAAGGAGCTTCCCTATCCTTCATTTAAGACACAATCTTCAACCACAACACTAAAAAACACCCTAGAGTTGTTTTTCTGAAGAATACACGAGGAGCTAGCTGGGAGAAGGAGAAAGCTTTTGCAAAATTTAAACTCTTATTTACCATGTTCATTACACCATGATAACTGTTCTGCATTACTTATGATTAGATCACCTATATTGTTGTTCCTTAATGTTTAAAGTGTTTGGTACGTATCATGTTATCTTGAACCCCATGTTGAGTTTGTTTTGAAAAGCTCTGACTCATCATTGTTAATAATCTAAACCAATATCATATGTGAGTTTGTTTTGGAAGCATGTTGAGTGTTTGGTCACGAGTTTGAATGGTTGATGTTAACATACTTGTTCTTTTGATACATGCTGTTTTACTTTAAATGATTGTCGTGAATACCATCTTGAATCTATGTAAGAAGCTGTTTTAATTTTGGTTTTGAACACCAAAATATTGATTCTTTTGAACGTACTAGATATATATTGTTAATGTTTTGTTATGATGTTTTTGTTCTTATGAATCATCGAGTGTGGTTAAGTATGCTAGTATTATGAGCAAGATAATACCCGTGCACATGTTTGTCAACCTATCTTAAACACCAAATATCATTTTAAAGCATTATGAGTAGCAACTTCCATTTACATGCTGTTGATATTTTATGGAGAGTTCTTTATTGAGTATGGTGTTGAAGCAAGCATTTGGCCACCTCTCTTTTATATTTGTGATTGAATCTATATGTGCATGACTTTTGGATACTATTTTCTATTGTTGCCCTGTTTGTAATATATATGTATGATAATATTACATGTTATATGCTGCTTCATTTTTATGTTGTGATGATGCATGGAAGTATTACTGCTAGGTTTCATTCTATGGTTGAATTTGTATGTAGTTATTTGTTCATCATATGCGAATAGCTTAGAAGCATGCCAACCTGTTTTGATTTGTCTCTAAAACTGTTTTAGCTTTAGATGTGTTACCTGCCATGTTGATCATGTTGTTAACTTCTGTTCTTAATGGCATGTTAAAATGTTGATGGTTTATACTGTCATTCTATGCTAGTTGTTATTAGTGTCTCATGATATTTTGTGTTATTTTGTGCGCTCATTGTGCGGTATGATGTTAGTTTGTTTCGAATGAAGTTGCTTATATTGCCATGCTATGTGAAGTCATTGCCATTGGTGTTTACTATCATCATTTAATCATGACCTGCTTGGTGGTTTATATGTCATATGTGTGTAAATGTGTGACTGCATTAATGTTTGTATGTGTCATAGTGTGCTGTTGTGCAAACATTAACCGTGCTTTTTGATGATGTGAGTGTGGTAAATTATGTGTGCTCTCACGTTTGAAATAGATGCAGAATAGGATTGGTGAGAGATGATCATTCATAGTTGTATTAGACACTGATAATGTTGTTGTGTGATTTCCTTTCATGAGTTTTTTGAACAATGTTAAGCTGTTGTTTTGTCGTGCGGCATTGGTGCTTGTATGTAATATGATCTTCCTAGCATGTTAGTTGGATTAAGTTTGAACAAAAGTACCTTCTTTTTCTTAACTGATTTCTATTTAGAACCTTGGTTTCCACTGATTTCTTTTCATGACATAGCCTCTATCTTGCCCAGCTAATGAATGCATCTTATTTTGTGTTATTTGGTCAAGTTTTAGTAAAGTTAGATTGATTAGAAGTTGAGTATTTGATGTTGTTGTTTGAGTTGTATGAGAAACGTTTTCGATGACTGCATGTTGTTCTTCTTCTCCATACGTGCATCTCTTGTTTGATTGGTCATTAGTAATAGCAGTGTTAATTCTTTACCATGCGCATTTCATTTTGGTTGGTTGATTTGTTTTGCATATAATTTAATTTGATAGCAGCATATGGTTTTGCATTGTTATTCTTCCATGCGCAGTATTAATTGGTGGTTGTTTGTTATTTTGTCTGTTAGTGCATTGTCTCATGACCAATTAGCACACGTACTACACGCTACTGCATGCGCTGTTGTTTTATTTTATACATTTTTAATACCTTGTTTGGTTTATTAATTAATGGAAGCGTATTATAACCGGATGAACACGCCGTCCCAACGGTCACACACATGCACTAAAAACGCCTATTCACTCGCCATGCCTGGGTTCGATCCTTGGATCAACCCTTTTACTTTTTCTTGTTATTTTTCGCCTGATGCCTTGTCCTTCTCCACATGGGCCTTACGCTTTGGTTTCCTGTCCACACCCCCTGGTCTGGCCCATTAACTTTCCTTTGTTATTTTTAACCAACCATTTGCTCTTATGCACCCCCTGCATGTTCTTTTCATTTTTATTCCATCTTTTATTTGTTTTGCTTAATGATTAATCTCAGTTTAATTATTAATTACTGTTGTGTTTAATTAATTAAAATGTGATATGTTTTATTTATTGTTAATTAATTGTTATTTGTTTATTAGCTTTTAATTATCAATTATATCACAAATATACTGTAACTCTAATTGTGTTAATTTTAATTTTAAATTATCAACTTATGTCTTGAATGTTAACTTTTAATTATCACATGTTAATCTTAATTGTTGTGATGTGAATTTTTCTAAATGTTAATTATCCATGTGTAATTTTTAATTACCTTGTGTGTTGTAATTGTTAATTCTAATTGCCTTGCCAATTAATTATCAATTATTGTTTCAAATATTAATATCAACTATGAGTATTTTTCTTGACATGTTATATTATTAAATTGACTTGTTTAATTCTTAAGATAATATATCCATGTTGATTGGCCATATGCTTGACTTTTATATGAATATTATCCTTCTTTAAATATCATCTTTTACATCATTCTCTATGTTTGTCTTCCTAAAGATTGAAGCATATTGATGTGTTCTTGTATATCATTCTACATGTTTGTCTTCCTAAAGATTGAAGCATATTGATATACTCTCTTAATCATGTTCACCCTATTCATATCTTTGTCATAAACATATTGCCATCCTCATGCTTATGTTGTTTTATCTATTATATCAATGTCCTATCTTATATCATGTCTTATTTATTGTTAAATTATCTACTGTTTTTCCCCCATTCCAAAGGAAGGTGAATAGTATTGACTCTTAAAGTCATAGCCCCCATCTTAACCTAAGTAACCTCTTAGGAAGAAACCTTGTTTCTTGGTCTCATCGGAGCCATAGAAATCACAACTAGCTTTAGGAGAGAGTTCTTAAACTCTTTGTGATATTCATCATAATGAATTTATCACTTTCCCTACTGACTAAACCTCAACATAGGTCCATTACAACTAGATCTAGGGAGTTCTTAAACTCTACAATGAGCTTGTACTCATTTCCCCTCTGAATATTGACCACAGTCAATCATTCAGTAGAAGTAGAACTACGCGTACTCTGATTCTATTCCCGAGGATACGTAGGCGTAAAGTGCGATGCTTTATCGAGTATACTTAGATACTAACCCCCTAGGGTTTCAACCCTTTAGCATAGAACCTTTAGCAAACATAAGATAACATTAACACAAGAGGCTCCTGTAGAGTACTACGGACGTTTTGGGTGCTAATACCTTCCCTAGGCGTAACCAACCCCCGAACCTTAGATCTTCCCCTTTAGGTTTTTCTAACGATCTTGAACCTTTCCTTTGGATAAATCAAAGTCGGTTGTAAAAGAAAATGATGCAAATTAATTAATAATTTGTTATCCGATTTTCACCGCAACAGAAATGGCGACTTCACTGGGGAAGTTAGACCTATGCTGGTCCTTTCCTAAGAGGGTTAAGCCTACTTTGTTTTATGTTATTCATGTTTGCTTATCTACTTGTATGATTGCTTGTATGACATATCTGCTTGTATGTTTGTATATTTGTTCTATGTCTGATATTATTCTGTTTGGTTTGGGTTGACATGATA
Organism: Lathyrus tuberosus; assembly: GCA_022829125.1. Lineage (NCBI taxonomy): Eukaryota > Viridiplantae > Streptophyta > Magnoliopsida > Fabales > Fabaceae > Lathyrus > Lathyrus tuberosus. Next base: position 4,268,441 of record JALAZF010000295.1, on the reverse strand, counting down.
TCAATGAGTGAGATAGGTCCTAACCCGGACTTGAGAGAACACATATGTTTAGGAATCGTGGACATAGTCAAGGGAACTTCGAGGGAGAAATCCCAAAGGAGGGAACTTGAAGTCCACACTCAGTTGAGGCCCTCTCAAAAGTGGTATATGTTGAACGAGCAATCGTGAATACATTACTACTTGCGACCTAGGAGCCAGAGATACTGATAACCTTTAGTTACCCTTTACCTCACTTGGCCTGTTTAGGACGTAGTGCGGGAACTGTGAGGGAGCAATCCCAAATGGTTGCTACGCGATACTACACCCAGATGAGACTCTCTTGAGGATTTTATTGATCACCAAGCAATTGGAAAGTCGATAAAATCCGAAAGATGGGTTGTCGACTCTGGGAACTTTTTAGAACTTTGTCTTGCAGGTGAAAACCATAGTACATACCTTTGGGATGGGTAGACCTTTGACTCCATGCTCGTGACCTTTAACCTATGTTGCTCTGTGTTCTTTGTGCTTACCTGTCTATGTGTGTTTGTTGCATTCATCCTTGCATCATATGCATTGTGTATTCAAGAAACTCAGTGTTGTTTTGCAAACTTTATAGGATGGATTTCGAAAAAAGGAAAACAAAGAAATACACCATCATTAGTCCAAAATCAGAAGATCTGAAGAATCTGGGTAAGCCAATCAATGAATCAACAATATTTCAAGACAAATATGGGAAGATTTTCTCTCTGATGAAGACCAAGATGGTAGACGGATTGCTCCCTACTCTCATACAATTTTATGACCCCATGTATCATTGTTTCACTTTTCCGAATTATCAGTTAATGCCTACGCTCGAGGAGTATGCCATTCTGGTTGGAATTCCTGTCACTCCAAACCTACCTTACTCTGGTCTGGAAAGGACGCCTAAAGAAAAGGAAATTGCAGAAGCGGCTCATCTCAAATTGTCAGAAGTTAAGGCTAACTTGGTCGTCAAGGGAGGACTTTTTGGATTCACTGCCAAGTTTTTAATGGAGAAGGTCCGTCAGTATGCCAGCATGAAGAATATGGTGGATTTTGAAGCTGTTATGGCCCTGCTTATTTATGGGTTGTTCTTGTTCCCCAACATCGAGAACTTTGTGGATATGAATGCAATCAAGATCTTCATCATTGGAAATCCAGTTCCAACCCTACTTGCAGACGCCTACCACTCAGTGCACTTGAGGACTGCACATAGGGGAAGGATGGTAACATGTTGTGCCACGCTGTTGTATAGGTGGTATATTTCCCATTTACCCCGTTCTAAGACCTTTTGGGATCTCCAGGATGGACTTCTTTGGTCAGAGAAGATCATGTCTCTCACCAACACTGATCTCGAGTGGTACCACCCATCGCTCAAAGGCAAGGATATGATTGTTAGCTGTAGAGGATTTGCTAATGTACCACTTCTTAGCACAAAAGGAGGCATAAGCTACAATCCTGCTTTGGCTTGTCGTCAACTTGGTTATTCTATGGGAGCTAAACCTAATAACATTTACTTGGAGGGTTTGTTCTTTGAAGAGGGTAAGGACCCTGTACTTAAGGAGAAGATGGCTCACGCTTGGCGACATGTTCACACCAGAGGTATATCTGCTTTGGGTTTACCCGAGTGTTTGGCTTCAAAATCTTACACTCAATGGGTGCAAAAGAGGGCTATTGAGTTGAAGATACCCTATGATCGTCATGATCCCATCCCATTAGCTCCCAGAGATCCTGTTCTTTATTTCACTAGCAATGAAGATGAATTAAAGATTCGATTGGCTCAAGCAGAGCGAGAAAGGAATGCTTGGATGAACAAGTATCAGATCCTTAACTTTGAGATGAATGAATTGAAGAAGAGTCTCAGGAGGAAGGAAGAAGAATCTGTCAAAAGAAGGAAGATGCAAGAGGACTTATTCTCCAGCACATCATCTCTGCCCGAACCATGGAAGTCACGGTTGGTTGAGCTTATGGACGAGAACGAAAGGCTACAGAAGGAGAACCAATAACTCGCCCTGAGATTAAGGGGAGAAGATTGATTGATGGCTTAGGACCTAGTTTACTTTATACTCTATTTTGGGTTTTTCGAAGATGTACTTGTCTTATGTTGTAATTCAAATTTTTATTATCAATGAAATGAGTTTTCCTCTAAGAAAAATGTTCCTTAAATTTTGCAAAGATACAATACTGAGTTCTCTTGAATCACAACCATCATTTTTGCATTGCATTTTGCATTCTACTAAACTATCAAGACGCTAACTTTATTTTTCAGACTTTGTAGACAATGGACGCTACCAAAAGGATAAACTGGCCCTTTACCTTCTTAATCCCTAATGTTGAACCATTGATAGAGATTGGAGGAAAGATTGAAGACCTGCCAGGTTTTATCGACAGATATGGAGACCTCTTGTCACTAATGAAGTTACAAGTAAGAGAAGGATTGCTGGAAACCTTGGTACAACTGTACCATCCCGATTACCGCTGTTTTCTTTTTCCTGAGTTTCAGTTGGTACCAACCTTGGAAGAATTTTCTGCTCTAATTGGAATTCCTGTCAAGAAGGCTCCAATTTTCTCTGGAATCAGGATGATGCTCTCCGTCAAAGAAATTGCCATAATCAAGAGGATCAGAGTATCAGACATTCAAGAGAATTTCATTATCAAAGGAGGACGACCTGGACTCCCCGCCTTATTCCTGATGACAAAGGCTCTTTATTTCAAAGACCAGGGAAATGAAGCGTTGTTTGAATCAACTTTCGCCTTACTGGTCTTTGGCTTGTTCCTGTTCCCAAGTGACAAGAATTTTGTGGATATCCAGGCCCTTCAGATATTTTCCATCAGCAATCCGGTCCCTACTTTACTTGCAGAGGTTTATCACTCAGTTCAGTATAGATACTTGAGAGGTAATGGACAAATTGTCTGCTGTGCGACCCTTTTCTACAAGTGGTTCACCTCCTACCTACCAAAAACTCCTGCCTTCTGGGAGGTTGCAGACTGTGGTTTATGGTCCAAGAAATTGATGAAGTTAAAGCACACTGATATCGAGTGGTATAACCCGACAGATGAAGGGGTTACAATGATCGTTAGCTGTGGGGACTGCCCCAATGTGCCTTTGATGTGTAGAGATGGCTGCATCAATTATAATCCTGTTCTTGCCCGCCGCCAGTTAGGCTACTTGAAGAGAGAACCTCCCAGAAACGAGGATATGATCAAAATGTACTATGAAAGAGATGAAGGATTTGAGATGAAAAGAAGACTTGAGTATGCATGGCGTAATATCAACAGACAACTCTGGAAGGCTGAATGCCAAGTCTCTGAGACCCATCTGCAGTGGTCTCGTGACATTTCCCAAGTGATAAGGAAGCCATTTCCTCGACATGATTCACCCTCTAAAGCAAGGCAGAAGATGGCAGAAGCAATGGCTGATTTGTTTTTCGAAAGGGAAAGGACTAGGAAGCGCATCGAAGAACTCACAAGGAGGATTAATGGAGAAGAGGAGTCATCCTCTTGTGGATCGAACTTTTAGAAGTGCCACCTATTGTTTTCTATCAATATTGTATTTTCTCGTTTCAGTTTAGGAATGTCCTTACCTTTTGAATCCCAAGCAGGGGAATCCTCCGCTCAAAAATGTAACAATTGGCAATCTTAATGAAGAAGTTTATTTTGAGGAAGATTCCATTTGCCTACAATGTTTGTAAATATTTGTGTTTCTTGATAGTTTAGCTTGCATCTGCATTCTTGCATTTCATTTTTGCATCCTTGCATATGCATGTGCTTTCTTCTTCATCTTATCGTCGTTCTGTTCCCTCCAGAACCCGTCACCTTGTTTTTCCAGACGCCAACACCCAAGTCCAAGCTTGACAGAGGATGTCTGAACAATACCATGAAATGGACAGAGTCAACCATTAATTGAGAGAGCTCCAAAGAGGAATGGAGCAATTTTTGGATCTCATGAAGGACACGCTGACAGCGATTAAGAGGATTGTGGAGTACCAGAAGGAAACGGGAGAGGAAGTTAGGATCCTCAAGTGCTAGATGAATTGGGTCCTGGAAATTCTGTTGAAAAAGGAGATTTACACTCATCCTGACAAACCAGCTTTCAAGAACGCTCGTGTGCCATATCAGCATGAACGACAGAGGCCAAAGAAGCCAGAAATGAATTTCACTCCATTGCCAATGACATACAGTCAGCTATTGCCAGTTTTGATCAAAAGTGGATTGATAGTGCCAGAAGAGAAAAGTCCAACGTCTTATCTAGACCCGTATGATCTTGACACCGACATTCATTGTGACTACCACGCCGGGGCACAGAAGCATTCAACTGAAGATTGTACAGCGCTCAGAGACAAGATTCAGATCCTGCTTGACTCCAATATGTTGTCATTTTCACCACAAGGAATTCAGATAAGCTATCCTTTGCCATCTCCTAATAATATCTCGTTTGGAGAAGTCTCTTGCCAGCTGAACGTTGGTACTGTTCCTGCATCCAAACAAGTGTTTACGAAGAGGGGTTTTCAGTCTTCAACATGTGTTTCTCCTCAAGATAAGAAGAAGTGTGCTGCCAAAAGAGGAAAATTTAACCACCAGCCTATCCCGGTGCCGTTAAGCAAACTTTTCCCGCTGTTGATACAAAACAAGCTGGTAACTCCATGACTTCTCACACCTTTCCAGGGACCTTGGTATAATCCCAACCTAACCTGTGAATTCCATATGGGAGCTGAAGGGCATAATTTGGACAATTGCCGAGCTTTAGAATATTATGTGCGAGAGCTGATCCACGACAAGGACTTGATCTTCGAAGCGGACCACCCAAGGACTGAATGCAAATTCCGCACTGGGACAATTGGACATCCCATTGAAGAATGCAAGGAATTTGAAAAGAAGCTACTAAGCTTGTTAAAGAATCTGAAACCTCAGGAAGGTACTTCAGACGTTGGTACCTCAACTCTTGAAGCAAGAGGCAAAGGACCTGCAAGGCCTCTCAGAGTTCTATACCACAAGGAGCAAGTGATTGATGGTGAAGACGTTTCCCCGTTTGGACCCGGAAACTAAGATCATTGGAATGATTCGCCAAAGTCGGCTGTGTTTTTATATTTCAGTTGTTTTTCCTTTAATTGTACTGGTATTCACTTATGAGCTTTGTTGTACTGTTAAAATTGGCAACATTAATGAAATGTTTATGCATATTTTGGTTAAGTCCATTCGTTTCACTCATTTATTTTTTGTGTTCACAAAATATTTACCTTGTTTCACTCCCTTTTTCAAACGTTTGTTAAAGCAAAGATTAGGGAGGATGATGAAAACCTCATAATTGTTGTGGTATGCCCTCAAATTAACCTCGCCAAGGATGTAAGGCATTGTTTCAGTTTATCCCTTGTTAACCCTTTCAAGCCTAGAAGTAGGAGTTTCTTCTTCACAAATAACCTTTAAACCTTGGGGCAGGGTAGTTCTCAGTTCAACTCGGTTATGCCTTCAAACACGAGCGCTTCATATAAGGCGCCAGTCATCTTTTAAATCAAGTGACTTCCTATTTTCGGAGATTTGAACGTATATCTTGAGTTAACTGAGCGTAAGATTTGAGCCTTTATCTTTCGTTTCATAAACCATGAACCATACCGCATTACAACCCCTAAAAGACCTAATTGAGGTAAAGTTTGTTTTGAAAAGCACACTACAGGAAGGTTGAGTAACCTGACTCCTAATAATCTTTGCTATTTCGCGTGTGTTGATCACTTCTTCTGTAATAATCAGGTCCACCTTTGTTCTTGATCTAATCAATCAGCGTGTGTTTCCATAAAAAGCTTTGTTTTCAAACCTTGCATGAATTTTTGCATAATTTTGCCAATTTTAATGAACAACACTTGTTTACGATACCATTCGATGTCAAGGAATCCCAACAAACGCGGTCAGTCAAAGAATTCAACTTGATAAAGGATTTTTGACTCAGTCAGGGGCAACCAAGTGTGAATTGACAAATCAGAAGCAGAACGCTGCAGCTCAGAATATTGGGGCAAATAGAGATCATCTTATGGCTAGTTTTGTCTTCAGTAACTCATCAACTGGGGCAAATCCGTCCACAGTAATTTCTACTACAGTTTGAGTATCTCGAGTATAACTGAACAGAAACAGCTATGCCACGATTCAAGTTGGAAGATTTTGAAGTATCTGTTTATTTCATTTCTTCTGTAAAATTCTTTTGATTTATTCAAGTTGGAAGGTATTGAATCATCTGGTATTTCATTTCTTCCGTAAAATTCTTTTGATTTATTCAAGTTGGAAGATATTGAATCATCTGGTATTTCATTTCTTCCGTAAAATTCTTTTGATTTATTCAAGTTGGAAGATCTCGAAGTATCTGGTATTTCATTTCTTTCGTAAAATTCTTTGATCATTCAAGTTGGAAGATTTTGAAGTATCTGTTTATTTCATTTCTTCTGTAAAATTCTTTTGATTATTCATCCCCTAATCTGGGGCAGTTACGCCGAGATCTCTCCAAGAGTTTGAAGATATTGAAACACTATGTATACCAATTCTTCTGTAAAATCCTCTTGTTATCGTATGGGTCGTCTAGCCTGGGGCAGATAAGATGTGAAGGTGGTAGTTATGCCAGTGGAATGCATAATTACTCTGTTATCTCCCTATCAAGTTGCTACATCAGTTGATTTTGACAAGCTCCCAATGGATTTACTCCCCAACAAAGAAGGAGAACTTTCCCAATCTGCCCAACATTTGTCTAAACTAAGTTGATGCTTCAGTTGTCACCTTTGAATACCAGACCCCAGCTCTTTATGCAGGAATCCCCAGAGAAGCTCAAGTTTTGCTACTAGAATTATTATGGGTCTTCGAATACAATGACTTCGTCATTTTCATCTGATTCTTGGAAGCGGAATTTCTAAGGAAACCCAAAGATAAACTAAGTTACTCTGGAATTAAGTTTGTTTTGGAATCAATTTGTGCAAAAAGGAGTTAGTAGTACTATTCATGGCATTGGATCTGCTATCTCCAGTGGAAAGAAGATTTGTTTCGGGTATCCTTAATGTTTGGATTTCAGGGTGTTGGCCTGTGCGTTCTTTTCTTCTTTCCTGTTCTGCGTCGTTTGCGTCGTTTCTAGCATATAGCTAAGCATATGCATTCCCCTTGCATCTTTGCATTTCTATGTGCTCTGTATTGCTTGTGGTCTTTTGTTGTGCCTGTCTTTATTTCCCCAGTGGGGTAAAGACATTCCCGGTTTGTTTGGTGTTGTGCTTGTTCGGTCTTAACCTCTGCGCGCCAGGTTTGAATCTTTAAAATCTTTTTCTGTTCCCCAAGAAGTTTAACTTTAAAGGATTTTTAGAGCTGTTCTTGTTTGAATCGCGTCAAACTTGAACCTGTTCTTGTTTGAATCGTGTCAAACTTGAACTTAAACTTTGTTTGAATCGTGTCAAGCATTGTCTTGTGTGTTCTCGTTTGAATCGTGTCAAACTTGAACTTAGACTTTGTTTGAATCGTGTCAAACTTGAACTTAGACTTTGTTTGAATCGTGTCAAGCATTGTCATATGTGTTCTCGTTTGAATCGTGTCAAACCTGAACTTGGACTTTATTTGAATCGCGTCAAGCATTGTCCTTTTCTTGTTCTCGTTTGAATCGTGTCAAACTTGAACTTGGACTTTGTTTGAATCGTGTCAAGCATTGTCCTATGTGTTCTTGTTTGAATTGTGTCAAACCTGAACAGAGTCTTTGTTCGAATCGTGTCGAACACTGACCCCCCCTGTTTTAAAACCGTTCCTGTTCGAATCGTGTCGAACTTGAATTAGGACTTTGCTTGAATCGTTTCAAGCACTGTCTTTTGTTTTAAAACTGTTCTTGTTCGAATTGTGTCGGACAGTGAACACCTCTTTATCTCGTTTCTTTTCTAAAACTGCTTTAAGCTAAATTTCTTGGAACAATTTTTATTCAACCTTATAAGACTCCTATCTGGTGCCCAGGGTTAGTATCTGCTTTTCCTGGCTCTTTCTGAAGATCCCATTTTGAACTCTTCAATTTAAGATCCCCAGGAAGTCCTCGCCTGGTTGTTTGTCTCTTTTGGGATGATCCCTGTCGCTCATGTTGTTTTCTTTCTGGTTTCGTGCCCAGAAAGAGTGTGGGTTTGTTTTGTCCTCAGTAGTCCATCTCCCTAGATCTTTCCCGGTGGAGATTGCTTTTTGGCCTTTCCCCAGTGTTTCTTTAGAGTCTCCCCAGTGACTCTCTTCTGTTGGTTATCCTGTATCCCCAGTGAGTCTTTGCTTATGGATACTAGTTTTCGTCTTTCCCCGGCGAAGCCTTTCCTATGTGTTGGCTTCCTGTGGTCCTTGGCGTCTGGTTTGTCTACCCCTTTTGCATTCCTAGCATCATATCATCATTTTAGAAGTTCATGGCATGTCGGCATGTGCATGTCTGTCGCTTGTCCTTAGCATTCGCATTCCATCTAAGGGCAAAATTTTTGGTTTGCAATATTTAAATACCTTTCACCTCGATGCTTCTGGAACCTTCGTTCCTCGCACCCTCTGGTGAAGCTATTTAAATAGGGGCAACTGTTGTACCCTAAATTTTTACCCTTAGATGTCATCCAGCTTTTGTGCATCTTAGGATCATCTTTGCATTTGTTTGAGCTAACCCATATCTTGTATCTCGTTTCTTTGTGTTCAAATTAGGTTCACCTATCATCATGAAGCTTCCCAAGTGCTTTGAAGCAAGTTAAGTTAACCAGAGGACATCCAGTGCAAGGATTGTGGAACTAGGGTTTGCTCTGAAAAGTCACTAAGGAATTGGTTCTATCAAGTCAAGTTTTGTGTGGTTCACTCACCATATGAAGTCATCTACATTCAAGGGACATCATTCAACAAGTATTCAAGGTATATGGGTCTTCAACAAGAGAAGTTTGAGCCTCAGCCTCACTGTGCCTCCAAACTAGGGTTTATGTGGCACTTGTCAGTCAACAGCTTTGATCTTCATCAAGATGGACACCTGAGCCCTAATTCTTGGTTCCATTGGGTTATCAACATCCTCAAGAGTATCCTAAGACCTTTGGATGATAAGGAAGAAGCGAGTTCACAAGATATAACCTCAGTGCATTCACAGTCAAATTTAGGGTTGACTGAAGCCCTAATATTTTGGAATTTGGGGTCAAATGAAGAATTATTGGTTCTAATCATCATATGTTGTCTCATGGAGTATACAAAGTATTCATATCAAGTTTCATGAGGTTTCTTGCAAGGGAAGTAGGGTTTTGACCAAAGAATGTGTCATTTGTGAGGTTTTTCCCCTAATAGCCTATTTTGAAAGGACCATAACTCCTAAACTACACATCCAATTGAAGTGGTTCAAAGCTCTTTGGAAAGCTCTTTCCAAGATCTTCAATTGTTTCAATATGAAGTTTTGTCTAAAAATGCTTGGATTTTGAGTTATGGAGCTTACAAGGCATTTTGACCAACACAGAAAATTTTTCAGCATGTTTCATCACTTTTTTTCCTAACTTTGGAGCCACTTTTCACCCCTTTCCATTTGGATTCAGGTCTTGAGTCCGAAATGAAAGTTGTAGAGCTTGTTGAGAGCTTTCCAGCCATATGTGGTATGTCTCAAGAGGATAAAGCGTTCTCAAGATATGAATTATTTAAGAAGGTCACTTGAAATTGTCAAAATCCAACACTTAGAATTTTTTTCTAAGTTCTTTGGGACAGTTTTGAGGACACGATTTGCAAGGCATTTTTATAGCACTTCAAGGCTTTATCTCAACAATTTTTCAACATCAAACTTGTAGTATCATACAAGAGCTATCATTTGAGCCTAAGAGCATGAAAAATGGATCATTAACTTGTGAGATATGATTTTTACAACATGGCCACACGAAAATGTTTGTTGCACCAAGAACACCATTTGTTTCATTTGAATTTCATTTCTCCCTTCAAGTACACAAGCTGCAGAACTACTCACCACTTTTCCAACATCTCTTCAACCCTCAAAGCATGCTGCAAAGTGTGGTTGCTTTTGTACTCTTTGTCAACATTTACAAGCTACCTTAAAACATGTCCATCGTGTACATCCTTGGACCAAAAGACACAAGCCAAAAGCATGCCTTTTCTGAGTTATTTAGTACCAAAAGAGAGGATCTCACGTGGCTCTATGTACTGGGAACAACCACAGCCACATCTCCAAATCTTCCTTTGATTTTTCTCTCCAAAACAAACTTTTAGCACATTGGATAAACACCCTCTTGGACCAGCCGGGTTCACTATAAAAGGAGCCTCCCTATCCTTCATTTAAGACACAATCTTCAACCACAACACTAAAAAACACCCTAGAGTTGTTTTCTGAAGAATACACGAGGAGCTAACTTGGAGAAGGAGAAAGCTTTTGCAAATTTGCGTGGAAAATAGGTAAGCCTCAAACTCTTATTTACCATGTTCATTACACCATGATAACTGTTCTGCATTACTTATGATTAGATCACCTATATTATTGTTCCTTAATGTTTAAAGTGTTTGGTACGTATCATGTTATCTTGAACCCCATGTTGAGTTTGTTTTGAAAAGCTCTGACTCATCATTGTTAATAATCTAAACCAATATCATATGTGAGTTTGTTTTGGAAGCATGTTGAGTGTTTGGTCACGAGTTTGAATGGTTGATGTTAACATACTTGTTCTTTTGATACATGTTGTTTTACTTTAAATGATTGTCGTGAATACCATCTTGAATCTATGTAAGAAGCTGTTTTAATTTTGGTTTTGAACACCAAAATATTGATTCTTTTGAACGTACTGGATATATATTGTTAATGTTTTGTTATGATGTTTTTGTTCTTATGAATCATCGAGTGTGGTTAAGTATGCTAGTATTATGAGCAAGATAATACCCGTGCACATGTTTGTCAACCTATCTTAAACACCAAATGTCATTTTAAAGCATTATGAGTAGCAACTTCCATTTACATGCTGTTGATATTTTATGGAGAGTTCTTTATTGAGTATGGTGTTGAAGCAAGCATTTGGCCACCTCTCTTTTATATTTGTGATTGAATCTATATGTGCATGACTTTTGGATAGTATTTTCTATTGTTGCCCTGTTTGTAATATATATGTATGATAATATTACATGTTATATGCTGCTTCATTTTTATGTTGTGATGATGCATGGAAGTATTACTGCTAGGTTTCATTCTATGGTTGAATTTGTGTGTAGTTATTTGTTCATCATATGCGAATAGCTTAGAAGCATGCCAACCTGTTTTGCTTTGTCTCTAAAACTGTTTTAGCTTTAGATGTGTTACCTGCCATGTTGATCATGTTGTTAACTTGTGTTCTTAATGGCATGTTAAAATGTTGATGGTTTATATTGTCATTCTATGCTAGTTGTTATTGGTGTCTCATGATATTTTGTGTTATTTTGTGCGCTCATTGTGCGGTATGATGTTAGTTTGTTTCGAATGAAGTTGCTTATATTGCCATGCTATGTGAAGTCATTGCCATTGGTGTTTACTATCATCATTTAATCATGACCTGCTTGGTGGTTTATATGTCATATGTGTGTAAATGTGTGACTGCATTAATGTTTGTATGTGTCATAGTGTGCTGTTGTGCAAACATTAACCGTGCTTTTTGATGATGTGAGTGTGGTAAATTATGTGTGCTCTCACGTTTGAAATAGATGCAGAATAGGATTGGTGAGAGATGATCATTCATAGTTGTATTAGACACTGATAATGTTGTTGTGTGATTTCCTTTCATGAGTTTTTTGAACAATGTTAAGCTGTTGTTTTGTCGTGCGGCATTGGTGCTTGTATGTAATATGATCTTCCTAGCATGTTAGTTGGATTAAGTTTGAACAAAAGTACCTTCTTTTTCTTAACTGATTTCTATTTAGAACCTTGGTTTCCACTGATTTCTTTTCATGACATAGCCTCTATCTTGCCCAGCTAATGAATGCATCTTATTTTGTGTTATTTGGTCAAGTTTTAGTAAAGTTAGATTGATTAGAAGTTGAGTATTTGATGTTGTTGTTTGAGTTGTATGAGAAACGTTTTCGATGACTGCATGTTGTTCTTCTTCTCCATACGTGCATCTCTTGTTTGATTGGTCATTAGTAATAGCAGTGTTAATTCTTTACCATGCGCATTTCATTTTGGTTGGTTGATTTGTTTTGCATATAATTTAATTTGATAGCAGCATATGGTTTTGCATTGTTATTCTTCCATGCACAGTATTAATTGGTGGTTGTTTGTTATTTTGTCTGTTAGTGCATTGTCTCATGACCAATTAGCACACGTACTACACGCTACTGCATGCGCTGTTGTTTTATTTTATACATTTTTAATACCTTGTTTGGTTTATTAATTAATGGAAGCGTAATGTAACCGGATGAACACGCCGTCCCAACGGTCACACACATGCACTAAAAATGCCTATTCACTCGCCATGCCTGGGTTCGATCCTTGGATCAACCCTTTTACTTTTTCTTGTTATTTTTCGCCTGATGCCTTGTCCTTCTCCACATGGGCCTTACGCGTTGGTTTCCTGTCCACACCCCCTGGTCTGGTCCATTAACTTTCCTTTGTTATTTTTAACCAACCATTTGCTCTTATGCACCACCTGCATGTTATTTTCATTTTTATTCCATCTTTTATTTATTTTGCTTAATCATTAATCTCAGTTTAATTATTAATTACTGTTGTGTTTAATTAATTAAAATGTGATATGTTTTATTTATTGTTAATTAATTGTTATTTGTTTATTAGCTTTTAATTATCAATTATATCACAAATATACTGTAACTCTAATTGTGTTAATTTTAATTTTAAATTATCAACTTATGTCTTGAATGTTAACTTTTAATTATCACATGTTAATCTTAATTGTTGTGATGTGAATTTTCCTAAATGTTAATTATCCATGTGTAATTTTTAATTACCTTGTGTGTTGTAATTGTTAATTCTAATTGCCTTGCCAATTAATTATCAATTATTGTTTCAAATATTAATATCAACTATGAGTATTTTTCTTGACATGTTATATTATTAAATTGACTTGTTTAATTCTTAAGATAATATATCCATGTTGATTGGCCATATGCTTGACTTTTATATGAATATTATCCTTCTTTAAATATCATCTTTTACATCATTCTCTATGTTTGTCTTCCTAAAGATTGAAGCATATTAATGTGTTCTTGTATATCATTCTACATGTTTGTCTTCCTAAAGATTGAAGCATATTGATATACTCTCTTAATCATGTTCACCCTATTCATATCTTTGTCATAAACATATTGCCATCCTCATGCTTATGTTGTTTTATCTATTATATCAATGTCTTATCTTATATCATGTCTTATTTATTGTTATATTATCTACTGTTTTTCCCCCATTCCAAAGGAAGGTGAATAGTATTGACTCTTAAAGTCATAGCCCCCATCTTAACCTAAGTAACCTCTTAGGAAGAAACCTTGTTTCTTGGTCTCATCGGAGCCATAGAAATCACAACTAGCTTTAGGAGAGAATTCTTAAACTCTTTGTGATATTCATCATAATGAATTTATCACTTTCCGTACTGACTAAACCTCAACATAGGTCCATTACAACTAGATCTAGAGAGTTCTTAAACTCTACAATGAGCTTGTACTCATTTCCCCTCTGAATATTGACCACAGTCAATCATTCAGTAGAAGTAGAACTACGCGTACTCTGATTCTATTCCCGAGGATACGTAGGCGTAAAGTGCGATGCTTTATCGAGTATACTTAGATACTAACCCCCTAGGGTTTCAACCCTTTAGCATAGAACCTTTAGCAAACATAAGATAACATTAACACAAGAGGCTCCCGTAGAGTACTACGGACGTTTTGGGTGCTAATACCTTCCCTAGGCGTAACCAACCCCCGAACCTTAGATCTTCCCCTTTAGGTTTTTCTAACGATCTTGAACCTTTCCTTTGGATAAATCAAAGTCGGTTGTAAAAGAAAATGATGAAAATTTATTAATAATTTGTTATCCGATTTTCACCGCAACAAAAATGGCGACTTCACTGGGGAAGTTAGACCTATGCTGGTCCTTTCCTAAGAGGGTTAAGCCTACTTTGTTTTATGTTATTCATGTTTGCTTATCTACTTGTATGATTGCTTGTATGACATATCTGCTTGTATGTTTGTATATTTGTTCTATGTCTGATATTATTCTGTTTGGTTTGGGTTGACATGATATCAATGAGTGAGATGGGTCCTAACCCGGACTTGAGAGAACACATATGTTTAGGAATCGTGGACATAGTCAAGGGAACTTCGAGGGAGAAATTCCAAAGGAGGGAACTTGAAGTCCACACTCAGTTGAGGCCCTCTCAAAAGCGGTATATGTTGAACGAGCAATCGTGAATACATTACTACTTGCAACCTAGGAGCCAGAGATACTGATAACCTTTAGTTACCCTTTACCTCACTTGGCCTGTTTAGGACGTAGTGCGGGAACTGTGAGGGAGCAATCCCAAATGGTTGCTACGCGATACTACACCCAGATGAGAATCTCTTGAGGAATATTCGTAATGGCCATACCGTGTCCTAAAGGCCGTCTTTTGAATATCCTTTTCTTTCACACGAATCTGGTGATATCCCGATCTCAAATCAATCTTGCTTAAAACACACGCACCAACCAATTGGTCCAACAAATCATCGATCCTTGGAAGCGGATACTTGTTCTTAATTGTTACCTTGTTCAATTGTCGATAATCAATGCATAACCGCATACTCCCATCCTTCTTCTTTACCAACAATACCGGAGCACCCCAAGGAGAAACACTTGGTCTTACAAATCTCTTGTCCAACAAGTCATTCAATTGCTTCTTCAATTCTACCAACTCCGATGCCGACATACGATACGGTGCCATCGAAATCGGTCTAGTACCCGGAACCAGATCAATAGAAAACTCAACTTCTCTTTCCGGCGGTACATCCTTAATATCCTCAGGAAACACCTCAGGAAAATCACAAACAACAGGAAACACATCAAGGGACACTTGACTATCCACAGACAATGATGCAAACAAACCGAACAATTGAGCTTCGTCCGCTAAAAGTTTCTTCAACTCTTTAGTGGATAAGAAACTCTCATTTTCATCCTCTTCCAGAGAAGGAAACCTCACTAACTTATGATAACAATCTATATGAACTCGGTTAAATTGCAACCAATTCATACCCAAGACCACATCCAATCCTTTCAACGGCAAACACACTAAATCCATCTCAAAAGCTTTACCATAAATGGTCTAAGGACACATCAAACAAACCAAAGAAGTAGTTAGTGACCCCATTGCAGGAGTATCAATAACCATCTTACCATCCATCAGAGACAACACAAGATTTAAACGCTTTGCGCACTCAGACGAAATAAACGAATGAGTCGCTCCCGTATCAATAATAGCAACTAAAGGCGTACTATTAATAAAGCAAGTACCTTTAATCAGACGGTCTGCACTGGAAGTCTGTGTTCCTGCCAAAGAAAATAGCTTCCCACCAGTTGGAGCTTTCTTCGGATTCGGACACTTCGTGCTAATGTGACCAGGTTCCCCACAATTATAGCACTTCACCATATTCCTTCTACAATCAGTAGTAGTATGTCCAAGGCCTCCACAGTTGGAACATTTCACCACAGTCTTCCCACACTCAAATGATTTATGACCTATTTCACCACACTTGTAACACTTAATGGAACCAGAACCTCCTCCTCCAGATCTCTTCTCAAAGTTTCCCCTATGCTTGCCCTTATCAGCGGGTGTCACATAAGGTCTACTTCTGGCTTGTTGCTTCCCCTTCCTCTCATTCAAACTTTTATAATGTGTAGAACGACCCTTGCTATCTTCCTCGAAGATTCTACAACATTCCGTCAAATCCGAAAACCTTCTTATCCTTTGATACCCCACAACTTGTTTAATCTCAGGACGCAAACCATTCTCATATTTAATACACTTTGAGAACTCAGCAGTAATCGCAGCATAATGAGGATGGAATTGAACCAACTCCACAAACTTAGCAGTATAGTCCACCACGAACATACTACCTTGTTTCAATTCAAGGAACTCCATCTCCTTCTTCCCTTTCACACTTTCAGGGTAATACTTCCTTAAGAACTCAGTACGAAATAAATCTCAAGTAACCTCTTCATCATCCACCTCAAGAACTTGACGCATACCGACCCACCAATCGTCGGCTTCTTCCTTCAGCATGTGAGACCCAAGCCTCACCTTATTCTCCTCCGCACAGTCCATGACTCTGAATATCCTTTCAATCTCTTTCAACCAAAGTTGAGCACCATCGGGATCAAATCTTCCTTTGAAAACTGGTGGTTGATTCTTCCTGAACTCGTCATTAGCATTCACGTTCGCCGCACCTTGCACCGTCCTAGCCATTGCTTCCAAAGCAGCAGCCATCGCATTGTCGTTTCTACCAGCCATATTCTGATCATTCCCAAAAAAAAATGACAACAAAGTTAAACAACAATTCAACCATCATACAACAAGACAGACACAACTGACTCAACTCTGGCTCTGATACCACTTAATGTAACACCCCCTTTCTATACCCCCAAATAATCAAATAATCATTTAGGCACATATTAAAAATTTCGTCAGAGTATAATTATAACTTAGTATAAAAGAGGTATGTCACATTATACATTCAATTAAAACATACAACACCTGCTCAACCATTGATATGCAACAGTGGGGTAACTTTGCAACAGAGGAACTTAGTCCTTACACCCACATTTCAATATTTAGAATAAAAGCGGAAAATCTAAACATTGAATAACAACAAACATATATACATATACATATATACAGCATCAAGTATTATCCGCTAACATCATTCATGTTTACATAAACATACACCAACAAGATACATGCGCCATGTATCACAAAAGAATCATAGCCATCCTAGCTACCCGGTGCTACATATCAGAGCCGACCGACCAAAAGAATGAAGACACGCTCCACAAAAAGACCACCAGCATACCTACTCTGCAATGCCTCATAGAGCATTATAAAACAGCAGAAGGGTGAGAAATATTATCATAATAACAATGCATAAAATTATATATACTAGCATAAAAATACACATATCCCACATTCTCACCGCAACTCATCACAACTCACTCATATACATCACAATATATATATATATATATATATATATATATATATATATATATATATATATATATATATATATATATATATATTCACAACCAAGCATATCCATCATGTATTCTTTCACAATTCTTATCATTCCACTTAAACATACACATTTATGTTTATTCATCAATGCACCATTATAAAGATGATAAATGCAAATCATAGAGACCGACTCACGACTCTATGCAAATGCAATGCGGTACCGACTCAATCATCTCAAGTTCACTCAGGAACCCTGCTGGAACCATCGCTCGTTACATCACTGTAACTCCCCGTTGGGCCTACGATGTTCACCCACCGCTCACACCCCACAAGCGGCACACGGTGTTTATGGGTCGCTCACACCCCACAGGCGGGCACACAACCCGATCGCTCACACCCCACAAGTGGGCACACGATCGTCTATAATCATCGCTCACACCCCACAAGCGGGCACACTGTAACACCCCCTTTCTATACCCCCAAATAATCATTTAAATCATTTAGGCACATATTCAAAAATTCGCCAGAGTACAATTAAAGCATGGCATAAAAAGGCATGTCACATTATGCTTGAAATTAAAACATACAACACCTGCTCAAAACATTGATATGCAACAGTGGGGTAACTTGCTACAGAGGAACTTTGTCCTTACACCCATATCTCAATATTTAGAATTAAAGCGGAAAATCCAAACATTGAAATACATCAAAATATATATACATACATATACATATGTATGCTTCATCAACACACTTCATGTTTACATAAACATTTATCCACAAGATACATATACAAATGTATCACAAAAGAATAATATACATCCTAGCTACCCGGTGCTACATATCAGAGCCAACCGACCAAAAGAATGAAGACACGCTTCACAAAAAGACCTCCAGCATACCTACTCTGCAATGCCTCATAGAGCATCATAAAACAGCAGAAGGGTGAGAAATATTATCATAATAACGTTGCATATAATTATATATCTCCACACAAGAGTATACACACAACACATCCTCACCATTCTACCATTCCACATAACATACATATTATATTCATTCTTCAATGCATCATTACAACGATACAATTCTTATCACAATTCATCACATCTCATTCAATATACATCGCAAGGCATATATATATATATACAAAACCAAACATAGTCATCACAATGCTTATCATTCAACATAAACACATATATTCATGTTTATTCACCAATGCACATATACAAAGATGACCAATGCAAATCATAGAGACCGACTCACGACTCTATGCAAATGCAATGCGGTACCGACTCATTTCATCTCAAGTTCAATTGAAGAACTTATTGGAACCATCGCTCGTTACCAATGTAACTCCCCGTCGGGCATACGATGTTCCCCGTCGCTTTCGGTCCTCTTTGTATAAGGCTCACGACGTTTATGGATTTCTTTCGGTCCTCTTTGTATAAGGCTCACAATCCGATCGCTTTCGGTCCTCTTTGTATAAGGCTCACGATCGTTTGTAATCATCGCTCCCACCTCTCAAAAGGCTTACGACGTTACAACGGGTTCATCTTAGAACCCCACAATGCAAGAATGCACATCATGATACTTCACATACAACATGACTCATGACACTCTTGACATGCATACATATTCACAATATAGTCATGCATTCATCACACACAATCCACATACATTCACATCAATTGTGCCAAACGGCAACCGAACGTTTTCACAAATAACCAAACAATTCGATTTACGGTTTACCGGAAAAGTTGGTGAAAAGTCGGCTAAAAATATAATTTATTATCACCATCAATTAATACATATCAATACCTTCAATTCGATATAAAGAACTCTCAAATCCGATAAACAACGAACAAGTTATGAATATTTCAAACTAAAGCAAAAACATAAACCGGACGCCCGACACTACGAAACGGTTCGTAAAAACTGTACCGATTGGACCAAGTTCAGACCCCAAAACTATTTTTCCTAGAAAGAACATCTCATTAGCTTCCCAACGCTTCGAACGGGGATCAAAACCGACTTACGGTTCAAGAGATATGAATTTCCGAAGTTTCCCCGACAAACTAGATTTTCTGTTTCAGCACAGTATGTATCGATACATAGGCTTTATGTATCGACACATAAAGGCCACATGTATCGATACATAGCACGGATGAATCGATGCATGCTGTAATGAAAATTCCATTTTCTTAAATTTCCACAGTATGTATCGATACATAGGGGTTATGTATCGATACATAAACCATTTCGTATCGATACATAGATGGTATGAATCGATTCATGCTCTGTTTTTCTCAAAAAAAACCAGATTTTCCAATTTACACCTTTGCTGTCCTTTTTCCCGAATCCCCGAAAACTCGACTAAATCAAACATTTTCACCAAAACAAACATATACTCCCAACCACCAAATACATAGGAACAATTTAGAACACATAAACGAAATTTCTACGACGTTCGATTTTTCGATTAAATTTCAACCTTTCAAAAACCAGAATTTTTAAACTTCACCAAATCGAATAAAAAGCACGCTATACGACGACCTAACCTTCCTCGATTCAACTACGTAATTTATTTCGAATTCTAACCGTGAAAACATCGTTTTCTATCAATTTCCTATAATTCGACCTAAACGGAAACAACAACGGAAACATACCGAAAACTAACCGAAACATAACCAAACTTCATGAAACTTCAAACAGCAACTCACATACATATAACCAACCAACACATGTATTTATACGACTTTTCGACCGTAGAAACATCGGTTTCTATCGATTTCGTCAAATACAGCATAAACGGAAACATATGGAAAACCAACCAAAACATTCACACAAAACACATACATAATCATGCACAAAGTTAGGATAATAATATTTCACACCCTTACCCGATTTCTCGATTCTTGGAAGCTTGATCTTGATGATTTGTAGCTTTTCTTCTTTTTCTCTTCTCTTTTTCTCTCTTGCTCTCAAAATTCTGTTTTTCTCTCTTTCTCACCTCTAACTTTCTATTTCTATTCTTTTTCTTTCTTTCTTATACTTTTCTTAAAATATCTCACAAATATCTAATAATACATTTTCTCACTTAAAAATATCTAACTTAACAATAATTATGAAATGTCTAAAATACCCTCCAATCTAATATTCCCCGCAAACTCTCAAAAACAGTAAAATCACATAATATGCAAACATAACATATTAACACACCAATATCACAAATAACATAATTATTGCCCAATTAAATAAAAGACCCAACCAAATAGAATCAATCAACACAAAAATGGAAATATCAAAATCGGGCTGTTACAACTCTCCCCCACTTTAGAAATTTTCGTCCTCGAAAATATTACCTGATTCAAACAACTCCGGATACGACTCGCGCATCCCACTTTCCAATTCCCAAGTCATATTGCCTTCTGAAGCGCCTTTCCACGCCACTTTCACAAGCGCAATATCTTTACCTCTTAACTTCTTAACTTCGCGATCCAAAATCTTAATCGGTAAAACTTCAACCGTAAGATTATCTCTCACTTCTACTTCGTCCATAGGAATAACTTGTGACGGATCCGGAACATACTTCCGAAGTTGCGAAACATGGAAAACGTCATGCAAATTCGAAAGATTCGGAGGCAACGCCACACGATAAGCCACATCGCCAACACGTGCAGTAATCTGATACGGACTAATAAAACGAGAAGTCAATTTCTTCGACTTCAAGGCACGACCCACACCCGTAACCGGTGTAACTCTCAAAAACACATGGTCGCCTTCTTGAAACTCAAGATCTTTCCTTCTCTTGTCATGATAGCTCTTTTGTCTACTTTGAGAAGCTTTCATCCTTTCCTGAATAAACTTCACTTTCTCCGTCGTTTGTTGTACCATTTCCGGTCCAACTATCGTCCTCTCGCCGGTTTCATGCCAACACAAAGGTGTTCGACATCTCCGACCATACAAAGCCTCAAATGGTGCCATACTAATACTCGAATGAAAACTGTTATTATAGGTGAACTCAATCAACGCTAAATAACTATCCCAAGCACCACCTTGCTCTAGCACACAAGTACGCAACAAATCCTCCAACGATTGAATCGTCCTCTCGGTTTGACCATCTGTTTGCGGATGGTAAGCCGAACTCAATCTTAGCTTAGAACCCAAAGCCTTTTGTAAACTTTCCCAAAACCTCGATGTAAATCTAGGATCTCTATCTGATACAATACTCTTAGGAACTCCATGTAATTTCACTACCACCAGAACATAAATCTCGGCTAATTTCTCCAAAGGATAACTAATATCAATTGGAATAAAGTGAGCAGATTTAGTAAGCCTATCAACAATCACCCAAATAGCATTATGACCTCTTTGCGTATTCGGCAATCCCGTAACAAAATCCATCGATATACTATCCCATTTCCATTCCGGAATATCCAACGGTTGCAACAAACCACTAGGCTTCTGATGTTCCACCTTCGACTTTTGACAAGTCAAACATGCATACACAAATTGAGCAACATCCCTCTTTAATCCGGACCACCAAAAGATTTTCCTCAAATCTTGATACATTTTGTTCGCTCCCGGATGAATACTTAAGTTACTTCGGTGCCCTTCTTCCAATATCATCTTTTTCAACTCCGCATCATCGGGAATACAAATACGACCACGGAATCTCAAAACTCCAAAGTTATCAACCTTGAAATCCTCATTCTCATTCAACATTAAATCAACGAACTTCAACTCCAACTTTTGCTTTTCACTAACCGTTGTAAGAAAATCATTCGTAACATGTAACATACCAAGTCTCACACTTCTCGGCGTCATTTCACAAACCAAACTCAAATCTCTGAAATCCTCCAAAAGTTCCCATTCTTTCATCATTAATGCGGACATATGTAACAACTTTCGACTTAAGGCATCGGCCACCACATTCGCCTTACCCGGATGGTAATTCAAACTAAAATCAAAATCCTTCAAAAGCTCTAACCATCTTCGTTGTCTCATGTTCAACTCTTTTTGATCAAATAAATATTTCAAGCTCTTGTGATCACTAAAAACTTCAAATCTCGCACCATAAAGATAATGCCTCCATATTTTCAAAACAAACACCACGGCCGCTAACTCCAAGTCATGCGTAGGATAATTCTTTTCATGCACTCTCAATTGTCGTGAAGCATATGCCACAACTTTTCCATCTTGCATCAAAACACCACCTAAACCTGTCAATGAAGCATCACAATACACAACAAATGGTTCATTAGGATTAGGCAAAATCAAGATCGGAGTCATTGTCAACCTTCTCTTTAGCTCATTGAAACTCTCTTCACAATGAATATCCCAAATGAAAGCCTTTCCTTTACAAGTCAATTGCGTTAAAGGAAGTGCCAACTTCGAAAATCCTTCTATAAACCTCCGATAATAACCCGCCAAGCCTAAAAAGCTTCGAATCTCCGTAACCGACCTAGGAGCCTTCCATTGCATCACCGCATCTATCTTGGATGGATCAACACTAATACCACTACCGGAAATAACATGTCCAAGGAAACTTACTTCCGACAACCAAAATTCACATTTTGACAACTTAGCATACAATTGTTTCTCTTTCAAAATGTGCAACACAATTCTCAAATGCTCTTCATGCTCCTCTTGAGACTTAGAGAAAATCAAAATATCATCGATGAACACAACCACAAAACGATCCAACTGTTCATGAAAAATACGATTCATGTATTCCATAAACACACCCGGCGCATTAGAAACCCCGAATGGCATCACGGAATATTCGTAATGACCATACCGTGTCCTAAAGGCCGTCTTTTGAATATCCTCTCCTTTCACACGAATCTGGTGATATCCCGATCTCAAATCAATCTTGCTAAAAACATTCGCACCAACCAATTGGTCCATCAAATCATCGATCCTTGGAAGCGGATACTTATTCTTAATCGTCACTTTGTTCAATTGTCGATAATCAATGCATAATCGCATACTCCCGTCCTTCTTCTTTACCAACAATACCGGAGCACCCCAAGGAGAAACACTTGGCCTTACAAATTTCTTATCCAACAAGTCATTCAATTGCTTTTTCAATTCTACCAACTCCGATGCCGACATACGATACGGTGCCATCGAAATCGGTCTAGTACCCGGAACTAGATCAATAGAAAATTCAACTTCTCTTTCCGGCGGTACATCCGTAATGTCTTCCGGAAACACTTCTGGAAATTCACACACCACTGGGAACACATCAAGTGAAACTTTACTTTCCACCGACAATGATGCAAACAAACCAAACAATTGAGCTTCATCCGCTAAAAGTTTCTTCAACTCTTTAGTGGATAGGAAACTCTCAAATTCATCATCCTCCAAAGAAGGAAACCTTACTAACTTGTGATAGCAATCTATATGAACTCGATTAAATTGCAACCAGTTCATACCCAAGATTACGTCCAAACCCTCCAATGGCAAACATACTAAATCCATAACAAAGTCTTTACCATACATGGTTAAAGGACAACTCATACACACCAAAGATGTAGTTACCGACCCTGAAGCAGGAGTCTCAATAACCATCTCACCACCCATCAAAGACAACGCAAGATTTAAACGCATCGCGCACTCCGAAGAAATAAACGAATGAGTCGCTCCCGTATCAATAACAGCAACTAAAGGTGTACTATTAATAAATCATGTACCTTTAATCAAACGGTCTGCACTAGTGGTCTGAGTCCCCGCCAATGCAAACACCTTACCGCCCGCTTGAGCTTGTTTCGGCTTAGTACACTTAGTACTAATGTGACCCACTTCTCCACAATTAAAACACTTCACCATATTCCTCCTACACTCAGCAATAGAATGCCCAATACCTCCACAGTTAGAACATCTCCCAACGGGCTTCCTACACTCAGTTGCTTTATGACCCATTCCACCACAATTGAAACACTTAATGAACCCAGAACTTCCTCCTCCAGATCTCTTATTAAAGTTTCCCTTATATTTACCCTTATCAGCGGGTGTCACATAAGGTCCACTTCTAGCTTGTTGCTTCCCTCTCCTCTCATTCACACTCTTGTAGTGTGTAGAACGAGCCTTGCTATCTTCCTCGAAGATTCTACAACATTCAGTCAAATCCGAAAACCTCCTAATCCTTTGATATCCCACAGCTTGCTTAATCTCAGGACGCAAACCATTCTCATATTTAATACACTTTGAGAACTCAGCAGTAATCGCAGCATAATGAGAATGAAATTGAACCAATTCCACAAACTTAGCAGTATAGTCCACCACTGACATACCACCTTGTTTCAATTCCAGGAATTCCATCTCCTTCTTCCCTTTCACACTTTCAGGGTAATACTTCAGCAAAAACTCGGTACGAAATAATTCCCAAGTTACCTCTTCATTATCCACCTCAAGAATTTCGCGCATACCGACCCACCAATCATCGGCTTCTTCCCTCAGCATGTGAGATCCAAGCCTCACCTTATTCTCTTCCGCACAGTCCATAACTCTGAAGATTCTTTCAATCTCTTTCAACCAATTTTGAGCTCCATCGGGATCAAATCTTCCTTTGAAAACCGGTGGTTGATTCTTCCTGAATTCTTCATTAGCATTTACATTTGGCGCACCCTGCACCGCCCTAGCCAATGCTTCCATAGCAGCAGCCATAGCATTATCGTTTCTACCAGCCATATTCTGATCATTCCCAAAAATAACAACAAAGGTTAAACAACAGTTCAACCAACACAACTACAAGACAGACACAACTGACTCAACTCTGGCTCTGATACCACTTAATGTAACACCCCCTTTCTATACCCCCAAATAATCATTTAAATCATTTAGGCACATATTCAAAAATTCGCCAGAGTACAATTAAAGCATGGCATAAAAAGGCATGTCACATTATGCTTGAAATTAAAACATACAACACCTGCTCAAAACATTGATATGCAACAGTGGGGTAACTTGCTACAGAGGAACTTTGTCCTTACACCCACATCTCAATATTTAGAATTAAAGCGGAAAATCCAAACATTGAAATACATCAAAATATATATACATACATATACATATGTATGCTTCATCAACACACTTCATGTTTACATAAACATTTATCCACAAGATACATATACAAATGTATCACAAAAGAATAATATACATCCTAGCTACCCGGTGCTACATATCAGAGCCAACCGACCAAAAGAATGAAGACACGCTTCACAAAAAGACCTCCAGCATACCTACTCTGCAATGCCTCATAGAGCATCATAAAACAGCAGAAGGGTGATAAATATTATCATAATAACGTTGCATATAATTATATATCTCCACACAAGAGTATACACACAACACATCCTCACCATTCTATCATTCCACATAACATACATATTATATTCATTCTTCAATGCATCATTACAACGATACAATTCTTATCACAATTCATCACATCTCATTCAATATACATCGCAATGCATATATATATATATATACAAAACCAAACATAGTCATCACAATGCTTATCATTCAACATAAACACATATATTCATGTTTATTCACCAATGCACATATACAAAGATGACCAATGCAAATCATAGAGACCGACTCACGACTATATGCAAATGCAATGCGGTACCGACTCATTTCATCTCAAGTTCAATTGAAGAACTTATTGGAACCATCGCTCGTTACCAATGTAACTCCCCGTCGGGCATACGATGTTCCCCGTCGCTTTCGGTCCTCTTTGTATAAGGCTCACGACATTTATGGATTGCTTTCGGTCCTCTTTGTATAAGGCTCACAATCCGATCGCTTTCGGTCCTCTTTGTATAAGGCTCACGATCGTTTGTAATCATCGCTCCCACCTCTCAAAAGGCTTACGACGTTACAACGGGTTCATCTTAGAACCCCACAATGCAAGAATGCACATCATGATACTTCACATACAACATGACTCATGACACTCTTGACATGTATACATATTCACAATATAGTCATGCATTCATCACACACAATCCACATACATTCACATCAATTGTGCCAAACGGCAACCGAACGTTTTCACAAATAACCAAACAATTCGATTTACGGTTTACCGGAAAAGTTGGTGAAAAGTCGGCTAAAAATATAATTTATTATCACCATCAATTAATACATATCAATACCTTCAATTCGATATAAAGAACTCTCAAATCCGATAAACAACGAACAAGTTATGAATATTTCAAACTAAAGCAAAAACATAAACCGGACGCCCGACACTACGAAACGGTTCGTAAAAACTGTACCGATTGGACCAAGTTCAGACCCCAAAACTATTTTTCCTAGAAAGAACATCTCATTAGCTTCCCAACGCTTCGAACGGGGATCAAAACCGACTTACGGCTCAAGAGATATGAATTTCCGAAGTTTCCCCGACAAACCAGATTTTCTGTTTCAGCACAGTATGTATCGATACATAGGCTTTATGTATCGACACATAAAGGCCACATGTATCGATACATAGCACGGATGAATCGATGCATGCTGTAATGAAAATTCCATTTTCTTAAATTTCCACAGTATGTATCGATACATAGGGGTTATGTATCGATACATAAACCATTTCGTATCGATACATAGATGGTATGAATCGATTCATGCTCTGTTTTTCTCAAAAAAAACCAGATTTTCCAATTTACACCTTTGCTGTCCTTTTTCCCGAATCCCCGAAAACTCGACTAAATCAAACATTTTCACCAAAACAAACATATACTCCCAACCACCAAATACATAGGAACAATTTAGAACACATAAACGAAATTTCTACGACGTTCGATTTTTCGATTAAATTTCAACCTTTCAAAAACCAGAATTTTTAAACTTCACCAAATCGAATAAAAAGCACGCTATACGACGACCTAACCTTCCTCGATTCAACTACGTAATTTATTTCGAATTCTAACCGTGAAAACATCGTTTTCTATCAATTTCCTATAATTCGACCTAAACGGAAACAACAACGGAAACATACCGAAAACTAACCGAAACATAACCAAACTTCATGAAACTTCAAACAGCAGCTCACATACATATAACCAACTAACACATGTATTTATACGACTTTTCGACCGTAGAAACATCGGTTTCTATCGATTTCGTCAAATACGGCATAAACGGAAACATATGGAAAACCAACCAAAACATTCACACAAAACACATACATAATCATGCACAAAGTTAGGATAATAATATTTCACACCCTTACCCGATTTCTCGATTCTTGGAAGCTTGATCTTGATGATTTGTAGCTTTTCTTCTTTTTCTCTTCTCTTTTTCTCTCTTGCTCTCAAAATTCTGTTTTTCTCTCTTTCTCACCTCTAACTTTCTATTTCTATTCTTTTTCTTTCTTTCTTATACTTTTCTTAAAATATCTCACAAATATCTAATAATACATTTTCTCACTTAAAAATATCTAACTTAACAATAATTATGAAATGTCTAAAATACCCTCCAATCTAATATTCCCCGCAAACTCTCAAAAACAGTAAAATCACATAATATGCAAACATAACATATTAACACACCAATATCACAAATAACATAATTATTGCCCAATTAAATAAAAGACCCAACCAAATAGAATCAATCAACACAAAAATGGAAATATCAAAATCGGGCTGTTACACACACGATCATTACAGCGGATTCTCACTAGAATCCCTCAACACAAGAATGTACATCATTATGCTTCACATACAAAATGACTCAAGACATTCTTGAAATGCATACATATTCACAATATATTCATGCATTCTTCTCATACAATCACATACAATCTATATACATTCACATCAATGCACTATTGTATGATTCACAACCAAACACACATTCAAAACGGTAAAAGTCGCTAAATAACACTATTCCCGACTTTTCCGACTTATTTAATTGGCTAACAATCTCCAAATCATCATAATCATATAGTACAGCTCAATAACTTCACAATGATACCAAGAATGTAAAAATCGGACAAACGGAACAAAAGTTACGGACGAAACAGAAAACGACATTTTGAAAAATCACCTTTTTACACTTCTCCTGTCCATACGCGTATTACTATTCTCATACGCGTACTGCTCTGATTTCTCACCATTCCCATACGCGTATTGCCAATGCCCATACGCGTATGGGCAGAACCATTTTCCTTCACAAATTCACATTTTCAAAAACCATACGCGTACGCCCAATGCCCATACGCGTATCACCAAAGGGCCGGGAAAAGCCACATTCCATACGCGTATTGACCCAAAAACAGGCCAATGATACGCGTAACGCTTGGCTCATACGCGTATGGACATGCCCCTTACGCGTATGGCCAGGGGAAACCCAGAAAAATTCTGCAGAACGGAGTTCTGCGTTTTCCACCCCAAAATCCTCCAATTCATCATCCAAATATCAGAAAAACAACAATTTGAAGTGTAACAATACATATCAAACATGTATAGACAACCAAGATCACAAACAACAAGAGTTTTAACACATTTGGATCAATTTCTAATCAATTTCTCAAAAATGGTTTATACCCAAAACTCATAAAAATCAACAACAACAATAACATAATCATACATAATCATATACATTGATAAGATAACAAGATTTCACACCCTTACCCGGATTCCAAGCTTACTAGTTGATTGTTCTTGATGATTTCCTAGTTCCCCAAGTTTTTCTTCTCTTTCTCTTCTTCCTCTTTCTTTCTCTCCTCTTTCTATCTATCTTTCTTTTCTTTCTATTTCTTTTCTTTTTCCTTTCTATTCCTATTTCTATTCTGTTTTTCTTTCTTTTCTATTTTCCACTCAAATACAATTAATTCATTTTCTCACAAAATTCTACACTTAATCATTTTTCCAACAATTTTTACTAAATTTCTAACTTACTAATAATTGAGAAATGTCTAAAATATCCTTCATTCTAATTTCCCCGAAAACACTCAAAACGGTCAAATATCATAACACATCAACATAGCATATTAACATACCAATTTCACAAATAAAATAATTCATCACTCAATTTAAATAAAAGACTCAACAAAATGGGAATAATTGGAATCGGGGCGTTACAGACAATGTATTAAGAGGCAGAGTAATTTGCTTTATGTGAGAATGAAGTTATTTGCATGCACTCTCGTTGGACTTTGAGAGCTGCCCTAAACATAATTGCTCCTAAAATAGTTGTTTTGTTAAAAAAATGTTTTATTTTTTTAGTTTGGTTCAACTCACACTTACAATTTATTTATTTTTTAAAAATAATTTTACTTTTTATTTTTATTTTTTTATAAGCAAAATAAATTTCAAGGATACAAAAGGGTATCCTAACCCATGTAGAAAAAGCAACCTACTAGAAAATCACCATTACAAAAAATCACACGGTGATTTGTACCAATCGTAATAATTACACATAAAATTTGACTTAGATTTTTTATCAATCCACCACCAAGATAACAACACTATCTTATGGACGACCAAATCGCCATTCCAAACATCGCCATTAAACATAATGTTGTTCCTAAATTTCCATAAACACCAACCAATAACTAGCCATAAACCAATTGCATTTTTAATAGCAATGCCAGAAGAGTTTAAAGAAATCGTCCATTTCCTAAGATGATCCAACACCGAATCATTTAGGCTCGTCGACACCCAAGCCAATCTAATATCCTCATCCACACAGTTCTAGAATTGCTGCAAAAAAACAAAAGGTGAGCAGAATTCTCTTCATCCACAAAACATAAAGGGCAGACCTTGACATGGGTGGAAGAAACAATGTCGCGAGCGCATAAGTTATCCCGCGAAGGAAGCATATCATGCAAGAGACGCCAACCAAAAACAATAGTTTTCAAAGGTGAAGAAGCAGCCCAAATCAATTTGAAAGTTGCCTTAAGACCTGCAGAAATGTTATCAGGGGGAGATCTATGTTGAACCAGACAAGTGTAAGCAGAGTGGACAGAAAATATATAAGATGGATTTTGCTGCCAAAGAAAACGATCTGCCTCCTCCTTGCAAAGCGACACATCCTGCAACAAATCAAATAACCTAGCCTACTGTTGAAGAAGGGTCAGCGGCAGAGTAGAATCCGAAAAAACAACATTCCATTCCCAAATTTCACTGTTCCAAGAACCATTATCAGCAATCAGACTATACGGATATCGAGCAACATTCCGTAAGGTCGGGAATAACGAAGCAAAACTTTCACGCCCACACCACGAAGATGACCAGAAAGAGGTCATATCACCATTACCAACTTTAGAAGAAGTGTAACTAAAAAATGAGTCAGCACTGAAACAACGAGAAATGGAAAATATGTCACGCCACCATAAAGATGGAGGAACAAAATATGAAGGTGATTCGCCACGAACCAGGTGCGGCATGAACTGACCATACCTAGCTTGAAGAATGTCATGCCATAAAACATCTCCTGGACAAATGAACTTCCATATCCATTTAGCTAACAAAGCTTCATTCAAGCAACAGACGTCCAAAATACCCAGCCCTCTAGTTCCTTCGATTTACACACCATATCCCAATTAATCCAAGCTATTCCTTTCTTGATAGAAGAACCGTTCAATAAAAATCTCCTTTGTATAGACGTTAATATCTTGATAACCTTGCTAGGCATCCTATAAAACGACATGTAATGGATTGGAAGGTTAGCGAGGATCGATTTAATAAGAGTAGTTCTGCCGCCAATGGACAAAAATATTCCCTTCCACGAAGCTAATCTAGCTTGAACTTTGTCTATGACCGGTTTCCAAAAAGAGATCAATCTATGATTGCAACCAATTTGAATACCAAGAAATTTGAAAGGGCACTTCTGAATTTTACAAGCCAGGAAACTTTCTGCCGCCTTCAAAAAAGATTCATCAACACCAAATCCAAATAAACTACTCTTACTGAAGTTAATCTTTAATCCAGACATCAGTTGAAATCCTTTAAGAATCACTTTGATTGCCCAAAGGTTGTTCCAATGATAATCGTATTGTCTGCGTATTGAAGTAAATTGAAAGTAACTTGATGATTCATCTTGAAGCCTTGGAATAAAGAGACTTCCTCAACCTTTTTCATTAATGTCGCCAACCCTTCCGCAGCAATGGCAAAGAGATAAGGTGATAGAGGATCACCTTGTCTTAACCCTCTTGAAACTTCAAAATCACGAGAAAGACTGCCGTTAACAAGCACAAACATAAAGCTCTTGAAAACAGTACCTTCTAACCAACTCATAAATTTGTTACCAAAGCCCATGAATTTAGAATATCACAATCATTAATAAATAAGAGTATAACTTTATTTATAGATGATAATATGAAAAATTTAATTTTAAAAATAAAATTGATAAAATTGATAAAAATTAAATATTTATAATAACTTAATTGCTAAAATTGAATAATAATGCAAAAGAATTCTACGTTAAAAATAATATGTATTAATTAAATTTATATTTATATATTAATATTAATATATAAAAAAATCAAAATGTATTTGAGATCAAATTTGTTAGATTGTCAAGAAGTGACTTAGGTACATATGTGACTACGGTTAACAGTTATAGAATCATGGAGTTTCGTTTTTTTCACTTGCTTTTTCTCTTTTTTTCCACTTTTGTATTAGTATGCATGTCTAGACTAAATAGGATAAAAATATAAATTATTATTAGTTAGATGGTTTTTTTTTTTTTTTTTTTTGATAAGCAATTGTATTAATAGGAGAAAAAGGGGATCTCCAACCCAATACAAAAGGACCAAAAGGAACAAAAAGAAGTACAAGGAAAGATTATAAAAAGTCTAGGGGATTTTTCACCCACACATAAAGATTACATTTAGCACTTCCTATCTCCAACTATCTCCAAGAAGTTAAAACTATCCTATAGAAAATTGATTCAATATCACAAACCTCATCTCTAAAAAGGATATTATTTCTAGTAGTCCAAATACTCCATAAAGCTACCACCCAAACAAAACACGACATTCCGTCCTTAATAGATTTATCGAAGTTAGATAACCAATCCAGCAAATGTAATGCAGGTGAAACCGCAGTACTAGAAGAAAAACCAAACCAAGTGAAAACTCTATCCCAAACCTTAGAGACCTTGCTGCAGGAAAAGAAAAGATGGGTGTCCTCCTCATCCTCCAAAAAACAGAAAGCACAGACTTTAGAATGAGGAGAAGAAATGATACCTCTTCTCGCAAGATTCGCTCGCGTTGGCAATCTATTCAATAACGCACGCCAAGCAAAGACACTAACCTTCACCGGCACGTGAGTATTCCAAAGATTGGTTAAAGCTTCCTTATTATCCACAGACAGCAACATATCTTCAATCTTCTTGTTTAATTCATAATAAACAGAACTAACTGAGAATCCATGCTTAAAATCCGGCAGCCAAACCCAAGAATCTCTATCCCTACGCTTCAGCCTCACCTGTTGTGTTATATCCCGGAGGACGCAAATCGCACGATGGTCAGCCTCCGTAGGCTGAACTTCCAGTCTTTCAAAATTCCACTTCCAATCTTCTTCTTCCCAAAATCCCATATCAGAGATTATACTTTCTTTCCTAGGTTCCGCAGAAAAAAGCCTCGGAAACACAGATTTAAGTGAGAAGTCACCACTCCAAGTGTTAAATTATAATTCATAGTGTCGAAAACTAGCATGTGTCGAATTGCTTAGTGTCGAATTGTCGAAAGTGTTTCGACAGACGCATTTAGATGGGATTCAGATTTTGCTTTTATTAGATTAGATTTGATTTGATATGATTTAGATTAGATTTGATATTTTGGGCTTTTATAGTTTGGGCTTTGTCTTGAGATGCAAGCAAACCTAATTCTATAAATAGGGAGTTTCCCTCATTATTTTGAATCAATCAATTACAACACTTTGTAATTTCTCACAGAATTCTACAGTTGCAGAGTGAGTAATAAGAAGAGAGAAAGTCCCACAGTTTGTGGGCAGCAAGAACACTATTCATCTTCTTCTTCCCTATTCTCTTTCTACTTTTTTGTATAATTGCTGCGTGATAGAAGGAATTCCCATAGTTTGTTGGGTGAATTCTAACATCTGGTATCTAGAGCTCCGGTTTAAGAGATTCAAGGGCAAGAAATCGCAAGAACGCGATGGCTACGAATCATCCAAACGACCATTTTCCAGCAAACCTTCCAATTCTCAAGAAAGATAATTATGAGAATTGGTGCAAGCAAATCAAGGTTGTTTTCTGTTATCAAGATTTGTGGGATCTTGTGAAGGAAGGAATAACAACTCTTGAAGAAGGTGCGACGGATCAAGAAAAGGCTGCATTCAAAGAATTGAAGAAGAAAGATTATAAAGCTCTCTTTATAATCCATCAATGTGTTGATCCAGATAACTTTGAGAAAGTTAGTGATGCAGAAACAGCAAAGGACGCATGGGAGATTCTGGAAAAATCGTTTGGAGGCGCAGAAAAGGTGAAAGAGGTGAGGTTACAAACTCACAAAAGGGCTTATGAATTGCTTCAGATGGAAGACAATGAGAGCATAACAGATTTCTTCACAAGAGTTACGAAACTTGTGAATCAAATCAAGGTGTGTGGAGAAGTGTTGGCAACGAAAGCAGTTGTCTCAAAGATTTTGAGATCGTTGGCTCCAAAGTTTGATCACGTGGTAGTAGCCATAGAAGAATCAAAAGATTTGTCGAAGGTGACGAAAGAAGAGCTTCAAGGGACGCTTGAATCTCATGAACAAAGAATGGCTGAAAGAGCTGCAGGCAAGTCGAAGAATGATGTGGCCTTGCAAGCTCAATCAGCGAAAGAGAAGAAGGGTAAAGAAAAGATGGTCGACAGAGGTAGAGGAAGCTACAACAATTCGACAGGCAGAGGAAATCAGCAAGAGGCGAATTGGTCGAACCATAGAAGAACCCATAACCAAGGCAACCAAAGAGGTGGTGCTGCAGGTAGAGGAAGAGGTGGTGGTCGAAAGCCTGACAAAAGCCACATTCAGTGTTATAATTGTCACCAGTATGGTCACTATTCGACAAAATGTCCTGAAAGAAAGAATCAAGAAGATGATGCAAAGCTGGCGAAGCATGAAGAAGAAGAAGGTATGATGCTGATGGTTACAACCAGAGATAATGAGAGTTTCAAGGACCAGTGGTACTTGGACTCAGGATGCTCATCACACATGACTGGGAGGAAAGATTGGTTTGTCAACATGAAGCCCTCGTCAAAGAACACGGTGAAGTTTGCAAATGACAACACTCTAGCAGCGGAAGGTGTTGGTGATGTTCTGATTATGAGGAAAGATGGCAAAAGGTCAACAATTTCCAATGTGTTGTACATTCCAGGCATGAAGAGTAATTTGCTCAGTATAGGGCAGCTTGTCGAAAAGAACTACAAGGTAGTTGTCGAAGACAAGATGATGAGAGTTCTCGACGCAGGGGGTAAGTTGATCTTGAAGGCTCCAATGTCTCAGAATAGGACCTTCAAGATTGAACTAAATGTGATGGAGCACAAGTGTTTTGCAACTGCAGCTAGCAGAGATGAGTGGATATGGCATTATAGGCTTGGGCATCTTAACTTCAAAGACATCAGAGATCTGAAGAGAAAGAACATGGTTTCAGGTTTGCCAGAAATTAACATTCCAGATGAAATTTGTGAGGAATGTGTGCAGGAAAATCAACACAAGAATTGCTTTAGTAAGGATGCAAGAAGCAGGTCGAAGGGAATTCTTGATGTTGTGTACTCTGATGTATGTGGTCCAATCCAGGTCGATTCTATGGGAGGTAACAAATACTTTGTCACATTCATAGATGATTTCAGTCAAAAACTGTGGACTTACCTGATCAAGAAGAAAAGTGAAGTGATTGAGGTATTTGCCAAGTTCAAATCTATGGTCGAAAGACAAAGTGGTCGAAAGCTCAAGGTTTTGAGAACTGATGGTGGTGGAGAATATGTGTCGAACGATTTCGACAGATTATGTAGAAAAGAAGGGATTGTGCATGAGGTGGTGCCACCCTACACTCCACAGCAGAATGGGATTGCAGAACGCAAGAACAGAACCATCATGAACATGGTAAGAAGTATGTTGAATGGAAAGCATCTACCCAAAGAATTATGGGGAGAAGCAGTTTCGACAGCAACATATCTTTTGAACAGGTGTCCGACGAAGAAACTTGAAGGAATTACGCCAGAAGAATGTTGGTCTGGTGTGAAGCCAAGCTTAAGTCATCTTAAGGTCTTTGGATCGATTGCACATAGGCATGTGCCAGATCAGTTGAGACGAAAGTTAGATGACAAGTCAAGTCAAATGATCCTGGTGGGATATCATTCGACAGGTGGATACAAGTTGTTCGACCCAGTGAACAAGCAGATTGTGATCAGCAGAGACGTGATCATTGATGAGCTTAAGGAGTGGGATTGGACAGAAAATGTCAACAAAGATTCAGTAAGAATCAGTTGTGAAGAACCAGCTAGAGAAGCTGAGAGAGAAGTTCGACAAGAAAGTGTCGAAGACCAAGCAGGACCAAGTAGACCTCGTCGAACAAGACAAATGCCAGCAAGGTTGCAGGAATGTGTGATTACATCAGATGATGTTGTCGATGAAGAAGGTGAACTGGTACACTATGCTTTCTATGCAGATGTCGAACCTGTCAATGCAGCTGAGGCATTGAAAGATTCGAAGTGGGTGAAAGCAATGAATGAGGAAATAGAATCCATCGAAGTCAACAACACCTGGTCACTTGTCGAATTGCCTAAAGGCAAGAAGGCAATTGATGTGAAGTGGGTTTACAAAGTAAAGTTGAATCCAAAAGGTGAAGTAGTTCGACACAAAGCAAGACTCGTAGCGAAAGGATTTCTTCAGAAGGAAGGAATTGATTATGACGAAGTGTTTGCACCAGTTGCTAGGATCGAAACAATCAGGTTGGTTGTTGGTCTAGCAAATATGAATAATTGGCACACATGTCAGATGGACGTGAAGTGTGCATTCCTGAACGGCCCCTTAGACGAAGAAGTTTATGTTGCACAACCAGTTGGGTTTGTGAAACAAGGCAAAGAGAGAAAAGTGTACAGGCTGCACAAAGCCCTGTATGGACTCAAGCAAGCTCCAAGAGCTTGGAACAAGAAGATTGATGGTTTTCTGAGGGAGAAGGAATTTGTGAAGTGCACAACTGAGCATGGAGTATATGTAAGAAGAAGCAATGGCGAATTGCTTATACTATGTCTCTATGTCGATGATCTGTTGATAACAGGAAGTTGCAAGAAGGAGATCGAAGATTTCAAACGTGACCTGAGTGAAGAGTTTGAAATGTCAGACTTGGGAAATCTCTCATATTTCCTTGGCATCGAATTCTACAAGAGTAGTAGAGGTTTGATGATGCATCAAAGAAGATATGCAAGCGAAATATTGAAGAGATTTGAGATGCAAGATTGCAACCCAACTTCGACTCCAGCTGAGCCCAGACAGCAACTGTCGAAAAATTCAGATGAAGATGATGTCGACCCAACCCAATACAGAAGACTTATTGGGTCACTTCGATACCTTTGTCACACAAGGCCTGACTTAGCATACAGTGTTGGTATGGTAAGTAGATTCATGCAGAAGCCAAAGGTATCACACCTAGCAGCGGCGAAGAGGATACTAAGGTATCTGAAAGGAACTCTCGACTATGGCATTTTGTTCCCAGCAGCTGATGAAGGAAAAGAATGCAAGTTAGTGGGATACACTGATTCAAGTTGGTGTAGTGATGCTGAGGATCGAAAATCCACAGCTGGATATGTGTTTATGCTAGGCGGTGCACCAGTAGCTTGGAGTTCGAGAAAGGAACCAGTAGTGGCACTATCATCATGTGAAGCAGAGTATATAGCTGCTTCTCTTTGTGCATGTCAAGCAACATGGATGGTGAATCTGGTCGAAGAAATTACATCAATGAGTCATGGAGCAATTACCATGAAGATCGACAGCATGTCAGCTATCAACTTGGCGAAGAATCCAGTAACACACGATCGAAGCAAGCACATCGAAATGAGGTTCCATTATCTTCGAGAGCAGGTAGCAGAAGGGAAGATGAAGTTGGAACACTGCAGAACTGAGAATCAGATTGCAGATATCATGACGAAGGGAGTGCAGGTCGAAGCCTTCAGAAAGCTAAGGACTATGATGAATGTAGATAGTTTAGACACAATGAATTAGGTGGTGTGTTAAATTATAATTCATAGTGTCGAAAACTAGCATGTGTCGAATTGCTTAGTGTCGAATTGTCGAAAGTGTTTCGACAGACGCATTTAGATGGGATTCAGATTTTGCTTTTATTAGATTAGATTTGATTTGATATGATTTAGATTAGATTTGATATTTTGGGCTTTTATAGTTTGGGCTTTGTCTTGAGATGCAAGCAAACCTAATTCTATAAATAGGGAGTTTGCCTCATTATTTTGAATCAATCAATTACAACACTTTGTAATTTCTCACAGAATTCTGCAGTTGCAGAGTGAGTAATAAGAAGAGAGAAAGTCCCACAGTTTGTGGGCAGCAAGAACACTATTCATCTTCTTCTTCCCTATTCTCTTTCTACTTTTCTGTATAATTGCTGCGTGATAGAAGGAATTCCCATAGTTTGTTGGGTGAATTCTAACACCAAGAACTAAACCAAAAAGATAATGAGTCTCCTCCTCCAACTTGAGGTCTAACAAAAGAAGAAAAAGGATTATCAAGTAGTATGTTCTTCAGCTTAAGCAAATCTTTCATCCACAGAGAAAATTTCTTGTTACAACCTTCAAATTCTCCTTCCAACATTCTGACCTGGAGATTACCATAGCGAGAAACCAATATCTTCCTCCAAATTTCATCACCACTATTAAGGAACTTCCAAAGCCACTTGACCAACAATGCCTTATTGAAAAGGCCGACGTGCTTAATCCCCAAACCCCCCTCTTCCTTAGATGGTACAAATGAACATTTTACAATGTTGTTGAACTTAGTAGTTGAGTTAGTATGTTTTGCAGAAATGATATCAGTTACATTACTCTTCATATCAGTTTTATTCTTTGTTATCTTTTCTGTATCTTATGAATGAATCATGGAGAAACTTCAAAGTTCATGTGTCACTAGCTTAAACCCTTTCCTAGAATTTAAACAGAAGACATGTCTCCAGGTGATAAGATCTCTAAAACCTACAAAATATAAAACTTAAATAGGATTGGAAGAAATTACTGTGAGTGTTTCGAGATAAGAAAAAAGTAAAAAGGGGAGGAAATATCACACTTATTATGTTAATTTATTACTTTGTAAAATTTATAATGTTAAGAAAGAAGTCTCAAATTAGTGTATACTTTTTTTTATAAGCAAATTTCATTCACAAGACAAGAGTGCAAGAGAGCAAGAAGCAAACCCATTGATATATTCAATATAATAATTTAACAAGTAGAAAGCAATACATTGAACTTAAACTACCTTACTATGTTGTTTTGAATTAGAAATTATCTTAAGGATCCGGATGCAGTTTTTCCTAGTAAACATGTTAGAGAAATAAAATGAACTGATATTTAGGTTGGATGGAAAATCCATAACAACATCATGTGAAAATATATAAAAGAGAATGGAGCTGATATTAGGCATATTTTAAACAGAGTTTAACTTCTTTTTTTATACATATCCATCCGAAATAGAACCTAATTTTGTAACAATTATTCACAAACAAAGTTGAAAACGTAAAAGGCTCATTTAACATGAATTAATAAACCATGTTGCTTACTTATAATACAATCAATATTTTGACATACATAAAAATCTTATCAAGAAAAACACTCAAAAATCCTCAACAATAACAACAGCGAAAAACTTACACACAAAATCAAGCTTATTTTAAACAGAATTAGAAACTAACAGTATAGTAGAAAAAATAACCACAAGAATAAAACTATGACATTTGTATCATTTGATTCATGGTTGAACCATTGGCCCTCCTCACTCTTGTTCTTCTTTTCACTCTTCTCTTAGGCTTCCCACCAAATATCATCACAAGCCATCTTGGCTTTCCAACTAAAAACATGCAATATCCAAGGCCTATTCCAAACACAAATCCACATCCATATCCAATTGCCACTGGTTTCCATCCAAATCCAAATTTCTCTTCACTCCAAAACATGTTGGGTGAAGATGGGGAATGTTGCTCAGGTCCACAGCTCTTTGACAAGGGCAATCCACATAACTCAGAGTTTCCTTCATACGAATCATTTGAAAACGTGTTGAATTGCTTTCCTTGAGGTATTTCTCCCACAAGATGGTTATTGGAAAGATCCAAGACTTCAAGAAAATTCAAATTGATTAAATCTTCAGGAATCATACCAGTGAGCATATTGGATGAGAGATCCAACCATTCCAAGCTTGTCAAGTTTCCCATGGATTGTGGAATAATACCAGTGAGTCTATTATGGGAAAGGTTAAGTCCTATGAGTGTGTGAAGCTCGCCAATAACATTTGGAATCCCTCCTTCAAATCTGTTTCTTGACAAATCAATAATTACAAAGATTGTTGGAATTTTCACCAATGTTATTTTCTTCCCTTTTGTCTCCACAGACACAGAATCATAGTATTGTGTATCATTCATTATATTTGTGTCCATGTATTGGAAAATGTTATTCTCTCCCATTTCAGTAACAATCCTCATGGCTTCAAAAGACTTTAAATAGTCTTTGGGTATAGGACCGCTAAAATTATTTCCTGAGACATCAAAAATGATTAAACTTGGAAATGGATGCTTGACCTTTATATTATCAATGGGACCATGGAATTTATTGTCTCGCAAAATCAGCACTTTTAAATCTTGCAGAGTTTGAATCCAGTAAGGAAAATGATCTTCTATTTTGTTACTGCCAAGATTTAAAACTTCTAAGTTTCTGCAGTTGGACAAAGATTTAGGCACAACGTCTCCTAATTGATTACCATAGAGATTCATAGTATGAAGTGTACTGTTCTTTGAAAAATTACTGGGCATATTTCCATATAATTTGTTCATTTGTAACTCCAAAACTCGAAGGGATGGTAATTTAGCAAGACAATGTGGAATAACACCTGTCAATCTGTTGTATGCCATGCTGAGAAATTCAAGGGAACTCATATTACAAATTGATGGAGAAAGTTCACCATTTAGTAAGTTAAAACTAAGATCAAGGCCAAAGGACATGTAACTATTCCTTGAGATTTTATCTATTGATGTTAACAAATTTTGAGAAAGGTTCAAAAATCCGAAGTAATACATTCTTTCAGGTAACCAATTGGGAAGACTTCCTTTAAGTTTGTTATTAGATAGATCAAGGTATTTCAAACTTGAGGATTTCAATGATGATATGGGAAACTCAGTTAAACCCAATGAAGACAATTTCAATTCAGTTAGTCTAGAAAAGGTATAATTGCTATTGGATTCAAAGTTTAGTGATAATTGACTATTATATGAAAGGGAAAGAGAATCTAAATTTTGAAGTTTAGAAAAATGTTGAAAATCAACGACACCCCTAAAGTTGTTGGTTGATAGATCTATAGTAGTTAAATTTGTAAAATTGAAAATTGATTCTGGAATATTACCTTGAAATTTGTTGTTGTATAAATATAGTTCCTTTAAGGAATATAGCGAGATTCCACTGATAAGTCCTGTGAATTGATTATTTGACAAATCTAAATATACTAAAGAAGGCAATGATAACAAGGAGGGAGGAATTGTTTCATTTAGCAGATTGTAAGTTAAATTCAAATAAGTTAGTTTTTGGAAACCTGTAATTTTGTTAAGAAGTGGACCCTCTAGTTTATTATTAGAACAATATAAAGTAATAAGTTGAGTCAAGTTAAATAATGAAGATGGAATTTGTCCTTCTAATTTGTTAAAATCTAAACTGAGTTGTTGCAGTTTGGTCATACTAAAAAACACATCTGGGATTTGACTGCTAAATGAATTGTGTGAAAGGTCCAAGCGAATGAGATGTTGAAGGTTTGAAAGTGATGATGGAAGCTCACCTCTAATTTTGTTATCACTCAAATCTAATTCTTTAAATTTGTTTGACTTGCAAAATACATTTGGGACTTGACCACTCAGTTCATTGGATTTAAGATTTAAAAATGTTAGATGTGGAAGAGTTAAAAGTGATGATGGGATTGAACCGTTAAGGTAGTTTTGTGCGAGGCTTAGAGAAGTAAGATGTGTGAGGTTAGAAAAAGAAAGAGGAATTGGTCCGTTAAGGTAGTTTTGTGCGAGGCTTAGAGAAGTAAGATGTGTGAGGTTAGAAAAAGAAAGAGGAATTGGTCCTTCGAAACCACCAAATGAAAAATCCAAAATTCTAACAAAGTTACTGCAACTCAATTCTGGAAGCTGACCTGTAAAGTCATTACCTAACATAAATAGTTCATGAATACCTGGTAAACAAAGGATGTTTTGTTTGAAGTTTCCCCACAATCTTGTGTTTGCAAGATTAAGACTAACCAAAGAGGAAGAATGATTGAAGAGCAAATCAATGGAGTTTGGTGTTATTGAAGACATATCTGTTCCATCCAAAAACATGTCCCTTAAATTTGTTGCATTTTGCACAAGTCTCTTCAAAGTGGTCTCTTTCCAAATTAAATCATTTAAAGAGAGATGAAGGGATGTTAATTTAGAAAGGTGTGAGATTTGAGAAGGAACTTCACCTTGAAAGTCACAGAAAGACAAGTCAAGATGTGTGAGATTCCTAAACTCACAAAACTTAGAAGGGAAACGGGAGCCAACTAAAAAATTTGAAGAAAGGTCGAGTGTTTGAAGGTGAACAAGATGAAAAATGGAATTGTTAGGATGTAATATACCCTCAAGGCCTTCATTGGAAAGGTTGAGTTCTGTGACGTGTCCTGAGAGAGTGTCACATTTGACACCATGCCATGAGCAGCAATCAGTTCCATTTTTCCATGTTGCAGTCTTCATTGTATCATCATAAGTGAATGAAGACTTGAATTGAAGCAAAGCAACACTCTCATCATGGTGGCATAAGAAATTGAAAGAAGGAATATGGAAGATAAAAAGATATAAACACAGAAGCAACCACCCCATAGATGATTTATTTAGCTTTGAATCCAATGCAATATTTAACAGAAAGAAAAGAAAGGGTACATGAATGACAAGGAAGGTAACAAATTTATTTATAGAGAAATTCAAAATATAATATAATTTAAATTTAATTTCCAAGCCCAATTTCTATTCTATAAAGCTGACCAAATTAAGTCAAGAGACTTTTAAGCCTAGTTTTAAAAACCGGACCGGACCGGCCGGTCGGACCGGTTGGACCGGGAACCGGCCAGGTAACCGGGCGGGTTCGCTTGCTGGATCGGCCATGTCGTCGAACCGGTGAGAACCGGTGTGAACCGGGAAAACCGGCGAACCGGCGGTTCAACTTCTTATTTAAAAAAAAAAAAAATTTTTTTTAACTTTTTTTTTAATTTTTTTTTAATTTTTTTTTAATTTTTTTTTAATTTTTTTTTTTAAATTTTTTTTACTCAAATACATAGGAACTTTTCTTCAAGAATAATAGTAATCACTCATTTAATTCAAGTGATACACAAATTAAGTTTTGTAATATCCACAAAACTATTTTTACTATTTTGTATTTATATTGATTGAAAAACCATCATACAAATATTTGTATAGAAATTTAAGAACACAAATTAAAAAACTAAATATAATATAATTTTAGACTTAACTGATTTCCATTATATATATATATTTATAGACTTGGAAAATTTATTATTTAAAATAATGTTAATATTTGTATTGTTTTAGTTATTAACATTAAAACTTATTTTTTATTAACATTAAAACTATGAATTTAAATTAGACTCTTTTTAATTTAGACTCTGTTTAAAATTTACAATTAGACTCTTTTAAAATTTGAATTTAAATTATGAACCTGTGAATTTATGATATGATCTTTTCAAAAAATTTAAGTGCTAGTTATAGTTTTTAGAGACTGAATCATCCGGTTCGACCGGTTTTATCGGTTTTATACCTATTATAATGACAGGTTTATTCAACCGAGTTATCCGGTTTAATCCGGTTTAATCCGGTTTGGTCATGCGGTTCGACCGATGACCCAGTGGTTCGACCGATAAACCAGTGAACCAGTACCCTCACCGGTTTGATGACCGGTCCGGTTTTTAAAACACTGCTTTTAAGTGCCTAACCACAAGGAAAAAGTACTTATGCTCAATTTCAAGCCCGCCCATGACGAAGTTATGTTAGTGGAAACTTTAAGTGATTCTCAAAGATTGTTTTCAATACATTGACTTGGAAGTGTTTTTCTTTCTAAATTATACTTGTATATTCTCTCTCTCTCTCTCTCTCTCTCTCTCTCTCTCTCTCTTTCTCTCTCTCTTTCTCTCTCTCTCTCTCTCTCTCTCTCTCTCTCTCTCTCTCTCTCTCTCACTCATAATTTGTTATTAAATAAATTATTATTATTTATTATTTTTTTCGTTTTATGCGTAAGTTTCTTATTTTATAGGAACTGATTTATGAAGCACGGACACCTCTAAGAGTAGGCGTGTCGCAGTGTCCGACACGC
This sequence comes from Lathyrus tuberosus, assembly GCA_022829125.1. Lineage (NCBI taxonomy): Eukaryota > Viridiplantae > Streptophyta > Magnoliopsida > Fabales > Fabaceae > Lathyrus > Lathyrus tuberosus. Next base: position 4,224,711 of record JALAZF010000295.1, on the reverse strand, counting down.
GTCGGTGTTCGACACTTGTATGACATCCGTACGACACGTGTCGGAAGAGTCAAAGAAGTGTTTGAAAAGTCAGACAAGTGTCCACTAAAGTATGATTTTTTTTCTTTGTTTCGACGCTCTTTGAATCAATGGTTGACACCCTATGACACTCATTATACATATGAATTCAAACAAGTTTTTTTATTTGCTTCAACACACCTTTCTACATATTTTGGACAAGTCTCACACAAATTTAAAATGCTTAAACGTGTGTTAAAGCAATGTTATCAATTAAGAATTAAAGACGTTAATTTTGCTTAGAATATTTTCAACTTTTTGAATCATAGATAGATAAATAAAGCTGAAATACTCTCTTATATATAGCGGTGTCGGTGTCCTATGTTTTGACATTATCGGTGTCAGAGTGTCAGTGTCGTGTCGTGTCCCGGTGTCCGTGTCAGAGTCTGTCTTTCATAGGAACTGATTATCCGATTTATGAAAGGTTTAAGATTAAGTGTAGAAATATAAATATGAAAAATGTAAAGGAAATAAGAGAACTATCTTGGTTCGCCTTCTTCAAATAAAGGCTAGTCTATTTCCTCTATTGCCTTAGAGGATTTTCACTATGTTTAGAATTATTTGTACAATTCTCACAATAGCAATAAGACTTCTCTTACTGAATTTAACCTTAGTCTCCTAGGGAAGCACTTTTGGAGAGTTATGCAAGGTAAGAACTAAGAACTCTCTTCTTACTGATATGCTGAAATGTAGATACTTTCCTAGATGCTCTATCCTAGATGCCAACATTGGGTTTTCTCCAAGCTATGTGTGAAGAAGTATTTTCGGTGCAAAGGACTTGGTGTTTAAGGGGTCCAGATGGAGGATTGGAGACAGGACTAAAGTGATTATCTGGAAAGATAATTGGTTACTTGGTAATTCTTGGTTTAAAATCAATAGTGTGGCTAGTTTTCTGAATTCCAATTGTATGGTTTATGAGTTAATTGATCAAGACCTCTTTTGCTGGAATATGGCTTCTCTTAAGGCCTATTTTGATCTGTGGTATGTGGTTCGCATTGCTAGTATTCCCGTGTATAGAAGCAAGCTTGAAGACAATATCATTTGGAATTGGGTGAAAGACAGGGTTTATTCTGTTAGGAATGCCTATCACCAGCTAATGGCGTCTAAGAATACAAAGCACGCTGGCCCTTCAAGTCCAAGTTCTGATAAGTTGTAGAGGGTTTTGTGTAAGGCACCAGTACATGTGCGCATTTGAAAATTCTTGTGGAGATTTGGTAAGAATTTACTCATTCTCAAAGAAAACCTGGTATAAAAAAAAGGTGTACATATTGATCCTACATGCCTTTTCTGTTTTGAATGTCCAGAGACTTTTGAGCATGTGTTCTTGAAGTGATCTTTTGCTAAAAAAGTTTGGTTTTCATCTCCTCTTGGATTACGCATTATGCTAGATGATAATCCTTTGGTTTGGTTGGAGAAATGTCTGAATTGGAAAGACCCTTATGGTGTCCAAATTTTCTGTACCCTCTTATGGAATCTGTGGTAGTCTATGAACAATTGTGTCTTTAACCAAAAACTGTTGAATAAACTTTAAATGTTATTTTAAGTGTGTTTTAATTTAGAAGTCAGTTGAAAGGCCAAGAGTTCTTGTAGAGGTAAGGCCAAGAGGGTAGTGGTTTATTAATAGAACTTAGTTGCATTTTAATTCCTAGAATAGCAGTATCTTGGGTCTATATAAAGACTTGATTGTATTTTCATTTGTAGCAGAAAAAAAGAAAAGTGCAGTTTTTAAGTAAGACTTCCACCAGTGGAAGTATAGTGTAAAAAGTGTCCTGAAAATATTTAACTGCTATACAGAAGTAGTATTCAATTTCTTACAAATTTGCATCAGAGCTAATGGCGAATACGATGATCCAAATGCGGCTACGACGATTAACGAAGGCGAATTACGAAAACTGGAGTATCCAAATGAAAGCTCTTCTTGGATCTCTAGATTCGTGGGAGACGGTCGAAACTGGTTTTACAGAACCAGATACCACAGGGTATACTGCGGCTCTAACTAAGGCGTTGAAAGAGACGCGTTCGAAGGATAAGACGGCACTGTACATCTTGTTCCGAGCTGTTGATGAATCAGGCTTTGAAAAGATTGCAGGTGCAACGACTTCGAAAGAAGCATGGAACACGTTAGAAAAAGTATACAAAGGAGTTGACCGAGTCAAGCAAGTGCGTCTTCAAACTATTCGAGGGGAATTGGAGAGAATGAAGATGAAGGAGTCGAAAACTATATCAGACTACATCACACGTTTGCAAACAGTGGTGAACCAACTCAATCGAAATGGAGAAACGGTGACTGATGTTCGTATTGTCAAAAAGATTCTGAGATCTTTAACTGATAACTTTGAGAATGTTGTGTGCGCGATAGAAGAGTCGAAGGACCTTGCAACGCTCAAAGTCGAAGAACTAGCTGGTTCTCTCGAGGCACACGAACAACATAAGATCAAAAAGAAGGAAGAGACACTCGACGAAGCAGTTCAAACTAAAGAGTCTACCAAAGACGAAAAGGTACTCTTTTCTCAAAACTTTCGAGGAAGAGGACGTGGTCGTGGAGGTCGTGACAGTGATCGAAGTGGTCGATGCAGCAACTTCGAGAGAGGACAGTCGAGCCAGCAAAATTGGTGTGGCAGAGGACGTGGTCAAAGATGTGGTCGGTCGAACTACTCCAACATCGAATGTTACAAGTGTAACAAACATGGTCATTATACGAAGGATTGCAATTCCTACAAATGCTACAACTGTGGTAAAGTGGGACACCTTGCAAAAGATTGTCGACTCGAAAGAAAGGTAGAAGAAACAACGAATCTAGGTTTGGAAGCCGAAGCGAATGAAGGCTTTCTGCTGATGACTCAAAAAAAAGTAGACGCAAAATATGACACTATGTGGTATCTCGACTCAGGGGCAAGTAATCATATGTGTGGTCACAAGCACCTGTTTAAAGAAATGCAAAAAATTGAAGAAGGTCATGTGTCTTTTGGAGATGCATCGAAAGTGAAGGTCGAAGGCAAAGGTACGATTTGTTAATTGCAGAGTGATGACTTGACTGGATTAATCCAATATGTTTATTATGTACCAGATCTCAAGACCAATATTTTGAGTTTGGGGCAACTCACAGAAAAAGGTTATTCGATATTCATGAAATATCGGATATTACACTTGAAGGACAAGTTAGGGCATCTGGTTGCTCAAGTCGAAATGGGTAAAAATTGAATGTACAAACTGAACTTGAAAAGCGTTCGAGAAAGATGTTTGTAAGTCAATGTCAAGGATAATGAATCGCTGTGGCATATACGTTTTGGTCATCTACATCATGTTGGTCAAAAAAGGTTAGCAAATAACAACATGATGCACGAGCTACTAGACATGGACTATGAAGGAAAGTTTTGTGAAGAATGTGTGCTTAGCAAACAAACAAGAACCTCATTTCAAAAGAATGCAGATTATCAAGCAAACACATCGATGTTCGCTTCCACTTCATTCGAGAACATGTGAAGGAAGGAAGTGTCGAATTGAGGGATGTAGTAAGCAAAGGATCAAGCAGCGAATATTTTCACAAAACCATTGTCGACCGAAATTTTCGACAGAGGCAAGAAATTGATAGGCATGATGGATAGTAGAAACATTTAAGTTTACAGGGGAGTTTTGTTAAATAAACTTTAAATGTTATTTTAAGTGTGTTTTAATTTAGAAGTTAGTTGAAAGGCCAAGAGTTCTTGTAGTGGTAAGGCCAAGAGGTTAGTGGTCTATTAATAGAACTTAGTTGCATTTTAATTCCTAGAATACCAGTATCTTGGGTCTATATAAAGACTTGATTGTATTTTCATTTGTAGCAGAAAAAAAGAAAAGTGCAGTTTTTAAGTAAGACTTCCACCAGTGGAAGTATAGTGTAAAAAGTGTCCTGAAAATATTTTAACTGCAATACAGAAGTAGTATTCAGTTTTTTACAAAAACCAGCTAGGCATGAGGATGTGATATTGTATTCCCTATTGCATGTTGATGAGGTTAACAGGGCCAATCTGCATCTCTGTCAAAAGAAGTTGGTCGTTTATGCTGCTGATTGGCCAGTGGATTCGTGCCTTGTCCAAGTGGATGCTGGTTGTTTTAGTGAGGGCTATGTGGCTTTGGGTTATGTCATCATGAATCAGGAGAATAAGGTGATACTTTCTGCGTGCCGAAGGTTCCAAAGTGTTGTTGAACCGTGTGTGCAGAGGCGATTGCCATTAGGTGGGGATTACAGGTTGCGCATGATCTGAAACTTCAACAGTTCATAGTCCAGTCGGATGCGCTTGAAGTGGTGGATTGTATAAATCTCATTTCTTTTTCTGTGGTTCTTGAACCAATCATGGTCGACTGTCACAAAATTATTAGGAGGTGTAATGCAGTTTCTGTTATGTTTATTAGGAGACTTTGTAATGTTGATGTCCACCATATGGTTGGTGTTGGTAAAATAGTTGGTTATAGGACTTGGTTGGATCATATCCATAAGTAAAACTTTGATTTTGTACCTTTGCATGTTTCAAGTGTTTAATGAAATGGTGTTTGCTTAAAAAAAAAACAAGACTTCTATTACAATATTCATATAGTAATATGCAATAGACATCTATACCAATTTAGAAGGAGAGTCTTTCTAAGTTTTTTTTCAAGATTTAGATGACTATCCATCCATTATAAATTATTTTTTATAAAAGAGAATTGAGCTGATAATTTAAACAGGATTTAACTTGTTTTTTATATATCCATCCCGAACAGAACACAATTTTGTAACAATTATTCACAATAACAGAATTGAAAAAGTAAAAGAGTCATATAATATGAATTAATACACCAAGTTGCTTACTTAAAAAAATATTAACAACAAGAATAGCAAAAAACACACTCAAAACATCTCAACAATAACAACAATGGAAAACTTACACACAAAATTAAACTTGCAGATCATACAATAATGATCAAGCTTATTTTAAACAGAATTTAAAACTTACAAAGTAGAAAACATAAACACACGAATAAAACATGACATTTGTATCATCTGATTCATGGTTGAACCATTGGTCCTCCTCACTCTTGTTCTTCTTTTCACTCTTCTCTTAGGCTTCCCACCAAATTTGATCACAAGCCATCTTGGCTTTCCAATTAAAAACATGCAATATCCAAGGCCTATTCCAAACACAAATCCACATCCATATCCAATTGCCACTGCTTTCCATCCAAATCCAAATTTCTCTTCACTCCAAAATTTGTTAGGTGAAGGTGAAGGTGGAGATTGTTGTTCGAGTCCACATGTCTTTGATAACGGGAATTAGCATAACTCAGAGTTTCCTTCATATGAATCATTTGAAAACGTGTTGAATTGTTTTCCTTGAGGTATTTCTCCCATAAGACGGTTATTAGAAAGATCCAAGAATTCAAGAAAATTCAAATTGGATAATTCTACGGGAATATAACCGGTGAACATATTTGATGAGAGATCCAAAGATCCAAATATCCTTGTGAATATTGCAGACATCAGTCGAGTAACACGGAGCGGTCGAATCTTCAACCGAGGAGTTGGAGAACCTACCAGAGAAAAGGAACCTCAAACGGAAGTTCCTGATCAACCAGTCGATCAGTCTTGTGATCCCGACTTTTCAAAGAACAACGATGAGATGTTGAAGCTCATCCAAAAGAGTGAATACAACATTGTTGATCAACTGTTGCCAACTCCTTCAAAAATCTCTGTGCTATCACTTTTATTAGTTCCGAAGCCCACATGGAAGCTCTACAAAAAGTCTTAAAGCAAGCCTTTGTGGAACAAGATGTGTCAATAAGACAATTTGACAACATCATCTCCAACATCACTTCCTGCAATAACTTAGGATTTAGTGATGAGGAACTGCCGAAAGAGGGCCCGAGTCATAACATGGAGCTCAATATTATAGTCAACTGCCAGGACAATTCTTTAGCCGGCGTACTGGTAGACACCGGATCGGCTCTAAACGTGATGCCGAAGTCCACTCTAATGCGATTATCATTTAAAGGATCTCCAAAGAGAGGCAGTAAGGTCATCGTCAAAGCATTTGACGGATCCCGAAAAATAGTTATCGAAGAAGTCGAACTTCCCATAATATCGGTCCTCATACTTTCCAGGTCATGGACATCCGGGCAGCATACAGCTGTTTGTTAGGAAGAATACGAGGCTGGGGCAGTCACTTCGACACTTCACCAGAAGTTGAAGTTCGTCAGGAATGATCAACTCGTCACAGTCTGCGGAGAGCAAGCCTTAATCTTGAGTAACTTATCGTCGTCCACTTGTGTAGAACCAGAAGAGGTTATCGGACCCCAGTTCCAAGCATATTCGGTGAGTAATGACAATCAATCAGAAAGAGGAACGCCGATTTCCTCGTACAAAGATGCTCCCGAGACGATCAACAGTAACAATACAAAAGGATGGGGACAACTTGTCATTCCTACTGACAAAAAGGCAAAGAAAGGTCTTGGTTTTTCTTTAACCTGTACCCAGACTACTACTAACGATGAGAGTCTTCATCCCATTCAGGATTTCTTCCATAGTGGAGGTTTCCTTCACCCAGTGTCTTAAGAAGTACATACCATCAACGAGGGTGATTCCTCTGATACAGAGGAAAAATGTAAGTCCTATCTTAACAAAGACAGTTATATGTCTTAAGAAGAGGTGCCAACGCCATTTTGCTATACCGCACATAGTCTGAGATATATACCGAGGTCAGATTTCAAGATGATATACGGAGATTGTGATCTAGAAGGATGTCGTGCTCCACCAAACTCATTAGAGGAAGACACTCTGATGAAAGACAACTTTGACCACGACTATTATAGCCCAATGGATGGCCTGCCTATTTGGCAGCCGTACCCAGGAGACTCGGGACAAGAGAGTCAGCCGAACGATGCATATCAGCTGAGCATCATTTAAAAGAATACTTGCGTCCCCACCATGTCATGGGATCAACACTCAGGGCATTCAGAAAACATCCAGCATGTTGATGAATTGGCAAGGCTTGCCGGACTAGAATTCATCAACTACGCTTTTCCCGAGGTCAACGTCATCGAGAAGGATGACTTCTCCAGTTCCATAGAAGTATGGGACACATTAGGACAACCGAGTGGAAGGTACGACTACTTGGTCAAGTACACCGCTCCCGAAAGCTCTTGTATCAGGCTCGAAGACATCCAGCCAATTGGATGGGGAGATCTGCCTAAGAGTGCAAACACCGTGCAAAATACAATAGAGGAATTCTCCTACGACAACTCTACCTGGGTGACAGATTCCATTGATCCTGCTCCACCAGAAATCAGTGTTATTTCTGAAGAAAAGCCAAGAAATAAGGTACTAGAGTTTGTGATTCACTGAGGGGTTCGCCGCCAATGGGTCGCTGTCAACGTTCCGCAAGTTGTTCATAAGTCTAAGTAATTGTCGTCTTTATCTTAACCTTTCACCTTGCCCAGGTGAAACAGATGTTTTGATAGGGCTCGCTTTCTGTAAATGTCCCTCTTCGCTTTGCCCAAAGCGACAGAGTTTTGTTTTATAGGGTTGTAGATTCAAGAATCGACCGAATCATAAATAAAATAACGTCGTTCTGTAATTTCCGTATTTTATTGCTATTTTCGCTTTTCGCTTTTTCAGAAAATGGTAATCCTAAAAAACAAAAAATAATAAAAACAAGCAGTAAAAAAATATACACTGCACACACTCTTACATTTCTCTCTATCTCTTCTAAAAAACAATCATCACGTCGTGCAGATTGCTTGTTTTAAACCCTGTTGAAATATACGATCCAATGCCTTCTCACAACTTTGAATTCCTGGTATTTGGGGCTAAAGAAGAAGATGGCGATGAAATTCCAGAAGAGATCTCCCGATTACTCAGACCAGAGGAAAGATCCATTGAACCTCACAAAGAGCCGTTGGAAACAGACAACTTGGGTTCAGAGGAAGAGAGAAAAGAGGTCAAGATTGGGCACTGCTCAGTCTAAGTGTCAAAGAAAGTTTGACAAAGCTTCTCAAAGAGTTTCCTGATGTATTTGCTTGGTCTTATCAGGATATGTCAGGGTTGGATACCAGCATAGTGGAACATCATCTACCGTTAAGATCAGAATGTCCGCCAGTAAAACAAAGGTTGAGACGAACTCATCCAGAAATGGCCATCAAAATCAAAGAAGAGGTACAGAAACAGATTGACGCGGGTTTCCTCGCCACCTCAGAATATCCTCAATGGTTAGCCAACATCGTGCCAATTCTAAAAAAGGATGGAAAGGTATGAATGTGTGTAGATTACAGGGATCTGAACAAAGCCAGTCCAAAGGATCACTTTCCCTTACCACACATTGACATACTGGTAGACAGTACAACAAAGTTCAAAGTCTTCTCCTTCATGGATGGATTCTCGGACTATAATCATATCAAAATGGCGCCAAAAGACATGGAGAAAACTTCATTCATCACCCTATGGGGTACCTTTTGTTACAAGGTAATGTCGTTCAGTTTGAAGAACGCCGGGGCAACATATCAAAGTGCCATGACTACTCTGTTTCATGACATGATACACAAATAAATCGAGGTATATGTCAATGACATGATTGCAAAATCTAAAATAGAAGAGGAGCATGTGACCCACCTGTCAAAACTATTCGAGCGGTTGAGAAAGTACAAACTCCGCTTGAATCCCAACAAATGCACGTTCAGTGTTCGTTCAGGGAAACTTTTAGGGTTCATCGTCAGCCAGAAAGGAATTGAGGTTGATCCTGACAAAGTCAAGGCCATTCAAGAAATGCCTTCTCCAAAGACTGAAAAACAAGTCAGGGGATTCCTGGGACGTTTGAACTATATTTCCAGATTTATATTCCTCATGACCGCGACATGCGCTCCGATTTCAAATTACTCAACAAGAATCAGGGCTGTGTTTGGACAGAAGACTATCAAACCGCCTTCGACAGTATCAAGGAATACCTATTGAACCCACCGATTCTATCACCTCTAGTGGAAGGAAGACCACTGATCATCTATCTAACGGTCTTGGAAGACTCAATGGGTTGTGTACTTGGCCAACAAGACGAAACGAAAAGGAAAGAGTCTGCAATTTACTATTTGAGCAAGAAATTTACCGACTGCGAGATTCAGTACACTATGCTCGAGAAAACTTGTTGTGCTATGGCATGGGCAGCCAAACGTCTTTGCCAGTATATGATTCGTTACACTACTTGGTTAATCTTCGAAATGGATCCAATCAAGTATGTCTTTGAAAAGCCTACTCTTAGGGGAAGGATCGCCCGTTGGCAGATGTTGTTATCAGAATACGACATCGAATACCACGCTCAGAAAGCCGTCAAAGGAAGTGTTTTAGCTGATCATTTGGCTCATCAGCCGATTGACGATCAAGAACCAGTCGGATTTGACTTCCTAGACGAAGATGTCATGTACTTGAAAATGAAAGACTGCGATGAATCACTACCCAGTGAAGGGCCAAAACCAGGTTCCCAATGGGGACTAATCTTTGACGGAGTTGTCAATCATTACGAAAACGAAATTGCGGTAATTATCATAACACCTCAGGGTACCCATATTCCTTTCACTGCCACACTGACATTCAAATGTACAAACAACGAGGCCGAATACGAAGCTTGTATCATGGGTCTCAAGGAAGCGATCGATTTAAGGATAAAAAACTTGGATGTATATGGCGACTCAGCCCTGGTTATCAATCAGATCAAAGGAGATTGGAACACATACCAACCAGGATTGATTCCATACAAAGATTACGCGAGAAGGTTGTTACCATTCTTCAACAGAATTGAGTTTCATCATATCCCTCGTGAAGAGAATCACATGGCTGATGCCTTAGCCACTCTCTCTTCCATGATTAGTATTGGTCAATGGAATGACATACCTAAGATTGACATAATGCGCCTTGAATGGCCCGCTTACATCTTCACAATTGAAGCAGTCATATACGACAAACCTTGGTATCACGATATCAAAAGCTTCCTTCAGAAACAAGAATACCCACCTGGGGCTTCCATAAAAGACAGAAAGACCCTCAGAAGGTTGGCTGGCTGTTTCTTCCTAAGCGGTGATACACTTTATAAGAGAAATTTCATTATGGTCTTGCTTCGATGTGTAGACAGACCAGAAGCAAACGCGCTGATAAAAGAAATTAACGAAGGATCCTTTGGCACTCATGCCAATGGATACACAATGGCGAGAAAAATCCTAAGAGCAAGGTACTATTGGTTGACAATGGAGTCTGATTGCTACAAGTACATGAGGAGGTGTCACAAGTGTCAGATATACTCAGACAAAATCCATGTACCGCCAACACATCTCAAAGTTCTCTTTTCCCCGTGGTCTTTTTCCATATGGGGAATCGACAATATTGGCGTGATCGAACCCAAGGCTTCGAACGGACATCGGTTCATCCTGGTAGCCATTGATTACTTCACCAAGTGGGTCGAAGCAGCGCCATTCGCCAATGTAACCCGACAAGTGGTAGTCCGATTTATCAAAAATAATCTCATATGCCGTTATGGTGTTCCAAACCAGATCATTACTGATAATGGATCCAACTTGAACAATAAGATGATGAAAGAGTTGTGTAATGAGTTCAAGATCGAACACCATAACTCATCTCCGGGTATTGATGGAAGCCAAGTTAACAGAAGCTGAATGGTGTCAAAGTCGACACGACGAACTAAATCTGATCAAAGAAAAGCGACTAGCGGCACTATGCCATGGTTAGTTGTATCACCAAAGAATGAAGAAAGTGTTTGACAAAAAGGTCCGACCTTGCGTCTTCACGAAAGGAGACCTTGTGCTCAAGAAGATACAATTATTTCTCACTGATTCCTGGGGCAAATGGACTCTGAATTATGATGGCCCATATGTGGTCAAGAAAGCTTTCTCAGACGGCGCCTTGAGACTCGCAACCATGGATGGAGAGGAGTTTGTCTACCCCACGAATGTTGATGTAGTCAAGAAATACTTCGCCTAACCTAAAAAAAAAAAAAGAGAGCGTCTCAGTGGATTGAAAACCTGAAAGGGAGGTCCAGGCAAAAATTAGAGACATGATAAAAAATCATCCCGATGGATTGGAAATCTCAAAGTACAATCTAGGCAAAAATTAGGGATTCATGGCAAGTAACTACATTCAGCAAAGGGGAAAATCCCTCAGTGGCAGTCATGCCATCCATCAGGAAAACTCCAGTCAACGTCATCTTCGATGGAAGCTCAGGATGTTTGGAATTCAAAGTTGGTAGAAGGATAGTGGTCGTTGTGCTTCAATGTAACCCTTTTCCCTTAAATTACCATTTTCTAACTTTGTAAATACTCTATGGGATCACGCGCTTGGCTGATTTCCACCCTATCAATAAAATTTGAGCCTTGGTGCTTTTGTTTGCAATTCTTATTTGTTTTAGCTTTACAAATCGACATTTTAATTTGGTCAACGATTCTTGAAATAAAACAAAAATGAATTTACTTGTCAAACTTTTTCTGCTTTTAAAATAAAGTTGGCAATTTCTTTTGACTGTTGAACATCGAAAGAAAATCGATCGCTTCTCCAGAAGTAATCGAACCTTAAAGTGCAGAATCAAAGTACTCCTTCTAAACTAGTACGCCTGAACGAAGGATCAATTGTGTCAGAGATCGTGTTTCATATGACACCCCCGGCATAGTTCTTACCTCATAAGCCTGAGCAATGGTTTTCCCCACCTGGACTATCTCTCCTAAGCGTGGAAGAATTGCTACTTTTGGACCAGTGATACTTTTCATCCCCTGCAGTGGTCGAGTATCCAGTCGTGTTCATCTATTGGTCTGTATGTCGTGTCAGATTTATCAGCATAAACATACATACATCATGTATTATTGATTTACATTCATATTCATATTGGATCACTATCACTCTAGTCGGTCTTGTTCCCGAGTGATAAAAGTCCTCTTATTCAATTGAGTTGTCAGTTCTTTCCTCGTCAGGAAGTGAATCATCTAAGAAATCTCTCTCTAGTTTATTTCTGGATTAGAGGCGGTCCTCGACCACTTTGATAACTTGAACCTCTGAAAGGCAAGAAGAACCTCGACAAACATCACTCTTCGCCATTGAAGATGATATCTTCGCTTTCCCAGATTAAGGAAAATCCCCAGAGAAAACCCTTTAATCAAAGCTTCGGCAATACAGCATTTCTTCTTCGGAAAATTCGCTGACGAAAAGGTCATCAGCACCTCAAAATTGGATTACATCATATGGCATTTCTCCGAGGAGATCTCGAGAAAAGTATGGTGTAATACCCCCAAACAGAAAGCAGTCTTTCAAGAGACTCATTTTCCCCAGTAGAGTCGACAAATGGCGTCTCCAATAGAGAAGTTTGTACACCTCTACAGCTCAGACGAATGGGTTCCCCAGCAAGTCTGACATCAAAACTTTTTCCATCAAATGGCATCTCCCCAGGAAAATTCGGCGAGAAGTTTGAGGAAAACTGCTACAAATAGCATCCCTTATAAAGAAAGTTCATTTACAAAAGAAACTGAGACCAGTTCCTTGGTAGGAAACCAGGATCGAGGGGAAGTTTATTTCAGAAACTGAGACCACGTCCTTGGTAGGAAACCAGGATCAAGGGGAAGTTTATATCAGAAACTGAGACCAGTTCCTTGGTAAGAAACCGGGATCGAGAGGAAGTTTATATCAGAAATTGAGACCAGTTCCATGGCTGAAGACCAGGATCGAGGGGAAGTTTCACTCTTTTGTAAGCATCACTGCTTAGCAAAAGAAGATGGATGAGCAAACTGCCATTCATAACCACCATCAAAATTTCGGGTATTCCGATATTTAATCCTCTTGTACCCCGAATGCCCGAATACCTTCGCCATTCATACCTTCGTGTCCAAGAAGATTAAATAGGGGCATCTGCCATACCCCAAATTTTGACCACTAAGATTTCCCATCATTGTGTAAATCATTACCACAATATGGATGAACCAACATGCCTCAATCAATCTCCTCATAGATGTTTGAGCATTCACTACTATCAAAGATTAGGGTTTCAAGCCCTCTCAGAGCTTTTAGACAAAAGATCAATCAAGGAATGACATGATCTTCAACTTTTCTAAACTCTTAAACACCCACAAAGGATCAAGAGGACTCCCACATCAAGAATCAAGCACAGGTTGCAGCATTCCAAGTGGATTAAGCCTCAAGATCGCCAGTGTCACCAAATTAGGGTTTTGGTCAACCAGGGCCTCCAGATGGAAATTTTCCTCTTGGCATGAGCCAATGCTTCAAAGCATAACTTAAGATACTCCAAGGGACCTTATGGACCCAATCATCAAGTCAATTTAGACCCAGGGGATACATTCACCAAAAATCAAGAATTAGGGTTTCTTGACCTAATTCACCCCTAAGTTGACTTTTGGGACAAAACATGAGCCAAGACCTCAAGACATGATTTGAGGGTCTCTAATAAACCACATTGATCCATTTATAACAATGGATTGATTCAAAAGTCCATATCAACAAGTTTAAATTTCATCAGGACTACAATTAGGGTTTCGAAGGAAAAGTCAACTGTATCTTTGACTTTTGACCAGGACATGCTCCCAAACCTTGGGACATGATTCAATACACCCTATAACAGTGAGGGAACATATCCACCAAGTTTGATTTAGGTGAAGGACTTGATTTCACAATGGATCGCACAGTTTGGAATTCATCTTATAAAAAGTCAACTATGCACAAAAGTCAAAGTTTGACTTTTTGAGATTTTTCATAATTATGGTTCTTTAACCCTAAAACAATGTTAATGTGTGATTTGAATTATCATTCATAAAAAAAATCAAAGAAAGTGGGATAACTTGTAAAAGGGGTAACAACTTCAAAGGATCATAACTTGAGATCCAAGCAACCATTTTTGCTGGTCCAAAGATGGATTTGTAGCTCTCATGGCATACTTTAAAAGTGTCAACTACACCTTATTCCAATTCCTCATGAATTTTAAGTTATTGAATGATCAAAATGGCTAAAAACATGAAATGTCAATTTTTCCAACACTTAGTGAAATTTTCACTAAGTCAGAATCTGTCTTGCTTTTTTTCAAAATGTAGGGGCATTTTTCACTTGGATCCAAAAAGTTTCAAAACAAACTATGATCACACATGTGTTGTGTCACATAAGGGCTTTCCAAAATGTCCAAGAGCTTCATCAAACTCCACCTGAGCTAGGAGTTATGACACCTGCAACATGCCTTGCTGCAAACTGTCTTGGCAAGGCAGATTTGTGCATAAACGCTCGATTTGCCCAAATTATGCAATTCCAAGCATGCTTATCCATCTGCACACCTCAAAGGGGAACAACCAAGGGACAAACAATGATTCATCAGCCTCCCAAGTCCAAGATTCCCAAAGTAGCATGCCAAACCCTAAAAAGCCTAAAAGAGGCAAAGACTCTAATTTTGTTTCCAAGCATTCAATGGATGCACTAAGGTGGCATGAACTGAGCAATTTCCAACTGAATGAGTCAAGGATAAGCTCTGAACTAAAGAATCATAGGCCTGTGCTCTGAGTTCTTGAGTTAGAGAGCATTTCCATCACAGCTCATGATCCAAACACATCCAATATGCCATATCTAAGCTGTCCAAACTCTCATAAGTGACCCGTAACACCAAAATCACAAAGTCTCCTCTCAAAATCTCAAAATTAGACTTTTTTGTATTTTTCAAGCCATGTCTTGATTCAGTCACTTCGTCCTTGAAACCTCTTAAAACCTCAAACACACTCCAAATATCATCCTTGAACTGTCCCAAGTGGTTCCCCATATCTAGAACACCATTTGAGAGAGTTGCCATATTGGTCACTTTTGCCCCTTTTGCAAGAAAGAGCTCAAACTTGTTCCTGAGGATTCCAGCTGGTTCCAACCATTCTAAAAGCTTCTAAGGGATCATTTGAGGGTGTCCAAAGCATCAAATTGTTTCTGGAACAAAGCACTGAGCAGATTGCCCAAAAATCTCCTAAAGAGGTAAGCCTCACAACTTGAACTCTTTGAAATATGCATTGCTTTGAAGTCCACTGATCATACATCTCATACATGTTTTATATGTTGTGTTTGAACCAATTCATCATATAATTCATGCCTGTAACAAGAGGTAGCATAGAAAATGCAATTATAGGCCTATTTCAAGAACACCATCGGGTTTTGAAATAGGAGCCTCATCTGAAAAAACCACCACCACCATTGGATTCCTTGTGAAATTCTAGGCAGGATAGACCTAAATTTTGTCTCAATCCATGGAGAAATGAGAAAGTTACAAGCTTCACGTTTTTGGCCAAAATTTTGCCTTGCCTTGCCTTGGCCAGGCCAAAAACAAGGCATGCCTCATATATTCATGGGGTGGTTTTGATACACGGATGTATCACCACCCCAGTGGTAGAGGGCGCGTGCTGCACCCTAGAGGTCTGGGGTTCGAATACCCCTCGCCCCAGATCCTTTTTTTTTTTATCATTTTTTCCCACTTTTTATTATTTTTTCATGTTATTTTTAAATGATTTGGAAAATTAATAACTCTCTTTTAATATTTTTTATTGGTTCTTTTTGCAAAAAATCACAAAAATGTTTAAATATTTTATTCCACAAAAAATTAGATTTATATTATTTATTTAATATAGTTAGTATTTTTGTAAATAAATTCATTTTTTATTGTTTTTAAATCTTTTAAAAATGAATATTCATCTTGAAAATCAAAATCAAGTGAGCCCTAAATCATCTTGTGATTAAAACTTCATCTTTCAAACCTTAAACCAAAAGTCACAAGTAGTTCATTTAGACTTGTTTGGTTTTTTTGTCATTTTATTCATTTTTAAAAGGATTACTTTTAAAAAGAAAATGAAATTAGGGTTTCTTTGATTTTCACCCTAACAAATCTTTTTCAAACACTCATGGGCCTCTAATAGAGTGTAAGTCCCAACCTCTTTGTAAATAAAATAATTTGGGCCTCGGTGTAATGTATAAGTCCCAATACAGTCAAAAAACTCGGCGCGATCACCAGTTTAAAATAGAAACGACTGGGCCTCTCCTTGAGTTGTAAGCCCCATTCTTTCTTTTAAAACCAATCTTTAGTCCTCTTATAGAGTGTAAGACCCAACCCCTTTTTGTAAATAAAATTTTTTGGGCCTCACATATTGTATAAGTCTCTCTGTATATTTCCAAAACAAAGGCGTGATCGTCGCCTTTTCAAAATCATCTGGGCCTCTCCGTGAGCTGTAAGCCCCGACAATATTTTCAAAATAACAACTCCCTCTTAATTAACTTTCTTTAATTTCTCTTAATCACTAATAATACACCATGGAAGCTCGCTCACCTGTAAGTTTTAAACATCTTTCACTTACTCGCTTTAATATATATAACTGTATTGTGGGAAGCTGCGCATGGTTAGTTTTCTTTCATTCTTTTAAATACATGTCAAATATATATAACTGTATTGTGAGAAGCTGCGCATGGTTAGTCTTCTTTCATTCTTCTAAATACATGTCAAATATGTATAACTGTATTGTGGAAAGCTGCGCATGGTTTGTCTTCTTTCATATCCTCTTTAAATACTTGTCATATATCAACTGTATATATACTAGTATAGTTATTTAGAGTTTTCCCGGCAACTAGGTCTAGAACTAGGTAAAGCCCTGTTGGTCACTCTTAAATACAAACAAAACTAGATCCCCATAGGATTTTCAGATACAGTCTTCCCTTCTCTTGGGGTTAAACAATATGGAACAAAGAGAAAGGCAGTATTCTCGATGAACCTTTTCTCAGACTGTCACCCTTAGAAATTGTCAAAGAAATTCTACTCCCCGGAGTTGATCTATTCTCTGTGAATAGAATCTCTTGAGTTTCTTCCAAACCCTCAAACTTTCCTGGAATGATCTCTTTTCTGTGAATTGCATTTCTTGAACTTCTCATGGTTTAGGGACCCACATGCTTCCTAAAAGCATCCCCGCCTCCTCTTGGGTGTTGTACAAGGACCCTTCGACTTCTTAGAAGTTCTCATGCCTTCTCTTGGGCTTAATACAAGGACCCTAACGACCTCTTAAAGGTATAAGACAGAACTTAGTCATCCTTTGCTAGAGCAATCTTTCCAGTGTCAAAAACTCCGGTCACTTTAGGGTTGATTCTCATCCCTTAATATTCAGGCCTCCTCTTAGAGGCATCATACAAAAGATAAAACTCTTCCACACCAGTAGACTTGGACAGTCTAAATCCCCTTGAGTCTCAAAGACATTCTCTAGTTCCTTACAACTATAGGAAGAAACCTCGGGCCATTCTGGATCGATCTCCAGCAGAAACCCAGTCTCTCTCATGAGAGTTCCCCAACCAGGGTCAACACTATCTCA
The DNA here is from genome assembly GCA_022829125.1 of Lathyrus tuberosus. Classification (NCBI taxonomy): domain Eukaryota; kingdom Viridiplantae; phylum Streptophyta; class Magnoliopsida; order Fabales; family Fabaceae; genus Lathyrus; species Lathyrus tuberosus. Next base: position 4,207,287 of record JALAZF010000295.1, on the reverse strand, counting down.
AATCAATACCTCAAGGTATATGATATCTCAACTCTTCTGTAATCCTCAGTAAGAGTTAATTCCCCACTTAGACCTGCCTCGGGATCTCAATAATCCCTGGCAGAAAGCTAGCCTCCTCTTAGGCTTTGTATAATGATGCTTCCTCAGCATAGCCATCCTCCTCTTGGGCTTTGTAAAAATGATTCTCCCCAGTGGAGCTACCCTTTTCAGACTCTCTTGTTGAGTCACTCAACTTTTCAGACTCTCTTGTTGAGTCAATCACTTCCCAGACTCTCTCTTTGAGTCAATCACCCTTTCAGACTCTCTTGTTGAGTCAATCACCTTTTCACACTCTCTTGTTGAGTAAACCTTTTTAGCCTTAATCTCGGGCTTCGTACGAGACAGATAAAATCACTCTCTTGTTAAGTCAAATCTTTTTTACCTCAATCTTGGGCTATGTACAAGACATAAATCTCCATCTCTTAAGCTTGGGACATATATCTTCCCCAGCAGAGCCATTTACTCCCAGCCTTCTTTTAGGATTTGAGGAATGTTTTCCCAAGTAGAGTCTAACTCATTTCAGCCTCCATCTTGGGCTTTGTACAAGACACATAAAAATATCCTCATCAGAGTCAGATAAATTTCCCATTTCAGCCTCAATCTTGGGCTTTGTACAAGACACATATAAATCTCCCCGACGGAGTCAAAATCCTTTTAGCCTCAATCTTGGACTTCGTACATGACAGATAATACTATCCCACAGAGTGAAACACTTTTAGCCTCCTCTTAGGCTTTGTATAATGATATCCCCAAAGAGTCAGTCTCTTTTTTTTACCTCAATCTTGGGCTTTGTACAAGACACCAATATAAGTACTCTCTTGTTGAGTCAGTCTTATCCAGCCTCCTCCTAGGCTTTGTATAAAGAAATCCCCTAGCCGAGTTAATTAACCTTTAGCTTCAATCTTGGGCTTTGAACAAGACACCAAGTCACCTTTTTTCATCCCTTAGAATAGGAGGAACTACGATTGCTCTGATTTCCCTGTTTCATTTAAATGGGAATACGTAGGCATAAGATTGTAAAATCTTAGTGAGCAATCAAAAACCGTAGGTCATGTACCTTCATACCAATCAAAACCTTAGGTTTCATACCTTAAGCCATCTTCATAATCATTTTTAACAAAACTCACTCTCCCTGTCATACTTTCCCAAGAAACTTTCCCAACCCATTATCAGATAAACACCATCAATTACAAAGCAGGAATCTATTTGCTAATATCCTGTGGATAACCACATATAGGATGGGTAATTGATAACTACCCATTGTATAACCTGACCCCGGACCCCCCAATCTCTTTTAAGCGTTTGTTCAGTTAAACATTCACGTGCAAGGCTAGTTTTAGATAGCTTCCCTTTCCCTTTCAGCTTCATGGGACAAATAAGAAATCAGAAAGTAGCACCCTTCCGCCTCGAGGAGGAAAACCCAAACTTCAGCGATAAGGTGGTCGCGTCACCGACAAAAATTGCTTGCTACACCGTTTTTTGTGTTCTACCAGTCGATGGAAAGCTAAGAAAGAGAGATACAACTTTCATGATTTACGTAGAAGTTGATTCGGCAGTGAAAGATGGTCAAATAAGTCGTTGAAGTAAGAACCCAAATTCTGAATTTAGGAAATAATTTGTTTCGAGTCGTTTTATGGGCCTGGGTTATGTTTTCGACCCAGTGTGAGTTAGTAGTGAAAACCCTTATTTTGTTTATAAGGTTTTCAGCCGTACAATATTCATAACCTCTTTTTACTATTCACAAAATTTTCCCTTGCTTTTAACGAATCTTATGGAGAACGAACTTCTTAGAGTCGTTCTACTGTAATCGCGTTTCCAACGCTTTGAGGTTTTTATTCTATCAATTCAATTTTGTTTCATTTTCAATTCTATTCTATGAAATTGCATTTGCTTAATCTGTTATTTTGTGGAATGTTTTGATTTAATTCATTTGATTGTATTCCTAACTTTTAATAGTTGTTTGCGTTGTTTTGTCGTTAAATCGAGTTTCTATATCGTGTTTGCTTAATTCACAATTGTCTTTATCCGTTTGCTTAATTCGGAATATAGGAATTTTAATCTGTTTGATATCTTAGTGCGCTTGTCATTTGATATTGAAATTGAATAGAGATCGAAGCCGCTTAAGGAATTGGTAAGGAAAAAAACCAGTGATTAGCCGGAAACTGAAACAGTAGATTGGCTTATTTTTATAATCACTTATTTAAGCCAATTATTTTCACTATTTTTCTTTTAATCAAAATCAAAAACACCCATAAACCTTTTCTATAGTTAGTTAAATTCAATACAAGAATCCTTGCGATACGACATCCGAGTGTCGCTTCCCTTTACTACATTTTCAAAAATACTCGTTTTTGATTCGTGCGTGACAGCGGATCACTGGGCAGATTTTGTCACAAAACGGGATAACGAGGTGAGCATCCTGTTGACGGATTGGATGGACTTCTTCGAATTGGGGAACTCGGAGAAGGCCATGCACTTGTCGGGGTTAGCTTCGATTCCTTGTTATGTTAGATAAATGTCGAGGAACTTGCCCGCTCGTACCCTGAACGTGCACTTCTCAGGGTTGAAACACATCTGGTACTTCCTGGCCTACTCGAAGACTTTCCTCAAATGGGCCGTATGATCCGATTCCTTGTGGGACTTCACAATCATGTCGTCCATATAGACTTCGAGCATGTCCCCGATTTCTCCCCGGAAGACCTTGTTCATCATTCTTTGGTAGGTAGAGCCAGCGTTTTTGAAGCCGAAGGGCATTACGTTGTAGTAATAATTGCCCGATATGGTCATGAAAGCCGTGTAAATTTCGTCGCTTTTCGCCATGGGTATTTGATTAAAGCCCGAATATGCATCCATGAACGATAAAAATTTAAAACCAGTAGAATTATCAACTAATTTATCTATATTAGGGAGGGGATATGTATCTTTAGGGCATGCCCTATTGAGATCGGTATAGTCAACACCCATGCACCATTTTCCATTAGACTTTTTAACAAGTACAACATTGGACAACCAAGTAGTGTACTTGGCCTCCGAAATAAAATTGTCCTCGAGGAGTTCTTTTAAAACTTGTTCGATAGCCTCCGTTTTCTCCGGAGACTGCTTTAGGCTACGTTGAGCTACTTCCCTAGCGGCGGGGTCAATTGTGAGCTGGTGGCAGGCGACGTCGGGGTCTAGCCCGAGCATTTCTGCGGCTCTCCAAGCGAAAAAATCTGCATTCTCCCGGAGACAGGCTTTGAGCTGTGTCCTCGCTCAGTCGGGGAGACCAGTCCCGATCTTCACTCCTCGCTAGGGGTCTTCGCCGAGCAAGACAAGTTCGAACTCGCCATCTGCAATTGGGCGCATTAGATGGGATGTCTCTCCGGTACTGGTTGAAGTTGAAGGGCTGCTCGAACAAGGTTAAATCTCCTTCCCCTTTCTCTTCTGCTCCTTCTGGTCATCTTCGGAGAAGCGACTGTCAAGGTCGATAGAGTCGACGCGAGGCAGGAACTTTTCCTCCTCGGAGCTGCTAGGCAGGGTCGGCTTCCTGGAAGTCTTCGGCTTGGCGGCAATAGTGTTTAACCCTTTGGTGGCTGCCTCGAAGCATCTCCTTGCTGCTTCGATGTCCCCATGGAGAGTGGCGACAAGACCCATAGAAGTGTAGTACTTCATCTTCAAGTGCACGGTTGATGGTACGACCACCAATTCAGCCAAAGTTGGCCGTCCAAAGATGCACTGATAGAGAGAGGGGCAGTCGATGACCAGGAATTGGACTTTAATAGACCTGGCCGTCTCTGCAGATTCGAAAGTTACGATCAGTTCCACGTACCCCCAGGGCTTTGTGACCGACCCGTTGAAGCCTTGTAGGTCAGAACCTACGTGGGGAGTAATGTGTGTCTCATCTAGCTGGAGGGTGGAAAACAGCTGTGGATACATGATGTCGACCGAGCTGCCTTAATCGACTAGGATTCGACGAACATCAAAGTTGGCCATTTGTGCTCTCACGAGCAGCAAAATGCTTGAGTCGGGAGCCCCACCGAGGAGTTCCTCGCGGTAGAAGGCGATGGGAACCGACTCTCCTCCGACTTTGTCAAGCGTGGTACTCCGATTTTAGCTTGTGCTGAGAAGATGCTTGAATTTATTTTTAACGGACCCCACAGTAACCTTGTTGAAGCCCCCTCTAGATATGACCATGGCGGAGGGGAAGGTTTTCCACGAGCTGTGCGCAGCGAAGTAAGGGGGAGAGTTGAGTCCCTCGGGGATGTAGAAATCCTCGGGTCGCGATATACTCATGGCGACCTGAAGGTTCATCTCTTTTGAGAAAGGCACCTTTTCCTCGACCTTCTTGGACTCCTGGGTGTCCTGCCGTGGACTATCCTTCTTCTTGGAAAACTGTTTCAGATGCCCATCCCTGATCAGTATCTCAATGTCATCCTTCAGGTGGATGCAGTCGTCGGTTGTATGGCTGTGGCTCTTGTGGAACCGACAATATTTTGACTTGTCCGTATTCGGCTTGGCCGATATCTGTTTAGGGAATCGGACCATTGCTTGTCTGAACTCTGAGTTGGCACATTCAGAGAGGATCTTCTCCCTGGAGACGGTCAGGGGAGTATACATGTGGAAGCGGCCGGAGGGTCCTTTGTTGTCTCGGGACTCCCAGGGGCGGTCCTCGGGTCTTCTATCTCCCCGACGAGATGTTGAGGGGTCATCATGATTGGAGGTCCAGGAACTCTCCTGGTGTCGTGAGCCCCGGGCATAGCTGGTAACTTCTTTCTCCTCGTACTGGATATATGCTTGCGCCTTGAGAATGTAGGCGTCCAGGGTCCGTGGAGTTTCAATGCCAACTGCTTTGGCTAACTCTGTATGGGGATGAAGTCCTCGCTCAAGCAAAAACTTCTTCATGTCATCGCTCGATGAGACTTGGACTGCTTCTTTATTGAACCTCTCGATGTAGGCGCGAAAAGGCTTATCTTTCCCTTGAATTATTGCCTCAAGGGAGGCTTCAGTCTTTGGGTGGTGGCGAGAGGTCGTGAGGTGTCTAGAGAACATTCTCCCCAACTATCTCCACGAGGTGATGGTTTTGTTTGGGAGCTACTTGTACCAGGTGTAGCGTGCAATTTTTGTCGATGACGCGACCACCTTACTGCAATGGTTAGAATTGGGTGCTACTTTCTGATTTCTTATTTACCCTATGAAGCTTGAAAGGAAAGGGAAGCTATCTAAAACTAACCTTGCACGCAAATGTTTTCTTTAACAAATGCTAAGAGATTGGGGGGGTCGGGGTCAGGTTATATAAAAGGAAGTTGTCAATTACCTAGTGTATATATGGTTATCCATAGATGAAAGCTTTGAGTGTTTGACAAAATTTCGGTTAAACAGAAATGCTATGAAAGATGTTTCAACATAGAGGTTTTCAGCACAGAATAAAGATGTCGAGTGAAATGTCATAGCATGAAGATTCGACATCATGACTATCATATCAGGTTTTGTCTAAATCTGTTCCATGATTCAAGGCATGACGAGCAATGGATCAAGGAAGAAAGATACAAAGCCCAACTCAGTAGAAGACTATAAAAGAAGACCAAGACCTAGACAGAAGAAGGAGAGACGACGGCATAGACTTAGTGTCGCTCCCGAGAATTTTCATCCAAGGTACAAACGCGAAAGTGGCGCGAAAACAGAGTCGCCAGCAATGTGTATTTATCCCAAGAGAGGGAAAGGAAACACTGTGTAAACCTGAGGGAAGGAAAAGAGCATGGTCTCGCGACCAAGAAAAACGGGTAAGGGAATCGGTTACGCGAAGGGAATGTGTTAGCACCCCCTCGCGTCCATCATACTCGATGAGATCCACGCTTGTTGTCTCGATCAAAGGGTGTCGTCGTCTGGATCTCTACTGCTACTGGAACGGGAACGGAACGGGAATGGAAAAAAGCAAAGAAACGAGGGAGAAAAGAAAAAGAAGTGACTCGATAGGACATCGCTCGTCCTATGCCAACGTATTCCCTTGTGCAATGGGAAAGTCAGAGTCAACGTAGTTCGGACACGAACTAAGGGGGAAGGTTACTCGCCAAGACATCGCCGTCTTGTGCCTACGTATCCTCAATCGGACGAGAAAGAGGAAATCAGAGCAGTCATAGTTCGACCTAACGAGGTCGGTTAGTGTTTTTTATGAGCGACGTTAGACTCGCGTCTGGCAGTTTGGGTCGATGCCTGTTTGCGACGAGACGGAAGTAACGTGCCCTTTTCTGAAAATGATTTGAGACTTAACAATCCCGAAGGATAAAAAGGTTTGAGTATGTTTTTGCGTTTTTTTGACAGAAGTGGATTGAAGTTAGTTCTTAACTTGAATTGCACCGAAGTCTATGATGTAGGTACGAATGCTTAGCAAATCATTCCAAGATGGAACATCCACCAAACACCCTAGAAAAATGAGAAGAAACCCCTCATTCCTCACTTCCCACATGTAGCGAGCGATTTTGGACGTGGTTGCGAAGCACTATCGCTTTGATATCTACAGTTTGATTCATTTTTTATCCTATTGATGCTGATGAAGGAAGGGAAATAGATGTCTCCAATTAACCCTTCTTGGAAACTGAGTTTAAACAGATGAATGTTGGTTTACAAATGCCGTTGAGATTGTGGGTCTCTCCTAGGTTATTTTGTTGAAAAGTGGCGTTCGGGCTATTGGTTAAGATGTTAGGACTGATGTTTTGTTGATTGGTGTATGGACGTATGGGATTTTGGGTTTTTGATGAGTGTGCTCGCTAAGATTTTTCTTTCAATCTTATGCCTACGTATTCCCGTTTACCGAACAGGGAAATCAGAGCGATCATAGTTCCTCCTATTCTATGGGAGGAAATTAGTTGTTTTGGTGTCTTGTTCAAAGCCCAAGACGTGAAGCTAAAAGTAGTTTGTATCTTGTTCAAAGCTCAAGATGTGAAGCTGAAGGTTAATTTGTATCTTGTTCAAAGCCCAAGATGTGAAGCTAAAGTGGGTTGACTTTAGAGACAATTTGTCATCTCTAAAGGGTTTGTTTGTCACACTGTTAGGTGACTGGTTATAAAGGAGAATTACTTTAACTGGGATATGTGAATCCATCAATGCCATAATTTCCTTTATAAGGGATTTTAACCTGAAGGAGAAGACTTTAACTCAGTGTAGAGCAATGCCATCTTTCCTTAGGAATTTCTCATGCTAAAAGAGGGACAGTGGCATGGATGTAAATAATCCAGAGGCTTGCCGCTTACAGCAGTTAGATGAAGGAGTTGTTGACGTTTGCATACTGTGAACGAGGCACAGCTTTGATGCTAAAAGGTTGATTGGCTCAACTGGGGTTTTCTTATACAAAGCCTAGGAGGAGGCTAGTGGCTGACTTTTCCGGGGAAAATGTTCTTTTTGTCTTGTACAAAGCCCAAGACTGAGGCTAAAAGGGTCTGATTCCATAAGAGAATCTTTTTGTGTGTCTATACAAAGCCCAAGACGGAGGCCAAAGGTTTTATACTCAACAAGAGAGTGATTTTATATCTCGTACGAAGCCCAAGATGGAGGCTAAAAGTTGTTTGGCTCAATCAAGAGCCTTTTTGTATCTCGTACAAAGCCCGAGATGGTGGCGAAAGGGGGGATTGACTCAGCAAGAGAGTCTTTTATGTTATCTCGTACAAAGCCCGAGATGGAGGTTATTTGACTCAACAAGAGAGTCTTTTGGGTGTCTCATATGAAGCCCAAGGCAGAGGCTAAAAGGTTACTGTTTCAGTTGAGTGACCAGCATGTTGGTTCAAAGAGAAAATCAGTTTTTATATGAGCAACGTTGCACTCATGGGTTTGATCAGAGGATCGGGAATATTTCCTGTTCTTTAAGGAAAAGGGAAATCCAAAGGGTATTGAGACGGTCCGAGTCTACGGGGTTCCTTCCTATTCTTGAAGGGTGCTTGAGAATGTCTTCAAGACTCAAGGAGATTAGACTGTCCAAGTCTAGAGTTTTATCTTTCGTACTATGCGTAAGCAACATGGTAGACTCTTTGAAAGACTGTTCTATTAAGATGACTAATATCTGTTCCTATACCTCTAGGAGGTCGTCGGGACAATTTGTACGAAGCCCAAGAGGAGGCTGGAAACTTTTAAGAAGCCGAGGGACAATTTATACGAAGCCCAAGAGGAGGCTATCATTCCCGGAGGAAGAAATCATTTATACGAAGCCTAAGAGGAGGCTGTGAATACTTCTAAGAAGCCGACGGGTCCTTGTACAATGCCCAAGAGGAGTCGGGGATGCTTTTAGGAAGCCTGCGGGTCCTTGTACAAAGCCCAAGAGAAGGAGGATGCTTTTAAGAAGCCTGTGGGTGCCCAAACCCCGAGAAATTCAAGACAATCAAGCCAGGAAAGTTTGGGAATTTGGAAGAAACTTAAGAGATACCATTCACGGAGAAAAGTTCATCTCTGGGGAGTAGAGTCTCTTGACAATTCCTAGTGGTGACAGCCGAAGAGAAGACTGTATCTGGTGCTCCTATTTGGGATCTAGCTTGTCTATTTCTAAGAGTGACAGTCTGTGAAAGGGTTCACCGAGAATGCTGCCTTTCACGTCTCCATACTGTTTAACCCCAAGAGGAGGGAAGACTGTGTCTGGTAATCCTATAGGGATCTAGTTTTGACTGCATTTTAAGAGTGATCAACGGGGCTTTACCTAGTTCTAGACGTAGTTACCGGGGAAACTCTGAATATCTATACTATTATTACATAGTTGATATGAGTTTATGAAAGGAGACTTAGAGTGAGCAGCCCCACAATACAGTTATATATATATGAAAGTAGTAAATGAAAGCGAGTAAACACTTACTCGGGTGTAGAGCGTCCATGCTGTTTTGTTAGTTGTTCAATAAAGAAAGTTTGAAACAATAATATATTTCAAAATCAAAGGAGAAAGTGCTTTGAAAAGGAAATGTTTGGGGCTTACAGCTCAAGGAGAGGCCCAAAGTTTTACCAGTGATCGGACTGTTGTTTGTACAGGGACTTATACAAGTGACTGAGGCCCAAGAAAGGTTTTCTGTACAAAGGGATGGGTCTTACACTCTCTCAAGAGGCCCAAGAGTTTTAAAGAAAAAAGAGAGAAATGGGGCTTATAACACGAGGGTAGGCCCAGATGATTTGACTTTGAAATGGCGATCGCGCCGAGGTTTCTTTTAACGCAGAGGGACTTATACAATATCCGAGGCCCAAAATTGTTTTGGTTAAAAGGGGGTTGGGTCTTACACTCTAATAGAGGACCAAAAGTTTTGAATGGGTCTTATACTCGAGGAGAGGCCCAAGGTTTGTTTTAAATGGGCGATGATCGCACCGAACTTTTTGAAATACAACAGGACTTATACAATAAGTGAGGCCCAAACTAGGTTTGTATTTACAAAGGATTGGGTCTTGCACTCTAATAGAGGCCCATGAGTGTTTGAAAATGATCTGTGAGGGTGAAAATCAAAGAAACCCTAATTGGTTTCCCTTTAAAAGTAAATATTTAAAGAAAATCAAATAAAAATGATAAAAATACCAAATAAGTTTGAATAAACCACTTGTGATTTTTGTTTAAGGTTTGAAAAATGAGGTTTTAATCGCAAGAGATATTAAAACTCATTTGGTTGTGATTTTCAAAGTAAATATTCATTTTTAAAATGTTTAAAAACAATTAAAAAGGAATTTATTCACAAAAATACTAATTATATTAAATAAATAATATAAGTCTAATTTTTTTGTGGAATAAAATATTTCAATATTTTTGTGATTTTTTGCAAAAATAACCAATAAAAAATGATTAAAATTGAGAGAGTTATTAATTTTCTAATTAATTAATAAAACATGAAAATATTGGAAAAAATGGCAAAATGTGAAAAAACACAAAATGGCATGGGTGGGGTTTGAACCCACGACCTCAAGGTCACAAGGCGCGCGCCTTACCACTGGGGTGGTGATACATCCATTGTTTGAAGTGAAAACACAAATATACAAGTCATGCCTTGGTTTTAGGCCTAGCCCAAGGCAAGGCAAGACAAGTTTTGGCTCAGAAACCTGAAGGTCATAACTTTCTCATTTCTTAATGGTTTGAGACAAAGTTTATATGAATCTGGACCAGAACTTCACAAGGAATCCAATGGTGGTGGTAGTTTTTTCAGATCATGCTCCCTCCTCAAAATCCGATAGTGGTTTTGAAAAAGACCTATAATTGCATTTTCTATGCTACACTTTGATACAGGCATGAATTACATGATCAATTGGTTCAAACATAACGTATATAACATGTATGAGGTGTGCATGATCAGTGGACTTCCAAGCATTGCATATTTTGGAAAGTTCAAGTCATGAGGCTTACCTCTTTTTGAGCTTTTTGGAGTTTTTGGGCAATCTGTCAAGCCTCTTGTTCCAGAAATGATTTGATGCTTTAGACACACTCAAATGATCCCTTAGAAGCTTTTAGGATGATTGGAATCAGCTAGTACCTGCAAAAACACAAACTGGCCCTTTCTTGCAAAAGGGGTTAAGAATGACCAAAATAACAACTCCCTCAAATGGTGTTCCAGATGGGGGGAACCATTTGGGACAGTTCAAGGATGTTATTTGGAGTGTGTTTGAGGTTTTATCTGGTTTGGAAAGTGACTGAATTAAGACATGGCTTGAAAAATGCACAAATGGCCTATTTTGAGGTTTTGAGAGGTGACTTTGTGATTTTGTGATTACAGGTCACTTGTGAGAGTTTGGATCACCTACATATGATGTTTATGAGGTGTGTGTGTGATTGGTTTGATTGGAAAAGCTCTCAAACTCAAAAACTCAGAGTTACCTTGCTAAAGAAGGCATTTTTGCCAAGAGAAAGGGATATTGAGGAAAGCATCTGTTTGATGGCTTTGGTGTACTCAAACTGATCACAATTGAGCTCTATTTATAGTAGAGCAAGTTTGTTTTGTAAGGAATAGGGAATGGCAATTGCTGAGTAGGGTTGGCCAATGTTGGCAAATGAAAATCCAAGTCTCCTCTATCCATTGACTAGAGGTTAGGGTACAGGCTGCTGGTTCCCTTGGTCTTGGATAAGTCTTGACTGAATTCAGTTGGAAATGGCTCAGTTCATGCCACCTTGGTGCTTCCATTGAATGCTCCATTCCAAAATTGGAGTCCTGTCCCTATTTTAGGCAATTATAGGTTTGGCATGCTATTTCTTGTTCCAAGGACTTTGGAGGCTTGGCTCAGTGATTGTCCCCTTTAGATTTGATCCTCAGATGTGTCCAAGATGATGATAAGGCTTGGAATTGGCTGATTTTGGGAAATCGACCAAAAATGAAAAATTCTGCCTTGCCTTGGCAGTTTTCAGCAAGGCATTTTGCCACTACCATATCTCATGGCTCAAGTGGAGTTTGATGATGTTTTTGGCCATTTTGGAAAGCCCTTGCATGATACATTAACTGTTTGATCATAATTGGTCTTGATACTTTTTGGATCCAAGTGAAAAATCCCCCTACATTTGGAAAAAAGTGAAGGCAGATTCTGACTTAGTGAAAATTTCACTAAGTGTTGGAAAAAAGTGACTTTTCTTGATTTTGATCACTCCATAACTCAAAATCCATGAGGAATTTGGAAATAGGTCTGTCTTTAGCTTTTGTAGAGGGCAATGAGATCTACAAATCAAGCTTTGGATGGGAAAAAATGGCTTTGTGGTTTAGGAGTTATGACCCTCCAAAGTTGGTACCTTTGCCACTTTATTTCATAACTTAGAAAATTTTCTAAGTTTTTATGGTTACCCCTTTTACAAGTTATCCCATTTTCTTTGGTTTTTCTTGATGAATGATGATTCAAATCATACATTAACATCATTTTAGGGTTAAAAATCCATTTTTATGAAAAATCTCAAAGAGTCAAAGTTGACTTTTGTGCACAGTTGACTTTTTATCCGATGAATTCCAAACTGTGCGATCCTCTATGAAATCAAGTCCTTGACCAAAATCAAACTTGATGGATTGATTTCATAGGTGTTATAGGGTGTATTGAATCATGTCCTAGGGTTTGGGAGCATGTCTTGGTAAAAAGTCAAAGTTACAGTTGACTTTTCTCGAAAAAACCTAACTGTGGTTCAGATGAAAATGAAACTTGTTGATCAAGCTTCTTGGATTAATCCATTGTTGTAAATGGACCAATGTGGTATATTGGAGACCCTCAAATCTTCTCTTGAGGTCTTGGCTCATGTTTGTCCCAAAAGTCAACTTAGGGGTGAATTAGGTCAAGAAACCCTAATTCCTGATTTTTTGATGAATGCATCCCCTGAGGCTAAATTGACTTGGTGATTGGGTCCATGAGGTTCCATGGAGCATATTATGATATGCTTTGAAGCATTGGCTTATGCCCAGAGGAAAATCTCCATCTGGAGGCCCTGGTCGACCAAAACCCTAGTTTGGTGACACTGGGGATCTTGAGGCTTGATCCACCTAGAAGGGAGCAGCCTTGTGCTTAATCTTTGAAGTGGGAGTTATATTGATCCATTGTGGATGTTTGAGAGTGTAGACAAGTTGAAGATCATGTCATCCCTTGATTGATCCTTTGTCTAAGAGCTTTGAGAGGGCTTGAAACCCTAATTTTGACTATAATGAATGCTCAACAATCCCTTAAGGAGATTGATGAGGCAAAAAGGTACATCCCTATTGTGATGATGATTTGCACAATGATGGGAAATCTTAGTGGTCAAAATTTGGGGTATTGTAGATTCCCCTATTTAATCTTCTTGGACTTGAAGGTGTGAATGATGAAGGTATTCGGGCATTCGGGGTGCAAGAGGATTAAATATCGGAATATTCGAAATTTTGAGGGTGGTTAAGAATGGTAGTTCGCACATCCTTCTTCTTTTGATAAGCAATAATGCTTAGAAAAGGTAAAAACTTCCCCTCGATCCTGGTTTCCTACCAAGGAACTGGTCTTAGTTTCTGAAATAAACTTCCCGTCGATCCTGGTTTCCTACCAAGGAACTGGTCTCAGTTTCTGAAATAAACTTCCCCTCGATCCTGGTTTCCTACCAAGGAACTCGTCTCAGTTTCTTTTGTAAACTTCCCCTTGACCCTGGTTTCCTACCAACGAACTGGTCTCAGTTTCTGATATAAACTTCCCCTCGATCCTAGTTTCATACCAAGGAACTGGTCTCAGTTTCTTTTGTCAATAAAATTTATTGACAAGGGACGCTATGCGTAGCGATTTTCCTCAAACGTCTCACCGAATTTTCCTGGGGAGATGCCATTTGACGGAAAAGACTTGATGTCAGACTTGCTGGGAAACCCATTTGTCTGAGTTGTAGAGGTGTACAAACTTCTCTGTTGGAGACACCATTTGTTTCTACTGGGGAAAACGAGTCCCTTGAGAGACTGCTTTCGCTTGGGGTATTACATCATACTTTTCTCGGGATCTTCCCGGAGAAATGCCATATGACGTGATCCAATTTTGAGGTGCCGATGACTTTTTCATCAGTGGTTTTTCGGAGAAAAACTGTCGTACCGCCGAATCTCTTGATTAAGTGGCTTTCTCTGGGGATTTTCCTTAATTCGGGAAAGCAAGGATATCATCTTCAATGGCGAAGAGTGATGTTTATTGAACGTTCTTTGGCCTTTCAGAGGTTCAAGTTATCAAAGTGGTCAAGGAGCCAACTTCAGTCCAGAAATAAACTCGAGGAGAGATTGTTCAGACGCAACACTTCCTGACGAGGAAAGGGCTGACAACTCGATTGAGAGGACTGTTATCAGTAGGGATAAGACCGGCTGGAGTGATAGTGATGCAATATGAATGCGAATGCAAATAAAATGTATGATGTATGTATGTATATGCTGACAAAACTGATGCGACATACAGACTATTGGATGAACATGATTGGATACTCGACCACTGCTAGGGACGAAGAAGTACCGCTGGTCCAAAAGTAGAAATTCTGCCTTGCTTAGGAGAGATAGTCCCTGCGGGGAATACCGTTGGTCGGGCTTAGGAGATAAGAACTCTGCCGGAGGCGTGTCAGATGAAACAAGGTCTCTGACACAGTTGATCCTTCATTCAGGCGTACTGATTTAGAAGGAGTACTTTGATTCTGCACTTTGAGATTCGCTTACTTCTGGAGAAGCGATTGCTGTTCTTTCGATGTTCAACAGTCAAAAGAAATTGCCATCTTTATTTTAAAAGAAGAAAAAAGTTTGAAAAGTAAATTCATTTTTCGTTTTATTTCAAGAATCGTTGATCATATCAAAACGTCGTTCTATAAAGCTAAAACAAAAGAGAATTACAAACAAAAGCACAAGGGCTCAAATTTTATTGATAGGATGGAAATCAGCCAAACGCGTGATTCCCAAGAGTATTTACAAAGTTAAAAAATGGTAATTTACAGGGAAAAGGGCTACATTTAAACATAACGACCGCTATCCTTCTACCAACTTTGAATTCTGGGCATCCTGAGCTTCTGTCGAAGATGACCTTGACCGGCTTTTCTGATGGACGACGTAACTGTTGCTGAGGGACTTGCCTCTGTTGAACATAGTTACCTGCCATTATCCCTAATTTTTGCCTGGATTGTACTGTGATGTTTCCAATCCACCGAGATGATTTTTGATTATGTCTCTAATTTTTTCCTGGACCACCCTTTCGGATTTTAAATCCACCGAGACGTTTTTTTTCTTCTTTTTTTTTAGGCGAAGTATTTCTTGACTACATCAACATTTGTGGGGTAGGCAAATTCCTGTCCGTCCATGGTTGCAAGTCTCAAGGCGCCGCCTGAGAAAGCCTTCTTGACCACATAGGGGCCGTCATCATTTGGAGTCCATTTGCCTCGCGAATCAGTGAGAAATGATTGAATCTTCTTGAGCACAAGGTCTCCTTTCTTAAAGACGCGAGGTCGGACCTTTCTATCAAACACCTTCTTCATTCTATGTTGATACAACTGACCATGGCATAGTGCCGTTATTCTCTTCTCTTCGATCAGGTTCAGTTTGTCGTGTCGACTTTGACACCATTCAGCTTCTGTAAGCTTAGCTTCCATCAATACCCGGATTGATGGGATCTATACTTCTATGGGGAGAACTGCCTCCATGCCATATACTAGAGAGAAAGGGGTTGCCCCTGTTGAAGTGAGGACAGATGTGCGATAACCGTGAAGAGCAAAGGGTAGCATCTCGTGCTAGTCATTGTAGGTTACAACCATCTTCTGAACGATCTTTTTTATGTTCTTGTTAGACGCTTCTACCGCTCCGTTCACCTTGGGTCGGTAAGGAGATGAGTTATGGTGTTCGATCTTGAACTCAGCGCATAACTCTTTCATCATCTTATTGTTCAAGTTAGATCCATTATCAGTAATGATCTGGCAAGGAACACCATAACGGCAGATGATGTTGTTTTTGATAAATCGGACCACCACTTGTCGGGTTACATTAGCGTACGACGCTGCTTCGACCCACTTGGTGAAATAGTCAATGGCTACCAGGATGAACCGATGTCCGTTTGACGCCTTAGGTTCAACCATGCCAATCATGTCGATTCCCCATATGAAAAAAGGCCACGGGGAGGAGAGAACTTTGAGAAGCGTTGGCGGTACATGAATTTTGTCGGAGTATATCTGACACTTGTGATACTTCCTCATGTACTTGCAGTAGTCGGATTCCATTGTCAACCAATAGTACACTGCTCTTAGAATTTTTCTCGCCATTGTGTGTCTGACGGCATGAGTGCCAAAGGAGCCTTCATGAATTTCTTTCAACAACATGTCTGCTTCTGGTCTGTCGACGCATCGGATCAAGACCATGTAAAAATTTCTCTTATAGAGTGTATCACCGCTCAGGAAGAGGCTGCCTGCGAGTCTTCTGAGGGTTTTTCTATCTTTCCTGGATGCCCCATGTGGGTACTCTTGTTTCTGAAGGAAGCATTCGATATCGTGATACCATGGTTTGTCGTCTATAACTGCTTCAATCGTGAAGATGTAAGCGGGCCGTTCAAGACGCATTATGTCGATCTTAGGTATGTCATTCCATTGACCTACACTAATCATGAAAGAGAGAGTGGCTAAGGCATCACCCATGTGATTATCCTCACGAGGGATGTGATGAAACTCGATTCTGTTGAAGAAGGATAACAACCTTCTCACATAATTTTTATAAGGAATCAATCCTGATTGGTATGTGTTTCAATCTCCTTTTATCTGATTGATGATCAGAGCTGAGTCGCCATATACGTCTAAGTTTTTGATCCTTAAATCAATCGCTTCCTCGAGACCCATGATACAAGCTTCGTATTCGGCCTCGTTGTTCGTACACTTGAACGTAAGTCTGGCGGTGAAAGGAATGTGGGTACCTTGAGGTGTTATGATAATTGCCCCAATTCCATTTCCGTAATGATTGACAGCTCCGTCAAAGATAAGTCCCCATTAGGATCCTGATTCTGGCCCTTCACTGGGTAGCGGTTCATCGCAATCTTTCATTTTTAGATACATGACATCTTCGTCAGGGAAGTCAAACCCGACTGATTCTTGATCGTCAATCGGTTGATGAGCCAAATGATTGGCTAAAATACTTCCTTTAACGACTTTCTAAGCGTGGTATTCGATGTCATATTCTGATAACAACATCTGCCAATGGGCGATTCTTCCCGTGAGAGCAGGTTTTTCAAAGACATACTTAATTGGATCCATTTCTGAGATCAACCAAGTAGTGTGACAAATCATGTATTGGCGAAGACGTTTGGCTACCCAAGCCAAAGCACAACAAGTTTTCTCGAGCATCGTGTACCGAGTCTCACAGTCGGTAAATTTCTTGCTCAGATAGTAGATGGCAGACTCTTTCCTTTTGGTTTCGTCTTGTTGGCCAAGTACACATCCCATTGAGTCTTCCAAGATTGTGAAGTAGATGACTAGTGGCCTTCCTTCCACTAGAGGTGATAGAATCGGTGGGTTCAACATGTATTCCTTAATACTATCGAAGGCGGCTTGGCAGTCCTCTGTCCAAACCCAATCCTGATTCTTTTTGAGTAGTTTGAAGATCGGCGCACATGTCGCTGTCATGAGGAATATAAATCTGGAAATGTAATTCAAACGTCCCAGGAATCCCCTGACTTGTTTTTCAGTTTTTAGAGAAGGCATTTCTTGAATGGCCTTGACCTTGTCAGGATCAATTTCAATTCCTTTCTGGCTGACGATGAACCCTAAAAGTTTCCCCGAACGGACACCGAAGGTGCACTTGTTGGGATTCAAGCAGAGTTTGTACTTTCTCAACCGCTCAAATAGTTTTGACAGGTGGGTCACATGCTCCTCCTCTGTTTTAGATTTTACAATCATATCATCGACATACACCTCGATTTCCTTGTGTATCATGTCATGAAACAGAGTAGTCATGGCCCTTTGATAGGTTGCCCCGGCGTTCTTTAACCCGAACGACATTACCTTGTAGCAAAAGGTACCCCATGGGGTAATGAACGAAGTTTTCTCCATGTCTTTCGGCGCCATTTTGATCTGGTTATAGCCCGAGAATCCATCCATGAAGGAGAAAACTTTGAACTTTGCTGTACTGTCAACTAGCATTTGTCGCACCCTAATTTTTGACCCTAAGGTATCATCTTCATTTGTGCATCTTAGGTCAAGCATCTCTGCATGGGTTGAGCTAACCCTTATCTTGTAGTTTGTCCCTTTGTGTTCAAATTAGGTTTACATATCACCATGAAGCACCACAAGCTGTCTTGAAGCAAATCAAATCAACAAAAGATCTCCAATGCAAGAATCTTGGAATTAGGGTTTCCCTCTGAAAGAGTCACTTAGGAATTGGCTATATCAAGTCAAGACTCGTGTGGATCACTCACCTTCTGAGATCACCTATATTCAAGAAACACCATTTGATATCTATTGGTCCTCAATAAGAAGAACTTTGAGCCTCAATCCCACTATATCTCCAAACTAGGGTTTCTGTGACGTCTATCGACCAACAGCTTCGAGTTTTCATCAAAATGATCTCCTAAACCCTAATTATCAATTCTATTGGTTTATCAACTTCCTCAAGAGCCTCCTAAGACCTTTAGATGCAAAGGAAGAGACAAGCTCACAAGGTTTGACCTCAATGCGTTCACAGTCGAAATTAGGGTTCGACTGAAACCCTAATCTTTTGGAATCTTGGACCAAATGAGGTGTTAATGGCTATAATCATCATATATTGTCTCATGAAGTATTCAAAACATCCATACCAAGTTTCATGAGGTTTCTTGCAAGAGAAGTAGGGTTTTGGTCGCAAAAGATCTCGTATACGACGTTTTTCCCCTAATAGCCCGATTTAAAATAACCATAATTCCTAAACCGCGCACTCAAATTAAGCGACTCAAAGCTCATTGGAAAGCTCTCATCAATATCTTTAATTCATTCCATATGACTTTTTGTCTAAAAATGCTTAGATTTTGAGTTATGAAGCATGCAAGATATTTTGGCCAAACACAGAAATTTTTCAGCACCTTTTCATCACTCATTTAACCAACTTTGACACAACTTTTCACCCCTTTCCATTTGGATTCAGGTCTCGAGTCCCAAATGAAAGTTGTAGAGCTTTTTGAGAGCTTTCCAACCATATGTGGAATGTCTCAAGGGGATAAACCATTCTCAAGTTATGGATCAGCAAAGTAGGGCACTTGAAATTGTCCAATTTCAATAACTTAGAATTTTTCTAAGTTCTTTGACAGTTTTTGGGGACACGATTTGTGAGCCATTTTTCTACCAATTCAAGAATTCATTTCAACTACATTTCAACATCAAACTTGTAGTATTATCTAAGGGCTTTCATTTGAATCCAAGAGCATTAAAATTGGATCATTAAGTTAGGAGATATCTTATGAACAATATGGCTATACGAAACTGATTTTGCACCAAGAACATCATGTTTTGAATTCAAATTTTCTTTCCCCTCTCCCCAAGTACAATGTTCTGATTCATCCCAACAGCTGCCAAACCCGTGCAAGACAAGAAACAAACCTAAGCTATGGCTATTGATCTTGTCCCTAAGCATGCAAATGGGAGGAAAAAGACAAATTCACTTTCACATAACTCAAGGATCATGGCTGCCATGCATGTGGTGGCATGCAGGGAACATTCCTCTGCTGCAACCTAGCTAAATGTCCACAAACTTGCCTATAAAAGGCATTCAATTCAACAGACAAGGATCATCAACAAAACATTAACAAAAAAACCACAAACAACTCTGAAAAACAAACATCTGCTCTTTGGGAATTCGAGCTAGCTGCAAGGGGGAGGCTGTTGTTCACTTGAGAACCAGGTAAGTTCCCCAAAACCTTCATCCATCATGCTCATATCATGTATGCATTGAATTGTTAGACTGTGTTAGTTACTTCTGCTGTTATTGCCATTTGCCTCATGCACATGCCCTGTTTGAAATCCTATTATTTTGAATCCTAATGACTTGGAACTGTCATTGTTATTTTGATCCTAATGCATGCCATAAGCTTGTACCTCTTAAGAGGTACTTGAAAATTGGACAGTTCAATATGTTACATTGACTATGATAATTCTGGCTAATAAGTTCATAAAACTGGTACTTGTGGATTCGCTTCATAATCCATTTTGATGAGATTGTTGAAACCTGGTATATGCATTGTCAAGCTCATCACCATGGTAAGTGTGTGTTTATTCTAGCCAGGGTGTGCTTATGTTGTAGAAGTGATCTAAGCTTTCATGATTTCTTCATACTTAAGACATTTGTCAATTCTGAACTTTGCATTTGCTGTCATTATTTGTCACTTTTGATTGTGTTGAATGTGCTAGAGATGTTGTCTTGTTTTTTGGTTACATTTTGATTGAGTAGCTGCTAAGACACATGATGTGCTTGACATGTCAAATTTGGTAAAAAAAAAAAAACTAAACTGAATCATTGCTCTTTGGAAGTTATGACACAATGACATAATGGTTTTTTCTGTTAAAACAAAGTCCACTTCAAGAATCATTAGTGTGTCCCTGTTGCCAGTTTTACCTTGACCATTTGGGGCTGATGTGTAGTGTATTGCTTTTAGTTATGTTACTTCCATTTTAAATGAGAAATTTGTTTGGTATACCATGAATGTCCTGTTCAGAAATGCCCTTTGATTACTATTACTCTTTGATTGTTAAAGCCTGCTTTGGCCTGCTAATAGCAACTGCTATGTGGCACCCTTGTGCATATTGATGTTTTGATGTTTTGTCCATGACATTTCGCTTGAATTTGGAATATACCCTGTCAAGAGTAGGTATGTTATTAGAATCTCAGTATGAGGCTTTGGTCTTGGTATGGCTGATCATACATGTTGGTTTGATTCTCTATGTATGCCTAAAATGTGTTGCTATGGTTTGAATTCTACAAAGTAATTGATTGTTCTGCATTATTGTGCTATATGTGTATGTGATAGAGTCATTGTAATGGATATTGTAATGTTCATGGTTCTGTTTACAATGGATGTGCATTGATGACTTTGTTTGATCATATGTTTAAGGATAGATTGTGTGAACTACTAACCATTTGTTTGGTATTACCCTCTGTTGGATTATTTTTGTATCCTTAGGCCTCTATGCTGGTAGTCTATCAACTGTATGCACCCAATTCCTGAATCCTTGGCAAATTCATGTGGTTGTTAACCTGACCTGTTTCTCTTAATGTATGTGTGTATGTTCATGACTTGGTGTTTTCCTTTTGTGTTAAGTTTGTTGAATGCCACACTACAATCACTTTGGCCAAGGATACCTACCACTGATCACACAATCACACACAAATCACAAATCTGTTCTCAGGCCAACTATGTGTCTTGACTTGTTGAGATTATGCCCTTTGATCCTACTCTTTTGATGCTAACTTAGAGATGTCTAGTTTTATGTTGAATCTGCTTTGTGAATCTGTCTTAGTGTCTCTTACTTGCTTCTCAAGCCATTGCTGTCTTGTTAGAACATGTGGTTTTGCTCAACCTGTTTCTCTTTTAGTGACTTTGTTATCCTTAAAGTCATGTGCTAAGCCAAGATCAAATGCCCAAACTGATGCATACCATTATGTTGTGAACCTTGCTTGATTACACTCACACCCCAATTAGAGATTAGTTTTTCATCTATGGTTTGTGATCCTTTGTTTGTGTTCCTCATCCTCTGTTAGCTACTTATGAATAACTTTGAGACTTTGCAATTTCTGGTTTGCCAATGTATCCTGACACCTTGTTGTTTGCTGAAATCATGTACCTGCTATTGTTCCCAATATAGTGTTTAATGTCTCAACATGTTCATTACCACTTCGTCTCACCTTGTGCACAAGGTACCTAGGCCCATGATCTTAAATTTTTGACCTGTGTGCCTTACCATATGATCATCATCAAAAATCCAGGTGTGGGACATAATGATATCATCACCTATGTTTGGAGACTGATTTGAACTGATTTTGTGATATGCTAACTTGCTTGATCGTTCTTTCCAATTTTCACTTTGCTGCACTAGCATCATCAATAGCCACAGTTTGAAATACCTTGTGTCCTTGTTTACATGCTTTGTGTGTCTTATCATGTGCTAGTCTGAAGCATTGAAACATCGTGTTTCTGAATGTACCAGTTAGAGATGTTCTCAATCATGTTTGCTATATCTGTTCTAAATTTTGTAACGTCTTCATGTTCAAACCCTTGTGGTACCAGTTGTCCTATGCCTCGTGTGTTAGGATTTAGTGTGAACGAAAACAATCATAGTGTTCCTTGCTCTTTGTTGTGCATTTTAGAATTGTATTTCATCACATTAGGTTGTGTTTTGATTGAGTTATGTTGATGTGAACACGGTTGGATGTAACTTGAGTCATGCAGCGTGATTTTGGGTTGATTTAGGAAAAGCTCACAAAATCAGTTTATATGTAATTGAAGGCGTATGTATATTGGATGAAACAGCCGTCCCAACGGTCATACACTTGCCTTGCCATTACCATTCGCGTGCCATACCTGGGTTCGATCCTGCGGATCAACCCTTTTGTTTTTTTCTGATTTTTCCCTTGCCTTGTTATATTATTCACTGCTCGCATATTTTATTCACATGGTGCGCGCAGCTCAGTTGGCTATGGTCTTGTGTGGTTGATTCAGAGGGCGTGGGTTCAAACCATACATGTTGCATTTCCATTATATTTTTATCACTTATTTGTTTTTATTATTTTCAATTCATGCTTTAATTTCAAAATAACATAACTTTCTTATTATCCATCCTTTTTATCCCATTCTTTTTGCTATGGCTTTCTAATTGAATTTACTTTTCAAATATAAAAATAAATTGACAAAAATATTAAATCTTGAGACCTTTATTCATGATAAAATTGAAAGTATATTTTTAAGGTCTTTAATACACTTCTTGATGCATCTTGCCATGTTATCTCCATTCACCATGTTTAATCATTGTCTAATATGCTTAATTTTCTCTTTGCTTTGATATCATGATTTTATCTCATCTCATTATCTTACCCATATCTTTATCATGAAACATATTGTCATCTTCATGCTTATGTTACTTCCATCATGTTATTTCACATCAATGTTGTAACTCATATCATGCCTTACCTTGTCATTTTATCATGTGTATATTTATCATATCTCATTTCTATCTGTATGTTTACTTACTACTGTCCAAACCTTTTTAAACATAAAAATTCTCGATCCAACGTCGAGCCCATTTTCTACCCATGTAAGTCGATCGCCTTCGTGCATCGCATTCAACCTTTTGGTCACCAGACACAAGTCTAGCATCACCTTGCTAGCACCACCGCCTAAACAACGTAATTTTACCGCATTAACATCCAAAGGAAAACCCCATGCATGATAACCATGTTATTATGCATGGTGCATATCATTTGCATTCATAATCGTCACCTTAAGATAATGACCCCCATCTTAACCTAAGTAACCTCTTAGAAAGAAAACTTCATTTCTTGGCCTCACCAAGGGCCACGGAATCACAACTAGCTTTAGGAGAGAGTTTTTACACTCTTGGTGATATTTATCACATGAATCATCACTTCCCCTACTGACTAAATACAACATAGGTCCATCTCAACTAGATCTAGAGAGTTCTTAAACTCTAGAATGAGCTTGTACTCATTTCCCCTCGGAATATTGACCATAATCAATCATTCAGTAGAGGTAGAACTACGCATACTCTGATTCTATACCCGAGGATACGTAGGCGTAAAGTGCGATGCTTTATCGAGTATACTTAGATACTAACCCCTAGGGTTTTTCAAGCCTTTATCATAGAACCTTTAGCAAACAGATAACAGATAAAAAATAAAATAATTGAATCAAGAGGTTCCTGTAGAGTACTACAGATATCTAGGATGCTAACACCTTCCCTAGGTATAACCAACCCCCGAACTTAGAATCTTAGTGCATATGCATTGCATTGCGGGAATTCGGTTTTTCTCCCTTCCTTTGGATAAATCAAAGACCGGTGGTGACATTAAAAATACGATCCTAGTTAAACAATAACTATGGTATCCAATTTTCACCGCGCCAGAAATGGCGACTTCACTGGGGATTCTTGACTAGGAATGTTAGACCTATGCTGGTCCTTTCCTAAGAGGGTTCCCCCTAACTTGATCTTTTATATTATCTGTTTATTATACTTGTTCATCTGCTTGCTTGAATTCTCTGGTTGGAAGGGTTGTTACACTTGAATGGTGAGACAAAGTCCTACACCCGGACTAGAGTGACATTAAGATAGGAAAACGGTGGGACTTCAATGACGCTTTACAGGAGTCGATTTCTGTAAAGTAAGTTGAGACTTCACCACTCAGTCTAGGCCCTCTCGAATAAAATATTTGTCTAACGAGTCCATTCGTGGAGACGGTATGGTTTCGATCTAAAGGCCCTCGGGACTGGGGACCGTAGTTACCTTTAACCCAACTTGGCCAATTAGGACGTAGTGCGGGGACTGCGCAGGAGTCTATTTCTGCGATAGTTGCTACGCGATACTACACTCAGACGAGGTTCTCTTGAGAATATTATTGACCACCAAGTGATCTGGAAAATCGATAATATCCGAAAGATGGATTGTAGACTCTGGGAACTTTGTAGAACCCGTTCGGCAGGTACACCTGAAACTATAGTACACACCTATGGGATGGGTAGACCTTGGCTCCTTGCTATGACCTTTCAAACTTAGGGTTCTTTGCTCGTTTGTTTTGCTTGAGTGTGCTTTGTATTGCATGCATTCATTAACATCATATCATAAAATTTCATGGAATTAAGTCTTGTTTATAAACATCATAAGGATATCCTGGACTCTAAAATATATATATATATATATATATATATATATATATATATATATATATATATATAATAAAGTTTTGAAAAAGAAAACGTTGAAGTACCTTTACAAGAGTCATAACCTGGACGATCTAAGGGGACTGGAGATCCTGCTGACAGATAGAGAAGGGAACGAAACCAAATTGGAAAGTTGTTACCTCCATTCTACTATTGTTTCCTTGATTATCAACTGGTTCCTATCCTTGAAGAATTTCCTCAGCTGATGGAGTTGCTAATTTAAAACAAAAGCTCATTTCCTATCTCCGACAAATACAAAAGGAGAATGCACTGGAAATAAGTTATCTCTTGCAAAGAAAATAGGAAGAAACTCAATTGAAAAGGAAAGTCAAAGAAGACCGTTGAAAGAGTCTCCTTGGATCTATCATTATTAGCTTTTATTTAGCTTTTCCGTTATGACTGTTGTAAAGCATACCGACACGTTATTGATAAATCTGTTAATATTCCAGATATTGATTATCGTAACCGTTTTAATGATTCTTTTAAACTGAGTCTCTTGATATTCCAGGATGTTGATAAATAGCTAAATTCCATTAATCTTGTTGCATCATACGCATCATTTAGCATTTACATTCGCGTTCCTTTGTGTTCCGAGTCCTCACCCGCGTTTCTCCTCAGTTGTTGTTGTTAAGAGAAAGACAAGCTGAATCATCGATACAATACTCGAGTCAATCGCAAGAAAAGAATGGATCAACTCGAACAGGAAAACCAAGCACTCCGAGCAGAGATTGCCACTCTAAAGGCCAACATGGAAACTTTCTCTACTACTATGAAGAATCTGATAGACATGCAAGAGCATGAAAAGCAAGAACTTCGCGACGAGGTCGCAGACTTAAGGATTACCAAGAGGAGCTTGATGGATTTGGTCAAAGAGTTGGCCATGTCCCAACGCCAGGATGGATTTTCTGCCTCCTCGGCCGACCAGTCAGTTGAACGAAGTGATGAATTGTTGGATATCCCTGTGCTCTATGCTAATCTGTTCCCCACCCTCTTACAATATGGTTTGATCAAGAGGGAAACTCCATTATCTGTCCCGTTGACCCATGGGAATTATTTCAAAGCTGATGCCTTCTGTGCCTTCCATCAAGGGGCACCCGGCCATGATATCGAGGAATGTTATGTCTTGAAGGAGAAAGTGAAAGAGATGGTTCAGAAGGGGGTCTTGTCTTTCGAAGCGTGTGAACCCCAAGTTGAGGTCCATCTCTCACTCGAACGAGAAGCAATCCCCTCCTTGCGCTTGGTGGATTGATACGCATGACGGTTTTCTCCAGGCTATGTCTGGCCGTATTTTGAGCTTATTTGCTATTCTCATATGTTAATTTTCTACGTTCGTTAATGCATTTGTTCTGACATGTAAGGACTTGTTCGTTTTGAATAATTAATGCAATAATAATGTTTGTCTTGAAGAAATCCATTTGTTTCACTCGTTTTAAAATGCTTTCTCTATTTTATGATGCCAATGCTGCCCAATCTCTCGCCTCAGCAGAGAATTGAATGGAGGATGACGAAAACCAAACGCAAGATCTCTTGTTGTGTGCTTTTGAATAAAACTCCGCTAGTGATATAAGGCATTGTTTCAAAATCCTAAACATTGGAGAAGGAAGGATGACAATCCCTTGTCAACCCCTTCGAGCCTAGAAATAGGAGTTTTCTTTCTTTATACAAATAACCTTTAAACCTTGGGGCAGGGTAGTTCTCAGTTTAACTTGGTTATACATTCAAACACGAGCGTTTCACATAAGGCGCCAGTCAGCTTGCAAATCAAGTGACTTCCTGTTGCTGGAAAGTTGAACGTATATCTTGAGTCAACTGAGCTTAGGATTTGAGCCTTTACCTCTGTTTCTTAAACCGTGAACCCGTCCATGATACAATCCTAAGTGAAGCAAGGTTTATTTCGAAAGCGTACTCATTGAGATATCGTTTCCTGATTCCTATGAGCTATGCTCAAATCTGCGCTGGCATTATAAAATCGATAATTCAACCACCAAAATATTTTAAAAAGATTTTCAAGACAAACATAAGTTGCATTATCAGTTTCAGAATTAACATTTCCTGCGTGCTAACATTGCTTGACATCATAGAAGCTAGCATACGAGCATCAACAATGAGCTAGATCTTTTGAGTATCGAAACTCTGATGAGTAAAGGACGGATCATTTCGAAAGGATGACCATATCCAGGGGCACGCTACTTGAAAATTTTCTGAGCAGGGGCAAGTTATTTCTCAGTTGTTTTCACAGTCTAAGCTGGGGCAAGTTTGAAGACTCAGGACCCCGTCAATCTGGGGCAATTATGTCGAGATTTGGTAAATCTCTCAAAGAATTCGAAGACTCAGTTACACAGAATACCGTCAATCTGGGCCAGTGACGTCGATATTCTACAAATCTCTCCAAGAGTTTGAAAACATTGGAACAGTTGGATGCCAGTTTTTCTGTAAAATCCTTTTGGAACGACTTATTCTCATAAACCAAGTGATTTGGGGCATTTGAAAATCGAAGATTACTTTTCGTCCATTGTTATTCAAAAAATGGCGACTACTATGCAGGTCATCAATACAGAGTTACATCAGTCTCACGACTTCATCCAGTCGTGCCTCAAAGAATTTCTATCCCGAGTAATGTGGCCATACCCCAGTAAGTTCTACTTCAGGTAGTCATGGCTAATCCCCGGTAAATCTCTACTACGAGGAGGTGTGACACGTTCGAGGCAAGACTCCTCCGACTGGCAACCTAAGGATCTCCCGATGAACTTCTTCGGTTTCAACCTTCCCCTAGCGAAGCGAGTGCTTATTTCACTCCTCGTTGAACTATCTCGACCTTCACCAGTGAAAGCGGATGTTTATTTCATCCCCAAGAAATCTTTATCTCCGACATTTCCTCAATGAAATGGATATTTATTTTATCCGGCTACAACTCCCATTCAGGACTACTTCCGTTCGCGGCGATGCTTATTCATCCCCATGAAGTATCAACTCCGACATCTTCGGCTCACGACTTTGACCCGGGTTCCCCTGAAGCGAGTGTTTATTTCACTCGTCGTTAGATTCTTCTGATTATCATAACGAAGGTGGATGTTTATTTCATCCCCTCAGAATCTTATTTTAAGCTTCCCCCAGCGAAGCGAGTGTTTATTTCACTCATTATTGGAATTTTTCTTACTATCGTAATCTTCTCCAGTGAAGGTGGATGCTTATTTCATCCCCTCAGAATTTTATGTTCGACGTTTTCGACTACTATATTGATCCAGGCTTCCCCGATGAGGTGGATATTTATTTTATCCAGTTACAACGCTCACTTCAGCTCGCAGCGGATATTTATTTTATCCCCGTATATTCTTTGCAAACATGAGTTTGACTCGCTCCCAATGAATCTTTCTCATCTCCAATAGAGTAATCAGACTCATCTTGACGATCCCTAAGTGAAGTCGGGATGATTACCCCCAAATGGAGTACTCTATTTTCCCCAGAGAAGCTGTGAAGCAGGATCCGGTCCCATGGAAGGCTTTCCATTGATCCCCAGTGATACTCCTATATTGCCAAGATTGGCCGAGTATTCGTATCGAGATGTTTGTTGTTTATCTCCAATTTGCTTCTTCCTGTCGTTGTTTTGTCAGCATGAGCATAAGCATAGCATGGCATTCTTTCATGTAGATTCATGGCATGTGGTATTTTTTTTGCATCTTGCATTTTGTGTTGCTCGTTTTGTTATGTCACTTTGGTTGCGAATATCCCTAAGTGATCGGGTCTGTCTGCTCCCTTCAAGTAGAGTCTTCAGCCCTAGGCAAAAAGGCACATATTTTCTAATTCCCCATTGAGCTCGATCCTCGTGGAAGAGGATTGCTTCAGTTTTCTTTCTCATTTGTGGATAAAGATAAACCCCTGTTGAGTTCATCTCTCATTGGATGGGTTCTTGTTTGACCATTTCTTTCCATTTATTTCCTGGATTGAATTTTGGTCCCTGACAATCACGATTTTGGATATCGCTAGGCCATTGAATCTATGTCGAGCGTGCATTTATTTTGCACTTTGTCTCCCCAAAAAGAGTTTGCTCGAAGATCAGGTAGGCAGTATTATTACAACATTTTAAGGGATTTACACCCAGACAACAAGTAAGCGCTCTTTATTTGAGCAGGGTGGTTATCAAGATTTCTCCGACAAATGGCAGTCACTTCAAGGCAGTTTATCTATCCCCAGCAGTAGATCTCCAGAAGACCTTGGCTGCGGGTTCCTCAGTATTGACTCTTTCGAAATAGGGTATTCAAAGGAAGAGCTGAATCATTATTCTGATCGCTGGAAGCTCATTTGGTTATTACCTTTGCTCAGGCTATCATATTATTGATAGTAGGTAACATATCGTATTTTGGTCAGATGCCTCGCTTAGGCTACCGTGGTGGTAGTAGGTCATCTCTCCTCCTGTGCTTACCTTGCTCAGGCTAGCGTGTGCGATAGTAGGTAACACACCCCTTTTTTGGTCAGATGCCTCGCTTAGGCTACCGTGGTGGTAGTAGGCTATCTTTCCTTTTGTGCTTACCTTGCTCAGGCTATCGTGTGCGATAGTAGGTAACACACCCCTTTTTGGTCAGATGCCTTGCTTAGGCTACCGTGGTGGTAGTAGGCTATCTTTCCTTTTGTGCTTACCTTGCTCAGGCTATCGTGTGTGATAGTAGGTAACGCACCCCTTTTTTGGTCAGATGCCTCGCTTAGGCTACCGTGGTGGTAGTAGGCTATCTTTCCTTTTGTGCTTACCTTGCTCAGGCTATCGTATGTGACAGTAGGTAACACACCCATTTTTTGGTCAGATGCCTCGCTTAGGCTACCGTGGTGGTAGTAGGTCATCTCTCCTTCTGTGCTTACCTCGCTTAGGCTATCATGTGTGATAGTAGGTAATGTACGCCCTTTTATTGCATTTGGATACCTTGGCTTAGTTTACCAGCAGGTGCCGATAAGTTATTCTGTTCCTTGAGAATTCTCGCCAAGTGCTTAAGCTACCCTGTGATTGTCAGTTGGTAGTCTCTTTTCCCCCAGTGGAGTTAGATCTTTTCCCGTTTGAGTCGTATCTCGCTGAGTCGTCCCTTGTCGGGTTTTCTTCTGTTTTCCTTCGTTTTGCATCATTCCATATCATGTGCATTTGGCTGCATCTTAGGGCCAAATATTTTGTGCATGTTTGTATTTAAGTCTCTCCTATCTCGTCGAGACGAAGATTCCAATCTCCATATCTCCGAATAGGAGAAACTTAAATAGGGGCATCTGTCGCACCCTAATTTTTGACCCTAAGGTATCATCTTCATTTGTGCATCTTAGGTCAAGCATCTCTGCATGGGTTGAGCTAACCCTTATCTTGTAGTTTGTCCCTTTGTGTTCAAATTAGGTTTACATATCACCATGAAGCACCACAAGCTGTCTTGAAGCAAATCAAATCAACAAAAGATCTCCAATGCAAGAATCTTGGAATTAGGGTTTCCCTCTGAAAGAGTCACTTAGGAATTGGCTATATCAAGTCAAGACTCGTGTGGATCACTCACCTTCTGAGATCACCTATATTCAAGAAACACCATTTGATATCTATTGGTCCTCAATAAGAAGAACTTTGAGCCTCAATCCCACTATATCTCCAAACTAGGGTTTCTGTGACGTCTATCGACCAACAGCTTCGAGTTTTCATCAAAATGATCTCCTAAACCCTAATTATCAATTCTATTGGTTTATCAACTTCCTCAAGAGCCTCCTAAGACCTTTAGATGCAAAGGAAGAGACAAGCTCACAAGGTTTGACCTCAATGCGTTCACAGTCGAAATTAGGGTTCGACTGAAACCCTAATCTTTTGGAATCTTGGACCAAATGAGGTGTTAATGGCTATAATCATCATATATTGTCTCATGAAGTATTCAAAACATCCATACCAAGTTTCATGAGGTTTCTTGCAAGAGAAGTAGGGTTTTGGTCGCAAAAGATCTCGTATACGACGTTTTTCCCCTAATAGCCCGATTTAAAATAACCATAATTCCTAAACCGCGCACTCAAATTAAGCGACTCAAAGCTCATTGGAAAGCTCTCATCAATATCTTTAATTCATTCCATATGACTTTTTGTCTAAAAATGCTTAGATTTTGAGTTATGAAGCATGCAAGATATTTTGGCCAAACACAGAAATTTTTCAGCACCTTTTCATCACTCATTTAACCAACTTTGACATAACTTTTCACCCCTTTCCATTTGGATTCAGGTCTCGAGTCCCAAATGAAAGTTGTAGAGCTTTTTGAGAGCTTTCCAACCATATGTGGAATGTCTCAAGGGGATAAACCATTCTCAAGTTATGGATCAGCAAAGTAGGGCACTTGAAATTGTCCAATTTCAATAACTTAGAATTTTTCTAAGTTCTTTGACAGTTTTTGGGGACACGATTTGTGAGCCATTTTTCTACCAATTCAATAATTCATTTCAACTACATTTCAACATCAAACTTGTAGTATTATCTAAGGGCTTTAATTTGAATCCAAGAGCATTAAAATTGGATCATTAAGTTAGGAGATATCTTATGAACAATATGGCCATACGAAACTGATTTTGCACCAAGAACATCATGTTTTGAATTCAAATTTTCTTTCCCCTCTCCCCAAGTACAATGTTCTGATTCATCCCAACAGCTGCCAAACCCGTGCAAGACAAGAAACAAACATAAGCTATGGCTATTGATCTTGTCCCTAAGCATGCAAAAGGGAGGAAAAAGACAAATTCACTTTCACATAACTCAAGGATCATGGCTGCCATGCATGTGGTGGCATGCAGGGAACATTCCTCTGCTGCAACCTAGCTAAATGTCCACAAACTTGCCTATAAAAGGCATTCAATTCAACATACAAGGATCATCAACAAAACATTAACAAAAAAACCACAAACAACTCTGAAAAACAAACATCTGCTCTTTGGGAATTCGAGCTAGCTGCAAGGGGGAGGCTGTTGTTCACTTGAGAACCAGGTAAGTTCCCCAAAACCTTCATCCATCATGCTCATATCATGTATGCATTGAATTGTTAGACTGTGTTAGTTACTTCTGCTGTTATTGCCATTTGCCTCATGCACATGCCCTGTTTGAAATCCTATTATTTTGAATCCTGATGACTTGGAACTGTCATTGTTATTTTGATCCTAATGCATGCCATAAGCTTGTACCTCTTAAGAGGTACTTGAAAATTGGACAGTTCAATATGTTACATTGACTATGATAATTCTGGCTAATAAGTTCATAAAACTGGTACTTGTGGATTCGCTTCATAATCCATTTTGATGAGATTGTTGAAACCTGGTATATGCATTGTCAAGCTCATCACCATGGTAAGTGTGTGTTTATTCTAGCCAGGGTGTGCTTATGTTGTAGAAGTGATCTAAGCTTTCATGATTTCTTCATACTTAAGACATTTATCAATTCTGAACTTTGCATTTGCTGTCATTATTTGTCACTTTTGATTGTGTTGAATGTGCTAGAGATGTTGTCTTGTTTTTTGGTTACATTTTGATTGAGTAGCTGCTAAGACACATGATGTGCTTGACATGTCAAATTTGGTAAAAAAAAAAACTAAACTGAATCATTGCTCTTTGGAAGTTATGACACAATGACATAATGGTTTTTTCTGTTAAAACAAAGTCCACTTCAACAATCATTAGTGTGTCCCTGTTGCCAGTTTTACCTTGACCATTTGGGGCTGATGTGTAGTGTATTTCTTCTAGTTATGTTACTTCCATTTTAAATGAGAAATTTGTTTGGTATACCATGACTGTCCTGTTCAGAAATGCCCTTTGATTACTATTACTCTTTGATTGTTAAAGCCTGCTTTGGCCTGCTAATAGCAACTGCTATGTGGCACCCTTGTGCATATTGATGTTTTGATGTTTTGTCCATGACATTTCGCTTGAATTTGGAATATACCCTGTCAAGAGTAGGTATGTTATTAGAATCTCAGTATGAGGCTTTGGTCTTGGTATGGCTGATCATACATGTTGGTTTGATTCTCTATGTATGCCTAAAATGTGTTGCTATGGTTTGAATTCTACAAAGTAATTGATTGTTCTGCATTATTGTGCTATATGTGTATGTGATAGAGTCATTGTAATGGATATTGTAATGTTCATGGTTCTGTTTACAATGGATGTGCATTGATGACTTTGTTTGATCATATGTTTAAGGATAGATTGTGTGAACTACTAACCATTTGTTTGGTATTACCCTCTGTTGGATTATTTTTGTATCCTTAGGCCTCTATGCTGGTAGTCTATCAACTGTATGCACCCAATTCCTGAATCCTTGGCAAATTCATGTGGTTGTTAACCTGACCTGTTTCTCTTAATGTATGTGTGTATGTTCATGACTTGGTGTTTTCCTTTTGTGTTAAGTTTGTTGAATGCCACACTACAATCACTTTGGCCAAGGATACCTACCACTGATCACACAATCACACACAAATCACAAATCTGTTCTCAGGCCAACTATGTGTCTTGACTTGTTGAGATTATGCCCTTTGATCCTACTCTTTTGATGCTAACTTAGAGATGTCTAGTTTTATGTTGAATCTGCTTTGTGAATCTGTCTTAGTGTCTCTTACTTGCTTCTCAAGCCATTGCTGTCTTGTTAGAACATGTGGTTTTGCTCAACCTGTTTCTCTTTTAGTGACTTTGTTATCCTTAAAGTCATGTGCTAAGCCAAGATCAAATGCCCAAACTGATGCATACCATTATGTTGTGAACCTTGCTTGATTACACTCACACCCCAATTAGAGATTAGTTTTTCATCTATGGTTTGTGATCCTTTGTTTGTGTTCCTCATCCTCTGTTAGCTACTTATGAATAACTTTGAGACTTTGCAATTTCTGGTTTGCCAATGTATCCTGACACCTTGTTGTTTGCTGAAATCATGTACCTGCTATTGTTCCCAATATAGTGTTTAATGTCTCAACATGTTCATTACCACTTCGTCTCACCTTGTGCACAAGGTACCTAGGCCCATGATCTTAAATTTTTGACCTGTGTGCCTTACCATATGATCATCATCAAAAATCCAGGTGTGGGACATAATGATATCATCACCTATGTTTGGAGACTGATTTGAACTGATTTTGTGATATGCTAACTTGCTTGATCGTTCTTTCCAATTTTCACTTTGCTGCACTAGCATCATCAATAGCCACAGTTTGAAATACCTTGTGTCCTTGTTTACATGCTTTGTGTGTCTTATCATGTGCTAGTCTGAAGCATTGAAACATCGTGTTTCTGAATGTACCAGTTAGAGATGTTCTCAATCATGTTTGCTATATCTGTTCTAAATTTTGTAACGTCTTCATGTTCAAACCCTTGTGGTACCAGTTGTCCTATGCCTCGTGTGTTAGGATTTAGTGTGAACGAAAACCATCATAGTGTTCCTTGCTCTTTGTTGTGCATTTTAGAATTTTATTTCATCAGATTAGGTTGTGTTTTGATTGAGTTATGTTGATGTGAACACGGTTGGATGTAACTTGAGTCATGCAGCGTGATTTTGGGTTGATTTAGGAAAAGCTCACAAAATCAGTTTATATGTAATTGAAGGCGTATGTATATTGGATGAAACAGCCGTCCCAACGGTCATACACTTGCCTTGCCATTACCATTCGCGTGCCATACCTGGGTTCGATCCTGCGGATCAACCCTTTTGTTTTTTTCTGATTTTTCCCTTGCCTTGTTATATTATTCACTGCTCGCATATTTTATTCACATGGTGCGCGCAGCTCAGTTGGCTATGGTCTTGTGTGGTTGATTCAGAGGGCGTGGGTTCAAACCATACATGTTGCATTTCCATTATATTTTTATCACTTATTTGTTTTTATTATTTTCAATTCATGCTTTAATTTCAAAATAACATAACTTTCTTATTATCCATCCTTTTTATCCCATTCTTTTTGCTATGGCTTTCTAATTGAATTTACTTTTCAAATATAAAAAGAAATTGACAAAAATATTAAATCTTGAGACCTTTATTCATGATAAAATTGAAAGTATATTTTTAAGGTCTTTAGTACACTTCTTGATGCATCTTGCCATGTTATCTTCATTCACCATGTTTAATCATTGTCTAATATGCTTAATTTTCTCTTTGCTTTGATATCATGATTTTATCTCATCTCATTATCTTACCCATATCTTTATCATGAAACATATTGTCATCTTCATGCTTATGTTACTTCCATCATGTTATTTCACATCAATGTTGTAACTCATATCATGCCTTACCTTGTCATTTTATCATGTGTATATTTATCATATCTCATTTCTATCTGTATGTTTACTTACTACTGTCCAAACCTTTTTAAACATAAAAATTCTCGATCCAACGTCGAGCCCATTTTCTACCCATGTAAGTCGATCGCCTTCGTGCATCGCATTCAACCTTTTGGTCACCAGACACAAGTCTAGCATCACCTTGCTAGCACCACCGCCTAAACAACGTAATTTAACCGCATTAACATCCAAAGGAAAACCCCATGCATGATAACCATGTTATTATGCATGGTGCATATCATTTGCATTCATAATCGTCACCTTAAGATAATGACCCCCATCTTAACCTAAGTAACCTCTTAGAAAGAAAACTTCATTTCTTGGCCTCACCAAGGGCCACGGAATCACAACTAGCTTTAGGAGAGAGTTCTTACACTCTTGGTGATATTCATCACATGAATCATCACTTCCCCTACTGACTAAATACAACATAGGTCCATCTCAACTAGATCTAGAGAGTTCTTAAACTCTACAATGAGCTTGTACTCATTTCCCCTCTGAATATTGACCATAGTCAATCATTCAGTAGAGGTAGAACTACGTATACTCTGATTCTATACCCGAGGATACGTAGGCGTAAAGTGCGATGCTTTATCGAGTATACTTAGATACTAACCCCTAGGGTTTTTCAAGCCTTTAGCATAGAACCTTTAGCAAACAGATAACAGATAACAAATAACATAATTGAATCAAGAGGTTCCTGTAGAGTACTACAGATATCTAGGATGCTAACACCTTCCCTAGGTATAACCAACCCCCGAACTTAGAATCTTAGTGCATATGCATTGCATTGCAGGAATTCGGTTTTTCTCCCTTCCTTTGGATAAATCAAAGACCGGTGGTGACATTAAAAATACGATCCTAGTTAACCAATAACTATGGTATCCAATTTTCACCGCGCCAGAAATGGCGACTTCACTGGGGATTCTTGACTAGGAATGTTAGACCTATGCTGGTCCTTTCCTAAGAGGGTTCCCCCTAACTTGATCTTTTATATTATCTGTTTATTATACTTGTTCATCTGCTTGCTTGAATTCTCTGGTTGGAAGGGTTGTTACACTTGAATGGTGAGACAAAGTCCTACACCCGGACTAGAGTGACATTAAGATAGGAAAACGGTGAGACTTCAATGACGCTTTACAGGAGTCGATTTCTGTAAAGTAAGTTGAGACTTCACCACTCAGTCTAGGCCCTCTCGAATAAAATATTTGTCTAACGAGTCCATTCGTGGAGACGGTATGGTTTCGATCTAAAGGCCCTCGGGACTGGGGACCGTAGTTACCTTTAACCCAACTTGGCCAATTAGGACGTAGTGCGGGGACTGCGCAGGAGTCTATTTCTGCGATAGTTGCTACGCTATACTACACTCAGACGAGGTTCTCTTGAGAATATTATTGACCACCAAGTGATCTGGAAAATCGATAATATCCGAAAGATGGATTGTAGACTCTGGGAACTTTGTAGAACCCGTTCGGCAGGTACACCTGAAACTATAGTACACACCTATGGGATGGGTAGACCTTGGCTCCTTGCTATGACATTTCAAACTTAGGGTTCTTTGCTCGTTTGTTTTGCTTGAGTGTGCTTTGTATTGCATGCATTCATTAACATCATATCATAAAAATTCATGGAATTAAGTCTTGTTTATAAACATCATAAGGATATCCTGGACTCTAAAATATATATATATATATATATATATATATATATATATATATATATAATAAAGTTTTGAAAAAGAAAACGTTGAAGTACCTTTACAAGAGTCATAACCTGGACGATCTAAGGGGACTGGAGATCCTGCTGACAGATAGAGAAGGGAACGAAACCAAATTGGAAAGTTGTTACCTCCATTCTACTATTGTTTCCTTGATTATCAACTGGTTCCTATCCTTGAAGAATTTCCTCAGCTGATGGAGTTGCTAATTTAAAACAAAAGCTCATTTCCTATCTCCGACAAATACAAAAGGAGAATGCACTGGAAATAAGTTATCTCTTGCAAAGAAAATAGGAAGAAACTCAATTGAAAAGGAAAGTCAAAGAAGACCGTTGAAAGAGTCTCCTTGGATCTATCATTATTAGCTTTTATTTAGCTTTTCCGTTATGACTGTTGTAAAGCATACCGACACGTTATTGATAAATCTGTTAATATTCCAGATATTGATTATCGTAACCGTTTTAATGATTCTTTTAAACTGAGTCTCTTGATATTCCAGGATGGTTATAAATAGCTGAATTCCATTAATCTTGTTGCATCATACGCATCATTTAGCATTTGCATTCGCGTTCCTTTGTGTTCCGAGTCCTCACCCGCGTTTCTCCTCAGTTGTTGTTGTTAAGAGAAAGACAAGCTGAATCATCGATACAATACTCGAGTCAATCGCAAGAAAAGAATGGATCAACTCGAACAGGAAAACCAAGCACTCCGAGCAGAGATTGCCACTCTAAAGGCCAACATGGAAACTTTCTCTACTACTATGAAGAATCTGATAGACATGCAAAAGCATGAAAAGCAAGAACTTCGCGACGAGGTCGCAGACTTAAGGATTACCAAGAGGAGCTTGATGGATTTGGTCAAAGAGTTGGCCATGTCCCAACGCCAGGATGGATTTTCTGCCTCCTCGGCCGACCAGTCAGTTGAACGAAGTGATGAATTGTTGGATATCCCTGTGCTCTATGCTAATCTGTTCCCCACCCTCTTACAATATGGTTTGATCAAGAGGGAAACTCCATTATCCGTCCCGTTGACCCATGGGAATTATTTCAAAGCTGATGCCTTCTGTGCCTTCCATCAAGGGGCACCCGGCCATGATATCGAGGAATGTTATGTCTTGAAGGAGAAAGTGAAAGAGATGGTTCAGAAGGGGGTCTTGTCTTTCGAAGCGTGTGAACCCCAAGTTGAGGTCCATCTCTCACTCGAACGAGAAGCAATCCCCTCCTTGCGCTTGGTGGATTGATACGCATGACGGTTTTCTCCAGGCTATGTCTGGCCGTATTTTGAGCTTATTTGCTATTCTCATATGTTAATTTTCTACGTTCGTTAATGCATTTGTTCTGACATGTATGGACTTGTTCGTTTTGAATAATTAATGCAATAATAATGTTTGTCTTGAAGAAATCCATTCGTTTCACTCGTTTTAAAATGCTTTCTCTATTTTATGATGCCAATGCTGCCCAATCTCTCGCCTCGGCAGAGAATTGAATGGAGGATGACGAAAACCAAACACAAGATCTCTTGTTGTATGCTTTTGAATAAAACTCCGCTAGTGATATAAGGCATTGTTTCAAAATCCTAAACATTGGAGAAGGAAGGATGACAATCCCTTGTCAACCCCTTCGAGCCTAGAAATAGGAGTTTTCTTTCTTTATACAAATAACCTTTAAACCTTGGGGTAGGGTAGTTCTCAGTTTAACTTGGTTATACATTCAAACACGAGCGTTTCACATAAGGCGCCAGTCAGCTTGCAAATCAAGTGACTTCCTGTTGCTGGAAAGTTGAACGTATATCTTGAGTCAACTGAGCTTAGGATTTGAGCCTTTACCTCTGTTTCTTAAACCGTGAACCCGTCCATGATACAATCCTAAGTGAAGCAAGGTTTATTTCGAAAGCGTACTCATTGAGATATCGTTTCCTGACTCCTATGAGCTATGCTCAAATCTGCGCTGGCATTATAAAATCGATAATTCAACCACCAAAATATTTTAAAAAGATTTTCAAGACA
Source organism: Lathyrus tuberosus (assembly GCA_022829125.1). Lineage (NCBI taxonomy): Eukaryota > Viridiplantae > Streptophyta > Magnoliopsida > Fabales > Fabaceae > Lathyrus > Lathyrus tuberosus. The sequence continues at coordinate 4,168,927 of JALAZF010000295.1, read as the reverse complement.
AACATAAGTTGCATTATCAGTTTCAGAATTAACATTTCCTGCGTGCTAACATTGCTTGACATCATAGAAGCTAGCATACGAGCATCAGCAATGAGCTAGATCTTTTGAGTATCGAAACTCTGATGAGTAAACGACGGATCATTTCGAAAGGATGACCATATCCAGGGGCACGCTACTTGAAAATTTTCTGAGCAGGGGCAAGTTATTTCTCAGTTGTTTTCACAGTCTGAGCTGGGGCAAGTTTGAAGACTCAGGACCCCGTCAATCTGGGGCAGTTATGTCGAGATTTGGTAAATCTCTCAAAGAATTCGAAGACTCAGTTACACAGAATACCGTCAATCTGGGCCAGTGACGTCGAGATTCTACAAATCTCTCCAAGAGTTTGAAAACATTGGAACAGTTGGATGCCAGTTTTTCTGTAAAATCCTTTTGGAACGACTTATTCTCATAAACCAAGTGATTTGGGGCATTTGAAAATCGAAGATTACTTTTCGTCCATTGTTATTCAAAAAATGGCGACTACTATGCAGGTCATCAATACAGAGTTACATCAGTCTCACGACTTCATCCAGTCGTGCCTCAAAGAATTTCTATCCCGAGTAATGTGGCCATACCCCAGTAAGTTCTACTTCAGGTAGTCATGGCTAATCCCCGGTAAATCTCTACTACGAGGAGGTGTGACACGTTCGAGGCAAGACTCCTCCGACTGGCAACCTAAGGATCTCCCGATGAACTTCTTCGGTTTCAACCTTCCCCTAGCGAAGCGAGTGCTTATTTCACTCCTCGTTGAACTATCTCGATCTTCACCAGTGAAAGCGGATGTTTATTTCATCCCCAAGAAATCTTTATCTCCGACATTTCCTCAATGAAATGGATATTTATTTTATCCGGCTACAACTCCCATTCAGGACTACTTCCGTTCGCGGCGATGCTTATTCATCCCCATGAAGTATCAACTCCGACATCTTCGGCTCACGACTTTGACCCGGGTTCCCCTGAAGCGAGTGTTTATTTCACTCGTCGTTAGATTCTTCTGATTATCATAACGAAGGTGGATGTTTATTTCATCCCCTCAGAATCTTATTTTAAGCTTCCCCCAGCGAAGCGAGTGTTTATTTCACTCATTATTGGAATTTTTCTTACTATCGTAATCTTCTCCAGTGAAGGTGGATGCTTATTTCATCCCCTCAGAATTTTATGTTCGACGTTTTCGACTACTATATTGATCCAGGCTTCCCCGATGAGGTGGATATTTATTTTATCCAGTTACAACGCTCACTTCAGCTCGCAGCGGATATTTATTTTATCCCCGTATATTCTTTGCAAACATGAGTTTGACTCGCTCCCAATGAATCTTTCTCATCTCCAATAGAGTAATCAGACTCATCTTGACGATCCCTAAGTGAAGTCGGGATGATTACCCCCAAATGGAGTACTCTATTTTCCCCAGAGAAGCTGTGAAGCAGGATCCGGTCCCATGGAAGGCTTTCCATTGATCCCCAGTGATACTCCTATATTGCCAAGATTGGCCGAGTATTCGTATCGAGATGTTTGTTGTTTATCTCCAGTTTGCTTCTTCCTGTCGTTGTTTTGTCAGCATGAGCATAAGCATAGCATGGCATTCTTTCATGTAGATTCATGGCATGTGGCATTTTTTTTGCATCTTGCATTTGGTGTTGCTCATTTTGTTCTGTCACTTTGGTTGCGAATATCCCTAAGTGATCGGGTATGTCTGCTCCCTTCAAGTAGAGTCTTCAGCCCTAGGCAAAAAGGCACATATTTTCTAATTCCCCATTGAGCTCGATCCTCGTGGAAGAGGATTGCTTCAGTTTTCTTTCTCATTTGTGGATAAAGATAAACCCCTGTTGAGTTCATCTCTCATTGGATGGGTTCTTGTTTGACCATTTCTTTCCATTTATTTCCTGGATTGAATTTTGGTCCCTGACAATCACGATTTTGGATATCGCTAGGCCATTGAATATATGTCGAGCGTGCATTTATTTTGCACTTTGTCTCCCCAAAAAGAGTTTGCTCGAAGATCGGTAGGCAGTATTATTACAACATTTTAAGGGATTTACACCCAGACAACAAGTAAGCGCTCTTTATTTGAGCAGGGTGGTTATCAAGATTTCTCCGACAAATGGCAGTCACTTCAAGGCAGTTTGTCTATCCCCAGCAGTAGATCTCCAGAAGACCTTGGCTGCGGGTTCCCCAGTATTGACTCTTTCGAAATGGGGTATTCAAAGGAAGAGCTGAATCATTATTCTGATCGCTGGAAGCTCATTTGGTTATTACCTTTGCTCAGGCTATCATATTATTGATAGTAGGTAACATATCGTATTTTGGTCAGATGCCTCGCTTAGGCTACCGTGGTGGTAGTAGGTCATCTCTCCTCCTGTGCTTACCTTGCTCAGGCTACCGTGTGCGATAGTAGGTAACACACCCCTTTTTGGTCAGATGCCTCGCTTAGGCTACCGTGGTGGTAGTAGGCTATCTTTCCTTTTGTGCTTACCTTGCTCAGGCTATCGTGTGTGATAGTAGGTAACGCACCCCTTTTTTGGTCAGATGCCTCGCTTAGGCTACCGTGGTGGTAGTAGGCTATCTTTCCTTTTGTGCTTACCTTGCTCAGGCTATCGTATGTGACAGTAGGTAACACACCCATTTTTTGGTCAGATACCTCGCTTAGGCTACCGTGGTGGTAGTAGGACATCTCTCCTTCTGTGCTTACCTCGCTTAGGCTATCATGTGTGATAGTAGGTAATGTACGCCCTTTTATTGCATTTGGATACCTTGGCTTAGGTTACCAGCAGGTTGTAACACCCCAAAATTTGCTCTCTCCTTTTGTCAGCATAGCATGGCATTATCATATATCATATCATATCCATCCCATAAGCATTGCATTGCATTCAACATAGAAAAATGAAGCATAGCATCCCTCCTACCATCAAGGCATGTGATCAGGGGAAAGGTGAGCAGTCAAAGGATCATTCAAAGCACAAAAGATCAATCAAGTGGCCTCAAGGCAAGCCAAGAGTTCTCTCATGTCTCATGCTACCTCAATTGATCATCCACAATCTCAAGGAAGTGAGATCCAATGGGAGATTGAAGCACTAAATCTTTCATCATGCAAGAGGTTCAAAAATTGAAGGAAAACCCTCAAAAGAGATAGCTCATTGATCCAAAATCATCTTCAAGTGGCATATCTCATCATCCTTTAAGAGGATACACAACATACTCTGAGGAATTTGAAATTGAAGACTGCACTTTTACCTCCTAACCAGAGGGGGCCAAAACTAGGGTTTCCATTTAAATCAGGAGATCTCTGATTTTTTGGGCAAAACTTGATGGCATGGTTTTCTATATGTCCTTAGGTATGTGGATGTGGAAGATTGCATCTCAATTGGTTTTAGAAGTGGTTCAATTGGAAGAAAGATCAAGAATCAGGGAATTTGGGGGCAAGTCAAATAATCAGAGGAAAAAGTCAACTCTTGACTTTTCAAGGCCAAACTCATGAAATTCATGTTATATGTGACCAATGTACAAAATTTGATCAAGAAATTCCAAAGGAATCATGAAAAAATCAAGATGTGGAAAGTTGCCATTTTTGAATGAAGTGGGGTTACTAAAAATAGTAAGTTTTGGCCATTTTTGCATCAGAGTTTGAGCCAAGGCCATTCAAATTTGGAGCACCAAATGAAAATTCCACTCTGCCTCAATGAAAGGTCTTGCTTTAAGCTTCAAATCCATGTGTAGAACATCTCCATTGGATAAATAATGAGGGAGATATGATGGATCAAAGTTTGAGGAAAGTAGGCCAAAACTAGGCCATGACCAAGAATTTTCAGGTCATGCGCGTAGTCATTTCAACAAGCATGTGGTGGGCCAAATGTCCATTTGTTTTTCTCATGGTTAAATGCTTCAAATGAAAAATCTTTCAACATGAAAGTTGTTCCTCTATGTGAGATCTTCAAAATTGATGTTCATGATTTTTTCATGTGATCAAAGGATAAGGAGTTGTGATAACTCAAAGTTTGGTCAACACAACTGAAAGTCACTAGGCCAACTTGCCATGCCATGCCACAAACTGCTCGCCCATACATCAGTTTGTTTTTCCATCTGGTCATGGTCATTTTTAGGCATGTTTGAGGCATCCTTTCACTTCAATTTTCAAACCAAACTTGTTGTATTGTGATCATTCTTTCCAACAACATCAAAAGTTCCTCAAACCATCCACTAACCTGTGAGAAATCCACCCTCAAACCTACACTGTTACATTGATTACAAACTGTCACAAAATTGAAAAAAAACAGAATGTTGTTGTTGTTATCATGTTTTAAGTCACACGCATACATTCTCAACACACTCCCAACCTTTGCCTCATTTGAACAAACACCACCTTACACATACATAGCCTTACATCAAAGAGGAAATAAGAAAACTTATGGTACAAGTCATGCTGCTGCACTGATAGTAACATCACCACCACTGGTTCACTCTCATCCTCACCATACCATCTCATGATCACTCCATACTCTAACCAAACCTCTCAACTCGTGGCATAACAACCTCACTCAGTCAGTTAACTCACAACTCAGTTAACTGACTCACTCTAACTGGAGTTCTAACCATCAACCACACTAGTTAGAAGCTAACCACACATATATAAGCTCCACTGCTCACATAATTGGGGGGGATTCTCATTTTCACTCTCACTTCAAATCATTCTCACTATTTCTCTCAAAATTCTCTCTATTCTCTCTCTCTGATCTCACACGAATTCATCACTTCCATCACTCATCTTCATCAATCATCATCATTATTTGGTATTTCTGGATCAAGAAGACACTGAATCAACCATAATCCTCCAAGTGCAGCAACATTACATTCTCAAATCTCCACCTATCTTCTTCAAGATCTAAGGATTCTGAGCATTTATTTTGCTCTGAGGAAGCTCAAGGTTAATTGCTTCTCTCTGGTTTTCTGTTGATCCAAGAGTTCTCCAACTTCAGGTTCCATTCTTCTCAAACTTTCTTCACTGAATTTAGCTTGTTTTCATGGTATTTGTGGCTTACTAGAAGCAGTGTGAGTTCTGGCTAGTGATAGGCACTATAGGTGTTTAGAATATTTTCTAGGGCAAAAATGTTTGTGCTCGATTCTCTTTATACATGATTGATCTGTGAATTTAAATGTTAGATTAGTGATGTGCATGAGTTCAGCTTTCTTTTGATATATGGCTTGTGAATTTCTGGAGAGTTTGAAGGTTGCAGACGGTGGTGAGTGACCGGAGAAGGTGACCGGAGGTCCCTCTCCGGCCGGTGACTGTTAGAGCTAGGGTTTATGCATGTTATAATCTCATCCGTCCATTTTTCATGATCGTGTGGCTTAAATCTTGCCAGCACATTAAAATTCACATGCCTCTCACGTGTTGCATTCTGATTTTGTTTTAAACAATGTGTGGTGTGGCACATGGTAGGGGACGTGGACATGCGTGTGGGTGCGTTGATCTTAATTACTTTGACCAGTTGTTGACTTGACCTGATCCTATGGTTATGGATGGTTTGACTTTGTTGACTGAAGGTGCATGGTTGTTAATGTGTTATGCGCAAAAATGGACTTAGGCCTTTATGCTATCCACACCCCCATATTGAAGCCCAATTTAATTTGAACTACCCAATTGCTATGCATGCACCCCCATTCCTTTTGCATTTATTTTTTATTTTTTATTTTTGCTACACGTTTGCTTTTTAATTTTTAAAAATACCAAATGGCATTAGAAAATTCCAAAAAAAATCATGAGCACTATTAAAACATTTAGGAAATTTTTCATGATTTTATTTTCTGATTTTTTGACAAGTTTGCCCCTGTTCCATTATTTCTTTTGAATTTCCATTTGTGTGCATACTTAATGTGACATATGATTTTGTGCATTTTTGTTCTTGATCATAAAAAATGATTTTGATGCCTTTCTTTTTGCATTGTGTTCTTAACATGTTGAGGTATGTTTGAGATTTATGGATTGATTTTTAAGTCTTTTTGGATGACTTTTGATGTGTTGCTTTGAGCATGAATACATGAAACTTCCATGAGACTTTGACCTAATTGTTGAATGACTTTGGTTCTGATTCATTGCTTGTGGACTTGATATGTCAATGGTACATGTTTAAGGTGTTTGATTGTTGAAAGTCATAATTTTTGAAGCATGTTTGCTATTTGTTTGAAGCATGAGATCTAACTTGTTCATATTATGAATGTATGCTTCATGTTTGGTTTGCTTGATCATGAAGGCACTTGTGCCATAAGTTGGGGTCTTATTTGAGGGTGGATAGCATGTTAATTGACTTCTGATTGTGACATTTGAATTTCATCTTTGCATGTTTGTTGATTACCTTGCACCTTAAGTCACTTGTTTCACAAGTATGAGCCATGTTCCACATCACTTCACCTTTTCTTCTTTGCTTCTTGTTGGATGGAGAATTTGTTTGCATGACTTGAATGATGCTTGAAGATCATGTTTAGGCACATGCTTAAGTTGTTCATATTCTGACCATAACCCCTCATGAAGCATTCTTGCATAGTTACTTTGCATTTTCTTTCATTCTCCTTCTACTTCTTTTATAATGCACTTCTTTGGTGTTTTAATTCTTTGTTTGTGTACATTTGGTTTGTGTTTGATCTGTTGATATTAGTGGACACCCTTGAGATGTATATCCTGACTTGGAAGTTTTTGTAGCATTCAATCTCATTTTACTTTGTTTGTCAACTTGTTTGAGTTTGATTTGTTCATCATATTTTCTTACTTTACTTGTAAGTAATTGTGCTAACCATTTCAGGGGCTAAGGGTAAGTCAATTGAGTGTGGATATACTTCCACATTCTAACTTCTTACTTCACTTTTTAATCATTCAATTTGTGATTGTGTTTAAGCATTTAATAGTGCTTTGTATTCATAACTTTCTCTCTTCCCTTTTTAGAATCAACTTAGCTTCCATTTTGGAAGTAAGTTGTATTCTTTCTTCTTTCTTCTCCTTTCTTTTAGGTTAGGTTTCTTAAACCTCACTAACCATAGGATCTCCAAGCATGCTAACACTAGGGTGTGTCTTAGTCTCCCCATAGGCTTACCTTTCTCCCTTCTCTTGAGTCTCTCTTCCCATCTAAAAGAAAATTCAAAATACTTAATAAAGGTAAGCATTTATTGCATTTAGGCCTTTCATATAAAGGAAAGATTATAAGGGGTCTTCTCTTATAATCTTAAACTGTATAGCAAATGGCCCATCTTGGGTCAATGTGTTATACATTTGACCTTATATGAGGGACTTAAATGCAATAATTGTTGAAGGTACAAATAATAAAACATTTCTTCATCTACTAATCAACAAAAACACTTAATAAACACAAGTATGCTATTGTGTTTGAACCTTAATAATTGGAAATAAGTGTGAGGGTCTTCTTCACACTTAGTGTACTTTCTTACTCATTCCATCTTGGAGTGTGTGAGAATGTATACACTCCAATGACTAAGATTCAGATACACTATCATATGCAAACCAATAAACAATCAAAACTCTTCTCTCTTAAAGGACAAAAACAAACAAACAATTCTTTTCCCATCTCTTTCAATCATTCCTTAAGGACTCGTCACGTCCGTTCTACCGCAAACAGGTAACGCCTAAGTCTCCCTACAGCGAGCCGCAACACCTAAACTGCTGGAACGCGCACCCTGACGTTTCCACTAAAAAACACAAACAAAGCGACCCTCGTTGTGGGGAACTACGTCGCTCTGATTCTCATGTTCCTGATGAGATACGTAGGCAGTGGGGTAGGGCCCATTCGAGCACTCCTTTTATTTTCCCTACATTTGTTTCCCTTTCTCTTTCCATTCCTTCTTTCTCCTTTCCTTTTTAGTCCTTTTTCCAGTATCTTTTTTTCACCCTTTGATCGAAACAAGCAAGCGTGGATCCCATCGGGTACGATGGACGCGAGGGGGTGCTAATACCTTCCTCTCGCGTAACCGACTCCCTTACCCAATTCTCTTGGTCGCAAGACCATGCTCTTTTCCTTCTCTTCAGGTTTATGCGGTGTTTCCTTTCCCTCTCTTGGGATAAATACACATTGCTGGCGACTCTGTTTCGGTGCCACTTTCGCGTTTGTACTTGGATGAAAATCCCGGGAGCGACAGCTGGCGACTCTGCTGGGGACAGATTGACCTATTGCTGGTCCATCCTAGCGAGTTAATCCTAGCGCTTGTTTGTTTCTTTCATTGGGTGTTTACGGTGTGCTTTATGTCGCTGTTTATTTACTTTATTGTATTTATTGCATTTTAGCATTTACATTTCATATATTATACTGTGTTGCACTGTTTTGTCTGTTTGGCGGGATGGGATTTCTGAGAGATAAGCCCATTACACAGGCTTGAGTATACACTTAGAATTAGAGTGGAAAGTAGTGGGACCTACGTGCCGTTTGGAGTGCGTTGGGTGTTCACGAAATTCACAGCTAGACGAGGCTATCTTGGGACACATCATGGCATGCGCATCTTGCGTATTCCAGGATGTCGATCTAGAGAGCTGTCGACTCTAGTGACCGATCATGAGGACCTTAGTGGAAACATCTCTCTTTAGCGGTGACAGTGGCAGACCACATTCTGTGGCAAACCCACTCGCACCCGAGAGCCCACTTTGGTACTTGCATATGATGACCTTTATTTTCTAAGGCGAGTCAGTGGACGACCTCTTTGATTGGCATAGCATTGTATCCTACGGGCTGAATGTGCTATCGCTTCTCAAACCTCCGAAGATGACAAGCCTTATTTTCTAGGAACCACATGTGAGTATGGGGGGAAGTTTACAGGTTTGCAGGTACCCAACCTCCTACATATCCTACTTGTGTTTCTTGATTATCTCAGACAGTGTATCCTATGACAGTGATTTGAGTGTTCATCTCAGATATTGCCAGATTCTGTAGAGAGACACAGTGCACACAAGTTCCACACAGACACAAATACTTGGATACCTGATCACATGTCTTTTGCATTGCATTATCATATCATAACAGTTGTGCTTGTCATTTACAGGTACCGTATTCTGATTCCAATCATGAGTTCCCAGGAAGTTGAGATCAAGAGAAAGAGTAATGTTTCTTACAAGTTTCCAGAGCCTGCGTTGGATTCATTGCTCAAAATCAGAGATATGGCTGGCCCGGGTGTTCTTGACAGGTTTCAAAAGAAGTATGGGAGGTTGGTTGAGATGGTCCGTACGATCTCCAAGTATGAACATGATGCCTTGCACACCCTGCTGCAATTTTATGAGCCTTCGCTGAGATGCTTCCTCTTTCCAGATTATATCTTGATGCCCACACTGGAAGAATTCTCATTTATTTTGGGAATTCCAATCACGTCGGCAATACCATTCTTTTCGGGTAGTTCTCCTGGTATAAAAGAGATTGCTGCTGCGTTGCAAATAGATCAAACAGTGATAAAGAGTGGTGTGAGTAGTAAAAATGGGGTTGATGGATTTCATTTGGAATTCCTGTCTGGACAAGCTCAAGAGGCTGCCAATGCCAAAAATTGGATGATCTACAATGCCATTCTAGCTCTCTGCATATATGGCCTGGTTTTCTTCCCTAATCAGCCGGACTTTGTGGATATGCAAGCGACAAGGGTTTTTGTTCTTAAAAATCCAGTCCCTACTTTGCTAGGAGATTTTTATCATTCGGTGCATTACAAGAACGAGAAAAGAAGGGGAGGACCTGTCAGTTGTTGTACTCCACTGCTGTGCCATTGGCTCCTCAAGCATTTGCCTCAAACAGGTGCCTTTGTGGAAACTAAGGACGTTGCAAAATGGTCCAAGCGAATGATGGGTTTAGCTGCTGACAGTATTGTCTGGTTTGATCACCGATTGCTGAGAATAGAGCTTATTACAAGGTGTGGAAGCTTTCCAAATGTGCCTCTGATTGGCAGAAAAGGAGGGATCAACTATAATCCAGTTTTGGCCATTCGACAGTTCGGGTATGCTTCCCGGGATCCTCCTACAGATCAAGACATTGAAGAATCTTTGTTCTTCATGGGAACTAAGGATGAGAAGGTGGTGGAGGTAGTGAACGCTTGGAAGGATAAGCATAAAGTTGGAAAAGCTGTTTTTGGGAAAGGAGATTGTAGGTCCTACCCTGAATATGACAGATGGATTGAAACGAAAGTACAAAAATTGCTGTTACCCTTTTCAAGGGAACCTCTTTTATGCTCAGTACAGCCAGAACTGTCCACTATGGTAGCTATTGAAGAGTGCGAAAAATGGAAGAAAATGGTCAGAGACTTGCAAATAGAGAACTCTGGGATGAGTAAATGCCTTCAGAAAGCTTTGGCTGACAACAAAGACTTGGAAAGGAGGGCATTGAAAGCAAAGAAAACCTTGGCGGACAAAGAGGAAGACTTTGATGAAAGAGCCCAGTACTTTTGAAAGCTTACTTTAGGAGCAGATGACACTAGTCAAGCTCACAAGGCTACGAAGCAGGCGTTAGCCCGAAGCAAGGATTCACTGGCCAAATTGCGTCAAGCTTGGGATGAGGTTAGGCTTGAAAACTCTGAACTGCAAGCACAACTAACAGATAAAGATAAGGAGCTGAAGAAAGCACATATAGAAAGAAGAAAGTATCGAGAAGATCTTAGCAGAAGCCAAGAACAGGTAAGGAATGCAGAGGATAAGCTGAAGATTGCCTACAAGGAGCTTGAAGACGTCACGGCAGATCTAAGGCTGGTTAAAATTCGAGCTGGAATTAAGAGGCGCAAAGGAGACAGTGAAGATGAAGCCTTGCTGATGCACATGGGTTCGTTAGAAGATGCATTGGAAAAGAGAGACGTCGTAATCAAAGAGTTGATTGAGAAGCCACATCATCAGCGTACCCGCATCTTGTTCGAAGAGATTAAGTATTCCAGCCAGAAGTTGAAGGAAGTAGAGCTATTAGACTAGTGATTTCTTGTTATTTCCTTGTAATTTGCAATGGTTACCATCAGAATTGTTGATGGATCCAGTTAATTGTTTGTTTCTTTTCCTGCTGCTAAAACTAAGACAAATGTGCTTGAAAACTGTTAGAAATTTGTATGAAATGAGCTATTTCTGTTCACGGTTTCTGGTCTTCAGATATATGTGACAATATCTGCACACTGGCACACTACAAAGTCACTATCTCCGGTCATCAGATATTTGTGATTGCTGGTTACGAATATCTCTTCATGGCACAACTCACTAGTCATAATTTCTGGTCTTCAGGAATTCGTGGTTACGATTGGAATCAGGATATGGAAAGTATCTTAAAATGACAAACATAATGATGCATTGCATTTGCATTGCATATCATTTTTGCATTCTGTTATTTGCTTTTCAGGTACTCGTTGCAGGGTCTCTAACCTTTATTTGGTTTCAGGCAGCATAGCTGAGAATTATATTCACCGGTACTCGACGCGAAGAAACCAAGAGAGGATTATGGATCAAGTGCAAAGTGATTTGGCCGAAATGAGAGCGCGTATGGACCAGTTCATGACCCTCATAACTGGCATGGCGCAAAATCAAGAAAGGTTAAGGCTGCTGGTCGAGCGTCCAGAAACTGTGCCCGAAGGGGATCAGAATGATAATTCACAGGTGCATGGCAATCCTCCTCCTGGGGGCAACCTTCCTCCTGGTGGTAACAATCGGGGTAATGGAACTGGTAGGCATGTTGGTGTCACTCATGAGGATCCTCTGGAAGACCAATTTACTCTGTTGGATGCTGACATGGGTAACCATGGCGATCGAAGGTATGATGAGCTGGCAGAGAAGATCAGGGCCATGGAATGCAAGAACTCCATGGGTATTGATGTTACTAGCTTGGGGCTAGTCCCAGGAGTCAGAATTCCTCCTAAATTCAAACCTCCCACTTTCGACAAGTACCACGGCAATACGTGTCCTCAAACACATCTTCAAGCTTACTTTGGAAAGATTTCAGCCCATACGGAAGATGAAAAGTTATGGATGCATTATTTTCAGGATAGTTTGGCTGGAGCATCCTTGACCTGGTACATGAAATTAAATAGGGCTGCTGTGAGGAGTTGGAAGGATCTGGCGGAAGCATTCTTGAAGCAGTACCAGTACAATATTGACATAGCGCCCAATCGCACACAATTGCAGGGGTTGTCACAGACTGCTAAAGAAAGCTTTAAAGAATATGCCCAAAGGTGGAGGGAAATGGCTGCACAGGTTCAACCCCCTTTGGTAGACAGGGAAATGGCAGACATGTTTATGGGCACCTTGCAATGCGCATATCTTGATAGACTGGCCGCCTGTCCGTCAACTGGGTTTGCTGATATCGTGGTTGCCGGAGAAAGAATAGAGAATCTGTTGAAACTCGGAAAGATCTAAGATGTGAGTGGGGTTGGTTCTTCTGGGACGAAGAAACCCTTTGCCAGTGGTCAAAGAAGAAGGGAGGGTGATACGAATGCTGTGTTCAGGGGACGAGGCAGAGGACGTGCACAGGAGTACCACCAAGTAGATGCTGTAACTATCCCGGCACCGTCTGTCCAGCAACAACAACCCCAACAACAAGTTCAGCAGCAGCAACAACCTGCTTTTCAGCAGAAGCCTAGGCAGAGGGATCGCAAGATGGATCCTCTCCCTATGACCTATTCTGCCTTGTTACAGCAGTTACTCAAGTTGAAGCTGGTCGAGCTCCGTACCATGAGACCTCCTGCCGCCGGCAGCTTACCTCCTAATTTCGATGTTAATGCTCGTTGTGAGTTCCACTCAGGCGCTCAAGGGCATTCCATTGAAAAATGTTGGGCTTTCCATCATAAGGTGCAGGATTTGATTGATGCCAAGGCAATCAACTTTTCTCAAACTCCTAATATTCTTCAGAACCCCATGCCTAATCATGGTGCAGCAAATGTATATGCTATTGAAGACGGAAGGAGACTGAATTTGGTAGAAGACATCAATCAGGTGAAGACTTCTTTGTTGGTTGTAAAAGATCGTCTGTTGAAGGGGCAGGTGTTCCCGGGTTGTAATCAAGGTTGTTCTGAATGTTCGAACCAAAAGAATGGCTGCAATAAGTTGAAGATAGGTCTGCAGAAGTTGATTGATCATGGTCGTCTACAGTTTGACAGGGCTGTGAAAGAGATTGATGAGATATCAACTGTGACCATCTATTATACTCCTGCCGAGATCCAGGTGCCAGCCGGTGCAGCTCCTGTGGCCAGCGTGGTGCAAGAAAGGCCCAGTCCGGTTACCATTACGGTACCAGGACCAGTCCCATTTACAACATCTAAGGCAATCCCATGGCACTATGGGGCAGATGTATATTACAAAGGTGAAAAACAAGAGGTTGGGCCGTCCGCCAGTCCCAATATTGATAACGTGGGTGGCGTTGGAGGATTTACAAGAAGCGGAAGACTGTTCGCTCCTCAAACTTTACGAATTGATAAAGAGGCTGAAGCTGCAGAAAGGGCTAAAGGAAAACAGGCCGTTGAAAGTGTGCCTACCCCTGAAGCAGAGACAAAGAGTACTCTTGACAAGGAGATGGAAGAATTCATGAGAATAATCAAGAAGAGTGATTATAAGATTGTAGACCAATTGAATCAGACTCCTTCAAAGATCTCAATCTTATCATTGTTGATGTGTTCTGACGCGCATCGGGAAGCCCTGTTGAAAGTGTTGAAGAGTGCGTATGTGCCACAGGAAATCACTGTTAATCAGCTTGAAGGCGTCATTTCCAATGTTAACGTCAGCCATGGTTTGGGCTTTACGAGTAGAGACTTGACTGCTGAAGGAAGAAACCATAATAAAGCTTTGCACATCACGATGGAGTGTAAGGGCGCAGTGTTATCCCATGTACTGGTAGACACTGGTTCCTCGCTCAATGTCTTGCCCAAGAAGGCATTAATGAAGCTGGAGGTTGACGGGTTGATTTTAAGGCCTAGTGAATTGGTGGTCAGAGCTTTCGATGGCACTAGACGATCAGTGTTTGGTGAAGTAGAGTTGCCCGTACAAATTGGACCACAGGTGTTCAGATCCACATTCCATGTTATGGACATACAACCTGCGTATAACTACTTATTGGGTCGCCCTTGGATTCATGGGGCTGGGGCTGTTACATCCACCTTACACCAAAAACTGAAGTATGAGTTTGAGGGGCAGGTTGTGACAGTGTGCGGGGAAGAGGACATCTTTGTGAGTCATCTGTCCACATTCAAGTATGTTGAAATGGATGGGGAGATTCACGAGATGCTCTGCCAATCGTTTGAAGCGGTAAATATTGATGAGGTGCCCGAGTCTTCCTCTACGCCAGTTGGAGCTGGTACCTCCATTACGTCTTACAAACAAGCTGTTGAGGTCGTCAGAGCGGGCAACGCCCAGGGCTGGGGTAGATTGATAGAGACCTCAATGAAGGAGGACAAATTTGGTATTGGTTATCATCCCTCTAGGACTTCAAATGCGGAAAGCAGTGGACCCACCACTTTCAGTAGTGGGGGAATTATTTACACAGATCAGTCTTGTACAGCTATGGAAGATGGTGCCGATAGTGATTGTGACCTGGATAATTGGGTGCGCCCACGAACTCTGGGACAGCAAGTTCAAAACTGGTCCGTTGAAGAAGTCATCAGGGTTACTCTTCAGACAGAGTAATTTTTCTTTGTTTTTTCTAACCATAATTGCATGTCAAAATCTTGCGCTCTGCCCAAGGCGCATAGATTCATTTGTAGGGCCACCCTGTTTGCATTTGCAGTTTTTATCATCAATAAAGGACGTTTTGCATTCAAATTTTGTTCCTTGTCTTTCATTTTTGTTTTACACCAAATTTTTAATAAGGAAAAAGAACATGGCAATGTTTTGTTTTTATTTAAAATAAATTCTAAAATAAAGCATGAACCCGTTCGTGCAGACTTGATCCTCCGGATTCCACTGATAACGATTTTGCTATGGCTATGTATGACTTCGACAATCCGATTTATCAAGCCGAGGAAGGGGATGAGAAAGACTGTGAACTCCCTGAAGAATTGGCCAGATTGTTAAAACAAGAGGAAAGGGTCATCCAGCCGCATCAGGAAACTGTAGAGATCATCAATATCGGTACCAAGGATGCCAAGAAAGAGATCAAGATTGGTGCCAGCTTGCAAGCAGATGTGAAAAAAGCCTTGACTGAAATGTTGTGTGAATATGTTGACATCTTCGCCTGGTCGTATCAAGACATGCCAGGGTTGGATACTGATATTGTGGTTCACAGGCTGCCATTGAGAGAAGAATGTCCGCCGGTCAAGCAGAAACTCCGTCGGACTCACCCCGACATGGCCTTTTAAAATTAAAGAAGAAGTCCAGAAGCAATGGGACGCTGGGTTTCTTGCTGTAACTAAATATCCTCCCTGGGTGGCCAATATCGTGCCTGTACCAAAGAAAGACGGAAAAGTGAGAATGTGTGTGGATTATAGAGATCTTAATAAAGCAAGTCCGAAAGATGATTTTCCACTACCTCATATTGATGTGCTGGTCGACAATACAGCTCAGTTTTCAGTGTTCTCATTCATGGACGGTTTCTCTGGGTACAACCAGATCAAGATGGCACCTGAAGATATGGAGAAGACCACGTTCAGTACTCCGTGGGGTACATATTGTTATAAGGTGATGCCTTTTGGGTTGAAAAACGCAGGGGCAACGTACCAGCGGGCGATGGTAACTTTGTTTCATGACTTGATCCACAAAGAGATCGAATGTTATGTGGATGACATGATTGCCAAGTCAAGAACAGAAGAAGAGCATCTGGTTAACTTGAAAAAGCTGTTTGAAAGGTTGAGAAAGTTCCGTCTGAGATTAAATCCAAACAAATGCACTTTTGGGGTACGGTCAGGAAAGTTGCTGGTTTTCATTGTGAGCGAAAAAGGAATTGAGGTTGATCCTGCCAAGGTGAAAGCAATACAAGAAATGCCTGAACCGAGAACAGAAAAAGAGGTTCGTGGTTTCTTGGGTAGATTGAACTACATTGCAAGGTTCATATCTCACCTAACAGCCACATGTGAACCAATATTTAAACTATTAAGAAAAGATCAAACGGTTAGGTGGAATGACGATTGCCAATTGGCATTCGATAAGATAAAAGAATACTTGCAGGAACCTCCAATTCTGATGCCTCCAGTTGAAGGAAGACCATTGATAATGTATATAACAGTGCTTGAGGGTTCTATGGGTTATGTTCTCGGTCAACACGACGAGACAGGTAGGAAGGAACACGCTATCTACTACCTGAGCAAAAAGTTTAATGATTGTGAATCCCGATACTCAATGCTTGAAAAGACATGCTATGCACTTGCATGGGCTGCTAAGCGATTGAGGCAGTATATGATCAGGCATACAACTTTCTTGATTTCAAAAATGGATCCTATCAAATACATTTTCGAGAAACCAGCGCTGACAGGCAGAGTGGCACGGTGGCAAATGGTCTTGACGGAGTATGATATTCAGTACACTTCCCAAAAGGCCATCAAAGGAAGTGTCTTGTCAGACTATCTTGCGCAACAGCCGATTGATGATTACCAACCCATGAAATTTGACTTCCCTGATGAGGACATCATGTTTCTCAAAGCTAAAGACTGCGAGGAACCAATCCCGGAGGAGGGGCCAGACCCTGAATCCAAATGGATCTTGATGTTTGATGGGGCTGTCAATATGAATGGATGCGGAGTTGGGGCAATTCGTATCACGCCAGAAGGTGTTCATGTGCCTTTCACTGCCCGAATAACTTTCGGGTGCACCAACAATGAAGCAGAATACGAAGCTTGTATAATGGGGATTGAGGAGGCGATTAATTTACGGATTAAGACCCTTGACGTCTTCGGTGATTCAGCTTTGGTAATCAATCAAGTGAAGGGGAGTTGGTACACGCACCAAGCAAATCTGATTCCATATAGAGATTATACAAGGAGGTTGTTGACCTTTTTCACAACGGTGAAGCTGTACCATATTCCTCGAGACGAGAATAGGTTCGCGGATGCCTTGGCTACTTTGTCTTCCATGATCAAAGTGCAAAGATGGAACAGTGTACCTAAGATTGAAGTGTCTCGCCTTGACAGACCTGCATTTGTGTTTGCGGTTGATGCAACGTCTGATGATAAGCCTTGGTACCATGATATTAAATGCTTCTTGAACAATCAAGAGTACCCACCTGGGGCATCTTCCAAAGACAAGAAGACATTAAGAAGGCTAGCTGGCAGTTTCTTCTTGAATAAAGACGGCGTGCTGTATAAAAGGAATTTTGACATGGTTCTGCTCAGATGCGTGGATAGACACGAAGCAGACCTGTTAATGATTGAAGTGCACGAAGGCTCTTTCGGTACCCATGCCGGAGGACACGCAATGGCCAAAAAGCTGTTAAGATTGGGATATTACTGGTTGACTATGGAGTCGGATTGCTACAAGTATGCCCGCAAATGCCATAAATGCCAGATCTATGCAGACAAAGTGCATGTGCCTCCAAATCAGTTGAATATCATGTCTTCACCCTGGCCGTTTACTATGTGGGGCATTGATATAACGGACATCGCTTCATCTTGGTAGCGATTGACTATTTCACCAAGTGGGTTGAAGCTGCGTCCTATGCCAATGTTACCAAACAAGTGGTAGCTCGTTTCTTGAAGCGAGATATCATTTGCCGATATGGAGTTCCCGAAAGAATCATTACCGATAATGGTTCTAATTTGAATAACAAGATGATGGCAGAGTTATGCCGGGACTTCAAAATCGAACATCACAATTCTTCTCCGTACCGCCCAAAGATGAATGGCGCGGTCGAAGCGGCCAACAAAAATATTAAGAAGATTGTGCAAAAGATGGTTGTCACGTACAAAGATTGGCATGAGATGTTACCATTTGCTTTGCATGGGTATCGAACGTCAGTACGCACATCCACAGGGGCGACCCCATTCTCACTTGTATATGGCATGGAAGTAGTGTTGCCAGTTGAAGTTGAAATTCCATCCCTCAGGGTCATGATGGATGTCAAGTTAGACGAAGCTGAGTGGGTGCGCACCAGGTTTGAGCAGTTGAGTCTTATTGAGGAGAAGCGACTGGCAGCCGTGTGTCATGGGCAGTTATACCAGCGAAGGATGAAGAAGGCATTTGATCAAAAGGTGCGTCCTCGGATTTACAAAGTGGGAGATGTGGTACTCAAAAGGATCCTTCCTCCTAATACAGATCACAGGGGCAAATGGACTCCCAACTATGAAGGTCCATTCGTGGTTAAGAGAGTCTTCGCGGGCGGAGCCTTGTTACTCACAACCATGGATGGCGAAGATTTTCCATCCCCTGTCAACTCGGACGTGGTCAAAAAATACTTCGCATAAATAGACCCGCTGGACAAAAAACAAAAGAGAAAAGTCCAGGCAAAAAAGGGCATCCCGGCGAACCAAAAACAGAAAAAAGGGTTCGGGCAAAAGCTAGGGATATAAAATAAAAGATTGTACACCCGGTGAGTTGAAAATCCGCAAGGACAACTCAGGCAAAAAAGGGTATTCCGGTGGATCGAAAACCCGAAAGGGCGATTTACGCAAAAGAGGGATTTTAGCGAATGGCTACGGTCTGAGTTATCTGTACTTCACCACTGTTTGAACAACTGATGTTCCAAAGGGTAGGGATCAGTCTGATCATTCCTCAGAAGGCAAGGTCGAGGAGTCTCGAAGACATACGGGCCATAGCAGAGTGGAAACTCAGTGGAATGCCATTTTCCCATTGCCATTAGGATAGTTTCTTTTCTCAATTTTCAGCAATCACCTCTTTCCAGGGATTGCTTCCTGATGTAATTGCCTATTCTGGGCTTTTCTTCAATAAATTGAATTTCAGTTAAAAGCTCCCTATTTTTGTTGTTTACTGCTTTGTTTGCAAAACGTCCTAATTTTTGATAAAACATTGCATTCGAAAACATGGGGGTTTTACAATAACATGTGCGGAAAAAAAAACATTTTGAAATTACTTTGAATGTCGAATAATCTTGGGTGGTGGATTCAAACAATGCAATATTCCGGAGTATGTGGGCGTATTCTCTTGTTGCAGGCAATAGAGCCGGAAGATTTTTAAGCACAAGACGGGTGGTCACTTATCCCCACGCAGCAGACTGGGGCAATCAGGTTCAATAAAGGGTTCACTGGTCGTCTTTTGTCACAATGTTTATTAATGAAGTCCATCATTCGGCGGACAGTCGTCCACGATGCATTGATATCGGCGAATTAAGTTCAACCGGGTCTCGTTGTATCTTATTAAGTCGATTCTCTCATTCAGCACTGGCAACAGCCACAAGCTTTTCTGTGTCGATAACGGTTGCAATTTCCCAGTAGAGTTGATTCGCAGACATCAAAGTTGATGGTCAATCCCCAATGGAGTTGCCAGGAGTTCGAAGATGCTTAAGCTTCTGTAAAATCCTCCTATGGCGTTTTCTTCAGATAAATCTTGTATCTGGGGCAAAAGCAAGTTGTTGATCTTCCCGGGCATGGGGCATATTGAATTTCTCCAGCAGAAGAGGTTCCCGATCTGCTATCCCCAGTAGAGTTTGAATATGTTGATCTTCTGTAAAATCCTCTCAAAAGGCATTCCTCAGCACGAGATGCCTGGAAGCAGTTCTTTCCAGCAGAGTTTGGTATAAACTCATCATTCCCCAACGGAGTCATCAAACGGAAAGTTCGCCTAGCATGGGGCATTGTGGTACTTATCCTAAACTCGACAGTCTTATTCCTCGGCAGATTATCGTGGAATTGCTCTGGGTTTCCCCAGCGGATCTAAGGATTCTTTCCCAACAAGTGGCAGTGGAATGTTTTAACCAGGATTCGCATATCCCCGGAAGAGTAGCCCTGATTCCCAGCAAGATTATATCTCTGGTAATGATATCCCCACAGAGTTCAGCATGGAATCTTACCAACGGTACTCCCCAGCTGATGTTGTTCTTCTCCCCACAAGAGGCTTATTGATCAATAAAATGTATTCCCCGGCAAAGGATGGTACATGCTTGCCCCAACCGGGTCAGAAGGTTGATGACCTCTATAAAGGATATTGGGTTGTATAGATCCCCAAACAGAGTTTTAATGACTTTTCTTCCCTAGCAAGACGTCATGCAAAGAAATTCTCATCCCCAGCGGAGTTGCTGTGACCAGAATTCATCCCCAAGCAGATGAAGTCATTCCTGGCAGATTTATCACTCCCTATCTTCAAAGTCCAATTTATTTTTGGCAAACTTGACAATTCGAAGTAGACGGGTTGCTCATTCATTCTCCAGCAGAGATACAACCCTCTCAGGAATCTTTAAATTCAAGTCATTAATCATCGTTCCTCAGCAGAGTCAGCAGAGATGTCTGGCACTAGTGCAGAGAGTAATCCAGTATTGGAACTTTACGGAAGTCCATCCGTAGTGTGGCAAGCCAGTAGTCGTCTGGCATTGTTTAAAAGACGTTAGCAAAGTCCAACCGTAGATTGGCAAAAGTCCATCCAAGGGTGGCAAAATCTCAAAGTCCAACCGTAGATTGGCAAAAGTCCATCCAAGGGTGGCAAATTCTCAAAGTCCAACCGTAGATTGGCAAAAGTCCATCCAAGGGTGGCAAATTCTCAAAGTCCAACCGTAGATTGGCAAAAGTCCATCCAAGGGTGGCAAATTCTCAAAGTCCAACCGTAGATTGGCAAAAGTCCATCCAAGGGTGGCAAATTCTCAAAGTCCAACCGTAGATTGGCAAAAGTCCCCCGTAGGGTGGCAAATCAGCAGCTAAGTCCAACCGTAGATTGGCAAAAGTCCATCCAAGGGTGGCAAATCATCAGAAAGTCCAACCGTAGATTGGCGAAAGGTCCATCCAAGGGTGGCAAATTATTAAAGTTCAACCATAGATTGGCGAAAGTCCCCCGTAGTGTGGCAATTCAGCTGCAAAGTCCACCCACAGTGTGGCAGGCCAGTAGTCGTCTGGCGTTGTACAAAAGACATTGTTAAAGTCCACCCGCAGTGTGGCAGGCCAGTAGTCGTCTGGAATTGCATAAAAGACATCCTAAAAGTCCACCCGCAGCGTGGCAGGCCAGTAGTCGTCTGGCGTCGTACAAAAGACATTGTTAAAGTCCACCCGTAGCGTGGCAGGCCAGTAGTCGTCTGGCGCTGTACAAAAGACAGAACTCTCCAGCAATATTCATTGGAGTTTCAATTCAGCAATGTCGTTGGGTTTATATCCCTTTCTTCCTCATCATCCAGAGCAAATTTTCGGCTATAATTGGTATTCAATCACTATATACCTGGAAAGCCTGAAAACAATCGCTTTCAGGCATTCAGGTCTACAGCGTTTGAATAGGGGCAGCTGTAACACCCCAAAATTTGCTCTCTCCTTTTGTCAGCATAGCATGGCATTATCATATATCATATCATATCCATCCCATAAGCATTGCATTGCATTCAACATAGAAAAATGAAGCATAGCATCCCTCCTACCATCAAGGCATGTGATCAGGGGAAAGGTGAGCAGTCAAAGGATCATTCAAAGCACAAAAGATCAATCAAGTGGCCTCAAGGCAAGCCAAGAGTTCTCTCATGTCTCATGCTACCTTAATTGATCATCCACAATCTCAAGGAAGTGAGATCCAATGGGAGATTGAAGCACTACATCTTTCATCATGCAAGAGGTTCAAAAATTGAAGGAAAACCCTCAAAAGATATAGCTCATTGATCCAAAATCATCTTCAAGTGGCATATCTCATCATCCTTTAAGAGGATACACAACATACTCTGAGGAATTTGAAATTGAAGACTGCACTTTTACCTCCTAACCAGAGGGGGCCAAAACTAGGGTTTCCATTTAAATCAGGAGATCTCTGATTTTTTGGGCAAAACTTGATGGCATGGTTTTCTATATGTCCTTAGGTATGTGGATGTGGAAGATTGCATCTCAATTGGTTTTAGAAGTGGTTCAATTGGAAGAAAGATCAAGAATCAGGGAATTTGGGGGCAAGTCAAATAATCAGAGGAAAAAGTCAACTCTTGACTTTTCAAGGCCAAACTCATGAAATTCATGTTATATGTGACCAATGTACAAAATTTGATCAAGAAATTCCAAAGGAATCATGAAAAAATCAAGATGTGGAAAGTTGCCATTTTTGGATGAAGTGGGGTTACTAAAAATAGTAAGTTTTGGCCATTTTTGCATCAGAGTTTGAGCCAAGGCCATTCAAATTTGGAGCACCAAATGAAAATTCCACTCTGCCTCAATGAAAGGTCTTGCTTTAAGCTTCAAATCCATGTGTAGAACATCTCCATTGGATAAATAATGAGGGAGATATGATGGATCAAAGTTGGAGGAAAGTAGGCCAAAACTAGGCCATGACCAAGAATTTTCAGGTCATGCGCGTAGTCATTTCAACAAGCATGTGGTGGGCCAAATGTCCATTTGTTTTTCTCATGGTTAAAGGCTTCAAATGAAAAATCTTTCAACATGAAAGTTGTTCCTCTATGTGAGATCTTCAAAATTGATGTTCATGATTTTTTCATGTGATCAAAGGATAAGGAGTTGTGATAACTCAAAGTTTGGTCAACACAACTGAAAGTCACTAGGCCAACTTGCCATGCCATGCCACAAACTGCTCGCCCATACATCAGTTTGTTTTTCCATCTGGTCATGGTCATTTTTAGGCATGTTTGAGGCATCCTTTCACTTCAATTTTCAAACCAAACTTGTTGTATTGTGATCATTCTTTCCAACAACATCAAAAGTTCCTCAAACCATCCACTAACCTGTGAGAAATCCACCCTCAAACCTACACTGTTACATTGATTACAAACTGTCACAAAATTGAAAAAAAACAGAATGTTGTTGTTGTTATCATGTTTTAAGTCACACGCATACATTCTCAACACACTCCCAACCTTTGCCTCATTTGAACAAACACCACCTTACACATACATAGCCTTACATCAAAGAGGAAATAAGAAAACTTATGGTACAAGTCATGCTGCTGCACTGATAGTAACATCACCACCACTGGTTCACTCTCATCCTCACCATACCATCTCATGATCACTCCATACTCTAACCAAACCTCTCAACTCGTGGCATAACAACCTCACTCAGTCAGTTAATTCACAACTCAGTTAACTGACTCACTCTAACTGGAGTTCTAACCATCAACCACACTAGTTAGAAGCTAACCACACATATATAAGCTCCACTGCTCACAGAATTGGGGGGGATTCTCATTTTCACTCTCACTTCAAATCATTCTCACTCTTTCTCTCAAAATTATCTCTATTCTCTCTCTCTGATCTCACACGAATTCATCACTTCCATCACTCATCTTCATCAATCATCATCATTATTTGGTATTTCTGGATCAAGAAGACACTGAATCAACCATAATCCTCCAAGTGCAGCAACATTACATTCTCAAATCTCCACCTATCTTCTTCAAGATCTAAGGATTCTGAGCATTTATTTTGCTCTGAGGAAGCTCAAGGTTAATTGCTTCTTTCTGGTTTTCTGTTGATCCAAGAGTTCTCCAACTTCAGGTTCCATTCTTCTCAAACTTTCTTCACTGAATTTAGCTTGTTTTCATGGTGTCGCTCCCGGGATTTTCATCCTAGTACAAACGCGAAAGTGGCACCGAAACAGAGTCGCCAGTAATGTGTATTTATCCCAAGAGAGGGAAAGGAAACATCGCGTAAACCTGAGAGAAAGGAAAAGCATGGTCTTACGACCAATAGAACTGGGTTCGGGAGTCGGTTACGCGCGGGGAAGGTATTAGCACCCCCACGCGTCCATCGTACCCGATGGGATCCACGCTTGCTTGTCTCGATCAAAGGGTGTAAAGAAAGGATACGGAAAAGGAACTGAAAGAAAGAAAGGAGAAAGAAAAGAAAAGGAACGGGAAACAAATGTAGGGAAAATAAAAGAAGTGCTCGCATGGGCCCTACCCCACTGCCTACGTATCTCATCGGGAGCATGAGAATCAGAGCGACGTAGTTCCCCTCACTAGAGGTGGATTGTTTGTGTTTTTTAGAGAACGGCTGACGTTCTAGCTCAGGTGTTGCAGGCTCGCTGGTCCGAGTGCGTTACCATCTTGCAAGAGAACGAGTAGAAGCGCGTTCGTACGCTAAGAGTGAATGAGGTGAGAAAAGAATTCCCGAAGGAAAGACGTTATTGTTTGTTTTCGTCTTTTAGAAGTTTTTTCCATTTATTTGCATATGACAGCGTATCTGAATCTTAGTCATTGGAATGTGTACATTCTCACATTCCAAGATGGAATGGGTAAGAAAGCACACTAAGAGTGAAGAAGACCCTCACACTTAGTTCCAATTGTCAAGGTTCAAATACACTAGCATACTTGTGTTTATTAAGTGTTTTTGTTAATTAAGAAATGAAGAAGTGTTTTTTATTATTTGCACCTTCAACAAGTATTGCATTTAAGTCCCTCATACAAGATCAAATATGTAACACATTGACCTAAGATGGGCCATATGCTACACATTTTAAGATTATAAGAGAAGACCCCTTATAATCTTTTCTTTATATGAAAGGCCTAAATGCAATAAATGCCTACCTTTATTATATGTTTTGAACTTTCTTTGAGATGAGAAAAGAGACTCAAGAGAGGAGAAAAGGTAAAACCTATATGGACTAAGACTCAATCCTAATTGAAGATTAAAGGGAGTGATCCTAAAGGTTTGTGAGGTTTCAACCTAAAGTCTAAAGAAAGAAAGAATTAAACAATTCACTTCCAAAGTAGAAGATGAATTGTAATTCAAAAAGGGAAAGTAATGAGTTGTTAAAAGAAAGCACATAAGTGCTTAACAAAACACAAAATGGAATTGTAAAAGAGAAAGGATAGAAGTTGAATGTGGATTCCTTATCCACACTCAATTGAAACTTACCAAAGCCCCTACATGGTTAGTAAACATGTATAAGAAGTATAAGAAGTAAAAGAACATGTAATGCATCATAAAACTCAAAAGAATTAAATGAGAAAACAAATCCTAGAACCACAACCAGAATGGGCATCATATGGAAACCAATGGTTATTATCATACAAGTGCAAGTGAATAAGCAACAATCATCACCCATTAGCATTTAAACATGTCACAAGAAGAAGGGGTAGATGAAAGATGGAAAGAAATGAAGAGGACATGCATAAATGGAACATGTAAATCAACAACCAGAATTGAAACTAAATGGAAAATGGTTTATAAACATCTCAAAAGTATTTATGAATCAACTTCAAGACATTCAAGAAGTAATATAAGAAGAAATGAAATGAAAGTTCAAAAAGAAAGTGCAAACAATACATGTTAATGATGCACAAAGTTCAAATTGAAATGAACATGTAAAGGTGACCTATAATGTGTATCAAAGACCTATAATATCATATGAATGGCTCATAACATATGCAAATGCTCATACAAATGTGCACAAAAGAATTCATGTAAACATGCACTAAAGATTACAATGATATAACATGTCATAATGCTTTCAATGTAATGCATCAAACAAAAATCAAATGGCCTCATGAAAATTATGAAAACATGGTATTGGAGTACAAAAAACAGAAATGAACCACTTATCAAAGTATCATGTAAAAATTCAAGGCAAAATGATGTCAAATAATGCACTTAGGTCAAGTTGAAACATCATGCAAAGTGGTGCAAATATAGGCATCAAAACATGTGATAAAGTGACCTAAAAAATCAAACAAAAATCATCTAACATGCTTCAATGTATTATTGAATCAATGCAAAGAGAATCATGTCAAAACAGTTGGTAATGAGCAAGAACAAAATTAAACAAATTCATGTATCATGCTTAGAATGCATCTAAATGGAAATTCAAAGAAAATTATGGACCAGGGGTAAAAAGGTCATAAAATCAAGAAATAAAATCATGAAAAATTTCCTAAATGTTTTAAGAATACACATGAATTTTTGTAGAATTTTCCAATATGTTTTGGTATTTTTAAAAATTAGAAATGAAACATGTATGAAAGAAATAAAAATAAAAAATGAATGCAAAATGAAGGGGGGTATGAACATAGCAAAGTCACAGTTCAAAATCATTGGGCTTCAATACATGGGGGTGTAATTATTAATCTGAATAGGTCCAAGTCTGCGCAAAACACCATAACAATCATGCACTTCAGTCAACAGAAATTGACTCATTCTTAGCCAATGGATCAAGTCAAAGTCAATTCATGGTCAAAGTAGTTGGAATCAACACACACACGCGCATGAGCACCCTTACTATCATGTACCACATCACACATAGTTTAAATGAAATCAGAAAAGAAACACGTGAGGTGCACATGATTTTTTTATGTGCTGGCAAGTTTTGGATCGTTAGATCAACAACATCAAACGGTTAACAAACAATCTGGCTATAAACCCTAACATGAAGACCACCGGCCGGAGAGAGACCTCCGGTCACCTTCTCCGGTCAATCACCACCGTCTGCAACCTTCGTACCTCACCAAAATACACAAACATGATACCAAAATGAAGCTGAGCTTACGTAGAGCACGAATTCAGTGATAAAATGCACAAAAAGTTCATGAAACGAGAGAATCGAACAGAAACACATTTGCCCTAACATTGGATCTATACCTCTAAGAGGTCTATCAACTAGCCAGAAATGTCACATTGCTTCTAGTAAGCTATTATCAACACCAAACAAGCTATAATCAGTGACTAAAATGCAAAATAATTGGAGAAATAAGAACCTGAAACGTGGAGATTCTTGGATCTTCAGAAAACCAGAGGGGAGAACTTGAACTCTTGAACTTGCTTGAGCAAAATAAATGCTCGTATATGCTTGAGAGTGGAGAAGAAATCAAATCTGAAATGAGATATCTCTTGAGGAATTCACCTTGTTTCAGCTTGTTCTTGAACAATAATGAATACTTGCTAGTGAAGATGATTAGATGAAGAAGGAATCGTGCAGGTAGAGAGAAAATTCAGAGAGAAAGTTGAGAGTGCTTTTGGAGTGAGAGTGAAACAATGAGAATCCCCTTTCCAAATCTGTTAGAATTGTTTATATAGGTGTGGTTATGATTTGACCCTGGTGGTTGATGGTTAGAACTACAGTTAACTGAGTTAGTTAACTGAGTTTGAGTTAACAGAATGAGTCATGACAGTTAGTGACACGAGTTGGTGAGATTAACTATGGTGATGGTGAGCTCATAGCAGCTATGGTGAGGAAGAAGTGAATCAGTGGTGATGAGATGATGTTATGACATTGCAGCATGACATTACTTAGTGCACAAGCTATTTGTTCAAACACTTTCCCCTTTGATGTATGGCTGCTATGATGTACATGCATGGTAAGAGCAAGGTTTGTCCAAATGAAGAAACAAAAGTACACAAGTGTTTGTTGTAAGCTTGAGCAAAAATCGTGCACCAAGCTGTTAATGCATCAGTGTCAAGCATTGTGATTTGCAGGTGAAAATCTCTCAATTTAGTGAATGGTTTGATGATGTTTTGGGATCATTGGAAAGAAGAAGTGTAATACTACAAGTTTGGTGTGAAACAAGATTAGAAATTAGAACTCTATCTTGCTCAAAAATGACCTGAAATATTGGAAATCGCAACTGGTGTGTGGCGAGCAACTTGGCTTGCAGACAAGGCATGGTGACTTGGGGAATCTTCAGCATGACACCCTCATATTTGGACCATTATAACTCTCCATAAATTAATCAGATGAAAAAATCATAAACATCAATCTTGAAGCTCTCACATAGGGGAACAACTTTTATGTTGAAAGATTTTCCATTTGAGGCCTTTAACCATGAGTAAAATGAGTGGACATTTGGCCCACCACATGTTTGTTAAAATGACTGCGCGCGTGCCCTGAAAATCTTGGTCATGACCTAGTTTTGAACCTACTTTGCTCAAACTTTGATCAATCATATCTCCCTCATTTTTTATCCAATGGAGATGTTCCACACATGGATTTGAAGCTTAAAGCAAGGCCTTTCATTGAGGCAGAGTGGAATTTTCATTTGGTACTCCAAATTTGAATGGCCTTGGTTCAAATTCTGATGCAAAATGGCCAAAACTTGCTATTTTTAGTAACCCTTCCTCTTCCAAAAATGGCAACTTTCCACATCTTGATTTTTTTCATGATTCCTTTGGAGTTTCTTGACTAAATTTTGTACATTGGACATATGTAACATGAATTTCATGAATTTGGCCTCAAAAAGTCAAGAGTTGACTTTTTCCTCTGATTATTTGACTTGGCCCCAAATTCCCTGATTTTTTATCTTTCTTCCAATTGAAACACTTCCAAAACCAATTGAGAGGCAATTTTCCATACACATACACTTAAGAACATGTAGAATATCATGACAACAAGCTTTGTCCAAAAAATCAGAGATATCCTGATTTTATTAGAAACCCTAATTTTGACCCTCTCTGGTTAGGAGGAAATTGCACATCTTCCAAATCCAAATTCCTCAGAGTATGTTGTGTATCCTCTTAAAGGATGATGAGAAATGCCACTTGAGAATGATTTTGAATCAATGAGCTATCTCTTTTGAGGGTTTTCCTTCAATTTTTGAACCTCTTGCATAGTGAAAGATGTAGTGCTTCAATCTCCCATTGAATCTCACTTCCTTGAGGTTTTGGAAGATCAATTGAGATAGTATGAGACATGAGAGACCTCTTGGCTTGCTTAGAGCCAACTTGATTGACCTTTTTGTGCTTTGAATGATTCCTTGATTGTCCACCTTCCACCTGATCACATGCCCTGATGGTAAGAAGGATGCCATGCTTCATTTTTCTATGTTAAATGCAATGTAATGTTAATGAGGTGGATATGATATGATAAATGATAATGCCATGCTATGATGACAAAAGGGGAGAGCAAATTTTGGGGTATTACAGCTGCCCCTATTCAAGCGCTGTAGACCTGAATGCCTGAAAGCAATTGCTTTCGGACTTTCAAGGTATATAGTGATTGAATACCAAATATAACCAAAAATTTGCTCTGGATGATGAAAAAGAAAAGGGATATAAACCCAATGAGACTGCTGGATTGAATCCTCGATGAAACGTCGGAGAGATCTGTCTTTTGAACGATGCCAGACGACTACTGGCTTGCCACGCTGATGGTGGACTTTAATACTGTCTTTTATGCAATTCCAGACGACTACTGGCCTGCCACACTACTGGTGGACTTTGATAATGTCTTTTATGCAATTCCAGACGACTACTGGCCTGCCACACTACTGGTGGACTTTGGAAATGTCTTTTTGAACGACGCCAGACGACTACTGGCTTGCCACACTACTGGTGGACTTTGCAGCTTCGTGCCACCCGAAGATGGACTTCTGCCAATCCACTGTTGGACTTTTGCCACCCGAAGACGGACTTTTGCCAATCCACTGTTGGACTTTTGCCACCCGAAGACGGACTTTTGCCAATCCACTGTTGGACTTTTGCCACCCGAAGACGGACTTTTGCCAATCCACTGTTGGACTTTTGCCACCCGAAGACGGACTTTTGCCAATCCACTGTTGGACTTTTGCCACCCGAAGACGGACTTTTGCCAATCCACTGTTGGACTTTTAGCTGCTTTGCCACCCGAAGATGGACTTTTGCCAATCCACTGTTGGACTTTTGCCACCCGAAGACGGACTTTTGCCAATCCACTGTTGGACTTTTGCCACCCGAAGACGGACTTTTGCCAATCCACTGTTGGACTTTTGCCACCCGAAGACGGACTTTTGCCAATCCACTGTTGGACTTTTAGAATTTTAAAATCGAATTACTCTCTGCCTCTGCGCCAGACATCTCTGCCGACTCTGCTGAGGAACCACAATCAATGATTTAATCTCGGAGACTCCTAAAAGGATAATATCTCTGCTGGCGAATGGATGAACAATCCGTCTGCTTCGAATTGCCAAGCTTGCCAAAAATAAATTGGACTTTAAGATATGAGGGAATGACGACTCTGCCAGGAATTATTCCATCTGTTTGGGGGAATGAATTCTGGTCACAGCGATTCCGCTGGGGATGAGAATTTTTAAATGACGTCCTGCTGGGGAAATGAGCCATTAAAACTCTGCTTGGGGATTTATTCAACCCAAGATCCTTTATAGGGATTATCAACCTTCTGACCCGGCTGGGGAAAGGCTGTACCATCCTTGTTGAGGAATAGATTTTGTCGATCTGATAAACCTCTGCGGAGAGAACAACAACTCAGCTGGAAGTTGCTGACAAGATTCGATGCTGACCTCTGTGGGGATACCATGACCAGAGATACGATCTTGCTGGGTATCAGGGCTACTCTGCCAGGGATATGCAAATCCTGGTTAGAACATTCCACTGCAACTTGCTAGAAAGAGTCCTTAGAGATCTGTTGGGGAAACCCAAAGCAAATCCACAGTAGTCTGCTGAAGAATGTGACTGTCGAGCTTAGGATAAGTACTACAATGCCCCATGTTAGGCGAGCTTCCCTTTAGACAATTCCGTTAGGGATGACGGGTTTATAACAAACTCTGCTGGAGAAAACTGCTTTAAAGCGTCTCGTGTTGGGGAATGCCTTTTTAGAGGATTTTACAGAAGACCAACTGTCCTCAAACTCTACTGGGGATGATCAACACTTCATGCTGGGGAACAACATGCCCCATGCTTAAGAAAACCAACAATTTGTCCCCGAAGCGGATGTCATAAGAGGATTTTACAGAAGATCTAGCCTCTTCCAACTCTTGTGACTTCGCTGGGGATAATGACCATCAGTTTCAGTGTCGACGAGACCACCCTTTTGGGGAACCTGTGACCGTTATCGACACAGAAAAGCTTGTAGTTGTTGGAAGTACTGAATGAGAGAATCGACTTAATAAGATACAACGGTACCCAGTTGAACTTAATTCACTGAGATCGACCCGATGAACGCCGATCTCCTTACCCATAATTGCCCCAGTCTTTTGCGTGGGGTGATTTATTGCTAGTCTTGTGCTTAAAATCATCTGCACCTGCTACCTGCAACAAAAGAATATGCCCACATGCCCCGAATATTGCGTGGCTAGAATCCACCATCCGGGAGTATTCAACATTCGAAGTAATTTCAAATATTTTTTCTGCGCATGTTATTGCAAGGCTGCCATGTTTTCAAATGCAATGTTTTATCAACAATTAGGACGTTTTTGCAAACAAAGCAATAAAACAAAAATAGAAAGCTTTTTATTGAAATTCAATTTATTGACTGAGAGCCCAGAATAGGCAATTACATCTGGAAGCAATCCCTGGAAAGAGGTGATCGCTGAAAATTGAGAAAAGAAACTATCCTAATGGCAATGTGAAAACGGAATTCCACTGAGTTTCCATTCTGTTATGACCAGTATGTCTTCAAAACTCCCCGACCTTGCCTTCTGAGGAATGATCAGACCGATTCCTATTCTTCAGAACGTCAGTTGTTCAAACGGTAATGGGTACAGATAACTCAGACTGTAGTCATTCGCTTAAATCCCTCTTTTGTGTGGACCGCCCTTTCAGGTTTTCGATCCACCAGGATACCCTTTTTTGCCTAAGTTGCCCTTTCGGGTTTTCAACTTACCGGGTGTACAATTTTTTTTCAATTATATCCCTAATTTTTGCCCGAACCTTATTCTGTTTTTGGTTCGCCGGGATGCCCTTTTTTGCCTGGATTTTTTTTATTTTTATTATCCAGCGGGTCTATTCATGCGAAGTATTTTTTGACTACGTCCGAGTTGACAGGGGATGAAAAGTCTTCGCCATCCATGGTTGTAAGCAATAAAGCTCCGCCCGAAAAGACCTTTTTAACCACGAATGGACCTTCATAATTAGGAGTCCATTTGCCCCTGTGGTCTGTATTGGGAGGAAGGATCCTTTTGAGTACCACATCTCCGACTTTGTAAACCCGAGGACGCACCTTTTGGTCAAATGCCTGCTTCATTCTGCGCTGGTATAGTTGCCCATGACATACAGCCGCCAATCGCTTTTCCTCAATAAGGCTCAACTGATCAAATCTGGCTCGTACCCATTCAGCTTCATCTAGCTTAACATCCATCATAACTCTGAGGGACGGAATCTCTACTTCAACCGGTAGCACTGCCTCCATACCATATACAAGTGAGAATGGGGTTGCCCCAGTGGACGTGCGTACCGACGTTCGATACCCATGCAAAGCAAATGGTAACATCTCATGCCAATCTTTGTACGCGACAACCATCTTCTGCACAATCTTCTTGATATTTTTGTTGGCCGCTTCGACCGCGCCATTCATCTTTGGGCGGTACGGAGAAGAATTGTGATGTTCGATTTTGAATTCCCGGCATAACTCAGCCATCATCTTATTATTCAAATTAGAACCATTATCAGTAATGATTCTTTCGGGAACTCCATATCGGCAAATGATATCCCGTTTTAAGAAACGAGCGACCACTTGCTTTGTAACATTGGCATAGGATGCGGCTTCAACCCATTTGGTGAAGTAATCAATTGCCACCAAGATGAAACGATGACCATTGGAAGCTGTAGGCTCAATCTTTCCGATCATATCAATGCCCCACATGGCAAACGGCCAAGGCAACGACATGATACTCAACGGATTTGGAGGCACATGCACCTTGTCTGCATAGATCTGGCATTTATGGCATTTGCGGGCATATTTGCAACAATCTGACTCCATAGTCAACCAATAATATCCCGACCTTAACAACTTTTTAGCCATTGCCTGCCCTCTGGCATGGGTACCGAAAGAGCCTTCGTGCACTTCAATCATCAACAAGTCTGCTTCATGTCTATCCACACATCTAAGCAGGACCGTGTCAAAATTTCTTTTATACAGCACGCCATCTTTGTTCAAGAAGAAACTACTAGCTAACCTTCTCAACGTCTTCCTGTCTTTGGACGATGCCCCGGACGGGTACTCTTGACTTTTCAAGAAACACTTAATGTCATGAAACCATGGCTTGTCATCAGACGTTGCATCGACCGCAAACACAAATGCTGGTCTGTCAAGGCGGGATACCTCAATCTTAGGTACATGGTTCCATCCTTGCACTTTGATCATGGAAGACAAAGTGGCCAAGGCATCAGCGAACCTATTCTCATCTCGAGGAATGTGGTACAGTTTCACTGTTGTGAAAAATGTCAGCAATCTCCTCGTATAATCTCTATACGGCACTAGATTTGCTTGGTGCGTGTACCAACTCCCTTTCACTTGATTGATTACCAAGGCTGAATCACCAAATATATCAAGGGTCTTAATCCGTAGATTAATCGCCTCCTCGATCCCCATTATACAAGCTTCGTACTCTGCTTCATTTTTGGTGCATCCGAAAGTTATTCGTGCAGTGAAAGGCATATGAACACCTTCCGGCGTGATAAGAACTGCTCCAACTCCGCACCCATTCATATTGACAGCCCCATCAAACATCAGACTCCATTTGGATTCAGGGTCTGGCCCCTCCTCCGGAAGTGGTTCCTCGCAGTCTTTAGCTTTGAGAAACATGATGTCCTCATCAGGGAAGTCAAATTTCATGGGTTGGTAATCATCAATCGGCTGTTGCGCAAGATAGTCAGACAGAATACTTCCTTTGATGGCCTTTTGTGAAGTGTACTGAATGTCATACTCTGTCAAGACCATTTGCCACCGTGCAACTCTGCCTGTCAATGCTGGTTTCTCGAAAATGTAGTTGATAGGATCCATTTTTGAAATCAACAAGGTCGTGTGCCTAACCATATATTGCCTCAATCGCTTAGCGGCCCATGCAAGCGCACAGCATGTCTTTTCAAGCATTGAGTATCGGGACTCACAATCATTGAACTTTTTGCTCAGGTAGTAAATAGCATGCTCCTTCCTACCTGTCTCGTCATGTTGACCGAGAACACAACCCATGGAACCTTCAAGCACTGTCAGATACATTATCAGCGGTCTCCCTTCAACTGGAGGCATTAGAATCGGAGGTTCCTGCAAGTATTCTTTTATCTTATCGAATGCCAATTGGCAATCGTCATTCCAACTGACCGTTTGATCTTTCCTCAACAATTTAAATATTGGTTCACACGTGGCTGTTAGGTGAGATATGAACCTCGCAATGTAGTTCAATCTACCCAAGAAACCACGAACCTCTTTTTCTGTTCTCGGTTCAGGCATTTCTCGTATTGCTTTCACCTTGGCAGGATCAACCTCGATTCCTCTTTCGCTCACAATGAAACCTAGCAACTTTCCAGAACGCACCCCGAACGTGCACTTGTTTGGATTTAATCTCAAACGGAACTTTCTCAACCTTTCAAACAGCTTTTTCAGGTTAACCAGATGTTCCTCTTCTGTTCTCGACTTGGCAATCATATCATCTACATAACATTCGATCTCCTTATGAATCAAGTCATGAAACAATGTCACCATTGCCCGCTGGTACGTTGCCCCTGCGTTTTTCAACCCAAAAGGCATTACTTTATAACAATATGTACCCCACGGAGTAATGAACGTGGTCTTCTCCATATCTTCAGGTGCCATCTTGATCTGGTTGTACCCGGAGAAACCGTCCATAAATGAGAACACTGAAAACTGAGCTGTATTATCGACCAGCACATCAATATGAGGTAGTGGAAAATCATCTTTCGGGCTAGCTTTATTAAGATCTCGATAATCCACACACATTCTCACTTTTCCATCTTTCTTCGGTACTGGCACGATGTTGGCTACCCATGGAGGATACTTTGTCACAGCAAGAAAACCAGCGTCCCACTGCTTCTGGACTTCCTCCTTAATCTTTAAAGCCATGTCGGGGTGAGTCCGACGAAGTTTCTGCTTGACTGGCGGACATTCTTCTCTCAATGGTAGCCTGTGCACGACAATATCCGCATCCAACCCCGGCATGTCTTGATATGACCAGGCGAAGATGTCAACATACTCGCGCAACATTTCCGTCAAAGTTTGCTTCACATCTGCTTGCAAGCTGGCACCAATCCTGATCTCTTTCTTGGCGTCCTTGGTACCAATATTGATGATTTCTACAGTCTCCTGATGAGGCTGGATGACCCTTTCCTCTTGTTTCAACAATCTGGCCAGTTCTTCAGAAAGTTCACAATCTTTCTCATCCCCTTCTTCGGCTTGATAAATCGGATTGTCAAAGTCATACATGGGCATATCAAAATCGTTATCAGTGGTATCCGGAGGATCAAGTCTGCATGAACGGGTTCATGCCCTATTTTAGAATTTATTTTTAAGCAAAACAAAAGAAAATGAAACATTGCCATTTTATTTTTTTGTGCAAAAATAAAAACTGAAAGACAGAGAACAAAATTTGATTACAAAACGTCCTTTATTAACGATTAAACATTGCAAATGCAACCATGGTGGCCCTACAAATGAATCTATACGCCTTGGGCAGAGCGCAAGATTTTGACATGCATTATGGTTAGAAAAAACAAAGAAAAATTACTCTGTCTGAAGAGTAACCCGGATGACTTCTTCAACGAACCAGTTCTGCACTTGTTGTCCCGGAACATGAGGGTGTACCCAGTTGTCCAGATCACAATCACTGTCAACACTATCCTCTGTGGCTGCACAAGACTGGTCCGTGTAGATAATTCCCCCACTATTGAAAGTAATGGGTCCCCTGCTCCCCGCATCTGAAGTTGTAGAGGGATGATAACCAATACCAAATTTGTCTTCCTTCATTGGGGTCTCTATCAACCTGCCCCAACCTTGGGCGTTGCCTGCCCTGACGACTTCGACAGCTTGTTTGTAAGATGAAATGGAGGTACCAGCCCCAACTGGTACAGAAGAAGACTCAGGTGCATCGTCAATATTGACTGCTTCAAATGATTGGCACAGCATCTCATGAATTTCCCCATCCATTTCAATGTACTTGAATGTGGACAAGTGACTCACAAAGATGTCTTCCTCCCCACACACTGTCACAACCTGCCCTTCAAACTCATACTTCAGCTTTTGATGTAGAGTAGAAGTAACAGCCCCGGCTCCGTGAATCCAAGGGCGTCCCAATAGGCAACTATATGCAGGTTGTATGTCCATTACATGGAACGTGGATTTGAATACCTGTGGTCCAATTTGTACGGGCAATTCCACCTCACCAAACACAGATCGTCTAGTTCCATCGAATGCTCTGACCACCAACTCACTAGGCCTTAAGATCAAACCATCAACTTCCAGTTTCATTAATGCCTTCTTGGGCAAGACATTGAGTGATGAACCAGTGTCTACCAGTACATGAGATAACACAGCGCCCTTACACTCCATCGTGATATGCAAAGCCTTATTGTGGTTCCTTCCTTCAACAGTCAAATCTCTACTTGTAAAGCCCAAGCCATGGCTAACATTAACATTGGAGATTACGCTCTCGAGCTGATTAACAGTAATTTCTTGTGGCACGTACGCACTCTTCAACACTTTCAACAACGCCTGTCGGTGCGCATCAGAGCACATCAATAGTGACAAGATTGAAATCTTTGAAGGGGTCTGATTCAGTTGGTCCACAATCTTATAATCGCTTTTCTTGATTATCTTCATAAATTCTTCCATTTCCTTATCAAAAGTAATCTTTGTCTCTGCTTCAGGTGTAGGCGCATTTTCAACCACCTGTTTACCTTTAGCCTTTGCTGCAGCTTCTGCCTCTTTATCACTTCTCAAGGTTTGGGGAGCGAACAACCTTCCACTCCTTGTAAAGCCCCCTACACCCCCTACATTATCAATATTTGGGCTGACTGACGACTCAACTTCCTGCTTTTTACCTTCGTAATATACATCTGCCCCATAGTGCCATGGGATAGCTTTCGTAGATGTGAACGGAATTGGTCCTGGCACCGTGATAGTGACAGGACTGGGCCCTTCTGGCGCAACACTCGCCACAGGAACTGCATTGACCGGCATTTGAATCTCAGCGGGAGTGTAATAGATGGTCACGGTTGATATCTCATCAGTGTCTTTCACGACTCTGTCGAACTGTAGACATCCTTCATCGATCAGATTCTGTAAACCCATCTTCAACTTATCACAGCCGTTCTCCTGATTCATACACTCAGAGCAATCTTGATTACAGCCCGGGAACACCTGTCCCTTCAATAAACGATCTTTTACAACCAACAAAGAAGTTTTCACTTGATGAACGTCTAACACCAAATTCAATCTCCTCCCATCTTCAATAGCGTACACATTTGCTGCGCTATGATCAGGCATGGGATGCTGAGTAATATTAGGAGCGGGAGAGAAATTGATGGCTTTAGCATCAATCAAATCTTGTACTTTATGATGGAAAGCCCAGCATTTTTCAATGGAGTGCCCCTGAGCACCTGAGTGGAACTCACAACGAGCATTAGCATCGAAGTTAGGTGGCAGGTTTCCAGCAACCGGAGCTTTCATAGTACGGAGTTCTACCAACTTTAACTCGAGTAGCCGGGGCAACAGCGCGGCATAGGTCATAGGGATAGGATCCATCTTACGATCCCTCTGTCTAGACCTTTCCTGGAAAAAAGGTTGTTGCTGTTGAACTTGTTGTTGGGGTTGTTGTTTCTGAACAGACGGTGTGGGGATTGTTACAGCATCTACCTGATAATAAGCTCGAGAACGCCCTCTGCCTCGTCCTCTAAACACAGCATTCGTATCACCTTCTCTTCTTTTCTGGTTACTAGCAAACGGTTTCTTCGTCCCCGAAGAGCCAGCCCCACTCACATCCTGGATCTTTCCAAGCTTTAACAGACTTTCTATTCTTTCTCCCGCAATCACAATATCAGCAAATCCAGTCGACGGACAAGCAGCTAATCTGTCAAGATAGGCCCCTTGCAAGGTGCCCATGAACATATCTGCCATTTCTCTGTCTGACAAGGGAGGTTGGACCTGGGCAGCCATTTCCCTCCACCTCTGTGCATATTCTTTGAAACTCTCCTTGGCATTCTGGGACAATCCCTGCAATTGGGTGCGGTTGGGCGCCATGTCAATATTATACTGGTATTGCTTCAGGAACGCTTCTGCCAGATCTTTCCAATTCTTCACAGCAGCTCTATTCAACTTCATGTACCATGTCAAGGACGCCCCAGCCAGACTGTCCTGAAAATAGTGCATCCATAGCTTCTCGTCATCCGTATGGGCTGAAATCTTCCCAAAGTAAGCTTGAAGATGCGTTTGGGGACACGCGTTGCCGTGATACTTATCAAAAGTAGGAGGTTTGAATTTAGGGGGAATTCTGACTCCTGGGACCAGCCCCAAGCTAGTAACATCAATACCCATAGAGTTCTTGCATTCGATGGCCCTGATCTTTTCTGCTAACTCATCATACCTTCGATCACCTTGATTACCCACATCAGCATCCAGCAGAGTAAATTGGTCTTCCAGAGTATCTTCAAGAGTAACACCAGCCTGCCTACCATTTCCATTACCCCGATTGTTACCACCAGGAGGAGGGTTGCCACCGGGAGGAGGAATGCCATGTCCCTGTGAATTGTCATGATGATCACCTTCGGGCCCATTGTCGGGACGCTCTACCAGAAGCCTCAGTCTCTCCTGATTTTGTGCCATGCCAGTCATGAGGGTCATGAACTGGTCCATACGCGCCCTCATTTCCGCCAAATCACTTTGCACTTGATCCATGATTCTTACTTGATTCCTTCGCGTCGAATATCGGTGAATATGATTCTCCGCTATACTGCCTGAAACCAAATAAAGGTTAGAGACCCTGCAACGAGTACCTGAAAAGCAAGTAACAAAAATGCAAAATGATATGCAATGCCATGCAATGCCATGTTTGTCATTTCCGAGGTGCTTTATACCCTGATTCCAATCCAATCCACAGAAATCTGAAGACCAGAAATCGTGATATAAAGAGACGTGTCGTGGTCATGTGCTTGTGTGCAGCTATCTGATAAGGAATAATTCTGAATAAAACTGCTCATACCCATTCAACAAAGTATTCAAGTACATTTAAGAAAGGTTCAACCGCAAATGCAATACAAGGAAAAATGGATCCATCAACAAGCCTGATGGTAACCATTAACAACAAAATATAAAGAAAAGAACATCAGTCTGACAATTCCACACCCTTCAGCTTATCACTTGAGTATTTGATCTCCTCAAAAAGTATACGGGTACGCTGGTGATTCGGCTTTTCAATCATTTCTTTGATCAAGACATCCCTTTTCTCAAGAGCTTCAGTTAAAGAACCCATATGCAGTATCAGAGCCTCGTCATCACACACTCCTTTGTGTCTCTTTATGCCGGCTTGCGTCTTGAGTATCTCCCTTTCTATCATGACTTCTTCAAGCTCTTTCCTGGTACTCCTCAGCTCACCTCTAGCTTCTTCTAGCTGTTCTTGACTCTTACCGAGGCTTTCCCGATACTTTCTCCTCTGCTCATGCGCCTTTTCAAGCTCTTCGTCCTTAATCTGCAACTGTTCCTGTAATTCAGCATTCTCTATCCTAACTTCGTCCCAAGCGTGCTGAAACTTTGTTAACTTTTCTTTGGTCTGTGCTAACGCCTGTTTGGTTTGCTTGTGGGCTTGAGTAGTATCATCAGCACCTTTACTAATCTTCCGGAAATGTTGGGCTCTTCCAGCAAAGTCTTTTTCTTTTGCAGTTAGGATTTGTTCAGCATCTTGGGCTTTCCGCTCCAGCTCTTTGTTGGCATGTAGAGCATTCTGAAGACGGCTACTCAACTCGGAATTCTCTCCTTGGAGCTTTTTCACCAAGGCTTGCAACTTGTCAACTTCTTCCACAGTAGCAGTGCTTCTTGCTTTCTCATTCTCCGGATACAAAAGGGGTGCCTTACCAAAAGGCAAGAGAAAATCTTCAACTCTTTTCTTCACCCACTCTTCATATGCTGGATAAACCCGGTTGTTAGGCTTTCCTAGAGTAACTTTCCCCTTTTTCAGTATGCTACCCCAGCTTTCAGAAGCTTTCCGTGCTGCTTCCCACCCATCTGATGTATGAAAATAGAGGGACTCCTCCACATCTCTCTTAATAGGCGGACCCGTCAGGGCATACCCAAATTGTCGAATGGCCAAAGAAGGATTGTAGTTAATCCCACCCAGCCTTCCTATCAGTGGAACGTTAGGGAACTTACCACAGCTGTGGATAATATTCTTGCCAATCAGCCCGTGATCTACCCATACGATGTCCTTGGCCACCAATCCCATTAAACGCTGTTTCCACTCTAGAGAATCTTTGGAATCCACAAAAGCCCCTGATTGTGGTAAACGGCCCGCAAACCACTTATAGAACAAGGGTGCACAACAACGAATTATCCCTCCTCTTTTCTTTTCGTTTCGGTTGTACAACGAGTAGTGAAGATCTCCCAGTAGCGTTGGCACCGGGTTCTTCATCATGAATATTCGTATAGCGTCCGTATCAATGAAATCCGGCTCGTTGGGAAACAACACTATGCCGTATATACAAAGGGCTAACAAAGAATTAAAAACAAGCCAATTCTCGCCTTTAGCTGCTTCCTGGGCCTTCTTAATCAGATATTCCAGCTTGTAACCCCGAATCTTTCCTTTGTTGGAGACATTGTCACTTAACTCTGATTTGCTCAAATAAAGAGCACCAGCCAACTTCCCAAAGTCAAGATCCCCCACTGATCCAAAGAAAGGGGGCTCCTCCTTGATAGCAATCCCCAACATGTTGGAATACTCCTCCAAGGTAGGAACCAACACATAGTCTGGAAATACAAAACACCTCAGAGGCGGATCATAGAACTGCATCAACGTATGGAGACCTCTGGCTTCATAATCACTGACATTACGGACCATAGATAAAATCCACCCATATTTCTCTTCAAAAGCTTCTCGTACTGCAGGACTCGCCATTCCCTTCAGCATAACAATAGGGCCCAAAGTAGGCGTAAGGAACTTATAGCTGATGATATTCTTCCTCTCTTTAGTGTTCATCTTTGCAGGGACCTGATGACTGGAATCAAGGGTAATATATGCACCTGGAAATGAATAAACATGTATGTTAGGATATGATAATGCAATGCAAAGGGCAATGTGATCAGGTAATCAGGTGTCTGTGCTGCACTGTGAACGGTGTCAGTGTAGCTCTGAGACTAATATAGAACCATAGATAAGAACCATCTGAATACAATAGGATGAAACTTCCTTTTTGTGCAATGATGATAGAAAACCGGGTATGTAGGAGGTCATGGTTACCTGCAAACCTGTAAACAACCCGCCCTTCTCACATGTGGGTACTAGGATGTTCAGTATCCCGGGCTCTCAGGTCGAGAAATGATGATGCGTTTACCATTTCTGGTTTGGCATCATCATCAATCGAGGAGGCCTCAACTGATTCTCCAAAACAAAAAGGTCCTCAGCTTCTGGCACTGAGGTCGAGAAGCAATAGTACATTCATCCCTCAGGGTACAGTACTATCGCCAATCGAGGAGTGCCTCCGCTGATTCTCTTTCAAAAAGGGATGTCCTATAGCAAGTTCCCAGCATTGGGTCCTCGGATCGAGGATGTGCAATGGGTTTGCCACGGAATGTGGTCTGCCACTGTCACATATCGGGAGGAGTGCCGCAACTGAGTCCTCGGGAATGGTCACCAGAGTCGACAGTTCCTCAAGAGAATAACCACTGGCCTGCATAACATGCAGTAGCAGAAAGCTCCTGATAGAACCTCGTCTGGTTGTGGGTCTCATGAACAACAATACGTGGTCACCACCACGCAAGCGTCATGACTATCCACTCTAATTCCTATGTGTGTACTCAAGCCTGTGTAGTGAGCTTATCTCTCAGAACACCCCGCCCGCCAAACAGAAAATAACAGCACAGTCCAGCACAATAATGATATGTAATGCAGTAAATGCGATAAATACAGCAATGTACAGTAAAGCAGTAAATAACCATACAATAAAACGGTAAATATAGCACAGCAGTAAACAACCAATGAAAGAAAAACAGACAAGCGCTAGGATTGACTCGCTTAGGGATGGACCAGCAGGAGGTCAATCTCTCCCCAGCAGAGTCGCCAGCTGTCGCTCCCGGGATTTTCATCCTAGTACAAACGCGAAAGTGGCACCGAAACAGAGTCGCCAGCAATGTGTATTTATCCCAAGAGAGGGAAAGGAAACATCGCGTAAACCTGAGAGAAAGGAAAAGCATGGTCTTACGACCAATAGAACTGGGTTCGGGAGTCGGTTACGCGCAGGGAAGGTATTTGCACCCCCACGCGTCCATCGTACCCGATGGGATCCACGCTTGCTTGTCTCGATCAAAGGGTGTAAAGAAAGGATACGGAAAAGGAACTGAAAGAAAGAAAGGAGAAAGAAAAGAAAAGGAACGGGAAACAAATGTAGGGAAAATAAAAGAAGTGCTCGCATGGGCCCTACCCCACTGCCTACGTATCTCATCGGGAGCATGAGAATCAGAGCGACGTAGTTCCCCTCACTAGAGGTGGATTGTTTGTGTTTTTTAGAGAACGGCTGACGTTCTAGCTC
The DNA here is from genome assembly GCA_022829125.1 of Lathyrus tuberosus. Taxonomy (NCBI): domain Eukaryota; kingdom Viridiplantae; phylum Streptophyta; class Magnoliopsida; order Fabales; family Fabaceae; genus Lathyrus; species Lathyrus tuberosus. Next base: position 4,126,517 of record JALAZF010000295.1, on the reverse strand, counting down.
AGGTGTTGCAGGCTCGCTGGTCCGAGTGCGTTACCATCTTGCAAGAGAACGAGTAGAAGCGCGTTCGTACGCTAAGAGTGAATGAGGTGAGAAAAGAATTCCCGAAGGAAAGACGTTATTGTTTGTTTTTGTCTTTTAGAAGTTTTTTCCATTTATTTGCATATGACAGCGTATCTGAATCTTAGTCATTGGAATGTGTACATTCTCACATTCCAAGATGGAATGGGTAAGAAAGCACACTAAGAGTGAAGAAGACCCTCACACTTAGTTCCAATTGTCAAGGTTCAAATACACTAGCATACTTGTGTTTATTAAGTGTTTTTGTTAATTAAGAAATGAAGAAGTGTTTTTTATTATTTGCACCTTCAACAAGTATTGCATTTAAGTCCCTCATACAAGATCAAATATGTAACACATTGACCTAAGATGGGCCATATGCTACACATTTTAAGATTATAAGAGAAGACCCCTTATAATCTTTTCTTTATATGAAAGGCCTAAATGCAATAAATGCCTACCTTTATTATATGTTTTGAACTTTCTTTGAGATGAGAAAAGGGACTCAAGAGAGGGGAAAAGGTAAAACCTATATGGACTAAGACTCAATCCTAATTGAAGATTAAAGGGAGTGATCCTAAAGGTTTGTGAGGTTTCAACCTAAAGTCTAAAGAAAGAAAGAATTAAACAATTCACTTCCAAAGTAGAAGATGAATTGTAATTCAAAAAGGGAAAGTAATGAGTTGTTAAAAGAAAGCACATAAGTGCTTAACAAAACACAAAATGGAATTGTAAAAGAGAAAGGATAGAAGTTGAATGTGGATTCCTTATCCACACTCAATTGAAACTTACCAAAGCCCCTACATGGTTAGTAAACATGTATAAGAAGTATAAGAAGTAAAAGAACATGTAATGCATCATAAAACTCAAAAGAATTAAATGAGAAAACAAATCCTAGAACCACAACCAGAATGGGCATCATATGGAAACCAATGGTTATTATCATACAAGTGCAAGTGAATAAGCAACAATCATCACCCATTAGCATTTAAACATGTCACAAGAAGAAGGGGTAGATGAAAGATGGAAAGAAATGAAGAGGACATGCATAAATGGAACATGTAAATCAACAACCAGAATTGAAACTAAATGGAAAATGGTTTATAAACATCTCAAAAGTATTTATGAATCAACTTCAAGACATTCAAGAAGTAATATAAGAAGAAATGAAATGAAAGTTCAAAAAGAAAGTGCAAACAATACATGTTAATGATGCACAAAGTTCAAATTGAAATGAACATGTAAAGGTGACCTATAATGTGTATCAAAGACCTATAATATCATATGAATGGCTCATAACATATGCAAATGCTCATACAAATGTGCACAAAAGAATTCATGTAAACATGCACTAAAGATTACAATGATATAACATGTCATAATGCTTTCAATGTAATGCATCAAACAAAAATCAAATGGCCTCATGAAAATTATGAAAACATGGTATTGGAGTACACAAAACAGAAATGAACCACTTATCAAATTATCATGTAAAAATTCAAGGCAAAATGATGTCAAATAATGCACTTAGGTCAAGTTGAAACATCATGCAAAGTGGTGCAAATATAGGCATCAAAACATGTGATAAAGTGACCTAAAAAATCAAACAAAAATCATCTAACATGCTTCAATGTATTATTGAATCAATGCAAAGAGAATCATGTCAAAACAGTTGGTAATGAGCAAGAACAAAATTAAACAAATTCATGTATCATGCTTAGAATGCATCTAAATGGAAATTCAAAGAAAATTATGGACCAGGGGTAAAAAGGTCATAAAATCAAGAAATAAAATCATGAAAAATTTCCTAAATGTTTTAAGAATACACATGAATTTTTGTAGAATTTTCCAATATGTTTTGGTATTTTTAAAAATTAGAAATGAAACATGTATGAAAGAAATAAAAATAAAAAATGAATGCAAAATGAAGGGGGGTATGAACATAGCAAAGTCACAGTTCAAAATCATTGGGCTTCAATACATGGGGGTGTAATTATTAATCTGAATAGGTCCAAGTCTGCGCAAAACACCATAACAATCATGCACTTCAGTCAACAGAAATTGACTCATTCTTAGCCAATGGATCAAGTCAAAGTCAATTCATGGTCAAAGTAGTTGGAATCAACACACACACGCGCATGAGCACCCTTACTATCATGTACCACATCACACATAGTTTAAATGAAATCAGAAAAGAAACACGTGAGGTGCACATGATTTTTTTATGTGCTGGCAAGTTTTGGATCGTTAGATCAACAACATCAAACGGTTAACAAACAATCTGGCTATAAACCCTAACATGAAGACCACCGGCCGGAGAGAGACCTCCGGTCACCTTCTCCGGTCAATCACCACCGTCTGCAACCTTCGTACCTCACCAAAATACACAAACATGATACCAAAATGAAGCTGAGCTTACGTAGAGCACGAATTCAGTGATAAAATGCACAAAAAGTTCATGAAACGAGAGAATCGAACAGAAACACATTTGCCCTAACATTGGATCTATACCTCTAAGAGGTCTATCAACTAGCCAGAAATGTCACATTGCTTCTAGTAAGCTATTATCAACACCAAACAAGCTATAATCAGTGACTAAAATGCAAAATAATTGGAGAAATAAGAACCTGAAACGTGGAGATTCTTGGATCTTCAGAAAACCAGAGGGGAGAACTTGAACTCTTGAACTTGCTTGAGCAAAATAAATGCTCGTATATGCTTGAGAGTGGAGAAGAAATCAAATCTGAAATGAGATATCTCTTGAGGAATTCACCTTGTTTCAGCTTGTTCTTGAACAATAATGAATACTTGCTAGTGAAGATGATTAGATGAAGAAGGAATCGTGCAGGTAGAGAGAAAATTCAGAGAGAAAGTTGAGAGTGCTTTTGGAGTGAGAGTGAAACAATGAGAATCCCCTTTCCAAATCTGTTAGAATTGTTTATATAGGTGTGGTTATGATTTGACCCTGGTGGTTGATGGTTAGAACTACAGTTAACTGAGTTAGTTAACTGAGTTTGAGTTAACAGAATGAGTCATGACAGTTAGTGACACGAGTTGGTGAGATTAACTATGGTGATGGTGAGCTCATAGCAGCTATGGTGAGGAAGAAGTGAATCAGTGGTGATGAGATAATGTTATGACATTGCAGCATGACATTACTTAGTGCACAAGCTATTTGTTCAAACACTTTCCCCTTTGATGTATGGCTGCTATGATGTACATGCATGGTAAGAGCAAGGTTTGTCCAAATGAAGAAACAAAAGTACACAAGTGTTTGTTGTAAGCTTGAGCAAAAATCGTGCACCAAGCTGTTAATGCATCAGTGTCAAGCATTGTGATTTGCAGGTGAAAATCTCTCAATTTAGTGAATGGTTTGATGATGTTTTGGGATCATTGGAAAGAAGAAGTGTAATACTACAAGTTTGGTGTGAAACAAGATTAGAAATTAGAACTCTATCTTGCTCAAAAATGACCTGAAATATTGGAAATCGCAACTGGTGTGTGGCGAGCAACTTGGCTTGCAGACAAGGCATGGTGACTTGGGGAATCTTCAGCATGACACCCTCATATTTGGACCATTATAACTCTCCATAAATTGATCAGATGAAAAAATCATAAACATCAATCTTGAAGCTCTCACATAGGGGAACAACTTTTATGTTGAAAGATTTTCCATTTGAGGCCTTTAACCATGAGTAAAATGAGTGGACATTTGGCCCACCACATGTTTGTTAAAATGACTGCGCGCGTGCCCTGAAAATCTTGGTCATGACCTAGTTTTGAACCTACTTTGCTCAAACTTTGATCAATCATATCTCCCTCATTTTTTATCCAATGGAGATGTTCCACACATGGATTTGAAGCTTAAAGCAAGGCCTTTCATTGAGGCAGAGTGGAATTTTCATTTGGTACTCCAAATTTGAATGGCCTTGGTTCAAATTCTGATGCAAAATGGCCAAAACTTGCTATTTTTAGTAACCCTTCCTCTTCCAAAAATGGCAACTTTCCACATCTTGATTTTTTTCATGATTCCTTTGGAGTTTCTTGACTAAATTTTGTACATTGGACATATGTAACATGAATTTCATGAATTTGGCCTCAAAAAGTCAAGAGTTGACTTTTTCCTCTGATTATTTGACTTGGCCCCAAATTCCCTGATTTTTTATCTTTCTTCCAATTGAAACACTTCCAAAACCAATTGAGAGGCAATTTTCCATACACATACACTTAAGAACATGTAGAATATCATGACAACAAGCTTTGTCCAAAAAATCAGAGATATCCTGATTTTATTAGAAACCCTAATTTTGACCCTCTCTGGTTAGGAGGAAATTGCACATCTTCCAAATCCAAATTCCTCAGAGTATGTTGTGTATCCTCTTAAAGGATGATGAGAAATGCCACTTGAGAATGATTTTGAATCAATGAGCTATCTCTTTTGAGGGTTTTCCTTCAATTTTTGAACCTCTTGCATAGTGAAAGATGTAGTGCTTCAATCTCCCATTGAATCTCACTTCCTTGAGGTTTTGGAAGATCAATTGAGATAGTATGAGACATGAGAGACCTCTTGGCTTGCTTAGAGCCAACTTGATTGACCTTTTTGTGCTTTGAATGATTCCTTGATTGTCCACCTTCCACCTGATCACATGCCCTGATGGTAAGAAGGATGCCATGCTTCATTTTTCTATGTTAAATGCAATGTAATGTTAATGAGGTGGATATGATATGATAAATGATAATGCCATGCTATGATGACAAAAGGGGAGAGCAAATTTTGGGGTATTACACATGGTATTTGTGGCTTACTAGAAGCAGTGTGAGTTCTGGCTAGTGATAGGCACTATAGGTGTTTAGAATATTTTCTAGGGCAAAAATGTTTGTGCTCGATTCTCTTTATACATGATTGATCTGTGAATTTAAATGTTAGATTAGTGATGTGCATGAGTTCAGCTTTTATTTGATATATGGCTTGTGAATTTCTGGAGAGTTTGAAGGTTGCAGACGGTGGTGAGTGACCAGAGAAGGTGACCGGAGGTCCCTCTCCGGCCGGTGACTGTTAGAGCTAGGGTTTATGCATGTTATAATCTCATCCGTCCATTTTTCATGATCGTGTGGCTTAAAGCTTGCCAGCACATTAAAATTCACATGCCTCTCACGTGTTGCATTCTGATTTTGTTTTAAACAATGTGTGGTGTGGCACATGGTAGGGGACGTGGACATGCGTGTGGGTGCGTTGATCTTAATTACTTTGACCAGTTGTTGACTTGACCTGATCCTATGGTTATGGATGGTTTGACTTTGTTGACTGAAGGTGCATGGTTGTTAATGTGTTATGCACAGAAATGGACTTAGGCCTTTATGCTATCCACACCCCCATATTGAAGCCCAATTTAATTTGAACTACCCAATTGCTATGCATGCACCCCCATTCCTTTTGCATTTATTTTTTATTTTTTATTTTTGCTACACGTTTGCTTTTTAATTTTTAAAAATACCAAATGGCATTAGAAAATTCCACAAAAATTCATGAGCATTATTAAAACATTTAGGAAATTTTCCATGATTTTATTTTCTGATTTTATGACCATTTTGCCCCTGTTCCATTATTTCTTTTGAATTTCCATTTGTGTGCATACTTAATGTGACATATGATTTTGTGCATTTTTGTTCTTGATCATAAAAAATGATTTTGATGCCTTTCTTTTTGCATTGTGTTCATAACATGTTGAGGTATGTTTGAGATTTATGGATTGATTTTTAAGTCTTTTTGGATGACTTTTGATGTGTTGCTTTGAGCATGAATACATGAAACTTCCATGAGACTTTGACCTAATTGTTGAATGACTTTGGTTCTGATTCATTGCTTGTGGACTTGATATGTCAATGGTACATGTTTAAGGTGTTTGATTGTTGAAATTCATAATTTTTGAAGAATGTTTGCTATTTGTTTGAAGCATGAGATCTAACTTGTTCATATTATGAATGTATGCTTCATGTTTGGTTTGCTTGATCATGAAGGCACTTGTGCCATAAGTTGGGGTCTTATTTGAGGGTGGATAGCATGTTAATTGACTTCTGATTGTGACATTTGAATTTCATCTTTGCATGTTTGTTGATTACCTTGCACCTTAAGTCACTTGTTTCACAAGTATGAGCCATGTTCCACATCACTTCACCTTTTCTTCTTTGCTTCTTGTTGGATGGAGAATTTGTTTGCATGACTTGAATGATGCTTGAAGATCATGTTTAGGCACATGCTTAAGTTGTTCATATTCTGACCATAACTCCTCATGAAGCATTCTTGCATAGTTACTTTGCATTTACTTTCATTCTCCTTCTACTTCTTTTATAATGCACTTCTTTGGTGTTTTAATTCTTTGTTTGTGTACATTTGGTTTGTGTTTGATCTGTTGATATTAGTGGACACCCTTGAGATGTATATCCTGACTTGGAAGTTTTTGTAGCATTCAATCTCATTTTACTTTGTTTGTCAACTTGTTTGAGTTTGATTTGTTCATCATATTTTCTTACTTTACTTGTAAGTAATTGTGCTAACCATTTCAGGGGCTAAGGGTAAGTCAATTGAGTGTGGATATACTTCCACATTCTAACTTCTTACTTCACTTTTTAATCATTCAATTTGGGATTGTGTTTAAGCATTTAATAGTTCTTTGTATTCATAACTTTCTCTCTTCCCTTTTTAGAATCAACTTAGCTTCCATTTTGGAAGTAAGTTGTATTCTTTCTTCTTTCTTCTCCTTTCTTTTAGGTTTGGTTTCTTAAACCTCACTGACCATAGGATCTCCAAGCATGCTAACACTAGGGTGTGTCTTAGTCTCCCCATAGGCTTACCTTTCTCCCTTCTCTTGAGTCTCTCTTCCCATCTAAAAGAAAATTCAAAATACTTAATAAAGGTAAGCATTTATTGCATTTAGGCCTTTCATATAAAGGAAAGATTATAAGGGGTCTTCTCTTATAATCTTAAACTGTATAGCAAATGGCCCATCTTGGGTCAATGTGTTATACATTTGACCTTATATGAGGGACTTAAATGCAATAATTGTTGAAGGTACAAATAATAAAACATTTCTTCATCTACTAATCAACAAAAACACTTAATAAACACAAGTATGCTATTGTGTTTGAACCTTAATAATTGGAAATAAGTGTGAGGGTCTTCTTCACACTTAGTGTACTTTCTTACTCATTCCATCTTGGAGTGTGTGAGAATGTATACACTCCAATGACTAAGATTCAGATACACTATCATATGCAAACCAATAAATAATCAAAGCTCTTCTCTCTTAAAGGACAAAAACAAACAAACAATTCTTTTCCCATCTCTTTCAATCATTCCTTAAGGACTCGTCACGTCCATTCTACCGCAAAGAGGTAACGCCTAAGTCTCCCTACAGCGAGCCGCAACACCTAAACTGCTGGAACGCGCACCCTGACGTTTCCACTAAAAAACACAAACAAAGCGACCCTCGTTGTGGGGAACTACGTCCCTCTGATTCTCATGTTCCTGATGAGATACGTAGGCAGTGGGGTAGGGCCCATTCGAGCACTCCTTTTATTTTCCCTACATTTATTTCCCTTTCTCTTTCCATTCCTTCTTTCTCCTTTCCTTTTTAGTCCTTTTTCCAGTATCTTTTTTTCACCCTTTGATCGAAACAAGCAAGCGTGGATCCCATCGGGTACGATGGACGCGAGGGGGTGCTAATACCTTCCTCTCGCGTAACCGACTCCCTTACCCAATTCTCTTGGTCGCAAGACCATGCTCTTTTCCTTCTCTTCAGGTTTATGCGGTGTTTCCTTTCCCTCTCTTGGGATAAATACACATTGCTGGCGACTCTGTTTCGGTGCCACTTTCGCGTTTGTACTTGGATGAAAATCCCGGGAGCGACACAGGTGCCGATAAGTTATTCTGTTCCTTGAGAATTCTCGCCAAGTGCTTAAGCTACCCTGTGATTGTCAGTTGGTAGTCTCTTTTCCCCCAGTGGAGTTAGATCTTTTTCCGTTTGAGTCGTATCTCGCTGAGTCGTCCCTTGTCGGGTTTTCTTCTGTTTTCCTTCGTTTTGCATCATTCCATATCATGTGCATTTGGCGGTATCTTAGGGCCAAAAATTTTGTGCATGTTTGTATTTAAGTCTCTCCTATCTCGTCGAGACGAAGATTCCAATTTCCATATCTCCGAATAGGAGAAACTTAAATAGGGGCATCTGTCGCACCCTAATTTTTGACCCTAAGGTATCATCTTCATTTGTGCATCTTAGGTCAAGCATCTCTGCATGGGTTGAGCTAACCCTTATCTTGTAGTTTGTCCCTTTGTGTTCAAATTAGGTTTACATATCACCATGAAGCACCACAAGCTGTCTTGAAGCAAATCAAATCAACAAAAGATCTCCAATGCAAGAATCTTGGAATTAGGGTTTCCCTCTGAAAGAGTCACTTAGGAATTGGCTATATCAAGTCAAGACTCGTGTGGATCACTCACCTTCTGAGATCACCTATATTCAAGAAACACCATTTGATATCTATTGGTCCTCAATAAGAAGAACTTTGAGCCTCAATCCGACTATATCTCCAAACTAGGGTTTCTGTGACGTCTATCGACCAACAGCTTCGAGTTTTCATCAAAATGATCTCCTAAACCCTAATTATCAATTCTATTGGTTTATCAACTTCCTCAAGAGCCTCCTAAGACCTTTAGATGCAAAGGAAGAGACAAGCTCACAAGGTTTGACCTCAATGCGTTCACAGTCGAAATTAGGGTTCGACTGAAACCCTAATCTTTTGGAATCTTGGACCAAATGAGGTGTTAATGGCTATAATCATCATATATTGTCTCATGAAGTATTCAAAACATCCATACCAAGTTTCATGAGGTTTCTTACAAGAGAAGTAGGGTTTTGGTCGCAAAAGATCTCGTATACGACGTTTTTCCCCTAATAGCCCGATTTAAAATAACCATAATTCCTAAACCGCGCACTCAAATTAAGCGACTCAAAGCTCATTGGAAAGCTCTCATCAATATCTTTAATTCATTCCATATGACTTTTTGTCTAAAAATGCTTAGATTTTGAGTTATGAAGCATGCAAGATATTTTGGCCAAACACTTAGAAAATTTTCAGCACCTTTTCATCACTCATTTAACCAACTTTGACACAACTTTTCACCCCTTTCCATTTGGATTCAGGTCTCGAGTCCCAAATGAAAGTTGTAGAGCTTTTTGAGAGCTTTCCAACCATATGTGGAATGTCTCAAGGGGATAAACCATTCTCAAGTTATGGATCAGCAAAGTAGGGCACTTGAAATTGTCCAATTTCAATAACTTAGAATTTTTCTAAGTTCTTTGACAGTTTTTGGGGACACGATTTGTGAGCCATTTTTCTACCAATTCAAGACATCATTTCAACTACATTTCAACATCAAACTTGTAGTATTATCTAAGGGCTTTCATTTGAATCCAAGAGCATTAAAATTGGATCATTAAGTTAGGAGATATCTTATGAACAATATGGCCATACGAAACTGATTTTGCACCAAGAACATCATGTTTTGAATTCAAATTTTCTTTCCCCTCTCCCCAAGTACAATGTTCTGATTCATCCCAACAGCTGCCAAACCCGTGCAAGACAAGAAACAAACCTAAGCTATGGCTATTGATCTTGTCCCTAAGCATGCAAAAGGGAGGAAAAAGACAAATTCACTTTCACATAACTCAAGGATCATGGCTGCCATGCATGTGGTGGCATGCAGGGAACATTCCTCTGCTGCAACCTAGCTAAATGTCCACAAACTTGCCTATAAAAGGCATTCAATTCAACAGACAAGGATCATCAACAAAACATTAACAAAAAAACCACAAACAACTCTGAAAAACAAACATCTGCTCTTTGGGAATTCGAGCTAGCTGCAAGGGGGAGGCTGTTGTTCACTTGAGAACCAGGTAAGTTCCCCAAAACCTTCATCCATCATGCTCATATCATGTATGCATTGAATTGTTAGACTGTGTTAGTTACTTCTGCTGTTATTGCCATTTGCCTCATGCACATGCCCTGTTTGAAATCCTATTATTTTGAATCCTGATGACTTGGAACTGTCATTGTTATTTTGATCCTAATGCATGCCATAAGCTTGTACCTCTTAAGAGGTACTTGAAAATTGGACAGTTCAATATGTTACATTGACTATGATAATTCTGGCTAATAAGTTCATAAAACTGGTACTTGTGGATTCGCTTCATAATCCATTTTGATGAGATTGTTGAAACCTGGTATATGCATTGTCAAGCTCATCACCATGGTAAGTGTGTGTTTATTCTAGCCAGGGTGTGCTTATGTTGTAGAAGTGATCTAAGCTTTCATGATTTCTTCATACTTAAGACATTTGTCAATTTTGAACTTTGCATTTGCTGTCATTATTTGTCACTTTTGATTGTGTTGAATGTGCTAGAGATGTTGTCTTGTTTTTTGGTTACATTTTGATTGAGTAGCTGCTAAGACACATGATGTGCTTGACATGTCAAATTTGGTAAAAAAAAAAAACTAAACTGAATCATTGCTCTTTGGAAGTTATGACACAATGACATAATGGTTTTTTCTGTTAAAACAAAGTCCACTTCAAGAATCATTAGTGTGTCCCTGTTGCCAGTTTTACCTTGACCATTTGGGGCTGATGTGTAGTGTATTGCTTCTAGTTATGTTACTTCCATTTTAAATGAGAAATTTGTTTGGTATACCATGACTGTCCTGTTCAGAAATGCCCTTTGATTACTATTACTCTTTGATTGTTAAAGCCTGCTTTGGCCTGCTAATAGCAACTGCTATGTGGCACCCTTGTGCATATTGATGTTTTGATGTTTTGTCCATGACATTTCGCTTGAATTTGGAATATACCCTGTCAAGAGTAGGTATGTTATTAGAATCTCAGTATGAGGCTTTGGTCTTGGTATGGCTGATCATACATGTTGGTTTGATTCTCTATGTATGCCTAAAATGTGTTGCTATGGTTTGAATTCTACAAAGTAATTGATTGTTCTGCATTATTGTGCTATATGTGTATGTGATAGAGTCATTGTAATGGATATTGTAATGTTCATGGTTCTATTTACAATGGATGTGCATTGATGACTTTGTTTGATCATATGTTTAAGGATAGATTGTGTGAACTACTAACCATTTGTTTGGTATTACCCTCTGTTGGATTATTTTTGTATCCTTAGGCCTCTATGCTGGTAGTCTATCAACTGTATGCACCCAATTCCTGAATCCTTGGCAAATTCATGTGGTTGTTAACCTGACCTGTTTCTCTTAATGTATGTGTGTATGTTCATGACTTGGTGTTTTCCTTTTGTGTTAAGTTTGTTGAATGCCACACTACAATCACTTTGGCCAAGGATACCTACCACTGATCACACAATCACACACAAATCACAAATCTGTTCTCAGGCCAACTATGTGTCTTGACTTGTTGAGATTATGCCCTTTGATCCTACTCTTTTGATGCTAACTTAGAGATGTCTAGTTTTATGTTGAATCTGCTTTGTGAATCTGTCTTAGTGTCTCTTACTTGCTTCTCAAGCCATTGCTGTCTTGTTAGAACATGTGGTTTTGCTCAACCTGTTTCTCTTTTAGTGACTTTGTTATCCTTAAAGTCATGTGCTAAGCCAAGATCAAATGCCCAAACTGATGCATACCATTATGTTGTGAACCTTGCTTGATTACACTCACACCCCAATTAGAGATTAGTTTTTCATCTATGGTTTGTGATCCTTTGTTTGTGTTCCTCATCCTCTGTTAGCTACTTATTAATAACTTTGAGACTTTGCAATTTCTGGTTTGCCAATGTATCCTGACACCTTGTTGTTTGCTGAAATCATGTACCTGCTATTGTTCCCAATATAGTGTTTAATGTCTAAACATGTTCATTACCACTTCGTCTCACCTTGTGCACAAGGTACCTAGGCCCATGATCTTAAATTTTTGACCTGTGTGCCTTACCATATGATCATCATCAAAAAGCCAGGTGTGGGACATAATGATATCATCACCTATGTTTGGAGACTGATTTGAACTGATTTTGTGATATGCTAACTTGCTTGATCGTTCTTTCCAATTTTCACTTTGCTGCACTAGCATCATCAATAGCCACAGTTTGAAATACCTTGTGTCCTTGTTTACATGCTTTGTGTGTCTTATCATGTGTTAGTCTGAAGCATTGAAACATCGTGTTTCTGAATGTACCAGTTAGAGATGTTCTCAATCATGTTTGCTATATCTGTTCTAAATTTTGTAACGTCTTCATGTTCAAACCCTTGTGGTACCAGTTGTCCTATGCCTCGTGTGTTAGGATTTAGTGTGAACGAAAACCATCATAGTGTTCCTTGCTCTTTGTTGTGCATTTTAGAATTTTATTTCATCAGATTAGGTTGTGTTTTGATTGAGTTATGTTGATGTGAACACGGTTGGATGTAACTTGAGTCATGCAGCGTGATTTTGGGTTGATTTAGGAAAAGCTCACAAAATCAGTTTATATGTAATTGAAGGCGTATGTATATTGGATGAAACAGCCGTCCCAACGGTCATACACTTGCCTTGCCATTACCATTTGCGTGCCATACCTGGGTTCGATCCTGCGGATCAACCCTTTTGTATTTTTCTGATTTTTCCCTTGCCTTGTTATATTATTCACTACTCGCATATTTTATTCACATGGTGCGCGCAACTCAGTTGGCTATGGTCTTGTGTGGTTGATTCAGAGGGCGTGGGTTCAAACCATACATGTTGCATTTCCATTATATTTTTATCACTTATTTGTTTTTATTATTTTCAATTCATGCTTTAATTTCAAAATAACATAACTTTCTTATTATCCATCCTTTTTATCCCATTCTTTTTGCTATGGCTTTCTAATTGAATTTACTTTTCAAATATAAAAAGAAATTGACAAAAATATTAAATCTTGAGACCTTTATTCATGATAAAATTGAAAGTATATTTTTAAGGTCTTTAGTACACTTCTTGATGCATCTTGCCATGTTATCTCCATTCACCATGTTTAATCATTGTCTAATATGCTTAATTTTCTCTTTGCTTTGATATCATGATTTTATCTCATCTCATTATCTTACCCATATCTTTATCATGAAACATATTGTCATCTTCATGCTTATGTTACTTCCATCATGTTATTTCACATCAATGTTGTAACTCATATCATGCCTTACCTTGTCATTTTATCATGTGTATATTTATCATATCTCATTTCTATCTGTATGTTTACTTACTACTGTCCAAACCTTTTTAAACATAAAAATTCTCGATCCAACGTCGAGCCCATTTTCTACCCATGTAAGTCGATCGCCTTCGTGCATCGCATTCAACCTTTTGGTCACCAGACACAAGTCTAGCATCACCTTGCTAGCACCACCGCCTAAACAACGTAATTTAACCGCATTAACATCCAAAGGAAAACCCCATGCATGATAACCATGTTATTATGCATGGTGCATATCATTTGCATTCATAATCGTCACCTTAAGATAATGACCCCCATCTTAACCTAAGTAACCTCTTAGAAAGAAAACTTCATTTCTTGGCCTCACCAAGGGCCACGGAATCACAACTAGCTTTAGGAGAGAGTTCTTACACTCTTGGTGATATTCATCACATGAATCATCACTTCCCCTACTGACTAAATACAACATAGGTCCATCTCAACTAGATCTAGAGAGTTCTTAAACTCTACAATGAGCTTGTACTCATTTCCCCTCTGAATATTGACCATAGTCAATCATTCAGTAGAGGTAGAACTACGCATACTCTGATTCTATACCCGAGGATACGTAGGCGTAAAGTGCGATGCTTTATCGAGTATACTTAGATACTAACCCCTAGGGTTTTTCAAGCCTTTAGCATAGAACCTTTAGCAAACAGATAACAGATAACAAATAACATAATTGAATCAAGAGGTTCCTGTAGAGTACTACAGATATCTAGGATGCTAACACCTTCCCTAGGTATAACCAACCCCCGAACTTAGAATCTTAGTGCATATGCATTGCATTGCGGGAATTCGGTTTTTCTCCCTTCCTTTGGATAAATCAAAGACCGGTGGTGACATTAAAAATACGATCCTAGTTAACCAATAACTATGGTATCCAATTTTCACCGCGACAGCATGTCAATGTGTGGCAAGGGAAAGTCGTCCTTTGGATTTGCCTTGTTTAGATCCCTGTAGTCGACACACATTCTGACCTTTCCGTCCTTTTTTGGAACAGGTACGATGTTGGCTAACCATTGAGGATATTTTGATGTGGCGAGGAAACCCGCGTCGATCTGTTTATGTACTTCCTCTTTGAGTTTTATGGCCATGCCCAAGTGAGTCCTTATCAACCTTTGTTTCACTGGTGGACATTCCGATCTTAACGGTAAATGATGTTCCACGATGCTGGTATCCAACCTGGCATGTCCTGATAGGACCAAGCCAATACATCAGGAAATTCTTTGAGAAGCTTTGTCAGAATCTCTTTAGCAGTTGGACTGAGTAGTGCCCCAATCCTGATTTCTTTTCTCTCTTTTTCTGAACCCACATTGATAATTCCAATGGCTCTTTGTGAGGTTCAATGGACATTTCCTCTTGTCTGAGTTGAAATTATGGTATCAGATATGTGATGTTAAGTGTGATGTTACAACATCACAATCTGTTATATGAAACAAGGCAATAAAATAACAGTAAATCAACACAGAGAATTGTTCACCCAGTTCGGTCTAACAACCTACATCTGGGGGCATACTAAGCCAGGAAGGAAGTCCACTATTAGAAGTATCAAATTACAGACTCAACAAACCAGTTGATAATCCACTAACTTAGTCACTACCCAATGACCCTTCTATCTAAGTCCTCCCTAGATAAGAGACTCCATCTCACTCCCAATCATCGCAATGATGTCTAGCAGTCAACATCTCAGTCACTGCATCAACAGCTTGATTTCCAACAACTTTTCAAACACATAAAAATAGAAGACACACTCCTATAACAATACCTAGACATGACCCTCATGACTAAGAACAATACTTAGAGTTGCTTAACAGCTTCCTCTAAGAACATTACATCTCTTACCTATAGGCTTAGAGATAAACATGATGACCATCCCACAAACTGGGTGGTTCATCAACCAACAGAGCCCTTATAATTTACATGATGGCTGGCTTATCTTAAACTAGGTTACAATGCTTCTATTTATAACCTTTTTCCCAACTGGATTTGGGCTTTAAATCTCAGCATATTAACTGCTACAAATCTGCAGAAGATTCTGCTACTAAATAGATCTTCAATTAAATCTTCAATCAAATCTTCAATTAAATCTTCAATTAAATCTTCATATCTTTTAGCCTTAAAAACAGCAACAAGATCTGCTCCAAATCTGATTGCAACAGAAAATATCTTCTCCAAGATATTCGCCTACAATCTCTCACTCTCTTTAGCAGAATATCTCTCCAAAAACAGAAACACGCAGCCCTAATAAAACAACTCAGAATGATGTTTTATCAACTGATGTCTTAACATCGGGTTTGACATCAGCACAGAATCTGCAACCATTTACAACTTAACCCAACCAGAATGTTAGAAACTCATGTTGAAACATCAACCATGACATCCACATTATTTTACCAAAATTCCAGCCAACTACAAGAACTAACAATCTCCCCCTTTGGCTAATTTTGGCTAAAAGACTTACTAACATTCACAGCACAACCTACAGCAATACCAACCAGCTGCAACAACTAGTAACTCAGCACAAAACAAATTCCCCCTCAAAGCAAGAACCATCATACCAGCTGTTCAAACATGATTACTCCCCCTCAAGCCTATACCAACAAAACTAGGCAACACATGGGCTAACTCTCCCCCTTTTTTGCCACAATTGGAAACCCTCTGAATCTGACAACTGACATACTCTGAACAAAATTCAGACTCAATAGCTGAACAAACATTGGGGTAAATGTATACTGCTGATTTAATCCATTGACATCTTGTCTGACACCATGAAACCAGGTCTAAACTGTCAAGTACATCAAGAACTTCACCAGTAACACAATGTCACGACAACTTCTTCAACAAAAGATCAACTCCCCCTATCTAAGATAATCAGTGCTCCTTTGCAAGAAGAACACCTTAAATGAATGGAAAACATAAGACTCATCTTCACGTCTTCAAGAGTGCACCCTCTGTTCAACACACCTGCTGAACGCTTTCACAAAATGCTTAATCCTCAAATAATCCAAGTACCACACTAGTACAAACAGAAGTTCTCCCCTTATATTTCGCAACTGATGCTCCTTGACCAGTACATAATAGCATTTGGAAAATCCAGACACAGTCTTCATCCATCCAGTCAGGAATGCTTCACACAATCATCCACAAGTTCTGAAGCACACTCACAATGCCTTCCACTGAACTCTAAGTAAACTCCTCTTACTTTGAATTAATAACACACATCAAGACAAGTGTGACATCTCCCATCAATAAAGACCCTCACAAAGTTTTTCCAAAACTGCATAAAATTGTCTTTAGACTTCACCTCAGAAGCATGTGCGCACATGATACAAACAATTAGCTTCACATGGCTAAAACCATTCATGTCCACACCAACATGCCATTCAACAGCCTAATGTCATAACATGTTATCTGACATTATCTCCTCATAAGAGGCAACCAATCTCCACAAGCTTGATCAGCATGCAAGCTTCACAATATATGCACCTTTGCTGCAGAATCCATAGATAAGTACTCCCCCTGTCATGGTTAACTAATGCTCTAGTTGGAGATGAACATTTGAGCACACTTGCTGAGCATATTCACATACTGTACTTTCACTTTTGGAGAACACAACCAAGTATCCTGACTTGTTTGACACTGCTCACAGACTCCTCGAATTCTCAGCTTACTTAAAAGTTTTACTGAGATCCAATCTCTTCAAGAGATACTTGCAGCAGAAGAAAGAACAGCCAAAAAAAAACTTTATGATCATATCACATCACAATTCTCTTGCCATTACATCCACTAGTAGTTGTTTTTACTAGTGAAGTATTCAAATATAGCAGTCATGCTTTTCCAGAACATACTACTAAAAACAAGATCAGAATCTCCACATTCTAATCCACATAGTCAGAAACACCTCTTCTGACAATAATGCTTGAGCATCCAACTCCACATGCACAATCTCAATCATCTTCCATCAACAATCATAATGTTACAACATCATTTGGGACATCAGCTTCCCATTACCATTCAAAGGACTCATTGCACATAGAAGTCCTTCAAGAAGCTCCAAAAACACATCATACCCCATCACATCACAGAAGATCACAAGAACACAAGAACAGTACTCTCTCTCCCCAAGCTTTTCAACTGGCCTTAGCAAGGCCCTCCATAGATAATCACCCAACTCTCCAAAGGCAGTCATTCCCTATCATTCCCCCGTATGATAATTAGGAATACTCCTGATCAGTTGATGAGTATCTTCACCTTCAGACTTCCAAGAATCAATACCTGATCTGCTTCAGTCTTCTCTACATTCTCCATCCAAGGCAGACCTTCTACTTCATCATTCTCCTGTATGACTACGTAGACGCTCCTTAGGCATAATGTAGGCACCAAGCTCCTGAACCAGAGCATAATCATCCTTCACCGAGGATATACTTCACCAGATAATGTCCCAACACAAGTTAGAACATCTGCCACACACCAAGACATCATCACCATGATTCTTGATATGCTCCACCAACTGGACTTACTATTGCATAGTAATCCAAAGAACTAGAGAATTAAACTCTCATCCACCTTCAAGAAGAATAATCTCCTTGAGTCTTCAACTCATCACCCTTCAGCCCAAGAGTAACTTGTTCCAAGACAATCCTCAATAATAACCAGCTGCCACACTCTGATTATCTTGATTCTTCGAATCCACTTCTGAGATCAACCAAATGCCACAGTTTGATCACCTCATTCATGACTCCTCATATGAAAACAACCAAATGCCATATTTTGACCTTTTTCACGTTTGTCAGAACTCTCACAAAGATATCTTGACCCACCAAGGAAACTTGATCTTCAAGTCACATGTTCCACTTGCTCAAAAGCAAACACACTTAGACTCCCTAAGCCATGGTCATGTAACATCTTCTCCTTCCTGAAGCTCCCAAAAACTTCCATGAGAATGATCTTTTTGAAGCATCCTATTGTTCATTCCTGTAGATCACCCTATCATTAGCTGATGTGCCACATCACCAGCTGAGACTCCTGATGTTAAGCTAGATGTTAGAACATTAAGTCATCCAACTGTTGAATTCAGCTCTACCTTCTGCCACTCAGAAGAACCTCCTCCCTTTGCAGAAATAGATTTCCATGCTCTCATAGACTTGATTTAACAATCAAGTTTGAGTAGACAACCTCCATCCAGCTTAGAAACTCCAAAGACTTCAAACCTACCACATCTGAATCTTCAGAAAATAAGTAGTCCAAGACTACCCCATAGCAATACTAAAGAAAGTCACTTCCCTTAGTAGAGCCTTCAGTAGAAAGCCAGAGATAACTGCCACTTATCCTCGACCTTCACAACCAGAGCAAACACCATGCTCCAAACCACATAGATCAGAAATAAACTGATCCAAGCTGTAACCATCAAGATTATGATGTCTTCATAGTCTTCCATCTTCATCTTCAACAGCACCACCATCTGAACAAGTCATTCACAATACTTTTTAGGAACAGATGCTAAGCAATAATCGCAGGTCAACACCTAGGCGACTTGTGAACGAATGTAGAACCCCTCACATGATTCTCCAAACCTCTGATGAAAAGATGTTAAAATAATAGACAAAACATCCTTAATCTTGTCTTTCAAGGATAATCAATTAAATACTTGTGAATTTCACAGATAGCAATTGATCCCTGTGGTTTAACCCTTCTTCAGATTCCTGCATCTTCTGAATCTTCTTCATGACAGACCATTATGACAACCATTCATACCACAAAAGCCTTCCAGGTTAGTTCAGTGACTTGATCTTTTACTCCACCATGAGCAAAGACTTGAAATGATGTTTCAACATCAGTTCTGACATTAGTCTAAATCACATTAAACATCGCCTATGTATTTGGAGACTACAATCATATAATCCACACATATCTCTTGTAGGGAACACACGAGAACATATCAACATATGATCAACTTCCAAGACCAGACCGACAAAACTGCAGTAACTTGCATAACACACTCTTTCAGAAGCTTCTTCTTATAAGCACAAGGTTCAGACCTCTTGTCTAACTTAAGAGTGATAACTACCATCCTTCTGCATAAACATACCATAGATAATCTGCTACTTCCAATCCTTCAAGCCACAAAACTGAACACATACTCTAGGATGTATTTTCCCTATAAAATTATCCTCACACATTTTAGTTTAAACAAGGATCATTTCCTTCTCTTCTACTATCAAGATAACTACCTTTTCTTCAACCAGCTCCAACTAAAATGCTATGATATTATGAACAGTATCTCAAAAATTGTTCAACTTCACAGCTTCAGTGATCCTTAAAAACAGCTACACTCTAATAGGTCTTTGACTTAGTATTTACCATAAACTGCTGATGTGTAGCGTGATGTCGAGACATTATAATTGACAAATTAAGCTCAGCTTCTTTCTTGATGAAACTTCCTCCAGTTCATGATTTTGAAAATCAGAAACATGTATCTTCACAAGAGAATTCATCTTCAGATATACCAGAACTAAATTTGACATCATAACCAGGAAGATCCTCCTAATTAGGTCACCACAACTAAGCTTAAGAGATAACTTATCAAGATCTTCACTCCCGCATGAAAGATTTGACAGTGATACTCTTTTGGTTTGGTTCCACCCTCTTCTTTCACCATCAAGAAAATTGATAAAGAAGGAATTAATGTTCTGGACAAATTGTTCTTCAATGCCTGATTTGAAATATATTCTTCTTCAAAAAAAAAATAGAAACTTCCATGTCATGCAGTCTTTAATAAGATCCAGTCACCTTTTGATCACTTCTTTCCAAAAACAAAGATATGAGATAATCCTCAAGTATATTTGGCATCTCTAACCAAACGGTTGAAATTGTCTTGCATAAACTCCAACATCAAAGAATATCATGCTGAGGAGACCAAACACTAATGTCTTTCCAAGAGAATACCTTCCTAGAATCTCACCACCAGAGATACAAGAACCAACCAGGGTTACATCAGATACCATGCAGCGGAACACACAACAACTCCTCAACAACCTTCAGACACTACTCAATAATCCTTGCACACCATCACCATAAACCAAGTGCCAACAAATCAAACTCACAACAGCAGTTCTCCTAATAACAACAGACAGGTCCAATACATACCCTGTCATGAATAGTCCATCCTTCACTTCAAGGGATCATACAAACAACTATATGAACTGACCAAGTCCATAACTCAGCAAAATTATCTTAATTGCTCATGAACCAGAAATTATCTTCCCTAGATCTCATCTAAAAATAGACAGGATGCCTGCTCTGATACCAATTGAAATTTTGGTATCAGATATGTGATGTTAAGTGTGATGTCACAATATCACAATCTGTTATATAAAACAAGGCAATAAAAAAATAGTAAATCAACACAGAGAATTGTTCACCCAGTTCGGTCTAACAACCTACATCTGGGGGCATACCAAGCCAGGAAGGAAGTCCACTATTAGCAGTATCAAATTACAGACCTAACAAACCAGTTGACAATCCACTAACTTAGTCACTACCCAATGACCCTTCTATCTAAGTCCTCCCTAGATAAGAGACTCCATCTCACTCCCAATCATCGCAATGATGTCTAGCAGTCAACATCTCAGTCACTGCATCAACAGCTTAATTTCCAACAACTTTTCAAACACATAAAAATAGAAGACACACTCCTATAACAATACCTAGACATGACCCTCATGACTAAGAACAATACTTAGAGTTGCTTAACAGCTTCCTCGAAGAAAATTACATCTCTTACCTATAGGCTTAGAGATAAACATGATGACCATCCCACAAACTGGGTGGTTCATCAACCAACAGAGCCCTTATAATTTACATGATGGCTGGCTTATCTTAAACTAGGTTACAATGCTTCTATTTATAACCTTTTTCCCAACTGGATTTGGGCTTTAAATCTCAGCATATTAACTGCTACAAATCTGCAGAAGATTCTGCTACTAAATAGATCTTCAATTAAATCTTCAATCAAATCTTCAATTAAATCTTCAATTAAATCTTCAATTAAATCTTCAATTAAATCTTCATATCTTTTAGCCTTAAAAACAACAACAAGATCTGCTCCAAATCTGATTGCAATAGAAAATATCTTCTCCAAAATATTCGCCTACAATCTCTCACTCTCTTCAGCAGAATATCTCTCCAATAACAGAAACACGCAGCCCTAATGAAACAACTCAGGCTGATGTTTTATCAACTGATGTCTTGACATCGGGTTTGACATCAGCACAGAATCTGCAACCATTTACAACTTAACACAACCAGAATGTTAGAAACTCATGTTGAAACATCAACCATGACATCCACATTATTTTACCAAAATTCCAGCCAACTACAAGAACTAACATGAGTAGTCAGGAGATCTCCTCTGGAATTTCGTCGTCGACCTCTTCTTCAACCCCAAACACCGGGAATTCAAAGTTGGGAGAAGGCATCGGATTGTATGTTTCAACGGGGTTTAAATCAAGCAATCTGCATGATGTGATGATTCGCGTTTAGAAGAGATTGAGAAAATGCAAGTGGGTACAGTGTATATTTTATTACTGCTTGTTTTTATTATTTGAATTGTTTTTTAGGATTACCATTTTCTGAAAAACGAAAAGAGAAAACAGCAATTAATACGAAAATTACAGAACGACGTTATTTTATTTATGAACAAGTCGAATCTTGAAACTACAACCCTATAAAACAAAACTCTGTCGCTTTGGGCGAAGCGAAGAGGGAAAATTTACAGAAAGCGAGCCCTATCAAAACATCCGTTTCACCTGGGCAGGGTGAAAGGTTAAAGATGGAAATTACTTTGACTTATGAACAATCTTCGGAACATCGACAGCAACCCATTGGCGGCGAACTCCTCGGTGAATCACAAAGTCTGGCACCTTCCTTGATTTGTCTTCAGAAATAACGCTGATTTCTGGTGGAGCTGGATCATTGGAATCTGTCTCCCAGGCAGAGTTTTCGTAAGAGGATTCCTCTGTTGTATTTTGCAGAGTATTTGTGCTCTCAGGTATATCTCCCCATCCAGTCGGCTGGATGTCTTTGAGCCTGATACAAGAGCTTTTGAGAGCGGTGTACTTGACCATGTAGTCGAATTTTCCACTCGGTTGTCCCAAGGTATCCCACACTTCTTTGGAACTGGAGGAGTCATCCCTTTCGATGACGTTGACCTCGGGAAAAGCGTAGTTAATGAATTCTAGTCCTGCAAACGTTGCAAATTCATCTTCGTGCTGGGTGCTTTCAGGATACCCTGGGTGTCGATCCCATGACATGGTGGGGACACAGGTATTCTATTTAATGAGGCTCACCTGATTTTCATTGTTCGGCTGACTTTCTTGCCCTAAGTCTCCTGGATATGGTTGCCACATCTGCAGACCATCCATCGGGCCAGAGTAGGCGTAATCAAAATTGTCTTTCATCGGAGTGTCTTCCTCTAATGAATTTGGTGGAGCACGACATCCTTCCGGATCACAATCTCCATGTATCATTTCGACGTCTGACCTTGGTATAAATCTCGGACTTTGTGCGGGATAGCAAAATGGCGTAGCCACCTCTTCCTGAGACATATAACTGTCCTCGTTGAGATAGGACTTCCATTCTTCCTCCGTATCGGAGGAATCTTCCTCGTTGATAGCATGGACTGCCTGAGGTACTGGGTGAAGGAAACCTCCATTGTGGAAGAAGTTCTGAATGGGATGAAGACTTTCATCGTTGGCAGTTGTCTGGGTACAGGTCGCGGAAAAACCAAGACCCTTCTTTGTCCTATTGTCAGAAGGAATGACAAGCTGTCCCCATCCTGTTGTATCGGTACTCTCGACCGCTTTAATAGCATCTTTGTATGAGGAAATCAAAGTTCTTCCTTCTGATTTACCGCCACTGTGTAACGAAAGAGTTTGGAACTGGGTTCTGATTATCCCTTCTGGTTCCACATAAGTGGATGATGATAAATTGCTTACGAGCAAAGCCTGTTCCCCACAGACAGTGACAAGTTGACCGTTCTGGATGAACTTTAGCTTTTGGTGGAGGGTCGAGATGACCGGCCCAGCCTGATGTATCCAAGGTCTTCCTAATAAACAATTGTACGTTGCCCGGATGTCCATGACCTGGAAAGTGACTTGGAAAGTGTGATGACCAATGGTTATGGGAAGGTCGACTTCGCCGATAAACGTTTTTCTGGATCCGTCGAACGCTTTGACGACGACCTCGCTGGTTCTCATCGGAGGGCCTTTGAATGATAATTGCATTAAAGTGGACTTCGGAATAACATTCAGGGCTAACCCTGTGTCTACCAGTACGCTGGCTAAAGCATCGTCCTGGCAGTTGACTGTAATATTGAGTGTCATGTTATGACGGCAACCTTCTTCAGGTAATTCCTCATCACTAAATCCCAAATTATTGTAGGAAGTGATGTTAGAGATAATGATATCGAATTGACTGATTGTTACATCCTGTTCCACAAAGGCTTGCTCCAAGACTTTCTATAGAGCCTCCATGTGCGCTTCTGAACTTAGTAACAGTGATAATACCGAGATCTTTGAAGGAGTCTATAACAATTGATCGGCAATGTTGTATTCACTCCTTTGAATGAGCTTCAGTATCTCATCATCATTTTTCGAAAGGTCGGGATTACTGGATTGACCGACTGGTGGATCGAGAAGTTCCGTCTTAAGTTCCTTTTCTTTGTTGGACTCTCCAACTCCTCTGTTGAAGATTCTACCGCTCCGCGTTACACGAATGACATCTGCAATATTTACGACGGCGGGTAATGGAATTTCCTTTCCATTTTCGATTATCGTTGCACTGTATTTGTAAGGGATTGCCTTAGTTGATTCGTACGGTAGTGGTCCCGACAAATAGATGACTATGGGAACCTTCTGATTTTTCTGACCATCGTACGTGATCTCGATCCGTTCCTGGCTGGGAACTCTGGATTCGTCAAGTAGAGGAATGATGGAAAAAACATCCATATTCTCTGATGATCAGAGATTACGACAACGTCCTCTATTTGATTAGCAAGATAGTTCGGCGTCCAGTTGATGGGTCCAGAGCCCGGATATGGGCGAATCTCTCCTCGATCGACCTGACCCTGGAGAGCTGCTCGTACAAGGTAACATCGTTGGTTACTTTCCGAACAGACTCTGTAACGTTCATAGTTATGTGGCGGCACCTGGCCACGCCCGCTTTGAATACAATGTAACCTCACTAGGTTAGCTTCCACGGATCGGACATCCTGACTCTGACGCCGAGCATGGTTTCTGTTATTGATACTAATTTGCTGAGTATCTTCATCCATGTAGATTAGCATCCACCAGTGATTTAACAAGTGCTGAAGTGCTTCCGGGACAAGGGCACAACCTTGATCGTTTTCGTAACCCGCTTTACAGCTTTGATAATCATGTGATAATAGGAACCCGAGTCAGACCTGCTCAGCATGTAACTCTACCAGGTTGGTATTCATTAAATGAATATCGAAGATCTGAACCATGTTGATCTGATAGGGATCCCTATCATGGTAGTCTTGGATCCATCCAAGATCCATCTGACGCTGGAGGGCCTTCTGTATGAAAGAGCATCCCTGTTTGTTTACTGAGCAAGTCAGACAGGAACTGTAATCGTGTCGCAGCAGATTATGATACTGGCTTTGCATTGAGTGCATTGCCACCAAGTTGACATTCATCGCACGGATGTCGTGGTTTTGAATGACGTTGGAATTCGTATAGACCTTGGTAACTCCACGAACTCGGTGCTCTTGGATCCACCTGAGATCCATTTGTTCCTATAGAGCTTATTGCACCACAGAACACCCTCGATTACTCTTAGAGCATACATCACATCGATGATAATTGTGAGGTGGCACATGGCCATATCCACTTTTTCTACAATGCATCTTGAGCATGTTGGTCCTTAACAAGAGTACATCGTGAATTTGATAGACATTGTCAGATTCTCCTTTTATCAGGTTGACTACAGCTTTCTCATGTTGAGGCAGCGGGTTTGTGAGAACATTGGGATTCGTATCTTTGAAAGATAAGAGCCCTCTCTTAACAAGCTTTTGCACGTCGGATTTGAAATTAAGACAATTCTCTATGTTATGCCCTGATCCTCCTTGATGATAAGGGCATGTCTGGTCCACCTTAAACCAAAACGACGGATTTTTCGGTACCGTAAGAGGGGACTTAGTCTGGATGTGCCCCTTGGCCAGTAGTAACGGAAATAGCTCTGCGTACGATACAGGTATAGGATCGAATCCTTGTGGCCGCGTTGTACGGTTGTTGTTGTACGGAGGACGAGCCTGCTGAAGTGGCCGTTGTGTCCTTTGCTGGTTAGGTTGGCTCTGCACAACCTAAGGTTGATACGTAGAAACAGGCGGAGGGTTGATAGTAGGAGTTACAGCTGCTACTGGTTGATAACGTCGCCTTTGCTTTCCGAGAGAGATATTCCCAATATCTTGCTCTTTTTTCTTAGGGAGAGCACTACCGCATCTTTTTGCACTACTTGATGATCCAGCGTCTTTTCCCAAACGTCCCTCTCGGACGACTTCCTCAAGACGCACCCCTATACCGACCATTTCGGTAAAATCACTGGGCGCAATGGCAACCATTCTGTCATAGTAAAATGAATTTAAGGTCTTTAAGGAGATTTTTGTCATCTCTTTTTCCTCAAGAGGTGGAAAAAGTTGGGCGGCAATCTCACGCCATCTCTGAGCGTACTCCTTAAAGGTTTCCTTGTCCTTTTGCGACATCGATCTGAGCTGATCTCTGTCTGGTGCCATGTCCAAATTGTACTTGTATTGTTGGACGAAGGCAGTGCCTAAATATCTGAACATGCTGATCGTAGCACGGTTTAAACCCATGTACGATTTTAAGGCAACACCGATTAAACTATCCTAAAAGTAGTGAATCAGTAAGTCCTGATTCTCGGTCTGAGCTGACATTCGTCGAGCGTACATCACTAGGTGGCTCTGAGGGCAAGAGTTACCCTTCCACTTTTCAAAGTCGGGCACTTGGAATTTGTGCGGGACTTTCACATTGGGGACCAAGCAGAGATCTGCGGCGTCCTTCCCAAATAGATCCTGACCGCGAATGGCTTGCAGTTCCTTCTGCATTTCTAGGAACTGCTCCTAGAACTCATCCATTCTGTGAAACATAGTTTCCTTTCTACCCAAAGGTATCTGTGGAATTTGTCCTTTCGGGACAGTGTGCACCACAGGGGGTGGTACCGTTACTACGGCCGTGAATCTTGGCGTTTCCCGATGTTTGTAACCTTCAGGAGTCCTCAGTATGCCTCTGGCATCCTCGCTTTCGTGAAGTTTGTAACCTTCAGGCCCAAGCGGCTTCTGCTATGATTCCCTGATCTTCAGTGATCAGCGGAACATATCCTTCCGGGATATAGTTAACAGGCATTCCCCAGGGACGATCTTTCGGCATTTGATACCTAGGATCAAACTTCTCCACTATGGGCATTGAGGTGATCTCTGAGATCATAGTCCTTTGTAGCTGAGCTTCTACCATGGGTTGCATGTCGTTACGAAGCTTTCTCATATCCTCTCTTAGAGTGTCGATCTCTTCCTTTAACTCTCTGTTCTCCTCCTCAAGATCATCCATCTTTTTCTGACGATTGGCCTGATTATTGTACGAATGCGACAATTTGACTCTAGATCCGAGACACAAATGTGAGATTCGTAGCTAAGAAGAGTACGTGACGTTAGAATGATGAATGCAATGATTATATTAATTGTTTTTTGGTTTAATCAAAATAAACTTTGACAATTAGATTGCAAATATCAAACAGTGGGGAAACCCCGTTTTATTGAATTCGAAGATTGCGGAAACGAAAATACAGTAGATTACAAAGTGTGGAAACAGAAACCTAAGCTAATGGGTCCCGAGTCCTCTCTGAGGAGAACTCAGATGCTGATTCTGGTATTTTCCTTTTCTTTGACCTAGGCTCTTGGGCCGTTGTCGGGTTGTCATTCCTTTGCCAAGTGAAAGGAGTGAGCAAATTCCTCTGGTCATCTTGATTCTCTATAGCATGCTGCTCCAATATCTCAATCAGAGCATCCTTATCTTTTAGTAGTTGCTGTATTTTGATAGACTCCACGTTGAGAATGCGGTATTTGTTCTTCCAAGACCTCCTCTCCCGTTGAACTTTGTTGAGAGTAACCTGAAGTTTTTCCGTTTCAGTCATGAAGTACATGACAGATTCCCTTGGTGGAAGAACTCCGTGACGAGTATAAGGCATCTTTAGCTTAAGAGCTCTAGTTTGTACCCAGTGGAGCTAAGGCTCCAATGAGACACAGTCCGGTTTTCCTAGAGACTCCCTTCCTTTCTTATGAACATGTTTCCAAGCGTGCACTATTTCCATCTTTAGTGCTCTGTCACTTTCTCCTTCCTTGAAGAAAAGATCTTCCAGATGAGCATTCTGTGGGATGTACCTCATCGGGTATCCAAATTGACGATGAACGAGAATTGGATGGTAGTTGATTCCTCCCTTAGTTCCTATAAGGGGTACGCGTCTGCGAGCAAAGTAGGCACAGGGTTTCCAATGAGAAAAACCTTAATGGAGTTGATATCGACGAGGTTATTAATGTTGGGAAACAGAAATAACCCGTAGGTGAGCAGAACAAAGATGCTTTCAAAAGCAGTCACGTTCCCGATACTAGCGAAATACAGGGCCTTCTTTGTCAAGAACTGGCCTGGAAAACCTTGGATGCCACCCTTAGTGGTCATGTGAGCCCTGACCTCTGACTCATCCAAATAAATTGCTCTTGCATTGGTCTGATCCTTTGGAATTTCTTCCAGTCGAGAAAATGGAGCTTGATCAGTGATGTGTAAATCAATCAGATGAGAATATTCCTCCAGCGTCGGTGCGAGCTGGTAATCCGGGAATGTGAAACAGTGATAAACCGGATCGTAAAACTGAATGAGTGCCTCCAGGATTCCCTCAATCACCTGGACCCTCAATAGAGATAGTAGACCTCCGTACTTGGCTCTGAAAGCCTCTTGGTTTATGATCATTCTCGCCAAACCTCTCAAATCCTCTAGTTTCGGAACCTTGAAAGTGTACTTATGAGTTCTCCTTCTACCAAAATCCATCAGCGCAATCTTTTTCTCTGATATTTGCAATCACAGTCTTAGTTTAATTTGAAAAAGAGAGACTAGAAGATAAATTTTTTCTTTTTTTTAATGTTTTTTAAATGAATGCATGAATGCAACACACAAAAACATAGAAAAAACATAGGGTCAAAGGGTCGTTGTCATGGAGTCAAGGCTCTACCCATCCCAAAGGTTTACTAGTGATTTTTGTGCCTGTCTCTCATCATCATCAACTCTTGTCGAGAAAACACCAGCGGGCCGGGAACCGTGCTAGGTGGTGTTTTTCGAAGAGTCCTCAGAAGAGGGTGGCATCGCATGACAACTATTTCCGCTAGCCTCTGCGCCACTAAAAGGGGTTTTTCCTAGGTGTATACTCAATCTTTCAATATGCGGCATCACACGCATTCCCATTAGCAGAAAAATAAACACATATATCAATTAGGAAAAACAATATATATATTTGTCCTAATGTCCTAGACTTTAAAAAGTTATGAATCCTATGTTCTTGACAGAAAATGGCTCCCCGGCGGAGGCGCCATTCTGTGGTATCTTCCCAATTTAAAGGTTTTGACCTAAGATCTTAGTAAAGTCAGCAAAAAGTCCTATCCCAGTGAAATTCAAAGAAGAAAGAAAGAAGGGCCCCCCGGTGGGTGCCACCTTTCAAGGTTTCTACCTAGGAGACGGGAAGAGAACAAGATCTCGAAGTCCCCAGCAGAGTCTTCATTTTCTGTGGAAAATGGCGACGATGATGACTAAGGTAAGATAGATCCTAATGACACTTCCCCAGTGAAGTCGCCATTTTTCTGTAGCGAGCGATTTTGGACGTGGTTGTGAAGCACTATCGCTTTGGTATCTACAGTTCAATTCATTTTTTATCCTATTGAAGCTGATGAAGGAAGGGAAATAGATGTCTCCAATTAACCTTGCTTGCAAACTGAGTTTAAACAGATGACAGTTGGTTTACAGATGCCGTTGAGATTGTGGGTCTCTCCTAGGTTATTTTGTTGAAAAGTGGCGTTTGGGCTATTGGTTAAGATGTTAGGACTGATGTTTTGTTGATTGGTGTATGGACGTATGGGATTTTGGGTTTTTGATGAGTGTGCTCGCTAAGATTTTTCATTCAATCTTATGCCTACATATTCTCGTTTACCGAACAGGGAAATCAGAGCGATCGTAGTTCCTCCTATTCTATGGGAGGAAATTGGTTGTTTTGGTGTCTTGTTCAAAGCCCAAGACGTGAAGCTAAAAGTAGTTTGTATCTTGTTCAAAGCTCAAGATGTGAAGCTGAAGGTTGATTTGTATCTTGTTCAAAGCCCAAGATGTGAAGCTAAAGTGGGTTGACCTTAGAGAGAATTTGTCATCTCTAAAGAGTCTGTTTGTCACACTGTTAGGTGACTGGTTATAAAGGAGAATTACTTTAACTGGGATATGTGAATCCATCAATGCCATAATTTCCTTTATAAGGGATTTTAACCTGAAGGAGAAGACTTTAACTCAGTGTAGAGCAATGCCATCTTTCCTTAGGAATTTACCATGCTAAAAGAGGGACAGTGGCATGGATGTAAATAATCTAGAGGCTTGCCGCTGACAGCAGTTAGATGAAGGAGTTGTTGATGTTTACATACTGTGAACGAGGCACAACTTTGATGCTAAAAGGTTGATTGGCTCAACCAGGGTTTTCTTATACAAAGCCTAAGAGGAGGCAAGTGGCTGACTTTTTCAGGGAAAATGTTCTTTCTGTCTTGTACAAAGCCCAAGATTGGGGCTAAAAGGGTCTGATTCCACAAGAGAATATTTTTGTGTGTCTTGTACAAAGCCCAAGACGGAGGCCAAAGGTTTTATACTCAACAAGAGAGTTATTTTGTATCTCGTACGAAGCCCAAGATGGAGGCTAAAAGTTGTTTGGCTCAATCAAGAGCCTTTTTGTATCTCGTACAAAGCCCGAGATGGAGGCGAAAGGGGGGATTGACTCAGCAAGAGAGTCTTTTATGTTATCTCGTACAAAGCTTGAGATGGAGGCTATTTGACTCAACAAGAGAGTCTTTTGGGTGTCTTGTATGAAGCCCGAGGCAGAGGCTAAAAGGTTACTGTTTCAGTTGAGTGACCAGCATGTTGGTTCAAAGAGAAAATCAGTTTTTATATGAGCAACGTTGCACTCATGGGTTTGATCAGAGGATCAGGAATATTTCCTGTTCTTTAAGGAAAAGGGAAATCCAAAGGGTATTGAGACGGTCCGAGTCTACGGGGTTCCTTCCTATTCTTGAAGGGTGCTTGAGAATGTCTTTGACACTCAAGGAGATTAGACTGTCCAAGTCTAGAGTTTTATCTTTCGTACTATGCGTAAGCAACAGTGGTAGACTCTTTGAAAGATTGTTCTATTAAGATGACTAATATATGTTCCTATACCTCTAGGAGGTCGTCGGGACAATTTGTACGAAGCCCAAGAGGAGGCTGGAAACTTTTAAGAAGCCGAGGGAAAATTTGTACGAAGCCCAAGAGGAGGCTATCATTCCCGGAGGAAGAAATCATTTATACGAAGCCTAAGAGGAGGCTGTGAATACTTCTAAGAAGCCGATGGGTCCTTGTACAATGTCCAAGAGGAGGCATGGATGCTTTTAGGAAGCCTGCGGGTCCTTGTATAAAGCCCAAGAGGAGGTGGATGCTTTTAAGAAGCCTATGGGTCCCCAAAACCTGAGAAATTCAAGACAATCAAGCCAGGAAAGTTTGAGAATTTGGAAGAAACTCAAGAGATGCCATTCACGGAGAAAAGTTTATCTCTGGGGAGTAGAGTTTCTTGACAACTCCTAGGGGTGACAGCCGAAGAGAAGACTGTATCTGGTGCTCCTATTTGGGATCTACCTTGTCTATTTCTAAGAGTGACAGTCTGTGAAAAGGTTCACCGAGAATGCTGCCTTTCACGTCTCCATATTGTTTAGCCCCAAGAGGAGGGAAAACTGTGTCTGGTAATCCCATGAGGATCTAGTTTTGACTGCATTTTAAGAGTGATCAATGGGGCTTTACCTAGTTCTAGACGTAGTTGCCGGGGAAACTCTAAATATCTATACTATTATTACACAGTTGATATGAGTTAATGAAAGGAGAATTACAGTGAGCAGCCCCACAATACAGTTATATATATATGAAAGCAGTAAATGAAAGAGAGTAAACACTTACTCGGTTGTAGAGCTTCCATGCTGTTTTGTTAGTTGTTCAACAAAGAAAGATTGAAACAACAGTATATTTCAAAATCAAAGGAGAAAGTGCTTTGAAAAGGAAATGGTTGGGGCTTACAGCTCAAGGAGAGGCCCAAAATTTTACCAGTGATCGCACTGTTGTTTGTACAGGGACTTATACAAGTGACTGAGGCCCAAGAAAGGTTTTCTGTACAAAGGAATGAGTCTTACACTCTCTCAAGAGGCCCAAGAGTTTTAAAGAAAAAAGAGAGAAATGGGGCTTATAACACGAGGGTAGGCCTCAGATGATTTGACTTTGAAATGGCGATCGCGCCGAGGTTTCTTTTAACGCAGAGGGACTTATACAATATCCGAGGCCCAAAATTATTTTTGTTAAAAAGGGGTTGGGTCTTACACTCTAATAGAGGCCCAAAAGTTTTGAATGGGTCTTATAGCTCGAGGAGAGACCCAAGGTTTGTTTTAAACGGGCGATGATCGCGCCGAACTTTTTGAAATACAACGGGACTTATACAATAAGTGAGGCCCAAAATAGGTTTGTATTTACAAAGGATTGGGTCTTACACTCTAATAGAGGCCCATGAGTGTTTGGAAATGATCTGTGAGGGTGAAAATCAAAGAAACCCTAATTTGTTTCCCTTTGAAAGTAAATATTTAAAGAAAATCAAATAAAAATGATAAAAATACCAAATAAGTTTGAATAAACCACTTGTGATTTTTGTTTAAGGTTTGAAAAATGAGGTTTTAATCGCAAGAGATATTAAAACTCATTTGGTTGTGATTTTCAAAGTAAATATTCATTTTTAAAATGTTTAAAAACAATTAAAAAGGAATTTATTCACAAAAATACTAATTATATTAAATAAATAATATAAGTCTAATTTATTTTTGGAATAAAATATTTCAATATTTTTGTGGTTTTTTGCAAAAAGAACCAATAAAAAATGATTAAAATTGAGAGAGTTATTAATTTTCTAATTAATTAATAAAACATGAAAATATTGGAAAAAATGGTAAAGTGTGAAAAAACACAAAATGGCATGGGTGGGGTTTGAACCCACGACCTCAAGGTCACAAGGCGTGCGCCTTACCACTGGGGTGGTGATACATCAATTGTTTGAAGTGAAAACACAAATATACAAGTCATGCCTTGGTTTTAGGCCTAGCCTAAGGCAAGGCAAGGCAAGTTTTGGCTTAGAAACGTGAAGGTCATAACTTTCTCATTTCTTAATGGTTTGAGACAAAGTTTATATGTATCTGGACCATAATTTCACAAGGAGTCCAATTGTGGTGGTA
Source organism: Lathyrus tuberosus (assembly GCA_022829125.1). Classification (NCBI taxonomy): domain Eukaryota; kingdom Viridiplantae; phylum Streptophyta; class Magnoliopsida; order Fabales; family Fabaceae; genus Lathyrus; species Lathyrus tuberosus. The sequence continues at coordinate 4,093,554 of JALAZF010000295.1, read as the reverse complement.
GTTTTTTCAGATCATGCTTCCTCCTCAAAATTCGATAGTGGTTTTGAAAAAGACCTATAATTGCATTTTCTATGCTACACTTTGATACAGGCATGAATTATATGATCAATTGGTTCAAACACAACATATATAACATGTATGAGGTGTGCATGATCAGTGGACTTCAAAGCATTGCATATTTTGGAAAGTTCAAGTCATTAGACTTACCTCTTTTTGAGCTTTTTGGAGTTTTTGGGCAATCTGTCAAGCCTCTTGTTCCAGAAATGATTTGATGCTTTAGACACACTCAAATGATCCCTTAGAAGCTTTTAGGATGATTGGAATCAGCTGGTACCAGCAAAAACACAAACTGGCCCTTTCTTGCAAAAGGGGTTAAGAATGACCAAAATAACAACTCCCTCAAATGGTGTTCCAGATGGGGGGAACCATTTGGGATAGTTCAAGGATGTTATTTGGAGTGTGTTTGAGGTTTTATCTGGTTTGGAAAGTGACTGAATCAAGACATGGCTTGAAAAATGCACAAATGGCCTATTTTGAGGTTTTGAGAGGTAACTTTGTGATTTTGTGATTACAGGTCACTTGTGAGAGTTTGGATCACCTACATATGATGTTTATGAGGTGTGTGTGCGATTGGTTTGATTGGAAAAGCTCTCAAACTCAAAACTCAGAGTTACCTTGCTAAAGAAGGCATTTTTGCCAAGAGAACGGGATTTTGAGAAAAGCATCTGTTTGATGGCTTTGGTGTACTCAAACTGATCACAATTGAGCTCTATTTATAGTAGAGCACGTTTGTTTTGCAAGGAATAGTGAATGGGAACTGCTGAGTAGGGTTGGCCAATGTTGGCAAATGAAAATCCAAGTCTCCTCTAGCCATTGACTAGAGGTTAGGGTACAGGCTGCTGGTTCGCTTGGTCTTGGATAAGTCTTGACTGAATTCAGTTGGAAATGGCTCAGTTCATGCCACCTTGGTGCTTCCATTGAATGCTCCATTCCAAAATTGGAGTCTTGTCCTTATTTTATGCAATTATAGGTTTGGCATGCTAATTCTTGTTCCAAGGACTTTGGAGGCTTGGCTCAGTGATTGTCCCCTTTAGATTTGATCCTCAGAAGTGTCCAAGATGATGACAAGGCTTGGAATTGGCTGACTTTGGCAAATCGACCAAAAATGCAAAATTCTACCTTGCCTTATCAATTTTCAGCAAGGCATTTTGCCACTACCATATCTCATGGCTCAAGTGGAGTTTGATGATGTTCTTAGCCATTTTGGAAAGCCCTTGCATGATACAATAACTGTTTGATCATAATTGGTCTTCATACCTTTTGGATCCAAGTGAAAAATCCCCCTACGTTTGGAAAAAAGTGAAGGCAGATTCTGACTTAGTGAAATTTTCACTAAATGTTGGAAAAAAGTGACTTTTCTTGATTTTGATCACTCCATAACTCAAAATCCATGAGGAATTTGGAAATAGGTCAGTTTTTAGCTTTTGTAGAAGGCAATGAGATCTACAAATTAAACTTTGGATGGGAAAAAATGGCTTTGTGGTTTAGGAGTTATGACCCTCCAAAGTTGGTACCTTTGCCACTTTATTTCATAACTTAGAAAATTTTCTAAGTTTTTATGGTTACCCCTTTACAAGTTATCCCATTTTCTTTGGTTTTTCTTGATGAATGATGATTCAAATCATACATTAACATCATTTTAGGGTTAAAAATCCATTTTTATGAAAAATCTTAAAAAGTCAAAGTTGACTTTTGTGCACAGTTGACTTTTTATCCGATGAATTCCAAACTATGCGATCCTCTATGAAATCAAGTCCTTGACCTAAATCAAACTTGATGGATTGATTTAATAGGTGTTATAGGGTGTATTGAATCATGTCCTAGGGTTTGGGAGCATGTCCTGGTCAAAAGTCAAAGTTACAGTTGACTTTTCTCGCAAAACCCTAACTGTGATTCAGATGAAAATGAAACTTGTTGATCAAGCTTCTTGGATTAATCCATTGTTGTAAATGGATCAATGCGGTATATTGGAGACCCTCAAATCTTCTCTTGAGTTCTTGGCTCATGTTTTGTCCCAAAAGTCAACTTAGGGGTGAATTTGGTCAAGAAACCCTAATTCCTGATTTTTTGTTGAATGCATCCCCTGAGGCTAAATTGACTTGGTGATTGGGTCCATGAGGTTCCATGGAGCATATTAGGATATGCTTTGAAGAATTGGCTCATGCCCAGAGGAAAATCTCCATCTGGAGGCCCTGGTCGACCAAAACCCTAGTTTGGTGACACTTGGGATCTTGAGGCTTGATCCACCTAGAAGGGAGCAGCCTTGTGCTTAATCCTTGAAGTGGGAGTTCTCTTGATCCATTGGGCATGTTTGAGAGTGTAGAAAAGTTGAATATCATGTCATCCCTTGATTGATCCTTTGTCTAAGAGCTCTGAGAGGGCTTGAAACCCTAATTTTGACTGTAATGAATGCTCAACAATTCCTTGAGGAGATTGATGAGGTAAAAAGGTACATCCCTATTGTGATGATGATTTGCACAATGATGGAAAATCTTAGTGGTCAAAATTTGGGGTATGTCACCTCATGTAAGGCTCATGCGCAATACACGTTAACTTTATTAAGTGTTTTAGAAGTGTTATGAGATGAGAAGAGAGGACTCAAAGGAGAAGAAAACACTAAGGGGAAACTAAAGTTCCTAATGTTGTCATGCAAAAATGGCCCTATAGTTGAGTTTGAAAGGGAAAAGTCTACCTAAGTTAGCATGCAAAGGGAAGCCTAATGCTAATCCTACTCCAAGCTTAATCGAAAATTAAGTTGGACTAGGTAGCTCTAAGGGAGTGAATCCAAGACTTAAACAAGTCTTGAGATTCAAGGGAAGAAAAAAAGTGAAAGAGATGGAAAAGAAAAAGGTGAATAAAACAAACAAACAGTGGCTACAACAACGCCTCTGCACCTGTACAACAGTTAAAGACAGCACACAAGCAAGACAGCTTTCAACAGCTAACAATTTAGCACAAAGATAGGTGTAAAAGCCAGCAGGCAGCAAGTGCAAACAATAGACAACACATATAACAACATGTATGCACATAAGCGGCATCATGCATCCAAACAAGAAATGATTGCAAATGAACATGCATAACAAGGCAAATCAAGCATAGAGGTTGCAAACATCAAGGATGAACAAACATGATCATGTTAAAAAACTCAAGAACAAGCATACTCAACAACATTGCACAATTTAAACATTGAACAAAACAATCATGCACAAGCAACCATGGAGACAAACATCAATCATGCATTATGTGTCCAGCAAGTTGAGCATCAACCAAGAATTAACATGATTTGAATGTGTGTACAACATGTTCACCGCATCAAGAACGTAACAACGCAAACATGTTCATAAGCGATACAAATCGAAGAGTCGCGTGTCGGAAAATTGTGTTCATGCAATAGTGTGAGGTGCAACAGCTCATGCCACAAATCATCATCATATCAATCCATAAGGTTTAGACATGAAAAGGATCTCAAACAACCAAGAAAATGCAAGAAAATCAAATTCTGCTTCAGTGGTAACCGATTACAGCATAACTGATAACCGGTTAAACAGTTCAAAAATGCACAAATACGCTGAAAAATACACAGTGTAACTGGTTACAGCGTAACTGCTAACCGGTTACACTGGGACAGTGGTGAAAAAAAATCAGTTTCAAAAGCACTCTTTAGCAGCAAATCACTTATGTAATCATGTTCAATGATCATGTAATCAACAATGCTCGAAAATCAAGATCCAAGATGCACAAGCCAAGCACATGATCACTAAAATTTTTTCAAACTGCACCCAGAGTAACTGGTTATGGTATAACTGCTAACCGGTTACATAGTTCAAAAATGGCCAAATTATGCTGAAAAATAACAGGGTAACCGGTTAGCAGATATGCTGTAACCGGTTACACAGTTCAAAATTTGAATTTTGGCGCCTTTTGGAGGGAAACTTGGAAAAGTGACTTCCGATAGCTGTTTTGAACCCATTGAACCTCTGGAACTCAAAACTTGATATTGCTACTGAGTAACACCTGAAAATATGCTATGAAATGTGTTTCGCATTCAGAATAAACTACTGAAAATAACTGTCTGGTGCGGAATGACTGATCAAAAATTGACTGCCGGAGCTTCTGATCATCAAATCATTTAATGAACAAAATAAATGCTCAAAAGACTTTGGAAGCTATCTGCCTGGGTTTGAACACTATTGAAAATCATGCCAGAACTGATAGTACCATGAGCTGCTGGAGAATACCTTGATTCCATGCCGAGAACCAATGATATGCAAAGATGAAAATGCAAGAAAGAAATGAAACATGAGCCAGTTAAAGTTAGGAACACTGGGGAAAATTTTGGGGTGTTACAGCTGCCCATATTCAAACTTCCTTGGATCCGAGGGTATGGAAGCAAAGGCTTTCAGACAATCGGGATACACGGAGATTGAATACCAAAAATAACTTGAAAATTTGCATCCTGCAAATGGAAAGACGACTCCGCTGGGGAATAATGATGGGAGGTGTCAAATCATAACACAGACGGGTGTCAGAGATCAATACAGACCAAGTATTGATGTAGATTGAAACAAACATAGACGAGTGTTGACTAAGTTGGGGATAAACACGGACGAGTGCCAAAGAGGGTTTGAACACAGACGAGTGTACAAAAGTTCACACACGGACGGGTGCTGAAAGAACACGGACAGGTGTCTAAGGTCAATACGGACGGGTATTGGCTAAAAAGTTCTATCACTGACGGGTGATGAAAGAACACGAACAGGTGTCTTAGGTCAATACGGACGGGTATTGTCTTAAAAGTTCCAACACGGACGGGTGAGAAAAGAACGCGGACGGGTGTCTCAGGTCAATATGGACAGGTATTGGCTTAAAAGTTCCAACACGGACGGGTGAGGAAAGAACACGGACAGGTGTCTTAGGTCAATACGGACGGGTATTGGCTTAAAAGTTCCAACACGGACGGGTGAGGAAAGAACACGGACGGGTGTCTCAGGTCAATTCGGACGGGTATTGGCTTAAAAGTTCCAACACTGACGGGTGAGGAAAGAACACGGACGGGTGTCTCAGGTTAATACGGACGGGTATTGGCTTTAATAGTTCAAATGGCAGCTCTACTGGGGATTGGAATGTTAAACCGAACACAGATGGGTGTTGAAGGAACACGTACGAGTGTTTGGAATCAATACGGACGAAATATTGAGGCAAGGAAAAAGAAACACGGACGAGTGTTTAAAATCAATACGGACGAAGTATTGAGGCAACAGAAAGGAACACGGACGGGTGTTTAAAATCAATACGGACGAAGTATTGAGGCAACAGAAAGGAACACGGACGGGTGTTTAGCGCTAACATCTCTGAAGGAATAAATCAAATAGTCTCTCCAAATGACCAAGTTTACTGCTTGGGGTATAAAGTTAGATGATATCTCCTGAATTACTGCTTCTTCCAACGGGGAAGCACATGAGAATTCAAACCTGGCTTATGCTTCGAATGCATATGTTTGAATTTTTCTATGGCGTAATGCTCCATACGAAATGGAAATGCTACGCGTTTGGGAGGATGCCATGCAAAATGCTCATGTGATGCAAAAGAAGCGTCTCAGCAAAATAAATGCTGAAGACAATGGCAACTCCACCGGGGATGACAACTGAATTGTCCTCTCAAATAAGAGTCCCTGCTGAGAAAGACTTCCCTCTGCCGAGGAAGATCCTGATCACATACTCTGTTGGAGATGAAAACTCCGAGAGGATACCCACTCCGTTGGGGATGGACAAAAACAAATATTGAAGATGGAACCCGATGAGAAATTTCCTCCGCTGGGGATTACCAAAGACTTCTACCGAAGACAGAACCCAACACCTGGATTTGAAATATGCCAATAACCATTGGACTTAAGACTTCTTGGGGATATCAACTGCTGTTGAACAACCCACTAAGAAGATCACCACCAAACGCTGCTTAGGGAAACAAGTCAATACTTCCGAACCTGCTTAGGGATATTACCGAACTCAACCTGTTGTTGGGAGATGCTTTTACCTTTACCCTGCTGGGGAAATCCAGTACTTTTGCCCTACCGGGGAGTACCGGACACTACCAGCAAACCTGCTTGGGGAACGGTAGATGATGACATCCACCCTGTTAGAGGATAATAGCAAGCTTACTCATCTGAGGGGATTAACTCATACCATTGCTGGTGAGAAAAAAAATATTTCTTGACTAGATGAGGAGAATGAATGTTCAGGCCCTATGGGGAGAATACGATCTTTGTCCAAAGAAAATACTTCACCAATCTCCTGTTAGGGATGCGTCAGCATCAACTTCTGACTGCTTGCAGAAAGAGTAGTGAATCGATCACAACTCTTGCTGGGGAATTAATCTTCTGTACTCTGCTGAGGAAGATAATCCTTGACATTCTGGCTGAGGAGAATAACAACCTGCCGAGGAGGATGAACTTTTCAATGTCGAGGAGAGTAGCTCTAATGGGGAAGAACAAACCTGTTACCCTGCATACAAAATCAACAGAAAGCTCAATATGCAAAAAGGCTACTTCAATTACCATCACAACGACCGTTGCCTGAGTAATTTCCACTGTTTTCTGATATGCTTCTCAAAGCTTAACATTTTTGCATGCAATGTTTTATCAAAATTTTGGACGTTTTCACAAACAAAATAGTGAAAGTAAAAACACAAATGGAAAGCTCTTTGAACTGAAGTGAAAATTGTATTGAATGAATTGGCCTGTAAATAGGCATTTACATTTGGAAGCAATTCTTGAAAAGAGGTAATTGCACAAAAGAAATAAAAGAAAATACATATGTCGACAATGTGGGGAACAAATATCCCCCACGATTCAATTCAGTTATAACCCAATATGCCTTGTTTATCCGCATATGCTTTGACCTTCGAGGAGACTGACTAGACTGATTCTTTTCCTTCGAAACTCCCATGTATCAAGAAGGGTTCACAGTTCGGACGTAGATCATAGCCTTTTGCTTTCAAATCCCTAACTTTTTCCTGGATCGCCCTTTTCAGGTTTTCAATCCATCGGGATACCCATTTTTGCCAAAGTTGCCTTTTCAGGTTTTCAACCTTGCGGGTTTATTCTTTTTTCTTTTTATCCCTAATTTTTACCCGAACCTTTTCTTTTTATGGTTCGCCGGGATGCCCTTTTTTGCCTGGACTTTCTTTTTGTGTCCAGCGGGTCTCTTTTATGCAAAGTATTTTTTCACTACGTCTGCGTTCACATGGGACGTAAAATCTTCGCCATCCATAGTTGAGAGTAATCAGGCTCCACCAGAGAAAACCTGTCTTACTACATATGGCCCTTCGTAGTTTGGAGTCCATTTGCCCCTGTGATCTGTTTGAGGAGGAAGGATCCTTTTCAAAACCAATTCACCAACCTGAAAACACCGAGGACGTACTTTCTGATCAAAGGTTTTCTTCATCCTGCTCTGATACAAACGGCCATGTGCAATGGCTGCCAATCTCTTCTCTTCAATAAGACTCAGCTAATTCAATCGGGAACGCACCCATTCTGCTTCATCAAGCTTCACATCTGCCAGAATTCTCAAAGAAGGAATCTCCACCTCTAGTGGTAGAACTGCTTCCATACCATATACCAGTGAGAAAGGAGTTGCCCCAGTTGATGTGCATACCGAAGTACGATAACCGTGTAAAGCATAAGGAAACATCTCATGCCAGTCCTTATACGTCACTACGATTTTCTACACAATCTTCTTGATGTTTTTATTTGCTGCTTCAACAGCCCCATTCATCTTCGGACGATAGGGAGAAGAATTGTGATGTTCAATCTTAAAGCTCCGACATAGCTCCTTCATCATCTTGTTATTCAAATTTGAACCATTATCAGTAATGATTCTCTCCGGGACTCCATACCGGCTGATGATGTCCTTCTTGATAAATCTAGCTACCACTTGTCTGGTGACGTTGGCAAATAAGGCTGCTTCCACCCACTTCGTGAAGTAATCGATGGCAACCAAAATGAAACGATGCCCATTCGGAGCAGTAGGTTCAATCTTCTTGATCCTATCAATGCCCAACATGGCAAAGGGCCAAGGCGATGACAACACATTCAGAGGAGTAGGCGGTACATGCACCTTATCTGCATAAATCTGGCATTTGTGACATTTCTGGGCGTATTTAAAACAATCAGACTCCATAGTCATCCAATAATACCCTGCCTTCAACAGTTTTTTAGCCATAGCATGCCCATTCGCATGGGTATCAAAAGATCCCTCATGAACTTCTTCCATTAACAGGCTTGCCTCGTGTTCATCAACACAACGTAGCAAGACCATGTCAAAGTTCCTCTTGTATAACACATCATCTTTATTCAGAAAGAAATTTCCTGCCAACTGTCATACCCTAAATTTTGACCACTTAGATTTCCCATCATTGGGCAAATCATTAAGTCTCCCCAAAGATGGGTGAGCATCTGCTACAATCAAATTTAGGGTTTCAAGCCCTTGCATGGCTTTTAGACAAAAGATCAATCAAGGAATGACATGGTCTTCAACTTGTCTAAGCCTCTCAAACATCTACAAAGGATCAAGAGGACTCCCACATCAAGAATCAAGCATAAAGATGCAACATTCCAAGTGGATCAAGCCTCAAGTTCATCTAATACAAAGTCAACAGACGCAGAAAGTCAAAGTTTGACTTTTTGGTCAACTATGAGCTTCACAAGCCATTATTCAAGAAAATATGATGGATGATTTAATTTGATCAAATTTAAATCAAGAAATCATGCAAAATTGCAAAATTGATCAAATTGAAGGAAACTTAGAAATTTTTTCTAAGTTAAAATCATGTTCAAGTGCACAACTTTTCAAGGTTGTAACTATTGATCCAAGCATCCATTGATTTTGCATAAGAGCTACTTTTAAAGAGGGTATTTGATACTTCAACATTGTAGAAGGAATCAACTCAAAATATCATAAGGACTGAAAGATATAAGTGATCAAAGTTGGGATTCTTAATGTTGGATGCTCTGACATTTCGTAGGACATTGTCGCTCCCGGGATTTTCATCCAAGTATAAACGCGAAAGTGGCACCGAAACAGAGTCGCCAGCAATGTGTATTTATCCCAAGAGAGGGAAAGGAAACACCGCATAAACCTGAAGGAAAGGAAAAGAGCATGGTCTTGCAACCAAGAGAATTGGGCTCGGGAGTCGGTTACGCGAGAGGAAGGTATTAGCACCCCCTCACGTCCATCGTACCCGATGGGATCCACGCTTGCTTGCTTCAATCAAAGGGTGTAAGAAAAAGATAGTGAAAAAGGAACTGGAAAAGGAATGGAAAGAGAAAGAGGAACAAATGTAGGGAAAATAAATGAAGTGCTCGAATGGGCCCTACCCCACTGCCTACGTATCTCATCGGGAACATGAGAATCAGAGCGACGTAGTTCCCCTCAACGAGGGTCGCTTTGTTTGTGTTTTTAGGGAACGGCTAACGTTCTAGCTCAGGTGTTGCAGTCTCGCAGGCCGAGTCCGTTACCATCTTGCAAGAGAACGAGAAGAAGCACGTTCATACGCTGTGAATGAATGAGGTGAGAAAAGAATTCCCGAAGGAAATACGTAATTGTTTGTTTTGTCTTTTAGAGATGTTTTTGATTTGTTTTTGTTTTGTAACTCGTATTGTATTTAAGTCCCTCATATAAGATCGAATGTCTCGCATATCAACCCAAGATGGGAAGCATACTAAACATTCCAAGAAAGTGTGAGAAGATCCCCCACTCCCTTGTTCTCACATGAAAGGCCTAAATACAATATTTGCTATGCCTTTTATTAAGTATTTTTGTTGATTAAATGAAGAAGTATCTTTTATTTATACCTTCAACAATTATTGCATTTAAGTCCCTCATACAAGATCAAATGTCTAACACATTGACCCAAGATGGGCTACATGCTATACATTCTAAGATTATAAGAGAAGATCCCTTATAATCTTTTCTTTATGTGAAAGGCCTAAATGCAATAAATGCTTACCTTTATTAAATGTTTTGAATTTTCTTTGAGATGAGAAGAGAAACTCAAGAGAGGAAGAAAGGTAAACTCTATGTAATTTAAGACTCAATCCTAATTGATTAGTTAAGGGGGTGATCCTAATGGTTTGTGAGGTTTAAACCTAAAATCTAAAGAAAGAATGAATAACAATTCACTTCTAAAGTAGAAGATGAATTGTAATTCAAAGGGGAAAGTGATGAGTTATTAAAAGAGAGCACATAAATGTTTAAAACAAAACACAAAATGGAATTTTAAAAGATGAAGGGATATAAGTTTGAATTTGGATTCCTTATCCACACTCAATTGCAACTTACCAAAGCCCCTACATGGTTAGTGCAAGTATTCACAAGTAAAGGAACAACTTAAGATGAACAAATAAGACTTGAACAAAATCAATTACCAAAGTAAAACCACTTAAAGGTCAAGGAAAGTTTAAAGTCAAAATGTACATCTCAAGAGGGTTCACTAATACCAAAATATCAAACACAAATCAAATGCACACCAACAAAGTCCTAAAACCCCAAAGAAGTGCATTATAAAAGAAGTGGATGGAGAATGAAAGAACATGCAAAGTAACTATGCAATAATGCTTCATGAAAGGTTAGATTCAGAATATGGACAACCTAAACATGTGCCTAAACATGATCTTCAAATGTCATATGAGGCATACAATCAAGCATCTAAGCATTAAGAGTGATTAAGAGAAGAAGTGAGAAGCTAGGAACATGAATTTAACATGTGAAGAAAAGTACTTAGGGTAAGAGTTAAACCTAAAAGAATTCAAAATGAAACTCAAATATCCAAGTCAGAGGTGACATGATATGCTAATGTGAAGATAGAATGCACAAACTAACCACATTCAAACAATTACAATTCATTTAGAATCTAGAGGAGAAAGAAACATGCATTTGGATGCAACATGTTAAGGTATGCAAAGTGAGGCATAAATGGTATATGGAATGAATAAAACACTTTAAAGTCAGAAGAATACATTATATGAAATGCAAATGAACAATATGATATGGCATAAGCAATCCAATACAATTCAAGTTGTCACTTAGATGCAAAAGAAAAAGGAAGTAGGCCAAAAGGAAACATGTAAAACATACATTGAATGGGCACACCAAAACACATCAACTTCAAATCAATGACCTATAATTTTCATCAACAGACCTATAATGGTCTAAACATTGCTCAAGAAGTCCAAAAGATTGATCTCATACCATGGAACAAGTGCCTTATCAAGCAAGCAAACAAACATGATTAAAGAAGTTCACAAAAGAACACCTCACATAAGAGTCATCAAACAAATGCCAAACATGATTGCAAAATTATCAAATTAAGTCTCAAGAGACCTTAACCAGAGGTGAACATCATATTAAAAATTCATACAAAAAACCACAAGAAAAGTCCTTCACTTAATCATGTAAATTCTCAAAAGGAGCAAAATGGACTATGCTAAAGAGAGGGACTAAGATATGATATGAAAAGGTTTTAAAAATGAAACAAAAATGTTTTCATGAAGTTTTGGATATTTTTTGATTAATATAAAAAGAAGGATGAAAAATTGTTTAAGGAACTATGAGATATAAAAGTTGGAAATGAAAGTATGAAAATAAAAACAATTTCCAAAAGAACTAAAAGAAAATCATGGATTAATATGAAAATATTCACAAAATTACAATTAAAAATAATGGAAAATTATTTTAATATGTCAAGATGCAACATGAATTTTTATAGAATTTTTAATGAGGTTTTGGTATTTTTAAAATTCAATTATGAAACGTGTAGAAAAAAATGAAAATAATATGAAATGCAATATGAAAGGGGGTGTAAACATAGCAATTGGACAGTTCAAAATGATTGGGCTTTGTAAAACGGAGGTGTGAATAGCAGTCTGATTAGGTCCAATAAGCGCGCATAACATCCTAACTATCATGGAACTCAGTCAACAAAATTGACTCATTACAAGCCATTGGATCAAGTCAAAGTCAAGTCATGGTCAAAGTAAACAAAATCAACACACGCGCATGAAGACACATACCAATTACCATGTACCATGCCACACAATGTTTAAATGAACTCAGAAATAATGCACATGATTTGCACGTGTATTTTAATGTGCTGTCAGCATTTGGACCACACGATCATGAAAAACGGACGGATGAGATTAAAACGTAAATAAACCCTAGTCCTAACAGTCACCGGCCGGAGAGGACCTCCGGTCACCGTCTCCGGCCAACAACCACCACTTGCAATTCTCACATATCACCAAAATGCATAATGCATATATCAAATTGAAGTTGTGCTAACATAGTTCATGAATATGTTCATAAAAGCCACAAAACACATACACGTAGCTAGAACAGAGGAGAACAAATTATGCCCTAGGTTTTGCAACTAAGCCTTTAGAAGGCCTATCAACTAGCCGGTTTGAGTAGAGCTTCTAGCAAGCTTAGAGCACCAAAAACCAATGAAAATGGCCAGAAATCGTGCAATCCAAGTTCAAGAGTTCAAACCTGAAGATGATGGAACTTTGAATGCACAAGAATACCAGAAGGAGATGCTTCTTCCTTGAGCTTCACTTGGCCAAATAAAGGCTTGCGAACTCTGAAAGATGGAGATGAATATGGATCTGTAGCTGATGTTATTCCACTCTTCCACTGATCTTCACATTCAATGCTACTTGATGATGAAATTTGGAAATGAAATCCAATGAGAATGATGAAGAAATCGTGTGCAACAGAGAGAATGTTGAGAGAGAATGGAGAGAATTTGGGAGTGTTTTTTGAGAGAGAGTGGAAAAATGAAAACTCCAAATGAAAATGGGAAGTGAAGTTTGTTTTATAGGGTGAGCTAACCAGGGTTTAGTGAGTGAGTTAACTGAGTTATGTGGAGTTAAGTGAGTCATCCCTAACTAACTGAGTCAAGTTAGTTAGGGAGAGGGATGATATGGTATGGCTGGTTCATAATGTGTTACCATGTTCCTGCTGTCAAACTTCTATAGCAAGCTTCCAACCTTTCCTTTCTCATGTATGGCTCGAGTAAGTGTGCAAAGAGTGCAGGCATATGTTGGTTTTAATGAGGAAACAAACACACACACTTCTGTCATGTAGTTGATGTGTGCTTGAACCAAAATTATGCAGCAAATCATCATTGTAACAGTAGGTGTTTGAGGGTGAATTTCTCACATGTTAGTGAATGGTTTGAGGAACTTTTGATGTCAAATAAAAGAGGGCATGTGGGGGAACACATTTGATGTTGATTTTAGATTGAGATGAGGTTTGGAAAAGGATACAAAATGGTTTAAAACACAAAGGTTTGGGAACTGGTGTAAGGGCGTGTGAGGCAAGTCGTGGCAAGGTAGTGAAATGCATGAAAGTTTAGCCTAATCAACCTAACTTGAGGCCAAGATTTCTCCCTCATAAATTGATCAAATGGAAATTTGTCCAACATGAACATTGAAGGTGACATTGCAATGAACAACTTTCATGTTGAAAAGTTTTTCATTTGAGGCCTTTAACCATGAGAAAAATGGGTGGAAATTTGGCTCACCACATGTTTGTTGGAATGACTGCGCGCGTGGCCTGAAAATTCTTGGTCATGACCTAGTTTTGGCCTACTTTCTCCCAACTTTGATCCATCATATCTCCCTCATTATTTATCCAATGGAGATGTTCTACACATGGATTTGAAGCTTAAAGCAAGATATTTTGTTGTGGCAGAGTGGAATTTTCATTTGGTGCTTCAATTTTGAATGGCCTTGATTCAAACTCTGATGCAAAATGGCCAAAACTTACTATTTTTAGTGACCCTACTTCATCCAAAAATGGCAACTTTCCACTTCTTGATTTTTTCATGATTCCTTTGGAGTTTCTTGATCAAATTTTGCACATTGGTCACATATAACATGAATTTCATGAATTTGGCCTCAAAAAGTCAAGAGTTGACTTTTTCCTCTGATTATTTGACTTGGCCCCAAATTGCCTGATTTTTTATCTTTCTTCCAATTGAACCACTTCTAAAACCAATTGAGATGCAATTTTTCACATCCACACACTTAGGGACATATAGAAAACCATGACATCAAGTTTTGTCCAAAAAATCAGAGATTCCCTGATTTAAATGGAAACCCTAGTTTTGGCCCCCTCTGATTAGGAGGTAAAAGTGCAGTCTTCAATTTCAAATTCCTCAGAGTATGTTGTGTATCCTCTTAAAGGATGATGAGATATACCACTTGAGGATGATTTTGGATCAATGAGCTATCTCTTTTGAGGGTTTTCCTTCAGTTTTTGAACCTCTTGCATAATGAAAGATGTATTGCTTCAATCTCCTATTGGATCTCACTTTCTTGAGGTTGTGGATGATCAATTGAGATAGTATGAGGCATAAGACACCTCTTGGCTTGCCTTGAGGCAACTTGATTGACTTTTTGTGCCTTGAATGATCCTTTGATTTCCCACCTTTCCCCTGATCACATGCCTTGATGGTAAGAGGGATGATATGCTTCATTTTTCTATGTCAAATGCAATGCAATGCTTATGAGATGGATATGATATGCTATATGATAATGCTATGCTATGATGACAAAAGAGAGAGCAAATTTTGGGGTGTTACAGCTGCCCCTATTCAAACGCTGTAGACCTGAATGCCTGAAAGCGATTGCTTTCAGACTTTCAAGGTATATGGTGATTGAATACCAAATATAACCAAAAATTTGCTCTGGATGATGAAGAAGAAAAGGGATATAAACCCAACGACATTGCTGGATTGAATCTTCAATGAAACGCTGTCGGAGAGCTCTGTCTTTTGAACGACGCCAGACGACTACTGGCTGGCCTCTCAACTGGTGGACTTTCAACAATGTCTTTTTGAACGACGCCAGACGACTACTGGCTGGCCACTCAACTGGTGGACTTTAACAATGTCTTTTTGAACAACGCCAGATGACTACTGGTTGGCCATTCAACTGGTGGACTTTAGCTACTCTGCCACTCTAAACAATGGACTTTTACCAAATCGTGTTGGATTTTTGCCAATCTGTCGTTGGACTTTAATGATTACCAAACAGGCTTTGGAATCTCAAACTTGCCATACTATGATGGACTTTTGCAGCTTTGCCAAATTAATATTGGACTTCCATGCTTACCAAACAGGCTTTGGAAGCTTTGCCAAACGATCACTTCACATGTTGGAGCAACCACCGGCGATATTATCCCACAGGCTGGAATAATGTGAATAACGTATAGAATAATCACTCCACATGCTGGAGCAACCGCAATACTATCCCACAGGCTGGAATAACATGAACAAACATCTAATGATCACCCCATAAGCTGGAATAACCATCTGCAAAACTATCCCACAGGCTGGAATAATATGAACAAACTGTATATATCGATCATCCCACAAGCTGGAATAACCATCTGCAAAACTATCCCACAGGCTGGAATAATATGAACAAACTGTATATAATGATCACCCCACAAGCTGGAATAACCATCTGCAATATTATCCCACAGGCTGGAATAATATGAACAAACTGTATGCCAAAATAAATTGGACTTTGAGCTGAGAATGAGCAATGCTGAGACTTATACCACATGCTTGGTAACATCACATGTCTATATTTCCCAAAGATACAAACTTGCTGGGGATCAGGGCTACTCTGCCAGAGATATGTAAATCCTGGTTAGAACATTCCACCGCCACCTGTTGGGGAAAGGGTTCTCAAGGACCTACTGGGGGAAATAGATTCGGAGTGTCTTCTGCAAGGAAAATCAATATGCCCCATGCTTGGGAAGAACAACAACTCCGCTGGGGATTATTCTTTTCCAGATTCCACATGTTGAAACCTGGGGATCGGCCATCAACTTTGGTGTCTACGAAACCACTCTACTGGGGAGTTCGCAACCGTTATCGACACAGAAAAGCTTGTAGCTGTTAGAAGTACTGGATGGGGAATCGACTTAATAAGATATAACAGTATCAAGTCGTAGCAGCTATCGTGCTGCTCGGGTCGATCGTACTCATTACCTGCAACAGAAGAAATATATGCACATGCCCCAGGATATTGCGTGGTTCTTTTTTTTGAGTCCACCATCCAAGATTGTCCAACAAATAAAGTAATCTTAATTGTCTTTTGCGCATGTTTTGCATGGCCATGATATTTTCAAAGCAATGTTTTATTATAAAAAAACGGACGTTTTTGCAAACAAAACAGCAAAAAGAAAATAAAAGCTTGTGACTGAATGTCCAATTTTATTGAAGAAATGCCGAAATCGGCTAATTTACAACTGGAAGCAAACCCCTAAAAGAGTTGATTGCCATAAAATTGAGAAACGAAATCTATCCTAATGACAATGCGGAAATTGGATTCCAACTGATTTCTAACTCTGTTATACCCAGTATGTATTCCAACTCTCTTGATCATCTTCGCCTTCGAAGGTTTGCGGTCGGAACCATCCCTCCTTTGGAAACTTTGTCAGTTTGCTGAAGAGTAGAAACGTATAGATTAATTCAGACTACAGTCATTCGCTTAAATCCCTCTTTTGCGTGGATCGCCCTTTCAGGTTTTCAATCCACCGGGATACCCATTTTTGCCTAAGTTGCCCTTTCGGGTTTTCAACTTACCGGGTGTACAATTCTTTTCAATTATATCCCTAATTTTTGCCCGAACCTTTATTCTGTTTTTGGTTCGCCGGAATGCCCTTTTTGCCTGGATTTTTATTCTTCTCTTTTTTTTTATCCAGCGGGTCTATTTATGCGAAGTATTTTTTAACTGCATCTGAATTAACAGGGGATGAAAAGTCTTCACCATCCATGGTTGTCAGCAGTAAGGCTCCGCCTGAGAAAACCTTTTTAACCACGAATGGACCTTCATAATTAGGAGTCCATTTGCCCCTGTGATCTGTACTCGGAGGAAGTATTCTCTTGATTACCACATCCCCAATCTTGTAAACTTGAGGTCAAACCTTTTGATCGAACGCCCTCTTCATTCTGCGCTGATATAGCTGGCCATGACATATTGCTGCTAATCGCTTCTCTTCAATAAGGCTCAGCTGATCAAATCTGGCTCGCACCCATTCAGCCTCATCTAGCTTAACGTCCATCAATACTCGGAGAGAAGGAATCTCAACCTCTACAGGTAGAACTGCCTCCATACCGTATACAAGTGAATATGGTGTTGCCCCAGTGGACGTGCGGACCGATGTTCGATATCCATGTAAAGCCAATGGTAACATCTCATGCCAATCTTTGTACGTGACAACCATCTTTTGCACAATCTTCTTGATATTTTTGTTGGCCGCTTCGACCGCGCCATTAATCTTTGGGCGGTACGGAGAAGAATTGTGATGTTCAATTTTGAAGTCCCGGCACAACTCAGCCATCATTTTATTATTCAAGTTAGAACCATTATCAGTGATGATTCTTTAGGGAACTCCATATCGACAAATAATATCTCGCTTCAAGAAACGAGCTACCACTTGTTTGGTAACATTGGCATAGGACGCAGCTTCGACCCATTTGGTGAAATAGTCAATCGCTACCAAGATGAAGCGATGTCCATTAGAAGCTGTAGGCTCAATTTTCCCGATCATGTCAATGCCCCACATGGCAAACGGCCACGGTGACGACATGATACTCAACGGATTCGGAGGAACGTGCACTTTGTCTGCATAGATTTGGCATTTATGGCATTTACGGGCATATTTGCAACAATCTGACTCCATAGTCAACCAATAATATCCTGCTCTTAACAACGTTTTAGCCATTGCATGTCCTCCGACATGGGTACCGAAAGAACCCTCGTGCACCTCAATCATCAACAGGTCTGCTTCGTGTCTATCCACGCATCTGAGCAGAACCATGTCAAAATTCCTTTTATACAGCACGCCATCTTGGTTCAAGAAGAAACTACCGGCTAGCCTTCTTAATGTCTTCTTGTCTTTGGATGATGCCCCAGGCGGGTATTCTTGATTTTTCAAGAAGCATTTAATGTCATGGTACCAAGGCTTTTCATCAGACATTGCGTCAACCTCAAATACAAAAGCAGGTCTATCAAGACGAGATACATCAATCCTGGGTACAAAGTTCCAACCATGCACTTTGATCATCGAAGATATAGTGGCCAAGGCGTCTGCAAACTTGTTTTCATCTCTAGGAACATGGTACAACTTGACAGTTGTAAAGAACGTCAGCAATCTCCTCGTATAATCTCTATACGGAATCAAATTCTGCTGATGCGTGTGCCAAGTTCCCTTTACTTGATTGATTACCAGTTCTGAATCACCAAAGATATCGAGCGTCTTGATTCGTAAATCAATAGCCTCCTCAATCCCTAGTATGCAAGCTTCGTATTCTGCTTCATTGTTGGTACACCCGAAAGTTACTCGGGCAGTGAAGGGCATGTGAACACCTTCTGGTGTAATGAGAACTGCACCAACTCCGCACCCATTCATATTAACTGCCCCATCAAACATCAGACTCCATTTGGATTCAGGGTCAGGCCCCTCCTCCAGAAGTGGTTCCTCGCAGTCTTTCGCTTTGAGAAACATGATGTCCTCATCAGGGAAATCAAACCTCATGGGCTGGTAATCATCAAGAGGCTATTGCGCAAGATAATCTGACAGTATACTTCCTTTGATTGCCTTTTGCGAAGTATATTGAATATCATACTCTGTCAGCACCATCTGCCACCTTGCAACTCTGCCTGAAAGCGCTGGTTTCTAAAAAATGTACTTGACCGGATCCATCTTTGATATCAACAGGGTGGTATGTGTGAGCATATATTGTCTCAATCGCTTGGCGGCCCATGCGAGTGCACAGCATGTCTTCTCAAGCATTGAATAACGTGATTCACAATCTGTAAACTTCTTCCTCAGGTAGTATATAGCATGTTCTTTTCTACCTGTCTCGTCATGTTGCCCGAGAACACACCCCATGGATCCTTCTAGCACTGTCAAGTACATGATCAGTGGTCTCCCATGAACTGGAGGTATCAGAATCGGAGGTTCCTGCAAATATCTTTTTATCTTATCGAATGCATTCTGACAATCATCATTCCACCTGCCCGTTTGATCTTTTCTTAGCATTTTGAATATTGGTTCGCAAGTGGCAGTTAGTTGAGATATGAACCTTGAAATGTAGTTCAATCTTCCTAGAAAGCCGCGAACTTCTTTTTCCGTTCTCGGTACAGGCATATCTTGTATAGCTTTTACTTTAGCAGGATCAACCTCTATTCCCTTTTCACTGACAATGAAACCAAGCAGTTTTCCGGACCGCACGCCGAAAGTATACTTGTTGGGATTTAGTCTCAACCTGAATTTCCTCAGTCTCTCAAACAACTTCTTCAAGTTAATCAGATGTTCCTCTTCTGTCTTTGATTTAGCAATCATGTCATCCACATAGCACTCGATTTCTTTATGAATTAGATCGTGGAATAATGTCACCATTGCTCTTTGATAAGTTGCCCCTGCGTTTTTCAACCCAAAAGACATTACTTTGTAACAGAAGGTACCCCACGGGGTAATGAATGTCGTTTTCTCCATGTCTTCAGGTGCCATCTTTATCTGATTGTACCCGGAGAATCCATCCATAAATGAGAACACTGAAAATTGAGCGGTATTGTCAACCAGCACATCAATATGAGGGAGTGGAAAGTCATCTTTAGGGCTTGCCCTGTTGAGATCTCTGTAATCCACACACATTCTAACTTTGCCATCTTTCTTCGGCACCGATACTATATTGGCCACCCAAGGAGGATAGTTGGTAACTGACAGAAATCCTGCATCCAACTGTTTCTGTACCTCTTCCTTGATCTTCAAAGCCATTTCTGGCTTCGTTCTGCACAGCTTTTGCTTGACCGGTGGACAGTCCTCTTTCAACGGTAGTCTATGCACCACTATGTCCGTATCTAAACCTGGCATATCTTGATACGACCAAGCAAAGATGTCAACATATTCCCGTAGCATGACTATCAGCTCTTGCTTTACATCGGCCCGTAGACTTGCACCGATCTTGATCTCTTTCTTGTTTTCTTCAGACCCAATATCGATAATCTCAAGAGCTTCCTGATGAGGCTGAATGGCCTTTTCTTCCCGTTTCAACAATCTAGCCAACTCTTCCGGGAGTTCATAGTCTTCATCACTTTCCTCCTCAGCTTGATAAATCGGATTGTCGAAATCATACGTGGGTATAACAGAATCATTTTCAGAGGAATCCACAAAATCAAGTCTGCATGATTGGATTGATGCTTTATTTTAGATTATTTTTGTTTAAAAGACGAAAGAAAAGAAAATGCATTGTCACTTTTAAATTGTTTGTGCAAAAATAAAATAAAGAAGGAAATAAAGGAACACAAATTTGTAAACAAAAACGTCCTTTTTATTGATATGTGAACATTATATGTGAAAATATGTGGCCCTACAAATGGATCCTCACACCTTGGGCAGAGTGTGGGATCATATGCGAAATGAAAGAAAAGAAATGTTACTCTGAATGGTGCACAACATGGATGGTTTCTTCACTAGACCAGTTGTGCAATACTTCGCCCGGAGCCAGTGCATACACCCATCTGTCCAGATTGTCGGAGTTTTCAGCGTCATCCCTTATCGCTGAGCAGGACTGGTCAGAATTGATAATCCCCCCACTATTGAAGCTGATTGGCCCACGGAATCGGGGAACTCGCGTCTGGCCCGGTTGGTATCCGATGCCGAACTTATCTTCTTTTACAAACATATCAATAGCTTTTCACCAACCTTGGGCATCTCCGCTTTCAACTACTTCCCTCGCCTGCTTGTAGGATGTAATTGACGCACTTGGCCCAACCGGCACATTTGATACTACTGATGTTGAAGCAGGCTCTGGGGATTCATGGACGTTCAGAGCCTCAAAAGACTGGCACAGGGTTTCGTGAATCTCTCCATCCATTTCCACATATTTGAAAGTGGACAGATGACTCACAAATATATCCTCCTCACCGCAAACAGTAACCACTTGACCCTCGAACACGTACTTGAGCTTCTGATGAAGTGTGGAGGTAACTGCGCCTGCAGCGTGAATCCATGGTCGGCCCAACAAACAGCTGTAAGCAGGCTGAATTTCCATAACATGAAAGATTGTCTTGAATACCTGTGGACCGATCTGTATTGGCAATTCTACCTCTCCAAACACCGATCTTTAGGATCCATCGAAAGCTCGCACAATCAGATCGCTGGGTCTAAGAATCAGTCCATCTACCTCAATCTTCATTAGGGCCTTTTTGGGTAACACATTCAACGAAGAACCTGTGTCGACTAGCACATGCGACAGAACAGCTCCCTTGCATTCAAGCGTGATGTGTAGCGCTTTGTTATGATTACGTCCATCTGGAGTCAGATCCCTATTCGTAAACCCCAATCCGTGGCTCACATTCACATTAGAAATTACCCCCTCCAACTGATTCACAGTAATCTCGTGGGGAACATACGCCATATTCAGAACCTTCAACAACGCAGCCCGATGTGCGTCTGAACTCATTAACAGGGATAATATTGAGATTTTAGAGGGCGTCTGATTGAGCTGCTCAATGATCTTGTAGTCACTCTTTTTGATAATCCTCATAAATTCCTCAACGTCATTATCAAAACTGACTTTAGGGTCCTCTTCCTGCCCAGGCACCTGGTCATTAACAACATGCTTTCCTTTTGCCCTAGCAGCGACTTCAGCTTCCTTATCACTCCTTAGAGTCTGTGGCGCGAACATTCGACCACTTCTGGTAAAACCACTTGGTCCACTAACATTTTCAATACTGGTACCAACAACAGATTCTACCCTCGGTGGACTTCCTCCTTGATGAGTATTGGTTCCATATTGCCATGGAACTGCCCTATTAGACACGTACGAAGCAGATTCAGGAACTATGATCGTAACTGGTCTTGGCCTCTCGGGTATGACGATAGCAACAGGAGCTTCAACAGGCACCTGTATCTCAATTGGATTATAATAAATGGTAACGGCAGAAACATCTTCCTCCTTCTCCACTTTATCAAACTGAAGACTTCCTTCGTCCATAAGATTCTGCAGTCCAACTCTCAACTTACTGCAGCCATTAGCCTGTTTCGCACAGTCCTCACAATCTAAGTCGCATCCAGGAAATACCTTTCCCTTTAATAAACGCTCTTTTACAACTAACAGCGGCGTCTTTACCAAATTCACATCAGTAATCAAATTCAACTTCTCACCCTCAGCAATAGCATTCACGCCTGCACCCCCATGATGAGGCATTGGGCTATCACGAACACTCGGCGGCTTGGAGAAGTTAATGGCTTTTGCATCAATCAGATCCTGAACCTTATGCTGAAAGGCCCAACGCTTTTCTGTCGAGTTACGTGGCGCACCAGAATGAAATTCACATCGAACATTAGCGTCATTATTTTGAGGCAACCTCCCATTTTCTACTGGCTTCATAGTCCGAAGTTCAACCAACTTCTCTTTGAGTAATTACGGTAACAAAGCAGCATATGACATAGGCAAAGGATCAAACTTATGGTCCCTTTATCTACTATACTGGAATCGGGGTCTATCTTGTTGATTTGGAGTTTGTTGTCCTCCAGGAACCGGGATGGTTACATCGTCCACTTGATGATAAGATTGAGTCCTACCTCTGCCCCCTCCTCTATATACAGCACTGGACTCCCCTTCTCTTTTCCTGGGTCCGTTAGCAAAGGGTTTCTTTGAATTCGAAGCACCAGCCCCAATGATATCTTGAATCTTACCCAACTTCAGCAGACTTTCTATTCGTTCCCCAGCAATAACAATGTCGGCAAACCCTGTGGAAGGATATGCAGCCAACCTATCAAAATACGACCCTTGGAGTGTGCTCATGAACATATCAGCCATTTCACGATCACCCAGAGGTGGTTGAACTCGTGCAGCCAATTCCCTCCATCTTTGTGCGTATTGCTTAAAGCCTTCTTTAGGATCCTGGGTCATACTCTGTAGCTGAGTACGATTGGGTACCATGTCTAGATTATATTGATACTGCTTCAGAAACGCAGCGCACAAATCTTTCCAGCTCTTTATGCGAACCCCATCAAGTTTAACGTACCATTCCAGGGAGGCGCCTGACAGGCTATCCTGGAAAAAGTACATCCAGAGCTTCTGGTCATCAGTATAAGCAGCAATCTTGCGATTGTAAGCTTGCAAATGTGTCTTGGGACAGGTACTGCCGTTGTACTTATCCAATGTAGGAAGCTTGAACTTGGGAGGGATTCTCACGCCTTGCACAAGACCCATGCCTTCCACATCAATTCCCAGAGGATTCTGGCTCTCAATAGCCTTGAGTCTTTCATCCAGCCCTTCATACTTCCTGTCATCATGGTAGAACCCCATGTCGTTGTTGAAAGCAGTAAACTGGTCATCTTGACCATCCTCTAAACCATCATTGTTCAGACCCAGATGTACCCCGCTGTAATACCCCAAAATTTGCTCTCCCCTTTTGTCATCATAGCATGGCATTATCATTTATCATATCATATCCACCTCATTAACATTACATTGCATTTAACATAGAAAAATGAAGCATGGCATCCTTCTTACCATCAGGGCATGTGATCAGGTGGAAGGTGGACAATCAAGGAATCATTCAGAGCACAAAAAGGTCAATCAAGTTGCCTCAAGGCAAGCCAAGAGCCTCTCATGTCTCATACTATCTCAATTGATCTTCCAAAACCTCAAGGAAGTGAGATTCAATGGGAGATTGAAGCACTACATCTTTCACTATGCAAGAGGTTCAAAAATTGAAGGAAAACCCTCAAAAGAGATAGCTCATTGATTCAAAATCATTCTCAAGTGGCATTTCTCATCATCCTTTAAGAGGATACACAACATACTCTGAGGAATTTGAAATTGAAGACTGCACATTTTTCTCCTAGGAGGTGGGCACCAAAATTAGGGTTTCCCATTAAATCAGGGAATCTTTGATTTTTTGGACAAAACTTGATGTCATGGTATTCTACATGTTCTTAAGTGTATGTGTATGGAGAATTGCCCCTCAATTGGTTTTGGGAGGTGGTTCAATTGGAAGAAAGATAAAAAATCAGGGAATTTGGGGCCAAGTCAAATAATCAGAGGAAAAAGTCAACTCTTGACTTTTTGAGCCCAAAATCATGAAATTCATGTTACATATGTCCAATGTACAAAATTTGGTCAAGAAATTCCAAAGGAATCATGAAAAAATCAAGATGTAAAAAGTTGCCATTTTTGGATGAAGTAGGGTTGCTAAAAATAGCAAGTTTTGGCCATTTTGCATCAGAATTTGAACCAAGGCCATTTAAATTTGGAGCACCAAATGAAAAATCCACTCTGCCTCAATGAAAGATCTTGTTTTAAGCTTCAAATCCATGTGTAGAACATCTCCATTGGATAAAAATTGAGAGAGATATGATTGATCAAAGTTGGAGGAAAGTAGGTTCAAAACTAGGTCGTGACCAAGATTTTCAGGTCACGCGCGCAATCATTTTAACAAACAGTTGGTGGGCCAAATGTCCACTCATTTTTCTCATGGTTAAAGGCCTCAAATGAAAAACTTTTCAACATCAAAGTTGTTCCTTGTAGTGTCATCTTCAATGTTGATGTTGTGAAAATTTTGATTTAACCAAGTTATGAGGTAGTTTGGAGGGTTCAAAGTCATGTTGTTTGTGCTGAAATTTTGTGTGCCCAGTTGCCATGCCAGCCAACCTCTGGCCATGCCCACCAACCAGTTTTGAACCAATGCATTCATAGCTGTTTTTAGGCATATTTGAGACCTCATTTTACTTCGACTTGCAAACCAATGTTGTTCCCCAATGTACCATCTTTCTAATGACATCAATGTTTCATTGTTTCATTCACTAACCATGGAGAAATTCACCCTCAAACACCCACTGTTACCATGATGATTTGCTGCATAATATTTTGGTTCAAACATACATCAAATACATGACAGAGGTTTTATGTGTGCTGCCTCATTAAGACCAACACATATCTGCACCTCTCACACCCTTGCTCGAATTATACATGAAGAGGGAAAGGTTGGAAGCGTGCTATAGAAGTTTAGCAGCAAGAACATGGTAACACATCATAAACCAGCTGCACCATATCATTGCTCTCCCTAACTAACTTGACTCAGTTAGTTAGGGATGACTCATTTAACTCCACATAACTCAGTTAACTCACTCATTAAACCATGGTTAGAGTTTACTATAAAGCAAAACCTCACTCTCTAATTTCATTTTCAACTTCATTCTTTCACATTCTCTCCAAAGAACTCTCTCTGCTTTACTCTCAACATCACCATTGCCAAGAATTTTCGAGCTCATCTTGCTCATTCCACTTCAACACTTTCCTTGATTCTCTTAGTTTCACAACAGTGCATTTGTTCTTGAAGCTTGGATTTCGCTCACTTCCATTGAATCATCATCAAGTTCTACATCTCAGCCTTTATTTGGCCAAGTGAAGATTGTAGAAGAGACAAGACCTCTGGTTTTCTGAAGAACACTTCAAAGTTTCAAAACTTCAGGTACGAATCTCCACCATTATAGGCCTAATGTGAAGTTGTTTCCAGGTTCTTGAAGCTTCTTACAAGCTCAAGAATTTGTCCGGTTAGTTGATAGGCCTTTAGAGGTATAGTGCACAACTTAGGGCTTGCTTTAATCTCCTCTGTTTTCTCTGTGTGTGATTGTTATGTGGAAAATGATGTTAGATTCACGATGTGCATAGCGTAAGCTTCATTTTGATACCACATTTGTGCATTTTGGTGAGAATTGAGGTTGCAGACGGTGGAGGTGTGACCGGAGAAGGTGACCGGAGGTCATCTCCGGCCGGTGACTGTAATTGCTAGGGTTTCAATATGTTTTAATCGTGGCCTTTGATTGCTCTTAATCCTACGTTCCAAAATGTGCCAACACATAAAAAAAAGCGTGCAAGTCACATGCCAATTTTCTGAACTCACTCGAACTTTGTATGGCATGGTACACGATAGGGAGTGTGGACATTCACGTGTGTTTGTTGATCATGCATACTTTGACTTTGGTTTGACTTGGACTTGATCTGATGGTTGGGAGTGAGTCAAGATTGTTGACTGAGAGTGCATGCTTGCTATTGTGTTATGCGCTGAATTGGACCTTATTCAGATTACTAATTACACCCCCATGTTTTGAGGCCCATGTGATTTTGAACTGTCCAATTGCTATGTTCATACCCCCCTGCATTTTGCATTTAATTTTCATTTTTATTTCTTTCTACACGTTTGATTTCTAATTTTTAAAAATACCAAAACATATTGGAAAATTCTACAAAAATTCATGTGTATTCTTAAAACATTTAGGAAATTTTCTATGATTTTATTTTCTGATTTTATGACCATTTAGCCCCTGTTCCATTATTTCTTTTGAATTTCCATTTGTATGCATACTTAATGTGGCATATGATTTTGTGCATTTTTGTTCTTGATCATAAAAAATGATTTTGATGCCTTTCTTTTTGCATTGTGGTCACAATATGTTGAGGTATGTTTGAGATTTATGAGATGATTTTTAAGTCTTTTTGGGATGACTTTTGATGTGTTGCTTTGAGCATGAATGCATGAAACTTCCATGAGACTTTGACCTAATTGTTGAGTGACTTTGGTTCTGATTCATTGCTTGTGGACTTGATATGTTAATGGCATGTGTTTAAGGTGTTTGATTGGTGAAAGTCATAATTTTTGAAGCATGTTTGCTTTTTGTTTGAAGCATGAAGTTTAACTTGTTCATTTTGTGAATGCATGCCTCATGTTTGGTTTGCTTGATCATGAAGGCACTTGTGCCATGAGTTGTGGTTTTGTTTGAGGATGTATAGCATGTTAATTGACTTCTGATTGTGACATTTGGGTTTCATCTTTGCATGTTTGATGTTTATCTTGCACCTTAAGTCACTTGTTTCACAAGTATGAACCACATTCACATCACTTCACCTTTTCTTCTTTGCTTCTTGTTGGATTGAGATTTGCATGATTTGGTATGCTCATTTAGGATAACATTAGGTTGTGTAAATATGGGTTACATTCTGACTTGGAAGCATGTATAGCATTTAATCTCATTTTACTTTGTTTGTCAACTTGTTTGAATTTGATTTGTTCATTATATTTTCTTACTTTACTTGTAAGTGATTGTGCTAACCATGTAGGGGCTTTGGTAAGTTTCAATTGAGTGTGGATAAGGAATCCACATTCAACTTCTATCCTTTCTCTTTTACAATTCCATTTTGTGTTTTGTTAAGCACTTATGTGCTTTCTTTTAATAACTCATCACTTTCCCTTTGTGAATTACAATTCATCTTCTACTTTAGAAGTGAATTGTTTAATTCTTTCTTTCTTTAGACTTTAGGTTGAAACCTCACAAACCTTTAGGATCACTCTCTTTAATTTTCCATTAGGATTGAGTCTTAGTCCATATAGGTTTTACCTTTTCTCCTCTCTTGAGTCTTTCATCTTCTCATCTCAAAGAAAATTCAAAATACATAATAAAGGTAGGCATTTATTGCATTTAGGCCTTTCATATAAAGAAAAGATTATAAGGGGTCTTCTCTTGTAATCTTAGAATGTATAGCATATAGCCCATCTTGGGTCAATGTGTTAAACATTTGATCTTGTATGAGGGACTTAAATGCAATATTTGCTGAAGGTGCAAATAATAAAAAACACTTCTTCATTTCTTAATCAACAAAAACACTTAATAAACACAAGTATGCTAGTGTGTTTGAACCTTGACAATTGGAGCTAAGTGTGGAGGTCTTCTTCACTCTTAGTGTGCTTTCTTACCCATTCCATCTTGGAATGTGAGAATGTACACATTCCGATGACTAAGATTTGGATACACTGTCGTATGCAAACAAATCCAAAACACTTCCTTCTAAAAGACAAGAAACAAACAATAACGTCTTTCCTTCGGGAATTCTTTTCTCACCTCATTCACTCTTAGCGTACGAACGCGCTTCTACTCGTTCTCTTACAAGATGGTAACGCACTCGGACCAGCGAGCCTGCAATACCTGAGCTAGAACGTAAGCCGTTCTCTAAAAAAACACAAACAATTCATCCCTAGTGAGGGGAACTACGTCGCTCTGATTCTCATGCTCCCGATGAGATACGTAGGCAGTGGGGTAGGGCCCATGCGAGCACTTCTTTTATTTTCCCTACATTTGTTCTTCTTTCTCCTTTCTTTCTTTTAGTTCCTTTTTCCAATATCTTTTCTTTACACCCTTTGATCGAGACAAGCAAGCGTGGATCCCATCGGGTACGATGGACGTGAGGGGGTGCTAATACCTTCCTCTTGCGTAACCGACTCCCTTACCCACTTCTCTTGGTCGCAGGACCATGCTTTTCCTTTCTCTCAGGTTTACGCGGTGTTTCCTTTCCCCCTCGGGGGATAAATACACATTGCTGGCGACTCTGTTCGGTGCCACTTTCGCGTTTGTACTAGGATGAAAATCCCGGGAGCGACAGCTGGCGACTCTGCTGGGGACATGAGGTTGACCTATTGCTGGTCCATCCCTAAGCGAGTCAATCCTAGCGCTTGTCTGTTTTTCTTTCATTGGGTGTTTACTGTTGTGTTGTATTTACTGTTTTATTGTATGGTTATTTACTGCTTTACTGTACATTACTGTATTTACCGTATTTTAGCATTTTCATTTCATATGATATATTATGCTATACTGGACTGTGCTATTTTCTGTTTGGCGGGATGGGATTTCTGAGAGATAAGCCCATTACACAGGTTTGAGTATACACTTAGAATTAGAGTGGAGAGTAGTGGGACCTACGTGCCGTTTGGAGTGCGTTGGGTGTTCACGAAATTCACAGCTAGACGAGGCTATCTTGGGACACGTCGTGGCATGCGCATCTTGCGTATTCCAGGATGTAGATCTAGAGAGCTGTCGACTCTAGTGACCGATCATGAGGACCTTAGTGGAGATATCCCTTTTTAGTGGTGACAATGGCAGACCACATTCTGTGGCAAACCCATTCGCACCCGAGGGCCCACTTTGGAACTTGCATAGGATGACTTTTATTTTCTAAGGGGAGTCAGTGGACGACCTCTTTGATTGGCATAGCATTGTATCCTACGGGCTGAATGTGCTATTGCTTCTCAAACCTCCGAAGCTGACAAGCCTTATTTTCTAAGAACCACATGTGAGCATGGGCGGGATGTTTACAGGTTTGCAGGAAACCCAGCCTCCTACCTACCTTACTTGTGATTCTATGATGATTTCAGACATTGTATCCTATGACAGTGATTTAAGTGTTCATCTCAGATATTGCCAGATTCAGTACAGAGACACAGTGCACACAGTTCAATACAGACACCGACACTTGATTACCTGATCACATGCCCTCTTGCATTGCATTATCATATCATAACAGTTATGTTTGTCATTTTCAGGTGCATAATACATTTCTGATTCCAATCCATGGGTTCAACAGAGATCGTCGCCGAGAGAAAGAACAATGTGTCTTACAAGTTTCCAGATCCTGTCTTGGATCCACTGCTCAAAGTTATAGATATGGCTAGGCCATATATGCAGAGAGCCAGGATGGAATTGTAAACCGTCCAATTTTTAGCACTTGCAGCCTCCTGGGCCTGTCCAGACAGAAATTCTAAATGAAATCCGCTAACTCCATTTTTACTGCTCACACCACTCTTTATCACTGCCTGATCCATTTGTAAAGCAGCAGCAATTTCTTTTACGCTGGGAGAACTACCAGAGAAGAATGGTATTGCCGACGTGATCGGAATTCCCAAAATAAATGAGAATTCTTCCAGTGTTGGCATCAAAATGTAATCTGGAAAAAGAAAACACCTCAACGAAGGCTCGTAGAACTGCAGCAGAGTGTGCAAAGCATCATGCTCATACTTGGTGATTGTACGGACCATCCCAACCAAATTCCCGTAGCTCTTCTGAAACCTATCAAGAATACCCGGACCAGCCGTATCTATAACTTTGAGCAATGGATCCAATGTAGGCTCTGGGAACTTGTAAGAAACATTGTTCTTCCTCTTGATCTCAACTTCTTGGGAACTCATGATTGGAATCAGAATACGGTATGTACCTGTAAATGACAAGCACAACTGTTATGATATGATAATGCAATGCAAAAAGCATGTGATCAGGTATCTAGGTGTCTGTGTCTGTGTGGAACTTGTGTGCACTGTGTCTCTGTACAGAATCTGGCAATATTTGAGATGAATACTCAAACCACTGTCATAGTATACACTGTCTGAGATAATCAAGAAACACAAGTAAGGTATGTTGGAGGCTGGGTACCTGCAAACCTGTAAACATCCCACCCATACTCACATGTGGTTCCTAGAAAAATAAGGCTCGTCAGCTTCGGAGGTTTGAGAAGCGATAGCACATTCAGCCCGAAGGATACAATGCTATGCCAATCAAAGAGGTCGTCCACTGACTTACCTTAGAAAATAAGGGTCAACCTATGCAAGTTCCAAAGTGGGCCCTCTGGTGCGAATGGGTTTGCCACAGAATGTGGTCTGCCACTGTCACCACTAAAGAGGGATGTTTCCACTAAGGTCCTCATGATCGGTCACTAGAGTAGACAGCTCTCTAGATCGACATCTTGGAATACGCAAGATGCGCATGTCATGATGTGTCCCAAGATAGCCTAGTCTAGCTGTGAATTTCGTGAACACCCAATGCACTCCAAACGGCACGTAGGTCCCACTACTCTCCACTCTAATTCTAAGTGTATACTCAAGCCTGTGTAATGGGCTTATCTCTCAAAAATCCCCATCCCGCCAAACAGACAAAACAGTGCAACACAGTATAATATATGAAATGTAATGCTCAAATGCAATAAATACAATAAAGTAAATAAACAGCAAAAGCACACAGTAAACACCCAATGAAAGAAACAAACAAGCGCTAGGATTGACTCGCTTAGGATGGACCAGCAATAGGTCAACCTGTCCCCAGCAGAGTCGCCAGCTGTCGCTCCCGGGATTTTCATCCAAGTACAAACGCGAAAGTGGCACCGAAACAGAGTCGCCAGCAATGTGTATTTATCCCAAGAGAGGGAAAGGAAACACCGCATAAACCTGAAGGAAAGGAAAAGAGCATGGTCTTGCAACCAAGAGAATTGGGCTTGGGAGTCGGTTACGCGAGAGGAAGGTATTAGCACCCCCTCACGTCCATCGTACCCGATGGGATCCACGCTTGCTTGCTTCAATCAAAGGGTGTAAGAAAAAGATACTGAAAAAGGAACTGGAAAAGGAATGGAAAGAGAAAGAGAAACAAATGTAGGGAAAATAAAAGAAGTGCTCGAATGGGCCCTACCCCACTGCCTACGTATCTCATCGGGAACATGAGAATCAGAGCGACGTAGTTCCCCTCAACGAGGGTCGCTTTGTTTGTGTTTTTAGGGAACGGCTAACGTTCTAGCTCAGGTGTTGCAGTCTCGCAGGCCGAGTGCGTTACCATCTTGCAAGAGAATGAGAAGAAGCACGTTCATACGCTGTGAATGAATGAGGTGAGAAAAGAATTCCCGAAGGAAAGACGTTATTGTTTGTTTTGTCTTTTAGAGATGTTTTTGATTTGTTTTTGTTTTGTAACTCGTATTGTATTTAAGTCCCTCATATAAGATCGAATGTCTCGCATATCGACCCAAGATGGGAAGCATACTAAACATTCCAAGAAAGTGTGAGAAAATCCCCCACTCCCTTGTTCTCACATGAAAGGCCTAAATACAATATTTGCTATGCCTTTTATTAAGTATTTTTGTTGATTAAATGAAGAAGTATCTTTTATTTGTACCTTCAACAATTATTGCATTTAAGTCCCTCATACAAGATCAAATGTCTAACACATTGACCCAAGACGGGCTACATGCTATACATTCTAAGATTATAAGAGAAGATCCCTTATAATCTTTTCTTTATGTGAAAGGCCTAAATGCAATAAATGCTTACCTTTATTAAATGTTTTGAATTTTCTTTGAGATGAGAAGAGAAACTCAAGAGAGGAAGAAAGGTAAACTCTATGTAATCTAAGACTCAATCCTAATTGATTAGTTAAGGGGGTGATCCTAATGGTTTGTGAGGTTTAAACCTAAAATCTAAAGAAAGAATGAATAACAATTCACTTCTAAAGTAGAAGATGAATTGTAATTCAAAGGGGAAAGTGATGAGTTATTAAAAGAGAGCACATAAATGTTTAAAACAAAACACAAAATGGAATTGTAAAAGATGAAGGGATAGAAGTTTGAATGTGTATTCCTTATCCATACTCAATTGCAACTTACCAAAGCCCCTACATGGTTAGTGCAAGTATTCACAAGTAAAGGAACAACTTAAGATGAACAAATAAGACTTGAACAAAATCAATAACCAAAGTAAAACCACTTAAAGGTCAAGGAAAGTTTAAAGTCAGAATGTACATCTCAAGAGGGTTCACTAATACCAAAATATCAAACACAAATCAAATGCACGCCAACAAAGTCCTAAAACCCCAAAGAAGTGCATTATAAAAGAAGTGGATGGAGAATGAAAGAACATGCAAAGTAACTATGCAATAATGCTTCATGAAAGGTTAGATTCAGAATATGGACAACCTAAACATGTGCCTAAATATGATCTTCAAATGTTATATGAGGCATACAATCAAGCATCCAAGCATTAAGAGTGATTAAGAGAAGAAGTGAGAAGCTAGGAACATGAATTTAACATGTGAAGAAAAGTACTTAGGGTAAGAGTTAAACCTAAAAGAATTCAAAATGAAACTCAAATATCCAAGTCATAGGTGACATGATATGCTAATGTGAATATAGAATGCACAAACTAACCACATTCAAACAATTACAATTCATTTAGAATCTAGAGGAGAAAGAAACATGCATTTGGATGCAACATGTTAAGGTATGCAAAGTGAGGCATAAATGGTATATGGAATGAATACAACACTTTAAAGTCAGAAGCATACATGATATGAAATGCAAATGAACAATATGATATGGCATAAGCAATCCAATACAATTCAAGTTGTCACTTAGATGCAAAAGAAAAAGGAAGTAGGCCAAAAGAAAACATGTAAAACATACATTGAATGGGCACAACAAAACACATCAACTTCAAATCAATGACCTATAATTTTCATCAACAGACCTATAATGGTCTAAACATTGCTCAAGAAGTCCAAAAGAATGATCTCATACCATGGCACAAGTGCCTTATCAAGCAAGCAAACAAACATGATTAAAGAAGTTCACAAAAGAACACCTCACATAAGAGTCATCAAACAAATACCAAACATGATTGGAAAATTATCAAATTAAGTCTCAAGAGACCGTAACCAGAAGTGAACATCATATTAAAAATTCATACAAAAATCCACAAGAAAAGTCCTTCACTTAATCATGTAAATTCTCAAAAGGAGCAAAATGGACTATGCTAAAGAGAGGGACTAAGATATGATATGAAAAGGTTTTAAAAATGAAACAAAAATGTTTTCATGAAGTTTTGGATATTGTTTGATTAATGCAAAAAGAATGATGCAAAATTGTTTAAGGAACTATGAGATATAAAAGTTGGAAATGAAAGTATGAAAATAAAAACAATTTCCAAAAGAACTAAAAGAAAATCATGGATTAATATGCAAATATTCACAAAATTGCAATTAAAAATAACGAAAAATTATTTTAATATGTCAAGATGCAACATAAATTTTTATGGAATTTTTAATGAGGTTTTGGTATTTTTAAAATTCAATTATGAAACGTGTAGAAAAAAATGAAAATAATATGAAATGCAATATGAAAGGGGGTGTAAACATAGCAATTGGACAGTTCAAAATGATTGGGCTTTGTAAAATGGAGGTGTGAATAGCAGTCTGATTAGGTCCAATAAGCGCGCATAACATCCTAACTATCATGAACTCAGTCAACAAAATTGACTCATTACAAGCCATTGGATCAAGTCAAAGTCAAGTCATGGTCAAAGTAAACAAAATCAACACACGCGCATGAAGACACATACCAATTACCATGTACCATGCCACACAATGTTTAAATGAACTCAGAAATAATGCACATGATTTGCACGTGTATTTTAATGTGCTGTCAGCATTTGGACCACACGATCATGAAAAACGGACGGATGAGATTAAAACGTAAATAAACCCTAGTCCTAACAGTCACCGGCCGGAGAGGACCTCCGGTCACCTTCTCCGGCCAACAGCCACCACCTGCAATTCTCACATATCACCAAAATGCATAATCCATATATCAAATTGAAGCTGTGCTAACATAGATCATGAATATGTTCATAAAAGCCACAAAACACATACACGTAGCAAGAACAGAGGAGAACAAATTATGCCCTAGGTTTTGCAACTAAGCCTTTAGAAGGCCTATCAACTAGACGGTTTGAGTAGAGCTTCTAGCAATCTTAGAGCACCAAAAACCAATGAAAATGGCCAGAAATCGTGCAATCCAAGTTCAAGAGTTCAAACCTGAAGATGATGGAACTTTGAATGCACAAGAATACCAGAAGGAGATGCTTCTTCCTTGAGCTTCACTTGGCCAAATAAAGGCTTGCGAACTCTGAAAGATGGAGATGAATATGGATCTGTAGCTGATGTTATTCCACTCTTCCACTGATCTTCAAATTCAATGCTACTTGATGATGAAATTTGGAAATGAAATCCAATGAGAATGATGAAGAAATCGTGTGCAACAGAGAGAATGTTGAGAGAGAATGGAGAGAATTTGGGAGTGTTTTTTGAGAGAGAGTGGAAAAATGAAAACTCCAAATGAAAATGGGAAGTGAAGTTTGTTTTATAGGGTGAGCTAACCAGGGTTTAGTGAGTGAGTTAACTGAGTTATGTGGAGTTAAGTGAGTCATCCCTAACTAACTGAGTCAAGTTAGTTAGGGAGAGGGATGATATGGTATGGCTGGTTCATAATGTGTTACCATGTTCCTGCTGTCAAACTTCTATAGCAAGCTTCCAACCTTTCCTTTCTCATGTATGGCTCGAGTAAGTGTGCAAAGAGTGCAGGCATATGTTGGTTTTAATGAGGAAACAAACACACAAACTTCTGTCATGTAGTTGATGTGTGCTTGAACCAAAATTATGCAGCAAATCATCATTGTAACAGTAGGTGTTTGAGGGTGAATTTCTCACATGTTAGTGAATGGTTTGAGGAACTTTTGATGTCAAATAAAAGAGGGCATGTGGGGGAACACATTTGATGTTGATTTTAGATTGAGATGAGGTTTGGAAAAGGATACAAAATGGTTTAAAACACAAAGGTTTGGGAACTGGTGTAAGGGCATGTGAGGCAAGTCATGGCATGGTAGTGAAATGCATGAAAGTTCAGCCTAATCAACCTAACTTGAGGCCAAGATTTCTCCCGCATAAATTGATCAAATGGAAATTTGTCCAACATGAACATTGAAGGTGACATTGCAATGAACAACTTTCATGTTGAAACGTTTTTCATTTGAGGCCTTTAACCACGAGAAAAATGGGTGGACATTTGGCTCACCACATGTTTGTTGGAATGACTGCGCGCGTGGCCTGAAAATTCTTGGTCATGACCTAGTTTTGGCCTACTTTCTCCCAACTTTGATCCATCATATCTCCCTCATTATTTATCCAATGGAGATGTTCTACACATGGATTTGAAGCTTAAAGCAAGATATTTTGTTGTGGCAGAGTGGAATTTTCATTTGGTGCTTCAATTTTGAATGGCCTTGATTCAAACTCTGATGCAAAATGGCCAAAACTTACTATTTTTAGTAACCCTACTTCATCCAAAAATGGCAACTTTCCACTTCTTGATTTTTTCATGATTCCTTTGGAGTTTCTTGATCAAATTTTGCACATTGGTCACATATAACATGAATTTCATGAATTTGGCCTCAAAAAGTCAAGAGTTGACTTTTTCCTCTGATTATTTGACTTGGCCCCAAATTCCCTGATTTTTTATCTTTCTTCCAATTGAACCACTTCTAAAACCAATTGAGATGCAATTTTTCACATCCACACACTTAGGGACATATAGAAAACCATGACATCAAGTTTTGTCCTAAAAATCAGAGATTCCCTAAATTAAATGGAAACCCTAGTTTTGGCCCCCTCTGATTAGGAGGTAAAAGTGCAGTCTTCAATTTCAAATTCCTCAGAGTATGTTGTGTATCCTCTTAAAGGATGATGAGATATGCCACTTGAGGATGATTTTGGATCAATGAGCTATCTCTTTTGAGGGTTTTCCTTCAGTTTTTGAACCTCTTGCATAATGAAAGATGTATTGCTTCAATCTCCTATTGGATCTCACTTTCTTGAGGTTGTGGATGATCAATTGAGATAGTATGAGGCATGAGAGACCTCTTGGCTTGCCTTGAGGCAACTTGATTGACTTTTTGTGCGTTGAATGATCCTTTGATTGCCCACCTTTCCCCTGATCACATGCCTTGATGGTAAGAGGGATGCTATGCTTCATTTTTCTATGTCAAATGCAATGCAATGCTTATGAGATGGATATGATATGCTACATGATAATGCTATTCTATGATGACAAAAGAGAGAGAAAATTTTGGGGTGTTACAGACATCACTAAACATTTTTTTAGCAAGAATGTCCCAACTTCAAGGACGTTTTTCTCCATGATCCAAGTTGATTCAAGCCATGGGGCGAACATGAAAGTTGAAGTACATCATCCCAGCTTTCTAAAAAGTCCTAGAACATCCATTTATCATACTCGAGCAAGGAGATATGATTTTTGTAAAAAGCATTAATTAAGCAGATTTTTAAGACAGATTTCAGGACAGATTTGACTACACATGTTCAAGACCATTTTTGATGACTTTGCAAGCTGAACCTCAAAGTTAAAGTATGTCATTAGGGCTTTCGAAAATGTATAAGAAATTCCATTAATTCAACTTGAGCAAGGAGTTATGAACCTCATAACATGCTTTGCTCGAGCTGATTTTTTAGGACAGATTTTGTGCACTTTTCTTGTGCCACACAATTTTCAAGCATTGTCACCATGCAAGACAAGCATCAAAGATGCAATTCACTTCAACTTAAAATATCATAGTGGATTAAAAGATATAAGTGATTAAAGTTTGGAATTATTAATGTTCAAAGTTGTTCAATGTTTCAACATCACATAGGACATCACTAATATTTTTTCAACAAGAGTGTCCCAACTTCAAGGATGTTTTTCTCCATGATCCAAGTTGAACCAGGTCTAGGGCCAGACATCAAAGTTGAAGTATGTCATCTCACCTTTCCAGAAAGTCCTAGAACGTCCATGTAGCATACTCGAGCAGGGAGTTATGGATTTAAAAAAAAAGGCTTGCTGCAGCTGAATTTTTCAGGGGCAGATTTGCACATTTCTTGTGCCACACGAATTTTCAAGCCTTGTCATCATTTTGGACACATCTGAGGATCAAATCTAAAGGGGACAAACACTGATCCAAGCCTCCAAAGTCCTTGGAACAAGAAGTAGCATGCCAAACCTAGAATTGCCTAAAATAGGGACAAGACTCCAATTTTGGATTCAAGCATTCAATGGAAGCTCCAACTTGGCATGGACTGACACATTTGCAACTGAATTCAATCAAGACTTATCCAAGACCAAGGGAACCAGCAGCCTGTGCCCTAACCTCTAGTCAATGGCTATAGGAGACTTGGATTCTCATTGCTCAACATTGGCCAAACCTATTCTGCAGTTGCCATTCACTATTGATCCCAAAAAAAACTTGCTCTACTATAAATAGAGCTCATTTGTGCTCAGTTTAAGCACACCAAAGCCATCAAACAGATGCTTTCCTTAAAATCTCTTTTTCTTGGAAAAAATGCCTTCTTTAGCAAGGTAACTTTGAGTTTTTGAATTTGAGAGGGATTTCAACCAAACCAATCACACACACACCTCATATATATCATATGTAAGTTGTGCAAACTATCACAAGTGACCTGTAATCACAAAATCACAAAGTCACTTCTCAAAACCTCAAAATTGGACTTTTTTGCATTTTTCAAGCCATGTCTTGATTCAGTCACTTTCCAAACCAGATAAAACCTCAAACACACTCCAAATATCATCCTTGAATTGTCCCAAATGGTGCCACACATCTGGAACACCAATTGAGAGAGTTGGCATTTTGGCTACTTTAACCCCTTTTGCAAGAAAGGGCCATTTTGTGTTTTTGCAGGTTCCAGCTGATTCCAACCATCCTAAAAGCTTCTAAGAGGTCATTTGAGGGTGTCCAAAGCATCAAATCATTTCTGGAATAAAGCACTTGGTAGGTTGCACAAAATCTCCAAAAAAGAGGTAAAATTCATAACTTGAATTCTTTGAATCATGCTTTCCTTTAAGGTCCTCATACATGCATCATATTGAACAATTCTTGAAGTAAAAATGCAGTCCTTAATGTGTATGATGTGATCCTCCTACTGTTTACACTTTAACATGTTTATATGTGGAGTTTTGGTTGTGTTTTAAATTCATGTTCAGTTATGGTTTTTTGATTGGTGTGTTCTGTACATTAAGTTTTAGTGTGCATGAGTAATACCATTGAATTCCTTGCAAAAAATTGGTCAAGATAGGTTCAAACGGATTTAAATTTCGTTAAAAACTGAGAGAGTTATGAATATTTGAAGTTTGATAAGCAAAGATGTTTAAAATCAACATGTACAATTCTGGTTTTTTGCTTTGTGCATTCTGTACATTAAGTTTCAGTGTGAATGAGTAATACCATTGAATTCCTTGCGAAAAATTGGTCAAGATAGGTTCAAACGGATTTCAATTCCGTTAAAAATTGAGAGAGTTATGAATGTTTGAAGTTTGATAAAAAAGATGTTGAAACTAAAGTTTCAGTTCTGATGTCGAATGTGATGTTGTGACATCTTCCCTTCTTCTCTTATCTTCAAAACTCATGATTGATGTCGAATGTGATGTTGTGACATCTTTTTCTTAGTTTATCTTCAAATTCAACCAATTCTTTTACATAGCAAAAATCATCATTTTTCAATTCTTTTTTACACACTTCTTATTCATACTCCATAATATTTTAATCCACAAAAAATCACAAAAAAATATTATTTTTAGATTATTTTTAATATATTCAAAAATATTGTTTTAAATTGTTTTAAATGCTTTTAAAATGATTTCTTTTTCTTGATTTTTAAAACCAAAATGATTTTAAATATTCATGTGGATAAAATACTTTTTCATAAACCTTAATCTTTGTTTATAACATGATTAATGATTTTATTTGATATTTTTATCATTTTTTACTTGATTTTTCTTTGAAAAATGCCTTAAAAAAATGAAATTGGGGTTTCTTTGATTTTCACCCTAACAAATCTTTTTCAAACACTTTGGGCCTCTTGAGAGAGTGTAAGTCCCATTCCTTTGTACAAATAAAATAATTTGGGCCTCATATATTGTATAAGTCCCTTTGTACATTTTTAAAAGTCCGGCACGATCGTCGCTTTTTTTTACAAAATCATTTGGGCCTCTACTTGAGCTATAAGTCCCATTCTTTTTCTTAAAAACACTCATGGGCCTCTAATAGAGTGTAAGACCTAAGCCTTTTTGTAAATACCAAAACTTTGGGCCTCACTTATTGTATAAGTCCCACTGTATTTTCAAAAATCTCGGCGCGATCGCCGATTCAAAATCAAACCAACTGGGCCTACCATCGAATAGTAAGACCCATTTCTAACTCATGGGCCTCTAACAGAGTGTAAGACCCAATCCCCTTTTAACCAAAACCCTTTTTGGGCCTCACTTATTGTATAAGTCCCTCTGCGTTAAAACAAAATCTCGACGCGATCGTCGCTTTCAAAATGAACCATGGGCCTACCCTCGAGTAGTAAGACCCATTTCTTTTCTTTAAAACCTTTTTGGGCCTCTTGAGAGAGTATAAGACCCATCCCCTTTATACAGAAAAATTTTTGGGCCTCAGTCACTTGTATAAGTCCCTGTACAAATTCAAAACCGCAGTGCGATCACTGATAAAACTTGGGCCTCTCCTTGAGCTGTAAGCCACAATACTTTTCTTTTCAAAGCACTTTCTCGTTTGATTTTGGAATATACTGTTGTTTTCAATCTTTCTTTGTTGAACAACTAACAAAACAGCATGGAAGCTCTACAACCGAGTAAGTGTTTACCCGCTTTCATTTACTGCTTTCATAAATATAACTGTATTGTGGGGCTGCTCACTGTAAGTCTCTGTAGCGAGCGATTTTGGACGCGGTTCTTAAGCGCAGGTCGCTCTCTGCGGTTTGAGCTTTTGACTACAGGTCGATTCATTTTTTATCCTATTGTGAGCGGAATAAGGAAGGGAAAAAGATGTCTCCAATTAACCCTGCTTTGCATACTGAGTTTAAACAGCGGTCTGTTAGGTTACGGATGCTATCAATGTGGGGGGGCCTTTGTACTGGTCATTTTTATTATCGCCAATACGGGTTTCTTTCTTTCTAGGGCTTGGGAAGAAGGTTTCTGGCGGGGAACTAGGATTAGGATGTTAGGAATGATGTTTTGGAATTACTGCTTTTGATATGGGATTTGGGTTTTTTTGTTGAGTGTGCTCGCTAAGATCTTTTCTTTCGATCTTATGCCTACGTATTCCCGTTTACCGAAACAGGGAAATCAGAGCGTTCGTAGTTCCTCCTAATCTATGGGAGGAAATTGGTTTTTTGGTGTCTTTTTCAAAGCCCAAGACGTGAAGCGAAAGGTTGTTTGTATCTTGTTCAAAGCCCAAGATGTGAAGCTGAAGAGTTTATTTGTATCTTGTTCAAAGCCCAAGATATGAAGCTGAAAGGTCTATTTGTGTCTTGTTCAAAGCCCAAGACGTGAAGCTGAAGGGTCTCGACTTTAGAGAGAATTTGTCATCTCTAAAGAAGGGTTTGTCTGTCA
The DNA here is from genome assembly GCA_022829125.1 of Lathyrus tuberosus. NCBI lineage: Eukaryota > Viridiplantae > Streptophyta > Magnoliopsida > Fabales > Fabaceae > Lathyrus > Lathyrus tuberosus. The sequence goes on along the minus strand of JALAZF010000295.1, from coordinate 4,052,532 downwards.
CAACTGTTGGGTGACTGATTATAAAGGAGAATTATTTTAACCGGGATACGCTGATCCTAGCAATGCCATAATTTCCTTTATAGGGTAGTTTTGACCTGAAGGAGAAGACTTTAACTCAGTGTAGAGCAATGCTATCTTTCCTTAGGAATTTCTCATGCTAAAAGAGGGACAGTGGCATGGATATAGAGGATCCAGAGGCTTGCCGCTTAAAGCGATTAGATGAAGGGGTTGTTGATGTACTGTGAACGAGGCACAGCTTTGATGTTAAAAGGTTGATTGGATCAACCAGTGGTTTTCTTATACAAAGCCTAAGAGGAGGCTAATATGTGTCTCGTACAAAGCCCGAGAGAGAGGCTAAAAGGGATTGATCCTCCAAGATGATCTTTTATACTCAACAAGAGAGTGTTTTTATATCTCGTACAAAGCCCGAGATAGAGGCGAAAAGGTTTTTGACCCGACGATGGAGTCTTTTTGTATCTCGTATAAGGCCCGAGATGAAGGCTATTATTTGTTTGGTTCAATAAGAACCTTTTTGTATCTCGTACAAAGCCCGAGATGGAGGCTGAAAGGTGATTGACTCAGCGAGGGAGTCTTTTATGTGTCTCGTACAAAGCCCGAGAGAGAGGCTAAACGTTGTTTGACTCCGTTGGGGAATCTTTTGGTATCTCGTATAAAGCCCGAGATGGAGGCGAAAATTGTTAGCTCCGTTGGGGAGAATCATTGTATAAAGCCCCAGAGGAGGCTAACTTCATTGAAGAAGGATCATTATACAAACCCTAAGAGGAGGCTATGGTTACTGTCTCAGTTAATTGACAGGTCCAGTATACTGATTTTGAAAGAGAAAACCAGTTCTTATACGAGCAACACTGTACTCATGGATTTGATTGCAAGGGACCTGGTTATTCCTGTTCTTTAAGGAAGCGGGAAATCCGAAGGGTATCGAGACTGTCCGAGTCTGCGGGTTTCCTTCCTATTTAACGAAGGGGTCACTTGAGAATGTCTTTGAGGCTCAAGGAGATTAGACTGTCTAAGTCTAGAGTTTCGTCTCTTGTACTATGTTTTGAGAAACAGTAGTAGACTCTATGAAAGGAATGCTCTATGAGGATGTCTAAGTTCTGTTCCTATACCTCTAGGAGGTCGTCAGGACAATTTGTACGAAGCCCAAGAGGAGGCAGGAAACTTTTAAGAAGCCGACGGGTCCTTGTACTAAGCCCAAGAGGAGGCTATCATTCCCGGAGGAAGAGATCATTATACGAAGCCTAAGAGGAGGCTGTGAATACTTCTAAGAAGCCGTAGGGTCCTTGTACTAAGCCCAAGAGGAGGCGGGGTTGCTTTTAGGAAGCCTGTGGGTCCTTGTACGATGCCCAAGAGGAGGCCGATGCTTTTAAGAAGCCCGTGGGTCCCCAAACCCCGAGAAATTCAAGGCAAGCTATTCACGAGGAATAGAGCAAGTCAGGAAAGGTCGAGAATTTGGAAGAAACTCAAAGATGCCATTCACGGAGAATACATTCATCTCTGGGAGTAGAGTTTCTTGACGATTCCTAGTGAGGACAGCCAAAGAGAAGACTGTATCTGGTGATCCTATTGGGGATCAAGCTGTCTATTTCTACGAATAAACGAAACGGCTTTACCTAGTGCTAGACGTAGTTGCCGGGGAAACTCTAAATATCTATACTATTATTACACAGTAGATATGAGTTTATGAAAGGAGACTTACAGTGAGCAACCCCACAATACAGTTATATATATATGAAAGCAGTAAATGAAAGCGATAACCACTTACTCGGTTGTAGAGCTTCCATGCTGTTTGGTTAGTTATTCAACAAAGAAAGATTGAAAACAACAGTATATTCAAAATCAAAGGAGAAAGTGCTTTGAAAAAGAAAGATTTGGGGCTTACAGCTCAAGGAGAGGCCCAGGGTTTTAACAGTGAGCGTACTGTTGAATTTGTACAGAGGGACTTATACAAGTGACTGAGGCCCAAAATTGTTTTCTGTATAAAGAGATGGGTCTTACACTCTCTCAAGAGGCCCAAAAGGTTTAAAGAAAAAGAGTGGGGCTTATAACACGAGGGTAGGCCCAGATGAATTTTCGTTTAAAATGGCGATCACGCCGAGGTTTTCTTTTAACGCAGAGGGACTTATACAATAAGTGAGGCCCAAAATGTTTTGGTTAAAAGGGGGTTGGGTCTTACACTCTAATAGAGGCCCAAAGAGTTTTGAATGGGTCTTATAGCTCAAGGAGAGGCCAGATGGTTATTTTTAAAACGGCGATCGCGCCGAGGTTTTTGACGGTATCGGGACTTATACAATACACTGAGGTCCAAAAATGGTTTGGTCAAAAAAGGATTGGGTCTTACACTCTATTAGAGGCCCAAAGTGTTGAATCGAAAAAACCCTAATTTTATTCCTTTAAAAACAAATATTTAAAGAAAATCAATGAAAAATACCAAATAGGTTTGAATAACCTACTTGTGATTTTTGTTTAAGGTTTGAAAAATGAGGTATAAATCACAAGAGATAGTAAAACTCATTTGGTCTTGATTTTCCAAGATGAATATTCATTTTTAAAGTGTTTAAAAACAAATAAAATGAATTTATTCATAAAAATACTAATCTATAATATAAGAAAATTTGTTGTTCTGGAAATGACATTATTGCCCTTGCTTCAGTAATTGCCACTGCATCAATTAAAGGGTATTTTGTGTCTAAAAATTACTTTTTCCAACCAAATGTACTATACAAATGATATAGTTAGCTTATGGTTGGAAATTAACACTTGTGTGATTAATTTGTATCGGAAAATCAGCAAATGTAATTTAACTAACTAGAATGGAAAGAAAAAAGGAAAACCAAATGTTGGTCCCGATGCAAAAACCATGTTGAAGTCTTACACACCATAACTTGTCATTTCATCTTTGCTTTCTCTCTCCGTTCAAAGATTTTTTTCCTGAAAAATCTCTCTCTCTCTCTCTCTCTCCTCTGTTCTTCGTCTTCTCTATCAAGTAGCTTTTGTTGTCTTCCAGAACAAGAAGCTTCGCTGGCTGCTCCAAAACATCTATATTGAAGGTGATTGTTGAAGATCTACTACATACATGCAACTGGTTTATGTTGTTCAGAGCAACATACTTTTCTTTAAGTGTTTTGAAAGTTGTTTACTTTTAGCAAACATTGCTGATATTTGATGTTAATGTGGATAAGATGTTCATGCATGTCATTGTTTTCTTGGGGTGACCTTCATACCTATTGTTTGGAAAAAATGGGTTAATAAAAACATCTCTTAACTTTTATCTTTGTATGATATTTTGTTGTTTTTAAAAATCTATAGGGCCAAAGACATGGCAAGGCCATTCGAAAAGATTGCTGATATAAACTCTTCAAAAGAGCTGTGGAAGATTGCAGTCAAAGTGCATCACAAGTGGTCCGTGATTAGCAGCAACAAGGAACACTTTGAACTTATTTTTGTTGATAAAGAGGTAACACGATTGAATATTTGTTTTCGCTGTTGCTACATTTTAATATAATCTGAAACATAACACATTGTTTGTTGGATTTCTAGGGCACAGATATTCATGTAATAGTTCCACCAACTTTGAAAGCAAAATTTGATGTTGTTTTGTTGTTGAACAATACATATACAGTGACTAATTTTATGCCCCAAACAAATGATATTGTATTCAAAACATCGGAGCATCCTTTTCTTATCCGATTCACCAACGGAACTCGGGTGTCTGATATAAACAAACATGAAATACCTGCGATGAAGTTGAAGTTGAAGCCGTTTGCAGAAATTATATCTAGAAATTGGAGGAATGATCTATTAATAGGTAAATGTGATTGTTATAATTTTTTTTGGGTTATCATTGTAGTTAACATGCATTTTGTTTGGTGATAGATGTTATTGGAGTTGTTGAACATATTGGTTATACACAAATGACTTCTGGCAAGAGACAACAGGTCAATCTTATTTTGAGAGACCTTGGGTTAGTGTTATCCATTATTCTAAGACTTATGTATTTTGGTTATGTCAAATAGATTTTTAACATTTTACTATAACATGTGCAGGAATGACACCTTGACCTGTACTCTCTGGGAGTCATATGCTTTGAAGTTCATGACATATGTGCAAAATAATACTGATTATGTTCCTACAGTAATTTTATTGCAATATGCGAAGGTGAAAGCTGAAGGTAATATAAACTATTTTGATTTCGTTGACAATATGCCATACTTTATAACATGTTTTATTGTAAAAGGAAAATATCCGCTTTCCGTTTCGAACACGTACAACATAACAAACCTGATCATTAATGAAGATGTTCCGGATATAGTTGAGTTTAGAAACAGGTACATTATACAAATTTAGTTTTCCTATAATGGGTTGTATGACATTATTTGGTTGAAATTCAATATTGATTGTTTGTTATGATATCTTCCACAGCCTTCCAACAGACTGCATAATTGGAAGTTCAAGTCAACTAATGTCCACACAATCTAATGTATGGTCACAGAACTCAGGTGCTTCTCAGATTACTTCTTATGACAAGTTTATGGCAAATGCAACCCCTCTATGTCTACGAGATATAAATAATCTTCCTGATGTAAGTACTTGAACTTGACCCAAAAATTATAATAGTCATGTTGTTTTTTTGACCAGACCATACCATTTATTAATTAATATCACATGTGTTAGGCCGCATTTTGTGTTACTGTGGCTACCACAAAGATGCTAAAAGCAACTGCGAATGGTTGGTATTATCAGGCGTGCTGCAAATGTCCTAAAGTAGCTAAGGGAGATACTCCTCCTTATATTTGTGTTGATGGCCACTCAATAGAGATAGAACTTTTTAGGTATTACCAACTCATTAGTTATTCAAAATCTGTAGTGAATTTCTAACAACTTACAAGTGGAATGTTATAATGTTATAGGTATAAAATTGAGGTTGAAGTAGTTGATAATGATAGATAGCAATATTTGTCTTATGGGATCGTGAGTGTAACAAATTGTTGGAAATCTCTGCTGCGGATCTCCGCGAAACCATGATTAAGGTTTTGTTATATCATTGTGAAATTTCCAATATTATAGTCATTAAATCTGTTGTCGTCCTTAACGTTTTGTTAAATTTTCATATAGGCTGGTATTGAAGATCCCCTTGATTTTCCATTGGATCTTGATAAGTTGATTGATCGAGAGTTTGCATTCAAACTGAAATGGCAACCTAAATGGAAAAATGCAAGTGTCATTGCTGTCAAAAGTGACAAAGAGTCCAAGGAAAAAGTTGTTGCTCACTGGGAAGGTTCAAAGGTATGGCATTAATAAAATTAAGTTGTTTCAATTTCATAAGTATACATTAGTTTAAGATTTGTTAATTGTATATTCCATTCGACTTTAATAGTATTATGTTTTTGTTTCAGTCTTCTTTAGTTGACGCTGTTGATGATCAAATTAACATGGTATTTCACCAACTTCATGCCCATTCTTATGTTTAAAGTCTTCCATTTCTCTTCCAATGTCTTATAATGTTATACTAATTACATATATATGTCTTCAGATAGGGGAAAGTGTTGACGAAGCAATATTGTCTGAGAATTGGAATATCATAAATGTAAGTCCAACTACATATTGTTAACATTATCATCTCTTTAAAGTTGTATATTTAAACACAACAAATCAGTATGAAATGTCTCTAATGTTGCAGGATTTGGATATCACCTCAAACTTGAATTCATAATTATCTCCTACTAATTCGGCTCCAATAATGGTTGAATTTTTGTAGTTTTTATTACATGTAGATTATATATTTGTAGTTGTATAAAATTTAAAATCTGATTCCAATGTTGTTTTGTTGTAATATGTTCAGATCTCTGAAACTCCTACAACACATATGCCAACTACATCACTGCAAGTTACTCCAAAGAATGCAAAAATTAAGGCAATTAAACCTCCGCAGGTAACTCCAATCAACTCTGGCAAAAGGGGTGCAGTCAATGCTACAAGGGACTCTGTATCCATTAAGGAGCTTGCTGAAGGCGAAGTGTCTTCAACAAGGTTACGCCGCAAGCATGTCAAAGTTGAGAAAAAATGAGTAATTCAACCTGTGACTGTAACTTGTTTTGTGTTATTTTGTGTTATTTTGTTTTGTGCCTATTGTAGTATACATGCTGGTTGAAGTGCGAATGACATTTGAATCTCTTGGCCAGAATTCCACAACCCTTACTAAATATAATATTAGTTTTATTGTATATATCTAATATTATATCTATTAAATGTTTAAGTAGTTGTATTTATCTATTAAGGTTATTTGGAATCGGATATAAATGTCCATCGTTACATTTTAGCACTACAAATTCACACTTATACATAATATGAATATTTCCACATCCTCAATTTTTTATTATATTGAAGGGAAAACAGTAAAAGTTTATGTGTACTTCGATATTTGATTGGATTCTGATACATTAAATTTTAAGGTGTTGGACTGCTACTGCCTTTTATTATAATATTGAAATTGGCTTTAGGTTTATAATTTGTCTTCCCAATACAAAATAACATGATTGATTAGCAAAGTTGGTAGCCTTTTGTACAAGTTATTGTCTTCCCAAGACAAAATATAATGGACTTTTCTCTGCCCTTGCACACGTTTTCAAAAGTTGTTTTTTTATCCTATCATAATGTTTTAAAAAGCTGTTTTTTTATAAAGCTGTTTTTAAACCTATTGTATCATAACTTTGTGACATCCATCTGCATTAATACTTCTGACAACATTTACTTTATTTAATGTCAACTTCTGTACAATACTATCTTCTACCTATTCTATCATTTTATTTTTATAAAAGCAATATAGTAATAAGAATACAAGGGGTGTACAAGGGGTAATACCATAACAACGACTTTTGCTATTAAAATTAATCATAAACATATCATAAATTATACTTATTTCACCATCAACATGACCATAACGAGCCAATGATTGTGCTGCTTTCGTTGGAAAAATCTGAAAATAATACAATGCCTTTAATAATCTAATTTATTTTTGCATGTAAAATTTATAACAATAAAGATAACAAACTTATTAAATGATAACTTACCATGACATTTTTTACTTCACTGTTGGTTGATGTTATGAAATATTTCCAGTTCATCTCAAATTCATTGTCTTCTTCATCATTCTCCTCATCATGGTCATATTCCTTAAGTTCATCCTCATCCTTATCATCATCGTCTCCATCACCATCGGCATCATCTCTAACCGCATCCTCATCTTCTTCTTCGTCTTCATGTCCATCTTCTTCTTCTCCTCGTGCGTTCGATAACTTCTACACAAACATCATGCTTTTTATAATATCCTGACATTGATTGCTACAAACTACCCCACCAAATATTGAATGTATGTAATTAAGTATGGCCCATACATTCAACTTTAATGTCATCTAAAAAATTCTTCCAACGATATGCACGTGCACAACAATAATGGTAATTCAGCATGCAAGTACAGGTAATGTCAACGTATACAATTATTAACATTATAATATTACATTCAAAAAATTGGGATACCATATTTTTAACCTCAACTTTAAAACACATATGTTTTAAATTTACCTAAATTTTAGAGGGAACTTTTCCCGCTTCATCCACTATTTCATTAATTTGGATAAGTTTTACCAAAATTTTAACAAAAATACATTATAGCTAACTGGTGTTTAAGGAAAAATTAGTCATTTCTGCATGGCTGTTAGTTAATGAAAAACTATGGATTCAACTAACAATGCTGCATCTGCAGCCAGGAAAAAACGTAAATTATCTCTCATGAGCAAGAAACAACAATCCAATTCAAATTGTAAAGAAAACATCCCTCCAACAGGACAATCGAGCGCACAATCTAATCAACCCCGATCAATTTCAGAACAAACACCTCTTCATGAATCTACTGGTTATGATAATAATACTCAACCTTCAAAACGACAATGTAGGTTCAAAAATAACTCATTTCTTAGACCTGTTAGTGTTAACCTATTAAACCAATTTCATTCTACAACTACTGTCAACCATGAACATAATGATACAATGGCCGAATCTTCTACGGCTGGAGAACGGCGTTCTGGGAACGTCTTTGCAACCAACAGCAAAATGATGCCTACGCTAACAGCATACTCCAATCCCGACTATTGGATTCCAGCTCTGATCAAGATTCCAATGATGATTCTGATAGCGAAGTCGATGACCAGAGTGGAGAGTACGACGTCGATGACCACCTTCAAGGTTAGGCATTATATAATATGCTTCCAATATCAAATTACGTTGTCATATAACAATGTAGATGTTATCTGAGTTGTTCACGTATTAATTGACAGTACATTTTTAACATGTTTTGTGTTAACAGAATTCTTGGACATTTGTGACCCTGTTTGGGAGTGCCAATATTGTTTGGCTTGCATGTGGTATGCTGAACGAATGAGTAAATCAAGGAATACTACATGTCCAACATTTTCACGTTGCTGTCATGGAGGGAAGGTCAAACTACCATTGCTTGAAGAACCACCAGGCATTCTGAAAAACCTCCTATTTGACAGATCAACTATGGATGGGAAAAATTTTCAGTCGAACACAAGGACTTATAATGCAATGTTTTCTTTTACATCACCCGGAATGAAATTTGATACCAAATTCAATAAGGGTGGTGGCCCCCCTACTTTAAGGCTGCATGGCCAACCATGCCATAGAATCGGAAAGCTTTTACCAGAAGTTGGCCAGCCAGCAAAATATTTACAGCTGTATATTTTTGACACGGATAACGAAATTGAGAACCGCATGGAATGTTTTAGGTGAATACTATATTGATCATGTTATCGCTTACTTACATGTTTTACGTATCTAATTCAGAGTTTCTCATTTGTTATTTACATTATAGGGAAAACAAAACTATCGACAGGAATATAGTTACGAAATTGAGGAACATGTTGGATCATAATAATGTTCATGCCAAAGTATTTAGAATGGCACGTGATATGCTGAAAGACCCAAACATCAGAGATTTACAACTTAGATTAATTTATGACCGTCAGACAGATGGGCGCGTATGCAACAAGCCCACAGTTTCTGAAGTTGTTGCCCTTATAGTTGGTGATGTTGACACTGGTACCAAGAGAGATATCATCATTCAAGATCGTGGAGGAAGTTTGCAAAGAATTGATGAGTTTCATCCTTGCTATCTTGCATTTCAATATCCATTGCTTTTTCCTTTTGGCGAAGATGGATTCAGGGATAATATTCTACACGCTTACAAAGGTGAAGTTGTGGTAAATAAAAGAAACCGTCAAACAATAATGGAATGGCTTTCTTTTAGATTGCACCAAAGAAAAAACTAGGCTAAAACAATTTTTGCATCAATGAGGCTTTTTCAACAATTTTTGGTGGATGGGTACACAATGATGGAAACAGAGAGACTGAATTGGTTGAGAAAAAACCAATCTAAACTGAGAGTTGGTAAGTATGACAAATTAAAAGAGAATGAACGCAACCGGAATCAAGACACAACTGTGAAAGCCGGAAAAAGAGTTGTGTTGCCTTCTTCATTTGTTGGAAGCAAAAGATATATGGATCAATTGTATTTCGATGGCATGGCTATCTCAAGTACGGTTGGATTTCCTGATTTGTTTTTGACATTCACTTGTAATCCAAATTGGCCCGAAATTACAAGAGAGTGTGCAAAATAAAATTTAAAGCCTCATGACCGTCCAGATATTATCTCAAGGGTATTCAAAATTAAGTTTGATGAATTGATAGTTGATATTACACACAGACATATATTTGGAAGAGTGTTAGCATGTAAGTTTTATATCATTATTCATACTTTATCATGTTGATTATCTCATTCTTGCAATGCATGTAATTTTTTTTTCTATAACAAGTTATTACCATAATTTATGTGCTATTTAAATTACAACTCTATCATAAACCCTTTCTACATCTGCTATTTCATTGAATTTTAGCATCTTTTGTTGCATACACATTTATTACCTACTTCATACATTGCCTACGACAGCAATTACTACTGCATCTGGTGAGCATTAATGAGCATAACAACCTATGCACAGTCTTCATACACATTTATTATATGAATATATAAATTTAACAACACCAGTGTTATTAGCCATCTGCTATGTTTTCTTAACACAGTAATGTAACGTTTTAATGAGTTTTTTGATACATTTCAATGATAGTAATGCTAACATACTCATTTGATTTTACTACATTACAGTCATATATACAATTGAATTTCAAAAGAGAGGGCTGCCACATGCACACATTCTAATTTTCTTGCACCCTAAGAGTAAGTACCCGAACCCGTCCGATATTGACAACATCATTTCTTGTGAAATACCTGACCCTGCATTACATCCAAAACTTTATGCTTTGGTGAAGCAACATATGATTCATGGTCCATGTGGGTTGGCAAGAATGTCATCACCTTGCATGAAAAATAGGAAATGTTATAAATTCTATCCAAAACAATTCAATGAGACAACAACAGTTGACAAAGATGGTTACCCTCAATATAGGAGAAGGATAAAAACCCATACAGTTGTGAAAAATGGTGTTTCCCTTGACAATAGACATGTTGTTCCATATAACACACGGTTGTTGTTGAAGTTTCAAGCACACATTAATATGGAATGGTGCAACCAGTGTTCGACCATAAAATATTTATTCAAATACATCCATAAGGGCTATGATAGAATGACGGCATCCATTGTCCAATCCAAAGGAGGTAGTTCAAGTTCTGGTGGTAATATAGATGAAATTCAACAATATATAGATTGTCGTTACGTCTCACCAAGTGAAGCGTGTTGGAGAATTTACTCTTTCAAAATTCATGCACGAAAACCAGCAGTTGAACGTATGTTCTATCATTTAATAGGAGAGAATGCTGTCTTTTTTCCTGACCATGCCACGATGGAGAATATTCTTGAAAAAGCAAGTGTGACCGAGTCGATGTTTACTTCTTGGCTTATTGCAAATGAAAAGTATGAAGAAGCCATAACCCTCACATATGGTCAATTTGTATCTAAGTTTGTTTATGATAAAAGACTCAGATGTTGGAAACCAAGGAAGAAAGGTTTTAAAATTGGCCGGTTGATTTGGGTTCCACCAACAACGGGGGAGTTGTTCTATTTAAGAATGATGTTAACCGTTGTCAAAGGACCAACCAGTTACGAACAAATTCGTAAGGTTGGTGATATACAATACTTCAGTTTCAGAGATGCATGTTTTTCCATGGGATTCCTTGAAGATGACAAGGAATTTATTATGGCTATAAAAGAAGCAAGTGAGTGGGGTTCGGGAGGATTCTTGAGAAAATTATTTGTAATTATGTTGTTGTCAGGTGCAGTCAATAGACCATGTCATGTATGGAACAATACTTGGACATGGTTATCGGATGGTATTTTGCATGAACAACGTGTTTTATCTTCCAATTCAGGTATAATATTCACATGCATGAATGTATGACATAATTATTTAACTGAGTGTTTCCTTGCATAACCTTTACATGAAATGCAACTACTGATGTTTTGATTATCTCAAAATAGGTCTTGTCTTAAATGATGAAGAAATTCAAAATTTGACATTACTTGAGATTGAGAAGATTTTGCAAGCAAACAGACGTACTTTAAACGACTTCAAACCGATTCCATATCCAAATGGCTATGTGTAATACCCCAAAATTTGCTCTTCCCTTTTGGCATCATAGCATGGCATTATCATTTATCATATCATATCCATCTCATTAGCATTGCATTGCATTTAACATAGAAAAATGAAGCATGGCATCCTTCTTACCATCAGGGCATGTGATCAGGTAGAAGGTGGACAATCAAGGGATCATTCAAAGCACAAAAAGGTCAATCAAGTTGGCTCTAGACAAGCCAAGAGGTCTCTCATGTCTCATACTATCTCAATTGATCTTCCAAAACCTCAAGGAAGTGAGATTCAATGGAAGATTGAAGCACTACATCTTTCACTATGCAAGAGATTCAAAAATTGAAGGAAAACCCTCAAAAGAGATAGCTCATTGATTCAAAATCATTCTCAAGTGGCATTTCTCATCATCCTTTAAGAGGATACACAACATACTCTGAGGAATTTGGATTTGGAAGATGTGCAATTTCCTCCTAACCAAAGGGGGTCAAAACTAGGGTTTCCCATTAAATCAGGGAATCTTTGATTTTTTGGACAAAGCTTGTTGTCATGGTATTCTACATGTTCTTAAGTGTATATGTGTGGAAGATTGCATCTCAATTGGTTTTAGAAGTGGTTCAATTGGAAGAAAGATCAAGAATCAGAGAAATTGGGGCAAAGTCAAATAATCAGAGGAAAAAGTCAACTCTTGACTTTTTGAGGCCAAATTCATGAAATTCATGTTACATATGTCCAATGTACAAAATTTGATCAAGAAACTCCAAAGGAATCATGAAAAAATCAAGAGGTGGAAACTTGCCATTTTTGGATGAAGAAGGGTTACTAAAAATAGCAAGTTTTGGCCATTTTGCATCAGAATTTGAACCAAGGCCATTTAAATTTGGAGCACCAAATGAAAAATCCACTCTGCCTCAATGAAAGATCTTGTTTTAAGCTTCAAATCCATGTGTAGAACATCTCCATTGGATAAAAATTGAGAGAGATATGATTGATCAAAGTTGGAGGAAAGTAGGTTCAAAACTAGGTCATGACCAAGATTTTCAGGTCACGCGCGCAATCATTTTAACAAACAGTTGGTGGGCCAAATGTCCACTCATTTTTCTCATGGTTAAAGGCCTCAAATGAAAAACTTTTCAACATCAAAGTTGTTCCTTGTAGTGTCCTCTTCAATGTTGATGTTGTGAAAATTTTGATTTAACCAAGTTATGAGATAGTTTGGAGGGTTCAAAGTCATGTTGTTTGTGCTGAAATTTTGTGTGCCCAATTGCCTTGCCAGCCAACCTTTTGCCACGCCCACCAACCAGTTGTGAACCATTGTGTTCATAGCTATTTTTAGACATGTTTGAGACCTCATTTCACTTCAATTTTCAAACCAATATTGTTCCCCAATGTACCCTCTTTCAAATGAACCTATAAACTCCCTAAGGCAGTCATTGAGTAGAGAGAAAAACCTCCATAAACCACCATATGTTGACACTGATACATTGATGACATGCTGCATGATTTGGTTCAGTCACACCACAAACACCTCCTCACTTTTGTTTCCTCTTTCAACCAAGCACAAGTTACTTACATAATGCACACTGTCACGTGCCATACATGAGAATAGAAGGAACAAACTTGCTTAGCAAGTTTCTGATGCACAGATTGGCAGCTTCACTCTCCTTTTCTCCCTTTCACCATAACTGCCATGAGCTTGACCTCACCATAACTCAGCCTCAATAACTCGCCCCTAACTAACTTGACTCAGTTAGTTAGGGTGCACTCACTTTAACTCATCCAACTCAGTTAACTCCACTCATTAAACCATGGTTAGCTCACACTATAAATAAAAATCACACTCTCAAATTTCATTTCCAACTTCATTTTTCACACATTCACTTCAGAAACTTGCTCTTCTTCTCTCTCAATCTCACCATTGCCATTGATTCTCGAGCTTCACCTTGTTCATTTCCTCATTTTCACTTCAGAATCTCTCTGATTCTTTCTCAATTTCACTACCTTGCAACTGGTTTTGAAGCTTGGATTTCATTTCTTCTCCATTGAATCATCATCCACCACTGCATCTAAGCCTTTATTTGGCCAAAAGAAGCTCAAAGAGGAAGCAGCATCTCTGGTTTTCTGAAGAACATCTCAAGGTCTCAAATCTTCAGGTACGAATTTCCACCATTATAGACTTGATTTGAAGTGGTTTTCAGGTTCTTGAGGCTTCTTATAAGCTCAAGAATTTGTCTGGCTAGTTGATAGGCCTTTAGAGGCATAGTTGAAAACTTAGGGCAGGACTTGATCTCTTCTGTTCTTTGTGCACGTGCTTGATATGTGAAAAATAAGTGTGCATTCTTGATCTACATGAGCTCAGCTTCATTTTGGTATGCGTATTGTACATTTCTGTGAACATGTGAAGTTGCAGACGGTGGTGTGTGACCGGAGAAGGTGACCGGAGGTCCCTCTCCGGTCGGTAGCTTTGTGCTAGGGTTTCATTGCCAGTTTGAATGTCAGCCGTGTGATTTTGTTGATCCAATGCGTGAAAACGTGCCAGCACATTAAAAAAGGGCGTGCATGTCATGTGCCAATTTTCTGACTCATTTAAACATGGTGCGGTGCAGTACATAGTTATGAGTATGTTCCCTCACGCATGAGCTTTGATCTTGCTTACTTTGACTTGTCTGTTGACTTGACCTGATCCAAGGGTTTTCCTTGCTTTGACTTGCTTTGACTGAAATTCCATGCCTGCTATTGTGTTCTGCACGCTTAGTGGACCTAGGATAATTGCTATTCACACCCTTGCATCTTAAAGCCCAATTAATCTGAACTGAATGATTGTTATGCATACACCCCCTCCTTTATGTCCATTTCATTTTATTTTCTTCATTTTGCTCACGTTTGCTTTTTAATTTTTAAAATTACAAAATAGCATCATAAAATTCTACAAAAATTCATGTGTATTCTTAAAACATTTAGGAAATTTTTCATGATTTTATTTTCTGATTTTATGACCATTTTGCCCCTGTTCCATTATTTCTTTTGAATTTCCATTTGCATGCATACTTAATGTGACATATGATTTTGTGCATTTTTGTTCTTGATCATAAAAAATGATTTTGATGCCTTTCTTTTTGCATTGTGGTCACAATATGTTGAGGTATGTTTGAGATTTATGAGATGATTTTTAAGTCTTTTTTGGATGACTTTTGATGTGTTGCTTTGAGCATGAATGCATGAAACTTCCATGGGACTTTGACCTAATTGTTGAGTGACTTTGGTTCTGATTCATTGCTTGTGGACTTGATATGTTAATGGCATGTGTTTAAGGTGTTTGATTGGTTAAAGTCATAATTTTTGAAGCATGTTTGCTATTTGTTTGAAGCATGAAGTTTAACTTGTTCATTTTGTGAATGCATGCCTCATGTTTGGTTTGCTTGATCATGAAGGCACTTGTGCCATGAGTTGTGGTTTTGTTTGAGGATGTATAGCATGTTAATTGACTTCTGATTGTGACATTTGGGTTTCACCTTTGCATGTTTGATGTTTATCTTGCACCTTAAGTCACTTGTTTCACAAGTATGAACCACATTCACATCACTTCACCTTTTCTTCTTTGCTTCTTGTTGGATTGAGATTTTGTTTGCATGATTTACTATGCCCATTTAGGATAACATTAGGTTGTGTAAATATGAGTTACATTCTGACTTGGAAGCATGTATAGCATTCAATCTCATTTCACCTTGTTTGTCAACTTGTTTGAATTTGATTTGTTCATTATATTTTCTTGCTTTACTTGTAAGTGATTGTGCTAACCATGTAGGGGTTTTGGTAAGTTTCAATTGAGTGTGGATAAGGAATCCACATTCAACTTCTATCCTTTCTCTTTTACAATTCCATGTTTTGTTAAGCACTTATGTGCTTTCTTTTAATAACTCATCACTTGCCCTTTGTGAATTACAATTCATCTTCTACTTTAGAAGTGAATTGTTTAATTCATTCTTTCTTTAGACGTTAGGTTGAAACCTCACAAACCTTAGGATCACTCCCTTAACTAATCAATTAGGATTGAGTCTTAGTCCATATAGATTTTTACCTTTATCCTCCCTTGAGTCTCTTTTCTCATCTCAAAGAAAATTCAAAACATATAATAAAGGTAGGCATTTATTGCATTTAGGCCTTTCATATAAAGAAAAGGTTATAAGGGGTCTTCTCTTATAATCTTAGAATGTATAGCATATAGCCCATCTTGGGTCAATGTGTTAAACATTTGATCTTGTATGAGGGACTTAAATGCAATACTTGTTGAAGGTGCAAATAATAAAAAACACTTCTTCATTTCTTAATCAACAAAACACTTAATAAACACAAGTATGCTAGTGTGTTTGAACCTTGACAATTGGAAATAAGTGTGGGGGTCTTCTTCACTCTTAGTGTGCTTTCTTACCCATTCCATCTTGGAATGTGAGAATGTACACATTCCAACGACTAAGATTCAGATACACTATCATATGCAAACGAATGAAAAACTCTTAAAAGACAAAAACAAACAACGTCTTTCCTTCGGGAATTCTTTTCTCACCTCATTCACTCTTAACGCACGAACGCGCTTCTACTCGTTCTCTTGCAAGATGGTAACGCACTCGGACCAGCGAGCCTGCAACACCTGAGCTAGAACGTCAGCCGTTCTTTAAAAAACACAAACAATTCATCCCTAGTGAGGGGAACTACGTCGCTCTGATTCTCATGTTCCCGATGAGATACGTAGGCAGTGGGGTAGGGCCCATTCGAGCACTTCTTTTATTTTCCCTACATTTGTTTCTCTTTCTCCTTTCCTTTTTCAGTTCTTTCTCAGTATTCCTTTCTTTACACCCTTTGATCGAGACAAGCAAGCGTGGATCCCATCGGGTACGATGGACGTGAGGGGGTGCTAATACCTTCCTCTCGCGTAACCGACTCCCTTACCCACTTCTCTTGGTCGTAAGACCATGCTTTTCCTTTCCCTCAGGTTTACGCGGTGTTTCCTTTCCCTCTCTTGGGATAAATACACATTGCTGGCGACTCTGTTCGGTGCCACTTTCGCGTTTGTACTTGGATGAAAATCCCGGGAGCGACACTATGTTTTGGAACAACTTGGAAATCGATTGATTTATGACGAACGAAATTATAATGTTGAAGAACTAAAATCACAATTTGCAACTTTGTATGCATCACTGGCAGGTTTGTTGTACAAATGTCAATTACCTACATTAGGATGCATGCATGATAGACACCTCACATAACGTTTTTCCATGTGGCTAAAGTTCTGTCATAACCTATGGACATATACATGACTACATGGCTCTTTGTGAAACTTATCACGATATCTATTGTTACATGCAAAGCTATCAATAACTTTTACATGTTATGTTTGAAACAGAATGTGATATCTTATTTTATATTAAATTGTGTGATATTGTCTTATCATGAAGTTCGTCACTTTGTATATTGATTTCTAATAGGAGTTTATGTGCTTCTTTACAGATGAACAGAACCAGATATTTCATAAAATCATCAAGGCAGTAACAAAACAAAAAGGTGGGGTCTTCTTCTTGCATGGACATGGAGGAACCGGTAAAACTTTTATGTGGCGAACTCTTGCAAGTTATTTGCGATCAAAGCATCAAATTGTAATTACCGTTGCCTCGAGTGGGATCGCAGCACTTTTGCTACCTGGGGGAAGAGCTGCTCATTCGAAATTCAAAATTCCCGTGCCAACTTTAGAAAATTCACTTTGCAATATTGAACCAAAGGATGACCTTGCAGATATGCTTAGACAAACGCAGTTGATAATTTGGGATGAGGCTCCGATGGCACACAAACATGCATTCGAGGCTCTTGATAGAACACTTAGAGACATAATGGGTAAACATCCTAATGCTGAATCTATTTTTGGGCACAAAGTCATTGTTTTTGGAGGTGATTTTAGACAAATTCTCCCCGTTGTCCCGAGAGGAACACGTTCTGATATGTACACAGTGCTTTAAATGCGTCATACATTTGGAATGAATGCGAAATACTTACCCTTACAAAAAATATGAGACTTCAAAGTGGCCAAAATCCATCTGAATGCTTTGAAATTGAAAACTTTTCAAAATGGTTGCTTAATCTTGGTAAGGGAAAAATATCTGAACCAAATGATGGATATGCGGAATTTGAGATACCTCCTGAAATTTTAATAAGAGATTTTGAGGATCCAATAGAAGCAATTGTTAACAGTACATATCCAACCTTTTTGGATAACTTCCAATCATATGATTACCTCAAGAGTCGAGCCATTCTAGCAGCAACAATTGAAACTGTTGATGAAATCAATGATCATGTTCTTAACCTTATGCCAGGTGCTTTATTCTAATTTACATTTTCATGCTACAATTTATAGTTGATATTCTTCTGTTGTACTAACATTTTCCTGGTTCAATTTATAATTTTTAGTCATATAATATTTTATTCTTCAAATATACATTATCCTGCTACAATCTATAGCTTATATTCTTTTACAACTTATATGATATTTTTTCATTCTTTTTAGGTGAGTCAAGAGATTACTATAGCTCAAACTCAATTGATAGGTCTGAAATACATGACGTGGACGTAATACAAATGTTGAGTCCAGAATTTCTCAGCACTCTAAGAACTTCTGGATTACCCGGACATCACATTAAATTAAAAATTGGGACTCCTATTATGTTAATGCAGAATCTTGATCAAACAGAAGGTTTGTGTAACGGAACACATTTGGTTGTGACTAAAATGGCTAATCATGTGCTTGAGGCAAGAATAATGGGTGGTAAAGGTCATGGGAATATCATTTATATACCACGGATGGATATGTCGCCTTCACAGTCTCCTTGGCCATTTAAATTGAATAGGAGACAATTTCCAATTATTGTCTCGTATGCTATGACCATCAACAAATCACAAGGTCAATCTCTTGATTGGGTAGGTTTATACTTGCCTCGCGATGTCTTTAGCCACGGTCAAATTTATGTTGCTATTTCAAGGGTGACATCAAAGAAAGGAATCAAGATTTTGGTGCATGATGAAAAGAAAAATGGCAAAGAATCAACAACAAATGTTGTTTATAAGGAGGTCTTCCATAATATATAAGAGGTATAACAATTATTAAACTTTACATTTAATTACTTTGTATATTTTTGTGTCATATATTGTTAATGCATAATCATATTAATATGTTTTTTTTTATACTTTGACAGTGGTGGACATTTTGGTGACAAGTTGTATCATTCTGGATGAAAATGCTTATGCCACATTTTATATAATGTAATACTTTTTGCAATGGTCACAATGAATGTTTTTCAAAATGACGACTTTCTTATATATTTTGGAATTGAAAAGCCTGAAATTGGATTTCAATCCAAACTCCTATTACCCACAAATTGGTTTCAATAACATTTAATAATTTAAAACTTTATTTCTGATTCTAAATTAATTTTTTAAACTAATTATGCATAGCTTTGTAATATAAATTTTATATGACATACTTTAGAAATATGTTCTATAAATACAATTTCAACATAC
The DNA here is from genome assembly GCA_022829125.1 of Lathyrus tuberosus. Classification (NCBI taxonomy): domain Eukaryota; kingdom Viridiplantae; phylum Streptophyta; class Magnoliopsida; order Fabales; family Fabaceae; genus Lathyrus; species Lathyrus tuberosus. Next base: position 4,033,272 of record JALAZF010000295.1, on the reverse strand, counting down.
AAGTGTACTACAAAAATGTTTAGTAAAAACAAAGCATTTTCGAGGTTCCATTTCCACATTGTAATTAAAATAACACAAAACCATGTACTACAAACAAAACATAAGCTTATATTACATAATTGAGTCATAATGAGGTTCCATTTCCACATTGTAATTAAAACATGTTCTTAAACTTAATAACACATAATATGCCATTTCTAATCCAAATCGATATATCAGATGCGAATTTCATGTTTGAGGATCAACGATTAAGCAAAGACACAAAAACTTCATATGGAGGAACAATAATAGAAAACCCAAGCTTATCTCCTTTTTTAAGGTTTTTGGCTTTCGAGTACTCATACCAACCAGTGCCAATATATTTCTCTTTCTTACAAATCTTCTTATTCCTTTTGCCACAACGAACCTCACCGTAGTAGGTCTTACCAGTGTCATCATCAATAAACCTTATAGCAGTCTGGTTCCAGTAGAGACATTTTTTCATTATTCGTCTTGGGAAATGCTATACAGATATAAAAACATAATTACATTACAAACTATTTATGTAACAAATAAATAAGACAACTTAACTTATTTACTATAAATTACCAAAACTTGATTTCGAGTTACGTCGGCTTCAGTCATTTCTTTCTCCCAAAAGTATTCATCGTCAGAAGGGTCTGAATGTTCATAATCAGAATCACCACTGTGATTATTAATGTTTGGATCATGGAAAGCTCTGGCCAATCTCAAACGTATGTCCCACAAAGCTTCTTTCTCTTCAAAGCTATGTTTGTCGGTCCTGTATTGCAACATCATATAAGACTGATAAAACAAACTCATAATATTGTACAATCCAACATGTGAAACAATAAACCCTAAACACATTATAATATTGCATATCTCAACCATTCTTTATATAGATTATACCTTTCCATGCGTTTCTGATGGACATCTCCTATAGAAGAACATTCAGCAACAAACTTTGAATGCGATATTGCTTCTAACTTTATCCCATTACGTGTTTGGCATAGCGGTTTCCCAAGTTTAAGAGCTGCCTTTCTACAATACATTTGTAGCAACTCCTCAGAACCAAAATAATGCATTAGACATTGGTAAAGTAGGAACAACATGCTTTCTTACTATTCATTCAACATCATATTTCGAATCATTCCCCATTTACTCAAGTTATCAAATTACTAATGTATATTATTACAAACATACTGGTTTTTTTCTTAATATATTATCTTCAACTTATATAATGAGTAATGTTAAACAAGTAATGCATTACCGTTTTAAGTAATCCCGGTAAGCATTGTTCATTGGATCATGTTTGCTATTTCTTCCTAAACCTTCATCACTGCATTTTCGAAGAAGGAATTTTCCAAGCTTTTCCAAAGAATTTTGACAGGGCTGTGAGTCTTTCCCATTCAATCCTAAACCTTCATCAGTGCATTTTTTCATTAACATAAAGATACAATCATATTCAAGATTTGGTTACAAATAATAATAGTACACATTATAGTTTTACCAAATTTTGCGTTTTCGTTTGACATCTTTCTTCTTTGTCCCTTTCACACCGTCGCTGCTCGACGACGGATGATATAACTCAAATGCATTCAGTTTTGGTGGTGCAAGGAAAACACGTGTTGCACAAATGTCATGGCTGCATTGTGTTAAACTCAAATAATCAAATGTGCCATGTATATTATTACATAATATGTTTCCCATGTATGTTAAAATGTTGGCATTTAAAGATACAATACCTTAGAATGCCTTTTCCTCTATCTTCTGTCACGGATAACGATTTCATACCAGCATTTGAGTTCTCAGATACTGAAAATTTCACAGACTTATGTTCCACAACTGAGTCTTTCATTTTGTGTAGACTGCATTTGGGTCAATACATTGGAAATACATAACTATGTACCATTTTCTAACTAATTCATTCAAACACCATTATTGCAATATATCAAACCACAAATGGAAAATCATATATACGTTCGTAACGAACAATTCCTTTCACAGTTGTTATTCAATTTACCTGTTGCTGGTTTTGCCTTTTGCTTTCAGGATGCTAGACCGACGTACCACGTCTTTAGAATTACAAGTTTCTCCAACTTCCCAATGCTTGCTTTCGACAGTCCTTTTGCGTTCGACCATAGCCTTTTTCCCACTACATTTCAATATAAAACAACACAAATGTATGAATAAATCATCAATGATACATGTCACCCATGTTTTTATCTTCAATGACTATAAATTTTAAATGTATAAAACTTCTTAAAGACATTTCATCAGAAATATATGGGAACAACCATGGATAAACGCATGCAACAGTTACCTGACTTAAAAAAAAACATATTCATCTTAGGTCGGTCTTCCAAGACTCAAGTACTCAACAGATGAAATATAAAAAGCCATTTATTGCATGCAATGAGATTATTAACACATAATACATGTTTCTGGTTTTCTCAGTCGAACAACTAAATCTGGATCTTTTCTCATCAACACAATCTTTGCGTCCAGAGGTTCCTCCTGCGTTCATAGCTTTTGCATGCTGAATTTTTTCTTTCTGAATATTCCCTTTCCTACCCGGACGTTTATTATCTACTTCCCCAGCTTTAACTTCTTGGATCAGTGCTTCTATGGTGGATTTAATAAAGTCTTCATCCATTTCAGATTCTGATGAAGAACTGTATCAATTTTAAAATACCAAACATCATTTCCAAATAGTTACAACAAAATTTACGAAACCGATTCAGAGAAATAACAAAACCTCTTACCCGCTTGAGACATAGATGGGACAATGATACATTCTTCCTTCCTCAAGCTGGTTTTCTTTTTTCCGTTGCAGTGACTATGTTGGCGCAGTGAGGTTTTCCCAAATTGTGACCTTTTGGAACAAACTTTGTCATGTAAATGAAACGTCTAAAATGAGAGTTCTAACTCACTTTGGTGTATTTTAGTTTTCCCATTAATTTTTATTATATACACCCTCCGTCCCATGTTATAAGCAAAAGTTACTTTTTAGATACATTAAATAATTAATGTATTTTACCTATATATAGACCAGATACATTAATTATTTAATGTATCTAAAAAATGATTTTTGTTTATAATATGTAACGGAGTAGTACATCTTCTGCTTCTCTTTAACAAATATTTACAATAAATAAATAAATAAATAAATATATATATATATATATATATATATATATATATATATATATATATATATATATATATATATATATATATATATATATATATATATATATATATATATATATATATATATATATATATATATATATATATATATATATATATATATATATATATATATCTTTTTCATTTATTATTCATACTATTATTTTTGTATTATTATTTTAAATTTCTTTTCATTACATTCATTAAATATATTTCATATTTATAACTTAAATAATTACTTAATTTATTTTCTACTATGCTTATTAATTCATATGTATTTTTCTAATCAACAATCATTTTTCTCAATTTGATAAACAATTACACATCGGTTACGTGAAATCCTCGAACATACATGCCCGTGCGACAGCACGGGTTAGTTACTAGTTATATTAAATAAATAATATAAACTTAATTTTTTTGTGGAATAAAATATTTCAACATTTTTGTGAATTTTTGCAAAAAGAATCAGTCAAAAATAATTAAAATTGAATGAGTTATTAATTTTTCAAAACATTAAAAATAATAATATGAAAAATAACAAAATAAACAAGTGATAAAAAGAAGTCTGGGGCGAGGGGGATTCGAACCCCAGACCTCTCGCTTGCCAATACACACAAAACCAGTTGATGAACCGCTGGGGCACAATGCCAATTCATTAAGTATATGGAAAGAGAAAAATATATAGAGAACTTGGTTGGTTTTTGAAACATGGCGCCCTGGCCATCTTCTTCCTCCAGCCCAGATGCGTGAAGCCCTCTATCTCTCTTGTTTCTCAACCATTTGACATGATTCAAACACCAAACTCATGCATTTTTTCACAAGGAACAAAATGGAAATACCCAATTTTATTGATTTTTAGTGTGGAATGAAATAATATCATTATGGCCGTATGAACCCTAATTTTGCAAAAGCAATCGAGCAGACATGATTATGAGTGCTATGATCAAACTTTTTGAGGGAAAACAATCAACACACGATGGCAATCAAATGGCAAAAATATCATGCGAGGAAATATGCATGGATCATGGATTTTGAGTTTTAAGGCTCACCTTGATGCAAGCTGAAATGGAACTCTGCACAAACTTTGTTCCAGTTGTGATTTAATGATCCCTACAGCTTCAATGGATGGTATGGAGTGTGTTGCAAGCTTTAGAACACTTTGAAACTCTTTGGATCAATCTGGAGACGTCCACCGGCAAAATTGAAGCATAATGGCTTGGTTGAATGGTGATTTTGAGTATGAGGTGTTACAGTTATTGTTTAAGTGTTTGGACACCTCAAATACATCATATGTGATGTGTTTAAGTAATTGGATTTGATTGCTTATGGCTGCAACTCAAAACCCGATAGTGGTTACTCAAAAACAAGAAAACTTGAGGTTTAAGAAAGATTGAGAGAAAGCAGTGCTGTAACTGGATTTGGTGTGAGTTGAATGATCCATTGGGACCTCTATTTATAGGTGATCAACTCTTGTCTTGGAGGGATAGTGAATGGCTGCTGGATCAGATCACTTCCAATTGGATTGGCTTGGCCTAGATGCCTCTTGAACTAGGCATAACAGCTGCTCCAAATAGATCAGCTATGCCTTGATTGAAATCACATTCCTCAATCATTTTAATTGTTGTTTAATGTGAGAGCTTGACTGAGGAGAGTAAGAATCTTGACAATGCACTATTCCACATTAATGCACTTTGAATCCAAGGCAAAATGTGCCAAAGTGGATGAATCTCAAGTTGGAAGATTCCTTGGCTTTGTGACTCAGCTTTATTGGTTGGATCAGATGCAATGAGATTGGTTTGAATACATGTGGCATGCTGATCCTTAGTTTTTGGTCCAAAATCGTGTGTGGCAAGCAAACATGTCAACTGATTTTTCCAAAACAGCTTGCAGCAGCATGACTTTGGGCATGGATTTCTCTTGGCTCAAGTTGAAACAATTCATGCTGTTAAACTCTTTGAATTCTTAGCAACATATGCAACAATATTGATGTTTAACTTTAGAATTGATTCAGCTTGTAACTATGTGAAAAAATCCCACAAGTTTTGGTGTTTCAACACAAAATCTGCCTTGCCCAGAATTTTTCTAAGTGTTGGAAAAGTTGTGTTTTCATGTTTTTAGTGACTTTGATCACTCCATAACTCAAAATCCATGAGGAATTTGGACATAACTTAGTATGAAGTTTTTGTAGAGGGTAATTTGATCTACAAATCAAGCTTTGAATGGGGCACAATGGCCTTGTGGTTTAGGAGTTATGGTCCTCCAAAGTTGGTGCATTAGTGGTACATTTTCCATAACTTAGAAATTTTTCTAAGTTTTATGGTTACCACTTTTACAAGTTATCCAACTTTTCTTGATTTTTCTTGATGAATGATGATTCAAATCAATCATAAACATCATTTTAGGGTTAAAAATCCATATTGGTGAAAAATCTCAAAAAGTCAAAGTTGACTTTTGTGCATAGTTGACTTTTTATCAGATGAATTCCAAACTGTGCAATTCCCCAGGAAATCATGTCCTTGACCTAAATCAAACTTGATGGACATGTTCCATGGGTGTCATAGGGTATATTGAATTATGTCTTAGGGCTTGGGAGCATGTCCTGGTCAAAAGTCAAAGTTACAGTTGACTTTTTTCCGCAAAACCCTAATTGTGGTGCAGATGAAACTGAGCCTTGTTGCCCAAGCTTCTTGGATCAATCCATTGTTCCAAATGGATTAATATAGTCCATTAGAGACCCTCAAACCCTCTCTTGAGGTCTTGATTCATGATTTGCACCAAAAGTTAACTTAGGGGTGAATTAGGTCAAGAAACCCTAATTCCTGATTTTTGATGTATGCATCCCCTGAGGCCAAATTGACTTGGTATTTGGGTCCATGAGGTTCAATGGAGTATATTAGGTTATGTTTTGGATCATTGGCTCATGCCCAGATGAAATTTTCCATCTGGAGGCCCTAGTCGACCAAAACCCTAATTTGGTGATACTGGCCATCTTGAGGCTTGATCCACCTAGAAGGGAGCATCCTTGTGCTTAATCCTTGAAGTGGGAGTCCTTTTTGATCCATTGTGAATGTTTAGGAAATTAGACAAGTTGAAGATCATGTCATTCCTTGATTGATCTTTTGTCTAAGGACGCAAAGAGGGCTTGAAACCCTAATTTTGATTGTAGTGAGTGCTCACCCATCTTTGGGGAGACTGACAAGGTAAAGAGGTACATCCATATTGTGGTGATGATTTGCACAATGATGGGAAATCTTAGTGGTCAAAATTTGGGGTATTACAGATGCCCCTATTTAATCATCTTGGACCCGAAGGTGTGAATGACGAAGGTATTCGGGCATTCAGGGTGCAAGAGGATTAAATATCGGAATACCCGAAATTTTGGTGGTGGTTATGAATGGTAGCTTACGCATTCATCTTCTTTAGCTAAGCGAAGATGCTTAGAAAAGGTAAAAACTTCCCCTCGATCCTGGTCTTCAGCCAAGGAACTGGTCTCAGTTTTCTTTTGTCATAAAGCTTAACTGACAAGGGACGCTATGCGTAGCGGTTTTCCTTCAAACTTCTCGCCGAATTTTCCTGGGGAGATACCATTTGAGTGGAAAAAGTTTTGATGTCAGACTTGCTGGGAAACCCAGTCGTCTGAGTCGTAGAGTTGCACAAACTTCTCTGTTGGAGATGCCATTTGTTTCTACTGGGGGAAAGCAGGTCTCTCGAGAGACTGCTGTCGCTTGGGATCTTACATCATACTTTTCTCAGGATCTTCCCAGAGAAATGCCATATGATGGGGTCCAATTTTGAGGTGCCGATGACCTTTTCATCAGTGGTCTTTCGGAGAAAAACTGCCGTATTGCCGAAACTCCAATTAAAGGGCTTTCTCTGTGGATTTTCCTTAATCTGGGAAAACAAGGGGATCGTCTTCGATGGCGAAGAGTGATATTGGTAGAACGCTTCTCTGGATTTTCAGAGGTTCAAATTATCAAAGTGGTCGATTGCCGACTCTGACCTAAAGATACACTAGAGACGAGTCTGATCGGCCATAATACGTCCTGACGAGGCAAGAACTGGAAAACTCGATTGAGAGGATGGTTATCACGACAGGAAAAGACCAACTCATGTGATAGTGATGCAATATGAAATGTGAATGTAAATCAATATTGCATGATGTATGTATGTGTATGCTGACAAAACTGACGTGACACACAAACTAAAAGATGAACATGACGGGATACTCGGCCATTGCGGGGCGTGTAGAGATATTGCTGGTTCAAGATAGCAATTCCACCTTGCTTAGGAGAGATAGTCCCTGCAGGGAATACCGTTGATCGGGATTAGGAGATAAGAACTCGGTTGAGGTGTGTCAGACGAAACAAGGTCTCTGACACAGTTGATCCTTTACTCAGGCGTACTAGTCGAGAAGGAGTACTTTGATTCCGCACTTTGAAGTTCGCTTACTTCTGGAGAAGCCATTGATGTTCTTCTGATGTTCAACAGTCAAAAGAAATTGCCATCTTTATTTTAAAAGGTAGAAAAAGTTTTAACAAGTAAATTCATTTTTGTTTTAATTCAAGAATCGTTAGTTATGTTAACAACGTCGTTCTGTAAAGCTAAAACAAATAAGAATTACAAACAAAAGCACAAGGGCTCAAATTTTATTGATAAGATAGAGATCAGCCAAACGCGTGATTCCATTGAGTATATACAAAGTTTGAAAATGGTAATTTACAGGGAAAAGGGCTACGTTGAAACATAACGACCACTATCCTTCTACCAACTTTGAATTCGGGGCATCCTGAGCTTCTGTCGAAGATGACCTTGACTGGAGTTTTCCTCCGATGGATGATGTAACTGCTGCTGCTGCTGAGGGACTTGCCTCTGTTGAACATAGTTACTTGCCATTATCCCTAATTTTTGCCTGGATTGTACTTTGATGTTTCCAATCCACCGGAATGATTTTTTCATGTCTCTAACTTTTGCCTGGACCGCCCTTTTGGGTTTTCAATCCACCGAGACGTTTTTTTTTTAGTTTAGGCGAAGTATTTCTTGACTACATCAACATTCGTGGGGTAGGCAAATTCCTCTCCGTCCATGGTTGCAAGTCTCAAGGTGCCGCCTGAGAAAGCTTTCGTGACCCCATAAGGGCCACCATAATTTGGGGTCCATTTGCCCTGAGAATCAGTGAGAAATGATTGACAGCTCCGTCAAAGATAAGTCCCCATTGGGAACCTGGTTCTGGCCCTTCACTGGGTAGCGGTTCATCGCAATCTTTCATTTTTAGATACATGACATCTTCTTCTGGGAAGTCAAACCCGATTGATTCTTGATCTTCAATCGGTTGATGAGCCAAATGATCGGCTAAAATACTTCCCTTAACGGCTTTCTGAGCGTGGTACTCTATGTCATATTCTTATAACAGCATCTGCCAACCGGAAATTCTTCCCGTGAGAGCAGGTTTTTCGAATACATACTTGATTGGATCCATTTCTGAGATCAACCAAGTAGTATGACGAATCATGTACTGGCGAAGACGTTTGGCTGCCCAAGCCAAAGCGCAACAAGTTTTCTCGAGCATCGTGTACCGAGTTTCACAGTCGGTGAATTTCTTGCGCAGATAGTAAATGGCAGACTCTTTCCTTTTGGTTTCGTCTTGTTGGCTAAGTACACATCCCATTGAGTCCTCTAGGACTGTGAGGTAAATGATCAGTGGTCTTCCTTCCACTGGAGGTGATAGAATCGTAGGATTCAACAGATATTCCTTGATACTGTCGAAGGCGATATGGCAATCTTCTGACCAAACGCAATCCTGGTTCTTTTTTAGTAATTTGAAAATCGGTGCACACGTGGCGGTCATAAGGAATATGAATCTGGAGATGTAGTTCAAACGTCCCAGAAATCCTCTGACTTGTTTTTCAGTTTTCGGAGAAGGCATTTCTTGAATGGCCTTGACCTTGTCAGGATCAACCTCAATTCCGTTCTGGCTGACGATGAACCCTAGTAGTTTCCCTGAACGGACACCGAAGGTGCACTTGTTGGGATTCAAGCAGAGCTTGAACTTTCTTAAACGTTCGAACAATTTTGACAGATGTTCAACGTGCTCACTCTCTGTTTTTGATTTTGCGATCATATCATCGACATACACTTCGATTTCCTTATGTATCATGTCATGAAACAGAGTAGTCATGGCCCTTTGGTAGGTTGCCCCGACATTCTTCAAACCGAACGGCATAACCTTGTAACAAAAGGTACCCCATGGGGTGATGAACGAAGTTTTCTCCATGTCTTTCAGTGCCATTTTGATCTGATTATAGCCCGAGAATTCATCCATGAAGGAGAAAATTTTGAACTTCGCTGTGCTGTCTACCAGCATGTCAATGTGTGGTAAAGGAAAGTCGTCCTTTGGACTAGCCTTTTTCAGATCCCTGTAATCAACACACATTCTGACCTTTCCGTCCTTTTTGGGAACTGGTACGATGTTGGCTAACCATTGAGGATATTCAGATGTAGCGAGGAAACCCGCATCGATATGTTTTTGCTCCTCCTCTTTGATTTTGATGGCCATGTCCGGGTGAGTGCGTATCAACCTTTGCTTTACTGGCGGACATTCCGATTTCAACGGTAAGTGATGTTCCACGATGCTGGTACCCAATCCTGATTTATTTTATCTCTTGCTCTGAACCCAAGTTTACCGTTTCCAACGGTTCTTTGTGAGGTTCAATGGACCTTTCCTCTTGTCTGAGTAGTCGGGAGATCTCTTTTGGAATTTCGTTGTCAACTTCTTCTTCAGCCCCAAATACCGGGAACTCAAAGTTTGGAGAAGGCATCGGATCGTATGTTTCAACTGGGTTTAAAACAAGCAATCTGCATGACGTGATGATTCGTGTTTAGAAGAGATAGAGAAAATGCAAGTGTGTGCAGTGTTTTATTTTACTGCTTGTTTTATGATTGAATGTTTTTTTAGGATTACCATTTTCTGAAGAACGAAAAGAGAAAACAACAATTAATGCGGAAATTACAGAACGACGTTATTTTATTAATGAACAAGTCGAATCTTGAAACTACAGCCCTTTAAAACAAAACTCTGTCACTTTGGGGGAAGCGAAGAGGGAAAATTTACAGAAAGCGAGCCCTATCAAAACATCCGTTTCACCTGGGTAGGGTGAAAGGTTAAATATGGCAATTACTTTGACTGATGAACGATCTTCGGAACCTCGACGAAAACCCAATGACGGCGAACTCCTCGGTGAATCACAAAGTCTGGCACCTTCCTTGATTTGTCTTCAGAAATAACGCTGATTTCAGGTGGAGTAGGATCATTGGAATCTGTCTCCCAGGCAGAGTTGTCGTAGGAGGATTCCTCTGTTGCATTTTTCAGAGTAGTCGTGCTCTCAGCTGTATCTCCCCATCCAGTAGGCTGGATGTCTTCGAGCCTGATACGAGAACTTTCGGGAGCGGTGTACTTGACCATATAGTCGAATTTTCCACTCGGTTGTCCCAAGGTGTCCCACACTTCTTTCGAACTGGAGGAGTCATCCCTCTCGATGACGTTGACCTCGGGAAAAGCATAGTTGATGAACTCAAGTCCTGCGAACGTCGCGAATTCATCTTCATGTTGAGTAGTTTCTGAATGACCTGAGTGTTGATCCCATGACATGGTGGGGACACAGGTATTCTGTTCAATGATGGTCAGCGAAGTTTCATTTCTCGGCTGACTTTCTTGCCCCAAGTTTCCTGGGTAAGGTTGCCACATTGGCAGACCATCCATTGGGCCATCGGAGGGCCTTTGAATGATAATTGTGTCAAAGTGGACTTCGGCATAACATTCAGGGCTGACCCTGTGTCTACCAGTACGCTGGCTAAAGCATCGTCCTGGCAGTTAACTGTAATATTGAGCGCCATGTTATGACGGCGACCCTCTTCGGGTAATTCCTCACCACTAAATCCCAAATTGTTGCAGGAAGTGATGTTAGAGACAATGCTATCGAACTGTCTGATTGTTACATCCTGTTCCACAAAGGCTTGCTCCAAGACTTTTATGTAGAGCCTCCCTATGGGCTTCTGAACTGAGTAACAGTGATAACACCGAGATCTTTGAAGGAGTTTGCAACAGTTGATCAACAATGTTGTATTCGCTCCTTTGGATGAGCTTCAGCATCTCATCATTATTTTTCGAAAGGTCGGGATTACTAGATTTACCGACTGATGGATCGGGAGCTTCTGTCTGAAGTTCCTTTTCCTTGTTATGTTCCCCAACCCCTCGGTTGAAGATTCTACCACTCCGTGTTACACGACTGATGTCTGCAATATTCACGACGAAGGGTAATGGAATTTCCTTTCCATTTTCAATGGTTGTTGCACCGTATTTGTAAGGAATAGCCTTAGTTGATTCATACGGTAATGGTCCCGGTAGATAGATGACTACGGGAGCCTTCTGATTTTTCTGACCATCATAAGTAATCTCGATCTGTTCCCGGTTGGGAACTTTAGATTCGTCAAGTAGAGGGATGATGGCAAAAACATCCCTGATCCTGTGATGACCAGAGATGGTGACAACATCCTCAACTTGATCAGCAAGGTAGTTGACTGATCCAGAACTTGACCCTGGTTGAATCTCTTTGCGGTCCAACTGACTTTGAAGTGCCGCTCGCACAAGGTAGCACCCTTGATTATCCACTGAGCAAACTCTACACCAATCGTAATTGTGTAGTGGCACCTGACCACGTCCACTTTGAATGCAGTGCAACCTTACGAGGTCCGTTTCCATCGATCGGACATCCTGACTTTGATATCTAGCAGGATTTCCGTTAGTGACACTAACTTGTTGGGTGTCTTCATCCATATAGATGGGAAGCCACCAATGGTCTAACAAGTGTTGAAGTGTTTCCTGGACAAGGGCATAGCCTTGATCGCTTTCACAACCCGCTTTGCAGTTTTGATAGTCATGTGATACCAGGAATCTGAGTCGGACCTGCTCAGCATGTAACTCTACCAGATTGGTATTCATCAAGCGGATGTCAAAGATCTGAACCCCGTTGATTTGATAGGGATTCCTATCATGGTAGTCTTGAATCCATCCCAGATCCATTTGACTTTGGAGGGCCTCTTGTATGAAAGAGCATCCCTGATTGTTTGTTGAGCAGATCAGACAAGCCTGGTAATCATGCCGTGGCAGATCGTAGTGTAGACTTTGCCGTGAGTGCATCGCGACCAAGTTGACATTCATTGCTAGAATGTTATGATTCTGAATGATATTGGAATTCGTATAGACCATGTTAACTTCACGAACTCGGTGCTCTTGGATCCATCCGAGATCCATTTGTTCCTGCAGAGCTGCTTGCACCATAGAACATCCCTGGTTGTCTTTAGAGAAGATATCACACTGGTGATAATTATGAGGTGGCACATGGCCATATCCACTCTGTCTACAATGCATCTTAACCAGATTGGTTTTTAACAAGAGTACATCGTGAATATGATAGACATTGTTAGTCTCTTTCTCAATCAGATTGACTGCATCTCTCTCATGTTGAGGCAGCGGGTTCGTGAGAACATTAGGATTCGTATCCTTGAAGGATAAGACCCCGCTCCTAACAAGCTTTTGCACGTCGGACTTGAAATTGAGACAATTCTCTATGTTATGCCCTGGACCTCCTTCATGATAAGGGAAAGTTTGATCCACCTTAAACCAAAAAGGCGGATTTTCCGGTACTGTAAGAGGAGACTTAGTCTGAATGTGCCCCTTAGCCAGTAGTAACGGAAATAGTTCTGCGTACAACATGGGTATAGGATCAAACCCTGATGGTCGTGTTGTACGGTTGTTGTATGGAGGATGAGCCTGTTGAAGAGGCTGTTGTGTCCTTTGCTGGTCAGGTTGGCTCTGCGCAACCTGAGGTTGATACGTAGGAACAGGCGCGGGACCGATAGCAGGAGTTACAGCTGCTACTGGTTGATAACGACGCCTTTGCTTTTCGAGAGAGATATTCCCAATATCTTGCTCTTTTTTCTTAGGGAGAGCACCACCATATTTTTTTAGTACCGCTCGTCAATCCAGTGTCTTTTACCAAACGTCCTTCTCGCACGGCTTCCTCAAGACGTACACCCATGCCGACCATCTCGGTGAAATCACTGGGTGCACTGGAAACCATTCAGTCATAGTAAAATGAGCTTAAGGTCTTTAAGAAGATCTTTGTCATCTCTTTTTCCTCAAGAGGTGGACAAATTTGGGCAGCAATTTCACGCCACCTTTGAGCATATTCCTTAAAGGTTTCCTTGTCCTTTTGCGACATCGATCTGAGTTGATCTCTGTCAGGTGCCATGTCCAAATTGTATTTGTATTGTTGGACGAAGGCAGTACCAAGATCTCTGAATGTGCTAATAGTAGCACGGTTTAAACCCATGTACCATTTTAATGCGGCACCGATTAAACTATCCTGGAAATAGTGAATCAGTAGGTCCTGATTCTCCGTCTGAGCTGACATCTGCTGCACGTACATCACCAGATGGCTCTGAGAGCAAGCGTTACCCTTATATTTTTCAAAGTCGGGCACTTGGAATTTGTACGGGACTTTCACATTGGGGACCAAGCAGAGATCTGCGGCGTCCTTTCCAAATAAATCCTGACCGCAAATGGCTTGCAGCTCCTTCTGCATTTCCAAGAACTGTTCCTGGAATTCATCCATTCGGTCAAACATAGTTTCCTATTTACCAGCAGGTATTGGTGGAATTTGTCCTTCCGGGACAGTGTGCACCACAGGGGGTGGTACCGTGACTACGGTAGCGAATCTTGGCGTACCCCAAAGTTTGTAACCTTTAGGAGTCTTCAGTATGCCCCGGCATCTTCGCTTTCCCTAAGTTTGTAACCTTCAGGCCCAGCGGCTTCTGTTGTGATTCCCTGATCTTCAGTGATCGGCGGAATATATCCTTCCGAGATATAGTTAACAGGCATGCCCCAAGGATGATTTTTCGGCATCTGATACCTAGGATCAGACCTCTCCACTACGGGCGTTGAGGTGATCTCTGAGATCACAGTTCTTTGTAGCTGAGCTTCTGCCATGGGTTGCATGTCGTTACGAAGCTTTCTCATATCCTCTCTTAGAGTGTCGATCTCTTCTTTCAACTCTCTATTTTCTTCCTCAAGATCATCCATCTTTTTCTGACGATTGGCCCGAGTATTATACGAATGAGACAGTTTGACTCTAGAATCGAGACACAAACGTGAGATTCGTAGGGAAGAAGAATGCGCGATGTGAGAATGATTAATACAATGATTATATTAATTGTTTTTTTTGGTTTAATCAAAATAAACTTCGACAATTAGATTGCAAATATCAAACGGTGGGGAAACCCCTTTTTATTGAATTTCAAAGGATTACAGAAATGGAAATACAGTAGATTACAAAGTGCAGAAACAGAAACCTAAACTAATAGGTCCCGAGTCCTCTCTGAAGAGAAATCGGGTGCTGATGCTGATATCTTCCTTTTCTTTGACCGGGGCTCTTGGGCCGTTTTCGGGTTGTCATTCCTTTGCCAGGTGAAAGGAGCGAGCAAATTCCTTTGGTCGTCTTGATTATCTACAGCATGTTGCTCCAGAATTTCAATCAGAGCATCTTTCTCTTTCAGTACTTGCTGTATTTTGATGCACTCTACGTCGAGGGTGAGGTATTTGTTCTTCCAAGACCTCCCCTCCTTTTGAACTTTGTTGAGAGTAACCTGAAGCTTTTCATTTTCCGTCATAAAGTACATGACAGACTCCCTCGGCGGAAGAATTCCGTAACGAGGATAAGGCATCTTTAGCTTGAGAGCTCTAGTTTGTACCCAATGGAGATAAGGCTCCACCGAGACACAGTTCGGTTTTCCTAGAGACTCTCGTCCTTTCTTATGAACCTGTTTCCAAGCTTGCACTATTTCCAATTTCAGTGCTCTGTCGTTTTCCCCTTCCTTGAAGAAAAGACCTTCCAGATGAGCGTTCTGCAGAACAAGCCTCATCGGGTATCCAAATTAACGATGAATCAATACCGGATGGTAGTTGAATCCTCCCTTAATTCCTATAAGGGGTATGTTGGGGAAGTTTCCACAACGATCAATGATTCTGATTCCCTCATGAATCTTGTTGCACCAATCTATATCAGAGTTGGTAAGAGACATGATCTTCTGTGACCAACGTAATGCACTCTTGCAATCCCAAAAGGCAGTAGACTTGGGCAAGTGAGAGATAAACCATTTGTAGAGTAGAGGTACACAACATGTGATCTCCCCTCCACTGTACAAATTACCCAAGTGTACAGAATGATACGCATCTGCGAGCAGAGTCGGCACAGGGTTTCCAATGAGAAAAACCTTAATAGCGTTAATATCGACGAAATTATTGATGTTGGGAAACAAAAATAATCCGTAGGTGAGCAAGACAAAGATGCTTTCAAAAGCAGTCACGTTTCCTATACTGGCGAAGTACAGGGCCTTCTTTGTCAAGAATTGGGCTGGCAAACCTTGTATGCCACCCTTAGTGGTTAGGTGAGTCCTGACCTCAGACTCGTCCAAATGAATTGCTCTTGCAATGGTCAGATTCTTTGGAATTTCTTCCAGTCCAGAAAATGGAGCTCGATCTGTGATATGTAGATCGATCAAGTGAGAATACTCCTCCAGTGTTGGTGCTAGCTGATAATCCAGGAATGTGAAACAGTGATAAACTGGATCGTAGAACTGAATGAGCGCATCCATGATTCCCTCAATCACATGGACTCTTAACAGTGGTAGCAGACCTCCATGCTTGGCTCTGAAAGCCTCAGGGTTAGTGATCATCCTTGCTAACTTTCTCAAATCCTCAAGTTTTGGAACCTTGAAGGTGTACGTATGAGTTCTCCTTCTACCGAAGTCCATTAGCGTAATCCTCTTCTCTGATATTTGCAATCACAGTCTTAGTTTAATTTGAAAAACCAGAGAGACTACAAGAGAAGTTTTTTGAATGTTTTAATGTTTTTTAGATGAATGCATGAATGCAGCACACAAAAACATAGAAAAAACATGGGTTCAAAGGGTCGTTGTCATGAAGTCAAGGCTCTACCCATCCCCAAAGGTTTATACTAGGGTGTTTTTTGTACCTGTACTCATTATCATCAGCTCCTCCCAGGAAAGCAAAACAACAAGCGGATCGCCAGCGAGTTGTGTGCAATCTTAGAGTAAGTGCTATTCACCGAGAACAGATCACCATCCTCAAATGAGGGTAGTATCGCGTAACAACTATTTCCGATAGTTTCCGCACTACGAAAGGGTTTGGCTTATCCTAGGTGTATACTCCATCTCACCACATGCGGCATCACACGCATTCCCATTAGCAAAAAAATAAACACGTATTGCAATTAGGAAAAGCAGTATATATATTTGTCCTAATCATCCTAGACCTTTAAAGCTAAGAATCTTAAGTTCCTGACAGAAATGGGTTCCCCGGCGGAAGCCCCAATCTGTGGTTCTCTGCCTAAGAGATGGAACAGCATATGTCAATCTTTCTCCTCAGTAGAGTTGCCATTTTCCATGGAAAATGGGGACGATGCCCTAAAGCAAAATGAGATAGGCCCCACGGTGGGCGCCATTTTTCTGTAGCGAGCGATTTTGGACGCGGTTCTTAAGCGCTGGTCGCTCTCTGCGGTTTGAGCTTTTGACTACAGATCGATTCATTTTTTATCCTATTGTGAGCTGAATAAGGAAGGGAAATAGATGTCTCCAATTAACCCTGCTTTGCATACTGAGTTTAAACAGCGGTCTGTTAGGTTACAGATGCTATCAATGTGGGGGGGCCTTTGTACTGGTTATTTGTATTTTCGCCAATACGGGTTTCTTTCTTTCTAGGGCTTGGGCAGAAGGTTTCTGGCGGGGAACTAGGATTAGGATGTTAGGAATGATGTTTTGGAATTACTGCTTCTGATATGGGATTTGGGTTTTTTTGTTGAGTGTGCTCGCTAAGATCTTTTCTTTCGATCTTATGCCTACGTATTCCCGTTTACCGAAACAGGGAAATCAGAGCGTTCGTAGTTCCTCCTAATCTATGGGAGGAAATTGGTTTTTTGGTGTCTTTTTCAAAGCCCAAGACGTGAAGCGAAAGGTTGTTTGTATCTTGTTCAAAGCCCAAGATGTGAAGCTGAAGAGTTTATTTGTATCTTGTTCAAAGCCCAAGATATGAAGCTGAAAGGTCTATTTGTGTCTTGTTCAAAGCCCAAGACGTGAAGCTGAAGGGTCTCGACTTTAGAGAGAATTTGTCATCTCTAAAGAAGGGTTTGTCTGTCACAACTGTTGGGTGACTGATTATAAAGGAGAATTATTTTAACCGGGATACGCTGATCCTAGCAATGCCATAATTTCCTTTATAGTGTAGTTTTGACCTGAAGGAGAAGACTTTAACTCAGTGTAGAGCAATGCTATCTTTCCTTAGGAATTTCTCATGCTAAAAGAGGGACAGTGGCATGGATATAGAGGATCCAGAGGCTTGCCGCTTAAAGCGATTAGATGAAGGGGTTGTTGATGTACTGTGAACGAGGCACAACTTTGATGTTAAAAGGTTGATTGGATCAACCAGTGGTTTTCTTATACAAAGCCTAAGAGGAGGCTAATATGTGTCTCGTACAAAGCCCGAGAGATAGGCTAAAAGGGATTGATCCTCCAAGAGGATCTTTTATACTCAACAAGAGAGTGTTTTTGTATCTCGTACAAAGCCCGAGATGGAGGCGAAAAGGTTTTTGACCCGACGATGGAGTCTTTTGGTATCTCGTATAAGGCCCGAGATGAAGGCTATTATTTGTTTGGTTCAATAAGAACCTTTTTGTATCTCATACAAAGCCCGAGATGGAGGCTGAAAGGTGATTGACTCAGCGAGGGAGTCTTTTATGTGTCTCGTACAAAGCCCGAGAGAGAGGCTAAACGTTGTTTGACTCCGCTGGGGAATCTTTTGGTATCTCGTATAAAGCCCGAGATGGAGGCGAAAATTGCTAGCTCCGCTGGGGAGAATCATTGTATAAAGCCCAAGAGGAGGCTAACTTCATTGAAGAAGGATCATTATATATAGCCTAAGAGGAGGCTATGGTTACTGTCTCAGTTAAGTGACAGGTCCAGTATACTAATTTTGAAAGAGAAAATCAGTTCTTATACGAGCAACACTGTACTCATGGATTTGATTCCAAGGGACCAGGTTATTCCTGTTCTTTAAGGAAGCGGGAAATCCGAAGGGTATTGAGACTGTCCGAGTCTGCGGGTTTCCTTCCTATTTAACGAAGGGGTCACTTGAGAATGTATTTGAGACTCAAGGAGATTAGACTGTCCAAGTCTAGAGTTTCGTCTCTTGTACTATGTTTTGAGAAGCAGTAGTAGACTATATGAAAGGACTGCTCTATGAGGATGTCTAAGAGGAGGCAATTTGTACGAAGCCCAAGAGGAGGCTGGAAACTTTTAAGAAGCCGACGGGTCCTTGTACTAAGCCCAAGAGGAGGCTATCATTCCCGGAGGAAGAGATCATTATACGAAGCCTAAGAGGAGGCTGTGAATACTTCTAAGAAGTCGTATGGTCCTTTTACTAAGCCCAAGAGGAGGCGGGGTTGCTTTTAGGAAGCCTGTGGGTCCTTGTACGATGCCCAAGAGGAGACCGATGCTTTTAAGAAGCCCGTGGGTCCCCAAACCCCGAGAAATTCAAGGCAAGCTATTCACGAGGAATAGAGCAAGTCAGGAAAGTTCGAGAATTTGGAAGAAACTCAAAGATGCCATTCCCGGAGAATACATTCATCTCTGGGAGTAGAGTTTCTTGATGATTCTTAGTGAGGACAGCCGAAGAGAAGACTGTATCTGGTGATCCTATTGGGGATCTAGCTGTCTATTTCTACGAATAAACGAAACGGCTTTACCTAGTGTTGGACGTAGTTGCCGGGGAAACTCTAAATATCTATACTATTATTACACAGTAGATATGAGTTTATGAAAGGAGACTTACAGTGAGCAGCCCCACAATACAGTTATATATATATGAAAGCAGTAAATGAAAGCGATAACCACTTACTCGGTTGTAGAGCTTCCATGTTGTTTGGTTAGTTGTTCAACAAAGAAAGATTGAAAACAACAGTATATTCAAAATCAAAGGAGAAAGTGCTTTGAAAAAGAAAGATTTGGGGCTTACAGCTCAAGGAGAGGCCCATGGTTTTAACAGTGAGCGTACTGTTGAATTTATACAGAGGGACTTATACAAGTGACTGAGGCCCAAAATTGTTTTCTGTACAAAGAGATGGGTCTTACACTCTCTCAAGAGGCCCAAAGGTTTAAAGAAAAAGAGTGGGGCTTATAACACGGGGTAGGCCCAGATGATTTTTCGTTTAAAATGGCGATCGCACCGAGGTTTTCTTTTAACGCAGCGGGACTTATTCAATAAGTGAGGCCCAAAATATTTTGGTTAAAAGGGGGTTAGGTCTTAAACTCTAATAGAGGCCCAAAGAGTTTTGAATGGGTCTTATAGCTCAAGGAGAGACCCAGATGGTTATTTTTAAAACGGCGATCCCGCCGAGGTTTTTGACGGTATCGGGACTTATACAATACACTGAGGCCCAAAAATGGTTTGGTCAAAAAAGGATTGGGTCTTACACTCTATTAGAGGCCCAAAGTGTTGAATCGAAAAAACCCTAATTTTATTCCTTTAAAAACAAATATTTAAATAAAATCAATGAAAAATACCAAATAGGTTTGAATAACCTACTTGTGATTTTTGTTTAAGGTTTGAAAAATGAGGTATAAATCACAAGAGATATTAAAACTCATTTGGTCTTGATTTTCCAAGATGAATATTCATTTTTAAAGTGTTTAAAAACAAATAAAATGAATTTATTCACAAAAATACTAATTATATTAAATAAATAATCTAAAATTAATTTTTTTGTGGAATAAAATATTTCAACATTTTTGTGATTTTTTCCAAAAAGAATCAGTCGAAAATAATTAAAATTGAATGAGTTATTAATTTTTCAAAACATTAAAAATAATAATATGAAAAATAACAAAATAATCAAGTGATAAAAAGAAGTCTGGGGCGAGGGGGATTCGAACCCCAGACCTCTCGCTTGCCAATACACACAAAACCAGCTGATGAACCGCTAGGGCGCAATGCCAATTCATTAAGTATATGGCAAGAGAAAAATATATAGAGAACTTGGTTGGTTTTTGAAACATGGCGCCATGGCCATCTTCTTCCTCCAGCCCAGATGCGTGAAGCCCTCTATCTCTCTCGTTTCTCAACCATTTGACATGATTCAAACACCAAACTCATGCGTTTTTTCACAAGGAACAAAATGGCAATACCCAATTTTATTGATTTTTAGTGTGGAGTGAAATAATATCATTGTGGCCGTATGAACCCTAATTTTGCAAAAGCAATCGAGCAGACATGATTATGAGTGTTATGATCAAACTTTTTGAGGGAAAGCAATCAACACACGATGGCAATCAAATGGCAAAAATATCATGCGAGGAAATATGCATGGATCATGGATTTTGAGTTTTGAGGCTCACCTTGATGCAAGCTGAAATGGAACTCTGCACAAACATTGTTCCAGTTGTGATTTAATGATCCCTACAGCTTCAATGGATGGTATGGAGTGTGTTGCAAGCTTTAGAACACTTTGAAACTCTTTGGATCAATCTAGAGACCTCCACCTGCAAAATTGAAGCATAATGGCTTGGTTGAATGGTGATTTTGAGTCTGAGGTGTTACAGTTAGTGTTTAAGTGTTTGGACACCCCAAATACATCATATGTGATGTGTTTGAGCAATTGGATTTGATTGCTTATGGCTGCAACTCAAAACCCGATAGTGGTTACTCAAAAACAAGAACACTTGAGGTTTAAGAAAGATTGAGAGAAAGCAGTGATGTAACTGGCTTTGGTGTCAGTTGAATGATCCATTGGGACCTCTATTTATAGGTGAGCAACTCTTATCTTAGAGGAATAGTGAATGGCTGCTGGATCAGATCACTTCCAATTGGATTGGCTTGGCCTAGATATCTCTTGAACTAGGCATAACAGTTGCTCCAAATAGATCAGCTATGCCTTGACTGAAATCACATTCCTCAATCATTTTAATTGTTGTTTAATGTGAGAGCTTGACTGAGGAGAGTAAGAATCTTGACAATGCACTATTCCACATTAATGCACTTTGAATTCAAGGCAAAATGTGCCAAAGTGGATGAATCTCAAGTTGGAAGATTCCTTGGCTTTGTGACTCAGCTTTGCTGGTTGGATCAGATGCAATGAGATTGGTTTGAATACATGTGGCATGCTGATCCTCAGTTTTTGGTCCAAAATCGTGTGTGGCAAGCAAACATGTCAACTGATTTTTCCAAAACAGCTTGCAGCAGCATGACTTTGGGCATGGATTTCTCTTGGCTCAAGTTGAAACAATTCATGCTGCTAAGCTCTTTGAATTCTTAGCAACATATGCAACAATATTGATGTTTAACTTTGGACTTGATTCAGCTTGTAACTATGTGAAAAAATCCCACAAGTTTTGGTGTTTCCACACAAAATCTGCCTTGCCCATAATTTTTCTAAGTGTTGGAAAAGTTGTGTTTTCATGTTTTTAGTGACTTTGATCACTCCATAACTCAAAATCCATGAGGAATTTGGACATAACTTAGTATGAAGTTTTTGTAGAGGGTAATGTGATCTACAAATCAAGCTTTGAATGGGGCACAATGGCCTTGTGGTTTAGGAGTTATGGTCCTCCAAAGTTGGTGCATTAGTGGTACTTTTTCCATAACTTAGAAATTTTTCTAAGTTTTATGGGTACCCCTTTTTCAAGTTATCCAACTTTTCTTGATTTTTCTTGATGAATGATGATTCAAATCAATCATAAACATCATTTTAGGGTTAAAAATCCATTTTGGTGAAAAATCTCAAAAAGTCAAAGTTGACTTTTGTGCACAGTTGACTTTTTATCAGATGAATTCCAAACTGTGCAATTCCTCAGGAAATCATGTCCTTGACCTAAATAAAACTTTATGGACATGTTCCATGGGTGTCATAGGGTATATTGAATTATGTCTTAGGGATTGGGAGCATGTCCTGGTCAAAAGTCAAAGTTACAGTTGACTTTTTTCCGCAAAACCCTAACTGTGGTGCAGATGAAACTGAGCCTTGTTGCCCAAGCTTCTTGGATCAATCCATTGTTCCAAATGGATCAATATAGTCCATTAGAGACCCTCAAACCCTCTCTTGAGGTCTTGATTCATGATTTGCACCAAAAGTCAACTTAGGGGTGAATTAGGTCAAGAAACCCTAATTCCTGAATTTTGATGTATGCATCCCCTGAGGCCAAATTGACTTGGTATTTGGGTCCATGAGGTTCCATGGAGTATATTAGGTTATGTTTTGGATCATTGGCTCATGCCCAGATGAAATTTTCCATCTGGAGGCCCTAGTCGACCAAAACCCTAATTTGGTTATACTGGTGATCTTGAGGCTTGATCCACCTAGAAAGGAGCATCCTTGTGCTTAATCCTTGAAGTGGGAGTCCTTTTTTATCCATTGTGAATGTTTGGGAAATTAGACAAGTTGAAGATCATGTCATTCCTTGATTGATATTTTGTCTAAGGACTCAAAGAGGGCTTAAAACCCTAATTTTGATTGTAGTGAGTGCTCACCCATCTTTGGGGAGACTGACAAGGTAAAGAGGTACATCCATATTGTGGTGATGATTTGCACAATGATGGGAAATCTTAGTGGTCAAAATTTGGGGTATGACATTCTCCTTTCATAAACTCATATCAACTGTGTAATACTAGTATAGATATTAGAGTTTCCCCGACAATTACGTCTAGAACTAGGCAAAACACTGTCTCTTCCCACCCGACGTTCTCCCGGATATTGCACCAGACCTTTTATTACAATTACCTTAGATAACTAGGTCTAGGAAATTTCCCCCCTTGAACAGTTCAATATACAAAAGGCTATCGTTTCTCTGTGAAACCCCTTTTGGAACTGTTCATTCGCCTCCTCTTAGGCGTCGTATAAGGACCCACGGGCTTCCTAGAAGCACCCCCGCCTCCTTCTGGGCGTTGTACAAGGACCCTTCGGCTTCCTAGAAGTTTTTACAGCCTCCTCTTGGGCTTCATACAAAAGGGTCCCTCGGCTTCTTAAAAGTTTCCAGCCTTCTCTTAGGCTTCGTACAAATTGTCCCGACGACCTCCTAGAGGTATAGGAACAGAAATTATTCATCTTAATAGAGCAATCTTTCAAAAGAGTCTAGTTCCTCACACCGAAAGCGTACTTTCTCTCAGGCATAGTACAAAAGATGAAACTCTAGACTTGGACAGTCTGAATCCTCTTGAGTCTCAAAGACATTCTCAAGTACCCTACAAGCATAGGAAGAAACCCAGTCTTTCTCATGAGAGATCCCCACACTTGGACCTGCTTCAGGATCTCAATAATCCTCAAGCAGTAAGATAGCCTTCTCTTGGGCTTTGTACAATGATTCTCCCCCGGTAGAGCTAATCTTTTTCTTTCTTATATAAGAACTGATTTTCTCTTTTATCCTATTTACTGGACCTGTCACTCAACTCAAACAACAAACCATTCGCCTCCATCTCGGGATTTGTACGAGATACAAAAACTTTTAGCCTCCGTCTCGGGCTTCGTACGAGACACCAAAACACTCTCTTGTTGAGTATAAAAGATTCCCTCGTTGAGTCAACCCACTTTTAGCCTCCGTCTTGGGCTTTGTATAAGACACACAAAAAAGACTCTCTTGTTGAGCCAACCCTTTTAGCCTCTCTCTCGGGCTTCGTACGAGACACGTAAAAACACCCCCTTGTTGGGCCAATAGCCTCCTCTTAGGCTTTGTATAAGGAAACCCCGGTTGAGGCAGTCAACCATTTAGCATCAAATCATGTTCACAACATACAAACATCAACAACTCATTTTCTCCCCATCTAATCGCTGTAAGCGGCAAGCCTCTGGATTATTTACATCCACGCCACTGTCCCTCTTTTAGCATGAGAAATTCCTAAGGAAAGATGGCATTGCTCAACACTGAGTTAAAGTCTTCTCCTTCAGGTGGAAAACCCCCTATAAAGGAAATTATGGCATTGCTGGATTCACATATCCCATTTAAAGTAATTCTCCTTTATAAACCGGTCACCCAGCAGTTGGGATCAACAGACCAAATACCCCTCTTTAGAGATGACAAGTTCTCTCTAAAGTCAAACCCTTTTAGCTTAATATCTTGGGCTTTGAACAAGATACAAATAGACTCTTTAGCTTCATATCTTGGGCTTTGAACAAGATACAAATCACCTTCAGCTTCACGTCTTGGGCTTTGAACAAGACACAAAAACACCTTTTTCCTCCCATAGATTAGGAGGAACTACGATCGCTCTGATTTCCCTGTTTCGGTAAACGGGAATACGTACGGATAAGATTGAAAGAAAAATCTTAGCGAGCACAATATTA
The DNA here is from genome assembly GCA_022829125.1 of Lathyrus tuberosus. Classification (NCBI taxonomy): domain Eukaryota; kingdom Viridiplantae; phylum Streptophyta; class Magnoliopsida; order Fabales; family Fabaceae; genus Lathyrus; species Lathyrus tuberosus. Next base: position 4,008,625 of record JALAZF010000295.1, on the reverse strand, counting down.
TAAAACCCAAAATCCCATATATCAATAATCTAGAGCAGTGTCCTAACCAAAAGCCCTGACAATGATCCCTACACTTGTGTTTTTTAAGTTAATAAACCTAAGAAGGCCCCACGACCAAAAGCATCTGTAACCTAACAGACCGCTGTTTAAACTCAGTATGCAAGCAGGGTTAATTGGAGACATCTATTTCCCTTCCTTAGTCAGCTCAATAAGATAAAAAATGAATTGACCTGTAGTCACCCCTCAGAGCGACTGTGCTTAAGAACCACGTCCAAAATCGCTCTCTACAGAAAAATGGCGCCCACCGTGGGGCATTTCTTTCTTTTTCTTTGGGAATTTCGCTGAGATAGGATTTTTTGTCGACTTTGCTAGGATCTTAGGTCGAAACCTTAAATTTCATAAATTACCACAGAATGGAGACTCCGTCGGGGAGCCATTTTCTGTCAGGAACATAGGATTCATAGCTTTTAAGTCTAGGACATTAGGACAAATATATATACTGCTTTTCCTAATTGATATCTGTGTTTATTTTTCTGCTAATGGGAATGTGTGTGATGCCGCGTGTGGAAAGTTGAGTATACACCTAAAATAGGTTGGTCACCGACTTGGTAGAACAAAAAAATTTAGTGCGGAAGCTATCGGGAATAGCTGTTACGCGATAAACTACACTCTTCTGATGATTCTTCGAAAAAACATCACCTAGCACGGTTCCCGGCCCGTTGGTGTTTTCTCGACAAGAATTGATGATGTTGAGTAACAGGTACAAAAAATCACCTTAGTATAAACCTTTGGGATGGGTAGAGCTTTGACTTCATGACAACGACCCTTTGACCCAATGTTTTTTCTATGTTTTTGTGTGCTGCATTCATGCATTCATCTAAAAAACATTAAAACAAAGAAAAAAATATTCTCTTCTAGTCTCTCTGTTTTTCAAATTAAACTAAGACTGTGATTGCAAATATCAGAAAAAAAAGGGATTGCGTTAATGGACTTTGGTAGAAGGAAAACTCATAAGTACACCTTCAAAGTTCCAAAGTTAGAGGATCTAAGAGGTTTGGCTAGGATGATCACTAACCACGAGGCTTTCGAAGCCAAGAACGGAGGTCTGTTATCCCTGTTAAGGATCCAGGTTGTTGAAAAGATCATGGAGGCGCTCATTCAGTTTTATGATCCAGTTTATCACTGTTTCACATTCCCGGATTACCAGCTCGCACCAACGCTGGAGGAGTACTCTCACCTGACTGATCTGCACATTACTGATCAGGCTCCATTTTCTGGACTGGAAGAAATTCCAAAGGATTTAACCATTGCAAGAGCAATTTATTTGGATGAGTTAGAAGTCAAGACTCGCATGATCACTAAGGGTGGCATCCAAGGTTTGCCAGCCTAGTTCTTGACAAAGAAGGCTTTATACTTCGCTAGTATAGGGAACATGGCTGCTTTTGAAAGCATCTTTGTTCTACTCACCTACGAGTAATTTTTGTTTCTCAACATCGATAACTTTGTAGATATCAACGCCATTAAGGTTTTTCTTATTGGAAACCCTGTGCCAACCTTGCTCGCAGATGCATATCATTCTGTATATTTAGGAAATTTGTACAGCGAAGGAATGATCACGTGCTGTGTACCTTTACTATACAGATGGTTCATCTCTCACTTACCTAAGTTTGCTGCTTTTTGGGATTGTAAGAGTGTCTTACGTTGGTCGCAGAAAATCATGTCTCTTACCAACTCTGACTTCGATTGGTGCAATAGAACCTATGACGGGATCAGGATCATTGACCGTTGTGGAAATTTTCCCAACGTACCCCTCATAGGAACTTAAGGAGGAATCAACTACCATCCAGTGTTGGTTCGTCATCAATTTGGATACCCGATGAGGCATGTTCCGTGTAATGCTCATCTGGAAGGTATTTTCTTCAAGGAAGGAGAAAACGACATAGCACTAAAGACAGAAATAGTGCACGCTTGGAAACATGTTCATAAGAAAGGACGAGAGTCTCTAGGAAAACCAGATTGTGTCTCGGTGGAGCCTTATCTCCACTGGGTACAAACTAGAGCTCTCAAGCTAAAGATGCCTTATCCGCGTCACGGAGTTCTCCCACCAAGGGAATCTGTCATGCACTGCGTGACTGAAATGGAAAAACTTCAGATTACTCTCAACAAAGTTCAACGGGAGAGGAGGTCTTGGAAGAACAAGTATCGTATTCTCAATGTGGAGTGTATCAAAATATAGCAACTACTGAAAGATAAGGATGCTCTAATTGAGATTTTGGAGCAACATGCTGTAGAAAGTCAGAATGACCAAAGGAATTTGCTCGATCCTTTCACTTGGCAAAGGAATGACAAACCGACAATGGCCCAAGAGCCCCGGTCAAAGAAAAGGAAGGAGTCAACACTTGAGTTCTCCTCAGAGAAGGCTCAGGACCCATTAGAATAGGTTTCTGTTTCAGCACCTTGTAATCTAGTGTATTTTCATTTCCGCAATCCTTTGAAATTCAATAAAAAGGGGTTTCCCCACTGTTTGATATTTGCAATCTAATTGTCGAAGTTTATTTTGATTAAACCAAAAAATAATTAATATAATTATTGTATTCATCATTCTCACGCAACGTATTCTTCTTACCTACGAATCTCACGTTTGTGTCTCGGTTCTAGAGTCAAACTGTCTCATTCATACAATACTCGGGCCAATCGTCAGAAAAAGATGGATGATCTTGAGGAAGAGAACAGAGAGTTGAAATAAGAGATCGACGCTCTGAGAGAGGATATGAGAAAGCTTCGTAATGACATGCAAGCCATGGCAGAAGCTCAGCTACAAAGGATTGTGATCTCAGAGATCTCCTCAACGCCGATAGTGGAGAAGTTCGATCCTAGGTACGGAATACCGAAAGATTGTCCTTGGGGCATTCCTGCCAACTATATCCCGGAAGGATATATTCCACCCATTGCTGGAGATCCAGAAGCGTCAGCAAGAGCCGCTGGGCCTGAAGGTTACAAACTTTGGAAAAGCGAAGATACCAGGGGCATGACGACAACTCCTGAAGGTTACAAACTTCGGGATGCGCCAAGATACACTACCATAGTAACGGTACCACCCCCTGTGGTGCACACTGTCCCGGAAGGACAGATTCCACAAATACCTTTAGTTGGAAACACAAGTGTGGATGACAGAATGAAGGAATTCCAGGAATAATTCCTAGAGATACAGAAGGAACTGCAAGCTATTCGCGGTCAGGATTTATTTGGAAAGGACGCCGCGGACCTTTGTTTGGTCCCCAATGTGAAAGTCCCGCACAAATTCCAAGTGCCCGATTTTGAAAAGTACAAGGGTAACTCTTGCCCTCAAAGCCCTCTGGTGATGTACGCTCGACGAATGTCGGCTCAGACGGAGAATCAGGATCTGCTGATTCATTACTTCCAAGATAGTTTAACTGGCGCCGCACTCAAATGGTATATGGGATTAAACCGCACTGAAAATAGCACTTTCAGAGATCTTGGCACTGCTTTCGTCCCACAATACAAATACAATTTGGACATGGCACCAGACAGAGATCAACTCAGATCAATGTCACAAAAGGACAAGGAAACCTTTAAGGAGTACGCTCAGAGGTGGCGTGAAATTTCCACTCAAATTTGTCCACCTCTTGAGGAAAAAGAGATGACAAAGATTTTCTTAAAGACCTTGAGTTCATTTTACTACGATAGAATGGTTTCCAGTGCACCCAGCAACTTCACCGAAATGGTCGGTATGGGGGTACGTCTCGAGGAAGCCGTTCGAGAAGGACATCTAGTCAAGGACTCTGGATCGTCGAGCGGTACTAAAAAATACGGCAGTGCTCTCTCTAAGAAAAAAGAGCAAGATATTGGGAATATCTCTCTCAGAAAGAAAAGGTGACGGTACCAACCGGTAGTAGCTGTAACTCCTGCTATCAATCCCGCACCTACGTATCAACCTCGGGCTGCGCAAAGCCAACCAAGTCAACAGCAAAGGACACAACATCCTCTTCAGCAGGCTCGTCCTCCGCACACCCGTACTACGCGGTCACCAGGATTTGATCCTATACCCGTATCGTATGCAGAATGATTTTCGTTACTATTAGCCAAGGGGCACATCCAGACTAAGTCTCCCATTTTAGTACCGAAAAATCCGCCTTTTTGGTTTAAGGTGGATCAGACATGCCCTTATCATCAAGGAGGACCAGGGCATAACATAGAGAATTGTATCAATTTCAAATCCGACGTGCAAAAGCTTGTTAGGAGCGGGGTCTTATCCTTCAAGGATACGAATCCTAATGTTCTCACGAACCCGCTGCCTCAACACGAGAAGGCTGCAGTCAATTTGATTAAGGGAGAATCTAATGACGTTTATCAAATTCACGATGTACTCTTATTGAGGGCAAATTTGGTCAAGATGTATTGTAGACAGAGCGGATACGGCCATGTGCCACCACATAACTAACACCAGTGTGATATCCGCCCTAAAGATAATCAGGGATGTCTGTGGTGCAATCCGCTCTACAGGAACAGTTGGATCTTGGATGGATCCAACAAAACCGAGTTCGTGGAGTTAACATGGTTTATACGAATTCCAACATTGTTCAGAATCACAACATTCTAGCAATGAATGTCAACTTGGTCGCGATGCACTCACGACAAAGTCTACACGACGATCTGCCACATCATGATTACAAGGCCTGTCCGATCTTCTCGATAAATAATCGGGGATGCTCTTTTGTACAAGAGGCCCTCCAGCATCTGATGGATCTTGGATGGATTCAAGACTACCATGATAAGAGTCATTATCAAATCAACAGGATCCAGATCTTCGATATCCGCTTGATGAACACCAGCCTGGTGGAGTTACACGCAGAACAAGTCCGACTTGGATTCCTGGTGTCACATGATTATCAGAACTGCAGAGCGGGTTGTGAGAGCAATCAAGGTTGTGCCCTGGTCCAGGAAACACTTCATCACTTGTTGAACCATTGGTGGCTTCTCATCTATATGGATGAAGACACCCAATAAGTTAGTGTCACTAACGGAAATCCTACTAGATATCAAAGTCAGGACAAAATGCAGATTCCCTTCTGCTTTCCTGCACAGAGTCCGAGGTTCATACCTCGGTCAGACGTTGAAATGATATATGGAGAGTGTGATCCAGAAGGATGCCGAGCTCCACCAAATTCATTAGAGGAGGATACTCTATTGAAGGACAGTTTTGACCACAACTACTATGGCCCGATGGATGGCCTACCAATGTGGCAGCCTTACCTAGGAAACTTGGGGCAAGAAAGCCAGCCGAACAATGAAAATTAGCTGGGAATCATTGAAAAGAATACCTGCTCCCCCACCATGTCATGGGATCAACACTCAGGTCATTCAGAAAACATTCAGTACGACGATGAATTCGCAAAGTTTGCAGGACTTGAATTCATCAACTATGCTTTTCCCAAGGTCAACGTCATCGAGAGAGATGACTCCTCCAATTCCAAAGAAGTGTGGGACACCCTGGGACAACCGAGTGGAAAATACGACTTCTTGGTCAAATACACCGCTCCCGAAAGCTCACGTATCAGGCTCGAAGACATCCAGCCAACTGGATGGGGAGATACAACTGAGAGTACAAATACTCCGCAAAATACAACTAAGGAATCCTCCTACGACAACTCTGCCTGGTAGACAGATTCCAATGATCCTGCTCCGCCAAAAATCAGCGTCATTTCTGAGGACCGGTCAAGAAAGAAGGTGCCAGACTTTGTGATTCACCGAGCGACGCCAATGGGTTGCTGTCGATGTTCCGAAGATCGTTCATAAATGAAAGTAATTGTCGTCTTTAACCTTTCACCCTGCCCAGGTGAAACAGATGTTTTAATAGGGCTCACTTTCTGTAATTATCCCTCTTCGCTTCGTCCAAAGCGACAAAGTTTTGTTTTATAGGGTGGTAGTTTCAAGTTTCGACTGTTCATAAATAAAAAATGTCGTTCTGTAATTTCCGCATTAATTGTTGTTTTCTCTTTTTGCTTTTCTCAAAAAATGGTAATCCTAAAAAACAAATAAGAAAAACAAGTAATAAAATAAAACACTGCACACACTCTTGCATTCTCTCTATCTCTTCTAAACACAAATCATCACGTCTTGCAGACTGCTTGTTTTAAACCCCCTTGAAACACGCGATCCGATGCCTTCTCCCAACTTTGAATTCCCGGTATTCGAGGTTGAAGAAGAAAATGACGACAAAATTCCAGAAGAGATTTCCCGACTACTCAGACAAGAGGAAAGGTCCATTGAAACTCACAAAGAGTTGCTAGAAACAGTCAACTTGGGTTCAGAGCAAGAGAGAAAAGAAGTCAAGATTGGGGCACTGCTCAGTCCAACTGCCAAAGAAGGTTTGACGAAGCTTCTCAAAAAATTCCCCGATGTATTCGCTTGGTCCTATCAGGATATGCCAGGGTTGGATACCAACATCGTGGAGCATCATTTACCGTTGAGGTCGGAATGTCCGCCAGTAAAGCAAAGGTTGAGATGAACTCATCCGGACATGGCCATCAAAATCAAGGAGGAAGTGCAGAAGCAGATTGACGCAGGTTTCCTCGCCACATCAAAATATCCTCAATGGTTAGCCAACATAGTACTGGTTCTGAAAAAGGACGGAAATGTCAGAATGTGTGTAGATTACAGAGATCTGAACAAGGCAAGTCCAAAGAACGACTTTCCTTTACCACACATTGACATGCTGGTAGATAGTACAGCAAAGTTCAAAGTTTTCTCTTTCATGGATGGATTCTCGGGCTATACTCAAATCAAAATGGCGTCGAAATATATGGAGAAAACTTCGTTCATTACCCCATGGGGTACCTTTTGTTACAAGGTAATGCCGTTCGGCTTGAAGAACGCCGGGGCAACCTATCAAAGGACCATGACTACTCTGTTTCATGACATGATACACAAAGAAATCGAGGTATATGTTGATGATATGATTGCCAAATCTAGGACAGGGGAGGAGCATGTGACCCACCTGTCAAAACTATTCGAGCGGTTGAGAAAGTACAAACTCCGCTTGAATCCCAACAAGTGCACCTTCGGTGTTCCTTCAAGAAAACTCTTAGGGTTCATCGTCAGCCAGAAAGGAAATGAGGTTGATCCTGACAAGGTCAAGGCCATTCAAGAAGTGCCTTCTCCAAAGACTGAAAAACAAGTCAGAGGATTCCTGGGACGTTTGAACTACATTTCCAGAGTTATATTCCTCATGACCGCGACATGCGCGCCAATCTTCAAACTACTCAAGAAGATACAATCATTCCTCACTGATTCCCGAGGCAAGTGGACTCCAAACTATGGCGGCCCCTACGTGGTCAAGAAAGCTTTCTCAGGCGGCGCCTTGAGACTTGCAACCATGGACGGAGAGGAATTTTTCTACCCCACAAATGTTGATGTAGTCAAGAAATACTTCGCCTATAAAAAAAACGTCTCGGTGGATTGAAAACTCGAAAGAGCGGTCCAGGTAAAAATTAGAGACATAATAAAAATCATCCCGGTGGATTGGAAACCTCAAAGTACAATCCAGGAAAAAATTAGGGATAATGGCAAGTAACTACGTTCAGGCAAGTCCCTCAGCAGCAGTTACATCATCCGTCAGAAATCTCCAGTCAAGGTCATCTTCGACAGAAGCTCAGGATGCCCAGAATTCAAAGTTGGTAGAAGAATAGTGGTTGTTATGTTTCAACGTAGCCCTTTTCCCTGTAAATTACCATTTTCTAACTTTGTAAATACTCTTTGGAATCACGCGTTTGGCTGATTTCCATCTTATCACTAAATTTGAGCCCTTGTGCTTTTGTTTGTAATTCTTATTTGTTTTAGCTTTACAGAACGACATTTTAACATGATCAACGATTCTTGAAATAAAAAAAAATGAATTTACTTGTTAAAACTTTTTCTGCTTTTAAAATAAAGACGACAATTTCTTTTGACTGTTGAACATCAGAAGAACATCGATCGCTTCTCCAGAAGTAATCGAACCTCAAAGTGAAGAATCAAAGTTCTCCTTCTAAAAATAGTACGCCTGAATGAAGGATCAATTGTGTCAGAGACCTTGTTTCGTCTGACGCACCACGACAGAGTTCTTACCTCCTAAGCCCGACTAACGTAGCTCCCCGCATAACATGCCCCACTGTGGCCGAGTATCCAGTCGTGTTCATCCTTTAATTTGTATGTTGTGTCAGTTTTGTTAGCATATACATACATCATGCATTATTATCTTACATGCATATTCATATCACTATCACTCCAGTCGGTATTATCCCCAGTGGTAGAGTTCTTCTTGTCAATCGAATTGTCAGTTCTTCCCTCGTCAAGAAGTGAAACATTTGAGCAATTTCTCTTCCAGTGTATTTCTGGACGGAAGTCGGTCCTTGACCATTTTGATAACTTGAACCTCTGAAGAGCCAGAGAACCTTCAACAAATATCACTCTTCGCCAATGAAGATGATATCCTTGCTTTCCCGGATCAAGAAAAGTCCCTACAGAAAGCCTTTCAACTAAGACTCTCAACAACACATTGGTTCTTCTCTCTAGAAAGTCAATGTTAATGAAGTCATCGACACCTCAAAATTGGATTACCTCATATGGCAATTCCTCCGAGAAGATCTCGAGGAAAAGTATGATGTAATATCCCCAAGCACGAAGCGGTCTCTCAAGAGACTTGTTTTCCCCAGTAGATTCGACAAATGGCGTCTCCAACAGAGAAGTTTGTACACCTCTACATTTTAGATATATGGGTTTCTCCAGCAAGTCTGACATCAAACCTTTTTCCGTCAAATGGCATCTCCCCAGGAAAATTTGGCGAGAAGTTTGAGGAAAACCGCTACGAATAGCGTCCCTTGTCAATAAAGTTTATTGACGAAAGAAACTGAGACCAGTTCCTTGGTAGGAAACCAGGATCGAGGGGAAGTTTATTTCAGAAACTGAGACCAGTTCCTTGGTAGGAAACCAGGATCGCAGGGAAGTTTATTTCAGAAACTGAGACCAGTTCCTTGGTAGGAAACCAGGATCGAGGGGAAGTTTATTTCAGAAACTGAGACAAGTTCCTTGGTAGGAAACCAGGATCGAGGGGAAGTTTATTTCGGAAACTGAGACCAGTTCCTTGGTAGGAAACCAGGATCGAGGGGAAGTTTATCTCCAAAAGAAACCGAGACCAGTTCCTTGGCTGAAGACCAGGATCGAGGGGAAGTTTACCTTTTCTAAGCGTTGACGCTTAGCTAAAGAAGATGAATGTGCAAGATGCCATTCATAGTTACCATCAAAATTTCGGGTATTCCGATATTTAATCCTATTGCACCCCGAATGCCCAAATACCTTCGCCATTCACACCTTCGGGTCCAAGATGATTAAATAGGGGCATCTGTCATACCCCAAATTTTGACCACTTAGATTTCCCATCATTGGGCAGATCATTAAGTCTCCCCAAAGATGGGTGAGCATCCACTACAATCAAATTTAGGGTTTCAAGCCCTTGCATGGCTTTTAGACAAAAGATCAATCAAGGAATGACATGATCTTCAACTTGTCTAAGCCTCTCAAACATCTACAAAGGATCAAGAGGACTCCCACATCAAGAATCAAGCATAAAGATGCAACATTCCAAGTGGATCAAGCCTCAAGTTCATCTAATACAAAGTCAACTGACGCAGAAAGTCAAAGTTTGACTTTTTAGTCAACTATGAGCTTCACAATCCATTATTCAAGAAAATATGATGGATGATTTAATTTGATCAAATTTAAATCAAGAAATCATGCAAAATTGCAAAATTGATCAAATTGAAGGAAACTTAGAAATTTTTTCTAAGTTAAAATCATGTTCAAGTGCACAACTTTTCAAGGTTGTAACTATTGATCCAAGCATCCATTGATTTTGCATAAGAGCTACTTTTAAAGAGGGTATTTGATACTTCAACATTGTAGAAGGAATCAACTCAAAATATCATAAGGACTGAAAGATATAAGTGATCAAAGTTGGGATTCTTAATGTTGGATGTTCTGACATTTCGTAGGACATCACTAAACATTTTTTCAGCAAGAATGTCCCAACTTCAAGGACGTTTTTCTCCATGATCCAGGTTGATTCATGCCATGGTGCGAACATGAAAGTTGAAGTACATCATCTCAGCTTTCCAAAAAGTCCTAGAACGTCCATTTATCATACTCGAGCAAGGAGATATGATTTTTACAAAAGGCATTGATAAAGCAGATTTTTAAGACAGATTTCAGGACAGATTTGACTACACATGTTCAAGACCATTTTTTATGACTTTGCAAGCTGAACCAAGACCAAAGTCAAACATCAAAGTTAAAGTATGTCATTAGGGCTTTCCAAAATGTATAAGAAATCCCATTAATTCAATTTGAGCAAGGAGTTATGAACCTCACAACATGCCTTGCTCGAGCTGATTTTTTAGGACAGATTTTGTGCACTTTTCTTGTGCCACACAATTTTCAAGCTTTGTCACCATGCAAGACAAGCATCAAAGATGCAATTCACTTCAACTCAAAATATCATAGTGGATTAAAAGATTTAAGTGATTAAAGTTTGGAATTATTAATGTTCAAAGTTGTTCAATGTTTCAACATCACATAGGACATCACTAATATTTTTTCAGCAAGAATGTCCCAACTTCAAGGATGTTTTTCTCCATGATCCAAGTTGAACCAGGTCTAGGGCCAAACATCAAAGTTGAAGTATGTCATCTCACCTTTCCAGAAAGTCCTAGAACGTCCATGTAGCATACTCGAGCAGGGAGTTATGGATTTAAAAAAAAAAGGCTTGCTGCAGCTGAATTTTTCAGGGGCAGATTTGCACATTTCTTGTGCCACATGAATTTTCAAGCCTTGTCATCATTTTGGACACATCTGACGAAAAAATCTAAAGGGGAAAAACACTGATCCAAGCCTCCAATGTTCTTGGAACAAGAAGTAGCATGCCAAACCTAGAATTGCCTAAAATAGGGACAAGACTCCAATTTTGGATTCAAGCATTCAATGGAAGCTCCAAGGTGGCATGGACTGACACATTTGCAACTGAATTCAGTCAAGACTTATCCAAGACCAAGGGAACCAGCAGCCTGTGCTCTAACCTCTAGTCAATGGCTAGAGGAGACTTGGATTCTCATTGCTCAACATTGGCCAAACCTATTCTGCAGTTGCCATTCACTATTGATCCCAAAACAAACTTGCTCTACTATAAATAGAGCTCATTTGTGCTCAGTTTAAGCACACCAAAGCCATCAAACAGATGCTTTCCTCAAAATCTCTTTTTCTTGGAAAAAATGCCTTCTTTAGCAAGGTAACTTTGAGTTTTTGAGTTTGAGAGGGATTTCAACCAAACCAATCACACACACACCTCATATATATCATATGTAAGCTGTGCAAACTATCACAAGTGACCTGTAATCACAAAATCACAAAGTCACTTCTCAAAACCTCGAAATTGGACTTTTTTGCATTTTTCAAGCCATGTCTTGATTCAATCACTTTCCAAACCAGATAAAACCTCAAACACACTCCAAATATCATCCTTGAGCTGTCCCAAATGGTGCCACACATCTGGAACACCATTTGAGAGAGTTGGCATTTTGGCCACTTTAACCCCTTTTGCAAGAAAGGGCCATTTTGTGTTTTTGCAGGTTCCAGCTGATTCCAACTATTCTAAAAGCTTCTAAGAGGTCATTTGAGGGTGTCCAAAGCATCAAATCATTTCTGGAACAAAGCACTTGGTAGATTGCACAAAATCTCCAAAAAAGAGGTAAAATTCACAACTTGAATTCTTTGAATCATGCTTTCCTTTAAGGTCCACATACATGCATCATATTGAACAATTCTTGAAGTAAAAATGCAGTCCTTAATGTGTATGATGTGATCCTCCTACTGTTTACACTTTAACATGTTTATATGTGGAGTTTTGGTTGTTTTTAAATTCATGTTCAGTTCTGGTTTTTTGATTGGTGTGTTCTGTACATTAAGTTTTAGTGTGCATGAGTAATACCATTGAACTCCTTGCAAAAAATTGGTCAAGGTAGGTTCAAACGGATTTTTGCTTTGTGCAAAAAATTGAGAGAGTTATGAATATTTGATGTTTGATAAGCAAAGATGTTTAAAATCAACATGTACAATTCTGGTTTTTTGCTTTGTGCATTCTGTACATTAAGTTTCAGTGTGAATGAGTAATACCATTGAATTCCTTGCGAAAAATTGGTCAAGGTAGGTTCAAACGGATTTCAATTCCGTTAAAAATTGAGAGAGTTATGAATGTTTGAAGTTTGATAAAAAAGATGTTGAAACTAAATTTTCAGTTCTGATGTCGAATGTGATGTTGTGACATCTTCCCTTCTTCTCTTATCTTCAAAACTCATGATTGATGTCGAATGTGATGTTGTGACATCTTTTTCTTAGTTTATCTTCAAAATCAACCAATTCTTTTACATAGCAAAAATCATCATTTTTCAATTCTTTTTTACACACTTCTTATTCATACTACATAATATTTTAATCCACAAAAAATCACAAAAAAATATTATTTTTAGATTATTTTTAATATATTCAAAAATATTGTTTTAAATTGTTTTAAATGCTTTTAAAATGATTTATTTTTCTTGATTTTTAAAACCAAAATAATTTTAAATATTCATGTGGATAAAATACTTTTTCATAAACCTTAATCATTGTTTATAACATGATTAATGATTTTATTTGATATTTTTATCATTTTTTACTTGATTTTTCTTTGAAAAATGCCTTAAAAAAATGAAATTGGGGTTTCTTTGATTTTCACCCTAACAAATCTTTTTCAAACACTTTGGGCCTCTTGAGAGAGTGTAAGTCCCATCCCTTTGTACAAATAAAATATTTTGGGCCTCACATATTATATAAGTCCCTTTGTACATTTTTAAAAGTTCGGCGCGATCGTCGCTTTTTTTTACAAAATCATTTGGACCTCTACTTGAGCTATAAGTCCCATTCTTTTTCCTAAAAACACTCATGGGTCTCTAATAGAGTGTAAGACCCAAGCCTTTTTGTAAATACCAAAACTTTGGGTCTCACTTATTGTATAAGTCCCACTGTATTTTCAAAAATCTCGGCGCGATCGCCGATTCAAAATCAAACCAACTGGGCCTACCATCGAGTAGTAAGACCCATTTCAAACTCATGGGCCTCTAACAGAGTGTAAGACCCAATCCCCTTTTAACTAAAAACCTTTTTGGGCCTCACATATTGTATAAGTCCCTCTGCGTTAAAAGAAAATCTCGACGCGATCTTCGCTTTCAAAATGAACCATGGGCCTACCCTCGAGTATTAAGACCCATTTCTTTTCTTTAAAACCTTTTTGGGCCTCTTGAGAGAGTATAAGACCCATCCCCTTTGTACAGAAAACTTTTTGGGCCTCAGTCACTTGTATAAGTCCCTGTACAAATTCAAAACTGCAGTGCGATCACTGATAAAACTTGGGCCTCTCCTTGAGCTGTAAGCCCCAATACTTTTCTTTTCAAATCACTTTCTCCTTTGATTTTGCAATATACTGTTGTTTTCAATCTTTGTTCGTTGAACAACTAACAAAACAACATGGAAGCTCTACAACCGAGTAAGTGTTTACCCGCTTTCATTTACTGCTTTCATAAATATAACTGTATTGTGGGGCTGCTCACTGTAAATCTCCTTTCATAAACTCATATCAACTGTGTAATACTAGTATAGATATTAGAGTTTCCCCGGCAATTACGTCTAGAACTAGGCAAAACCTTGTCTCTTCCCACCCGACGTTCTCCCGGATATTGTACCAGACCTTTTATAACAATTATTTTAGATAACTAGGTCTAGGAAATTTCCCCCTTGAACAGTTCAATATACAAAAGGCCATCGTTTCTCTGTGAAACCCCTTTTGGAACTGTTCATCTGCCTCCTCTTAGGCGTCGTATAAGGACCCACAGGCTTCCTAGAAGCACCCCCGCCTCCTCTTGGGCGTTGTACAAGGACCCTTCGGCTTCCTAGAAGTTTTTACAGCCTCCTCTTGGGCTTCATACAAAAGGGTCCCTCGGCTTCTTAAAAGTTCCCAGCCTCCTCTTGGGCATCGTACAAATTATCCCGACGACCTCCTAGAGGTATAGGAACAGAAATTAATCATCTTAATAGAGCAGTCTTTCAAAAGAGTCTAGTTCCTCACACCGAAAGTGTACTTTCTCTCAGGCATAGTACAAAAGATGAAATTCTAGACTTGGATAGTCTGAATCCTCTTGAGTCTCAAAGACATTCTCAAGTACCCTACAAGCATAGGAAGAAACCCAGTCTCTCTCATGAGAGTTCCCCACACTTGGACCTGCTTCAGGATCTCAATAATCCTCAAGTAGTAAGATAGCCTTCTCTTGGGCTTTGTACAATGATTCTCCCCCGGTAGAGCTAATCTTTTCCTCCTCATATAAGAACTGATTTTCTCTTTTATCCTATATACTGGACCCGTCACTTAACTGAAACAGCAAACCTTTTGCCTCCATCTCGGGCTTTGTACGAGATACAAGAACTTTTAGCCTCCGTCTCGGGCTTCGTACGAGACACCAATACACTCTCTTGTTGAGTATAAAAGATTCCCTCGTTGAGTCAACCCACTTTTAGCCTCCGTCTTGGGCTTTGTATAAGACACACAAAAAAGACTCTCTTGTTGAGCTAACCCTTTTAGCCTCTCTCTCGGGCTTCGTACGAGACACGTAAAAACACCCCCTTGTTGGGCCAATAGTCTCCTCTTAGGCTTTGTATAAGGAAACCCCGGTTGAGGCAGTCAACCTTTTAGCATCAAATCATGTTCACAACATACAAACATCAATAACTCCTTTTCCCCCCATCTAATCGCTGTAAGCGGCAAGCCTCTGGATTATTTACATCCAGGCTACTATCCCTCTTTTAGCATGAGAAATTCCTAAGGAAAGATGACATTGCTCTACACTTAGTTAAAGTCTTCTCCTTCAGGTGGAAAACCCCCTATAAAGGAAATTATGGAATTGTTGGATTCACATATCCCAGTTAAAGTAATTATCCTTTATAAACCGGTCACCCAGCAGTTGGGATCAACAAACTAAATACCCCTCTTTAGAGATGACATGTTCTCTCTAAAGTCAAACCGTTTTAGCTTCATATCTTGGGCTTTGAACAAGATACAAATAGACTCTTCAGCTTCATATCTTGGGCTTTGAACAAGATACAAATCACCTTCAGCTTCACGTCTTGGGCTTTGAACAAGACACAAAAACACCTTTTTCCTCCCATAGATTAGGAGGAACTACGATCGCTCTGATTTCCCTGTTTCGGTAAACGGGAATACGTAGGCATAAGATTGAAAGAAAAATCTTAGCGAGCACAATGTTCTAAAACCCAAAATCCCATATATCAATCAATCTGGAGCAGTTTCCTAACCAAAAGGGGGAGAATGGCTATAAATAGAGGTCCTAAATGATCATTCAAACCACACTAAAGCAGCTTACAACATTTCTTTCTCTCATTTCCTTCTTGAACTCCAAATTTCCTTGTTCTTGAGAAAGCACTATCGGGTTTTGAGTTGGGAGCCAATGCAACTCAAACCAATGATTCACATACCTCATAAACATCATATGTGAGCTGATCAAACACTAAACACACAATTGGAACACCAGATTCTCAAAGTCATCATCCATTTGCTCAAGTTTTCAACCAAGTTACAATTGAGATTGCATAATCTGTTCCAGTCCATTTCAAATCACTCCAAGCATTCAAACGCATTCCATACGGTGTAGGGAAGCTGTTCAGATCATCACAACTAATTTGTAACACCTCCAACCAAAAAATCAAATTGCTCTTGATGTCACGACCTTCAAGTATGCCTAAACTTGGTCATCTCTTAATCTATGCATATTTCCTCGCACAAATATTTTGCCAAATGTTCATAATCATGCATAGAATGTTTCCCATCTATTAATTGCCTTGTGTGAATCGTGTATCAAATATCTCAGCCTTCATGCAGAATTTAGGGTTCTTGAGGTTTTGTCTTGATATTTTATTCCATGCTTAAAATAAATAAAATTAAAGACCATAAACATGATCGTGAGTTGAAAACGAGCAAATTGATATGTGGGTTGTGTGATTTCATCAAGTATTCAGTGAGATTGAAGAGAAAACGCAAATCAACCAAGAACAGGGCACGCGGGGCAAGAACTTGGTGTTCTTGGCGCCCTTTTTTGAAAATTTGAATATTTGAATTTTTGTGATTTTATTTAATTGATTCAAAAATTAATTTCTCTCTGAATTTTATTGACTTTGAGTTGATTCTTTTTTTAATAATTCACAAAAATGTTAAAATATTTTATTGTACAAAAATTTCCCCAAAATATTATTTATTTTATGTATTTGATATTTTTGTAAAGAATTAATGTTTATTTGTTTTTTGACATTTTAAATATTTTTTTCTTCTTGATTTCCCAAATTTAATTGGTTTCCAATCATTTTGTGGATTAAAACATGATTTTTGAAGCATTCATCCAAGATCACTACTCATTTTCTCACATGTTTTCAATAATTTTTATTAATTTTTAAACAAAATTAATTCCATTTTAAAACAAATTAGGGTTTGGATTAATTCCACCCTCATAAATCTTTTTCACACTCATGGGTCTCTAATAGAGTGTAAGACCCAACCCCCTTTTGAAAACCAAAATAATTTGGGCCTCAGTCATTGTATAAGACCCACTGTGTTTTCAAAAAAACCCGGCGCGATCGCCGTCTTCAAATTAATCACCTGGGCTTCTCCACGAGCTATAAGTCCCATTTCTTTATTTTAAAAAAACACTTTGGGCCTCTAATAGAGTGTAAGTCCCAACCCCTCTGTAAATAAACAATTTTTGGGCCTCACATATTGTATAAGTCCCTCTGTACATTTTTAAAACTTCGGCGCTATCATCGCCTTATTATCAAAATCAATTTGGGCTTCTCCTTGAGCTATAAGACCCATCTTTGTTCATTTTTAAACTCTTTGGGCCTCTTGAGAGAGTGTAAGACCCATATCTTTGTATAGAAAACATTTTATGGGCCTCAGTCACTTGTATAAGTCCCTGTACAAATTCAAACAACGGTGCGCTCACTGTTAAAATTTGGGCCTCTCCTTGAGCTGTAAACCCCAACAATATTTTCAAAACACTTTCTTCATTGATTTTGAATTCAAATATATGATTGCTATCAAAACTTTCTTTAATTTCTTTGAACAACAAACCATACAGCATGGAAGCTCTACAACGGGTAAGTGTTTATCCGCTTTCATTTATTGCTTTCATGTATATAACTGTATTGTGGGAAGCTGCGCATGGTTAGTCTTCCTTCATAACCTTTCTAAATACTTGTCATATATCAAATGTATATATACTAGTATAGTTATTTAGAGTTTTCCTCGGCAACTAGGTCTAGAACTAGGTAAAGCCCTGTTGGTCACTCTTAAATACAAACAAAACTAGATCCCCATAGGATTACCAGATACAGTCTTCCCTTCTCTTTGGGTTAAACAATATGGAACAAATAGAAAGGCAGTATTCTCGGTGAACCTTTTCTCAGACTCTCACCCTTAGAAATTGTCAAAGAAATTCTACTCCCCAGAGTTGATATATTCTCCGTGAATAGCATCTATTGAGTTTCTTCCAAACCCTCGAACTTTCCTGGAATGATCTCTTCTTTGTGAATTGCATTTCTTGAACTTATCTTGGTTTGGGGACTCACAGGCTTCTTAAAAGCATCCCCGCCTCCTCTTGGGCGTTGTACAAGGACCCTTTGGCTTCTTAGAAGTTCGCATGCCTTCTCTTGGGCTTAATACAAGGACCCTGAAGACCTCTTAGAGGTATAGGACAGAACTTAGTCATCCTTCGCTAGAGCTGTCTTTATAAAAAGAGTCAAAACTCTCAGACTAATTTTAGGGTTGATACTCATCCCTTAAAAGAGTCGGCCTCCTCTTGGGTATCATACAAAAGATAGAACTCTTCCAATAGACCTGGACAGTCTAAATACCCTTGAGTCTCAAAGACATTCTCAAGTTCCCTACAAAACATAGGAGAAACCCCAGATTCTGGATTAATCTCCAGCAAAAGGTAAAACTTGTGGGTTTTGAAACCCCGTCTTTCTCCCGAAATTCCCTAACCAGGGTCAGTTTATCATCAGAATAACACTATCTCAAATCAGAACCTCAAGGTTTCTGACCTATCAACTCTTCTGCATTCCCCTGCAAGAGTTGACTCCACATTTGGACCTGCCTCGGGATCTCAATAATCCCCGGCATAAGTTAGCCTCCTCTTAGGATTTGTATAATGATCCCTCCTCAGCGAAGTCAGCCTCCTCTTGGGCTTTGTGCAATGATTCTCCCCAGCGGAGCTAACCTTTTCATACTCTCTTGCTGAGTCAATCACTCTTACCGACTCTCTTGTTGAGCCAATCACCGTCTCAGACTCTCTTGTTGAGTCAATTACTTTACAGACACTCTCGTTGAGTCAAGCGCTCTCTTGTTGAGTCAACCCCTTTAGCCTCTATCTCGGGCTTTGTACGAGACATATAAATCACACTCTTGTTGGGTCAATAGCCTCCTCTTAGGATTTGTATAATAATCCCCCTTAGCAATGTTAGCCTACTCTCAGGTTTTCTCCAGCTTGTTCAGCCACAATCCTGGGTTTCATACAGGACAGATAAAAGCACTCTCTTGTTGAGCCAAACCCTTTTAGCCTCTATCTTGGGCTTTGTACGAGATACAAACCTTCATAATATTGGGGCAAGCATTTTGCCCAGTAAATTCGATTCCTCCTAGCCTTCATTAGACTTTGAGGAATAAACTTCCAAGCAGAGCCAAACTCTTTTCCGCCTCCATCCTGGGCTTCATACATGACAGATAGTACTCTCCTGCAGAGTCAAACCCGTTTAGCCTCCGTCTTGGGCTTTGTACAAGACATATAAAAATATCCCCACCCAGGGAGTCAAAAAGCTCTGTATAAATATTTCCCCAACGGAGTCCATTTCTCTCAGCCTGCTTTTAGGCTTTGTGAAATTAATCCCCTTAAGCAGAATCAAAATCCTTTTTTAGCCTCAATCTTGGGCTTCGTACAAGATAGAAAGAACCTTTTCCCCCAAAAAAGTCATACTTTTAGCCTCCTCTTAGGCTTTGTATAATAATATCCCCTAAGAGTCAGCCTCTTTTCGCCTCAATCTTGGGCTTTGTACAAGACAGATAAAGATTTCTCTCCCACAGAGTTAGTCTTATTCGGCCTCCTCTCAGACTTTGTATAAAAAATCCCCCAGCCAGTTCAATTAAAATTTTAACATCAACCTCGTGCCTTGATCAAGACACACAAAAATCAACAATCCCCCTTTAAAGATGACAAATTCTCTCTAAAAACCTTTTAGCTTCAATCTTGGGCTTTGAATAAGACACAAATAACCCTTTAGCTTCATATCTTGGGCTTTGAACAAGATACCAAAATATCTTTTTCCTGTCTTAGAATAGGAGGAACTACGATTGCTCTGATTTCCCTGTTTTGTTTAAACGGGAATATGTAGGCATAAGATTGCGAAATCTTAGCGAGCATACCAATCAAAAAATCCTAGGTCCAGTACCTTCATCAATCAAAACTTTAGGTTTCATACCTTAACCATCATCATCATTTTTCACAAAAAAACTCAATCACTCACTCATCTTTCCCAATTACAAAAGCAAAACCCTAAAGCTAATATCCTGTGGATAACCATATATAGGATGGATAATTGACAACTACCCATTACATAACCTGACCCCGACTCCCCGAATCTCTTTTAAGCGTTTGTTCGATTAAACAATCGCGTGTAAGGTTAGTTTTAGATAGCTTCCCTTTCCCTTTCAGCTTTATGGGATAAATAAGAAATCAGAAAGTAGCACCTTTTCTCCTTGAGGAGGAAAACCCAAACTTCAGCGATAAGGTGGTCGCGTCACCGACAAAAATTGCTCGCTACAGTTGGGAAAGTTTTTCCTTTGGGAGTGTTGAGAGAGTGTTTTTGTTGTTTTTGGGTTTTCTATTGTTTTTGGTAAGGTACCGGACCTAAAGTTTTTTATTTGTGTGCTCGCTAAGATTTCTCAATCTTATGCCTACGTATTCCCATAAAGAAAACTGGGAAATCAGAGCAGTCATAGTTCCTCGTATTCTATGGGAGGAAAAAGATGTTTGGTGTCTTGTTCAAAGCCCAAAATTGAGGCTAAAGGATTTGAGAGAGAATTTTTCATCTCTAAAGGGAGATGTCTCACCTGTTTATCACAGTTGTTGGGTAACTGATTATAAAGGAGAATTACTTTAACTAGAATATATGGAATCCAGCAATGCCATAATTTCCTTTATAAGAGAAATGTCCTGAAGGAAGAAACTTTAACTCCGGATAGAGCAATGCCATTTTTCCTTAGGAATCTTCCATGCTAAGAGAGGGACATTGGCTTGGATGTAAATAATCCAGAGGCTTGCCACTTACAGCAATTAGATGAAAGAGGAAGTTTACCAGGATAAAAGAGGGACCACAACTTGGATTTTTGAATCAACAAGTGTGCCACTTACAGCAGTTATCTGGAATTAGGGTTTGTTTGATTATTTGTCTTGATATGTGATATACAGAGAAAATGTCTTCCTACAGAGAGAACTCTTGATTTCCCTTGAGGGGATGTTGATTTTTTTTGTGCCTTGATCAAAGCCCAAGGTTGAAGCTAAAAGGTTGACTCTACTAGGGAGTTTTATATCTATCTTGTATAAAGCCCAAGATTGAGGCTAAAAGAAGATTGACTCAGCTGGAGAGTATGATCTGTCTTGTAAAAAGCACAAGATTGAGGCTGAAAAGAGATTGACTCCACTGGGGAGAGGTTTTATCTGTCTTGTATAAAGCCCAAGATTGTTGCTAAATCTACTGATGAAAATTCATTATACAAAGCCTAAGAGCAGGTTGGCTGGGGAAATTCCTATATGAAGCCTAAGAGGAGGCTGGCTTCTGCTGAGGATTATTGAGATCCAGAGACAGGTCCAAATTGGGGAATCAACTCTTGTGGAGGATTGAAGAAAAGTTGAAATATCAGATGCCCTGAGGCTCTTATTAGATCTGTTAAGGTTTTATTGATGGTAAAAGTTTAAACATTGAGTATGAAAACCTATGGAGGTTTTAAACTCTACTAGAGATTGATGAAGTGATCAGGGGTTTTTCCTGTGCTTTTAGGAAATTTGAGGGTTTTTTTGAGATCCAAGAGGAGATGAGACTTTCCAAGTCTACAGGTATGAAGAGGTTGACTCTTAGTTGGAGAATGATCTTTGTATGATTCCTAAGAGGAGGCCGATGTTTTAAAGGGATGAAGATCAACCCTAAAAATAAATGGATATTCTGAAATTCTGAGTCTCTAGAGGATTGAACTAGTAGAGATGACTAAGTTTTGTCCTATACCTGTAGGAGGTCTTTGGGTCCTTGTACTAAGCCTAAGAGGAGGCTTAGAACTTATAAGAAGCCTGTGAGTCCTTGTACAAAGCTCAAGAGGAGGCTGGAGGTGCTTTTAGGAAGCCTGTGGGTCCAAACCTAAGAAAAGTTCAAGAAAGGTTTCACCGAGAATAAATCCTTTCCTTGCAGAACAATCCTAGGGTTTGAAGAAATTCAGAAGAGGTTTCACTGGGAATCCATCCTCTTTGGGGAAATGAATTTCTTGTACAAATATTTCTAAGTTGTGACGGTCTTAAGAAAAGTTTCACCTGAAATAATGCCTTTCTCTGTTCCATATTTTATAAGCCCAAGAGGAGGCAATACTGTATATGGAATTTCCTATTGGGAACTAGTTTTGACTGTGTTGAAAGAGTAACCACTGGTTTGATATAGACCTAGACCTAATTGCTGGGGAAAACTCTAAGCAAGTATGTACAAGCATATATATATATATATATATATATATATATATATATATATATATATATATATATATACAGATGAAATATATAAGCAAGTATGTGTTGAAAAGATAGTGGAACTTATAGTTGTGCAAGCCCAAGCATAGCAACTACAGCTGTATGGTTAGTTATTCAAGAAATTGAAGAAAGTTTTGATAAAACTTTGAATTTGAATCTAAATAAAAAAGAAAGTTGTTTTAAAAGGAAGTTTGGGGCTTATACTCAAAGAGAGGCCCAGATGAATTCTTTTGAATAGGCGAGGATCGTGTCGTAGTTTTGAAAACCACAGAGGGACTTATACAATGATGGAGGCCCGAGTTATTGTGTTTACAAAAAGGATGGGTCTTACACTCTATTAGAGGCCCAAGAGTTTATTTTTATACAAGAGATGGTGCTTACAACTCAAGGAGATGCCCAGATGAAAAACAACGATCGCACTGTTATTTTGAAAATTGTACCGAGACTTATACAAATGATTGAGGCCCAAATTATTTATGTACAAAGGGGGTTGGGTCTTACAATCTATTAGAGGCCCAAAAGTGTTTGAAAGAGAAGAAAAATGGGACTTACAACACAAGGGGAGGCCCAAATGATTTTTGTTTTGAAAACGATGATCGCGTCGAGATCGTATCGGGACTTATACAATGACTGATGCCCAAAAAGGTTTATTTACAAAGGTATGGGACTTACACTCTATCAAGAGGCCCAAAAGTGTTTCAAATGAAGTTTGAAAAATTAAAATTGAGGGAAACCCTAATTTTAATTTAAATTAATATAATTTTTAAAGGAAATAAAATATCAAATATCAAATATATTTAAAAACAAGTGGTAAGCTTTGAAAAATATTTTGTAAAATCATGTTTAATCACATGAAGGCTTGAAATTCAATTGATTTTGAAATATCAAGGTGGAAATCTCATTTTAAAAATGTTTGAAAACAAATAAAATGAAATTAATTACAAAAATTTGAACTATATTAAATAAATAATATAAATTCAATTTTTTTGGAATAAAATATTTCAACATTTTTGTGAATTTTCAAAAAAAGAACCAATAAAAAATAATTAAAATTGAGAGAGAAATTAATTTTGAGATTAATTAAGAAAATCATGAAAAATATGAAAAAATAGCAAAATAAGAGGGAAATAAAAATGGTCTGGGTGGGTGTTGAACCCACGCCCTCCAACCAAACACATATGCGCTGCTACCACTGGGGTGGTGATACATCCGTGTATCAAAACCACCCCATAAACATATACGGGTAGCCTAAATTCAGGTCAGGCCAAGGCAAAAACCAAGTTTTGTGTGATTTGCAAGAAGGATCATATCTCCCTCATTTCTCCATGAAATTGGATAAAATTTAGATGGATCCTGTCTAGAATTTCACGAGGAATCCAATGGTGGTCTTAGAATTTTCTAAAGATGCTTCTATTTTAAAACCCGATAGTGGTCTCAAAATAGGCCAAGATTTGCAAGTTCTTTGCTACCACATCATACAAGCAATAATAGCATGGTAAATTGGTTCAAATACAACACATATGATATGTATGACATGTTCATGATCAATGGACATCAAAGCAATGCATATTTTAAAGAGTTCAAGTTGTTATGCACTTTCCTCTTGAAGCTCCTTGTGCTAACTTTCAAGATGATTGTTCCAGAAGTAATCCAATGCTTTAGACACTCTTGATCGATCCCTTAGAAGCTTTTAGGATGATTAAAACCAGCTGTAAACCTCTGGAACAAGAATTGGATCTTTCTTGCAAAAGTGGCAAAAGTGACCAAAATGGTAACTCACTCAAATGGTGTTACAGTTGAGGGAAGCCTGTTGAGACAGTTTGAGGATGCTATTTGGAGAGTATTTGAAGGGTTAATTGATTTTGAAAGTGATTGGATCAAGACATGGCTTGAAAAATGCAGAAAAGTCAAAATTTGAGGTTTTGGAGGTTGACTTTCTGATTTTGATGTTGTACAATGAGGATGAAGGTTTGAACACCTCCAATGGGTGATTTATGATGTGTTTGGATAGTTATTTGAGTGGATTTTACTCTGGTTTCAAGAATGCCCAAATTACTCCAATGTGACTTGAAATTAAAGTAAGAGATGGAGAGGGAGAAAAAAAGACTTTGGTATTGTTTTGGTGCCGTTTGAAACATCAGAAATGACCTCTATTTATAGTAGAGGAAATTTGTTTTTGAAGGAATAGTGAATGGCAACTGGTTCACTCTATTATCCAATGGATATGCCATGTATCACTTTCTTAAATGTCAAGGTACAAAGTCTTCTCTTAGCCATTAACTTGAGCCGGTCTTGAGCTTTAGGTCTTCTGATTTTTTGCAACAACCTTGACTTAATTAGACTGATATATGCTGGTTCATGCCACCTCAATGCATCACATCAATGCCAAATGACAATGCTTGGTTTTGGATTTGCAACACTGATGATCACATGCCAAAGGGATTGGATTCTTGCCTTGGGGTCCAAGCTTGCAGGTTCTTCATGATTGACTGAGATTCTTGTTGAATTTGGATGAGGATCAGTCTTGCATAGTCACCAAAATTGGACTCAAGAATCGTGTGCCACAAGTAATGCACACAATCTATCTTGAAAACCAGTTTAGCAAGGCATGTTGTGAGGTCCATAAGTCCTTGCTCAAGTTGAATTAATGGGAGTTCTTATACTCTTTGGAAAGCTTGTATGACATAATTTAACTTTGATGTCTACCAATGCTCTATGTTCAGCTTGGATCATAATGAAAAATGGCCCTAAAGTTGTTGAAAAACTTAGATATATTCTGTCTAAAAAATTTTCTAAGTGTTGGAAAAAGTGGTCATTTTTCATGTTTTTGTGATTTTGATCAATCCATAACTCAAAATTCATGAGGATTTGGAATCTTTTGTAGTTGACACTTTTGAAGTATGTGATGTGAACTTTCATTTGATCTTTGGATGGAAGAAAAATGCCTTAGGGTTTAGGAGCTATGACCTTGCAAAGTTGGTACCAAATCCAATTTGTTCATAACTTAGAAAAATTTAAGTTTCTTATGGTTGCCCTTTTTGCAAGTAACCTCACTTTTCTTGATTTTTCTTGATGGATGATGATCAAAACCATGTATTAACATTTTTTTTACTTAGGGGAGGCACATTTGTGAAAAAATTCAAAAAGTCAAACTTGATTTTGGGCACAGTTGACTTTTTGTCAGATGAATTCCAAACTGTGTGATCCTCTATGCAATCAAGTTCTTGACCTAATTCAAACCTAATGGATGGATTCCATAGGTGTTTTAGGGTGTCTTGAATCATGTCCCTAGGTTTGGGAACATGTCTTGGTCCAAAGTCAAAGGTACAGTTGGCTTTTTCTTCAAAATCCTAATTGTGGTCCAGATGAAAATGAAACTTGTGAATCAAGCTTCTTGGATCAATCCATTGTTGCAAATGGATAAATGTGGTGTATTTGAGGCCCTTAAATCATGTCTTGAGGTCTTGGCTCATGTCTTGCCACAAAAGTCAACTCAGTGGTGAATTAGGTCAAGAAACCCTAATTCCTAATTTCTATTGAATGCTTCCCCTGAGGCCATTTTGACTTGATGATTGGATGCATGAGGTCGCTTGGACCATTTTGGATCATACTTTGAGGTATTGGCTAATGCCCAGATGTAAATTTTCATCTGGAGGCCTTGGTTGACCAAAACCCTAATTTGATGACACTATCGATCTTGAGGCTTGATCCACTTGTAATGTTGCAACCTTGTGCTTGATTCTAGATATGGGAGACCTCTTGATCCTTCATGGATGTTTTGAGAGGTTAGACAAGTTGAATATCATGTCAAATCTTGATTGATCCTTTATCTGAGTGTTCTGAGAGGGTTCGAAACCCTAATTCTTGATTATAATGAATGCTCAACATTCCTTGAGGAGATTGATGAGGCATCATGGTACATCCATATTGGGGCAATGATCCTAACAATGATAGGAAATCTTGTGGTCAAAATTTGGGGTACGACACCAGGTCATCGCTCCCTTTCTGAGCATGGTAGGGAACAATCTACACTTGATGGCGCCCTAAATGCCACGATAGTCGAGCAATGCATCGATATTCTTGATGTGCTCGTCAAGATCTGTTGTACCGTCGTAAGTGCCCAGACATAGTGGTTTCTCCAGCCCCTTTGACATGCACATGTCCATGATTTCTTCAAACAACCGGCCTAGAGGCTCGTCGTCGCTGCTTCTGCTTGACCATGACAGGGAGCGGGTGCTTCGCTCAAGAATCGGACGGCGGTCTCTGCTGGGAGATGGGGTTCGTGCTCGGCCCTTAGATCTGGGCGGAGATGAACGCTGGTCTATTCTGGTCCTCTTGGGTCCCGGGGA
Organism: Lathyrus tuberosus; assembly: GCA_022829125.1. NCBI lineage: Eukaryota > Viridiplantae > Streptophyta > Magnoliopsida > Fabales > Fabaceae > Lathyrus > Lathyrus tuberosus. The sequence goes on along the minus strand of JALAZF010000295.1, from coordinate 3,982,290 downwards.
GTACTGGCTCCGAGGGGAGATGTGGTCGCACTTTCTGATGGCCTGGGACTCTAGCTCAGGAGGTTCCCGAAGATTCCTTTCACGTCATGGAGGTGGACCTAGGATCTTCGCCGCTCTTTCCTCTGCAGAGGGGATCTCGACCGATTGGATTCTTCTAGGGCTCCAATCCTTGCGTTCTGTTGGAGGATTAAGAGGTTGGTTTTATTGAGGGCTTCAAGGAGGACCGCCACGACCGGGTCGGCGTTGGGAGGAACCGGGACAGACAGGTAGTCCTGGGAGGGATGGTCCTCAACGTGATCAGCACGAGCGAGGGAGGGAGACGCCGTGGCTCCATCTCTCAGCTGATGGGCGTCGCCCCCAAGAAAGGGTGCAGTTCCGTCAGTATCAGTCTTGCTGACGGGGACAAAAGCAGATTTACGAGCATCGTGGACATGATCTTGGCTTGCCATGATCAGAATCTTGAAAGTGTTGTTTTGGTCTTGAATCTACGAAGGAGGAAAGATGTGGATAACAAAAGTTCCCACAGACGGAGCCACTGATCTTGACGGCTGATCAGAACCTGAAGTGGGACAAAGATGACGTCTGCGATGTTGGGTGTGAAAGATGACGAGGGGGTACCTACAAGGCACTCTGATGCTAAAGTAAGAATCGGGAGGAAGAAAAGGCAAGTACAAAGTATGTTTTTCATAGGATAATTTAGAATATCTGACCCTCTCAAATGGAAGGGTTTTTATAGTGCCCCCAGCGCTTAGCCATTGCTCCCTATTTTTGGGGCGAGATAACTGTTTCCCAAAGAATAGGTAACTGCCAGAAACTAGCCGTTAGAACGGGAATAAGCGCCCGAAACTAGCTGTTTCCACGGGCAGAGGCGCAGTTGTGGGCAGGGGCACCGTGGATGTCTCTGGATGATGGAACCATGCGTGATGAGCAGGAACTACCGAGGAGGGGCAGTTGACCCATGGGGCCATCCGACCAGCCATTCTCGGTATAGGGGCAAAAATGTAAATGTTGCCTCAAATTGCCTGGACTTAGGCAATTGGGTCGTTCTGGGAGCAGAAGTGGAATCAGATATGCCTAGTCATTGGTCGAGTTCGGAACAATCATCTTTAACAACAAAAATTTGCATTAATTAGTTTATGGTTTAATACCTTTTTTAGTCCTTTATTTATACACTTGGGTCTATTTTGGTCCTCTTTCTTTTAAAACGTCTGAAGATGGCTGGTTTATACCCGAGTGAATCGCACACTCAAAGATAACACAGAGTCGCCACCAAACTTTATGTAGTCCCAAAGGACAGGGAAAATATCGATAAAACACAAGGGGAAAAGAAACGGGAACAGGGGTCGGTTATGCGAAAGGAAGGTACTAGCACCTAACACATCCGTCGTACTCAACGGGAACCATTTCGCTTGCTTCTAGGCTTGGATGGGTTATCTATCTAAAGGCTTCTAGCTAAAAGAAGAGGAGAGAGAAGAGAAAAGAGAAAAGGAAGAAAGAAAGAAAGAAAGAAGAGTGCTCGCGGAGAATTGGGGCCCTCGTGCCTACGTACCCTCATAGTGCAATGAGGAAATCAGAGCGCCGTAGTTTAGAGGAACCAGGGGACAGAAAGGAGAAAAGGAAAAGGATGGAAGAGTGGAAGAAGGGTGGAAGTGTGGAAAGGTGAAAGTGTGGAAAGGTGGAAGTGTTCTCACCAAGATCATAGCGATCTCGTGCCTACGTATCATACATTCGAAAGAATGCAGAGTCAGAGCTTCCGTAGTTCGTGGAACTAAGACGAAAAAGGAAAAAGACAAGGAAAAAGAGAGAAAACGGTGTCAAAACCAAGAACAAAAGAAAGAAAGGAACTCCGCTGGGGACTCCAAGAAATGGTGTCGAAACTAAGAAAACGAGCGCAAAGGGAAAGATAGCGACCGAACTGGAGATAAAGTGCAAGAATAGCGTCAAAACTAAGAAAATAAAGGAGCAAAAGGATAGGAAAGATTTCACCGGGGAAATAAAAGAACAAAGCGACAGTGCTGGGGATTAGAGGGTAGTCACCCTACTGGGGATCCAAATAAAAAGAGTACGGTATATTAACTGACTGGCAATGGTTAACCGAAAAGGGGAGTAAGATTCAGGTGGGGAAAAGAAGTTGATGTCAACAGACAGACTGTGATGAACCAAAAGTGAGAGTACTGAACCAGGAGAAGGTGTTTGACTCTAAAGGGAATTTCGGTATATTCACTGATAAACAGTGGTTAACCGAGGAAAGAAAGGAGCGCAAATCTGTGGGAAGAGAAGAGCATAGGTTTTAACAGGAAAACTGTGATCAACCAAAGAAAAACGGGTGTGGAACCAAGAGAAGGTTGTGACCCAAATGAGGTGTTGGTACTAACTGATTAGACAGTAATTGACCAACAAAAGGGGTATTGAACCAAAGGAGGTTGCTAATCATTGAATATTCGGTGCTAACCGGAAAGACTGTGATTAACGGAAGAGAAAAGCGAGTGATTAACCAAGAGAAGGTGATTAACTCGAAGACTTTCAGTATTTTAACAGACGGACTGTGGTTAACTGAAGAAAAGGGTGATTAACCAAGAATAGGTGATTAACCCAAAAGGAAACTCAGTGTTTTAACAGACAGACTGTGGTTAACTGAAGAAAATGGGTGCAAATTGGTGTTTTAACTGACGGGCAAAGATTAACCAACCAAAGGGAGAAAAACTAAAAGAAGGTTGCGAACTCCAGGGATTTACGGTTTTAACAGACAGGTTGTGATTAACCGAAGAAAAAAGATTGAGACTCTTCAGGGGAATCAAAAGGCAAAGATTGACCACAAGAAGAAAGGAGTAATGAAACGAAGAGAGTTTGCTATCACAAGAACAATGATCTTAACCAAGAAGGATGGTGATTGATCAAAAGGAGAGATTGAAAGAGATAGGAGTGATCAAAGATCGACTCGATTGGGAAAGAAGATACGCTACCGCATGGAGTTAGAGGTGACTAAGCCAAGCACAGGGTCATTCGTCCCCTACCTGAAGTAGTCAGAATGAGAGTAGGAATTCTCCCTTCTCATTCTTTCCCTAACCCACAGAGTGTAGTGGAGAAATTGAAATGGGCAGAGCAACAGCTCCAAGTTGTACAATGCTCCAGTATGAAAGCATTATTATGTGAACTTAATGCAAAGGGGTGCATTATTGATTATACAAAATTAATCTTATCCATGAAGAATAAACTTAATGCAAGCATGAAATGGAGGGTGCAAAACAGTGCCAACTGATCATCGAAATGCCACACAAATTCATGTTATTATGTGAACAAAGTTGTTCAAGAATGATCATGTTCATACAATGCCAAGAATATGAACAAATTGAATAATCGAGAACGTGCAGCGAAAGTTCATGAATATGCTTCAACTAGAAGTGAAATGACACTTAAAACATCTATAAAATCAAGCATATCAATCCATGGAAGTTAGAATGAGAAAGCATGGCAAACAAACTTGAAAATGCAAGAAAATGGCCTTCAGGTTCAGTGTTAATCGATTAACACTATTGCCTTGCAAAGTGTTAATCGATTAACACTTGAAAAAGTGCAAAAAAAACACTGGTTAATCTATTGACACTATTGCACTGCAAAGTTTTAAACGATTAACAATGTACAGGGGGCAGAAAATCAGTTTTTTAAAAGTGCTTCTGGCCAACTTATTGATTGTGCAATCACTCCAATGCTAGGGAAAACAATTATGCTCGAAAAATCAAGTTTAGAAGCAGCAAATGATCAACAATAGAATCAATTAAACAATCAAGATCATGGATCAAGCAATGGCATAATCAAATCACACACAAAAAGTATCGAAACTACATCACTAATGATACGAAAATGTTCGAAACAGTAAAATGAAAGAGATCTACCAACCTACAAGGCTGAGATAAGCTTTGGTAATTGTTGCAAAGTGATCTTGATGAAGGTAATTCAAGAAAACCAGAGGAATCTTCAATTAGAGACGAAACGTATCGAAACCGAGCAAATTTCGACGAAAACTCCGAAATGAGAATTATCACCGAAGAAGCTTGAATTAATCACTTGAGATGAATCCAAAAGCTACTGAAGCTCCAAAAAATCCAGTAGAATGGAAAGATGATGAAAGTTAAGCTCAAGAATAAGCACTTTCAAGGTGAATGTAGCTTTTCTTTGATGGTGAATTAAGAGCTTTTGTGAGGTTTGGGAATAGAATTGAGATGAAGATGAAGAAGTTGCAGCAACTTTGGAGAGAAATGTGAGAGAATTCGGAGTTAATTGTGAGAGATTTGAGAAAAGTGAATGGGATCCTTGAAAAATGAGTGAAGCTTTGTTTATAGATATTTGGTTTTGAGTGTGAGAGGTGTGGAGCTAGCTTTGGACTTAGCTTTGGGTTTGGAACTAGGCTAGGGGTTAGTTACACTTGACTCACTGAGTCAAGGTAGTTAACTCGGTTAGTTAGGACCAACTCGGTAACAATCCCAATGTGAGCTCCAACATCCAAAGGTTGATATGCTTGGAAAACAAGGAACATGATGCACTTATTTTAGAATGAAGCATTAGAGTAAATGCACCTTGAATGAATTGAATAGCCTTGAAATGTCTAGAGATGTCTAGAATATTCCACATGCTGCTAAAATACTGTAGAATCAATGATCAAAGTGTGTGCAAAAGTGTTGTCATGAAAAAGCAGCAGATTGTGCCTATTCTGCCTGTGTTAATCGATTAGCACAATTGCACTACAAATGGTTAATCGATTAACCAGGCCAAAATATGCCCAATTTGCCTAAAAAATGGTGCTTGTTTCAATTTTCCACTTCTTGTATTGATGAATATGCATAGAAACCCTTATTTTGTGCTTGTTTTGATGATGATGGTGATCTTGTGAGAATGTGATTAATCGGGCTAGAAAAACCTGAAAATCCTGCAACAACAAACACATAGAGAAAAGTACGAATGCGTATGCCAGCGATGCGAATGCACATGCTCATGCAAAGGCAAATGAGGAAGGTCAAATTTCAGGTTACGACAGATGCCCCTATTTAATCCACTTGGACCTGAATGTACGAATTGCACTAGAGTTTCGATGATTCGAGGTAAAAGAGGATTAAATAAAAGAGTATCTCAAAAATTTGGCCGACGACGACAAAAGAGAGGTGCAAGTGTAGAGAGTGTTTGATGTTTGGCTGAAAATCCGCTGGAGAGATGAATCAGGGCAAAAGAAAAGGTAGTATGCTTGATGCACATGCCATGTATGCGTTCTACAAGATGCTTGATATTATGCAATGCAAAAGTGTAGGTCGAGGTAATGTGCGGTGGTTAGGCGGAGATTGTAGCAAAACGAGCTCGGCATCCTCAACTGGGGAGAGAACACACAAAATACTGATCATGCTGGAGAAAAGCCCCTGAATGGTGACAACTCCGCTGGGGAAGAAAATGAGAAGTCTCAAATTTCTAGACTATCACCATCGACACTGTCGGGGATACGAGAATCATGACTGACTGTGCTTAGGGAATGAAACCATGAAGCTCCTAATTCCAAGCTTCCGCTATCTCTACGGTGGACGTCTTGATTGCCTCTGTCTGGGGAATTCACAAGGCTCGGAGGATCTTCTCTGCTTAGGGAAAATGAGGAACCAGATCATATCGCTGCTGGTACATGACAGTTTTGCCAAGCGAGGAATGATGTGCAACCCATGTTGGGGAAAAGAACCAACAAAGTCTCCGATTGAAGTACACCATTCAACCACTCTACTGGGGACGTTATGGATATGCTGGGGAAATGATGGCTCTTATTGGGGAAACAATAACCTCTTCAAAGACCTTCATAATGTAAGCCGGGCACTAAGCTTGTAAATGGATATTACCGATTATCCTGCAGGAATTACTAGTAGAATATGCGATGCATAATGCTTTCTCATTTGATTTAGCTTTTATTGTTCTCAACGTTTTATAGTATTATGTGATCACAAATAATCTTTTAATTTGCAAACAAAATACTGGAAATAAATTGAAGGATTCATTTTTATTGAATATGAAAAATATGTACATAAGACGTGTACAAGGATGCAAAAATCCTTGATGAGGAAATTTGCAATAAAATTGAAAAACAAGTGTAAATGGAAAAGGGAAATCATGCTTTGCAGTGATTACAACATTGTCTCCCATCCACTGTAAGTCAAGGTTCCAATGCCTTGCACCGGTTGATGATGATTCGACTGCTCTGTTACCGTCTGATGTCGAACTATGATGAAGAGAGGCTCAAGTGTTCACAGTCAATGCCTTCATCCCTAATTTTTGCTTAGACATTTTCCTATATTTTTTTTGTCCACCGAGATACCCATTATTGCCTAAGTTCCCCTTTCGGGTTTTCAACTTAGCGGGCTATTATTGCTTTTTTTTCGTATGTCCCTAAATTTTGCATGGACATTTCTTTTTTTTTGGTCCATCGGGACGCCCATTTTTGCCTAGATTGTCCTTGCAGATGTCAATCTTGCGGGCTCTTCCATTTTTTTTAGGCATAATATTTTTTGACTGTATCGGAGTTCACGGGCAATGGCAACTCCTCCCCATCCATGGTGGTGAGGATCAGGGCTCCGCGTGAGAAAGCCTTCCTGACAATAAATGGTCCTTCATAATTCAGATTCCATTTGCCGCGTGGATCAGAGTGAACGGGTGAATACCTCTTGAGCACGAGTTCGCCTTCATGGAACGTTCGAGGGAGAACTTTCTTGTCAAAGACTCGCTTGAGGCGTCTCTGATGCAATTGACCATGACAAATAGCTGTAAGGCACTTCTCTTCGATGAGATTCAGCTTATCATATCTGGATTGGACCCATTCAGCTTCATCAAGACATGCTTCCATGATGACTCTGAGCGAAGGAATCTCGACATCAATTGGTAGAACAGCCTCCATACCATACACAAGTGAATACGAAGTTGCCCCAATAGAAGTACGGACTGAAGTTATGTAACCATTCAGTGCAAAAGGAAGCATCTCATGCCAATCCTTGTATGTCTTGACCATTTTTTGGACAATTCTCTTGATATTCTTGTTTGCTGCTTCAACGGCGCCATTCCTCTTGGGCCTATATGGTGAAGAGTTGTGGTGCTCAATCTTAAATTCTTGACACAACTCCTTCATCATCTTGTTGTTTAGATTGCTTGCATTGTCAGTGATAGTGTTGCTAGGAATACCATAGCGACAGATTATCTCTTAATGTCGTAGAACCAAGGCTTGTCATTAGACTCGTCCTCGATTGCTAAATAGTGTGCTGGTTCATTCAAATGATCAATGCGGATATGAGGAGCTTCATTCTTCCACTTGAACTTGAACATGGATGCTAAAGTGGCAAGAGCATCAGCTAATTGATTTTCCTCTCTGGGAATATGATGAAAAGTAATTTCATCAAAGTAAGGAATCAATTTTGCTATGTGTTGTTGATATGGAACCAGTTTGGAATCCCGAGTCACAAAGTTCCCTCTGACTTGGCCAATAACCAAAACAAAATCTCCATAGACCTCAAGAATATTGATTCTCATGTCGATTTCCGGTTCAATACTGTAGATACATGCTTCGTATTCAGCCATATTATTGGTGCATGCAAAGCATAATCTGGCAGTGAAGGGAAGGTTAAAACATGTTGGAGAGATGAGAATAGCACCGATTCCACGACCTTTAGAATTGGAGGCACCATCGAACACAAGCATCCATCGCGCCCCTAGTTCGGGTCCTATGTCAGGGTCTGGAGTCTCATAGTCTCTGATAAATAGAACATCCTCATCGGGAAAGTCAAACTTCATTTGTTGATAACCCTCTATAGGTTGATGAGCAAGGTAGTCAGACACGACGCTCCCTTTTATTGCTTTCTGGGTAACATGTTGGATATCATACTTAGTTAACAGCATCTGCCACCGAGAAATCCTTCTAGAGACAGCAGGCTTTTCAAATATGTACTTTATTGGATCCATCTTGGATATCAATAAAGTAGTATGGCAAATCATGTACTGTCGTAGGCGTCGAGCAGCCCAGACCAGAGCACAACAAGTTTTCTCCAAGAGTGAATATCTGGTATCACAATCAGTGAACTTCTTGCTCAGATAGTATATTGCATGTTCTTTTCTATCAGTGTCATCATGTTGACCCAATACACATCCCATTGATTCATCGAGAATTGTGAGATACATGATTAAAGGCCTATCAGGAACCGGCGGTACTAAGATCGGTGGTTCTTGCAAATATTGTTTTATCTTGTCAAATGCTTCTTGACAATCATTGTTCCATTCGACCGGTTGATTTTTTCTTAGTAATTTGAACATCGGTTCACAGGTAGCAATCAAGTGAGAAATGAATCTTGAAATGTAATTGAGTCTGCCCAGAAAGCCACAAACTTCTTTTTCAGTTTTGGGAGGCGGCATGTTCTGAATTGCCCGAACCTTATCAGGATCAACTTCAATGCCCTTCTGACTCACAATAAAGCCCAACAATTTACCAGATCGAACTCCAAAGGTACACTTTGCAGGATTAAACCGTAGTATAAACTTCTGGAGTCTGTCAAACAGTTTCTTCAGATGTACCAAGTGATCATCTTCGGTCTTGGATTTTGTAGCGAGCGATTTTGGACGTGGTTCTTAAGGACTGTCGCTCTTTTGGGGGACTACAGGTCGATTCATTTTTTATCCTACTGTGAGCTGACTAAGGAAGGGAAATAGATGTCTCCAATTAACCCTGCTTGCATACTGAGTTTAAACAGCGGTCTGTTAAGTTACGGATGCTATATGGTCGTGGGGTCTTTCTTCGCTTTCTTACCCATTTAAGGTTAAACTGACGGGACGGTTCATGGGGAATTTTGTTAGGATACTGCGCCAGATTGGGTAAAGATAGGGGATTTGAAGTTTTTAGTTAGCGTTCTCGCTAAGATTTTTCTTGCAATCTTATGCCTACGTATTCCCATTTACCGAAACAGGGAAATCAGAGCGATCGTAGTTCCTCCTATTCTATGGGAGGAAATGGTGTTTTAGTGTCTTGTTCAAAGCCCAAGACATGAAGCTAAAGGTGGTTTGTATCTTGTTCAAAGCCCAAGATGTGAAGCTGAGGGGTCTATTTGTATCTTGTTCAAAGCCCAAGATGTGAAGCTAAAAGGTGTTGGCTTTAGAGAGAATTTGTCATCTCTAAAGAGGGTTTTGTCGGTCACAACTGTTGGGTGACTGGTTATAAAGGAGGATTACTTTAACTGGGATATGTGAAACCAGCAATGCCATAATTTCCTTTACAGGGGATTTTAACCTAAAGGGGAAGACTTTAACTCAGTGTAGAGCAATGCCATCTTTCCTTAGGAGTTTCTCATGCTAAAAGAGGGACAGTGGCACGGATGTAAATAATCTAGAGGCTTTCCGTTTACAGCAATTAGATGAAGGAGTTGTTGATGTTTGTATACTGTGAACGAGACACAACTTTGATGCTAAAAGGTTGATTGGCTCAACCGGGGTTTTCTTATACAAAGACTAAGAGGAGGTTATTGGCCCATCAAAAGGGTGTTTTTGATCTGTCTGGTACGAAGCCCGAGATAGAGGCTGAAAGGGTCAACTCAACAAAAGAGTCTTTTATACTAAAGGAGAGAGTGTTTTTGTATCTCGTACGAAGCCCGAGATGGAGGCTAAAGGGGTCTGACTCAACAAGAGAGTCTTTTAGACTCAACAAGAGAGTAATTTGGTGTCTCATAAGAAGCCCGAGACGGAGGCTAAAAGTTATTTGACCCAACAGAGAGTGTTTTTGTATCTCGTATGAAGCCCGAGATGGAGGCTACAAGTTGTTTGACCCAACAAGAGGGTCTTTTTGTATCTCGTACAAAGCCCGAGATGGAGGCTAAAGATGGGTGACTCAACAAGAGAGTCTTTTTGTATCTCGTACAAAGCCCGATATGGAGGCTAAAGATTACTGTTTCAGTCGAGTGACCAGTATGTTGGTTTAAAGAGAAAATTAGTTCTTATATGAGTAATGTTGTACTCATGGGTTTGATCAGAGGATCGGGATTGTTTCCTGTTCTTTAAGGAAATGGGGAGTCCAAAGGAGTTTTAGACTGTCCGAGTCTACGGGTTTTATCTTTTGTACTATGCGTAAGAAACAGTAGCAGTGAGGTCTAGACTCTTTGAAAGACTTTTCTATTAAGATGACTAATTCCTGTTCCTATACCTCTAGGAGGTCGTTGGGACAATTTGTACGAAGCCCAAGAGGAGGCTATCATTCCCGGAGATGCTTTTAAGAAGCCTGTGGGTCTCCAAACCCCGAGAAATTCAAGGCAGGCTATTCACAAAGAATAGATCAAGCCTGGAAAGTTTGAGAATTTGGAAGAAACTCAATAGATGCCATTCAGAGAGAAAATTTCATCTCTAGGGAGTAGAGTCTCTTTGACAATTCCTTGGAGGGACAGCCGAAGAGAAGACTGTATCTGGTGCTCCTATTGGGGATCTAGCTTGTCTATTTTTAAGAGCGATCAACGGGCTTTACCTAGTTATAGACGTAGTTGCTGGGGAAACTCTAAATATCTATATTATTATTACACAGATATGAGTTTATGAAAGAAGACTTACAGCGAACAGCCCCACAGTATAATTATATACATATGAAAGCGGTAAATGAAAGCGGGTAAACACTTACTCGGTTGTAGAGCTTCCATGTTGTTGGGTTAGTTGTTCAACAAAGAAATGAAAACAACAGTATATTTTAAAATCAAAGGAGAAAGTGCTTTGAAAAGATTGTTGGGGCTTACAGCTCAAGGAGAGGCCCAGGGTTTTATCAATGATTGCACTGTGATATGAGTTTGTACAGTGGGGCTTATACAAGTGACTGAGGCCCAGGAAAAGTTTTCTGTACAAAGGGATGGGTCTTACACTCTATCAAGAGGCTCAAAGAGTTTTAAAGAAATGGGGCTTATAACACGAGGGTAGGCCCAAGAAAGGTTCTTTGTTTGAAATGGCGATCGCGCCGAGATTTTCTTTTTAACGCAAAGCGACTTATGCAATATCTGAGGCCCAAAAGGTTTTGGTTAAAAGGGGGTTGGGTCTTACACTCTATTAGAGGCCCAAAGTGATTTTGAATGGGTCTTATAGCTCGAGGAAAGGCCCAAGGTTTGTTTTAAACGGACTGTAATCGTACCGAACTTTTGAAAATACAGTGGGACTTATACAATAAGTGAGGCCCACTATGGTCTTATTTTACAAAAATGCTTGGGTCTTACATTCTATTAGAGGCCCAAGAGTGTTTGAAAATGATTTGTGAGGGTGAAAATCAAAGAAACCCTAATTTGTTTTCCTTAAAAAGTAAATATTTAAAGAAAATCAATGAAAAATACCAAATAGGTTTGAATAAACAACTTGTGATTTTGGTTTTAGGCTTGAAAAATGAGATCTTAATCACAAGAGATATTAAAACTCATTTGGTTTTGATTTTCAAAGTAAATATTCATTTTTAAAATGTTTAAAAATAATTAAAAGGGAATTTATTCACAAAAATACTAATTATATTAAACAAATAACATAAACTTAATTTTTTTGTGGAATAAAATATTTCAATATTTTTGTGATTTTTTGCAAAAAGAACCAATAAAGAATAATTAAAATTGAAAGAGTTATTAATTTTCTAACTAATTAATAAAACATGAAAATATTGGAAAAAATGGAAAAATGTGAAAAAACACAAAATGGCATGGGTGGGGTTTGAACCCAAGACCTCAAGGTCACAAGGCGCGCGCCTTACCACTGGGGTGGTGATACATCCATTGTTTGAAGTGAAACCTCAAATATACAAGTCATGCCTTGGTTTTAGGCCTGACCCAATGCAAGGCAAGGCAAGTTTTGGCTCAGAAACGTGAAGGTCATAACTTTCTCAATTCTTAATGGTTTGAGACAAATTTATATGCATCTGGACCAGAATTTCACAAGGAATCCAATGATGGTGGTAGTTTTTTCAGATCACACTCCCTCCTCAAAACCCGATAGTGGTTTTGAAAAAGGCCTATAATGGCATTTTCTATGCTACCCTTTGATACAAGCATGAATTACATGATCAATTGGTTCAGACACAACATATATAACATGTATGAAGTGTGCATGATCAGTGGACTTCAAAGCAATGCATATTTTGGAGGATTCAAGTCATGATGCTTACCTCTCTTTTGAGCTTTTCGGAGTTTTTGTGCAATCTGTCAAGCCTCTTATTCCAGAAATGATTTGATGCTTTGGACACACTCAAATGATCCCTTAGAAGCTTTTAGGATGATCGGAATCAGCTGGTACCTGCAAAAACACAAACTGGCCCTTTCTTACAAAAGGGCCAAAATAGCAACTCTCTCAAATGGTGTTCCAGATGGGGGGAACCATTTAGGACAGTTCAAGGATGTTATTTGGAGTGTGTTTGAGGTTTTATCTGGTTTGGAAAGTGACTGAATCAAGACATGGCTTAAAAAATGCACAAAAGGCCTATTTTGAGGTTTTGAGATGTGACTTGGTGATTTTGTGATTACAGGTCACTTGTGAGAGTTTGGATCACCTACATATGATGTTTATGAGGTGTGTGTGTGTGATTGGTTTGATTGGAAAAGCTCTCAAACTCAAAAAGTCAGAGTTACCTTGCTAAAGAAGGCATTTTTGCCAAGAGAAATGAATTTTGAGGAAAGCATTTGTTAGATGGCTTTAGTGTACTCAAACTGATCACAAATGAGTTCTATTTATAGTAGAGCAAGTTTGTTTTGCAAGGAATAGTGAATGGCAACTGCTGCATAGGTTTGGCCAATGTTGAGCAATGAGAATCCAAGTCTCCTCTAGCCATTGACTAGAGGTTTGGGCACAGGTTGCTGGTTCCCTTGGTCTTGGATAAGTCTTGACTGAATTCAATTACAAATAGCTCAGTCCATGCCACCTTGGTGTATGCATTGAATGCTCCATTCCAAAATTGGAGTCTTGTCCCTCTATTAGGGATTTCTAGGTTTGGCATGCTACTTCTTGTTCCAAAGACTTTGGAGGCTTGGTTTAGTGATTGTGCCCTTTAGATTTGATCCTCAGAGCTGTCCAAAGTGGTGACAAGGCTTGGAATTGGCTGATTTTACCAAATCGAGCAAAAATGCAAAATTCTGCCTAGCCTTGGCAGTTTTCAGCAAGGCAACTTGCCAATGTCATATCTCATGACTCAAGTTGAGTTTGGTGATGTTCTTGCCCATTTTGGAAAGCCCTCATATGATACAATAACTGTTTGATCATAATTGGTTTTGATACCTTTTGGATCCAAGTGAAAAATCCCCCTACATTTGGAAAAAAGTGAAGGCAGATTCTGACTTGGTGAAAATTTCACTAAGTGTTGGAAAAAAGTGACTTTTCTTGATTTTGATCACTCCATAACTCAAAATCCACGAGGAATTTGGAAAGTGGTAAGTTTTTAGCTTTTGTAGAGGGTAATGAGATCTACAAATCAAGCCGTGGATGGGAAAAATGGCTTTGTGGTTTAGGAGTTATGGTCCTCCAAAGTTGGTACCCTTGCCACTTTATTTTATAACTTAGAAAAGTTTCTATGTTTTTATGGTTACCCCTTTTACAAGTTATCCCGCTTTTCTTGATTTTTCTTGATGAATGATGATTCCAATCATACATTAACATCATTTTAGGGTTAAAAAACCATTTTTATGAAAAATCTCAAAAAGTCAAAGTTGACTTTTGTGCACGGTTGACTTTTTATCAAATGAATTCCAAACTATGCGATCCTCTATGAAATCAAGTCCTTGACCTAAATCAAACTTGATGGACATGTTCCATGGGTGTCATAAGGTGTATTGAATCATGTCCTAGGGTTGGGGAGCATGTCCTGGTCAACAGTCAAAGATACAGTTGACTTTTCTCGCGAAACCCTAACTGTGGTGCAGATGAAGGTGAAACTTGTTGATCAATCCATTGTTGTAAATGGATCAATGTAGTATGTTAGAGACCCTCAAATCCTCTCTTGAGGTCTTGGCTTATGATTTGTCCTAAAAGTCAACTTAGGGGTGAATTAGGTCAAGAAACCCTAATTCCTGATTTTTGATGAATGCATCCCCTGAGGCTAAATTTACTTGATGATTGGGTTCATGATGTCCCATGGAGCATATTAGGTTATACCTTGAAGTATTGGCTCATGTCCAGGGGAAAATTTCCATCTGGAGGCCTTGGTCGACCAAAACCCTAATTTGGTGACCATGGAGATCTTGAGCCTTAATCCACTTGGAATGCTACAACCTTGTGCCTGATCCTTGAAGTTGGAGTACTCTTGATCCATTGTGGATGTTTGAGAGGTTTAGACAAATTGAAGATCATGTCATTCCTTGATTGATCCTTTGTCTAAAAGCTCTGAGAGGGCTTGAAACCCTGAGTTCTGTTGTAGTGAATGCTCACCCATCTTTGGGGAGACTGATGGTTCACCCATATTGTGATGATGATTTGCACAATGATGGGAATCTAGGTGGTCAAAATTTGGGGTATGACAGATGCCCCTATTTAATCTTCTTGGACCCGAAGGTGTGAATGACCAAGGTATTCGGGCATTCGGGGTGCAAGAGGATTAAATATCGGAATACCCGAAATATTGATGGTGGTTATGAATAGTAACTTGCGCATTCATCTTCTTTAGCTAAGCGATGATGCTTAGAAAAAGGTAAACTTCCCCTCGATCCTGCTCTTCAGCCAAGGAGTTGGTCTCAGTTTCTGATATAAACTTCCCATCGTTCTTGGTTTCCTACCAAGGAACTGGTCTTAGTTTCCGATTTAAACTTCCCCTTGTTCTTGGTTTCCTACCAAGGAACTGGTCTTTATTTCCAAAATAAACTTCCCCTCGTTCTTGGTTTCCTACCAAGGAACTGGTCTTAGTTTCCGATATACACTTCCCCTCGTTCTTAGTTTCCTACCAAGGAATTGGTCTTAGTTTCCAAAATAAACTTCCCCTCGTTCTTGGTTTCCTACCAAGGAACTGGTCTTAGTTTCTGAAATAAACATCCCTTCGATCCTGGTTTCCTACCAAGGATCTGGTCTTAGTTTCTGAAATAAATTTTCCCTCGATCCTGGTTTCCTACCAAGGATCTGGTCATAGTTTCTGAAATAAACTTCCCCTCGATCCTGGTTTCCTACCAAGGAACTAGTCTTAGTTTCTGAAATAAACTTCACCTCGATCCTGGTTTCCTACCAAGGAATTGGTCTTAGTTTCTTTTGTCAATAAACTTTCTTGACAAGGGACGCTGTTCGTAGCAGTTTTTCCTCAAACTTCTCGCCGAATTTTCCTGGGGAAATGCCATTTGACAAAAAAAGTTTTGATGTCAGACTTGCTGGGGAACCCAATCATCTGAGTTGTAGAGTTGCACAAACTTCTCTGTTGGAGACGCCATTTGTTTCTACTAGGGAAAGCGAGTTTCTTGAGAGACTGCTTCCTCTTGGGGATATTACATCATACTTTTCTCGGGATCTTCTCGGAGAAATGCCATATGACGCGATCCAATTTTGAGGTGCCGATGACCTTGTTGACATTGACTTTCTGGAGAGAATAGCCAATGCGTTGCGGAAAGTCTTTAGTTTAGAGGCTTTCTCTAGGGATTTTCCTTAATCCGGGAAAGCGAAGATATCATCTTCAATGGCAAAGAGTGACATCGGCTGAGGTTTTCTTGCCTTTTCTTAGAGATTTAAGTTATCAAAGCGGTCGAAGACCGTCTCTACTAGAGAGGTATTGCTCAGATGTGCCACTTCTTGATGAGGGAAGAATCGACAACTTGATTGACAAGAGGACTTTACCACTGGGGGGGGGGGGGACAAGACCGACCGTAGTGATAGTGATATGAATATGCATGTAAAATAATAATGTGTGATGTAGGTATGTATATGCTGACAAAACTGACACGACACACAGACTAATGAATGAACATGATGGGATACTCAGCCATCGCGGGGCGAAGACGTGCCTGTCGGTTCAAAAGTAGCAATTCTACCTTGCTTAGGAGAGATGGTCCCTATTGGGAGCTATGTTGGTCGGGATTAGGAGATAAGAACTCGGCCGAGGGTGTCAGATGAAACAGTGGTTTCAGACACAGTTGATCCTTCATTCATGCGTACTGATTTAGAAGGAGTACTTTGATTCTGCACTTTGAAGCTCGATTACTTCTGGAGGAGCTATCGACGTTCTTTCGATGCTCGACAGTCAAAAGAATTTCCATTATTATTTTAAAAGCAGAAAAAGTTTAACAAGTAAATTCATTTTTTTGTTTTATTTCAAGAATCGTTGATCATGTTAGAATGTCGTTCTGTAAAGCAAAAACAAATGAGAATTATAAACAAAAGCACTAGGGCTCGAATTTTATTGATAGGATGGAAATCAGCCAAACGCGTGATTCCATGTAGTATGTACAAAGTTCAAAAATGGTAATTTACAGGGAAAAGGGATACGTTGAAACATAACGGCCACTATCCTTCTACCAACTTTGAATTCTGGGCATCCTGAGCTTCTGTCGAAGATGACCTTGATCGGAGTTTTCCTGACGGATGATGTAACTGCTATTGAGGGACTTGCCTCTGTTGGACATAGTTACTTGCCATTATCCCCAAGTTTTGCCTGGATTGTACTGTGATGATTTCCAATCCACCGGGATGATTTTTTATCATGCCTCTAATTTTTGCCTGGACCGCCCTTTGGGTTTTCAATCCACCGAGATATTTTATTTTTTTATTTTTTATTATTATTTTTTTAGTTTAGGCGAAGTATTTCTTGACTACATCAACATTTGTGGGGTAGGCAAATTCCTCTCCGTCCATGGTTGCAAGTCTCAAGGAGCTGTCTGAGAAAGATTTCTTGACCACATAGGGGCCGTCATAATTCGGAGTCTATTTGCCTCGTAAATCGGTGAGAAATGACTGAATCTTCTTAAGCACAAGGTCTCCTTTCCTGAAGACGCGAGGTCGAACCTTTTTGTCAAAGGCCTTCTTCATTCTTTGTTGATACAACTGGCCATGGCATAGAGCCGTCATTCTCTTTTCTTCGATCAAATTCAGTTCGTCGTGTCGACTTTGACACCATTTGTAGCGAGCTATTTTGGACGTGGTTGCGAAGCACTATCGCTTTGGTATCTACAGTTCGATTCATTTTTTATCCTATTGAAGCTGATGAAGGAAGGGAAATAGATGTCTCTAATTAACCCTGCTTGCAAACTGAGTTTAAGCAGATGACTGTTGGTTTACAGATGCAGTTGAGATTGTGGGTCTCTCCTAGGTTATTTTGTTGAAAGGTGGCTTGGGCTATTGGTTAGGACTGATGTTTTGTGGACTGGTGTATGAAGGTACATGATTTTGGGTCTTTGATGAGTGTGCTCGCTAAGATTTTTCTTTCAATCTTATGCCTACATATTCCCGTTTACTGAAACAGAGAAATCAGAGCGATCGTAGTTCCTCCTATTCTATGGGAGGAAACGGGTGCTTTGGTGTCTTGTTCAACGCCCAAGACGTGAAGCTAAAAGTGATCTGTATTGTGGTACCCTAAATTTTGACCAGTATTTTCTCATCTTTTGAGATTTTTTTTTTCTTGTGTTACTAGAGGGGTGTCATTCAGTGTCATTTGGGCTTTTGGGGGGTCTGCTAGTGCATTTAGACTTATTTTGGGGTTTGGGTTTCATGTAAAGGTATTTTTATTTTATTCATTCGGGATTTAAAAGTGTTAGATTAATTTTAAGAATTTTTTGTTAATTATTTTTAATATTAGGAAGTAAAATGTTTTAATCGGGATTTCATTTTAAAGCTATTATTTTAGATTTTTATTTGGGTAGAGCTAATTGGGTATTATTTTAGAATTTGGGGCTTGTTAGATTAATTAGAGGATGGTTAGGTGTTATTTTAAAGTTAATTAATTTTAAATATTTTTAGGGTCCTTTTTATTAAATTTCTATTTTGCTGGGCTTTCTATTTATTTATTAATTAGGATTGTTTTATGAGGATTTATTAATATTAAGATTTCTTTATGATTTATTATTGCTTATTTTATTAATTTGGGTTATTAGTATACTATTAATTATTATTATTTTTAAGTACTTTTTATACGGTTGTTGACTTATGTTAATGTTAGGTTTAAGATGTTTGATTTTTATTATTACGCTATTGATATTTATTTATTTTTTGTTTTATTATTTTATTTTTGGGTCAAAATAGTTGACTTAGGGTCGTTTTCCTCCTAAGCAAACCCTAACTTGCGCGGAATCAGGAATGGAAAAAGGATCTAATCAAATCAAGCTAATGCCCATTAATTTTCCAAATCAATTTTGGTACAACAAGTTAAAATCAAATAAAAAAAACCTAAGATTACAAAGTAGAGTCCTAATTCGTACAATCAATAAAATCAAATGGAAATAACATCAAAACTTCCTAAATACAGATCAATCTAATTAAACTCTAACCTAATCCTAAGAACTATATAAACCTAAAACAAAACTCTGAAGGGGGTTGGAGAGGGAGGAGACGGAGACGAGTCAAACCCAATTGGTGAATCCACGATCTGTCACCTGCAAGAAAAAGGGAGAGAGATTAGAAGAGGAAAAATAACCAAAATATACGACCAGTGTCACTGCGGGAGAGGTAGGCATACATAGCTTTTTATCTCTATTGGTTGTGGTTGATTGATGTGAATCCGCCTTTGTTTGGTGTTAATTGTTGGTTTTGTGTGGGGTTTGGGTGTTTCTGGGAATTTAAAAGGGTTAGGGTTCGTGTTTAGGGTTATGGTTCTATAGGGTTGGGGCTAGGGTTCTACCCAGAACCCTTAGGGTTCTTGGGGTTCGTTTGAATTTTTGGGTTTTGATGAAGATTTAGGGTTAGGGTTCTAATCGAGGGGTTAGGGTTCTTGGAGGTTGAATTTTCCAGTTGAGACTCAACCGGATTCTGGATTTGCGCGGTGGTTTTTGGGACGGTTGGCGGTGGTAGGAGAGATTTTGGGTGGTGGCCGGAAGAGAAAAGATAGAGAGAGGCGAGAGGTTTGGAGATTGATGAGAGAGGGAGAGAGTTAGAGAGAGAAAGAAAAATGGAAATGAGGATTTTCTGAAGGATTGGGATTTAAATATTCCCTCACTGGCGCTATAGATCCTCCACACGTGGCTCCTTGCTGGCCACAGGAATATTTGACCGTTGTAGTTCTGTAGGGGGAGGAGCACTGTGTCCTCTCAGTTGACTTGGCGTAATAGCCGTTGATTCGTATTACTTGAACTGGTAATCATAATCAACGGATCAGGAATCTAAGCATTTGGAACCGTCTGATCTCCATCAGACGTCGTACATGAGTCAACCGTTGACTCTACCTTGGGGTTGCTTTTTTTTCTCTGTTGGGCTTAAGACAATGGGCCTAATGCCCAATTACTATATGCGCCTCCACTTGGGGCCCTCTACTGGTTTCAAGAGGTGGATGTACCCCCTGGTTTTTTTTTAATTTTAATTCAATTAATTAAATTATATTTTATTTAGGATTTTTGGTTAATTAGGAGATTTTTAAAAAAAATATGGAATTTAGGATAAAATTAGGGGCTTAGGGATTTATTTTGGGGATTTTTGTTTTTTTTGTTTTTGGATTTTATTTTGTTAAATTTATTTTTATCTACTTTATTAAAAAAATCACAATTGAATCAATTCCTTGATTTAAAGTGGTAATAAAAAAAATACTTTTTTTATTTAGGTTTTTTTGTTCTTTTTATTATTATTTAATGAAAATTATTAATTTTTAGTTAGATGTGTGGTAATTAAGTTTTTTTTTATATAACTCATGTAAATAAAATTTTATAAAGAATTTGTTTTTTTTAGGAAAATTGTTTTAAAGGGATTAGGATAAAAGAGTAATAAATTATTTTTGGGATTAATATTTTTGGGGAATTATTTGGAACTTGAACTTTATTTTGGATTAATTTTGTTTTTTTTTTGTCATATTAAATTATTGAACTTTTGGTTTAAATTCTTTTTTTTTTTTGTAAAAATTAGAATTTCGTTTTTAAAGGTATGTTTAAGGTTTTTTAAGGGATTTACATAAAGGGATAATGCTCTTGGTCCGAAAGCCTAAATAAAGGATGGGATAAGGGATGGAACTCTTGATATCCGAGAGTATAAACAAAAGGATTAAGGGATAATGCTCTTGGTCCGAGAGCCTAAATAAGGGATGGGATAAGGGATAAAACTCTTAGGTTCCAAGAGTATAAATAAAGGCTAAGGGATAAGGGATAATGGATAAGGATTTAGGGATAACACTCTTGACATCCGAGAGTATAAATAAAAGGATTAAGGGATAAAACTCTTCCTCCGAGAGTCTAAATAATGGATAGAGATTTAAGGGATTTAAGGGATAAAACTCCTCATATAGGAGTATAAACACTAGATTCAAGGGATAGAACTCTTTATCCAAGAGTATAAATAGTGGATTGGGGTTTAGGGTTAGGATTTGGGATTTAGGAATAGGATTAGGGGGTAGGAATAGGGGAGGTGAACTACGGTTACTCTGATCCTTCAAATTGAGGGTACGTAGGCATAGGGTTGTAAACCAACCCTAGCGAGTATAATTAATAAAAAACTTAGGTTTTTCCTATAACTTAGACTAACAAATATACCCTAAATTCAAAGGTGGATCCCATTGTATACAATGGAAGTGAGGGGTGCCTAATACCTTCCCCTCACTTAACCGACTCCCGAACCGTAGGAATCTCTACCTTAGGAATAGGATATTTAGGTTTATCATTATTTTCCTTTAATAAATATGGTGGCGACTCGAAAATTTTTAGCCGGCCGCGACAGCTGGTGACTCTGCTGGGGATTCCTTCATAGAGAGAGTCAATCCTAGCCTTAGGATTTAGGGATTTGTTTGTCTTGGATGTTTATTTTGGTTTTTTATTTTATTATTATTTATTTTTATTTTTATTTCATATATTTATTTATTTCACCTTTTGTTTTTTATTTTGTCATTATACAAGGGATCGGGGCAAACAAAAAAAGGAATGAAGCTAAAACCCAAAGCTTGGAGGATAACCCTAGAACCTAAAGTGGAACGAAAATGTTTTTGCGGGGGACGCAACGTCCCCTAAAATGCATTGATGCCACACTCAGACTAGATCCTTCCAAAGTCGTCCTCACGAAAGGGCTAGCCCCTCTCGTAGTGGAATGATTTGGATGTGGTCCTTGACTCTGAGAACCTTAACCTACCCCACACCAATCTATGGAGACCCTATGTATTCAACCCTCAAGGGCTGTTACTAGGCTCCTACCCCAAATAAGACTTACCCCGAAGGATTACCGTAGGAAGGCTTGCTCCTTCTCATGGTAAAACAAGGGTATAGTCTGAACATTTTGGGGTCGTTATACTGTCCAAATTTTTATATCCTACATGTGAGGGGATTGGGTAGATAAGCTTTAGATCTAAACCTAATATAGGGAGCCTACCTAGTTAGGGTCATGCTTGCATTTTCACCTTACCCTAACCAAGTAAAAAACAAAAAAACAAAGGGTCCATGTCATCATGCATTTGAAAACTTTTTTTTTGCATATATACATTTTTGTGGGGAATTTCAAGATGCGTTGTAGGAATATGGGAAGGATGGATTCAAACCAAAGGGCTACCCTACGCATCAGAGTGTTAAGTGCTGATTTACAAAGTCTGGAAGACCTTTAAGACTCAAGACTTAATCTGCTCAAAGGATGTTTATGCACAAGTATGGAAGGATCCTCGATCTCTTAGGGATCCCTATGAAGGTAGAGGCCATAATTGCTTTCGCACAGCTTTATGATCCTTCTCTATGTGACCTCCTCTTCAAGGATTTTCAACTAGCTCTTACGCTATACTTGGATTTACAAGGAGAAAAACTTACAAGGGGCATGGGGGCAAAAAAAAAAAAAGAAAAAAATAGCAAAAAATAATAATCAAAAGGAAAAAGAAAGGTCAAGCCTAAAAATTCAGCTGTACCCCTTGAAGATCCATCATCTCACCACGAGGAGGATAGGGAAATGCAATGGTACATAGAGGAGTCTTAAGAAGGCATTGGGGGCATCTATTTAGTTTACGTCTTCGTAAGTTCAGGAGTTTCCATTTTGGGATTATTGTTCTGGGTTATTCCCGAGGAATTTTTATTATAAGTTTGGCTAATGGATTTGAATTCGATATTCTATGTGTATGGGTTTCATCCTTTGGATATATTCATCTATAACTACAACGGATTTTGGAATTCCCCCCAAATAAATTTTTAAAATTATTTAGCATACATCATGCATATTCATACATCTATGCATCAACATGCATTCAAACAAGGTGAAAAGGAATAAAGGAAAAATCTTTTTTTTTTAAAACATCGTCTCAGGCATAACAATCTGACTTCCCGACCTCACACTCGAGCGTACCAAGGGAAAACTATGGATCAGATGGAGAAGGATATGGTTACTCTAAGAGGAGAAATGGATACTATCAAGGAGAACGTGGAAGAAATGAAAAGCCAGATTGATCAACTGACACTTGTCGTCCAGAATTTGATAGCCAGAAGAACCAAGTCAAGCCAGCAAAGGAAGGTTCCTACTCCTACCTCCTATGTTGAAGACAATAACACCCTACTAGGGTTTGTCCATGATCTGGAACGTGAGGAGACTGAAACTGCTAAGCACACAACTGTTGACCCACCTCTCAAGGGAACCGTCTCTCCACCTATTTCCAATGGGGCACCTCGTACTACTTACAGACCTACCCCACATGAGAACTACGCATACGAAGGTGAAAATCCGAGTCAAGTGGCCCTTGAAAATAAAGGAACCATCATTAGGGAAAGGAGAGGGATTGACGATAAGTACAAAGCACTTGAGGAAAGGTTGAAGGTCGTAGAGGGACTCAATGTTCTTGGGGTGGATGCCTTGGAAATGTGTCTGCTGCCCGATGTGGTCATACCTCCTAAGTTTAAGGCACCTAACTTCGAGATGTATAGAGGAGTTAGTTGTCCCAAAAATCACATCCGGATGTTTTCCCGAAAGATGGGGGCACACGCTAAGAACGAAAAGCTGATGATGCATGTTTTCCAAGACAGCCTTAGTGGGGCATCCTTGGATTGGTACATGCAATTGGAGAGGATTCACATTAAGACTTGGGAAGACCTTGCAAGCGCCTTTCTGAAGCAATACCGGTATAATGTAGATATGGCCCCTAATCGCATACAATTACAAAACATGTCTCAAAAAGGGAATGAGTCCTTCAAAGAATATGCCCAAAGATGGAGGGAACTCGCTTCTCGTGTGCAACCTCCATTATTGGAAAGTGAACTTGTGGATATGTTTATGGATACCCTACAAGGAACATACTACAAAAGGATGATTGGGGCAGTCTCAACGGGATTCACTGACTTGGTTATCATTGGAGAGAGGATTGAGAACGGTTTAAAGACAGGAAAGATTGGGTAGTCATCCTCCGATCAACATAACAATAAGGGGTACCCTAAAAATAGTTCAAAGGAAAATGATGTCAGTGTTATAGACCCTGAAGATCCAAATCTGGGAGATAATGCATTACTGGGGCACATTGGGGCAACAGTCAACGCCATGGAAGAGACGGGGGACGAATTCCTTATTAATAAGGAAGACATAACAAACTGGGGCAAACAATGGGAGTCACTTGAGGAGAAGGATTTGTTTAGGCTGGGTTACAAACCAGCTAATGAAGAATTGGAATGCGATTTCCATGGTGTGGGATTTGGAATTTGGGATCATGTGGCCTTAGTGGAAGAGGAAGGAAAGAATGCCTAATTCCGACAATTGGAGAGCTATTGGGATTTCTGAGATGATTTTTGTTGCGAAGTAATTTACTTTTTCCTTAAAATAATAATAGGTCCCTTGCTATGCCCAAGGCAAGTGGACAAAGCATTGTAGGGCCACCTTTTCTTTCATTGGATTATTTCTATCAATAAAATTACATTTTTTTGTCAGTCAAGATCTTTTTTCTTTCATTTTCTGTTTATTCAAAATGGCAATATACCTTCTTTCAATATTTTCATTTCTAGCACTTCATTCCAAAAAAAAAGAAAAAATCTTCCTCGTGCAAATTTAAAAATCGACCTATTAAAAATGACACTGTTATAATCTCGAATGACTCTGAATTACTGATTAACCAAGCGAAAGAGGGTGATGAGGACGAGTGTGAGCTTCCCGAAGAGTTAGCCAGACTGTTGAGGCAAGAGGAAAAGGAAATACAACCTCACCAGGAACCAGTGGATGTGATAAATCTGGGAACTGAGGAAGATAGGAAAGAGGTCAAAGTCATGCTTCTCTGAATAAGGATATAAAGGAAAGACTGATCGAGTTATTACAAGGATACTCCGATGTGGTTGCAGGGTCATAGTAAGATACGTCAGGACTTGATACAAGCATCGGCAAGCCCAAACCACTACTCAAACTAGAATGCACGCCAATCAAAAGCTGTGAAAGACTAGATCAGATATGACCCTCCAGATCAGGGAAGAAGTCAAGAAGTAATTCGGCTTTTTGTCACAAGGGAACGCCTGTTGGGTTAAAGAACGTAGAAGTCACTTGTCAAAGGACTATGGTAATATGGGGCATAAGGAGATAGAGGTTCATATAGATGATACGATTACCAAGTCACAAAAGAAAGAAGATCACATGACTAACTTGCAAAAGTTGTTGGATCAGTTAAGGAAATTCAAGTTACGACTAAAGCCCACAAAGTGTACCCACGAAATCAGATCTGGAAAATATCAGGGTCCATGGTCAGTCAAAAGGGAATAAAGGACAAAATGAGAGCCACCTATATTGGTGCTACCAGTCCCAAGGAGACCACTCATGAGGTACTTAACAATACTTGAGAATCCAATGGATGGTGAAACTTCGGACTCCTATGAAGGACCAGGACATTGATCTCGATGGAAACTTCTATTTGCATAAGGATATGAGCTTCAAAGAGGAGCCATCAATTGGGGTGGAAATTCATCGTCTAGGATCTTAAAGGAAGCTAAACTAGATAAGGCAAAATGGGTGCAAACTAGGCTCGATCAGCTAAACCTCGTATAAGGGAAACGTGTGGTTATGGGCAGTTATATCCACATGGAATTAAGAGAGTGTTTGACAGGGAAATTCGTCCTCGCCTACGCGAAGAGGGAGACTTGGGGTTAAGGAAAATATTACCCATCCATAAAGACCACCACATCAAATGGACCCCACCCAATTGTAGCACCCCAAAATTTGCCCTACCTTTTTCTGCCTTTTGTTTCGCATCCATCTGCATATTTAGGTCATAGCTCATAATCGTATCATTGCATTGGTCTTCTAAGACATGGGGATCGAGGTATTCTCACGGGGGTTCGAATCTTCCGCATTCAGAGAAGTATCAGTGTGCCTTCAAAGATAAGGGGGTTTGCTTCAATTTCAAGTTATCGACATCAGTGGCTATTTCCCAGTGGTGTGCATCCAAAGTCAGGTTGTGTGTGGTGGGCTTTGTCAGGTTATCAAACAATGGTTCGTGTGAGTGGCAAGATTGATCAAGGGCAGCTATGACCATTCTATCAGAGGCTTATGAAATAAGTTTGGGATTGTTTTTGGATTCACTTGGTTATCCATTGGCTAAACCATGTTCTTATCCCCCTTTTGATTTTCAAACTCATTATTCATTTCCATTATCCATTTATCCAATTTTAAACCATATTCTAAACCCTCAACCATTTTAGCCAATTTGCTTTCCACATTCAAATTCATTTGTCAATATCCGCAATTATCCCTATTTCTTCAAATAATGTCCTCTTTGATAATATCCATTTTCAACCCCCATTTCAATTTCTCGATTTAGTTTTAACCACTTTGTCAATCAAAATTCAGACATCCGGTTGTCCATGTAGGAATCTATATCCATTTTTCTAAAATTAGTTTACTCATATCGTTTTTTTTATATCCATTTTAACCATCCGAGTCTATTAACCATTTCAAAAATCCATATCCAATTTTATCTTGTTCATTTTGATATCCATTTACCAAATCAACTACCTATCTCTAATATCAAGTCTTCAAGTCATAATCCAAATTTATTTCCAAACCATTTAATATCCAGTGTTGAGGTTATCTTTATTTCCTTTTATCCACAAGCCACTTCATGAAACCAAGGAGTTTAGTATGAAAAACGTAACAGCTTAGGATTACATTTCACAACAGAAAAAATTAATTTATAGCAGGAAAAGAAGGTCATAGCGCAGGAATCTGCCATTCTAATCAATTTCCTCTCAAACCAAAAATCATAGCAGAAAAAAAAATAGCAGTAAACAAAAAGGAGGTGTATATCAGTATCGGGAACTCATAACACAATTCCGTTTTTACAGGTTGATAACAGTTACAAATTCACTCCAAAATAAACATTTCATAACTCCAACAAAACTCCAAAAAGACCTAACTGATAACGGAAGTGATGATAATAGAACCCTAACCAATTTCAGTTACAAACCGTAACAAACTTTCCCTCTAGATCCTTCCAATCTCTTCTATAAAGTCTCAACCATCTTCTTTCTTGAGGGTCTTCTTCATTCTACAACTTCATCCATTTCTTCCATCTTCTACTATCTCTCGGCTTCAATTCACCTTCACAATGCTTCATCTCTTTCACCTTTTTCATTCATCATCTTCTTGATCACAAGCCTGTAGAACAATTCAATATCAATTCAAATACTGCTACAATTTCTCTACAACTCAATTCAATTCAAGACTCACATAACCAGCAGAGAATAAAGAAGAAGAAGATAGAGAAGTTGCAGTTCGAACCTCATGATCGTCACATCAATTGAACAATAACCTGTGATCAATTTTCTTCGACCTGCAATTCAACGCAATACATCGCAATCAACGCGAGGAAAGCGAAATCAAGTTCTACGCATCCATCAACAATTCACAACTCAAAACATCACGAAGGAGGAACCGCGGCAAAATCAGAGAAGTAGCAGAATTCGTTCGAAAAAAAGCGGAAGAATCGAAGGCAAGATTACGCATACCTGAGTCAATTATCTCTGGTTTTCTCTTCGTTTTCATCAATTTTGAAGAGTCGCCGGAACTACTCCGGTAGGTAAGTTAATCTCGATCCGAATTTTGATTCTGTTGTTTTTTTCATTTCGTATTCGTGTCGATTCGCACCGTGAGGGAGAGATTGAAGTTGTCATGAAGTCCACGTCGTGTTTAGATCGTTGATGCTGATGATTAGATGAGCGAGGTGTTTGTTTGAAGGAGAGACGAAGGCGTGACTGTGGTTCATTCTCCACCATCGCCGGCGCGGTGGAGATCGTTATTTCCGTCAAAGTTTTTTGCGAAGGTGGTGACGACGTTGAAAGGTGATGAAACTGAGAAAGGATCCGGCGCGGTGTTGTTGTTTACGGTGAATTTCCGGTGAGAGCTTGTTTGAGGCGAAGCGAGAACGACGAGGCAAGAACGGTGAGGAAATGTTGAGAAGACGATGAAAGCTTGATAGTGACCGGAGCAAAGAGGTTGACGGCATGATGGTGAGGGAGAAGAAGGCGATGCGTTGGCAGAAGAGAACATGGATTTCAGTTTTGACGGAGAAGAATACATGGAGCTGGAAGAAGAGAAGTATGAAGCTAGGGGCGGAGAAATGGCGGTGCGAGGAGAGGGTTTGACGGCGAAAGAATGAGATTAGAAGATGAGTTTAGTTGAACATCTTTTAGGGTTTTGAAATGAAAACCAATCCATTCCAATGTAACAATTTGGACCGGGCTTCAAGCCCGTGTGGAAGCCATTCTCACACTCCCTAGTTTCTATTTCACCCCCTCCCCTTGGTTTCATTCTGATGGGCCTAAGTGCACTCATCCCGTGCGCTTGAACACTCCTCACGACCCCCAGAATACTCACTCGCACCCCCTGGCTGCAATTGGAATTTCTTTGGGCCTGGCAGCCAAAGCCCAATGCTTGATTTTCTTTTCACATCAGTATAACACTGTTCGCCCCGTTAGTGTTAGGTTTTTATTTTAATTGTTTTTGTTTGTTGTTTTGTTAATTACTTTTTCTTTTTAATTTCAAGATTAATTAGATAATCGTGATTAATTACTAATACTAGATTTTAACTAGAAATTAGAATTTTCATTTAGATTTTAATTTTAGTTTTTCTTTAGAACTAATTTTCCTTAGAATTAGTTTATAGTCTTAACTTTGGAATTTGTTTAGTTTTAATTAGAAATTTAATTGGAATCAATTTTAGGATTAGTATTAGTTTTAATTCTAGATTTCACTTTAGGTTTAATTTTAGACTTAGTTCTTAATCTCAAATTAACTTTTCTTGTTAGATTTTAATCTTCTTTCTTTAGCATTTTAATTCTAGCTTGGTTATTCCTGACCATGATTTTAATTGCCTATTTTTGGATTAATTGTTGATTAATTTCTGTTTACCTGATTAAATGTTTCTCTGCTTACATAATTTTCTTCATCCCTCTTCAAGATCAACTTAACTTCCATCTTGGAAGTAAGTTGCTTCTTATGTTCTTCTCCCTTTTTTAGGATAGTGTTCTTATACCTCACAAACCATTAGGATCACTCCCTTAACTAATCAATTAGGATTGAGTCTTAGTTCACATAGATTTTACCTTTCTCCTCCTCTTGAGTCTTTCATCTTCTCATCTCAAAGAAAATTCAAAATATGTAATAAAGGTAGGCATTTATTGCATTTAGGCCTTTCATATAAAGAAACGATTATAAGGGGTCTTCTCTTATAATCTTAGAATGTGTAGCATATAGCCCATCTTGGGTCAATGTGTTAAACATTTGATCTTGTGTGAGGGACTTAAATGCAATACTTGTTGAAGGTACAAATAAAAAACACTTCTTCATTTCATAATCAACAAAAAATACTTAATAAAGGCATAACACCTATTGTATTTAGGCCTTTCATGTGGGAACAAGAAAGTGGGGGATCTTCTCACACTTTCTTGGAATGTTTAGCATACGTCCCGTCTTGGGTCGATATGCGAGGCATTCGATCCTACATGAGGGACTTAAATATAATACGAGTTACAAAACACAAATAATCAAAACACTTCTTAAAAGACAAAAACAAACAATAACGTATTTCCTTCGGGAATTCTTTTCTCATCCCACTCACTCTCAGCGTACGAACGTGCTTCTACTCGTTCTCTCGCAAGATGGTAACGCACTCGTACCAGCGAGCCTGCAACACCTGAGCTAGAACGTTAGCCGTTCCCTAAAAACACAAACAAAGCGACCCTCGTTGAGGGGAACTACGTCGCTCTGATTCTCATGTTCCCGATGAGATACGTAGGCAGTGGGGTAGGGCCCATGCGAGCATTTCTTTTATTTTCCCTACATTTGTTTCCCTTTCTATTTCTCTTTCCATTCCTTTTCCAGTTCCTTTTTTCCAGTATCTTTTTCTACACCCTTTGATCGAAGCAAGCAAGCATGGATCCCATCGGGTACGATGGACGTGAGGGGGTGCTAATACCTTCCTCTCGCGTAACCGACTCCCGAACCCAGTTCTTTTGGTCGCAAGACCATGCTCTTTCCTTCCTTCAGGTTTATGCAGTGTTTCCTTTCCCTCTCTTTGGATAAATACACATTGCTGGCGACTCTGTTTTGGTGCCACTTTCGCGTTTGTACTTGGATGAAAATCCCGGGAGCGAAACCTATGAAGGGCCATATGTCGTGACGAGTGCCTCCTCTGGCGGAGCGCTAATATTAATATCCATGGATGGAGCGGATTTACCACGATCGGTGAACTCCGATTCGGTCAAAAATGCTATGCCTAGAAAAAGAGGATAAAAGCCCGCTAAGTCGAAAACCCTAAAGGGCGACTTAGGCTAAAATTTGGGCGTCCCGGTGGACTGAAAACTCGAAAGAGAAATCCAGGCAAAAATTAGGGACTTGGATAAAAAATGATACCCGACAAGTCGAAAACCCTAAAGGGAGGCTTAGTCGAAAAAAATGGTATATCATCCCGGTGGACTAAGACTCTAAAAAGAGCGGTCCAGGTAAAAGTTAGGGATATCCAAAAGGAATATGACCGAAAACACTCAAGTCACCCTGTAACAGGAATTCAGAAGGGAGTGATCATTCCAGCCGTCATCTTCAGAAGTGAAGTATCGGGATCTTGGAGTCTTAGGGATATTAGCTGGTGTTAAATTTAATAGGAACATAAATAAATTTATTTTCTTATTGCCATTTTACATTTTGTGGATTTACGGTAACATCTCCTTATGAGAATTACCCTCCTTGCTATCATTACCCATTTTCGGGCCAATTCTCAATAATTTGGCTTTTCAAATACATTTCTTTGCCTCCTAAATTATTCCGCTTGATTACAAGGTGTCGTTTAATTGTGAAATAATGCATTGAAATATCAGGTATAATTAAAAGCTTTTAAAAAGGAAAATTGATTTTACTTCGGTTTTTGGAATCATCAAAGGAATCATATTCTTCCAAAGCAGGATATAGGGTCTACACATTGACAGGAATGTACGTTAAAATCTAACCAACATGGGAGGTTCTTTAACGGCATGTTAAACAGGAATCAAGAGTATCATGGCTTACAATAATTATCAAAGTTTCAAGGGTCAGGGAGTCAGGAAGTTATGAAAAGTTTTTTCGGACAAATGCATGCATTACATATCATAAAAAAGGAGTCAGCCCAAGTCATGCATCAATCATGTCGCTACGCTCTAGCGTCTAACATGCACTCACAAACGCAAACATGCATACATGCATAGGGTTCTTAACCACCATTAGGGATTTCTTTTTTTTTTTCAGGATATTTTGTCAAGGGATTTTTATTTAAATTTCAAGGTGGTTTATGGGATTTTTCACTAAGGGATTTCATCAAGGGTTCCACAAAAATTCCTATCCAGGGATTTTTCGTTAAAAGGATTTCATCGGGGTTCTACAAAATTCCATCCAAGGATTTTTTATCTAAAAATTTTTGCAAGGGTTCAATCGGATATTTCACTACTGAATTATTGCTAAGGACCTTAGGATAATCTGTGTAGTAACTATCTGACCATGCGGTCAAAATTAGGGTCCTTTTTGTATTTAATCGTCTCCTCCAGGAGGAAGGCTCGTCGACATCATCCTTCTGATTCGAAGACGATTAAATAGGGGCAGCTGTGGTACCCTAAATTTTGACCAGTATTTGTCTCATCTTTTGAGATTTTTTTTTCTTGTGTTACTAGAGGGGTGTCAATCAGTGTCATTTGGGCTTTTGGGGGGTCTGCTAGTGCATTTAGACTTATTTTGGGGTTTGGGTTTCATGTAAAGGTATTTTTATTTTATTCATTAGGGATTTAAAAGTGTTAGATTAATTTTAAGAATTTTGTGTTAATTATTTTTAATATTAGGAAGTAAAATGTTTTAATCGGGATTTCATTTTAAAGCTATTATTTTAGATTTTTATTAGGGTAGAGCTACTTGGGTATTATTTTAGAATTTGGGGCTTGTTAGATTAATTAGAGGATGATTAGGTGTTATTTTAAAGTTAATTAATTTTAAATATTTTTAGGGTCCTTTTTATTAAATTTCTATTTTGCTGGGCTTTCTATTTATTTATTAATTAGGATTGTTTTATGAGGATTTATTAATATTTAGATTTCTTTATGATTTATTATTGCTTATTTTATTAATTTGGGTTATTAGTATACTATTAATTATTATTATTTTTAAGTACTTTTTATACGGTTGTTGACTTATGTTAATGTTAGGTTTAAGATGTTTGATTTTTATTATTACGTTATTGATATTTATTTATTTTTTGTTTTATTATTTTATTTTTGGGTCAAAATAGTTGACTTAGGGTCGTTTTCCTCCTAAGCAAACCCTAACTTGCGCGGAATCAGGAATGGAAAAAGGATCGAATCAAATCAAGCTAATGCCCTTTAATTTTCCAAATCAATTTTGGTACAACAAGTTAAAATCAAATCAAAAAAACCTAAGATTACAAAGTAGAGTCCTAATTCGTACAATCAATAAAATCAAATGGAAATAACATCAAAACTTCCTAAATACAGATCAATCTAATTAAACTCTAACCTAATCCTAAGAACTATATAAACCTAAAACAAAAATCTGAAGGGGGGTTGGAGAGGGAGGAGACGGAGACGAGTCAAACCCAATTGGTGAATCAACGATCTATCACCTGCAAGAAAAAGGGAGAGAGATTAAAAGAGGAAAAATAACCAAAATATACGACCAGTGTCACTGCGGGAGAGGTAGGCATACGTAGCTTTTTATCTCTATTGGTTGTGGTTGATTGATGTGAATCTGCCTTTGTTTGGTGTTAATTGTTGGTTTTGTGTGGGGTTTGGGTGTTTCTGGGAATTTAAAAGGGGTAGGGTTCGTGTTTAGGGTTAGGGTTCTATAGTGTTGGGGTTAGGGTTCTACCCAGAACCCTTAGGGTTCTTGGGGTTCGTTTGAATTTCTGTTTTTTGATGAAGATTTAGGGTTAGGGTTTTAATGGAGGGGTTAGGGTTCTTGGAGGTTTAGTTTTCTGGTTGAGACTCAACCGGATTCTGGATTTGCGCAGTGGTTTTTGGGATGGTTGGCGGTGGTCGGAGAGATTTTGGGTGGTGGCCGGAAGAGAAAAGAAAGAGAGAGGCAAGAGGTTTGGAGATTGGTGAGAGAGGGAGAGAGTTAGAGAGAGAAAGAAAAATGGAAATGAGGATTTTCTGAAGGATTGGGATTTAAATATTCCCTCACTGGCGCTATAGATCCTCCACACGTGGCTCCTTGCTGGCCACAGGATTATTTGACCGTCGTATTACTTGAACTGGTAATCATAATCAACGGATCAGGAATCTAAGCGTTTGGAACCGTCTGATCTCCATCAGACGTCGTACATGAGTCAACCGTTGACTCTACCTTGGGGTTGCTTTTTTCTTTCTTTCTCTGTTGGGCTTAAGACAATGGGCCTAATGCCCAATTACTATATGCGCCTCCACTTGGGGCCCTCTACTGGTTTCAAGAGGTGGATGTACCCCCTGGTTTTTTTTATTTTAATTCAATTAATTAAATTATATTTTATTTAGGATTTTTGGTTAATTAGGAGATTTTTAAAAAAAATATGGAATTTAGGATAAAATTAGGGGTTTAGGGATTTATTATGGGGATTTTTGTTTTTTTTTTTATTTTGGATTTTATTTTCTTAAATTTATTTTTATCTACTTTATTAAAAAAAATCACAATTGAATCAATTCCTTGATTTAAAGTGGTAATAAAAAAAAAACTTTTTTTTATTTAGGTTTTTTTGTTCTTTTTATTATTATTTAATGAAAATTATTAATTTTTAGTTAGATGTGTGGTAATTAAGTTTATTTTTATATAAGTCATGTAAATAAAATTTTATAATGAATTTGTTTTTTTTAGGAAAATTGTTTTAAAGGGATTAGGATAAAAGAGTAATAAATTATTTTTGGGATAAATATTTTTGGGGAATTATTTGGAACTTGAACTTTATTTTGGATTAATTTTGTTTTTTTTGTTATATTAAATTATTGAACTTTTTGTTTAAATTCTTTTTTTTTTTGTAAAAATTAGAATTTCGTTTTTAAAGGTATGTTTAAGGTTTTTTAAGGGATTTACATAAAGGGATAATGCTCTTGGTCCGAGAGCCTAAATAAAGGATGGGATAAGGGATGGAACTCTTGATATCCGAGAGAATAAACAAAAGGATTAAGGGATAATGCTCTTGGTCCGAGAGCCTAAATAAGGGATGGGATAAGGGATAAAACTCTTAGGTTCCAAGAGTATAAATAAAGGCCAAGGGATAAGGGATAAGGGATAAGGATTTAGGGATAACACTCTTTACATCCGAGAGTATAAATAAAAGGATTAAGGGATAAAACTCTTCCTCCGAGAGTCTAAATAATGGATAGAGATTTAAGGGATTTAAGGGATAAAACTCCTCATCTAGGAGTATAAACACTAGATTCAAGGGATAGAACTCTTTATCCAAGAGTATAAATAGTGGATTGGGGTTTAGGGTTAGGATTTGGGATTTAGGAATAGGATTAGTGGGTAGGAATAGGGGAGGTGAACTACGGTTACTCTGATCCTTCAAATTGAGGGTACGCAGGCATAGGGTTGTAAACCAACCCTAGCGAGTATAATTAATAAAAAACATAGGTTTTTCCTATAACTTAGACAAACAAATATACCCTAAATTCAAAGGTGGATCCCATTGAATACAATGTTAGTGAGGGGTGCCTAATACCTTCCCCTCACTTAACCGATTCCCGAACCGTAGGAATCTCTACCTTAGGATTAGGATATTTAGGTTTATCATTATTTTCCTTTAAAAAATATGGTGGCGACTCGAAAATTATTAGTCGGCCACGACATGTATCTTGTTCGAAGCCCAAGATATGAAGCTGAAGGTGATTTGTTTGTATCTTGTTCAAAGCCCAAGATGTGAAGCTAAAGTGGTTGACTTTAGAGAGAATTTGTCATCTCTAAAGGGTCTGTTTGTCACACTGTTAGGTGACTGGTTATAAAGGAGAATTACTTTAACTGGGACATGTGAATCCAGCAATGCCATAATTTCCTTTATAGGGGTTTTTTAACCTGAAGGAGAAGACTTTAACTCAGTGTAGAGCAATGTCATCTTTCCTTAGGAATTTCTCATGCTAAAAGAGGGACAGTGGCATGGATGTAAATAATCTAGAGGCTTGCCACTTACAACAGTTAGATGAAGGAGTTGCTGATGTTTGTATACTGTGAACGAGACACAACTTTGATGCTAAAAGGTTGATTGGCTCAACCAGGGTTTTCTTATACAAAGCCTAAGAGGAGGCTAGTGGCTAACTTTTTCGTGGAAAAAGTTCTTTCTGTCTTGTACAAAGCCCAAGATTGAGGATAAAGGGGTTTGATTCAACAAAAGAATATTTTTGTGTGTCTTGTACAAAGCCCAAGACGGAGGCCAAAGGTTTTATACTCAACAAGAGAGTGATTTTGTATCTCGTACGAAGCCCGAGATGGAGGCTAAACATTGTTTGGCTCAATCAAGAGCCTTTTTGTATCTCGTACAAAGCCCGAGATGGAGGCGAAAGAGGGATTGACTCAACAAGAGAGTCTTTTATGGTATCTCGTACAAAGCCCGAGATGGAGGCTAAAGGGTTACTGTTTCAATTGAGTGACCAGTATGTTAGTTCAAAGAGAAAATCCGTTTTTATATGAGCGGCGCTGCCCTTAGGGGTTTGATCAGAGGATCGGGGTGATTTCCTGTTCTTTAAGGAAACGGGGAAATCCAAAGGAGCTTTAGACTATCCGAGTCTACGGGTTTTATCATTTGTACCATGCTTAAGGAACAGTAGCAGTGAGATCTAGACTCCTCGAAAGACTGTTCAATTAAGATGACTAATTCCTGTTCCTATGCCTCTAGGAGGTCATCGGCACAATTTGGACGAAGTCCAAGAGGAGGCTGGAAACTTTTAAGAAGCCGAGGGACAATTTGTACGAAGCCCAAGGGGAGGCTATCATTCCCGGAGGAAGAAATCATTTATACGATGCCTAAGAGGAGGCTATGAATACTTCTAAGAAGCCGACGGGTCCTTGTACAACGCCCAAGTGGAGGCGGGGATGCTTTTAGGAAGCCTGCGGGTCCTTGTACAAAGCCCAAGAGGAGGAGGATGCTTTTAAGAAGCCTGTGGGTCCCCAAACCCCGAGAAATTCAAGACAGTTAAGACAGGAAAGTTCGGGAATTTGGAAGAAACTCAAGAGATGCCATTCATGGAGAAAAGTTCATCTCTGGGGAGTAGAGTCTCTTGACAATTCCTAAGGGTAACAGCCGAAGAGAAGACTGTATCTGGTGCTCCTATTTGGGATCTAGCTTGTCTATTTCTAAGAGTGGCAGTCTGTGAAAGGGTTCACCGAGAATGCTGCCTTTCACGTCTCCATATTGTTTACTCCCAAGAGGAGGGAAGACTGTGTCTGGTAATCCTATGGGGGATCTAGTTTTGACTATATCTTTAAGAATGATCAACAGGCTTTACCTAGTTCTAGACGTAGTTGCCGGGGAAACTCTGAATATATATATTATTATTAAACATTTGATATGAGTTTATGAAAGGAGACTTACAGTGAGCAGCCCCACAATACAGTTATATATATATATATATGAAAGCGCTAAATGAAAGCGAGTAAACACTTACTCGGTTGTAGAGCTTCCATGATGTGTTGTTAGTTTGTTCAACAAAGAGAAGATGAAAACAACAGTATATTTCAAAATCAAAGGAGAAAGTGCTTTGAAAGAAAAATGGTTGGGGCTTACAGCTCAAGGAGAGACCCAGGGTTTTACCAGTGATCGCACTGTTGTTTGTACAGGGACTTATACAAGTGACTGAGGCCCAAGAAAGGTTTTTTGTACAAAGGGGTTGGGTCTTACACTCTCTTAAGAGGCCCAAAAAGAAGAGAAATGGGTCTTACTACTCGAGGGTAGGCCGAGATGATTTTTCGTTTGAAATGGCGATCGCGCCGAGATTTTGAAAACGCCGTGGGTCTTATACAATATCCGAGGCCCAAAAATGATTTGGTTTTCAAAGGGGTTGGGTCTTACACTCTAATAGAGGCCCAAAAGTTTTGAATGGGTCTTATAGCTCGAGGAGAGGCCCAATTGATTTTGTAAAAAAAAAAGAAAGGCGACGATCGCGCCGTTTATTTGAAAATGTACAGATGGACTTATATAACGAATGAGGCCCACAAAGTTTTTATGTACAAAGAGGGTTGGGTCTTACACTCTATTTGAGGCCCTAAAGTGTTTGAAAATGATTTATAAGGGTGAAAATCAAAGAAACCCTAATTTGTTTTCCTTTAAAAGTAATTATTAAAAGAAAATCAAATAAAAATACCAAATAAGTTTGAATAAACCACTTGTGATTTTTGTTTAAGGTTTGAAAAATGAGGTTTTAATCACAAGAGATATTAAAACTCATTTGGTTGTGATTTTCAAAGTAAATATTCATTTTTAAAATGTTTAAAAATAATTAAAAAGGAATTTATTCACAAAAATACTAATTATATTAAATAAATAATATAAGTCTAATTTTTTTGTGGAATAAAATATTTCAAAATTTTTTGTGATTTTTTGCAAAAAGAACCAATAAAAAATAATTAAAATTAAGAGAGTTATTAATTTTCTAATTAATTAATAAAACATGAAATTATTGGAAAAAAAGCCAAAAATGTGAAAAAAACACAAAATGGCATGGGTGGGGTTTGAACCCAAGACCTCAAGGTTACAAGGCGCGCGCCTTACCACTGGGGTGGTGATACATCCATTGTTTGAAGTGAAAACACAAATATACAAGTCTTGCCTTGGTTTAAGGCTTGGCCCAAAGCAAGGCAAGGCAAGTTTTGGCTAAAAAACGTGAAGGTAATAACTTTCTCATTTCTTAATGGTTTGAGACAAAATTTAAATGCTTCTGGACCAGAATTTCACAAGGAATCAAATGGTGGTGGTAGTTTTTTAAGATCACACTCCCTCCTCAAAATCCGATAGTGGTTTTGAAAAAGACCTATAATTGCATTTTCTATGCTACACTTTGATACATGCATGAATTACATGATCAATTGGTTCAAACACAACATTTATAACATGTATGAGGTGTGCATGATTAGTGGACTTTAAAGCATTGCATATTTTGGAAAGTGCAAGTCATGAGGCTTACCTCTTTTTGAGCTTTTTGGAGTTTCTGGGCAATCTGTCAAGCCTCTTGTTCCAGAAATTATTTGATGCTTTAGATACACTCAAATAATCCCTTAGAAGCTTTTAGGATGATTGGAATCAGCTGGTACCTGCAAAAACACAAACTGGCTCTTTCTTGCAAAAGGGGTCAAAAGTGACCAAAATAGAAACTCTCTCAAATGGTGTTCCAGATGTGGGGAACCATTTGGGACAATTCAAGGATGTTATTCGGAGTGTGTTTGAGGTTTCATCTGGTTTGGAAAGTGACTGAATCAAGACATGGCTTAAAAAATGCACAAAAAGCCTATTTTGAGGTTTTGAGAGGCGACTTTGTGATTTTGTGATTACAGGTCACTTGTGAGTGTTTAGATCACCTACATATGATGTTTATGAGGTGTGTGTATGATTGGTTTGATTGAAAAAGCTCTCACACTCAAAAACTCAGAGTTGCCTTGCTAAAGAAGGCATTTTTGCCAAGAGAAAGGGATTTTGAGGAAAGCATCTGTTTGATGGCTTTGGTGTACTCAAACTGATCAAAATTGAGCTCTATTTATAGTACAACAAGTTTGTTTTGCAAGGAATAGTGAATGGCAACTGCTGCATAGGGT
The DNA here is from genome assembly GCA_022829125.1 of Lathyrus tuberosus. Taxonomy (NCBI): domain Eukaryota; kingdom Viridiplantae; phylum Streptophyta; class Magnoliopsida; order Fabales; family Fabaceae; genus Lathyrus; species Lathyrus tuberosus. The sequence goes on along the minus strand of JALAZF010000295.1, from coordinate 3,943,977 downwards.
TGGCCAATGTTGGCAAATGAAAATCCAAGTCTCCTCTAGCCATTGACTAGAGGTTAGGGCACAGGCTGCTGGTTCCCTTGGTCTTGGATAAGTCTTGACTGAATTCAGTTGGAAATGGCTCAGTCCATGCCACCTTGGTGCTTCCATTGAATGCTCCATTCCAAAATTGGAGTCTTGTCCCTATTTTAGGCAATTATAGGTTTGGCATGCTATTTCTTGTTCCAAGGACTTTGGAGGCTTGGCTCAGTGATTGTCCCCTTTAAATTTGATCCTCAGATGTGTCCAAGATGATGACAAGGCTTGGAATTGGCTGATTTTGGCAAATCGACCAAAAATGCAAAATTCTGCCTTGCCTTGGCAGTTTTCAGCAAGGCATTTTGCCACTACCCTATCTCATGGCTCAAGTGGAGTTTGATGGTGTTCTTGGCCATTTTGGAAAGCCATTGCATGATACAATAACTGTTTGATCATAATTGGTCTTGATACCGTTTGGATCCAAGTGAAAAAAAGTGAAGGCAGATTCTGACTTAGTGAAATTTTCACTAAGTGTTGGAAAAAAATGACTTTTCTTTATTTTCATCACTCAATTACTCAAAATCCATGAGGAATTTGGAAATAGGTCAGTTTTTAGCTTTTGTAAAGGGCAATGAGATCTAAAAATCAAGCTTTGGATGGGAAAAAATGGCCTTGTGGTTTAGGAGTTATGATCCTCCAAAGTTGGTACCCTTGCCACTTTATTTCATAACTTAGAAATTTTTCTAAGTTTTTATGGTTACCCCTTTTACAAGTTATCCCACTTTTCTTCATTTTTCTTGATGAATGATGATTCAAATCATACATTAACATCATTTTAGGTTTAAAAATCCATTTTTATGAAAAATCTCAAAAAGTCAAAGTTGACTTTTGTGCACAGTTGACTTTTTATCCGATGAATTCAAAACTGTGCGATCCTTTAGGAAATCATGTCCTTGACCTAAATCAAACTTGATGGACATGTTCCATGGGTGTTATAGGGTATATTGATCAATGTCCTGGGGCTTGGGAGCATGTCCTGGTCAAAAGTCAAAGCTACAGTTGACTTTTCCTGCAAAACCCTAATTGTGTTACTGATGAAATTGAGACTTATTGCTCAAGCTTCTTGGATCAATCCATTGTTGTAAATGGATCAATGTGGTATATTAGAGACCCTCAAATCCTCTTTTAAGGTCTTGGCTCCTGTTTTGTTCCAAAAGTCAACTTAGGGGTGAATTAGGTCAAGAAACCCTAATTCCTGATCTTTGATGTATGCATCCCCTGAGACAAAATTGACTTGATGACTGGGTCCATGAGGTTCCATGGAGCATATTAGGTTATGCTTTGAAGCATTGGCTCATGCCCAGAGGAAAATCTCCATCTGGAGGCCATGGTCGACCAAAACTCTAATTTGGTGACACTGGCGATCTTAAGGCGTGATCCACCTAGAAGGGAGCAACCCTGTGCTTAATCCTTGTAGTGGGAGACCTCTTGTTCCATTTTGGATACTTGAGAGGTTGGACAAGTTGAAGATCATGTCATTCCTTGATTGATCTTTTTGTCTAAGACTCAGGAAGGGCTTGAAACCCTAATTTTGGATTGCAGTGAATACTCAACAATTCCTTGAGGAGATTGATGCGGCAAAAAGGTACATCCATATTGTGATGATGATTTGCACATAATGGGAATCTAGATGGTCAAAATTTGGGGTATGACTGATGCCCCTTTTTAATCTTCTTGGACCTGAAGGTGTGAATGACAAAGGTATTCGGGCATTCGGGGTGCAAGAGGATTATATATCGGAATATCCAAAATTTTGATGGTGGTTATGAATGGCAGCTTACACATTCATCTTCTTTTGCTAAGCAACGATGCTTAGAAAAGTTAAACTTCCCCTCGATCCTGGTTTCCTTCCAAGGAACTGGTCTCAGTTTCTGAAATAAACTTCCCCTCGATCCTGGTTTCCTACCAAGGAACTGGTCTCAGTTTTTCCTGTAAACTTCCCCTCGATCCTGGTTTCCTACCAAGGATCTGGTCTTAGTTTCTTTTGTAAACTTCCCCTCGATTCTGGTTTCCTACCAAGGATCTGGTCTTAGTTTCTTTTGTCAATAAACTTTATTGACAAGGGACGCTATTCGTAGCGGTTTTCCTCAAACTTCTCGCCGAATTTTCTTGGGGGGAGATGCCATTTGACGGAACAAGTTTTGATTGTATAGAGGCACAAACTTCTCTGTTGGAGACGCCATTTGTCGACTCTACTAGGAAAAATGAGTCTCTTGAGAGACTGTTTCCTGCTTGGGGATATTAAATCATACTTTTCTCGAGATCCTGTCAGAGGAATGCCATACGATGTGATCCAATTTTGAGGTGCCGATGACCTTTTTGACATTGACCTTCTGGAGATGAGAACCAATGTACTGCTGAAAGTCTTTAGTTGAGAGGCTTTCTCTAGGGATTTTTCCTTAATCCGGGAAAGCGAAGATATCATCTTGAATGGCGAAGAGTGACATTGGCTGAGGTTTTCTTGCCTTTTCTTAGAGGTTAAAGTTATCAAAGCGGTCGAAGACCATCTCTACTGGAGAAGTATTGCTCAGATGGGCCACTTCTTGACGAGGGAAGAATCGACAACTTGATTGATAAGAGGACTTTACCACAGGGGGGACAAGGCCGACCGAAGTGATAGTGATATGAATATGCATGTAAATCAATAATGCATGATGCATGTATATATATGCTGACAAAACTAACACGACATACAGACTAATGGATGAACAAGACGGGATACTCGGCCATTGCGGGGCGCAGACGTACTGTTGATCCAAAAGTAGCAATTTTACCTTACTTAGGAGAGATAGTCCCTGTGGGGAATACCGTTGGTCGGGCTTAGGAGATAAGAACTCTGCCAGAGGCGTGTCAGAAGAAACAAGGTCTCTGACACAGTTGATCCTTCATTTAGGCAACTGATTTAGAAGGAGTACTTTGATTCTGCACTTTGAAGTTCGCTTACTTCTGGAGAAGCAATTGATGTTCTTTCGATGTTCAACAGTCAAAAGAAATTTCCATCTTTATTTTAAAAGCAGAAAAAGTTTTAACAAGTAAATTCATTTTTGTTTTATTTCAAGAATCATTGATCATGTTAAAAACGTCGTTCTATAAAGCTAAAACAAATGAGAATTACAAACAAAAGCACAAGGGCTCAAGTTTTATTGATAGGATGGAGATCAGCCAAACACGTGATTCCATGGAGTATTTACAAAGTTAGAAAATGGTAATTTACAGGGAAAAGGGTTATGTTGAAACATAACGACCACTATCCTTTTACCAACTTTGAATTCTGGGCATCCTGAGCTTCTGTCGAAGATGACCTTGACTGGAGTTTTCCTGATGGATGGCATTACTATTGCTGAGGGATTTGCCCCTTGTTGAACATAGTTACTTGCCATTATCCATAATTTTGCCTGGATTGTACTGTGATGTTTCCAATCCACAGGGATGATTTTTTTTTATTTTGTCTCTAATTTTTGCCTGGACCGCCCTTTCGGGTTTTCGATCCACCGAGAAATTTTTTTTAGTTTAGGCGAAGTATTTCTTGACTACGTGAAAATTCGTGGGGTAGGTAAATTCCTCTCTGTCCATGGTTGCAAGTCTCAAGGCACCGCCTGAGAAAGCTTTCTTGACCACATAGGGGCCATCGTAATTCAGAGTCCATTTGCCTCGCGAATCAGTGAGAAATGATTGTATCTTCATGAGCACAAGGTCTCCTTTCTTGAAGACGCGAGGTCGGACCTTTTTGTCAAACGCCTTCTTCATTCTCTGTTGATACAACTGACCATGGCATAGTGCCGTTATTCGTTTTTCTTCGATCAGATTCAGTTCGTCGTGTCAACTTTTACACCATTCAGCTTCCGTAAGCTTAGCTTCCATCAATACCCCGATTGATGGGATCTCTACTTCTTTGGGGAGCAATGCCTCCATGCCATATACTAGGGAGAAAGGGGTTGCCCCTGTTGAAGTGCGGACAGATGTGCGATAACCATGAAGAGCAAAGGGTCGTATCTCGTGCCAGTCTTTGTAGGTTACAACCATCTTCTGAACAATCCTCTTGATGTTCTTGTTAGCCGCTTCTACAACTCCGTTCATCTTAGGTCGGTAGGGAGATGAGTTATGGTGTTCGATTCTGAACTCTGCGCACAACTCCTTCATCATCTTGTTGTTCAAGTTAGATCCATTATCCGTAATGATCCGGCTCGGAACACCATAACGGCAGATGATGTTGTTTTTGATAAATCGGACCACCACTTGTCGGATTACATTAGTGTATGACGCTGCTTCGACCCACTTGGTGAAATAGTTAATGGCTACCAGGATGAACCGATGTCCGTTTGAAGCCTTAGGTTCAATCACGCCAATCATGTCGATTCCCCATATGGAAAAAGGACACGGGGAAGAGAGAACTTTGAGATGCGTTGGCGGTACATGAATTTTGTTGGAGTATATCTGACACTTGTGACACCTCCTCATGTACTTGTAGCAGTCGAATTCCATGGTCAACCAGTAGTACCATGCTCTTAGAATTTTTCTCGCCATTGTGTATCCGTTGGCATGAGTGACAAAGGATCCTTCATGAATTTCTTTTATCAGCGTGTCCGCTCCTGGTCTGTCTACACATCGAAGCAATACCATGTCAAAGTTCCTCTTATAGAGTGTATCACCGCTCAGGAAGAAGCTTCCAGCCAGTCTTCTGAGGGTTTTTCTATCCTTTTTGAGTGCCCCAGGTGTGTACTCTTGTTTCTGAAGGAAGCATTTGATTATCGTGATACCAAGGTTTGTCGTCTATGACCGCTTCAATCGCGAAGATGTAAGCGGGTCGTTCGAGGCGCGTTACGTCGATCTTAGGTATGTCATTCCATTGACCTACGCTAATCATGGAAGAGAGAGTGGCTAATGCATCAGCCATGTGATTCTCACCACGAGGGATGTGACGAAACTCGATTCTGTTGAAGAAGGGTAACAACCTTCTTGCGTAGTCTTTGTAGGGAATCAATCCTGATTGGTATGTGTTCCAATCTCCTTTGATCTGATTTATAACCAAGGCTGAGTCGCCATATACATGCAAGTTCTTAATCCTCAAATCAATCATTTCTTCGAGACCCATGATACAAGCTTCGTATTTGGCCTCGTTGTTGGTGCACTTGAACGTGAGTCTGGCGGTGAAAGGAAGGTGGGTACCCTGAGGTGTTACAATGATTTCAACAATTCCATTTCCATAATGATTGACTGCTCCGTCAAAGATAAGTCCCCATTGGGAATCTGGCTTTGGCCCTTCACTGGGTAGCGGTTCATCGCAATCTTTCATTTTTAGATACATGACATCTTTGTCTGGGAAGTCAAACCCGATTGATTCTTGATCCTCAATCGGTTGATGAGCCAAATGATCGGCTAAAATACTTCCTTTAACGGCTTTCTGAGCGTGGTACTCTATGTCATATTCTGATAGCAACATCTGCCAACGGGCAATCCTTCCTGTGAGAGCAGGTTTTTCAAAGACATACTTAATTGGATCCATTTCAAAGATCAACCAAGTAGTGTGACAAATCATGTATTGGCGAAGACGTTTGGCTGGCCAAGCCAAAGCACAACAAGTTTTCTCAAGCATCGTGTACCGAGTCTCGCAATCGGTGAATTTCTTGCTTAGATAGTAGATGGCAGACTCCTTCCTTTTGGTTTCGTCTTGTTGGCCAAGTACACATCCCATTGAGTCTTCCAAGACTGTGAGGTAAATGATCAGTGGTTTTCCTTCAACTTGAGGTGATATAATCGGTGGGTTCAACAGGTATTCCTTGATACTGTCGAAGGCGGTTTGGTAATCTTCTGTCCAAACGCAATCCTGATTCTTTTTTAGTAGTTTGAAAATCGGCACACATGTCGCGGTCATAAGGAATATGAATCTGGAGATGTAGTTCAAACGTCCCGGGAATCCTCTGACTTGTTTTTTAGTTTTTGGAGAAGGCATTTCTCGAATGGCCTTGTACTTGTCAGGATCACCCTCAATTCCTTTCTGGCTGACGATGAACCTTAAAAGTTTCCCTGAACGGACACCGAAGGTGCACTTGTTGGGATTCAAGCGGAGTTTGTACTTTCTCAACCGCTCGAATAGTTTTGACAGGTGGGTCACATGCTCCTCTTCTGTCTTAGATTTTGCAATCATATCATCGACATATACCTCAATTTCCTTGTGTATCATATCATGAAACAGAGTAGTCATGGCCCTTTGATAGGTAGCCCCGACGTTCTTCAAACCGAACAGAATTACCTTGTAACAAAAGGTACCCCATGGGGTAATGAACGGAGTTTTCTCCATGTCTATCGACGCCATTTTGATCTGGTTATAGCCCGAGAATCCAACCATGAAGGAGAAAACTTTGAACTTTGATGTACTGTCTACCAGCATGTGAATGTGTGGTAAAGGGAAGTCGTCCTTTGGACTAGCCTTGTTTAAATCTCTGTAGTCGACACACATTCTGACCTTTCCGTCCTTTTTTAGAACAGGTACAATGTTGGCTAACCATTAAGGATATTCTGATGTGGCGAGGAAGCCTGCATCAATCTGTTTCTGTACCTCTTCTTTGATTTTGATGGCCATGTCCGGGTGAGTCCGACTCAACCTTTGTTTTACTGGCGGACATTCTGATTTCAAAGGTAAGTGATGCTCCACGATGCGGGTATCCAACCCTGGCATGTCCTGATAGGACCAAGCAAACACATCGGGAAATTCTTTGAGAAGCTTTGTCAGACTCTCTTTAGCAGTTGGACTGAGTAGTGCCCCAATCCTGATTTCTTTTCTCTCTTTTTCTGAACCCACATTAATCATTTCCAATGGCTCTTTGTGAGGTTCAATGGACCTTTCCTCTTGTATGAGTAGTCGGGAGATCTCCTATGGAATTTCGTCGTCGACCTCTTCTTCAACCCCAAACACCGGGAATTCAAAGTCGGGAGAAGGCATCGGATCGTATGTTTCAACGGGGTTTAAAACAAGCAGTCGGCATGACGGTATGATTCGCGTTTAGAAGAGATAGAGAGAAATGCAAGTGTGTGCAGTGTATACTTTATTACTGCTTGTTTTTATTATTGAATTATTTTTTAGGATTACCATTTTCTGAGAAAAGCAAAAAGAGAAAACAACAATTAATGCGGAAATTACAGAACGACGTTATTTTATTAATGAACAAGTCGAATCTTGAAACTATAGCCCTATAAAACAAAACTCTGTTGCTTTGGGCGAAGCGAAGAGGGAAAATTTACAGAAAGCGAGCCCTATCAAAACATCTATTTCACCTGGGCAGGGTGAAAGGTTAAAGATGGCAATTACTTTGACTTATGGAGGATTTTCGGAACATCAACAGCGACCCATTGGCAGCGAACTCCTCGGTGAATCACAAAGTCTGGCACCTTCCTTGATTTGCCTTCAGAAATAACGCTAATTTCTGGTGGAGCAGGATCATTGGAATCTGTCTCCCAGGCAGAGTTGTCGTAGGAGTATTCCTCAGTTGTATTCTGCAGAGTATTGGTGCTCTCAGCTGTATCTCCCCATCCAGTTGGTTGGATGTCTTCGAGCCTGATACGAGAGCTTTCAGGAGCGGTGTACTTGACCATTTAGTCGTATTTTCCACTCGATTGTCCCAAGGTGTCCCACACCTCTTTGGAATTGGAGGAGTCATCTCTCTCGATGACGTTGATCTCGGGAAAAGCATAGTTGATGAATTCTAGTCCTGCAAATGTTGCGAATTCATCGTCGTATTGGGTATTTTCAGGATAACCTGGGTGTTGATCCCATGACATGGTGGGGACACAGGTATTCTGTTCAATGAGGCTCAGCTGATCCCATGAATTTGGTGGATCGCGGCATCCTTCCGAATCATAATCTCCATATATCATTTCGACGTCTGACCTTGGTATAAATCTCGGACTTTGTGCGGTATAGGAAAATGGCGTAGGCACCTCTTCCTGAGATATATAACCATCCTTGTTGAGATAGGACTTCCATTCTTCCATCGTATCGGAGGAATCTTCCTCGTTGATAGCATGGACTGCCTGAGGTACTGGGTGAAGGAAACCTCCACTGTGGAAGAAGTTCTGAATTGGATGAAGACTTTCATCGTTGGCATCTGTCTGGGTATAGGTTGCAGAAAAACCAAGACCCTTCTCTGTTTTATTGTAAGTAGGAATGACAAGCTATCCCCATCCTGTTGTATCGGTACTCTCGACCGCTTTAATAGCATATTTGTATGAGGAAATTGAAGTTCCTCCTTCTGATTGATCGCCACTGTGTAACGAAAGCGTTTGGAACTGAGTTCCGATTATCCCTTCTGGTTCCACATAAGTGGATGATGATAAATTGCTTACGAGCAAAGCCTGTTCCCCACAGACTGTGACGAGTTGACCGTTCTGGATGAACTTTAGCTTTTGGTGGAGGGTCGAGGTGACCGCCCCAGCCTGATGTATCCAAGGTCTTCCTAATAAATAATTGTACGTTGCCCGGATGTCCATGACCTGGAATGTGACTTGGAAAGTGTGAGGACCGATAGTTATGGGAAGGTCGACTTAGCCGATAACCGTTTTTTTAGATCCGTCGAACGCTTTGACGACGACCTAGCTGGTTCTCATTGGAGGGCCTTTGAATGATAATTGCATCAAAGTGGACTTCGGCATAACATTTAGGGCTGACCCTGTGTCTACCAGTACGCTGGCTAAAGCATCGTCCTGGCAGTTGACCGTAATGTTGAGCGCCATGTTATGACGGCAACCTCCTTCAGGTAATTCCTCATCACTAAATCCCAAATTATTGCAAGAAGTGATGTTAGAGACAATGCTATCAAACTGTCTGATTGTTATATCCTGTTGCACAAAGGCTTGCTCCATGACTTTCTGCAGAGCCTCCCTGTGGGCTTCTGAACTTAGTAACAGTGATAATATCGAGATCTTTGAAGGAGTTTGTAACAATTGATCAACAATGTTGTATTCACTCCTCTGGATGAGCTTCAACATCTCATCATTATTTTTCGAAAGGTCGGGATTACTAGATTGACCGACTGGTGGATCGGGAAGTTCCGTCTGAAGTTCCTTTTCTTTGTTGGACTCTCCAACTCCTCTGGTGAAGATTCTACCACTCCACGTTACACGACTTACGTCTGCAATATTTATGACGGATGGTAATGGAATTTCCTTTCCATTTTCAATTATCGTTGAACCGTATTTGTAAGGGATTGCCTTAGTTGATTCATATGGTAGTGGTCCCGATAAATAGATGACTATGGGAACCTTCTGATTTTTCTGACCATCGTACGTAATCTCGATCCGTTCCCGGCTGGGAACTCTGGATTCATCAAGTAGAGGCATGATGGTGAACATATCCCTAGTTCTCTGATGATCAGAGATTACGACAACGTCCTCAATTTGATTAGCAAGATAGTTCGGCGTCCAGTTGATGGGTTCAGAGCCCGGATATGGGTGAATCTCTCCCCGATCGACCTGACCCTGGAGAGCTGCTCGCACAAGGTAGCATCCTTGGTTACTTTCCGAACAGACTCTACAACATTCATAGTTATGTGGCGGCACCTGGCCACGCCCGCTTTGAATACAATGTAACCTCATTAGGTTGGCTTCCACATATCGGACATCCTGAATTTGACACCGAGCAGGTTTCTGTTATTGATACTAATTTGCTGAGTATCTTCATCCATGTAGATTGGCATCCACCAGTGATTTAACAAGTGCTGAAGTGCTTCCTGGACAAGGGCATAACCCTGATCGTTTTTGAAACCCACTTTACAGCTTTGATAGTCATGTGATATCAGGAACCCGAGTCGGACTTGCTTAGCATGTAACTCTACCAGGTTGGTATTCATTAAGCGAATGTCAAAGATCTAAACCATGTTGATCTGATAGGGATCCTTATCATGGTAGTCCTGGATCCATCCAAGATCCATCTGATGTTGGAGAGCCTCTTGTATGAAAGAGCATACCTGTTTGTATACCGAGCAAGTCAGACAGGAACTGTAATCGTGCCGCGGCCGATTATGATACTGGCTTTGTCTTGAGTGCATTGCCACCAAGTTGACATTCATCGCACGGATGTCGTGGTTTTGAATGACGTTGGCATTTATATAGACCATGTTAACTCCACGAACTCGGTGCTCTTGGATCCACCCGAGATCCATTTGTTCCTGTAGAGCTGATTGCACCACATAACACCCTCGATTACTCTTAGAGCATACATCACATCGATGATAATTGTGAGGTGGCATATGGCCATATCCACTTTGTCTACAATGCATCTTGACCAGATTGGTCCTTAACAAGAGTACATCGTGAATTTGATAGACATTGTTAGACTCTCCTTCTATCAAGTTGACTGCAGCTTTTTCATGTTGAGGCAGCGGGTACGTGAGAACATTAGGATTCATATCTTTGAAAGATAAGAGCCCGCTCCTAAGAAGCTTTTGCACGTCAGATTTGAAATTGAGACAGCTCTCTATGTTATGCCTTGGTCCTCCTTGATGATAAGGGCATGTCTGATCCACCTTAAACTAAAAAGGCAGATTTTTCGGTACTGTAAGAGGGGACTTAGTCTGGATGTGCCCCTTTGGCTAGCAGTAACGGAAATAGCTCCGCGTACGATACGTGTATAGGATCAAATCCTTGTGGCCGCATTGTACGGTTGTTGTTGTATTGAGGACGAGCCTGCTGTTGTGTCCTTCGCTGATTAGGTTGGCTCTGCATAACCTGAGGCTGATACGTAGAAACAGGCGTAGGGTTGAAAACATGAGTCACAGCTGCTACTGGTTGATAACGTCGCCTTTGCTTTATGAGAGAGATATTCCCAATATCTTGCTCTTTTTTCTTAGGGAGAGCACTACCGTATCTTTTTGTACTACTTGAAGATCCAACGTCTTTTACCAAACGTCCTTCTTGATCGGCTTCCTCAAGACGAACTCCCATACCGACCATTTTGGTAAAATCACTGGGTGCACTGGCAACCATTCTGTCATAGTAAAATGAGCTTAAGGTCTTGAAGAAGATTTTTGTCATCTCTTTTTCCTCAAGAGGTGGACAAATTTTGGTGGAGATCTCATGCCATCTCTGAGCGTACTCCTTAAAGGTTTCCTTGTCCTTTTGTGACATCGATCTGAGCTGATCTCTGTCTGGTGCCATGTCCAAATTGTATTTGTATTGTTGGACGAAGGCAGTGCCTATATCTCTGAATGTGTTGATTGTAGCACGGTTTAAACCCATGTACCATTTTAAGGCGGCACCGGTTAAACTATCCTGAAAGTAGTGAATCAGTAAGTCCTGATTCTCGGTTTGAGCTGACATTCACCGAGCGTACATCACCAAGTGGCTCTGAGGGCAAGAGTTACCCTTGTGTTTTTCAAAGTCGGGCACTTGGAATTTGTGCGGGACTTTCACATTGGGGACCAAGCAGAGATCTACGGCGTCCTTTCCAAATAGATCCTGACTGTGAATGGCTTGCAGCTCCTTCTGCATTTCCAGGAACTACCCCTGGAATTCATCCATTCGGTCAAACATAGTTTCCTTTCTACCCGAAGGTATTTGTGGAGTATGTCCTTCCGGGACAGCGTGCACCACAGGGGGTGGTACCGTTACTAAGGCAATGAATCTTGGCATTTCTCAAAGTTTGTTACCTTGAGGAGTCCTCAGTATGCCCCTGGAATCTTCGCTTTCCCGAAGTTTGTAACCTTCAGGCCCAGCGGCTTCTGCTGAAGTTTCCGGATCTCCAATGATCGGCGGAACATATCCTTCCGGGATATAATTAACAGGCATGCCCCAGGGACGGTCTTTTGGCATTTGATACCTAGGATCAAACTTCTCCACTATGGCCGTTGAGGTGATCTCTGAGATCACAGTTCTTTGTAGCTGAGCTTCTGCCATGGCTTGCATGTCGTTACGAAGTTTTCTCATATCCTCTCTTAGAGCGTCGATCTCTTCTTTCAACTCTATGTTCTCTTCCTCAAGATCATCCATCTTTTTCTGACGATTGGCCCGAGTATTGTATGAATGCGACAGTTTGACTCTAGAACTGACACACAAACATGAGATTCGTAGGTAAGAAGAATACACGATGTGAGAATGATGAATGCAATGATTATATTAATTGTTTTTTGGTTTAATCAAAATAAACTTCAACAATTAGATTGCAAATATCAAACAGTGGGGAAACCCCGTTTTATTAAATTCAGAAGATTGCGGAAATGAAAATACAGTAGATTACAAGGTGCGGAAACAAAAACCTAAGCTAATGGGTCCCGAGTTCTCTCTGAAGAGAAATCGGGTGCTGATTCTGGTACTTTCCTTTTCTTGGACCGGGGCTCTTGGGCCGTTGTCAAATTGTCATTCCTTTGCCAGGTGAAGGGAGTGAGCAAATTCCTTTGGTCGTCTTGATTCTCTACAGCATGCTATTCCAATATCTCAATTAGAGCATCCTTATCTCTCAATAATTGCTGTATTTTGATAGACTCCACATTGAGAATGCGGTATTTATTCTTCCAAGACCTCCTCTACCGTTGAACTTTGTTGAGAGTAACCTGAAGTTTTTCCGTCTCAGTCATGAAGTACATGACAGATTCCTTTAGCGGAAGAACTCCGTGACGAGGATAAGGCATCTTTAGCTTGAGAGCTCTAGTTTGTACCCAGTGGAGATAAGGCTCCACCGAGACACAGTCCGGTTTTCCTAGAGACTCCCGTCCTTTCTTATGAACATGTTTCCAAGCGTGCACTATTTCCATCTTTAGTGCTCTATCATTTTCTCCTTCCTCGAAGAAAAGACCTTCCAGATGAGCATTACGTGGGACATGCCTCATCGGGTATCCAAATTGATGACGAACGAGAATCGGATGGTAATTGATTCCCCCCTTAGTTCCTATAAGGGGTACGTTGGGGAAGTTTCCACAACGGTCAATGATCCTGATTCCATCATAAATCCTATTACACCAATCTATATCAGAGTTGGTGAGAGACATGATTTTTTACGACCAACGTAAGGCACTCTTGTGATCCCAAAAGGCAGTAGACTTAGGTAAAAGGGAGATAAACCATTTATAAAGTAGAGGTACACAACATGTGATCTCCCCTCCGCTGTACAAATTCCCTAAGTGTACATAATGATATGCGTCTGCGAGCAAAGTTGGCACAGGGTTTCCAATGAGAAAAACCTTAATGGAGTTAATATTGACGAAGTTATTAATGTTGGGCAACATAAATAACCCGTAGGTGAGTAAAACAAAGATGCTTTCAAAAGCAGTCACGTTCCCGATACTAGCGAAGTACAGGGCCTTCTTTGTCAAGAATTGGGCTGGCAAAACCTTGTATGCCACCCTTAGTGGTCATGTGAGTCCTGACCTCAGACTCGTCCAAATAAATTACTCTTGCAGTGGTCTGATCCTTTGGAATTTCTTCTAGTCCAAAAAAAGGAGCTCGATCAGTGAAGTGTAAATCAATTAGATGAGAATATTTCTCCAGCGTCGGTGCGAGCTGGTAATTTGGGAATGTGAAACAGTGATAAACCGGATCGTAAAACTGAATGAGTGCCTCCAGGATTCCCTCAATCACATGGACCTTTAATAGAGATAGTAAACCTCCATACTTGGCTCTGAAAGCCTCTTGGTTTGTGATCATTCTCGCCAAACCTCTCAAATCCTCTAGTTTCGGAACCTTGAAAGTGTACTTATGAGTTCTCCTTCTACCGAAATCCATCAGCGCAATCTTTTTCTCTTTTTCTTTTTGTTTTAATGTTTTTTAAATGAATGCATGAATGCAGTACACAAAAACATAGAAAAAACATGGGGTCAAAGGGTCGTAGTCATGAAGTCAAGGCTCTACCCATCCCAAAGGTTTACTAGTGGATTTTGTACCTGTCTCTCATCATCATCAACTCTTGTCGAGAAAACACCAGCGGGCCGGGAACCGTGCTAGGTGGTGTTTTTCGAAGAGTCCTCAGAAGAGGGTGGCATCGCATGACAACTATTTTTGATAGCCTCTGTGCCACCAAAAGGGGTTTTTCCTAGGTGTATACTCAATCTTTCCACATGTGGCATCACACGCATTCCCATTAGCAGAAAAATAAACACATATATCAATTAGGAAAAGCAGTATATATATATTTGTCCTAATGTCCTAGACTTTTTAAGAGCTATGAATCCTAAGTTCCTGACAGAAAATGGCTCCCCGGCGGAGGCGCCACTCTGTGGTATCTTCCCAATTTAAAGGTTTTGACCTAAGATCCTAGTGATGTCAGCAAAAAGTCATATCCCAGTGAAATTCAAAGAAGAAAGAAAGAAGGGCCCCACGGTGGTTGCCACTTTTCAAGGTTTTTACCTAGGAGATGATAGGAGAACAAGATCTCGAAGTCCCTAGCAGAGTCATCATTTTCTGAGGAAAATGGGGACGAGGATGACTAAGGTGAGATAGATTCTAATGACACTTCCCCAGTGAAGTCTCCATTTTTCTGTAGCGAGCGATTTTGGACGTGGTTGCGAAGCACTATCGCTTTGGTATCTACAGTTCGATTCATTTTTTATCCTATTAAAGCTGATGAAGGAAGGGAAATAGATATCTCCAATTAACCCTGCTTGCAAACTGAGTTTAAACAGATGACTGTTGGTTTACAGATGCTGTTGAGATTGTGGGTCTCTCCTTGGTTATTTTGTTGAAAGGTGGCTTGGGCTATTGGTTAGGATTGATGTTTTGTGGACAGGTGTATGAAGGTACAGGATTTTGGGTTTTTGATGAGTGTGCTCGCTAAGATTTTTCTTTCAATCTTATGCCTACGTATTCTCGTTTACCGAAACAGGGAAATCAGAGCGATCGTAGTTCCTCCTATTCTATGGGAGGAAATGGGTACTTTAGTGTCTTGTTCAAAGCCTAAGACGTGAAGCTAAAAGTGTTCTGTATCTTGTTCGAAGCCCAAGATGTGAAGCTGAAGGTGATTTGTTTGTATCTTGTTCAAAGCCCAAGATGTGAAGCTAAAGTGGGTTGACTTTAGAGAGAATTTGTCATCTCTAAAGGGTCTGTTTGTCACACTGTTAGGTGACTGGTTATAAAGGAGAATTACTTTAACTGGGACATGTGAATCCAGCAATGCCATAATTTCCTTTATAGGGGTTTTTTAACCTGAAGGAGAAGACTTTAACTCAGTGTAGAGCAATGCCATCTTTCCTTAGGAATTTCTCATGCTAAAAGAGGGATAGTGGCATGGATGTAAATAATCCAGAGGCTTGACGCTTACAACAGTTAGATGAAGGAGTTGTTGATGTTTGTATACTGTGAATGAGACACAGCTTTGATGGTAAAAGGTTGATTGGCTCAACCAGGGTTTTCTTATACAGAGCCTAAGAGGAGGCTAGTGGCTAACTTTTCTGGGGAAAAAGTTCTTTCTGTCTTGTACAAAGCCCAAGATTGAGGCTCAAGGGGTTTGATAAACAAGAGAATCTTTTTGTGTGTCTTGTACAAAGCCCAAGACGGAGGCCAAAGGTTTTATACTCAACCAGAGAGTGATTTTGTATCTCGTACGAAGCCCGAGATGGAGGCTAAACATTGTTTGGCTCAATCAAGAGCCTTTTTGTATCTCGTAGAAAGCCCGAGATGGAGGCGAAAGAGGGATTGACTCAACAAGAGAGTCTTTTATGGTATCTTATACAAAGCCCGAGATGGAGGCTAAAGGGTTACTGTTTCAATTGAGTGACCAGTATGTTGGTTCAAAGAGAAAATCAGTTTTTATATGAGCGACGCTACCCTTAGGGGTTTGATCAGAGGATCGGGGTGATTTCCTGTTCTTTAAGGAAATAGGGAAATCCAAAGGAGCTTTAGACTATCCGAGTCTATGGGTTTTATCTTTTGTACCATGCTTAAGGAACAGTAGCAGTGAGATCAAAACTCCTCGAAAGACTGTTCTATTAAGATGACTAATTCCTGTTCCTATACCTCTAGGAGGTCGTCGGGATAATTTGTATAAAGCCCAAGAGGAGGCTGGAAACGTTTAAGAATCCGAGGGATAATTTGTACGAAGCCCAAGAGGAGGCTATCATTCCCGGAGGAAGAAATCATTTATACAAAACCTAAGAGGAGGCTATGAATACTTCTAAGAAGCCGACGGGTCCTTGTACAACGCCCAAGAGGAGGCGGGGATGCTTTTAGGAAGCCTGTAGGTCCTTGTACAACACCCAAGAGGAGACGTATGCTTTTAAGAAGCCTGTGGGTCCCCAAACCCCGAGAAATTCAAAACAATTAAGCCAGGAAAGTTCGGGAATTTGGAAGAAACTCAAGAGATGCCATTCACGGACAAAAGTTCATCTCTGGGGAGTAGAGTCTCTTGACAATTCCTAGGGGTGACAGCCGAAGAAAAGACTGTATCTTGTGCTCCTATTTGGGGTCTAGCTTGTCTATTTCTAAGAGTGACAGTCTGTGAAAGCGTTCACCGAGAATGCTGCCTTTCACGTCTCCATATTGTTTAACCCCAAGAGGAGGGAAGACTGTGTCTGGTAATCCTATGAGAGATCTAGTTTTGTCTGTATCTTTAAGAGTGATCAATGGGCTTTACCTAGTTCTAGACCTAGTTTCCGGGGAAACTCTGAATATCTATACTATTATTACACAGTTGATATGAGTTTATGAAAGGAGACTTACAGTGAGCAGCCCCACAATACAGTTATATATATATATATATATATATATATATATATATATATATATATGAAAGCGGTATGTGAAAGCGAGTAAACACTTACTCGGTTGTAGAGCTTCCATGTTGTGTTGTTAGTTTGTTCAACAAAGAGAAGTTGAAAACAACAGTAAATTTTAAAATCAAAGGAGAAAGTGCTTTGAAAGAAAAATGGTTGGGGCTTACAGCTCAAGGAGAGGCCCAGGGTTTTACCAGTGATCGCACTGTTGTTTGTACAGGGACTTATACAAGTGACTGAGGCCCACGAAAGGTTTTCTGTACAAAGGGGTTGGGTCTTACACTCTCTTAAGAGGCCCAAAAAGAAGAGAAATGGGTCTTACTAGTCGAGGATAGGCCTAGATGATTTTTCGTTTGAAATGGCGATCGCGCCGAGATTTTGAAAACGCCGTGGGTCTTATACAATATCCGAGGCCCAAAAATGATTTGGTTTTCAAAGGGGTTGGGTCTTACACTCTAATAGAGGCCCAAAAGTTTTGAATGGGTCTTATAGCTCGAGGAGAGGCCCAATTGATTTTGTAAAAAAAAAGAAAGGCGACGATCGCGCCGTTTATTTGAAAATGTACAGAGGGACTTATACAACGAATGAGGCCCACAAAGTTTTTATGTACAAAGAGGGTTGGGTCTTACACTTTATTAGAGGCCCAAAAGTGTTTGAAAATGATTTATGAGGGTGAAAATCAAAGAAACCCTAATTTGTTTTCCTTTAAAAGTAAATATTAAAAGAAAATCAAATAAAAATACCAAATAAGTTAGAATAAACCACTTGTGATTTTTGTTTAAGGTTTGAAAAATGAGGTTTTGATCACAAGAGATATTAAAACTCATTTGGTTGTGATTTTCAATGTAAATATTCATTTTTAAAATGTTTAAAAACAATTAAAAAGGAATTTATTCACAAAAATACTACTTATAATAAATAAATAAATTAAGTCTAATTTTTTTGTGGAATAAAATATTTCAATATTTTTGTGATTTTTTCCAAAAAGAACCAATAAAAAATAATTAAAATTGAGAGAGTTATTAATTTTCTAATTAATTAATAAAACATGAAAATATTGGAAAAAAAGGCAAAAATGTGAAAAAACACAAAATGGCATGGGTGGGGTTTGAACCCAAGACCTCAAGGTTACAAGGCGCGCGCCTTACCACTGGGGTGGTGATACATCCATGTTTGAAGTGAAAACACAAATATACAAGTCATGCCTTGGTTTTAGGCCTGGCCCAAGGCAAGGCAAGGCAAGTTTTGGCTCAAAAACGTGAAGGTCATAACTTTCTCATTTCTTAATGGTTTGAGACAAAATTTATATGCATCTGGACCAGAATTTTACAAGGAATCCAATGGTGGTGGTAGTTTTTTCAGATCACACTCCCTCCTCAAAATCCGATAGTGGTTTTGAAAAAGACCTATAATTGCATTTTCTATGCTACACTTTGATACAGGCATGAATTACATGATCAATTGGTTCAAACACAACATTTATAACATGTATGAGGTGTGCATGATTAGTGGACTTCAAAGCATTGCATATTTTGGAAAGTTCAAGTTATGAGGCTTACCTCTTTTTGAGCTTTTTAGAGTTTCTGGGCAATCTGTCAAGCCTCTTGTTCCATAAACGATTTGATGCTTTACACACACTCAAATGATCCCTTAGAAGCTTTTAGGATGATTGGAATCAGCTGGTACCTGCAAAAACACAAACTGGCCCTTTCTTGCAAAAGTGGTCAAAAGTGACCAAAATAACAACTCTCTCAAATGGTGTTCCAGATGTGGGGAACCATTTGGGACAGTTCAAGGATGTTATTTGGAGTGTGTTTGAGGTTTCATCTGGTTTGGAAAGTGACCGAATCAAGACATGGCTTGAAAAATGCACAAAAAGCCTATTTTGAGGTTTTGAGAGGTGACTTTGTGATTTTGTGATTACAGGTCACTTGTGAGTGTTTAGATCACCTACATATGATGTTTATGAGGTGTGTGTGTGATTGGTTTGATTGAAAAAGCTCACACACTCAAAAACTCAGAGTTGCCTTGCTAAAGAAGGCATTTTTGCCAAGAGAAAGGGATTTTGAGGAAAGCATCTGTTTGATGGCTTTGGTGCACTCAAACTGATCAAAATTGAGCTCTATTTATAGTACAACAAGTTTGTTTTACAAGGAATAGTGAATGGCAACTACTGCATAGGGTTGGCCAATGTTGGCAAATGAAAATCCAAGTCTCCTCTAGCCATTGACTTGAGGTTAGGGCACAGGTTGCTGGTTCCCTTGGTCTTGGATAAGTCTTGACTGAATTCAGTTGGAAATGGCTCAGTCCATGCCACCTTGGTGCTTCTATTGAATGCTCCATTCTAAAATTGGAATCTTGTCCCTATTTTAGGCAATTATAGGTTTGGCATGCTATTTCTTGTTTCAAGGACTTTGGAGGCTTGGCTCAGTGATTGTCCCCTTTAGATTTGATCCTCAGATGTGTCCAAGATGATGACAAGGCTTGGAATTGGCTGATTTTGGCAAATTGACCAAAAATACAACATTCTACCTTGCCTTGGCAGTTTTCAGCAAGGCATTTTGCCACTACCCTATCTCATGGGTCAAGTGGAGTTTAATGATGTTCTTGGCCATTTTGGAAAGCCCTTGCATGATACAATAACTGTTTGATCATAATTGGTCTTGATACCTTTTGGATCCAAGTGAAAAACCCCCCTACATTTGGAAAAAAGTGAAGGCAGATTCTGACTTAGTGAAATTTTCATCAAGTGTTGGAAAAAAGTGACTTTTCTTGATTTTGATCACTCCATAACTCAACATCCATGAGGAATTTGGAAATAGGTCAGTTTTTAGCTTTTGTAGAGGGCAATGAGATCTACAAATCAAGCTTTGTATGGGAAAAATTGGCCTTGTGGTTTAGGAGTTATGATCCTCCAAAGTTGGTACACTTGCCACTTGATTTCATAACTTATAAAATTTTCCAAGTTTTTATGGTTACCCCTTTTACAAGTTATCCCACTTTTCTTGATTTTTATTGATGAATGATGATTAAAATCATACATTAACATCATTTTAGGATTAAAAATTCATTTTTATGAAAAATCTCAAAAAGTCAAAGTTGACTTTTGTGCACTGTTGACTTTTTATCCGATGAATTCCAAACTGTGCGATCCTTTAGGAAATCATGTCCTTGACCTAAATCAAACTTGATGGACATGTTCCATGGGTGTTATAGGGTATATTGATCAATGTCCTAGGGCTTGGGAGCATGTCCTGGTCAAAAGTCAAAGTTATAGTTGACTTTTCCCGCAAAACCCTAACTGTGGTACTGATGAATTGAGACTTGTTGCTCAAGCTTCTTGGATCAATCCATTGTTGCAAATGGGTCAATGTGGTATATTAGAGACCCTCAAGTCCTCTTTTGAGGTCTTGGCTCCTGTTTTGTCCCAAAAGTCAACTTAGGGGTGAATTTGGTCAAGAAACCCTAATTCCTTATCTTTGATGTATGCATCCCCTGAGACAAAATTGACTTGATGACTGGGTCCATGAGGTTCCATGGAGCATATTAGGTTATGATTTGAAGCATTGGCTCATGCCAAGAGGAAAATCGCCATCTGGAGGCCCTGGTCGACCAAAACACTAAGTTGGTGACACTGGCGATCTTAAGGCTTGATCCACCTAGAAGGAAGCAACCCTGTGCTTAATCCTTGTAGTGGGAGTCCTCTTGATCCATTGTGGATACTTGAGAGGTCAGACAAGTTGAAGATCATGTCATTCCTTGATTGATCTTTTTGTCTAAGACTTAAGAAGGGCTTGAAACCCTAATTTTGGATTGCAGTGAATACTCAACAATTCCTTGAGGAGATTGATTAGGAAAAAAGGTACATCCATATTGTGATGATGATTTGCACAATAATGGGAATCTAGGTGGTCAAAATTTGGGGTATGACATCATTCAGCCTCTGTTAACTTGGCTTCCTTTAATACCCAGATTGATAGGATTTCTACTTCTATGGGGAGCACTGCCTCCATGCCATATACTAGAGAGAAAGGGTTGCCCCTATTGAAGTGCGGACATATGTGCGATAACCGTGAAGAGCAAAGGGTAGCATCTCGTGCCAGTCTTTATAGGTTACAACCATCTTTTGAACAATTTTCTTGATATTCTTGTTAGCCGCTTCTACCGCCCTGTTCTTCTTGGGTCGGTAAGGAGATGAGTTATGGTGTTCGATCTTGAACTCAGTGCACAACTCCTTCATCATCTTATTGTTCAAGTTAGATCCATTATCAGTAATGATCTGGCTCGGAACACCATAACGGAAGATGATATTGTTTTTGATAAATCGGACCACCACTTGTCGAGTTACATTGGCGAATGACGCTGCTTCGACCCACTTGGTGAAGTAGTTAATGGCGACCAGAATGAACCGATGTCCATTGGAAGCCTTAGGCTCAATCATACCAATCATGTCTATTCCCCATATGGAAAAAGGCCATGGGGAAGAGAGAACTTTGAGATGCGTTGGCGGTACATGAATTTTGTCGGAGTATATCTGACACTTATGACACTTCCTCATATACTTGTAGCAATCGAATTCCATGGTCAACCAGTAGTACCCTGCTCTTAGAATTTTTCTCACCATTGTGTGTCCGTTAGCATGAGTGCCAAAGGACCCTTCGTGAATTTCGTTTATCAGCATGTTTGCTTCTGGTCTGTCTACACATCGGAGTAAGACCATGTCGAAATTTCTCTTATACGGTGTATCACCGCTCAGGAAGAAGCTGCCTGCTAGCCTTCTGAGGGTTTTTCTGTCCTTTCGTGATGCCCCAGGTGGGTACTCTTGTTTCAAAAGGAAGCATTTGATATCGTGATACCAAGGTTTGTTGTCTATGACTGCGTCAATCGTGAAGATGTAAGCGGGCCGTTCAACGTGCATTATGTCTATCTTAGGTGTGTCATTCCACTGTCCTACGCAAATCATGGAAGAAAGAGTGGCTAATACATCTTCCATATGATTCTCCTCACGAGGGATGTGATGAAACTCGATTCTGTTGAAGAAGGGTAACAACCTTCTTGCATAATCCTTGTAAGGAATCAGTCCTGATTGGTATGTGTTCCAATCTCCTTGGACCTGATTGATGACCAAGGCTGAGTCGCCATATACGTCCAAGCTCTTGATCCTTAAGTCGATCGCTTCCTCGAGACCCATGATACAAGCTTTGTATTCGACCTCATTGTTTGTACCCTTGAATGTCAGTCGGGCGGTGAAAGGAATGTGGGTACCCTGAGGTGTAACAATGATTGCCCCAATTCCGTTTCCATAATGATTGACAGCTCCGTCAAAGATAAGTCCCAGTTGGGAACCTGGTTCTGGCCCTTCACTGGGTAGCGGTTCATCGCAGTCTTTCATTTTTAGATACATGACATCTTCGTCTGGGAATTCAAACCTGATTGATTCTTGATCGTCAATCGGTTGGTGAGCCAAATGATCGGCTAAGACACTTCCTTTAATGGCTTTCTGAGCGTGGTACTCTATGTCATATTCTGATAGCAACATCTACCAGCGGGCGATTCTTCCCTTGAGAGCAGGTTTTTCAAAGACATACTTGATTGGATCCATCTCAGAGACCAACCAAGTAGTGTGACAAATCATGTATTGGTGAAGACGTTTGGCTGCCCAAGCCAAAGCGCAACAAGTTATCTCGAGCATCGTGTACCGAGTGTCGTAATCGGTAAATTTCTTGCTCAGATAGTAGATGGCAGACTCTTTCCTTTTGGTTTCGTCTTGTTAGCCAGGTACACATCCCATTGAGTCTTCCAAGACTGTTAAGTAAATGATCAGTGGTCTTCCTTCCACTGGAGGGGATAGAATCGGTGGGTTCAACAGGTATTCCTTGGTACTGTCGAAGGCAGTTTGACAGTCTTCTGTCCAAACACAGTCCCGATTCTTTTTGAGTAATTTGAAAATTGGCGCACATGTCGCGGTCATGAGGATTATGAATCTGGAGATGTAGTTCAAACGTCCCAGGAATCGTCTGACTTGTTTTTCAGTTTTTGGAGAAGGCATTTCTTGAATGGCCTTGACCTTGTGAGGATCAACCTCGATTCCCTTCTGGCAGATGATGAACCCTAAGAGGTTCCCTGAACGGACACCGAAGGTGCACTTGTTGGGATTCAAGCGGAGTTTGTACTTTCTCAACCATTCGGATAGCTTTGACAGGTGGGTCACATGCTCCTCTTCTGTTTTAGATTTGGCGATCATATCATCGACATACACTTCGATTTCTTTGTGTATTATGTCATGAAACAGAGTAGTCATGGCCCGTTGATAGGTTGCCCTGGCATTCTTTAAACCGAACGACATTACCTTGTAACAAAAGGTACCCCATGGGGTAATGAACGATGTTTTCTCCATGTCTTCCGGTGCCATTTTGATCTGGTTATAGCCCGAGAATCCATCCATGAAGGAGAATACTTTGAACTTTGTTGTACTGTCAACCAGCATGTCAATGTGTGGTAAAGGAAAGTCGTCCTTTGGACTATCCTTGTTTAGATCTCTGTAATCTACACACATTCTGACCTTTCTATCCTTTTTCGGAACGGGTATGATGTTGGCTAACCATTGAGGATATTCTGATGTGGTGAGGAAACCCGCGTCAATCTGTTTCTGTACCTCCTCTTTGATTTTGAAGGCCATGTCCGGGTGAGTCCTTCTCAACCTTTGTTTAACTGGCGGACATTCTAATCTTAACGGTAAATGATGTTCCACAATGCTGGTATCCAACCCTGGCATGTCCTGATAGGACCCAGCAAACACATCGGGAAATTCTTTGAGAAGCTTTGTCATACTCTCTTTAGCAGTTGGACTGAGCAGTGCCCTAATCCTGATTTCTTTTCTCTCCTTTTCTGAACCCAAGTTGAACGTTTCCAACGGGTCTTTGTGAGGTTCAATGGACCTTTCCTCTTGTCTGAGTAGTCGGGAGATCTCTTCTGGAATTTCGTCGTCATCTTCTTCTTCAGCCCCAAATACCGGGAACACAAAGTTGGGAGAAGGCACCGGATCGTATGTTTCAACGGGGTTTAAAACAAGTAATCTGCATGACGTGATGATTCATGTTTAGAAGAGATAGAGAAAATGCAAGAGTGTGTGCAGTGTATTTTTTATTACTGCTTGTTTTTATTATTTGAATTATTTTTTAGGATTACCATTTTCTGAAAAACGAAAAGAGAAAACAACAATTAATGTGGAAATTACAGAACGACGTTTTATTTATTTATGAACAAGTCGAATCTTGAAACTACAGCCCTATAAAACAAAACTCTGTCGCTTTGGGCGAAGCGAAGAGGGAAATTTACAGAAAGCGAGCCCTATCAAAACAACCGTTTCACCTGGGCAGGGTGAAAGGTTAAAGCAAAGATGGCAATTACTTTGACTTATGAACGATCTTCGGAACATTGACAGTAACCCAGCGAACTCCTTGGTGAATCACAAAGTCTGGTACCTTCCTTGATTTGTCTTCAGAAATGACGTTGATTTCTGGTGGAGCAGGATCATTGGAATCTGTTTCCCAGGCATAGTTGTCGTAGGAGGATTCCTCTGTTGTATTTTGCATAGTATTTATGCTCTCAGCTGTATCTCCCCATCCAGTTAGCTAGATGTCTTCGAGCCAGATACGAGGGCTTTCGGGAGCGGTGTACTTGACCATAAAGTTGAATTTTCCACTTGGTTGTCCCAAGGTGTCCCACACTTCTTTTGAACTAGAGGAGTCATCCCTTTCTATGACGTTGACTTCAGGAAAAGCATAGTTAATAAATTTTAGTCCTACAAACGTTGCGAATTCATCGTCGTGTTGGGTATTTTCAGTATAACCTGGGTGTTGATCCCATGACATGGTGGGGACACAAGTATTCTGTTCAATGATGCTCAGCTGATTTTCATTGTTCGGCTGACTTTCTTGCCCTAAGTCTCCTGGATACGGTTGCCACATCGGCAGACCATCCATCGGGCCATAGTAGTTGTAGTCAAAATTGTCCTTCATTTGAGTGTCTTCCTCTAATGAATTTGGCAGAGCACGGTATCCTTCTGGATCACAACCTCCATACATCATTTCGACATCTAACCTTGGTATAAACCTCGGACTCTGTGCGAGACAGCAAAATGGCGTCGGCACCTCTTCCTGAGACATATAACCGTCCTCATTGAGATAGGACTTCCATTCTTCCTCCGATACGGAGGAATCCTCCTTATTGATAGCATGAACTACCTGAGGCTGTAACGCCCCGATTTTAATTATTTCCCAATTATGTTGAGTCTTTTATTTTAATTGGGTGATAAATTATTTTAATTGTGAATTTGGTGTGTCAAATGTTATTTTACCGTTTTGAGAGTTTTCGGGGAAATTATAATGAAGGACATTTTAGACTTTTCACAATTTATGATAAGTTATAATTTAGAGGAAATAGAATTTTGTGAGAAAAATGAGTTAATTGAATTTAGTGGAAATAGAAAGAAAAGAAATAGAAAAGAGAGAAATTAGATAGAAAAGAGAAATAGAGAGAAATAGAGAAAGATAGAAAGAAAAAGAGGAGAAAGAAAAAGGAAGAAGAGAAAAGAGGAGAAAAGTTGGGAAAGCTAGCAAAATCACCAAGAACAATCAATTAGCGAGTTTGGAATCTGGGTAAGGGTGTGAAACATTATTATCTTATCAATGTATGTGATTATGTATGAATTGTTGTTGTTGTTGATGAATTTTGTGAGTTTTAGGGTATAACCCATTTTTGAGAAATTGATTGGAAAATGATATAAATGTGTCCAAACTTGTGTTGATTGTGTTCTTGTTGATCTATACATGTTTAATATGTATTGTTGCACTTCCAAATGTTGTTTTTCTGAGTTTTAGGTGATGAATTGATGAATTGGGAATGGAAAACGCAGAACAGAATTCTGCAGAAATTTTTCTGGTTTTCCCAGGTCATACGCGTATGGGGCATGTCCATACGCGTATGAACCTTGGCGTTACGCGTATGGGGGAGGTCATTACGCGTATGGGTTTTTCAACGTGGAAATTGGAAAAATGAGCTTCTGCCCGTACGCGTATGACATGTGCCCGTACGCGTATGGCCAGAGGAATGGTAAAAATGAGATTTTTCGAAAATGTGTTTTCGTTTCCGTCCGTAACTTTTGTTCCGATTATCCGATTTTTGTGTTCTTGGTATCGTTGTGAAGCTATTGAGCTGTACTATATGATTATGATGATTTGGAAATTGTTAGCCGATTAAATAAGTCGGAAAAGTTGGGAATAGTGCTATTTAGCGACTTTTGCCGTTTTGCATGTATGTTTGACTGTGAATCATACAATAGTGCATTGATGTGAATGTATATAGATTGTATGTGATTGTATGAGATGAATGCATGTATATATTGTAAATATGTATGCATTTCAAGAATGTCTTGAGTCATTATCTTGTGTAGCATAATGATGTGCATTCTTGTGCTGAGGGATTCCAATGAGAATCCGCCATAACATCGTGAGCCTCTCTTGGTGGAGGTGTGAGCGATAGGGTCGTGAGCCTCTCTTGGTGGAGGTGTGAGCGATAGGGTCGTGAGCCTCTCTTGGTGGAGGTGTGAGCGATAGGGTCGTGAGCCTCTCTTGGTGGAGGTGTGAGCGATAGGGTCGTGAGCCTCTCTTGGTGGAGGTGTGAGCGATAGGGTCGTGAGCCTCTCTTGGTGGAGGTGTGAGCGATAGGGTCGTGAGCCTCTCTTGGTGGAGGTGTGAGCGATAGGATCGTGAGCCTCTCTTGGTGGAGGTGTGAACGATAGGATCGTGAGCCTCTCTTGGTGGAGGTGTGAGCGATCGGGTCGTGAGCCTCTCTCGGTGGAGGTGTGAGCGATCCATAAACACTGTGAGCCTCTCTTGGTGGAGGTGTGAGCGGTGGGTGAACATCGTAGGCCCGACGGGGAGTTACTTTGGTAACGAGCGATGGTTCTAGCAGAAGTTCCTGAGTGAACTTGAGAGGATTGAGTCGGTACCCGCATTGCATCTGCATAGAGTCGTGAGTCGGTCTCTATGATTTGCATTTATCATCTTTATAATGATGAATTGGTGAATAAACACAAATGTGTATGTTTATGAGGAATGATTGTGAATTGTGGAGGTATGCATGATTAATATGCGTGGTTGATATATATAGATATACATTGTAATGTATATGGGTGAATTGTGATGAATGGTAATGAATTATGATGAATGTGGTGAGAATATGAAATAGGTATGTTTATATGTATATATATATATATATATATAATTTTATGCATTGTTATTATGATAATATTTCTCACCCTTCTGCTGTTTTATAACGCTCTATGAGGCGTTGCAGATTAGGTTGCTGGAGGTATTCTTTTTGTGAAGCGAGTCTTCATTCTTTTTGTCGGTTGGCTCTGATATGTAGCACCGGGTAGCTTGGATGTACATTATTCTTTTGTGATACATTTGCATATGTATCTTGTTGATAAATGTTTATGTAAACATGAATTGTGTTGATGGAGGATACATGAGTATATGTATATATGTTTGAATGTGGTTCAATGTTTAGATTTTTCCGCTTTTATTCTAAATATTGAAATGTGGGTGAAAGGACAAAGTTCCTCTGTATGCAAAGTTACCCCACTGTTGCATATCAATATTTGAGCAGGTGTTGTATGTTTTAATTTTGCGTTTGATGTGACATGCCTCTTTTATGCCATGTTTTAATCGTACTCTGGCGAAATTTTTAATATGTGCATAAATGATTTATGTGATTATTTGGGGGTATAGAAAGGGGGTGTTACATTAAGTGGTATCAGAGCCAGAGTTGAGTCAGTTGTGTCTGTCTTGTTGTTGTGTTGGTTGAACTGTTGTTTAACTTTGTTGTCGTTTTTGGGCATAATCAGAATATGGCTGGTAGGAACGACAATGCGATGGCTGCTGCTTTGGAAGCAATGGCTAGGGCGGTGCAAGGTGCGCCGAACGTGAATGCTAATGATGAGTTCAGGAAGAATCAACCACCGGTTTTCAAAGGAAGATTTGATCCCGATGGTGCTCAACTTTGGTTGAAAGAAATTGAAAGAATCTTCAGAGTTATGGATTGTGTGGAGGAGAATAAAGTGAGGCTTGGATCTCACATGCTGAAGGAAGAAGCCGACGATTGGTGGGTCAGTATGCGACAAGTTCTTGAGGTAGATGATGAGGAAGTAACTTGGGATTTATTTCGTACTGAATTCTTGAGGAAGTATTACCCTGAAAGTGTGAAAGGGAAGAAGGAGATGGAATTTCTTGAACTGAAACAAGGTAGTATGTCGGTGGTGGACTATACTGCTAAATTTGTAGAGTTGGTTCAATTCCATCCTCATTATGCTGCGATTACTGCTGAGTTCTCAAAGTGTATTAAATATGAGAATGGTTTACGTCCCGAGATTAAGCAAGCTGTGGGATATCAAAGGATAAGAAGGTTTGCGGATTTGACAGAATGCTGTAGAATCTTCGAGGAAGATAGTAAGGCTCGTTCTACACATTACAAAAGTTTGAATGAGAGGAAGGGAAAGCAACAAGCTCGAAGTGGACCTTATGTGACACCCGCTGATAAGGGCAAGCATAGGGGAAACTTTGATAGGAGATCTGGAGGAGGTTCTGGTCCCATTAAGTGTTACAAGTGTGGTGAGATGGGTCATAAATCATTTGAGTGTGGGAAGACAGTGGTGAAATGTTCTAACTGTGGAGGCCTTGGGCATGCTACTACAGATTGTAGAAGGAATGTGGTGAAGTGCTATAACTGTGGGGAAATTGGTCACATTAGCCCAAAGTGTCCGAATCCGAAGAAAGCTCCATCCGGAGGGAAGGTATTCTCTCTGGCAGGAACTCAGACTTCCAATGAGGACCGTCTGATTAAAGGTACTTGCTTTATTAATAGTACACCTTTAGTTGCCATTATTGATACTGGAGCGACTCATTCATTTATTTCGTCTGAGTGCGCGAAGCGTTTAAATCTTGTGTTGTCTCTGATGGATGGTAAGATGGTTATTGATACTCCAGCAATGGGGTCAGTAACTACTTCTTTGGTTTGTTTGATGTGTCCTTTGACCATTTATGGAAAAGACTTTGTCATGGATCTAGTGTGTTTGCCGTTGGAAGGATTGGACGTGGTCTTGGGTATGAATTGGTTGCAATTTAACCGAGTTCATGTAGATTGTTATCATAAGTTAGTGAGGTTTCCTTCTTTGGAAGATGGTGAATTTGAGAGTTTCATATCCACTAAAGAGTTGAAGAAACTTTTAGCGGACGAAGCTCAATTATTTGGTTTGTTTGCATCATTTTCGGTAGAAAGTAAAGTTTCACTTGATGTGTTCCCAGTGGTGTGTGAATTTCCAGAAGTGTTTCCGGAAGACATTACGGATGTACCGCCGGAAAGAGAAGTTGAATTTTCTATTGATCTAGTTCCGGGTACTAGACCGATTTCGATGGCACCGTACCGTATGTCGGCATCGGAATTGGTAGAATTGAAAAAGCAATTGAATGACTTGTTGGACAAGAAATTTGTAAGACCAAGTGTTTCTCCTTGGGGTGCTCCGGTATTGTTAGTAAAGAAGAAAGACGGGAGTATGCGGTTATGCATTGATTATCGACAGTTGAACAAGGTGACAATTAAGAACAAGTATCCGCTTCCAAGGATCGATGACTTGATGGACCAATTGGTTGGTGCGAATGTTTTTAGTAAGATTGATTTGAGATCGGGATATCACCAGATTCGTGTGAAAGGAGAGGATATTCAAAAGACGGCATTTAGGACACGGTATGGTCATTACGAATATTCCGTGATGCCATTCGGGGTTTCTAATGCGCCGGGTGTATTTATGGAATACATGAATCGTATTTTTCATGAACAGTTGGATCGTTTTGTGGTTGTGTTCATTGATGATATTTTGATTTACTCTAAGTCTCAAGAGGAGCATGAAGAGCATTTGAGGATTGTGTTGCAAATTTTGAAAGAGAAACAATTGTATGCTAAGTTGTCAAAATGTGAGTTTTGGTTGTCGGAAGTAAGTTTTCTTGGACATATTATTTCCGGTAGTGGTATTAGTGTCAATCCATCCAAGATTGATGCGGTGATGCAATGGGAAGCTCCTAGGTCGGTTACGGAGATTCGAAGCTTTTTAGGCTTGGCGGGTTACTATCGGAGGTTTATTGAGGGATTTTCAAAGTTGGCACTTCCGTTAACGCAATTGACTTGTAAAGGAAAGGCTTTCATTTGGGATATTCATTGTGAAGAGAGTTTCAATGAGTTAAAGAGAAGATTGACAACGACTCCGATCTTGATTTTGCCTAATCCTAATGAACCATTTGTTGTATATTGTGATGCTTCATTGACTGGTTTGGGTGGTGTTTTGATGCAAGATGGAAAAGTTGTGGCATATGCTTCTAGACAATTGAGAGTGCATGAAAAGAATTATCCTACACATGACTTGGAGTTAGCGGCCGTGGTGTTTGTTTTGAAAATATGGAGGCATTATCTTTATGGTGCGAGATTTGAAGTTTTTAGTGATCACAAAAGCTTGAAATATTTATTTGATCAAAAAGAATTGAACATGAGACAAAGGAGGTGGCTAGAACTTTTGAAGGATTATGATTTTGGTTTGAATTACCATCCGGGTAAGGCAAATGTGGTGGCCGATGCCTTAAGTCGGAAATCGTTACATATGTCCGCGTTGATGATGAGAGAATGGGAACTTTTGGAGAGTTTTAGAGATTTGAGTTTGGTTTGTGAAATGACGCCGAAAAGTGTGAGACTTGGTATGCTACATGTTACAAATGATTTTCTTGCAACGGTAGGTGAAAAGCAAAAGTTGGACTTGAAATTCGTTGATTTGATGTTGAATGAGAATGAGGATTTCAAAGTTGATAATTATGGAATTTTGAGATTTCGTGGTCGTATTTGTATTCCCGATGATGTGGAGTTGAAAAAGATGATATTGGAAAAGGGGCACCGAAGTAACTTGAGTATTCATCCGGGAGCGAACAAAATGTATCAAGATTTGAAGAAGATTTTCTGGTGGTCTGGTTTGAAAAGAGATGTGGCTCAGTTTGTGTATGCATGTTTGACTTGTCAGAAGTCTAAGGTGGAACATCAAAAACCGAGTGGATTTATGCAACCGTTGGATATTCCGGAATGGAAGTGGGATAGTATATCGATGGATTTTGTTACGGGATTGCCGAATACGCAAAGAGGTCATAATGCTATTTGGGTAATTGTTGATAGGCTTACTAAATCTGCTCACTTTATTCCGATTGATATTAGTTATCCTTTGGAGAAGTTAGCCGATATTTATATTCTTGTGGTGGTGAAGTTACATGGAGTTCCTAAGAGTATTGTATCAGATAGAGATCCTAGATTCACATCAAGGTTTTGGGAGAGTTTGCAAAAGGCTTTGGGTTCTAAGCTAAGATTGAGTTCGGCTTATCATCCACAAACGGATGGTCAAACCGAGAGGACGATTCAATCGTTGGAGGATTGATTGCGTGCTTGTGTGCTCGAGAAAGGTGGTGCTTGGGATGATTATTTGGCGTTGATTGAATTCACTTACAATAACAGTTTTCATTCGAGTATAAGTATGGCACCATTCGAGGCTTTGTATGGTCGGAGATGTCGAACACCTTTGTGTTGGCATGAAACCGGCGAGAGGACGATAGTTGGACCGGAAATGGTACAACAAACGACGGGGAAAGTGAAGTTTATTCTGGAGAAGATGAAAGCTTCTCAAAGTAGACAAAAGAGCTATCATGACAAGAGAAGGAAAGATCTTGAGTTTCAAGAAGGCGACCATGTGTTTTTGAGGGTTACACCGGTTACGGGTGTGGGTCGTGCTTTGAAGTCGAAGAAGTTGACTTCTCGTTTTATTGGTCCGTATCAGATTACTTCGCGAGTTGGTGTGGTGGCTTACCGTGTGGCGTTGCCTCCGAACCTTTCGAATTTGCATGATGTATTCCATGTTTCGCAACTTCGGAAGTATGTTCCGGATCCGTCGCATGTTATTCCTATGGACGAAGTAGAAGTAAGAGATAATCTTACGGTGGAAGCTTTACCGGTTAGGATTTTGGACCGCGAAGTTAAGAAGCTAAGAGGCAAGGATATTGCGCTTGTGAAAGTAGCGTGGGGAGGCGCTGCGAAAGGCAATATGACTTGGGAATTAGAGAGTGGGATGCGAGAGTCGTATCCGGAGTTGTTTGAATCAGGTATTATTTTCGAGGACGAAAATTTCTAAAGTGGGGGAGAGTTGTAACGCCCCGATTTTAATTATTTCCCAATTATGTTGAGTCTTTTATTTTAATTGGGTGATAAATTATTTTAATTGTGAATTTGGTGTGTCAAATGTTATTTTACCGTTTTGAGAGTTTTCGGGGAAATTAGAATGAAGGACATTTTAGACTTTTCACAATTTATGATAAGTTATAATTTAGAGGAAATAGAATTTTGTGAGAAAAATGAATTAATTGAATTTAGTGGAAATAGAAAGAAAAGAAATAGAAAAGAGAGAAATTAGATAGAAAAGAGAAATAGAGAGAAATAGAGAAAGATAGAAAGAAAAAGAGGAGAAAGAAAAAGGAAGAAGAGAAAAGAGGAGAAAAGTTGGGAAAGCTAGCAAAATCACCAAGAACAATCAATTAGCGAGTTTGGAATCCGGGTAAGGGTGTGAAACATTATTATCTTATCAATGTATGTGATTATGTATGAATTGTTGTTGTTGTTGATGAATTTTGTGAGTTTTAGGGTATAACCCATTTTTGAGAAATTGATTGGAAAATGATATAAATGTGTCCAAACTTGTGTTGATTGTGTTCTTGTTGATCTATACATGTTTAATATGTATTGTTGCACTTCCAAATGTTGTTTTTCTGAGTTTTAGGTGATGAATTGATGAATTGGGAATGGAAAACGCAGAACAGAATTCTGCAGAAATTTTTCTGGTTTTCCCAGGTCATACGCGTATGGGGCATGTCCATACGCGTATGAACCTTGGCGTTACGCGTATGGGGGAGGTCATTACGCGTATGGGTTTTTCAACGTGGAAATTGGAAAAATGAGCTTCTGCCCGTACGCGTATGACATGTGCCCGTACGCGTATGGCCAGAGGAATGGTAAAAATGAGATTTTTCGAAAATGTGTTTTCGTTTCCGTCCGTAACTTTTGTTCCGATTATCCGATTTTTGTGTTCTTGGTATCGTTGTGAAGCTATTGAGCTGTACTATATGATTATGATGATTTGGAAATTGTTAGCCGATTAAATAAGTCGGAAAAGTCAGGAATAGTGCTATTTAGCGACTTTTGCCGTTTTGCATGTATGTTTGACTGTGAATCATACAATAGTGCATTGATGTGAATGTATATAGATTGTATGTGATTGTATGAGATGAATGCATGTATATATTGTAAATATGTATGCATTTCAAGAATGTCTTGAGTCATTATCTTGTGTAGCATAATGATGTGCATTCTTGTGCTGAGGGATTCCAATGAGAATCTGCCATAACATCGTGAGCCTCTCTTGGTGGAGGTGTGAGCGATAGGGTCGTGAGCCTCTCTTGGTGGAGGTGTGAGCGATAGGGTCGTGAGCCTCTCTTGGTGGAGGTGTGAGCGATAGGGTCGTGAGCCTCTCTTGGTGGAGGTGTGAGCGATAGGGTCGTGAGCCTCTCTTGGTGGAGGTGTGAGCGATAGGGTCGTGAGCCTCTCTTGGTGGAGGTGTGAGCGATAGGGTCGTGAGCCTCTCTTGGTGGAGGTGTGAGCGATAGGATCGTGAGCCTCTCTTGGTGGAGGTGTGAGCGATAGGATCGTGAGCCTCTCTTGGTGGAGGTGTGAGCGATCGGGTCGTGAGCTTCTCTCGGTGGAGGTGTGAGCGATCCATAAACACTGTGAGCCTCTCTTGGTGGAGGTGTGAGCGGTGGGTGAACATCGTAGGCCCGACGGGGAGTTACTTTGGTAACGAGCGATGGTTCCAGCAGAAGTTCCTGAGTGAACTTGAGAGGATTGAGTCGGTACCCGCATTGCATCTGCATAGAGTCGTGAGTCGGTCTCTATGATTTGCATTTATTATCTTTATAATGATGAATTGGTGAATAAACACAAATGTGTATGTTTATGAGGAATGATTGTGAATTGTGGAGGTATGCATGATTAATATGCCTGGTTGATATATATATATATACATTGTAATGTATATGGGTGAATTGTGTTGAATGGTAATGAATTATGATGAATGTGGTGAGAATATGAAATAGGTGTGTTTATATGTATATATATATATATATAATTTTATGCATTGTTATTATGATAATATTTCTCACCCTTCTGCTGTTTTATAACGCTCTATGAGGCGTTGCAGATTAGGTTGCTGGAGGTATTCTTTTTGTGAAGCGAGTCTTCATTCTTTTGGTCGGTTGGCTCTGATATGTAGCACCGGGTAGCTAGGATGTACATTATTCTTTTGTGATACATTTGCATATGTATCTTGTTGATAAATGTTTATGTAAACATGAATTGTGTTGATGGAGGATACATGAGTATATGTATATATGTTTGAATGTGGTTCAATGTTTAGATTTTTCCGCTTTTATTCTAAATATTGAAATGTGGGTGAAAGGACAAAGTTCCTCTGTATGCAAAGTTACCCCACTGTTGCATATCAATATTTGAGCAGGTGTTGTATGTTTTAATTTTGCGTTTGATGTGACATGCCTCTTTTATGCCATGTTTTAATCGTACTCTGGAGAAATTTTTAATATGTGCATAAATGATTTATGTGATTATTTGGGGGTATAGAAAGGGGGTGTTACAGAGGCACTGGGTGAAGGAAACCTCCACTGTGAAAGAAGTTTTGAATGGGACGAAGACTTTCGTCGTTAGCAGCTGTCTGGGTACAGGTTGCAAAAAAACTAAGACCCTTCTTTGTTTTATTGTCTATAGGAACGACAAGCTATCCCCATCCTGTTGTATTGGCACTCTCGACCGCTTTAATAGCATCTTTGTATGAGGAAATCGAAGTTCCTCCTTCTGATTGATCGCCACTGTGTAACGAAAGTGTTTGGAACTGGGTTCTGATTATCCCTTCTAGGGGTGGCAAAACGGGCCGGGGCCCGCCACCCGCCAAAAAATAGCGGGTTGGGCATGGATTTTGGGTCCGTCTACCCATTTCGCCCGCCCCGGCAAACCAAAAAACCCCGCGGGCGGAATACATAATGGGGTGGGGTTGGCCCGCCAGCCCGCTAAAAAAAAAAAAAAAAACTACTTATATTAGAAATATCTATGGCCCATTTTGAAAGAAAAAAAAGTATATGTTATGGCCCAATAATTTATTTGACCTTGTTTTCTCTCACTCTTCACATTCACTTCAGTATTCTTATCCCTTCTCCTGAAACCATGCGCATGAACTAAGGGAGTAATATTAATCATAAGTGGTAGCATATATATATATATATATATATATATATATATATATATATATATATATATATATGTGTGCCTTAAAGAAAAAAAAATATATATTATACTCTATGAATTGATTAGGTGCAGACTACCTTCTTTCAAATCATGCGCATAGGATATATGTGGTGTGTGTCATACCCCAAATTTTGACCACTTAGATTTCCCATCATTGGGCAAATCATCAGTCTCCCCAAAGATGGGTGAGCATTCACTACAGTCAAAATTAGGGTTTCAAGCCCTCTTTGAGTTCTTAGACAAAGGATCAATCAAGGAATGACATGATCTTCAACTTGTCTAAATTCTCAAACATTCACAATAGATCAAAAAGGACTCCCACTTCAAGGATTAAGCACAAGGTTGCTCCCTTCTAGGTGGATCAAGCCTCAAGATCGCCAGTATCACCAAATTAGGGTTTTGGTCAACCAGGGCCTCCAGAGGGAAAATTCTCATCTGGGCATGAGCCAATGATCCAAAACATAACCTAATATACTTCAGGGAACCTCATGAACCCAACCATCAAGTCAATTTTGCCTCAAGGGATGCATGCATCAAAAATCAAGAATTAGGGTTTCTTGACCTAATTCACCCCTAAGTTGACTTTTGGGACAAATCATGAACCAAGACCTCAAGAGAGGGTTTGAGGGTCTCAATTGACCTATGTTAATCCATTTGGAACAATGGATTAATCCAAGAAGCTTGAGCAACAAGTTTCAATTTCATCTGCACCCCAGTTAGGGTTTCGCGGGAAAAGTCAACTGTAACTTTGACTTTTGACCAGGACATGCTCCCAAGCCTTAAGACATGCCTCAATATACCCTATGACACCCATGGAACATGTCCATCAAGTTTGATTTAGGTCAAGGACATGATTTCCTGAGGAATTGCACAGTTTGGAATTCATCTGATAAAAAGTCAACTGTGCACAAAAGTCAACTGTGACTTTTTGAGATTTTTCACCAAAATGGATTTTTAACCCTAAAATGATGTTTATGTATGATTTGAATCATCATTCATCAAGAAAAATCAAGAAAAGTTGGATAACTTGTAAAAGGAGTAACCATAAAACTTAGAAATTTTTCTAAGTTATGGAAAAAGTACCACTAATGCACCAACTTTGGAGGACCATAACTCCTAAACCACAAGGCCATTGTGCCCCATTCAAAGCCTGATTTGTAGGTCACATTACCCTCTACAAAAACTTCATATAGAGTTATTTCCAAATTTTTCATGGATTTTGAGTTATGGAGTGATCAAAATCAAGAAAAGTCACTTTGTTTCAACACTTAGTGAAAATTTCACCAAGACAGAATCTGCCTCACTTTTTGCCAAATGTAGAGGGATTTTTCACTTGGATTCAAAAGAGATCAAAACCAAACATGTTCAAACAGTTGTTGTAGCATGTAAGGGCTTTCCAAAATGGCCAAGAACATTACCAAATTCCATTTGAGTCATGAGATATGACATTGGAAAGTGGCCTTGCTGAAATCTGTCAAAGGCAAGACAGAATTTGCAAATTGGCTCGATTTGCCAAAATCAGCCAATTTCAAATGCTCCTATGCACTTGGACACCTCAAGGGATTGAATCTAAAGGGGACAATCACTGAGCCAAGCCTCCAAAGTCTTTGGAACAAGAAATAGCATGTTAAACCTAGAAATGCCTAAAATAGGGACAAGACTCCAATTTTGGAATGGAGCATTTAATGGAAGCTCCAAGGTGGCATAGACTGAGCTCTTAGCAACTGAATTCAGTCAAGACTTATCCAAGACCAAGGGGACCAGCAGCCTGTGCCCTAACCTCTAGTCAATGGCTAGAGAAGACTTTAATTCTCATTGATCAACATTGGCCAAACCTACTTATCAGTTGCCATTCACTATTTATCCCAAAACAAACTTGCTCTACTATAAATAGAGCTCATTTGTGCTCAGTTTAAGCACACCAAAGCCATCAAATAGATGCTTTCCTCAAAATATCTTTCTCTTGGCAAAAATGCCTTCTTTAGCAAGGTAACTTTGGGTTTTTGAGTTTGAGAGCAATTCTGCACAAACCAATCACACACACACCTCATATACATCACATATGAGATGATCAAACACTTAAACAACAACTGGAACACTGATTTCTCAGAATCACCAGTCAATTGCTCAAGGTTTTAACCAAGGTGCAGTTGAGATGCCACAGATTGATCCAGCCAATTTCAATCAAGTCCAAGCACTCAAACACACTCCATAGGGTGTAGGGAAGCTGTTCAGATCATCACCACTCATCTGTAACACCTCCAAATCAAAAATCACCTTGCACTTGCTGCCACGGCCTAAAGGTGAGCATAAACTAGGTCATCTCTCAATCCATGCATATTTCCTCGCACAATACTTTTGCCATATGCTCATAATCATGTATGGAATGTTTCCCCTCAATCAATTGCATTGTTTGAATCGTGTATCAAAAATCCTAGCCTTCAAGCTGAAATTAGGGTTCTTGATGTTTCTTCATGATTATTTGTTATATGTTTAATTTAAATGAAATTAAAGGCCATAGACATGATCGTGAGGTTGAGACGAGTTGATTGGTATATGGATTGCATGATATGATCAAGTATTCCATGAGATTGGGGAGAATTTGAAAATCTGCAGAAACAGAGGGAGGGCGCGTGTTCTTGCCCTTGTTCTTGGCGCCATTTTCAAATATTTGAATATTTGAATTTTGTGATTTTATTTAATTGATTCAAAAATTAATTTCTCTCTGAGTTTTAATGATTTTGAGTTGATTCTTTTTGAAATAATTCACAAAAATGATAAAATATTTTATTTTGTCAAAAAAATCCCAAAAATATTATTTATTTTGTATAATTAATATTTTTGTAAAGAATTAATATTTTAAGTGTTTTTAACATTTGAAATATTTTTTCCATCTTGATTTTGCAACTTCTAATGCTTTCTAATTATTTTGTAGGTCAATACTTAATTTTTGAAGCATTAATCCAAGATCACAATTTGTTTTTCATATGGAAAACAATTTTGATCATTTTTAATTGAATTTTTATTCAATTAAATACACTTTTGAAAACAAATTAGGGTTTTGGATTAATTCATCCCTCATAAATCATTTTCAAAACTTTTTGGGCCTCTTGAGAGAGTGTAAGACCCAACCCACTTGTACAGAAACATTTTGGGCCTCATTCGTTGTATAAATCCCTCTGTACATTTTCAAATAAACGACGCGATCGTCGCCTTTTGAAAAATAACCATCTGGGTCTACCCTCGTGTAGTAAGACGCATTTCTTTTCTTAAAATAACTTTGGGCCTCTATTAGAGTGTAAGACCCAACCCCCTTTTAACCAAAACATTTTGGGCCTCACTTATTGTATAAGTCCCCTCGGCGTTCAAAGAAAACCTCGGCGCGATCGCCATTTTAAACGAAAAATCAATTGGGCCTACCCTCGTGTTATAAGCCCCACTCTTTTTCTTTAAACTTTTTGGGCCTCTTGAGAGAGTGTAAGACCCAACCCTTTGTACAGTAAACCATTTTGGGCCCCAGTCACTTGTATAAGTCCCTCTGTACAAATTCAACAGTAAAACCCTGGGCCTCTCCTTGAGCTGTAAGCCCCAAATCTTTCTTTTTCAAAGCACTTTCTCCTTTGATTTTGAATAGAATGTTGTTTTCATCTTTCTTTATTGAACAACTAACCAAACAGCATGGAAGCTCTACAACCGAGTAAGTGGTTATCGCTTTCATTTACTGCTTTATATATATATAACTGTATTGTGGGGCTGCTCACTGTAAGTCTCCTTTCATAAACTCATATCTACTGTGTAATAATAGTATAAATATTTAGAGTTTCCCCGGCAATTACGTCTAAAACTAGGTAAAGCCGTTTCGTTTATTCGTAGAAATAGACGCCTAGATCCCCAAAAGGAGCACCAGATACAGTCTTCTCTCAGGCTTTCCTCCTTAGGAATCGTCAAGAAATTCTATTCACCAGAGATGAATTATTCTCGGTGAAACTTCTCTTGAATTTCTTTAAACCTCCGAACTGTTCAAACCCTCTTTAAAAGCTAAAAGTTGCTGGATAGTAAACCTCGCACGTTTACCAGTGGTTTTATCTTTAAAAGAGTTGTCTTGAACTTTTCTTTGGTTTGGGACCCACGGGCTTCTTAAAAGCATCGGCCTCCTATTGGGTATCGTACAAGGACCCATGGGCTTTCTAAAAGCAACCCCACCTCTTCTTGGGCTTAGTACAAGGACCCTACGGCTTCTTAGAAGTATTCACATCCTCCTCTTAGGCTTCGTATAATGATCTCTTCCTCCGGGAATGATAGCCTCCTCTTGGGCTTAGTACAAGGACCCGTCGGCTTCTTAAAAGTTTCCCGCCTCCGTTGAGGCTTCGTATAACTTGTCCCGACGACCTCCTAGAGGTATAGGAACATAACCTAGTCATCTTAATAGAGCCGTCCTTTCTTAGAGTCTACTACTGTTTCTCAAAACATAGTACAATAGATGAAACTCTAGACTTGGACAGTCTACTTTCCTTTAGTCTCAAAGACATTCTCAAGTGACCCTCTTCGTTAAATAGGAAGGAAACCCGCAGACTCAGAGAGTGTCGATACCTTTCGGATTTCCCGCTTCCTTAAAGAACAGGATAACCCGAACCTTTGAAATCAAACCTATGAGTACAGTGTTACTCATATAAGAACTGATTTTCTCATCAGTACACTGGACCTCCACTTAACTGAGACAGCAGATAGCCTCCTCTTAGGCTTTGTATAATGATCCTTCTCCAACAGAAGTTAGCAGAATACAAGCTCTCTCCTTATCTTCAGGCAGAGCCATTACGGTCATAATCTTGGACCTTAACTAAGAAATCCTCTTTAAAAGTTAAAAGCCACTGGATAGTAAACCTCGCACGTTTACCAGTGGTTTTTGTCTTTAAAAGAGTTATCTCTCCTAATGGAAAGGAGATGATAAATCCCCAGCAAAGATGCTGGAAGACCATACAAGCAAAACACTCTGGTCCCCACAAAGTTAGCCTCCTCTTAGGCTTTGTATAATGATTTCCCTAGCGGAAGACAGCCTCCTCTTGGGCTTTATACAATGATTCTCCCCAGTGGAGCTAACAATTTTTGCCTCCATCTCGGGCTTTATACGAGATACCAAAAGATTCCCCAATGGAATCAAACAGCTTTTAGCCTCTCTCTCGGGCTTTGTACGAGACACATAAAAGACTCCCTCGTTGAGTCAAACAAATTTCAGCCTTCATCTCGGGCTTCGTACGAGATACAAATTCCCCTAAAGCAGAGTCAAACTCTTTCAGCCTTCATCTCGGGCTTCGTACGAGATACAAAAAAACAAATAATCGCCTTCATCTCGGGCTTCATACGAGATACTAAAAGACTCCATCGTGGGGTCAAAATCTTTTTAGCCTCTCTCTCGGGCTTTGTACGAGACACCTTTTTTAGCCTCCTCTTAGGCTTTATATAATGATTTTCCTCAACACATATAGCCTCCTCTTAGGCTTTGTATAAGAAATCCCCGGTTGAGTCCAATCAACCTTTTAGCATCAAAGTTGTGCCTCGTTCACAGTACACAACCCCTTCACTTCATCTAATCGCTGTAAGCGGCAAGCCTCTGGATCATCTATATCCATGCCACTGTCCATCTTTTAGCATGAAAAATTCCTAAGGAAAGATAACATTGCTCTACACTGAGTTAAAGTCTTCTCCTTCAGGTCAAAACTACCCTACAAAGGAAATTATGGCATTGCTAGGATCAGCGTATCCCGGTTAAAGTAATTCTCCTTTATAACCAGTCACCCAACAGTTGTGACAGACAAACCCTTCTTTAGAGATGACAGATTCTCTCTAAAGTTTAGACCTTTTTAGCTTCATGTCTTGGGCTTTGAACAAGACACAAACAAACCTTTCAGCTTCATATCTTGGGGTTTGAACAAGATACAAATAGACTCTTCAGCTTCATATCTTGGGCTTTGAACAAGATACAAATAGACTCTTCAGCTTCATATCTTGGGCTTTGAACAAAATACAAATCACCTTCAGCTTCATATCTTGGGCTTTGAACAAGATACAAACCACCTTTTACGCTTCACGTCTTGGGCCTTGAACAAGACACCAAAAACCCCAATTTCTTCCCATAGATTAGGAGGAACTACGAACGCTCTGATTTCCCTGTTTCGGTAAACGGGAATACGTAGGCATAAGATCGAAAGAAAAGATCTTAGTGAGCGCAATCCACAAAAAACCCAAATCCCATATCAAAAGCAGTAATTCAAAACATCAGTCCTAACATCCTAATCCTTGTTCCTTGCCAGAAACCTTATGCCCTAGATGACCAGATCAAAATGACAGTATTGGCGAAATACGAATAACTAGTACAAGACTCCCCGAATCTTTGTAGCATCCGTAACTGAACAGACCGCTGTTCAAACTCAGTATGCAAGCAGGGTTAATTGGAGACATCTATTTCCCTTCCTTATTCAGCTCACAATAGGATAAAAAATGAATCGACCTGTAGTTTTCAAGAGCGATTGTGCTTCGCAACCACATCCAAAAATTACTCGCTATAGAAAAATGGCGACTCTGCTGGGGAGTCTCATTTTGCTTTAGGGCATCGCCCCCATTTTTCCAAAAACAGAAAAATGGCGACTCTGCTGGAGAGAAAGATTGACCTATGCTGGTCCATCTCTTAGGCAAAGTTCACATCTCATTCTGCCTTAGGGCATCATCCCCGTTTTCCACGGAAAATGGGAACTCGGCCGAAGAGAAAGATTGACCTATGCTGGTCCATCTCTTAGGCAGGGAACCACAGATTGGGGATTCCGCCGGGGAACCCATTTCTGTCAGGAACTTAAGATTCATAGCTTTATAGGTCTAGGATGATTAAGATAAATATATATACTGCTTTTCCTACTTGCTATACGTGTTTATTTTTCTACTAATGGGAATGCGTGTGATGCCGCATGTGGAAAGAATGAGTATACACCTAGGAAAAATCACCATTTTTTGTAGTGCGGTGGCTATCGGAAATGGCCGTTACGCGATAAACTACCCTCTTCTGAGATTTCGTTGAAAGGATACCACCTAGCACGGATCCCGGCCTGCTGGTGTTCTCAGGAATCAATGATTTTGAGTGACAGGTACAAAAAATCAGCCTAGTATAAACCTTTGGGGATGGGTAGAGCTTTGACTTCATGACAACGACCCTCTGACCCCATGTTTTTTCTATGTTTTTGTGTGCTGCATTCATGCATTCATCTAAAAAACATTAAAACATTCAAAAAACTTCTCTTCTAGTCTCTCTGTTTTTTTCAAATTAAACTAAGACTGTGATTGCAAATATCATAGAAGAAGATTACGCTAATGGATTTCGGTAGAAGGAGAACTCATGCGTACACCTTCATGGTTCCAAAACTAGAGGATTTGAGAAGGTTGGCAAAGATGATCACTAACCCTGAGGCTTTCAGAGCCAAGCACGGAGGTCTGCTACCACTGTTAAGAGTCCATGTGATTGAGGGAATCATGGATGCGCTCATTCAGTTTTACGATCCAGTTTATCACTGTTTCACATTCCCGGATTACCAGCTAGCACCAACGCTGGAGGAGTATGCTCATCTGATCGATCTACATATCACAGATCGAGCTCCATTTTCTGGACTGGAAGAAATTCCAAAGAATCAGACCATTGCAAGAGCAATTTATTTGGACGAGTCTGAGGTCATGACTCATCTAACCACTAAGGGTGGCATCCAAGGTTTGCCAGCCCAGTTCTTGACAAAGAAGGCCCTGTACTTCGCCAGCATAGGAAACGTGACTGCTTTTGAAAGCATCTTTGTCTTACTCACCTACGGGTTATTTTTGTTTCCCAACATCAATAACCTCGTCGATATTAACGCTATTAAGGTTTTTCTCATTGGAAACCCTGTGCCGACTTTGCTTGCGGATGCGTATCATTCTGTACACTTGGGTAATTTGTACAGTGGAGGGGAGATCCCATGCTGTGTACCTCTGCTCTACAAATGGTTCATCTCTCACTTGCCCAAGTCTACTGCTTTTTGGGATTGCAAGAGTGCCTTACGTTGGCCACAGAAAATCATGTCTCTTACCAACTCTGATATAGATTGGTGCAACAAGGGTCATGAGGGAATCAGAATCATTGATCTTTGTGGAAACTTCCCCAACATACCCCTTATAGGAACTAAGGGAGGAATCAACTATCATCCGGTATTGGTTCGTCGTCAATTTGGATTTCCGATGAGGCTCGTTCAGTAGAACGCTCATCTGGAAGGTCTTTTCTTCAAGGAAGGAGAAAACGACGGAGCACTGAAGTTAGAAATAGTGCAAGCTTGGAAGCACGTTCATAAGAAAGGACGAGAGTCTCTAGGGAAACCAAACTGTGTCTCGAGGGAGCCTTATCTCCATTGGGTACGAACTAGAGCTCTCAAGCTGAAAATGCCTTATCCTCGTTACGGAATTCTTCCACCGAGGGAATCTATCATGTACTTCATGACGGAAAATGAAAAGCTTCAGGTTACTCTCAACAAAGTTCAAAAGGAGAGGAGGTCTTGGAAGAACAAGTACCGCACCCTTGACGTAGAATGTATCAAAATACAGCGATTACTGAAAGAAAAGGATGCTCTGATTGAAATTTTGGAGCAGCATGCTGTA
Source organism: Lathyrus tuberosus (assembly GCA_022829125.1). Taxonomy (NCBI): domain Eukaryota; kingdom Viridiplantae; phylum Streptophyta; class Magnoliopsida; order Fabales; family Fabaceae; genus Lathyrus; species Lathyrus tuberosus. The sequence goes on along the minus strand of JALAZF010000295.1, from coordinate 3,900,049 downwards.
GAAAATCAAGATAACCAAAGGAATTTGCTCGCTCGTTTCACCTGGCAAAGGAATGACAACCCGACAACGGCCCAAGAGCCCCGGTCAAAGAAAAGGAAGATATCAGACTCAGCACCCGATTTCTCTTCAGAGAGGACTCGGGACCTATTAGTTTAAGTTTTTGTTTCTACACCTTGTAATCTACTGTATTTCCATTTCTGTAATCCTTTGGAATTCAATAAAAAGGGGTTTCCCCACCGTTTGATATTTGCAATCTAATTGTCGAAGTTTATTTTGATTAAACCTTAAAAACAATTAATATAATCATTGCATTCATCATTCTCACATCGCGTATTCTTCTTCCCTACGAATCTCACGTTTGTGTCTCGATTCTAGAGTCAAACTGTCTCATTCGTATAATACTCGGGCCAATCGTCAGAAAAAGATGGATGATCTTGAGGAAGAGAACAGAGAGTTGAAAGAAGAGATCAACGCTCTAAGAGAGGATATGAGAAAGCTTCAAAACGACATGCAAGCCATGGCAGAAGCTCAGTTACAAAAAACTGTGATCTCAGAGATCACCTCAACGCCCATAGTGGAAAGGTCTGATCCTAGGTATCAGATTCCGAAAGATCGTCCTTGGGGCATGCCTGTCAACTATATCCCGGACGGATATGTTCCGCCAATCACTGAAGATCAAGGAATCACAACAGCAGCCGCTGGTCCTGAAGGTTACAAACTTCGGGAATGCGAAGATGCCGAGGGCATACTAAAGACTCCTGAAGGTTATAAACTTCGGGGTACGCCAAGATTCAACATCGTAGTTACGGTTCCACCCCCTGTGGTGCACACTGTCCCGGAAGGACAGATTCCACCAACACCTGTTGGTAAGAGGGAAACTATGTTTGACCGAATGAAGGAATTCCAGGAACAGTTCTTGGAAATACAGAAGGAACTGCAAGCCATTCGCGGTCAGGATTTATTTGGAAAGGACGCCGCAGATCTCTGCTTGGTCCCCAATGTAAAAGTCCCGCACAAATTCCAAGTGCCCGGCTTTGAAAAGTACAAGGGTAACTCTTGCCCTCAGAGCCATCTGGTGATGTACGCCCGGCGCATGTCAGCTCAGACGGAGAATCAGGACCTACTGATTCACTATTTCCAGGATAGTTTAACCGGTGCCGCACTTAAATGGTACATGGGTTTAAACCGTGCCACGATCAGTACATTCAGAGATCTTGGTACTGCCTTTGTCCAACAATACAAATACAATTTGGACATGGCACACGACAGAGATCAACTCCGATCAATGTCGCAAAAGGACAAGGAAACCTTTAAGGAGTATGCTCAACGGTGGCGTGAAATTGCTGCCCAAATTTGTCCACCTCTTGAGGAAAAAGAGATGACAAAGATCTTCTTAAAGACCTTAAGCTCATTTTACTACGACCGAATGGTTGCCAGTGCACCCAGTGATTTCACCGAGATGGTCGGCATGGGTGTACGTCTTGAGGAAGCCATCCGAGAAGGACGTTTGGCAAAAGACACTGGATCGACGAGCGGTACTAAAAAATACGGTAGTGCTCTCCCTAAGAAAAAAGAGCAAGATATTAGGAATATCTCTCTCGGAAAGCAAAGGCGTCGTTATCAACCAGTAGCAGCTGTAACTCCTGCTATCGGTCCCACGCCTGTTCCTACGTATCAACCTCAGGTTGCGCAGAGCCAACCTGACCAGCAAAGGACACAACAGCCTCTTCAGGAGGCTCGTCCTCCATACAACAACCGTACAACACGACCATCAGGGTTTGATCCTATACCCATGTTGTACGCAGAACTATTTCCGTTACTACTGGCTAAGGGGCACATTCAGACTAAGTCTCCTCTTACAGTACCAGAAAATCCGCCTTTCTGGTTTAAGGTGGATGAAACATGCCCTTATCATCAAGGAGGTCCAGGGCATAACATAGAGACTTGTCTCAATTTCAAGTCCGACGTGCAAAAACTTGTTAGGAGCTGGCTCTTATCCTTCAAGGATTCGAATCCTAATGTTCTTACGAACCCGCTGCCTCAACATGAGAAAGCTGCAGTCAATCTGATTGAGAAAGAGACTAACAATGTCTATCAGATTCACGATGTATTCTTGTTAAAAACCAATATGGTCAAGATGCATCGTAGACAGAGTGGATATGGCCATGTGCCACCTCATAATTATCACCAATGTGATATCTACTCTAAAGACAACCAAGGATGTTCTGTGGTGCAATCAGCTCTGCAGGAACAAATGGATCTCGGGTGGATCCAAGAACACCGAGTTTGTGAAGTTAACATGGTCTACACGAATCCCAATATTGTTCAGAATCATAATATTCTAGCAATGAATGTCAACTTGGTGGCGATGCACTCAAGACAAAGCCAGCACTACGATCTTCCACGGCATGATTACCAGGCCTGTCCGATCTGCTCAACGAACAATCATGGATGCTCTTTCATACAAGAGGCCCTCCAGCGTCAAATGGATCTTGGATGGATTCAGGACTACCATGATAGGAATCCCTATCAAATCAACATGGTTCAAATCTTTGATATTCGCGTAATGAATACCAACCTGGTAGAGTTACATGCTGAGCAGGTCCGACTCGAATTCTTAATGTCACATGACTATCAAAGCTGTAAAGCGGGTTGTGAAAGCGATCGAGGTTGTACCTTTGTCCAGGAGGCACTTCAGCACTTGTTAAATCACTGGTGGATGCCAATTTACATGGATGAAGATACTCAGTAGATCAGTATCAATAACAGGAATCCTACTCGACGTCAGAATCAGGATGTCCGGTCCGTGGGAGCTAACTTGGGAAAGTTACATTGTATTCAAAGTGGGCGTGGCCAGGTGCCACCACACAACTATGACAGTTGTAACGTCTGTTCGAAAAGTAACCAAGGGTGTTACCTTGTGAGAGCAGCTCTTCAGGGTCAGGTGGATCGTGGAGAAATTCGCCCATATCCAGGTTCTGGACCTATCAACTGGATGCCAGATTACCTCGCTGATCAAGTTGAGGATGTTGTCACCATCTCTGGTCATCACCATACCAGGGATGTTTTTGCCATCGTCCCTCTACTTGACGAATCTAAGATTCCCAACCGGGAACGGATCGAGATTACTTATGATGGTCAGAAAAATCAGAAGGCTCCCGTAGTCATCTATCTACCGGGACCATTACCGTATGAATCAACTAAGGTCATCCCTTACAAATACGGTGCAACGACCATTGAAAATGGAAAGGAAATTCCATTACCCTCTGTCGTGAATATCGCAGACATCAGTCGAGTAACACGGAGTTGTAGAATCTTCAACCGAGGGGTTGGAGAACCTAACAAAGAAAAGGAACTTCAGACAGGAGCTCCCGATCCACCAGTCGGTCAATCCAGTGATCCCGACCTTTCAAAAAACAATGATGAGATGCTGAAGCTCATCCAGAAGAGTGAATACAACATTGTTGATCAACTGTTGCAGACTCCTTCAAAAATTTCGGTGTTATCACTGTTGCTCAGTTCAGAAGCGCACAGAGAGGCTCTACAGAAAGTCTTGGAGCAAGCCTTTGTGGAACAGGATGTAACAATCAGACAGTTCGATAACATTGTCTCTAACATCACTTCCTGCAATAATTTTGGATTTAGTGATGAGGAATTACCCGAAGAGGGTCGCCGTCATAACATGGCGCTTAATATTACAGTTAACTGCCAGGACGATGCTTTAGCCAGCGTACTGGTAGACACAGGGTCAGCCCTGAATGTTATGCCGAAGTCCACTTTGACACAATTATCATTCAAAGGCCCTCCGATGAGAACCAGAGAGGTCGTCGTCAAAGTATTCGACGGATCCAGAAAAGCAGTTATCGGCGAAGTTGATCTTCCCATAACTATTGGTCCTCACACTTTCCAAGTCACTTTCCAGGTCATGGACATCCGGGCAACGTACAGTTGTTTATTAGGAAGACCTTGGATACATCAGGCTGGAGCGGTTACTTCAACCCTCCACCAAAAGCTAAAGTTCGTCAAGAACGATCAACTTGTCACGGTTTGTGGGGAACAAGCCTTGCTTGTAAGCAGCTTGTCATCATCTGCTGATATAAAACCCGAGGAGGTTATTAGAACGCAGTTCCAAGCACTATCGATAAGCAAAGACAATCAGTTCAAAGGAGGAACCTCGATTTCCTCATACAAAGATGCTATCAAAGCGGTCGAGAGTACCGATACAAACGGATGGGGACAACCTGTCATTCCTATTGACAATAAAACAAAGAAGGGTCTTGGTTTTTCTGCAACCTGTACCCAGACAACTGTCAACAATGAAGGTATTCATCCCTTTCAAAACTTCTTCCACAGTGGAGGTTTCCTTCACCCGGTGTCTCAAGCAGTACATGCTATCAATGAGGAAGATCCCTCTGACACGGATGTAGAATGGAAGTCCTATCTTAACAAGGACGGTTATACGTATCAGGAAGAGGTACCTACGCCATTGTGCTATTCCTCACAGAGTCCAAGATTTATACCAAGGTCAGACGTCGGAATGGTATATGGAGATTGTGATCCAGAAGGATGCCGTGCTCCGCCAAATTCATTAGAGGAAGACACTCTGATGAAAGACGATTTTGACTACAACTTCTTCGGCCCAATGGATGGTCTGCCAATGTGGCAACCTTACCCAGGAAACTTGGGGCAAGAAAGTCAGCCGAGTAATGAAACTTCGCTGAGCATCAATGAACAGAATACCAGTGTCCCCACCATGTCATGGGATCAACACTCAGGTCATTCTGAAACTATTCAACATGAAGATGAATTCGCAACGTTCGCAGGACTTGAGTTCATCAACTATGCTTTTCCCGAGGTCAACGTCATTGAGAGAGATGACTCCTCCAGTTCGAAAGAAGTCTGGGACACCTTGGGACAACCGAGTGGAAAGTTCGACTATATGGTCAAGTACACCGCTCCCGAAAGCTCTCGTATTAGGCTCGAAGACATCCAATCAACTGGATGGGGAGATACAGCTGAGAGCACCACTACTTTGCAAAACGCAACAAAGGAATTCTCCTACGACAACTCTGCCTGGGAGACAGATTCCAATGATCCCGCTCCACCAGAAATCAGCGTTATTTCTGAAGACAAATCAAGAAAGGTGCTAGACTTTGTGATTCACCGAGGAGTTCGCCATCAATGGGTTACCGTCGAGGTTCCGAAGGTCGTTCGTCAGTCAAAGTAATTGCCATCTTTAACCTTTCACCCTGCCCCAGGTGAAACGGATGTTTTGATAGGGCTCGCTTTCTGTAAATTTTCCCTCTTCGTTTCGCCCAAAGCGACAGAGTTTTGTTTTATAGGGCCGTAGTTTCAAGAATTGACTTGTTCTTTAATAAAATAACGTCGTTCTGTAATTTCCGCATTAATTGCTGTTTTCTCTTTTTGCTTTTTCAGAAAATGGTAATCCTAAAAACCAATTCAATAATAAAAACAAGCAGTAAAATAAAACACTGCACACACTTGCATTTTCTCTATCTCTTCTAAACACGAATCATCACGTCATGCAGATTGCTTGTTTTAAACCCCGTTGAAACATACGATCCGATGCCTTCTCCCAACTTTGAGTTCCCGGTATTCGAGGCTGAAGAAGAACATGGCAACGAAATTCCAGAAGATATCTCCCGACTACTCAGACAGGAGGAAAGGTCCATTGAACCTCATAAAGAACCATTGGAAACGGTAAACTTGGGTTCAGAGCAAGAGAGAAAAGAAATCAGGATTGGGGAACTGCTCAGTCCGACTGCCAGAGAGGGTTTGATAAAGCTTCTCAAAGAATTTCCCGATGTATTCGCTTGGTCCTATCAGGATATGCCAGGGTTGGATACCAACATCGTGGAACATCACTTACCGTTGAGATCGGAATGTCCGCCAGTAAAGCAAAGGTTGAGACGCACTCAACCGGACATGGCCATCAAAATCAAAGAGGAGGTGCAAAAACAGATTGACGCGGGTTTCCTTGCTACATCTGAATATCCTCAATGGTTAGCCAACATTGTACCCGTTCCCAAAAAGGACAGAAAGGTCAGAATGTGTGTCGACTACAGAGACCTGAACAAGGCAAGTCCAAAGGACGACTTTCCTTTACCACACATTGACATGCTGGTAGACAGCACAACAAAGTTCAAGGTTTTCTCCTTCATGGATGGATTCTCGGGCTATAACCAGATCAAAATGGCGCCGAAAGACATGGAGAAAACTTCGTTCATTACCCCATGGGGTACCTTTTGTTACAAGGTAATGCCGTTCGGTTTGAAGAACGCCGGGGCAACCTATCAAAGGGCCATGACTACTCTGTTTCATGACATGATACACAAAGAAATCGAGGTATATGTCGATGATATGATTGTAAAATCAAAAACAGAGAGTGAGCACGTTTAACATCTGTCTAAATTGTTCGAACGTCTAAGAAAATTCAATCTCCGCTTAAATCCCAACAAGTGCACCTTCGGTGTCCGTTCAGGGAAACTACTAGGGTTCATCGTCAGCCAGAAAGGAATTGAAGTTGATCTTGACAAGGTCAAGGCCATTCAAGAAATGCCTTCTCCGAAAACTGAAAAACAAGTCAGAGGATTCCTGGGAAGTTTGAACTACATCTCCAGATTCATATTCCTTATGACCGCGACGTGTGCGCCGATTTTCAAATTACTCAAAAAGAACCAGGATTGTGTTTGGTCAGAAGATTGCCCAACCGCCTTCAACAGTATCAAGGAATATTTGTTGAATCCTCATTTTCTATCACCTCCAGTGGAAGGAAGACCACTGATCATTTACCTCACAGTCCTAGAGGACTCGATGGGATGTGTACTTGGCCAACAAGACGAAACCAAAAGGAAAGAGTCTGCCATTTACTATCTGAGCAAGAAATTCACCGATTGTGAAACTCGGTACACGATGCTCGAGAAAACTTGCTGCGCTTTGGCTTGGGCAGCCAAACGTCTTCGCTAGTACATGATTCGTCATACTACTTGGTTAATCTCAGAAATGGATCCAATCAAGTACGTTTTCGAGAAACCTGCTCTCACGGGAAGAATTGCCCGTTGGCAGATGCTGTTATCAGAATATGACATAGAGTATCACGCTCAAAAGGCCGTTAAGGGAAGTATTTTAGCCGGTCATTTGGCTCATCAACCGATTGACGATCAAGAATCAATCGGGTTTGACTTCCCAGGCGAAGATGTCATGTATCTAAAAATGAAAGATTGCGATGAACCGCTACCCAGTGAAGGGCCAGAACCAGGTTCCCAATGGGGACTTATCTTTGACGGAGCAGTTAATCATTATGGGAACGGAATTGGGGCAATCATTGTTACCCCTCAGGGTACCCACATTCCTTTCACTTCTCGACTTACGTTCAAGTGTACGAACAACGAGGCCGAATACGAAGCTTGTATTCTGGGTCTCGAAGAAGCAATTGATTTAAGGATCAAGAACTTGGACGTATACGGCGACTCAGCCTTGGTTATCAATCAGATAAAAGGAGACTGGAACACATACCAATCAGGATTGATTCCTTACAAAGACTATGCAAGAAGGTTGTTACCTTTCTTCAACAGAGTTGAGTTTCATCACATCCCTCGTGGTGAGAATCACATGGCTGATGCTTTAGCCACTATCACTTCCATGATTAGTGTAGGTCAATGGAATGACATACCTAAGATCGACATAATGCGCCTTGAAAGGCCCGCTTACGTCTTCACGATTGAAGCAGTCATAGACGACAAACCTTGGTATCACGATATCAAATGCTTGCTTCAGAAACTGGAGTACCCACCTGGGGCATCAAGAAAAGACAGAAAGACCCTCAGAAGATTGGCTGGAAACTTCTTCCTGAGCGGTGACACTCTCTATATGAGAAATTTTGACATGGTCTTGCTCCGATGCGTCGACAGACCAGAAGCAGACATACTCATGAAAGAAATTCATGAAGGATCCTTTGGCACTCATGCCAACGGACACGCAATGGCGAGAAAAATTCTAAGAGCAGGGTACTACTGGTTGACCATGGAATCCGACTGCTACAAGTACATAAGGAGGTGTCACAAGTGTCAGAAATACTCCAACAAAATTCATGTACCACCATCACATCTCAAAGTTCTTTCTTCCCCCATGGCCTTTTTCTATATGGGGAATCGACATGATTGGCATGATTGAGCCTAAGGCTTCAAACGGACATCGGTTCATTCTAGTAGCCATTGACTACTTCACCAAGTGGGTCGAAGCGGTGTCATTCGCCAATGTAACCCGACAAGTGGTGGTCCGATTTATCAAAAACAATATCATCTGCCGTTATGGCGTTCCAAGCGAGATCATTACTGATAATGGATCTAACTTGAACAATAAGATGATGAAGGAGTTGTGTGCAGAGTTCAAGATCGAACACCATAACTCATCTCCCTACCGTCCCAAGATGAACGGAGCGGTAGAAGCGGCCAATAAGAACATCAAGAAGATCGTTCAAAAGATGGTTGTAACCTACAAAGACTAGCACGAGATGCTACCCTTTGCGCTTCACGGTTATCGTACATCCGTCCGCACTTCAACAGGGGCTACCCCTTTCTCTCTAGTGTATGGCATGGAAGCAGTGCTCCCCATAGAAGTAGAGATCCCATCAATCCGTGTGCTGATGGAAGTTAAGCTTACCGAAGCTGAATGGTGTCAAAGTCGACACGACGAACTGAATCTGATTGAAGAGAAGCGAATCATGGCACTATGCCACGGTCAGTTGTATCAACAAAGAATGAAGAGGGCGTTCGACAAAAAGGTCCAACCTCGTGTCTTCAGAAAAGGAGACCACGTGCTCCAGAAGATACAATCATTTCTCACTGATTCTCGGGGCAAATGGACCCCAATCTATGATGGCCCTTATGTGGTCACGAAAGCTTTCTCTGGCGGCGCCTTGAGACTTACAACCATGGACGGAGAGGAATTTGCCTACCCCACAAATGTTGATGTAGTCAAGAAATACTTCGCCCAAACTAAAAAAAAAAACGTCTTGGTGGATTGAAAACCCGAAAGGGCGGTCCGGGCAAAAGTTAGAGACATGAAAAAAATCATCCCGGTGGATTGGAAACATCAAAAGTACAATCCAGGCAAAAATTAGGGATAATGGCAAGTAACTACGTCTGGTCAGGTTAAATTCCCAGCAGCAGTCGTACTTTCCATCAGAAAAACTCCAGTCAAGGTCATCTTCGACAGAAGCTCAGGATGCCTCAAATTCAAAGTTGGTAGAAGGATAGTGGTCGTTATGTTTCAACGTAGCCCTTTTCCTTTGTTAATTACCATTTTTAAACTTTGTATATACTCTTTGGAATCACGCGTTTGGCTGATCTCCATCTTATCAATAAAATTTGAGCCTTTGTGCTTTTGTTTGTAATTCTCATTTGTTTTAGCTTTACAGAACGACGTTGTTAACATAACTAACGATTCTTGAAATAAAACAAAAATGAATTTACTTGTTAAAACTTTTTCTGCTTTTAAAATAAAGTTGGCAATTTCTTTTGACTGTTGAACATCAAAAGAGCATCAACTGCTTCTCCAAGAGTAAGCGAACTTCAAAGTGCAGAATCAAAGTACTCATTCTAGGCCCGGTACGCCTGAATAAAGGATCAACTGTGTCAGAGACCTTGTTTCATCTGACACACCTCGGCCGAGTTCTCATCTCTTAAGTCCGACCAACATAGTTCCCCGCAGGGACTATCTATCCTAAGCAAGGTGGAATTGCTATCTTGAACCAGTGGTACTTCTTCGTTCCCAGCAGTGGCCGAGTATCCAGTCATGTTCATCTTTTAGTTTGTATGTCGCGTCAGTTTTGTCAGCATAAACATACATACATCATGCATTATTGATTTGCATTCACATTTCATATTGCATCACTATCACTTGAGTCAATCTTATCCTGCCGTGATAACCGTCCTCTCAATCGAGTTTGCCAGTTCTTGCCTCGTCAGGAAGTATTATGGCCGATCAAACTCGTCTCCAGTGTATCTTTAGATCAGAGTCGGCAATCGACCACTTTGATAATTTGAACCTCTGAAAAGCCAGAGAAGCGTTCAACAGATGTCACTCATCGCCATCGAAGATGATATCCTTGCTTTCCCGGATTAAGGAAAATCCACAGAGAAAGCCTCCTAAGCAGAGATTTGGACGTACAGTTGCCATTCTCCAAAAAACCGATGATGAAAAGGTCATCAGCACCTCAAAATTGGACCCCATCATATGGCATTTCTCCGGGAAGATCCCGAGAAAAGTATGATGTAAGATCCCAAGCGACAGCAGTCTCTCAAGAGAGCTGCTTTCCCCCCAGTAAAAACAAATGGCGTCTCCAACGGAGAAGTTTGTGCAACTCTACAACTCAGACGACTGGGTTCCCCAGCAAGTCTGACATCAAAACTTTTTTCCACTCAAATGGCATCTCTCTAGGAAAATTCGGCGAGAAGTTTGAGGGAAAACCGCTACGCATAGCGTCCCTTGTCAATTAAGTTTATTGACAAGAGAAACTAAGACCAGTTCCTTGGTAGGAAACCATGATCGAGGGGAAGTTTAAATCAGAAGCTAAGACAAGATCCTTGGTAGGAAACCAGGATCGAGGGGAAGTTTATATTAAAAACTGAGACCAGTTCCTTGGTAGGAAACCAGGATCGAGGGGAAGTTTAAATCAGAAACTAAGACCAGATCCTTGGTAGGAAACCAGGATCGAGGGGAAGTTTATATTAAAAACTGAGACTAGTTCCTTGGTAGGAAACCAGGATCGAGGGGAAGTTTAAATCAGAAACTAAGACCAGTTCCTTGGTAGGAAACCAGGATCAAGGGGAAGTTTAAATCAGAAACTTAGACCAGTTCCTTGGTAAGAAACCAGGATCGAGGGGAAGTTGACAAGAGAAACTAAGACCAGTTCCTTGGTAGGAAACCAGGATCGAGGGGAAGTTCATTTCAAAAGAAAACTGAGACCAGTTCCTTGGCTGAAGACCAGGATCGAGGGGAAGTTTACCTTTTCTAAGCATCATTGCTTAGCAAAAGAAGACGAATGCGTAAGCTACCATTCATAACCACCATCAAAATTTCGGGTACTCTGATATTTAATCCTCTTGCACCCCGAATGCCCGAATACCTTCGTCATTCACACCTTCTGGTCCAAGATGATTAAATAGGGGCATCTGTCATACCCCAAATTTTGACCACTTAGATTTCCCATCATTGGGCAAATCATCAGTCTCCCCAAAGTTGGGTGAGCATTCACTACAGTCAAAATTAGGGTTTCAAGCCCTCTTTGAGTTCTTAGACAAAGGATCAATCAAGGAATGACATGATATTCAACTTGTCTAAATTCTCAAACATTCACAATAGATAAGAAAGGACTCCCACTTCAAGGATTAAGCACAAGGTTGCTCCCTTCTAGGTGGATCAAGCCTCAAGATCGCCAGTATCACCAAATTAGGGTTTTGGTCAACCAGGGCCTCCAGATGGAAAATTCTCATCTGGGCATGAGCCAATGATCCAAAACATAACCTAATATACTTCAGGGAACCTCATGAACCCAACCATCAAGTCAATTTTGCCTCAGGGGATGCATGCATCAAAAATCAGGAATTAGGGTTTCTTGACCTAATTCACCCCTAAGTTGACTTTTGGGACAAATCATGAACCAAGACCTCAAGAGAGGGTTTGAGGGTCTCAATTGAACTATGTTAATCCATTTGGAACAATGTATTAATCCAAGAAGCTTGAGCAACAAGTTTCAATTTCATCTGCACCCCAGTTAGGGTTTCGCGGGAAAAGTCAACTGTAACTTTGACTTTTGACCAGAACATGCTCCCAAGCCCTAAGACATGCCTCAATATACCCTATGACACCCATGGAACATGTCCATCAAGTTTGATTTAGGTCAAGGACATGATTTCTTGAGGAATTGCACAGTTTGGAATTCATCTGATAAAAAGTCAACTGTGCACAAAAGTCAACTGTGACTTTTTGAGATTTTTCACCAAAATGGATTTTTAACCCTAAAATGATGTTTATGTATGATTTGAATCATCATTCATCATGAAAAATCAAGAAAAGTTGGATAACTTGTAAAAGGAGTAACCATAAAACTTAGAAATTTTTCAAAGTTATGGAAAAAGTACCACTAATGCACCAACTTTGGAGGACCATAACTCCTAAACCACAAGGCCATTGTGCCCCATTCAAAGCCTGATTTGTAGGTCACATTACCCTCTACAAAAACTTCATATAGAGTTATTTCCAAATTCCTCATGGATTTTGAGTTATGGAGTGACCAAAATCAAGAAAAGTCACTTTGTTTCAACACTTAGTGAAAATTTCACCAAGACAGAATCTGCCTCACTTTTTGCCAAATGTAGAGGAATTTTTCACTTGGATTCAAAAGAGATCAAAACCAAACATGTTCAAACAGTTGTTGTAGCATGTAAGGGCTTTCCAAAATGGCCAAGAACATTACCAAATTCCATTTGAGTCATGAGATAAGACATTGGAAAGTGGCCTTGCTGAAATCTGTCAAAGGCAAGACAGAATTTGCAAATTGGCTCGATTTGCCAAAATCAGCCAATTTCAAATGCTCCTATCCACTTGGACACCTCAAGGGATTGAATCTAAAGGGGACAATCACTGAGCCAAGCCTCCAAAGTCTTTGGAACAAGAAATAGCATGTTAAACCTAGAAATGCCTAAAATAGGGACAAGACTCCAATTTTGGAATGGAACATTTAATGGAAGCTCCAAGGTGGCATAGACTGAGCTCTTAGCAACTGAATTCAGTCAAGACTTATCCAAGACCAAGGGGACCAGCAGCTTGTGCCCTAACCTCTAGTCAATGGCTAGAGAAGACTTGAATTCTCATTGATCAACATTGGCCAAACCTACTTATCAGTTGCCATTCACTATTTATCCCAAAACAAACTTGCTCTACTATAAATAGAGCTCATTTGTGCTCAGTTTAAGCACACCAAAGCCATCAAACAGATGCTTTCCTCAAAATCTCTTTCTCTTGGCAAAAATGCCTTCTTTAGCAAGGTAACTTTGGGTTTTTGAGTTTGAGAGCAATTCTGCACAAACCAATCACACACACACCTCATATACATCACATATGAGATGATCAAACACTTAAACAACAACTGGAACACTGATTTCTCAGAATCACCAGTCAATTGCTCAAGGTTTTAACCAAGGTGCAGTTGAGATGCCACAGATTGATCCAGCCAATTTCAATCAAGTCCAAGCACTCAAACACACTCCATAGAGCGTGGGGAAGCTGTTCAGATTATCACCACTCATCTGTAACACCTCCAAATCAAAAATCACCTTGCACTTGCTGCCACGGCCTAGAGGTGAGCATAAACTAGGTCATCTCTCAATCCATGCATATTTCCTCGCACAATACTTTTGCCATATGCTCATAATCATGTATGGAATGTTTCCCCTCAATAAATTGCATTGTTTGAATCGTGTATCAAAAATCCTAGCCTTCAGGATGAAATTAGGGTTCTTGATATTTCTTCAGGATTATTTGTTATATGTTTAATTTAAATGAAATTAAAGGCCATAGACATGATCGTGAGGTTGAGACAAGTTGATTGGTATATGGATTGCATGATATGATCAAGTATTCCATGAGATTGGGGAGAATTTGCAAATCTGCATAAACAGAGGGAGGGCGCGTGTTCTTTCCCTTGTTCTTGGCGCCATTTTCAAATATTTGAATATTTGAATTTTGTGATTTTATTTAATTGATTCAAAAATTAATTTCTCTCTGAGTTTTAATGATTTTGAGTTGATTCTTTTTGCAATAATTCACAAAAATGATAAAATATTTTATTTTGTCAAAAAATCCCAAAAATATTATTTATTTTGTATAATTAATATTTTTGCAAAGAATTAATATTTTAAGTGTTTTTAACATTTGAAATATTTTTTCCATCTTCATTTTGCAACTTCTAATGCTTTCTAATTATTTTATAGGTCAATACTTAATTTTTGAAGCATTAATCCAAGATCACAATTTGTTTTTCATATGGAAAACAATTTTGATCATTTTTAATTGAATTTTTATTCAATTAAATACACTTTTGAAAACAAATTAGGGTTTTGGATTAATTCAACCCTCATAAATCATTTTCAAAACTTTTTGGGCCTCTTGAGAGAGTGCAAAACCCAACCCACTTGTACAGAAACATTTTGGGCCTCATTCGTTGTATAAGTCCCTCTGTACATTTTCAAATAAACGACTCGATCGTCGCCTTTTGAAAAATAACCATCTGGGCCTACCCTCGTGTAGTAAGACCCATTTCTTTTCTTAAAATAACTTTGGGCCTCTATTAGAGTGTAAGACCCAACCCCCTTTTAACCAAAACATTTTGGGCCTCACTTATTGTATAAGTCCCCTCGGCGTTCAAAGAAAACCTCGGCGCGATCGCCATTTTAAACGAAAAATCAATTGGGCCTACCCTCGTGTTATAAGCCCCACTCTTTTTCTTTAAACTTTTTGGGCCTCTTGAGAGAGTGTAAGACCCAACCCTTTGTACAGTAAACCATTTTGGGCCCCAGTCACTTGTATAAGTTCCTCTGTACAAATTCAACAGTAAAACCCTGGGCCTTTCCTTGAGCTGTAAGCCCCAAATCTTTCTTTTTCAAAGCACTTTCTCCTTTGATTTTGAATAGAATGTTGTTTTCATCTTTCTTTGTTGAACAATTAACCAAACAGCATGGAAGCTCTACAACCGAGTAAGTGGTTATCGCTTTCATTTACTGCTTTATATATATATAACTGTATTGTGGGGCTGCTCACTGTAAGTCTCCTTTCATAAACTCATATCTACTGTGTAATAATAGTATAGATATTTAGAGTTTCCCTGGCAATTACGTCTAGAACTAGGTAAAGTCGTTTCGTTTATTCGTAGAAATAGACGCCTAGATCCCCAATAGGAGCACCAGATACAGTCTTCTCTCAGGCTGTCCTCCTTAGGAATCGTCAAGAAATTCTATTCCCCAGAGATGAATTATTCTCGGTGAAACTTCTCTTGAATTTCTTCAAACCTCCGAACTGTTTAAACCCTGTTTAAAAGCTAAAAGTTGCTGGATAGTAAACCTCGCACGTTTACCAGTGGTTTTATCTTTAAAAGAGTTGTCTTGAACTTTTCTTTGGTTTGGGACCCACGGGCTTCTTAAAAGCATCGGCCTCCTATTGGGTATCGTACAAGGACCCACGGGCTTTCTAAAAGCAACCCCGCCTCCTCTTGGGCTTAGTACAAGGACCCTATGGCTTCTTAGAAGTATTCACAGCCTCCTCTTAGGCTTCGTATAATGATCTCTTCCTCCGAGAATGATAGCCTCCTCTTGGGCCTAGTACAAGGACCCGTCGGCTTCTTAAAAGTTTCCTGCCTCCGTTGAGGCTTCGCATAACTTGTCCCGACGACCTCCTAGAGGTATAGGAACAGAACCTAGTCATCTTAATAGAGCAGTCCTTTCTTAGAGTCTACTACTATTTCTTAAAACATAGTACAATAGATGAAACTCTAGACTTGGACAGTCTACTTTCCTTAAGTCTCAAAGACATTCTCAAGTGACCCTCTTCGTTAAATAGGAAGGAAACCCGCAGACTCGGACAGTCTCGATACCTTTCGAATTTCCTGCTTCCTTAAAGAACAGGAATAACCCGAACCTTTGAAATCAAACCTATGAGTACAGTGTTACTCATATAAGAACTGATTTTCTCCTCGGTACACTGGACCTGTCACTTAACTGAGACAGCAGATAACCTCCTCTTAGGCTTTGTATAATGATCCTTCTCCAACAGAAGTTAGCAGAATACAAGCTCTCTCCTTATCTTAAGGCAGAGCCATTACGGTCATAATCTTGGACCTTAACTAAGAAATCCTCTTTAAAAGTTAAAAGTCACTGGATAGTAAACCTCGCACGTTTACCAGTGGTTTTTGTCTTTAAAAGAGTTATCTCTCCTAATGGAAAGGAGATGATAAATCCCCAGCAAAGATGCTGGAAGACCATACAAGCAAAACACTCTGGTCCCCACAAAGTTAGCCTCCTCTTAGGCTTTGTATAATCATTTCCCTAGCGGAAGACAGCCTCCTCTTGGGCTTTATACAATGATTCTCCCCAGTGGAGGTAACAATTTTCGCCTCCATCTCGTGCTTTATACGAGATACCAAAAGATTCCCCAATGGAATCAAACAGGTTTTAGCCTCTCTCTCTCGGGCTTTGTACGAGGCACATAAAAGACTCCCTCGTTGAGTCAAACAAATTTCAGCCTTCATCTCGGGCTTCGTACGAGATACAAATTCCCCTAAAGCAGAGTCAAACTCTTTCAGCCTTCATCTCGGGCATCGTACGAGATACAAAAAAACAAATAATCGCCTTCATCTCGGGCTTCATACGAGATACTAAAAGACTCCATCGTGGGGTCAAAATATTTTTAGCCTCTCTCTCGGGCTTTGTACGAGACACCTTTTTTAGCCTCCTCATAGGCTTTATATAATGATTTTCCTCAGCAGAGATAACCTCCTCTTAGTCTTTGTATAAGAAATCCCCGGTTGAGTCCAATAAACCTTTTAGCATCAAAGCTGTGCCTCGTTCACAGTACACAACCCCTTCACTTCATCTAATCGCTGTAAGCGGCAAGCCTCTAGATCATCTATATCCATGCCACTGTCCATCTTTTAGCATGAAAAATTCCTAAGGAAAGATAGCATTGCTCTACACTGAGTTAAAGTCTTCTCCTTCAGGTCAAAACTACCCTACAAAGGAAATTATGGCATTGCTAGGATCAGCGTATCCCGGTTAAAGTAATTCTCCTTTATAACCCGTCACCCAACAGTTGTGACAGACAAACCCTTCTTTAGAGATGACAGATTCTCTCTAAAGTTAAGACCTTTTTAGCTTCACGTCTTGGGCTTTGAACAAGACACAAACAAACCTTTCAGCTTCATATCTTGGGCTTTGAACAAGATACAAATAGACTCTTCAGCTTCATATCTTGGGCTTTGAACAAGATACAAATAGACTCTTCAGCTTCATATCTTGGGCTTTGAACAAAATACAAATCACCTTCAGCTTCATATCTTGGGCTTTGAACAAGATACAAACCACCTTTTACGCTTCACGTCTTGGGCCTTGAACAAGACACCAAAAACCCCAATTTCCTCCCATAGATTAGGAGGAACTACGAACGCTCTGATTTCCCTGTTTCGGTAAACGGGAATACGTAGGCATAAGATCGAAAGAAAAGATCTTAGCGAGCGTAATCCACAAAAAACCCAAATCCCATATCAAAAGCAGTAATTCAAAACATCAGTCCTAACATCCGAATCCTTGTTCCCTGCTAGAAACCTTATGCCCTAGATGACCAGATCAAAATGACAGTATTGGCGAAATACGAATAACCAGTACAAGACTCCCCGAATCTTTGTAGCATCCGTAACCGAACAGACCGCTGTTCAAACTCAGTATGCAAGCAGGGTTAATTGGAGACATCTATTTCCCTTCCTTATTCAGCTCACAATAGGATAAAAACTGAATCGACCTGTAGTTTTCAAGAGCGATTGTGCTTCGCAACCACATCCAAAAATCACTCGCTACAGTGTGGCGCAGGAAATATAGGATATATATATATATATATCATGTAGCCCCCTTTAATGAATGAAAATGAAGTGGTATATATATATATATATATATATATATATATATATATATATATATATATATATATATATTAATTAAGTGTCCCACCTTTTCCATTGATGTTTTTTTGTTGAAATGTAAAAAAACAAAACATTTTAATTTATTTAAAAAAATGGAAAAAAAAATTATTAAAAAGAAGGCGGGCCGGCCCGCCGCCCGCCAACCCGCCACCTTGGCGGGGCGGGCTTGAATTTCATGCCCATTTCATCTGGCGGGCATGCCCGGTCCGCTTTTTTTTTTGCGGGCTTTTTGCGGGGCGGGGCGTGGCGGGGCGGGCGACCCGTTTTGACACCCCTAATCCCTTCTGGTTCCACATAAGTGGATGACGATAAATTGCTTACGAGCAAAGCCTGTTCCCCACAGACTGTGACGAGTTGACCGTTCTGGACGAACTTTAGCTTTTGGTGGAGGGTCGAGGTGACCGCCCCAACCTGATGTATCCAAGGTCTTCCTAATAAACAACTGTACGTTGCCCGGATGTCCATGAACTGGAAAGTAACTTGGAAAGTGTGAGGACCGATAGTTATGGGAAGGTCGACTTCACCGATAACCATTTTTCTGGACCCGTCGAACGCTTTGACGATGACCTTGCTGGTTCTCGTCAGAGGGCCTTTGAATGAAAATTGCATCAAAGTGGACTTCAGCATAACATTCAGGGCTGACCCTGTGTCTACCAGTACGCTGGTTAAAGCATCGTGCTGGCAGTTGATTGTAATATTGAGCGCCATGTTATGACGGCGACCTTCTTCAGGTAATTCCTCATCACTAAATCCCAAATTATTGCAGGAAGTGATGTTAGAGACAATGTTATCGAACTGTATGATTGTTACATCCTGTTCCATAAAGGCTTGCTCCAAGACTTTCTGTAGAGCCTCCCTGTGCGCTTTTGAACTTAGTAACAGTGATAATACCGAGATCTTTAAAGGAGTCTGTAACAGTTGATCAACAATGTTGTATTCACTCCTTTGGATGAGCTTCAGCATCTCATCGTCATTTTTCGAAAGGTCGGGATCACTGGATTGACCGACTGGTGGATTGGGAACTTCTGTCTGAAGTTCCTTTTCTTTGTTGGAATCTCCAACTCCTCTGTTGAAGATGCTACCACTCCGCGTCACACGACTGACGTCTGCAATATTTACAACGGAGGGTAATGGAATTTCCTTTCCATTTTTAAATATCGTTGCACCGTATTTATAAGGGATTACCTTAGTTGATTCATACGGTAGTGGTCTTGGTAGATAGATGACTAGGGGGACCTTCTGATTTCTCTGACCATCGTAAGTAATCTCGATTCATTCCTGGTTAGGAACTCTTGATTCGTCAAGTAGAGGGACGATGGCGAAAACATCCCTAGGCTTCTGATGATCAGAGATTACAACAACGTCCTCAATTTGGTCAGCAAGGTAGTTCGGCGTCCAATTGATGGGTCCAGAGCCCGAATATGAGCGAATCTCTCCCCGATCGACCTGACCTTGAAGAGCTGCTCGCACAAGGTAGCACCCTTGGTTACTTTCCGAACAGACTCTACAACGTTCATAGTTGTGTGGCGGCACCTGGCCACGCCCGCTTTGAATACAATGTAACTCACTAGGTTAGCCTCCATAGATCGAACGTCCTGACTTTGACGCCGAGTAGGGTTCCTGTCATTGATACTAATTTATTGAGTATCTTCATCCATATAGATTGGCATCCACTAGGGATTTAACAAGTGTTGAAGTGTTTCCTGGACAAGGGCACAACCTTGATCGTTTTCGCAACCCGCTTTACAGCTTTGATAGTCATGTGATATCAGGAACCCAAGTCGGACCTTCTCAGCATGTAACTCTACCAGGTTGGTATTCAATAAGCGAATATCGAAGACCTGAACCATGTTGATCCGATAGTGGTTCCTATCATGGTAGTCTTGGATCCATCCAAGATCCATCTGACGCTGGAGGGCCTCCTGTATGACAGAGCATCCCTGTTTGTTTACCGAGCAAGTCAGACAAGAACTGTAATTATGCCGTGGCAAATTATGATACTGGCTTTGCCTTGAGTGCATTGCCACCAAGTTGACATTCATCGCACATATGTCATGGTTTTGAATGACGTTGGAATTCGTATAGACCATGTTAACTCTACAAACTCGGTGCTCTTGGATCCATCTGAGATCCATTTGTTCCTGTAGAGCTGATTGCACCACAGAACATCCTCGATTACTTTTAGAGCAGACATCACATTGATGATAATTATGAGGTGGCACAGGGCCATATCCACTTTGTCTACAATGCATCTTGACCAAATTAGTCCTCAACAAGAGCACATCGCAAATTTGATAGACATTGTTAGACTCTCCTTCTATTAGGTTGACTGCAACTTTCTCATGTGGAGGCAGCGGGTTTGTGAGAACAGTGGGATTCATATCTTTGAAGGATAAGAGCCCGCTCCTAACAAGCTTTTGTACGTCGGATTTGAAATTAAGACAATTCTCTATGTTATGCCCTGATCCTCCTTGATGATAAGGGCATGTCTCGTCCACCTTAAACCAAAAAGGTAGACTTCCCGGTACTATAAGAGGGGACTTAGTCTGGATGTGCCCCTTGGCCAGTAGTAATGGAAATTGTTCTGCGTACGATACGGGTATAGGATTGAATCCTTGTGGCCGCATTGTACGGTTGTTGTTATATTGAGGACGAGCCTGCTAAAGAGACTGTTGTGTCCTTTGCTGATTAGGTTGGCTCTGTGCAACCTGAGGTTGATACGTAGGAACAGGCGCAGGGTTGATAGCAGGAGTTACAGCCGCTACTGGTTGAAAATGCCACCTTTACTTTCCGAGAGAGATATTCCTAATATCTTGCTCTTTTTTCTTAGGGAGAGCACTACTGTATTTTTTTGTACCGCTTGACAATCCGGCGTCTTTAACTAAACGTCCTTCTCGGACCGCTTCTTCGAGACGCACTCCCATACCGACCATTTCAGTGAAGTCGCTGGGCGCACTGGCAATAATTCTGTCAGAGTAAAATGAGCTCAAGGTCTTCAAGAAGATCTTTGTCATCTCTTTTTCCTCAAGAGGCAAATTTGAGCGGCAATTTGACGCCATCTCTGAGTGTACTCTTTAAAAGTTTCCTTGTCCTTTTGCGACATCGATCATAGTTGATCTCTGTCTGGTGCCATGTACAGATTGTATTAGTATTGTTGGACGAAGGCAGTGCCTAAATCTCTGAACGTGCTGATCGTGGTGCGGTTTAACCCCATGTACCATTTTAAGGCAGAACCGGTTAAACTATCCTGAAAGTAGTGAATCAGTAAGTCCTGATTCTCTGTCTGAGCTGACATTCGCCGAGAGTACATCACTAAATGGCTCTGAGGGCAAGAGTTACCCTCGTATTTTTCAAAGTCGGGCACTTGGAATTTGTATGGAACTTTCACATTGGGGACCAGAAAAAGGTCTGCGGCGTCCTTTCCAATTAAATCCTGACTGCGAATGGCTTGCAACTCCTTCTGCATTTCTAGGAACTGCTCCTGGAATTCATCCATTCTGTCAAACATAGTTTCCTTTCTACCTGAAGGTATCTGTGAAATCTGTCCTTCCGGGATAGTGTGCACCACAGGGGGTGGTACCGTGACTACGACAGCGAATCTTTGTGCTTCCCGAAGTTTGTAACCTTCAGGAGTCCTTAATATGCCCCTGGCATCTTCGCTTTCCCGAAGTTTGTAACCTTCAGGCCCAGCGGCTTCTGCTATGAATCCCTGATCTTCGATGATCGGCCAAACATATCCTTCTGGGATATAATTAACAGGCATGCCCCAGGGATGATCTTTCGGCATTTGATACCTAGGATCATACTTCTCCACTATGGACGTTGAGGTGATCTCTAAGATCACAGTTCTTTGTAGCTGAGCTTCTGCCATGGCTTGCATGTCGTTACGAAGCTTTCTCATATCCTCTCTCAGAGCGTTGATCTCTTCCTTCAATTCTCTGTTCTCTTCCTCAAGATCATCCATCTTTTTCTGACGATTGGCCTGAGTATTGTACGAATGAGACAGTTTGACTCTAGAACCGAGACACAAACGTGAGATTCGTAGGTAAGAAGAATACGTTACGGGAGAATGATGAATGCAATGATTATATTAATTATTTTTTGGTTTAATCAAAATAAACTTCGACAATTAGATTGCAAATATCAAACAATGGGGAAGCCCCGTTTTATTGAATTAAAAGGATTGCGGAAACAAAAATACAGTAGATTACAAGGTGCGGAAACAGAAACCTAAGCTAAGGGGTCCCGAGTCCTCTCTGAAGAGAACTCGGGTGCTGATTCTGGTACTTTCCTCTTCTTGGACCGGGGTTCTTGGGCCGTTGTCGGGTTGTCATTCCTTTGCCAGGTGAAAGGAGCGAGCAAATTCCTTTGGTCATCCTGATTCTCTACAGCATGCTGTTCCAAAATCTCAATCAGAGCATCCTTATCTTTAAGTAATTGTTGTATTTTGATACACTCTACATTGAGAATACGATACTTGTTCTTCCAATACCTCCTCTCCTGTTGAACTTTGTTGAGAGTAACCTGAAGTTTTTCCATCTCAGTCATGAAGAACATGACAGATCCTCTTGGCGGAAGAACTCCGTGATGAGGATAAGGCATCTTTAGCTTGAGAGCTCTAGTTTGTACCCAGTGGAGATAAGGCTCCACCGAGACACAATCTGGTTTTCCTAGAGACTCTCGTCCTTTCTTATGAACATGTTTCCAAGCGTGCACTATTTCCATCTTTAGTGCCCTGTCATTTTCTCCTTCCTTGAAGAAAAGACCTTTCAAGTGAGCATTTCGTGGGACATGCCTCATCGGGTATCCAAATTGACGACGAACCAATACTGGATGGTAATTGATTCCTCCCTTAGTTCCTATAAGGGGTACATTTGGGAAGTTTCCACAATAGTCAATGATTTCGATCCCGTCATAGATCCTACTGCACCAATCTATGCCAGAGTTGGTGAGAGACATGATTTTCTGCGACCAACGTAAAGTACTCTTATGATCCCAAAAAGCGGCAGACTTGGGCAAGTGAAAAGTGAACCATTTGTATAGCAGGGGTACACAGCATGTGATCATTCCCTTGCTATACAAATTTCCTAAGTGTACAGAATGATACGCATCTGCGAGCAAAGTCGACACAGGGTTTCCAATGAGAAAAACCTTAATGGAGTTGATATCGACGAAGTTATTAATGTTGGGCAACAGAAATAACCCGTAGGTGAGTAGAACAAAGATGCTTTCAAAGGCGGCCACGTTCCCTATACTAGCAAAGTACAAGGCATTTTTTGTCAAGAACGGGACTGGCAAACCTTTTATGCCACCCTTAGTGGTCATGTGAGTCCTGACCTCAGACTCGTCCAAATAAATTGCTCTTGCAATGGTTTGATCCTTTGGAATTTTTTTCAGTCCAAAAAAAGGAGCTCGATCAGTGATGTGTAAATCAATCAGATGAGAATATTCCTCCAACATTGGTGCTAACTGGTAATCCGGGAATGTGAAACAATGATAAACCGTATCGTAGAACTGAATGAGTGCCTCCAGGATTCCCTCAATCACCTGGACCCTCAATAGAGATAGTAGACCTCCGTACTTGGCTCTGAAAGCTTCAGGGTTAGTGACCATTCTCGCCAAACCTCTCAAATCCTCTAGTTTTGGAACCTTGAAAGTGTACTTGTGAGTTCTCCTCCTACAGAAATCCATTAGCGCAATCTTTTCCTCTGATATTTGCAATCACAATCTTAGTTTAATTTGGAAAAAAGAGAGACTAGAAGAGAAATTTTTCTTTGGTTTAATGTTTTTTAAATGAATGCATGAATGCAGCACACAAAAACATAGAAAAAACATGGGGTCAAAGGGTCGGTGTCATGGAGTCAAGGCTCTACCCGTCCCAAAGGTTTATACTAGTGATTTTTGTACCTGTCTCTCATCATCATCAATTCTTGTCGAGAAAACACCAGCGGGCCAGGAACCGTGCTAGGTGGTGTTTTTCGAAGAATCCTCAGAAGAGGGTGGCATCGTGTGACAACTATTTCCGATAGCTTCCGCACCACTAAAAGGGGTTTTTCCTAGGTGTATACTCAATCTTTCCACATGCGGCATCACACGCATTCCCATTAGCAGAAAAATAAACACATATATCAATTAGAAAAAGCAGTATATATATTTGTCCTAATGTCCTAGACTTAAAAGCTATGAATCCTATGTTCCTGATAGAAGACGGCTCCCCGGCGGAGGCGCCACTCTGTGGTTCCTTCCCAATGTAAAGGTTTTGACCTAAGATCCTAGCGAAGGCCGATCCTAGTAATAATGACATTCCCCGATGAAACCGTCATAAAAATAACTTGTCCGGGGGCTTTTACCCTAAGAGCGAAAGAAAATAAGTGTGCCTCACGGTGGGCGCCACTTTTCCGTAGCGAGCGATTTTGGACGTGGTTCTTAAGCACTGTCGCTCTTTTGGGGGACTACAGGTTGATTCATTTTTTATCCTATTGTGAACTGACTAAGGAAGGGAAATAGATGTCTCCAATTAACCCTGCTTGCATACTGAGTTTAAATAGTGGTCTGTTAAGTTACGGATGCTATATGGTCGTGGGGCCTTTCTTCGCTTTCTTACTCATTTAAGGTGAAACTGACGGGACGGTTCATGGGGAATTTTGTTAGGATACTGCGCCAGATTGGGTAAAGATAGGGGATTTGAAGTTTTTGATTAGTGTGCTCGCTAAGATTTTTCTTGCAATCTTATGCCTACGTATTCCCGTTTACCGAAATAGGGAAATCAGAGCGATCGTAGTTCCTCCTATTCTATGGGAGGAAATGGTGTTTTGGTGTCTTGTTCAAAGCCCAAGACGTGAAGCTAAAGGTGGTTTGTATCTTGTTCAAAGCCCAAGATGTGAAGCTGAAGGGTCTATTTGTATCTTGTTCAAAGCCCAAGATGTGAAGCTAAAAGGTGTTGGCTTTAGAGAGAATTTGTCATCTCTAAAGAGGGTTTTGTCGGTCACAACTGTTGGGTGACTGGTTATAAAGGAGGATTACTTTAACTGGGATATGTGAAACCAACAATGCCATAATTTCCTTTACAGGGGATTTTAACCTGAAGGGGAAGACTTTAACTCAGTGTAGATCAATGTCATCTTTCCTTAGGAGTTTCTCATGCTAAGAGAGGGACAGTGGCATGGATGTAAATAATCCAGAGGCTTGTCGCTTACAGCAGTTAGATGAAGGAGTTGTTGATGTTTGTATACTGTGAATGAGGCACAACTTTGATGCTAAAAGGTTGATTGGCTCAACCGAAGTTTTCTTATACAAAGCCTAAGAGGAGGCTATTGGCCCATCAAAAGGGTGTTTTTGATCTATCTCGTACGAAGCCCGAGATAGAGGCTGAAAGGGTCGACTTAACAAGAGAGTCTTTTATACGCAAGGAGAGAGTGTTTTTGTATCTCGTACGAAGCCCGAGATGGAGGCTAAAGGGGTCTGACTCAACAAGAGAGTCTTTTATACTCAACAAGAGAGTGATTTGGTGTCTCGTATGAAGCCCGAGACGAAGGCTAAAAGTTGTTTGGCCCAATAAGAGGGTCTTTTATACTCAACAAGAGAGTGTTTTGTATCTCGTACGAAGCCCGAGATGGAGGCTACAAGTTGTTTGACCCAACAAGAGGGTCTTTTTGTATCTCGTACAAAGCCCGAGATGGAGGCTAAAGAAGGGTGACTCAACAAGAGAGTCTTTTTGTATCTGGTACAAAGCCCGAGATGGAGGCTAAAGATTATTGTTTCAGTCGAGTGATCAGTATGTTGGTTCGAAGAGAAAATCAGTTCTTATATGAGTAATGTTGTACTCATGGGTTTGATCAGAGGATCGGAATTGTTTCCTGTTCTTTAAGGAAATGGGGAGTCCAAAGGAGTTTTAGACTATCCGAGTCTACTGGTTTTATCTTTTGTACTATGCGTAAGAAACAGTAGTAGTGAGGTCTAGACTCTTTGAAATACTATTCTATTAAGATGACTAATTCCTGTTCCTATACCTCTAGGAAGTCGTCGGGATAATTTGTACGAAGCCCAAGAGGAGGCTGGAAACTTTTAAGAAGCCGAGGGACAATTTGTACGAAGCCCAAGAGGAGGCGATCATTCCCGGAGGAAGAATCATTATACGAAGCCTAAGAGGAGGCTATGAATACTTCTAAGAAGCCGACATGTCCTTGTACTAAGCCCAAGAGGAGTCTGGGATGCTTCTAGGAAGCCTGCAGGTCCTTTCACTAAGCCCAAGAGGAGGCGGAGATGCTTTTAAGAAGCCTGTGGGTCTCCAAACCCCGAGAAATTCAAGACAGGCTATTCACAAAGAATAGATCAAGCCAGGAAAGTTAGAGAATTTGGAAGAAACTCAAGAGATACCATTCACGGAGAAAAGTTCATCTCTGGGGAGTAGAGTCTCTTTGACAATTCCTAGGAGGGACAGCCGAAGAGAAGACTGTATCTAGTGCTCCTATTGGGGATCTAGCTTGTCTATTTTTAAGAGTGATCAACGGGCTTTACCTAGTTCTAGACGTAGTTGCCGGGGAAACTCTAAATATCTATACTATTATTACACAGATATGAGTTTATGAAAGAAGACTTACAGCGAACAGCCCCACAGTATAATTATATACATATGAAAGCAGTAAATGAAAGCGGGTAAATACTTACTCGGTTGTAGAGCTTCAATGCTGTTGGGTTAGTTGTTCAACAAAGAAATGAAAACAACAGTATATTTTAAAATCAAAGGAGAAAGTGCTTTGAAAAGATTGTTGGGGCTTATAGCTCAAGGAGAGGCCCAGGGTTTTATCAATGATTGTATTGTGATATGAGTTTGTACAGTGGGGCTTATACAAGTGACTGAGGCCCGGGAAAAGTTTTCTGTACAAAGGGATGGGTCTTACACTCTCTCAAGAGGCCCAAAGAGTTTTAAAGAAATGGGGCTTATAACACGAGAGTAGGCCCAGGAAAGGTTCTTTGTTTGAAATGGCGATCGCGCCGAGATTTTCTTTTTAACGCAAAGGGACTTATGCAATATCTGAGGCCCAAAAGGTTTTGGTTAAAAGGGGATTGGGTCTTACACTCTATTAGAGGCCCAAAGTGATTTTGAATGGGTCTTATAGCTCGAGGAGAGGCCCATGGTTTGTTTTAAACGGACGGTAATCGTACCGAACTTTTGAAAATACAGTGGGATTTATACAATAAGTGAGGCCCATAATGGTTTTATTTTACAAAAAGGCTTGGGTCTTACACTCTATTAGAGGCCCAAGAGTGTTTGAAAATGATTTGTGAGGGTGAAAATCAAAGAAACCCTAATTTGTTTTCCTTAAAAAGTAAATATTTAAAGAAAATCAATGAAAAATACCAAATAGGTTTGAATTTACAACTTTTGATTTTGGTTTTAGGTTTGAAAAATGAGATCTTAATCACAAGAGATATTAAAACTCATTTGGTTTTGATTTTCAAAGTAAATATTCATTTTAAAAATGTTTAAAAACAATTAAAAGGGAATTTATTCACAAAAATACTAATTATATTAAATAAATAATATAAACTTGATTTTTTTGTGGAATAAAATATTTCAATATTTTTGTGATTTTTTTCAAAAAGAACCAATAAAAAATAATTAAAATTGAAAGAGTTATTAATTTTCTAACTAATTAATAAAACATGAAAATATTGGAAAAAATGGCAAAATGTGAAAAAACACAAAATGGCATGGGTGGAGTTTGAACCCACGACCTCAAGGTCACAAGGCGCGCGCCTTACAACTGGGGTGGTGATACACCCATTGTTTGAAGTGAAACCACAAATATACAAGTCATGCCTTGGTTTTAGGCCTGGCCCAAGGCAAGGCAAGGCAAGTTTTGGCTCCGAAACGTGAAGGTCATAACTTTCTCAATTCTTAATGGTTTGAGACAAAATTGATATGCATCTGGACCAAAATTTGACAAGGAATCCAATGGTGGTGGTAGTGTTTTCAGATCACACTCCCTCCTCAAAACCCGATAGTGGTTTTGAAAAAGGCCTATAATGGCATTTTCTATGCTACCCTTTGATACAAGCATGAATTACATGATCAATTGGTTCAAACACAACATATATAAGATGTATGAAGTGTGCATGATTAGTGGACTTCAAAGAAATGCATATTTTGGAGGATTCAAGTCATGATGCTTACCTCTCTTTTGAGCTTTTTGGAGTTTTTATGCAATCTGTCAAGCCTCTTGTTCCAGAAATGATTTGATGCTTTGGACACACTCAAATGATCCCTTAGAAGCTTTTTGGATGATTGGAATTAGCTAGTACCTGCAAAAACACAAACTGGCCCTTTCTTGCAAAAGGGGTTAAAAGTGACCAAAATAGCAACTCTCTCAAATGGTGTTCCAGATGGGGGGAACCGTTTGGGATAGTTCAAGGATGTTATTTGGAGTGTGTTTAAGGTTTTATCTGGTTTAGAAAGTGAATGAATCAAGACATGGCTTGAAAAATGCACAAAAGGCCTATTTTGAGGTTTTGAGAGGTGACTTTGTGATTTTTTAATTACAGGTCACTTGTGAGAGTTTGGACCACCTACATATGATGTTTATGAGGTGTGTGTGTGATTGGTTTGATTGGAAAAGCTCTCAAACTCAAAAACTCAGAGTTACCTTGCTAAAGAAGGCATTTTTGCCAAGAGAAAGGGATTTTGAGGAAAGCATCTGTTTGAATAGCTTTGGTGTACTCAAACTGATCACAAATGAGCTCTATTTATAGTAGAGCAAGTTTGTTTTGTAAGGAATAGTGAATGGCAACTGCTGCATAGGTTTGGCCAATGTTCAGCAATGAGAATCCAAGTCTCCTCTAGCCATTGACTAGAGGTTAGGGCACAGGCTGCCGGTTCCCTTGGTCTTGGATAAGTCTTGACTGAATTTAGTTGGAAATAGCTCAGTCCATGCTGTAGCGAGTGATTTTGGACGCAGTTCTTAAGCGCTGGTCGCTCTCTGCGGTTTGAGCTTTTGACTACAGGTCGATTCATTTTTTATCCTATTGTGAGCTGAATAAGGAAGGGAAATAGATGTCTCCAATTAACCCTGCTTTGCATACTGAGTTTAAACAGCGGACTGTTAGGTTACGGATGCTATCAATGTGGGGGGGCCTTTGTACTGGTTATTTGTATTTTCGCCAATACAGGTCTTTCTTTCTAGGGCTTAACAGGATGTTTCGGGCGGGGAACTAGGATTAGGATGTTAGGACTGATGTTTGAATTACTGCTTTTGATTGATGGAGATATGGGATTTGGGTTTTTTGTTGATTGTGCTCGCTAAGATCTTTTCTTTCGATCTTATGCCTACGTATTCCCGTTTACCGAAACAGGGAAATCAGAGCGTTCGTAGTTCCTCCTAATATATGGGAGGAAATTGGTTTTTGGTGTCTTGTTCAAGGCCCAAGACGTGAAGCATAAGTTTGTTTGTATCTTGTTCAAAGCCCAAGATGTGAAGCTGAAGAGTTTATTTGTATCTTGTTCAAAGCCCAAGATATGAAGCTGAAAAGTCTATTTGTGTCTTGTTCAAAGCCCAAGACGTGAAGCTGAAGGGTCTCGACTTTAGAGAGAATTTGTCATCTCTAAAGAAGGGTTTGTCTGTTTATAAAGGGAAGATTACTTTAACCGGGATACGCGGATCCTAGTAATGCCATAATTTCCTTTATAGGGTAGTTTTGACCTAAAGGAGAAGACTTTAACTCAGTATAGAGCAACGCTATATTTCCTTAGGAATTTCTCATGCTAAAAGAGGGACAGTGGCATGGATGTAAATGATCCAGAGGCTTGCCGCTTACAGCGATTAGATGAAGGAGTTATTGATGTTTGTGTACTGTGAACGAGGTACAGCTTTGATGTTAAAAGGTTGATTGGATCAACCGGTGGTTTTCTTATACAAAGCCTAAGAGGAGGCTAACTCTACTGAGGAAAATCATTATACAAAGCCTAAGAGGAGGCTAAAAGGTGTCTCGTACAAAGCCCGAGAGAGAGGCTAAAAGGGGTTGATCCTATGAGAGGATCTTTTATACTCAACAAGTGAGTGTTTTTGTATCTCGTACAAAGCCCGAGATGGAGGCGAAAAGGTTTTTGACCCGACGATGGAGTCTTTTGGTATCTCGTATGAAGCCCGAGATGAAGGCTATTGTTTGTTTGATTCAATTAAAACCTTTTTGTATCTCGTACAAAGCCCGAGATGGAGGCTGAAAGACTTTGACTCTGCTTAGGGGAATTTGTATCTCGTACGAAGCCCGAGATGAAGGCTGTAGGATGATTGACTCAATGAGGTAGTCTTTTATGTGTCTTATACAAAGACCGAGAGAGAGGCTAAACGTTGTTTGATTCTGCTAGGGAATCTTTCGGTATCTCGTATAAAGCCCGAGATGGAGGCGAAAATTGTTAGCTCCGCTGGGGAGAATCATTGTATAAAGCCCAAGAGGAGGCTGAAAAGGTTTGCTCCGCTGGGGAGAATCATTGTATAAAGCCCAAGAGGAGGCTGGGTTATGCTGAAGAAAGATCATTATACAAAGCCTAAGAGGAGGCTAACTTCCGCTAGGGGAAATCATTATACAAAGCATAAGAGGAGGCTAACTTCACTGAAGAAGGATCATTATACAAAGCCTAAGAGGAGGCCATGGTTACTGTCTCAGTTAAGTGACAGGTCTAGCATACTGATTTTGAAAGAGAAAATCAGTTCTTATATGAGCAACACTGTACTCAAGGATTTGATTCCAAGGGTTCGGGTTATTCTTGTTCTTTAAGGAAGCGGGAAATCCGAAGGGTATCGAGACTGTCCGAGTATGTCGGTTTCCTTCCTATTTAACGAAGGGGTCACTTGAGAATGTCTTTGAGACTCAAGGAGATTAGACTGTCTAAGTCTAGAGTTTCATCTTTTGTACTATGTTTTGAGAAACAGTAGTAGACTCTATGAAAGAACTGCTCTATAAAGATGATTAAGTTCTGTTCCTATACCTCTAGGAGGTCGTCGGGACAATTTGTACAAAGCCCAAGAGGAGGCGGGAAGCTTTTAAGAAGCCGACGGGTCCTTGTACTAAGCCCAAGAGGAGGTTATCATTCCCGAAGGAAGAGATCATTATACGAAGCCTAAGAGGAGGCTGTGAATACTTCTAAGAAGCCGTAGGGTCCTTGTACTAAGCCCATGAGGAGGCTAGGTTGCTTTTAGGAAGCCTGAGAGTCCTTGTACGATGCCCAAGAGGAGGCCGATGGTTTTAAGAAGCCCGTGGGTCCCCAAACCCCGAGAAAGTCAAGGCAATGCTATTCACCGAGAATAGATCAAAGTCAGGACGGTTCGAGAATTTGGAAGAAACTCAAAGATGCCATTCACGGAGAATACATTCATCTTGGGGAGTAGAGTTTCTTGACGATTCCTAGTGAGGACAGCCGAAGAGAAGACTGTATCTGGTGCTCCTATTGGGGATCTAGCTGTCTATTTCTACGAATAAACGAAACGGCTTTACCTAGTGCTAGACGTAGTTGCCGGGGAAACTCTAAATATCTATACTATTATTACACAGTAGATATGAGTTTATGAAATGAGACTTACAGTGAGCAGCCCCACAATACAGTTATATATATGAAAGCAGTAAATGAAAGCGATAACCACTTACTCGGTTGTAGAGCTTCCATGCTGTTTGGTTAGTTGTTCAACAAAGAAAGATTGAAAACAACAGTATATTCAAAATCAAAGGAGAAAGTGCTTTGAAAAAGAAAGATTTAGGGCTTACAGCTCAAGGAGAGGCCCAGGGTTTTAACAGTGAGCGTACTGTTGAATTTGTACAGAGGGACTTATACAAGTGACTGAGGCCCAAAATTGTTTTCTGTACAAAGGGATGGGTCTTACACTCTCTCAAAAGGCCTAAAAAGTTTTGAATAAAAAGAAGCGGGTCTTACTACTCGAGGGTAGGCCCGGATGGTTATTTTTCAAAAGGCGACGATCGCGTCATTTATTTGAAAATGCACTGAGGGACTTATACAACGAATGAGGCCCAAAATATTTCATACAAGTGGGTTGGGTCTTACACTCTAATAGAGGCCCAAAGAGTTTAAAGAAAAAGAGTGGGGCTTATAACACGAGGGTAGGCCCAGATGATTTTTCGTTTAAAATGGTGATCGCGCCGAGGTTTTCTTTTAACGCAGGGGGACTTATACAATAAGTGAGGCTCAAAATGATTTTGGTTAAAAGGGGGTTGGGTCTTACACTCGAATAGAGGCCCAAAGTGTTTTGAATGGGTCTTATAGCTCAAGGAGAGGCCCAGTTGATTTTTCAAAAGGCGACGAGCGCGTCGTTTATTTTTTACGGTATCGGGACTTATACAATACACTGAGGCCCAAAAATGATTTGGTCAAAAAAGGATTGGGTCTTACACTCTATTAGAGGCCCAAGTGCTTTTGAAAATGATTTATGAGGGTTGAATTAATCCAAAACCCTAATTTGTTTTCAAAAAATGTATTTAATTGAATAAAAATTCAATTAAAATGATCAAAATTGTTTAACATATGAAAAAAAAAATTGTGATCTTGAATTAATGCTTCAAAAATTAAGTATTGACCTACAAAATAATTAGAAAGCATTAAAAGTTGCAAAATCAATGTAGAAAAAATATTTTAAATGTTAAATATAATTAAAACATTAATTCTTTGCAAAAATATCAATTATACAAAATAAATAATATTTTTGGGATTTTTTTGATAAAATAAAATATTTTAACATTTTTGTGAATTATTGAAAAAAGAATCAACTCAAAATCATTAAAACTCGGAGAGAAATTAATTTTTGGATCAATTAAACAAAATCACAAAATTCAAATATCCAAATTTTGAAAAAAGGCGCCAAGAACACACCAAGAAACGCGCGTGTTCTGGGCTTGGCCAGATTTGCATTTTCTCTCCAATCTCACTGAATACTTGATTATAACATGCAATCCACATACCAATCAACTCGTTTCAACCTCACGATCATGTCTATGGCATTTAATTTCATTTAAATTAAACATATAACAAGAAATCACGAAAAATCCTCAAGAACCCTAATTTCTGCATGAAGGCTGGGATTTTTTATACACGATTCAAACAATGCAATTAATTGAGGGGAAACATTCCATGCATGATTATGAACATATGACCAAATTATTGTGCGAGGAAATATGCATGGATTGAGAGATGACCAAGTATATGCTCACCTCTAGGCCTTGACAGC
Source organism: Lathyrus tuberosus (assembly GCA_022829125.1). Taxonomy (NCBI): domain Eukaryota; kingdom Viridiplantae; phylum Streptophyta; class Magnoliopsida; order Fabales; family Fabaceae; genus Lathyrus; species Lathyrus tuberosus. Next base: position 3,867,052 of record JALAZF010000295.1, on the reverse strand, counting down.
AAGTGCAATGTGATTTTTGATTTGGAGGTGTTACAAATGAGTGGTGATGATCTGGACAACTTCCCTACACCCTATGGAGTGTGTTTGAGTGTTTGGACTTGATTGAAATTGGTTGGATCACTTCATGGCATCTCAACTGCACTTTGGTTAAAACCTTGAGCAATTGACTGGTGATTCTGAGAAATTAGTGTTCCAGTTGTTGTTTAAGTGTTTGATCATCTCATATGTGATGTATATGAGGTGTGTGTGTGATTGGTTTGGTTGGAAAAGCTCTCAAACTCAAAAACCCAAAGTTACCTTGCTAAAGAAGGCATTTTTGCCAAGAAAAAGAGATTTTGAGGAAAGCATCTGTTTGATGGCTTTGGTCAATGTTGATCAATGAAAATCCAAGTCTCCTCTAGCCATTGACTAGAGGTTAGGGCACAGGCTGCTGGTCCCCTTGGTCTTGGATAAGTCTTGACTGAATTCAGTTGATGAGAGCTCAGTCTATGCCACCTTGGAGCTTCCATTGAATGCTTGAATCCAAAATTGGAGTCTTGTCCCTATTTTAGGCAATTCTAGGTTTTGAGTGCTATTTCTTGTTCCAAAGACTTTGGAGGTTTGGTTCAGTGATTGTCCCCTTTAGATTCAATCCTTTGAGGTGTCCAAGTGGATTGGAGCATTTGAATTTGGCTGATTTTGGCAAATCCAGCCAAATTGCAAATTCTGCCTTGCCTTTGACAGATTTCAGCAAGGCAACTTTCCAATGTCATATCTCATGACTCAAATGGAATTTGGCAATGTTCTTGGCCATTTTGGAAATCCCTTACATGATACAACAACTGTTTGAACATGTTTGGTTTTGATCTCTTTTGAATCCAAGTGAAAAATCCCTCTACATTTGGCAAAAAGTGAAGGCAAATCTGTCTTAGTGAAATTTTCACTAAGTGTTGAAACAAAGTGACTTTTCTTGATTTTGATCACTCCATAACTCAAAATCCGTGAGGAATTTGGAAATAACTTAGTATGAAGTTTTTGTAGAGGGTAATGTGATCTACAAATCAAGCTTTGAATGGGGCACAATGGCCTTGTGGTTTAGGAGTTACGGTCCTTCAAAGTTGCTGCATTAGTGGTACTTTTTCCATAACTTAGAAATTTTTCTAAGTTTTATGGTTACCCCTTTTACAAGTTATCCAACTTTTCTTGATTTTTCTTGATGAATGATGATCCAAATCATACATAAACATCATTTTAGGGTTAAAAATCCATTTTGGTGACTTTTGTGCACAGTTGACTTTTGTGCACAGTTGACTTTTTATCAGATGATTCCAAACTGTGCAATTCCTCAGGAAATCATGTCCTTGACCTAAATCAAATTTGATGGACATGTTCCATGGGTGTCATAGGGTATATTGAGGCATGTCTTAGGGCTTGGGAGCATGTCCTGGTCAAAAGTCAAAGTTACAGTTGACTTTTTCCAAGGACTTTGGAGGCTTGGCTAGGTTTTGAGTGCTATTTCTTGTTCCAAGGACTTTGGAGGCTTGGCTCAGTGATTGTCCCCTTTAGATTCAATCCTTTTGAGGTGTCCAAGTGGATAGGAGCATTTGAATTTGGCTGATTTTGGCAAATCCAGCCAAATTGCAAATTCTGTCTTGCCTTTGACAGATTTCAGCAAGGCCACTTTCCAATGTCATATCTCATGACTCAAATGGATTTTGGCAATGTTCTTTGCCATTTTGGATAGCCCTTACATGACACAACAACTATTTAAAGATGTTTGGTTTTGATCTCTTTTGAAACCAAGTGAAAAATCCCCCTGCATTTGGCAAAAAGTGAGGCAGATTCTGTCTTATTGAGATTTTCACTAAGTGTTGAAACAAAGTGACTTTTCTTGATTTTGATCACTCCATAACTCAAAATCCATGAGGAATTTGGACATAACTTAGTATGAAGTTTTTGTAGAGGGCAAGGTGATCTACAAATCAGGCTTTGAATGGGGCACAATGGCCTTGCGGTTTAGGAGTTATGGTCCTCCAAAGTTGGTGCATTAGTGGTACTTTCTCCATAACTTAGAAATTTTTCTAAGTTTTATGGTTACCCCTTTTACAAGTTATCCAACTTTTCTTGATTTTTCTTGATGAATGATGATCCAAATCATACATAAACATCATTTTAGGGTTAAAAATCCATTTTGGTGACTTTTGTGCACAGTTGACTTTTGTGCACAGTTGACTTTTTATCAGATGATTCCAAACTGTGCAATTCCTCAGGAAATCATGTCCTTGACCTAAATCAAATTTGATGGACATGTTCCATGGGTGTCATAGGGTATATTGAGGCATGTCTTAGGGCTTGGGAGCATGTCCTGGTCAAAAGTCAAAGTTACAGTTGACTTTTTCCAAGGACTTTGGAGGCTTGGCTAGGTTTTGAGTGCTATTTCTTGTTCCAAGGACTTTGGAGGCTTGGCTCAGTGATTGTCCCCTTTAGATTCAATCCTTTGAGGTGTCCAAGTGGATAGGAGCATTTGAATTTGGCTGATTTTGGCAAATCCAGCCAAATTGCAAATTCTGTCTTGCCTTTGACAGATTTCAGCAAGGCCACTTTCCAATGTCATATCTCATGACTCAAATGGATTTTGGCAATGTTCTTTGCCATTTTGGATAGCCCTTACATGACACAACAACTATTTGAAGATGTTTGGTTTTGATCTCTTTTGAAACCAAGTGAAAAATCCCCCTGCATTTGGCAAAAAGTGAGGCAGATTCTGTCTTATTGAGATTTTCACTAAGTGTTGAAACAAAGTGACTTTTATTGATTTTGATCACTCCATAACTCAAAATCCATGAGGAATTTGGACATAACTTAGTATGAAGTTTTTGTAGAGGGCAAGGTGATCTACAAATCAGGCTTTGAATGGGGCACAATGGCCTTGCGGTTTAGGAGTTATGGTCCTCCAAAGTTGGTGCATTAGTGGTACTTTCTCCATAACTTAGAAATTTTTCTAAGTTTTATGGTTACCCCTTTTACAAGTTATCCAACTTTTCTTGATTTTTCTTGATGAATGATGATCCAAATCATACATAAACATCATTTTAGGGTAAAAAATCCATTTTGGTGAAAAATCTCAAAAAGTCAAAGTTGACTTTTGTGCACAGTTGACTTTTTATCAGATGAATTCCGAACTGTGCAATTCCTCCGGAAATCATGTCCTTGACCTAAATCAAACTTGATGGACATGTTCCATGGGTTTAATAGGGTATATTGAGGCATGTCTTAGGGCTTGGGAGCATGTCCTGGTCAAAAGTCAAAGTTACAGTTGACTTTTTCCTCGAAACCCTAACTGTGGTGCAGATGAAATTGAGACTTGTTGCCCAAGTTTCTTGGATTAATCCATTGTTCCAAATGGATCAATATAGGTCATTAGAGACCCTCAAACCCTCTCTTGAGGTCTTGGTTCATGATTTGTATCAAAAGTCAACTTAGGGGTGAATTAGGTCAAGAAACCCTAATTCCTGATTTTTGATGTATGCATCCCCTGAGGCAAAATTGACTTGGTGATTGGGCCCATGAGGTTTCATGGGGGATATTAGGTTATGTTTTGGATCATTGGCTCATGCCCAGATGAAAATTTCCACCTAGAAGGGAGCATCCTTGTGCTTAATCCTTGAAGTGGGAGTCCCTTTTGATCCATTGATTGTTTGGGAGGTTAGACAAGTTGAAGATCATGTCATTCCTTGATTGATACTTTGTCTAAGAACTCAAAGAGGGCTTGAAACCCTAATTTTGATTGTAGTGAATGCTCACCCATCTTTGGGGAGACTGACAAGGTAGGATGGTTCCTCCATATTGTGATGATGATTTGCACAATGATGGGAAATCTAAGTGGTCAAAATTTGGGGTATGACAGATGCCCCTATTTAATCATCTTGGACCCGAAGGTGTGAATGACGAAGGTATTCGGGCATTCGGGGTGCAAGAGGATTAAATATCGGAATACCCGAAATTTTGGTGGCTATGAATAGCAACTTGCGCATTCATCTTCTTTTGCTAAGCGATGATGCTTAGAAAAGGTAAACTTCCCCTCGATCCTGGTCTTCAGCCAAGGAACTGGTCTCAGTTTTCTTTTTGAAATAAACTTCCCCTCGATCCTGGTTTCCTACCAATGAACTGGTCTAAGTTTCTGATTCGTGAACTCCCCCTCGATCATGGTTTCCTACCAAGGAACTGGTCTTAGTTTCTGATTTAAACTTCCCTCGATCCTGGTTTCCTACCAAGGAACTGGTCTTAGTTTCTAATTTAAACTTCCCCTCGATCCTGGTTTCCTACCAAGGAACTGGTCTTAGTTTCTGATTTAAACTTCCCCTCGATCCTGGTTTCCTACCAAGGAACTAGTCTTAGTTTCTGATTTAAACTTCCCCTCGATCCTGGTTTCCTACCAAGGAACTGGTCTTAGTTTCTTTTGTCAACTTCCCCTCGATGCTGGTTTCCTACCAAGGAACTGGTCTTAGTTTCTGATTTAAACTTCCCCTCGATCCTGGTTTCCTATCAAGGAACTGGTCTCAGTTTCTTTTGTCAATAAACTTAATTGACAAGGGACGCTATGTGTAGCGGTTTTCCTTCAAACTTCTCTCCGAATTCTCCTGGGGAGATGCCATTTGAGTGGAAAAAGTTTTGATGTCAGACTTGCTGGGGAACCCAGTCGTCTGAGTCGTAGAGTTTCACAAACTTCTCTGTTGGAGACGCCATTTGTTTCTACTGAGGGATAGCAGGTCTCTTGAGAGACTGCTGTTGCTTGGGATCTTACATCATACTTTTCTCGGGATCTTCCCGGAGAAATGCCATATGATGGGGTCCAATTTGAGGTGCCGATGACCTTTTCATCAGTAGTTTTTTGGAGAATGGCAGCTGTACTGCCGAATCTCTGCTTAGGAGGCTTTCTCTGTGGATTTTCCTTAATCCGGGAAAGCAAGGATATCATCTTCAATGGAGAAGAGTGACATCTGTAGAACACTTCTCTGGCTTTTCAGAGGTTCAAATTATCAAAGTGGTCGATTGCCTACTTTGATCTAAAGATACACTGGAGACGAGTTTGATCGGCCATAATACTTCCTGACGAGGCAAGGACTGGAAAACTCGATTGAGAGGACGGTTATCACGACAGGATAAGACCGACTCAAGTGATAGTGATGCAATATGAAATGGGAATGCAAATCAATAATGCATGATGCATGTATGTTTATGCTGACAAAACTGACGAGACACACAAACTAAAAGATGAACATGACTAGATACTCGGCCATTGCGGGGCGTGTAGAGATATCGCTGGTTCAAGATAGCAATTCCACCTTGCTTAGGAGAGATAGTCCATGCAGGGAGCTATGTTGATCGGGCTTAGGAGATAAGAACTCGGCCGAGGTGTGTCAGATGAAACAAGGTCTCTGACACAGTTGATCCTTTACTCAGGCGTACCGGGCCTAGAAGGAGTACTTTGATTATGTACTTTGAAGTTCGCTTACTTCTGGAGAAGCGGTTGATGATCTTTTGATGTTCAACAGTCAAAAGAAATTGCCGTCTTTATTTTAAAAGCAGAAAAAGTTTTAACAAGTAAATTCATTTTTGTTTTATTTCAAGAATCGTTAATTAATGTTAACAACGTCGTTCTATAAAGCTAAAACAAATAAGAATTACAAACAAAACACAAAGGCTCAAATTTTATTGATAAGGTGGAGATCAGCCAAACGCGTGATTCCAAAGAGTATATACAAAGTTTGAAAATGGTAATTTACAGGGAAAAGGGCTACGTTGAAACATAACGACCATTATCCTTCTACCAACTTTGAATTCGGGGCATCCTGAGCTTCTGTCGAAGATGACCTTTGACTGGAGTTTTCCTCCGATGGATGATGTAACTGCTGCTGCTGCTGAGGGACTTGCCTCTGTTGAACATAGTTACTTGCCATTATCCCTAATTTTTGCATGGATTGTACTTTGATGTTTCCAATCCACCGGGATGATTTTTTTCATGTCTCTAACTTTTGCCTGGACCGCCCTTTCGGGTTTTCAATCCACCGAGACGTTTTTTTTTTTTAGTTTAGGCGAAGTATTTCTTGACTACATCAACATTTGTGGGGTAGGCAAATTCCTCTCCGTCCATGGTTACAAGTCTCAAGGCGCCGCCTGAGAAAGCTTTCGTGACCACATAGGGGCCATCATAAGTTGGGGTCCATTTGCCCCGAGAATCAGTGAGAAATGATTGTATCTTCTTGAGCACGAGGTCTCCTTTTCTGAAGACACGAGGTCAGACCTTTTTGTGAAACGCCCTCTTCATTCTCTGTTGATACAACTGACCGTGGCATAATGCCGCTATTCGCTTTTCTTCGATCAGGTTCAAATCGTCGTGTCGGCTTTGACACCATTCAGCTTCGGTGAGCTTAGCTTCCATCAATACCCGAATTGATGGGATCTCTACTTCTATGGGGAGAACTGCCTCCATGCCATATACTAGAGAAAAAGGGGTAGCCCATGTTGAAGTGCGGACAGCTGTGCGATAACCGTGAAGAGCAAAGGTTAGCATCTCGTGCCAGTCTTTGTAGGTTACAACCATCTTTTGAACAATCTTCTTGATGTTCTCATTAGTCGCTTCTACCGCTCCGTTCATCTTGGGTCGGTAGGAAGATGAGTTATGGTGTTCAATCTTGAACTCTGTACACAACTCTTTCATCATCTTATTGTTTAAGTTAGATCCATTATTAGTAATGATCTCGCTTGGAACACCATAACGGCAGATGATATTGTTTTTGATAAATCGGACCACCACTTGTCGGGTTACATTGGCGAATGACGCCGCTTCGACCCACTTGGTGAAGTAGTCAATGGCTACTAGAATGAACCGATGTCCGTTTGAAACCTTAGGCTCAATCATGCCAATCATGTCGATTCCCCATATGGAAAAAGGCCATGGGGAAGAAAGAACTTTGAGATGTGATGGCGGTACATGAATTTTGTCGGAGTATATCTGACACTTGTGACACCTCCTCATGTACATGTAGCAGTCGGATTCTATGGTCAACCAGTAGTACCCTGCTCTTAGAATTTTTCTCGCCATTGTGTGTCCATTGGCATGAGTGCCAAAAGATCCTTCATGAATTTCTTTCATGAGCATGTCTGCTTCTGGTCTGTCGACGCATCGGAGCAAGACCATGTCAAAATTTCTCTTATAGAGAATGTCACCGCTCAGGAAGAAGTTTCTAGCCAATCTTCTGAGGGTCTTTCTATCTTTTCTGGTTGCCCCAGATGGGTACTCCAGTTTCTGAAGGAAGCATTTGATATCGTGATGCCAAGGTTTGTCATCTATGACTGCTTCAATCGTGAAGATGTAAGCGGGCCTTTCAAGGCGCATTATGTCGATCTTAGGTATGTCACTCCATTGACCTACACTAATCATGGAAGAGATAGTGGCTAATGCATCATCCATGTGATTCTCATCACGAGGGATGTGATGAAACTCAACTCTGTTGAAGAAAGGTAGCAACCTTCTTGCATAGTCTTTGTAAGGAATCAATCCAGATTGGTATGTGTTCCAATCTCCTTTTATCTGATTGATAACCAAGGCTGAGTCGCCGTATACGTCCAAGCTTTTGATCCTTAAATCAATAGCTTCTTCGAGACCCATAATACAAGCTTCGTATTCGGCCTCGTTGTTCGTACACTTGAACGTAAGTCTAGCAGTGAAAGGAATGTGGGTACCCTGAGGGGTAACAATGATTGCCCCAATTCCGTTCCCATAATGATTAACTGCTCCGTCAAAGATTAGTCCCCATTGGGAACTTGGTTCTGGCCCTTCACTGGGTAATGGTTCATCGCAATCTTTCATTTTTAGATACATGACATCTTCGTCTGGGAAGTCAAACCCGATTGATTCTTGATCGTCAATCGGTTGATGAGCCAAATGATCGGCTAAAACGCTTCCTTTAACGGCTTTTTGAGCGTGGTACTATATGTCATATTCTGATAACAGCATCTGCCAACGGGCAATTCTTCCCGTAAGAACAGGTTTTTCAAAAACGTACTTGATTGGATCCATTTCGGAGACCAACCAAGTAGTATGACGAATCATGTACTGAAGAAGAAGTTTGGCTGCCCAAGCCAAAGCGCAGCAAGTTTTCTCGAGCATCGTGTACCGAGTTTCACAGTCGGTGAACTTCTTGCTCAGATAGTAAATGGCAGACTCTTTCCGTTTAGTTTCGTCCTGTTGGCCAAGTACACATCCCATCGAGTCCTCTAGGACTGTGAGGTAAATGATCAGTGGTCTTCCTTCCACTGGAGGTGATAGAATCATAGGATTCAACAGGTATTCCTTAATACTGTTGAAGGCAGTTTGGCAATCTTCTGACCAAACGCAATCCTGGTTCTTTTTGAGTAATTTGAAGATCGGCGCACAAGTGGAAGTCATAAGGAATATGAATTTGGAGATGTAGTTCAAACGTCCCAGGAATCCTCTGACTTGTTTTTCAATTTTCGGAGAAGGCATTTCTTGAATGGCTTTAACCTTGTTAGGATCAACTTCAATTCCTTTCTGGCTGACGATGAACCCTAGTAGTTTTCCTCAAACCGAACGGCATTACCTTGTAACAAAAGGTACCCCATGGGGTGATGAACGAAGTTTTCTCCATGTCTTTCGGCGCCATTTTGATTTGATTATAGCCCGAGAATCCATCCATGAATGAGAAAACATTGAACTTTGCTGTTTTGTCTACCAGCATGTCAATGTGTGGTAAAGGAAAGCCGTCCTTTGGACTAGCCTTGTTCATATCCCTGTAATCAACACACATTCTAACCTTTCCGTCCTTTTTGGGGACGGGTACAATGTTGGCTAACCATTGAGGATATTCAGATGTAGCGAGGAAACCCGCGTCAATCTGTTTCTGTACCTCCTCTTTGATTCTGATGGCCATGTCCGGGTGAGTGCGTCTCAACCTTTTCTTTACTGGCGGACATTCCGATTTTAACGGTAAGTGATGTTCCACGATGCTGGTATCCAACCCTGGCATGTCCTGATAGGACCAAGCGAATACATCGGGGAATTCTTTGAGAAGCTTTATCAAACCCTCTCTGGCAGTCGGACTGAGCAGTGCCCCAATCCTGATTTCTTTTCTCTCTTGCTCTGAAACCAAGTTTACCATTTCCAACGATTCTTTGTGAGGTTCAATGGACCTTTCCTCCTATCTGAGTAGCCGGGAGATCTCTTCTGGAATTTCGTTGTCATCTTCTTCTTCAGCCTCGAATACCGGGAACTCAAAGTTGGGAGAAGGCATCGGATCGTATGTTTCAACGGGGTTTAAAACAAGCAATCTGCATGACGGTATGATTCGTGTTTAGAAGAGATAGAGAAAATGCAAGTGTGTGCAGTGTTTTATTTTACTGCTTGTTTTTATTATTGAATGTTTTTTAGGATTACCATTTTCTGAAAAACGAAAAAAGAGAAAACAACAATTAATGCGGAAATTACAGAACGACATTATTTTATTAATGAACAAGTCGACTCTTTAAGCTACAGCCCTATAAAAAAAAACTTTGTCGCTTTGGGCAAAGCGAAGAGGGAAATTTACAGAAAGCGAGCCCTATAAAATCATCCGTTTCACCTGGGCAGGGTGAAAGGTTAAAGATGGCAATTACTTTGACTGACGAACGATCTTCGGAAACTCGACGGCAATCTATTGACGGCGAACTCCTCGGTGAATCACAAAGTCTGGCACCTTCCTTGATTTGTCTTCAGAAATAACGCTGATTTCTGGTGGAGTAGGATCATTGGAATCTGTCTCCCAGACAGAGTTGTCGTAGGAGGATTCCTCTGTTGCATTTTGCAGAGTAGTTGTGCTCTCAGCTGTATCTCCCCATCCAGTTGGCTGGATATCTTCGAGCCTGATACGAGAGCTTTCGGAAGCGGTGTACTTGACCATGAAGTCGAATTTTCCACTCGGTTGTCCCAAGGTGTCCCATACTTCTTTCGAACTGGAGGAGTCATCCCTCTCGATGACGTTGACCTCGGGAAAATCATAATTGATGAATTCAAGTCCTGCAAATGTTGCGAATTCATCTTCGTGTTGAGTAGTTTCTGAATGACCTGAGTGCTGATCCCATGACATGGTGGGGACACAGGTATTCTGTTCAATAATGCTCACCTGAGTTTCATTCCTCGGCTGACTTTCTTGCCCCAAGTTTCCTGGGTAAGGTTGCCACATTGGCAGACCATCCATTGGGCCATAGTAGTTGTAGTCAAAATCGTCTTTCATCAGAGTGTCTTCCTCTAATGAATTTGGCGGAGCACGACATCCTTCCGGATCACAATCTCCGTAAATGATTTCGACGTCTGACCTTGGTATAAATCTCGGAGTTTCTGTAGGAAAGCAAAAAGGCGTAGGCACCTCTTCCTGAGACATATAACCGTCCTTGTTAAGATAGGACTTCCATTCTTCATCTGTGTCGGAAGGATCTTCCTCATTGATAGCATGTACTGCTTGAGACACCGGGTGAAGGAAACCTCCACTGTGGAAGAAGTTTTGAAGGGGATGAATACTTTCATCGTTGGCAGCCGTCCGGGTACAGGTTCCAGAAAAACCAAGACCCTTCTTTGTTTTATTGTCAATAGGAATGACAAGCTGTCCCCATCCGTTTGTATCGGTACTCTCGACCGCTTTTATAGCATCTTTGTATGACGAAATCGAGGTTCCTCCTTTGAACTGATTGTCTTTGCTCACCGACAGTGCTTGGAACTGCGTTCCAATAACCTCCTCGGGTTCTGCACAAGTAGATGATGATAAGCTGCTCACGAGCAAGGCTTGTTCCCCACAAACCGTGACAACTTGATCGTTCTTGACGAACTTTAGCTTTTGGTGGAGGGTTGAAGTAACCGCTCCAACCTGATGTATCCAAGGTCTTCCTAATAAGTAACTGTATGTTGCCCGGATGTCCATGACCTGGAAAGTGACCTGGAAAGTATCAGGACCAATAGTTATGGCAAGATCAACTTCGCCGATAACTGCTTTTCGGGATCCGTCGAATGCTTTGACAATGAACTCGCTGGTTCTCATCGGAGGTCCTTTGAATGATAATTGCATCAAAGTGGACTTTGGCATAACATTCAGGGCTGACCCTGTGTCTACCAGTACGCTGGCTAAAGCATCGTCCTGGCAGTTAACTGTAATGTTGAGCGCCATGTTATGACGGCGACCCTCTTCGGGTAATTCCTCATCACTAAATCCCAAATGATTGCAGGAAGTGATGTTAGAGACAATGCTATCGAACTGTCTGATTGTTACATCCTGTTCCACAAAGGCTTGCTCTAAGACTTTCTGTAGAGCCTCTCTGTGCGCTTCTGAACTGAGTAATAGTGATAACACCGAGATCTTTGAAGGAGTCTGCAACAGTTGATCAACAATGTTGTACTCACTCCTTTGGATGAGCTTCAGCATCTCATCATTGTTTTTCGAAAGGTCGGGATTACGGGATTGACCGACTGGTGGATCGGGAGCTTCTGTCTGAAGTTCCTTTTCCTTGTTATGTTCCCCAACCCCTCGGTTGAAGATTCGACCACTCCGTGTTACACGACTGATGTCTGGAATGTTCACGACGGAGGGTAATGGAATTTCCTTTCCATTTTCAATGGTTGTTGCACCGTATTTGTAAGGGATAGCCTTAGTTGATTTATACGGTAATGGTCCCGGTAGATAGATGACTACGGGAGCCTTCTGATTTTTCTGACCATCATAAGTAATCTCGATCCGTTCCCGGTTGGGAACTTTAGATTCGTCAAGTAGAGGGATGATGGCAAAAACATCACTGATCCTGTGATGACCAGAGATGGTGACAACATCCTCAACCTGATCAGTAAGGTAGTTGACTGATCCAGAACCTGACCCCGATTGAATCTCTTTGCGGTCCAACTGACTTTGAAGAGCCGCTCGCACGAGGTAGCACCCTTGATTATCCAATGAGTAAACTCTACACCAATCGTAATTGTGTAGTGGCACCTGACCACGTCCACTTTGAATGCAGTGCAACCTTACGAGGTCCGTTTCCATCGATCGGACATCCTGACTTTGATATCTAGCAGGATTTCCGTTAGTGACACTAACTTGTTGGGTGTCTTCATCCATATAGATGGGAAGCCACCAATGGTCTAACAAGTTTTGAAGTGTTTCCTGGACAAGGGTACAACCTTTATTGCTTTCACAGCCCGCTTTGCAGCTTTGGTAGTCATGTGATATTAAGAATCCAAGTCGGACCTGCTCAGCATGTAACTCTACCAGATTGGTATTCATCAAGCGAATATCAAAGATCTGGATCCTGTTGGTTTGATAGGGGTTCCTATCATGGTAGTCTTGAATCCATCCAAGATCCATTTGACATTGGAGGGCCTCTTGTATGAAAGAGCATCCCTGATTGTCTGTTGAGCAGATCGGACAGGCCTGGTAATCATGCTTTGGCAGATCGTAGTGTAGACTTTGTCGTGAGTGCATCGCGACCAAGTTGACATTCATTGCTAGAATGTTATGATTCTGAATGATATTGGAATTCGTATAGACCATGTTAACTCCACGAACTCGGTGCTCTTGGATCCATCCGAGATCCATTTGTTCCTGCTGAGCTGCTTGCACCATAGAACATCCTTGGTTGTCTTTATAGCAGATATCACACTGGTGATAATTATGAGGTGGCACATGGCCATATCCACTCTGTCTACAATGCATCTTAACCATATTGGTTTTTAACAAGAGTACATCGTGAATCTGATAGACATTGTTAGTCTCTTTCTCAATCATATTGACTGCAGCTTTCTCATGTTGAGGCAGCGGGTTCGTGAGAACATTAGGATTCGTATCCTTGAAGGATAAGAGCCCGCTCCTAACAAGCTTTTGCACGTCGGACTTGAAATTGAGACAAGTCTCTATGTTATGCCTTGAACCTCCTTGATTATAAGGGCATGTCTGATCTACCTTAAACCAAAAAGGCGGATTTTCCGGTACTGTAAGAGGAGACTTAGTCTGAATGTGCCCCTTAGCAAGTAGTAAAGGAAATAGTTCTACGTAAAACATGGGTATAGGATCAAACCCTGATGGTCGTGTTGTACGGTTGTTGTTATATGGAGGACGAGACTGCTGAAGAGGCTGTTGTGTCCTTTGCTGGTCAGGTTGGCTCTGTGCAACCTGAGGTTGGTACGTAGAAACAGGCGCGGGACCTATAGCAGGAGTTACAGCTACTACTGGTTGATAACGACGCCTTTGCTTTCCGAGAGAGATATTCCCAATATCTTGTTCTTTTTTCTTAGGGAGAGCACTACCGTATTTTTTAGTACCGCTCGTTGATCCAGTGTCTTTTACCAAACGTCCTTCTCGGACGGCTTCCTCAAGAGGTACACCCATGCCGACCATCTCGGTGAAATCACTGGGCGCACTGGCAACCATTCGGTCATAGTAAAATGAGCTTAAGGTTTTTAAGAAGATCTTTGTCATCTCTTTTTCCTCAAGAGGAGGACAAATTTGGGCAGCAATTTCACGCCACCTTTGAGCATATTCCTTAAAGGTTTCCTTGTCCTTTTGCGACATCGATCTGAGTTGATCTCTGTCGGGTGCCATGTCCAAATTGTATTTGTTTTGTTGGACAAAGGCAGTACCAAGATCTCTGAATATGCTAATCGTAGCACGGTTTAAACCCATATACCATTTTAATGCGGCACCGGTTAAACTATCCTGGAAGTAGTGAATCAGTAAGTCCTGATTCTCAGTCTGACCTGAAATCCGCCGAGCGTACATCACCAGATGGCTCTGAGGGCAAGAGTTACCCTTGTACTTTTCAAAGTCGGGCACTTGGAATTTGTACGGGACTTTCACATTGGGGACCAAGCAGAGGTCTGCGGCGTCCTTTCCAAATAAATCCCGACCGCGAATGGCTTGCAGTTCCTTCTGCATTTCCAAGAATTATTCCTGGAATTCATCCATTCGGTCAAACATAGTTTCCTTTTTACCAGCAGGTATCGGTGAAATCTGTCCTTCTGGGACAATGTGCACCAAAGGGGGTGGAACCGTGACTACGGTAGCGAATCTTGGCGTATCCCGAAGTTTGTAACCTTCAGGAGTCTTTAGTATGCCCCCGGCATCTTCGCTTTCCCGAAGTTTGTAACCTTCAGGACCAGCGGCTTCTGTTGCAATTCCCTGACCTTCAGTGATCGGCGTGGGTTCCCAAATCCTGAGAAGTTCAAGGCAAGTTATTCACAAGGAATAGATCAAGTCAGGAAAGTTCGAGAATTTGGAAGAAACTCAAAGATGCCATTCACGGAGAATACATTCATCTTGGGGAGTAGAGTTTCTTGACGATTCCTAATGAGGACAGTCGAAGAGAAGACTGTATCTGGTGGATCCTATTTGGGGATCTAGGCGTCTATTTCTATGAACTAATGAAACGGCGTCACCTAGTTCTAGACGTAGTTGTCGGGGAAACTCTAAATATCTGTACTATTATTACACAGTAGATATGAGTTTATGAAAGGAGACTTAAAGTGAGCAGCCCCACAATACAGTTATATATATGAAAGTAGTAAATGAAAGCGATAACCACTTACTCGGTTGTAGAGCTTCCATGCTGTTTGGTTAGTTGTTCAACAAAGAAAGATTGAAAATAACAGTATATTCAAAATCAAAGGAGAAAGTGCTTTGAAAAAGAAAGATTTGGGGCTTACAGCTCAAGGAGAGGCCCAGGGTTTTAACAGTGAGCGCACTGTTGAATTTGTACAGAGGGACTTATACAAGTGACTGTGGCCCAAAAAATGGTTTTCTGTACAAAGGGATGGGTCTTACACTCTCTCAAGAGGCCCAAAAAGAGTTTTAAAGAAAAGAAATGGGTCTTACTACTCGAGGATAGGCCCAGGTGGTTATTTTTCAAAATACGACGAGCGCGTCGTTTATTTTTTACGGTATCGGGACTTATACAATACACTGAGGCCCAAAAATTGTTTTGGTCAAAAAAAGGATTGGGTCTTACACTCTATTAGAGGCCCAAAGTGTTTTGAATGGGTCTTATAGCTCAAGGAGAGGCCCAGTTGATTTTGTTTGAAAAAGGCGATCGCGCCGAGATTTTTGAAAATACCGTGGGTCTTATACACTGACTGAGGCCCAATTTATGTTGGTTTTCAACGGGGGTTGGGTCTTACACTCTATTAGAGGCCCAAAGTGTTTTGAAAATGATCTATGAGGGTTGAATTAATCCAAAACCCTAATTTGTTTTCAAAAATGTATTTAATTGAATAAAAATTCTATTAAAATGATCAAAATTGTTTAACATATGAAAAACAAATTGTGATCTTGGATTAATGCTTCAAAAATTAAGTATTGACCTACAAAATAATTAGAAAGCATTAAAAGTTGTAAAATCAAGGTGGAAAAAATATTTTAAATGTCAAAAACAATTAAAACATTAATTCTTTGCAAAAATATCAATTATACAAAATAAATAATATTTTTGGGATTTTTTGATAAACTAAAATATTTTATCATTTTTGTGAATTATTAAAAAAAGAATCAACTCAAAATCATTAAAACTCGGAGAGAAGTTAATTTTTGAATCAATTAAACAAAATCACAAAATTGAAATATTTGAATTATTCAAAAATGGCGCCAAGAACACACCAAGAACATGCGCGTGTTCTGGGTTTGGCCAGATTTGCATTTTCTCCTCAATCTCACTGAATACTTGATCATATCATGCAATCCACATACCAATCAACTCGTTTCAACCTCACGATCATGTCTATGGCATTTAATTTCATTTAAATTTAACATATAATAAGAAATCACGAAGAATCCTTAAGAACCCTAATTTCTGCATGAAGGCTAGGATTTTTGATACACGGTCCAAACAATGCAATTGATTGAGGGGAAACATTCCATGCATGGTTATGAACATATGGCCAAATTATTGTGCTAGGAAATATGCATAGATTGAGAGATGACCAAGTATATGCTCACCTCTAGGCCGTGACAGCAAGTGCAAGGTGATTTTTGATTTGGAGGTATTACAGATGAGTGGTGATGATCTGGACAGCTTCCCTACACCCCATGGAGTGTGTTTGAGTGCTTGGACTTGATTGAAATTGGCTGGATCACTTCATGGCATCTCAACTGCACTTTGGTTAAAACCTTGAGCAATTGACTGGTGATTCTGAGAAATGAGTGTTCTAGTTGTTGTTTAAGTGTTTGATCATCTCATATGTGATGTATATGAGGTGTGTGTGTGATTGGTTTGGTTGAAATCCCTCTCCAACTCAAAAACTCAAAGTTACCTTGCTAAAGAAGGCATTTTTGCCAAGAAAAATAGATTTTGAGGAAAGCATCTGTTTGATGGCTTTGGTGTGCTCAAACTGAGAACAAATGAGCTCTATTTATAGTAGAACAATTTTGTTTTGGGATCAATAGTGAATGGCAACTGCAGAATAGGTTTGGCCAATGTTGATCAATGAAAATCCAAGTCTCCTCTAGCCATTGACTAGAGGTTAGGGCACAGGCTGTTGGTCCCCTTGGTCTTGGATAAGTCTTGACTGAATTCAGTTGCTAAGAGCTCAGTCTATGCCACCTTGGAGCTTCCATTGAATGCTTGAATCCAAAATTGGAGTCTTGTCCCTATTTTAGGCAATTCTAGGTTTTGAGTGCTATTTCTTGTTCCAAGGACTTTGGAGGCTTGGCTCAGTGATTGTCCCCTTTAGATTCAATCCTTTGAGGTGTCCAAGTGGATAGGAGCATTTGAATTTGGCTGATTTTGGCAAATCCAGCCAAATTGCAAATTCTGTCTTGCCTTTGACAGATTTCAGCAAGGCCACTTTCCAATGTCATATCTCATGACTCAAATGGATTTTGGCAATGTTCTTTGCCATTTTGGATAGCCCTTACATGACACAACAACTATTTGAACATGTTTGGTTTTGATCTCTTTTGAAACCAAGTGAAAAATCCCCCTGCATTTGGCAAAAAGTGAGGCAGATTCTGTCTTATTGAGATTTTCACTAAGTGTTGAAACAAAGTGACTTTTCTTGATTTTGATCACTCCATAACTCAAAATCCATGAGGAATTTGGACATAACTTAGTATGAAGTTTTTGTAGAGGGCAAGGTGATCTACAAATCAGGCTTTGAATGGGGCACAATGGCCTTGTGGTTTAGGAGTTATGGTCCTCCAAAGTTGGTGCATTAGTGGTACTTTTTCCATAACTTAGAAATTTTTCTAAGTTTTATGGTTACCCCTTTTACAAGTTATCCAACTTTTCTTGATTTTTCTTGATGAATGATGATCCAAATCATACATAAACATCATTTTAGGGTAAAAAATCCATTTTGGTGAAAAATCTCAAAAAGTCAAAGTTGACTTTTGTGCACAGTTGACTTTTTATCAGATGAATTCCGAACTGTGCAATTCCTCCGGAAATCATGTCCTTGACCTAAATCAAACTTGATGGACATGTTCCATGGGTTTAATAGGGTATATTGAGGCATGTCTTAGGGCTTGGGAGCATGTCCTGGTCAAAAGTCAAAGTTATAGTTGACTTTTTCCTCGAAACCCTAACTGTGGTGCAGATGAAATTGAGACTTGTTGCCCAAGTTTCTTGGATTAATCCATTGTTCCAAATGGATCAATATAGGTCATTAGAGACCCTCAAACCCTCTCTTGAGGTCTTGGTTCATGTTTTGTACCAAAAGTCAACTTAGGGGTGAATTAGGTCAAGAAACCCTAATTCCTGATTTTTGATGTATGCATCCCCTGAGGCAAAATTGACTTGGTGATTGGATCCATGAGGTTCCATGGAGGATATTAGGTTATGTTTTGGATCATTGGCTCATGCCCAGATGAAAATTTCCATCTGGAGGCCCTGGTCGACCAAAACTCTAATTTGGTGACACTGGCGATCTTGAGACTTGATCCACCTAGAAGGGAGCATCCTTGTGCTTAATTCTTGAAGTGGGAGTCCCTTTTGATCCATTGAATGTTTGGGAGGTTAGACAAGTTGAAGATCATGTCATTCCTTGATTGATCCTTTGTCTAAGAACTCAAAGAGGGCTTGAAACCCTAATTTTGATTGTAGTGAATGCTCACCCATCTTTGGGGAGACTGAAAAGGTAGGATGGTTCCTCCATATTGTGATGATGATTTGTACAATGATGAGAAATCTAAGTGGTCAAAATTTTGGGTATGACAGGGTGATCATACAGATAATCGTTCATATTATTCCAGCAGGTGGGATAGTATTACAGATGGTTTTTCCAGCAGGTGGAATGATCACACAAACAGTAGTTTATATTGTTCCAGTAGGTGGGATAATGATAAACAACTATATTCTCAGCAAAGTCCAACGTTGGTTTGGCAAAGCTTCCAAAGCCGGTTTGATAAGCATCGAAGTCCAATGTTAGTTTGGCAAAACTGCAAAAGTCCATCTGAGGATGGCAACTTTGAGATTCCAAAGCCGGTTTGGTAATCATTGAAGTCCAACGATAGATTGGCAGAAATCCAACACGAATTGGTAAAAGTCCATTGTTTAGAATGGCAGAGCAGCTAAAGTCCACCAGTTGAGTGGCAAGCCAGTAGTCGTCTGGCGTCGTTCAAAAAGACATTGTTGAAAGTCCATCCATAGTATGGCAAGCCAGTAGTCATCTGGCGTCGTTAAAAAGATAGATCTCTCCGACAAAGTTCCATTGAAGATTCAATCCAACAGTCTCGTTGGGTTTATATCCCTTTTGTTCTTCGTCATCCAGAGCAAATTTGTGTTTATATTTGGTATTCAATCACTATATAACTTGAAAGTCTGAAAGCAATCGCTTTCAGGCATTCAGGTCTACAACGTTTGAATAGGGGCAGCTGTAATATCCCAAAATTTGCTCTCTCTTTTGTCATCATAGCATAGCATTATCATATATCATATCATATCCATCTCATTAGCCTTGCATTGCATCTTTAACATAGAAAAATGAAGCATAGCATCCCTCTTACCATCAAGGCATGTGATCAGGTGAAAGATGGACAATCAAGGAATCATTCAAGGCAAAAAAGGTCAAACAAGTTGCCTCAAGGCAAGCCAAGAGGTCTTTCATGTCTCATACTATCTCAATTGATCATCCAAAACCTCAAGAAAGTGAGATTCAATAGGAGATTGAAGCACTACATCCTTCATTATGCAAGAGGTCCAAAAAACTGAAGGAAAACCCTCAAAAGAGATAGTTCATTGATTCAAAATCACCCTCAAGTGGCATATCTCATCATCCTTTAAGAGGATGCACAACATACTCTGAGGAATTTGAAATTGAAGACTACATTTTCCCCTTAGTAGGTGGGTATCAAAACTAGGGTTTCCAATTAAACTAGGTTATCTCTGATTTTTTGGACAAAACTTGATGTCATGGTATTCTACATGCTCTTAAGTGTATGTGTGTGGAAAATTGCCTCTCAATTGGTTTTAGAAGTGGTTCAATTGGAAGAAAGATCAAAAATCAGGAAAATTGGGGCTAAGTCAAATAATCAGAGGAAAAGTCAACTCTTGACTTTTTGAGGCCAAATTCATGAAATTCATGTTATATGTGACCAATGTACAAAATTTGATCAAGAAACTCCAAAAGGATCATGAAAAATCAAGATTTGAAAAGTTGCCATTTTTGGAAGAAGTAGGGTTTCTAAATAAGGAAAGTTTTGGCCATTTTGCACCAAACTTTGAACCAAGGCCATTCAAAATTGAGACATCAAATAAAAATTCCACTCGGCCACAACAAAAGATCTCATCTTAAGCTTCAAATCCATGTGTAGAACATCTCCATTGGATCAAAATTGAGAGAGTTATGGATGATCAAAGTTGAGAGAAACTTGGGCAAAATGCAAGTCAGCTTGGGCAAATCTTAAGTCATGCGCAGTCATTTTCACAAACATGTGGTGGGCCAAATGTTTTGGTCAATTACTCATGGTTAGAGGCCTCAAATGAAAATTCTTTCAACATGAAAGTTGTTCCTCTATGTGAGATCTTCAAAATTGGTGTTCATGATTTTTTCATTTGATCAAAGGATAAGAAGTTATGATGGCTCAAAGTAGGGTCAATGTAACTGAAGAATTGACTAAGTCATAACCAAGTCATGCCACACACGCGCGCATTATGCAACATTTCAAGCCTGTTTCGAGTTCCTATGTTTGAAGCACATTTCCAATATGTTACAAGCTTCATTTTCATTTCTTTTCAACATCAAAGTTGTTGTATCATGTACACACTTTGTAATGATACCAGAATCATCCATTTCCATGGCCTGAAGAGAGAGATATTCATGCTTAAATGTCACCATTTCCAACTGATTTCATCATGCTTCACATCAGAATTTGCAGTTCTTGGTTCACACACACCACAAACACTTCATCACATCAGCTTTCCTCTTTCAACCAAACACACATCACATACACCATACACACTTGCCTTGACATACATGGAAATGGAAAAGAAACAAACTTGTGGAACAAGTTTTCTGCTGCACCTTTGATCTTGCACGAATTCATCACCACCATCCATGTCCAGCTTCAGCATAACATATCATAAGCCACAATTACCCTATCACAGTCAGCCTTACTCGCCCCTAACTAACTTGACTCAGTTAGTTAGGGTGCACTCACCTTAACCATCTTAACTCACTCTAACTCACTCATTTAACCACCTATGGTTCACTTCTAACTCAAATTATAAATAGAAAATTCACTCCAAAAATTCATTTCAACTCTGATTTTTCCACACTCACCTCAGAACCTCTCTCTTCTTCTCTCTGAATTCTCTCATTTTCTCTGCACGATTCCATTCTCATTGTTCATCTATTTTGGCTATTGTGGTGGTTTTTCTGAATCAAGAGAAACAAGAACAATTGAATCTCTTCAAGCTCAGCACCACTGCAAAATATTCTTCATATACTCGTAAATCAACATCATTTATTTTGCTTGAAGGTTGAAGATAGAAGCTCAGAATCTCAAACTTTCTCTGGTTTTCTCAACTATTTGAAGGTTTACACGTTTCAGGTTCAAATCTTCTCCACCTTATTCTACTCATTTAGATTGTTTTGAAGCTTGTTCTTAGCTTGATAGAAGCTCCTTTAACTCCGGCTAGTTGATATGCCTCTTAGAGGCGTAGTTTCAAAACCTAGGGCATATGTTAATCTCCTCTGTTCTCTATGTGTGTGCTTGTTATGTGAAAAATAATGGTAGATTCATGATGTACATAGTGTTAGCTTCATTTTGATATCATGTTTGTGCATTTTGGTGAGATCTGAAGTTTGCAGGTGGTGGTTCTCGCCGGAGAAGATGACCGGAGGTCCTTCTCCGGCCGGTGGATTCAATTGCTAGGGTTTTATCATGTTTTAAACGTGACCATTGGATGTTCATGATCTGATGGCCACAACATTGCCAGCACATTAAAATAAACGTGCATCTCATGTGTTTAATTTCTGATTTCATTTAAGTAATGTCTGGTGCAGTACATGTTAGTGAGTGTGTTCCTTCACGCGTGTGCATTGGATATGGTTACTTTGACTGGTTTGTTGACTGGACTTGATCCAATGGTGTTCATTGTTTTGACTTTATTTTGACTGAGAGTGCACAATTGTTGGTGTGGACTGCGCGTATATGGACCTTGGGTCATTGCTATTAACACCTCACATTTTTAAAGCCCAAACAATTTGAACTGGTGGTTTACTATGCATACACCCCTTTATCATTTCATTTTCTTTTTATTTTCTTCATTTCATACACGTTTCAGTTTTAATTTTTAAAATTACAAAACAACATCAGAAAATTCTGGAAAAATTCATGAGTTTTATCAAGACATTTAGGAAAGTTTTGATATTTTTATTTCATGATTTTATCACATTTTTACCACTGTTTCATATTTTTCTTTGAATTTCCATTTGTAGGCATTCCAAATATGATGCATGAATTTGTAGAATTTTGATCTTGCTCATTACAAACTGTTTTGACCTGATTCTTTTTGCATTGATTCACCAATACATTGAAGCATGTTAGATGATTTTTTGTTTTATTTTTTAGGCCACTTTATGACACATTTTGATGCTTTTCTTTGCACCACTTTGCATGTTGTTTCAACTTGACCTAATGCATTGTTTGAAGTCATTTTGCTTTGAATTTTGACATGCTATCTTGAAGTATGATTTACTTCTGACTTAGACAATCAAATACCATGCTTGCATAATTTTCATAAGTCCATTTGATTTTTGGTTGATGCATTACAGTTGAAGCATAATACATGTCATATCATTCTAACTTTAGTGCATGTTTTACATGAATTCTTTTGTGCATATTTGTATGAGCATTTGCATATTTTATGAGCCATTCATATGATATTATAGGTCCTTGGTACACATTATAGGTCATCTTTACATGTTCTTTTCAACTTGAATTTTGTGCATCCTTAACATGTATTGTTTGCACTTTCCTTTTGAACTTTCACTTCACTTCTTCTTCTACTACTTCTTGAATGTCTTGAATGTTGATTCATGAACACTTTTGGTATGTTTATAAACCATTTTCCATTTAGTTTCAATTCTGATTTTTTTTTTATGCATGTTCCTTTCATTTCTTTTCATCTTTCATATATCCTTTCTTATGATAACATGTTTAAATACTATGGATGATGATTGTTGCTTATTCATTTGAACTTGTATGATGATATTCACTTGTTGTAAATATGATTCACATTCTAGTTGTGATATTAAGATTTGATTCTTCGTCTTATTCTTTTGAACTTTATTGTGCATTAAGTGTTTTTTTTACTTCTTATACATGTTTCCATGTTTACTAACCATGTAGGGGCTTTGGTAAGTTGAAATTGAGTGTGGATGAGGAATCCACATTCAAATTTCTTTCCTTTCATCTTTTACAATTCAATCTTGTGTTTTGTTAAGTACTTATGTGCTTTCTTTGATTAACTCATTATTTTCCCTTTTGAGTTACAATTCATCTTCTACTTTAGAAGTGAATTGTTTAACTCATTCCTTCTTTAGACTTTAGGTTTTGCAACCTCACAAACCATTAGGATCACTCCCTTAACTAATCAATTAGGATTGAGTCTTCGTTCACATAGATTTTTACCTTTCTCGCCCATTTGAGTCTTCCATCTTCTCATCTCAAAGAAAATTCAAAATATCTAATAAAGGTAGGCACTTATTGCATTTAGGCCTTTCATATAAAGAAAAGATTATAAGGGGTCTTCTCTTATAATCTTAGAATGTGTAGCATATGGCCCATCTTGGGTCAACATGTTAAACATTTGATCTTGTATGAGGGACTTAAATGCAATACTTGTTGAGGATACAAATAAAAAACACTTCTTCATGTCATAATCAACAAAAACACTTAATAAATACAAGTATGCTAGTGTATTTAAACCTTAATAATTGGAACTAAGTGCGAGGGTCTTCTTCACACTTAGTGTACTTTCTTACTCATTCCATCTTGGTATGTGAGAATGTATACACTCCAATGACTAAGATTTAGATACACTATCATATGCAAACAAATAAAAAAAACTTTTAAAATACTTCAAACAAACAAACAATTCTTTTCTCATCTCTTTCATTCCAGTCTCAAGGACTCGTCACGTCCGTTCTACCGCAAACAGGTAACGCCTAAGTCTCCATACAGCGAGCCGCAACACCTAAACTGCTGGGACGTGCACTCTGACATTTCCACTAAAAAACACAAACAAAGCGACCTCGTTGAGGGGAACTACGTCGCTCTGATTCTCATGCTCCCGATGAGATACGTAGGCAGTGGGGTAGGGCCCATTCGAGCACTTCTTTTATTTTCCCTACATTTGTTTCTCGTTCCTTTTCCATTCTTTCTCCTTTCTTTCTTTCAGTTCCTTTTCCAGTATCTTTCCTTACAACCTTTGATTGAGACAAGCAAGCGTGGATCCCATCGGGTATGATGGACGCGTGGGGGTGCTAATACCTTCCTCTCGCGTAACCGACTCCCTTACCCATTTATCTTGGTCGCAAGACCATGCTCTTTCCTTTTCCTTCAGGTTTATGCGGTGTTTCCTTTCCCTCTCTTGGGATAAATACACATTGCTGGCGACTCTGTTTCGTGCCACTTTCGCGTTTGTACTTGGATGAAAATCCCGGGAGCGACATTGGCCATTTTGGAAAGCCCTCATATGATACAATAACTGTTTGATCATAATTGGTTTTGATACCATTTGGATCCAAGTGAAAAATCCCCCTACATTTGGAAAAAAGTGAAGGCAGATTCTAACTTAGTGAAAATTTCACTAAGTGTTGGAAAAAAGTTTCTTTTCTTGATTTTGATCACTCAATAACTCAAAATCCATGAGAAAATTGGAAAGAGGTCAGTTTTTAGTTTTTGTAGAGGGTAATGAGATCTACAAATCAAGCTGTGGATGGGGAAAAAATGGCTTTGTGGTTTAGGAGTTATGGTCCTCCAAAGTTGGTACCCTTGCCACTTTATTTTATAACTTAGAAAATTTTCTAAGTTTTTATGGTTACCCCTTTTACAAGTTATCCCACTTTTCTTGATTTTTCTTGATGAATGATGATTCCAATCATACATTAACATCATTTTAGGGTTAAAAAACCATTTTTATGAAAAATCTCAAAAAGTCAAAATTGACTTTTGTGCACAGTTGACTTTTTATCAGATGAATTCCAAATTGTGCGATCCTCTATGAAATCAAGTCCTTGCCCTAAATCAAACTTGATGGACATATTCCATGGGTGTCATAAGGTGTATTGAATCACGTCCTAGGGTTTGGGAGCATGTCCTGGTCAACAGTCAAAGATACAGTTGACTTTTCTCGCGAAACCCTAACTGTGGTGCGGATGAAGTTGAAACTTGTTGATCAAGCTTCTTGGATCAATCCATTGTTGTAAATGGATCAATGTAGTATGTTAGAGCCCCTAAAATCCTCTCTTGAGGTCTTGGCTTATGATTTATCCCAAAAGTCAACTTAGGGGTGAATTAGGTCAAGAAACCCTAATTCCTGATTTTTTATGAATGCATCCCCTGAGGCTAAATTGACTTGATGATTGGGTTCATGATGTCCCATGGAGCATATTAGGTTATACCTTGAAGTATTGGCTCATGTCCAAGGGAAAATTTCCATCTGGAGGCCTTGGTCGACCAAAACCCTAATTTGGTGACCTTGGAGATCTTGAGGCTTAATCCACTTGGAATGCAGCAACCTTGTGCCTGATCCTTGAAGTGGGAGTACTCTTGATCCATTGTGGATGTTTGAGAGGTTTAGACAAGTTGAAGATCATGTCATTCCTTGATTGATCCTTTGTCTAAAAGCTCTGAAAGGGATTGAAACCCTAAGTTCTGTTGTAGTGAATGCTCACCCATCTTTGGGGAGACTGATGGTTCCCCCATATTGTGATGATGATTTGCACAATGATGGGAATCTAGGTGGTAAAAATTTGGGGTATGACAGATTTGGCAATCATATCGTCCACGTAAACCTCAATCACTTCATGGATTATATCGTGAAAGATGGTACGCTGGTATGTTTCCCCTGCATTCTTAAAACCGGATGGCATGACTTTGTAGCAATATCTACCCCATGGTGTGATGAAAGTAGTCTTCTCCATATCAGCTGGGGACATCTTGATCTGATTATATCCTGAGAAACCGTCCATAAACAAAAAGACAGAGAACTGCACCGTGTTGTCTACCAAGACATCAATGTGAGGCAGAGGAAAATCATCCTTTGGGCTTGCCTTGTTGAGATCTCAACAATCCATACACATTCTGACTTTACCGTCTTTCTTTACCGTCTTTCTTAGGAACCGGGACAATGTTGGCAATCCATTCTGGATATTGGGAAGTGGCTAGAAATCCAGCATCAGGCTGCTTTTTCACCTCTTCTATGATTTTGAGTGCCATGTCAGGTCTAGTCCTTCTGAGTTTCTGCTTGACAGGATGACATCTGAGCTTGGGTGGCAAGTGATGTTCAATGATGTTGGTATCCCACCCAGGCATATCTTGATAGGACCAGGCGAAGATATCAACATACTCTTTCAATAACTTGACCAACTCGGAGTGTACATGCTTAGCGAGGGATGCCCCAACCTTGACTTCTCTTCTGACCTCATCAGTACCAAGATTGACAACTTCCACTGGCTCATTGTGTGGCTGAATCTCTTTACGCTCGTGCTCAAAGAGCCTTGCTAGTTGAGCCGACAATTCATAATCTTCCTCACCATCTTCTTCGGCTTGGTTAATTGGAATCCCATAATTATAATGGATGTTTGCCATGTTGTTATCAATGCTTTTATTAGTTCTACATGTTTATGAATATGTTTAGAATGAGCTATTTGAAAAGTGAAAAATAAAAGAAACTTTCGCCATTTGTTTGTGAAAAGTAAAATGAAGAAAGAAAATAGAGCATGATTTTGAATGCAAAAAAACTTTTATTTATGGATCACATAATATTGCAAAAGCGTGAGGCCCTTTACAAGTTATCCACTCGTCTCAGGCGAGGACGAGGGAATGAGAAAGCAAAATGCATTACATGTTATATGGGAAAACCACAGGAATCGCGGTAGATGTCCAATTGTTGAGCTTGAAACTCGGCGGAAACTTGCGCACAAAGCTTGAAATCTGGTTGCTAGGACCAGCATCATCAATAGCAGCCACGATGTCACCCTGCTGGAAACCCGCGCTATTGAACTTGATCAAGTTGCACTGCTTCTGACCATGCGAGCTAGATCAGTGACTAGGACGATAACCCAATCCAAAACGATTATGCTTTTCAACCACATCAATCAAATGCCCCTAGCCTGGCAAGACACCTCCCTAGCCTGGCAAGACACCTCTCTCAATAGTCTCCTTAGCGTTCTTGGCAGATGCTAAAGCCATTTGCGGTGAGCTACTTTGATTAGTTGAAGCAGAGCTGACATCTTCGAATTTGAGACACTACAACGGCACCTCAGTTATGCCTTCCTCGGTCTCGACGTATCGGAAAGATGACAACTCGCTTACAATCAAATCCTCTTCACCACAGACGATGACAAGCTGATCGTCAAACATGAACTTCAACTTCTGATGTAAAGTGGAGGTAACTGCCCCTGCGGCGTGAATCCATGGGCGACCCAGTAGGCAACTGTACGCCGGATCGATATCCATCACTTGGAAAGTAATGGTGAACAAATGTGGACCAACTTTGATGGGTAAATCCACTTCCCCAATGACCTGCCTTCGAGAACCATCAAAGGCTCTGACAACTAAGGCACTTGGTCTCATCTCGCTCCCTTTTACCAGTAGTTGACTCAACGTACCTTTAGGCGTCACATTGAGGGAAGAACAGGTATCCACTAGAACACGAGATAACAGAATGTATGTGCATGTTACATATATGTTCTGTGCTTTATTATGAGCAGCTCCTTCGGGAGGTAATTCTGATTCATTGAAGCCCAAGTATCTGCTTGCAATTATGTTGGACACTACGTCATCGAACTCGACAACAGAAATATCATGCATAACATGAGCAGTGTTCAAGACCTTCAACAAAGCTGGTCTATGTGCGGGCGAGCTCATGAGTAAGGACAAGATTGAGATCCTTGAGGGAGTTTACCCCAGCTAATCCACAATTTTAAATTCACTCTTCTTGATCAACTTTAGGAACTCTTCATCATCAAGTGTTTCCTTGCTCTTTGAAGCATCCTCAGACGGAATAATTGGCACTGGTACAGCAGTAGACGCCCCTTGTTGAACAATAGGGGTTGCAGGTGCAGGCTTCTCCTTGGGAGGAACAATAGTTAGAACTTGCACAGGCTTTGTAGTTACTTTTGGAGTGAACACCCGTCCACTACGAGTCATACCTCCAGCGGCTGTAATATTCACAATCTCAGATTCAGCAAACCTTATCACTTGACCTCCAGAAAACACAGTAGACCCATATCTCCAAGGTACCTCCTTAGAATTCTGATACGAAAACGGCTTTGGCGAGCAAACGACAATAGGTTGTACCTTCTTCTTAGGGGATTCCACAGGAACCTTCTTATAGACAATGGTGAATGGCTCGATAGTAGAAACCTCATCAACAAGCTTAGATCTTGCAAACTGAACCTCGCCTCGATTCATCAAAATCTGGACACAACCCTTCAGCCTTCGACATTGGTCGGGATTATCGTCACAAATCTGACACTTACCATGCAGCCCTTTCAACAACCCGTGTTCATTCAATCTCTTGAAAACCACAGTCATCCGAGTCTTTACCTCGTCAAAATCCATGATCAATTCAGCCTTTGAGTCATCCTCAATCATGTTCACCGCAGGTCCACCGTGATTGGGCAATAGATTGTGCTGAATGTTAGGACTTTCTTCAGCGAAAGTCAGAATCTTCTGATGTATGAGCTCTTGAACCTTAGTTTTGAAAACTAAACAGTCCTCTGTTGCATGTCCTGTGTATCCAGCATAATAGGTACAAGATGTGTTCGGATTATGCTTCGAACCAAATGGAGGAATTGCATGTACGATCTCTTTGGGAACAATTACCCCTTGATGGATCAAGTAAGGGAACAATTCAGTGTATGACACCGGGATTTTGTCAAAATTCGGGCGCTTGTGATTTCCTTGATTGTTGTTGTTCTGACGGTTTTGATTCTGCTAATTTTTGTTGTTCGGTTGAGTCTGTTGTTGATTCTGTGTATTCTGAACTGGTTATTGCGGATAATACTGATACGGAGGTTGTTGATATTGTGCAGCAGTAATGTATTGATATGGAAAGTATGGCATGGGAGCCATGGGTGCTTGATACTGAGGAGAAGCTTGAGCTGTCACAGCGTTGGCTTCACCTTCTTTCTTCTTGGACTGACTGTTCTGAGACTTTCTAGTGGTTGGCTGCTGGGAAACAGCTCCATGAATCTTTCCAGTCTTCAAACCGTTCTCAATCCGTTCACCAATGGTCACAACATCAGCGAAGTTCAAAGAAGAACTACCCACCATTTTCTCATAGTAGGACCCTTGTAACGTGCCCATAAAGATGTTAACCAACTCGTTGTTAGAGAGAGCCGGCCTTACACGCCATCTCACGCCATTTTTGTGCATACTATTTAAATGTTTCAGTTGAGGGCTGAGACTGATTTTGCAATTGTAATCTCGTAGGTGCCAGATCAAGGTTATATTTGTATTGTTTCAAGAACGCTTCAGACAGATCCCTCAAAGTACGGATTTGCTGCACTCTAAGCCCATGTACCAATCCAATGAAGCACCAAACAAACTATATTGAAAATAATGAACTAGCAAGTCATCATTATCAATATAGGATGCCATCTTCCTGCAGTACATAGTGATGTGACTACGTGTGCAACTCAAGCCTTTATACTTCGGAAGCTCAGGTATCTTGAATTTCTGCGGCAACACCACATTCGAAACCAAAAATAAGTCTTTGGCCTCCAATCGAAAAGCAAAAAACCCTTCAATAGCTCTGATACGGTCTTCCAACAACTTATAGTCAGCAGGTCTACTCTGATTAGCGGGCCTGACAAGAATCTGAGGATTTGGCAGCTGAGATGCGGCCGGAGCATGAACTTGCGTAGTAGCAAACTGAGAAGGATACACCAAACCCTGATTAACCATCTGACCAGCATTCTGACCCATCTAAACACCACACGGATAATTCGGAGGGGGTATCACTGCAGCTGATGAAGATGCCCTAGGATAGAACATTCCAGGATGAACATTTTGAACGACAGCT
This sequence comes from Lathyrus tuberosus, assembly GCA_022829125.1. NCBI lineage: Eukaryota > Viridiplantae > Streptophyta > Magnoliopsida > Fabales > Fabaceae > Lathyrus > Lathyrus tuberosus. Next base: position 3,837,292 of record JALAZF010000295.1, on the reverse strand, counting down.
TGAGATGAAACCGGAACATGAATAGGAGGACCCCTATACACATGCTCTTCTTCATCAGGAGTTTCAATGTCAACGAACCCAAGAGTCAGACGAGTCGGAACCTAAAGATTCTCATGATCATCATTCACCATTGAAGGTGGAACCGAAGTCGACATACCCCACGGATATGCAGCAACATTCCCATTAGGCATGGGCACAACATAAGACTGATATGGTACAAAGGCACCATTGTTTTCAATCTGAGGAGTGTAATTCAGAGGCATGCCCCATGGGAAACCAGCATGCATCTTGTTCACACTAGGCTGAACAACAGGCTGACTCACAAGCTCAACTGGCATTTCAATAGTAGCAGGAGAAAGAACAACAGCAGGAGTATCCGTAATAACAGGAGAAGCAGTCACAACAGGGGTGACAACAGTTGCATCGGTGACAGTTGCGACAATAGCGGCAGCAGCGGTAGCATCCCTCTGAGCATGAAGGAGTTCCATGATAACATCCATGTTAGTCTGAAACCAATCCATCCGACCTTGGAATTGAGCCCGAGTTTCCTTGTAAGCAACATTCTCAGCTTCGAAATCAGCCATGATTCTGGTTTTGCTTGATCGAGTGAAATACCAATGTCGAGTCGTCATCTTGCTACAAGTGGAAGGCGGACAAGGATGAGCAATAGTTTCGGATGAAGGGACGTGCATATGTGTGCAAATGAATGTATGATATGCATGCAAAAATAAAGTTTTAAATTCCAGGAATTCTTACACTTATCATTGTTGACAATAATCATAAAGCGTATAAGTAAAGGTGCGGAAGATAAGATTGATAAGAAACTGCATTCATTCAACAATAAAGGAAAAAAGCATCAGTCAAGTACAAATCAAACATCTACCTTTTGGGCTACAACAAAATCAGCATGGATCCTATCAAAGACCACCCTACAAACAGATAAGAAATGGGAAACAACCCAAGGAAGCTGGTGCGGCAATACATCAGCATATGCATCCCTCAACAACCCAGTGCTCAGTAAATCTGGCTAGACATTCGTGTCTCTCACTCCAATACTTCGCATCCTTCATGAGATTGTGCAGCAAAGAATGGTTAGGTCCCTAAAGCATATCCTGAACAAAGACCTCTTTCTGATCCAAGAGGTTTTGCAGATGACGACTTTGTTGCTCCCAATGAGTACGCTCTGTGTTGAGCTGACTAATCTATTCTCGGCTCTGATGTGCTTGATCTTGTAGATTCTGAATCTCACCGAAGACTTTGTCGAGCTTAGCTTGACACTGAGAATAGTCTTTCGCTAACTAATTAGCACGGTCTTGCTCACTTCGCCACTTTGTCTTGAACTCTGATAACTTCTCTCAAAGCTCTTCAAGTTGCTTTTTGTAGCTCAAATCATCCTTGTAGGCTTGATAATTGCCATCGACAAGTTGCTTCTTCTTTGAAGCAAGTCCCTCATAAGTACTCTTTAAAGCATCACCCACTAACCTTCACTTGTTCTGTTCAACCTCCACCTCTTTGAGCATGCGCTCACGCTTTTGATGGAGCCCAATCTGTAAGCTATCCTTCTCGGAACTGACTCTACCAAGGTTGAGACAAAGATCAGCATTCTCCTTCTTCAACTTCTCAATAGTCAGCTTGAGTTGATCGACTTCAGACGGAGGAACAATGGCAAGTTCAGGAAGCTTGGCATTCATGGAATGCTCAAAAGAAAATGGCAACAAGATCTCCTTGACGCGCTCTTTGAACCAAAGTATGTAAGCTTCCTTGGCTACACAATTCTTCTTACCCAAATCGGCTCTACCCTCAAGATGAATCTGAGTCCAAGCGGCACTGAACCTCTTCAGCAAACCCATGTCATCAACCCCTTCATGAAAGATGAACTCTTCTACTACCTTAGGATCTGGCTCAGGAACCATAGGATATCCCCAAGAGAGGCACATTGAAGAATTTCCCACAACGAAGAATGATCTTGATATCATCATAGACTCGAGAATACAAAGAAATGTCATCAGTAGTGAGAGACATGATTCGTTGAGACCACTTGAGATTACCCTTATTCTCAACAAAAGGACCCTTCTGCGGAAGGTGAGACATGAACCATCGGTACAACAAAGGAGCACAACAGACAATGGTTCCCTTCTTCGTTTCATTCCTCGAATGAATAGAATGATAGGTATCATCAAGGAGCATCGGAACAGGGTTCTTGGACAAGAAGATATTGATGGCGGCCTGATATATGTAATCCTCCATGTTCAGAAACAAGACAATCCCATATATCAGCAGAGCAAGAACGGCATTGAAAACCTTCCAGTTTCCATCCTTAGCAAAAGAAGTGGCCTTGTCAACCAAGAAATTCGAAGCAAACCCTCGAATACCCTTCCCTTTGGTCTTGAGATTATCCTCCACATCCTTCTTACTAATGCAAAGCACATCAGCAATAAGAGGAAACTTCGGACAACCACTAGTGTAGACAAAGGGAACCTGCTTCTTGATCTCAACCCCCAGAATATAAGCATACTCCTCGAGTGTAGGTGCTAGCTGATAATCCTAAAATGTAAAGCACCTAAGTGGCGGGTCATAGAACTGAACCAGAGTATGAATAACAGTGATGTTAACTTTAGTGTTGAGGATGGACAACAGATTATCATAAGTATCCTTGAAAACCCCTCTGTTATCTCCAACCACCAGGGATGATAAACCTCTCAAAGTAGCCAGCTTAGGCTCCACAAACTTGTAACTGAAGATGCCTCGACAACCAGTACTCATCTCTATGATAATGCCAACAAAGGATAATTCTTCGAATACCTGGAAATGAACATGCAAAAAAATTAATTTACATGATGATATGATATGCAATACAACAACAAGAAGCCAGCACTGTCTGAATAATCAAATCTGAACAATCTGGATATCTGCATATAAATCTATGTCGGTGCAACATAATCTGGTGTGCCAGTGCAAAATCTGCCGTGTGCGAGAGAACAAAGGTATGAAGTGGCTTGTTTTCCTGCAAAAACCGATCCCCCTCACAGGTGTGATATAGACACAACAAGGTGGTCCCTAGAAAGGTCGGCCAAACCATAGGACTCAGAATGAAAATCCCCCACTGTAGTGAATTCTAACAGGACAGAAGTATTCTCAAGAGAATCACGATCTGGGATGTGGCTCTCATGATAACCCAACACGCAAAACGCAGGCCTCACGACTATCCATGTTCTAGCCTATGTGTATGATAAGCCCGATGTTAGGACTTTTCTCTCCAATAATATCTACCCATCCCAACAACAGCAGAATATAGTAGATATCCAGAATATACAGCATATGAATATTCAAAGCAGTAAAGAAATGCAGTAAATAAACATAAAGCTAAAGCATAAAGATAAAGCAAGTAAAGCGCGAAAGATAAACACCCAAGCAAGCAAGAAAAGCAAACAAAACTAGGCGGGACCCCAACTTGCAAGCAAGGACTCCCCAACAGATTCGCCAGCTGAAGATGGCTGGTTTATACCCGAGTGAATCGTACACTCAAAGATAACAAAGAGTTGCCACTAAACTTTATTTAGTCCCAAAGGACAAGGAAAATATTGATAAAACCCAAGGGGAAGAGAAACGGGAATGGGGGTCGGTTATGCAAAGAAAGGTACTAGCACCTAAGGCATCTGTCGTACTCAACGGGAACCATTTCGCTTGCTTCTAGGCTTGGATAGGTTATCTATCTAAAGGCTTCTAGCTAAAAGAAGAGGAGAGAGAAGAGAAAAGAGAAAAGAAAGAAAGAAATAAAGAAAGAAAGAAGAGTACTCGCGGAGTATTGGGCCCTCGTGCCTATGTACCCTCATAGTGCAATGATGAAATCAGAGCGTCGTAGTTCATAGGAACCAGGGGACATAAATGAGAAAAGGAAAAGGATGGAAGAGTGGAAGAAAGGTAGAAGTGTGGAAAGGTGGAAGTGTGGAAAAGTGGAAGTGTGCTCGCCAAGATCATTGCGATCTCGTGCCTACGTATCATACATTCGAAAGAATGCAGAATAAGAGCTTCCGTAGTTTGTGGAACTAAGACAGAAAAGGAAAAAGACAAGAAAAAAGAGAGAAAACGGTGTCAAAACTAAGAACAAAAGAAAGAAAGAAACTCCGATGGGGACTCCAAGAATTGGTGTCGAAACTAAGAAAACGAGCACAAAGGGAAAGATAGCGACCGAACTGGAGATAAAGTGCAAGAATAGCATCGAAACCAAGAAAATAAAGGAGCAAAAGGATAGGAAAGATTCCACCAGGGAAATAAAAGAACAAAGCGACATTGCTGGGGATTAGAGGGTAGTGACCCTACTTGGGATCCAAATAAAAAGAGTTTGGTATATTAACTGACTGGCAGTGGTTAATCGAAAAAGGGAGTAAGATTTAGGTGGGGAAAAGAAGTTGGTGTCAACAGACAGACTGTGATGAACCAAAAGTGAGAGTACTGAACCAGGAGAAGGTGTTTGACTTTGAAGGGGATTTCGGTATATTAACTGATAAACAGTGGTTAACCGAGGAAAGAAAGGAGCGCAACTTTGTGAGGAGATAAGAGAATTAGTTTTAACAGGAAAACTGTGATCAACCAAAGAAAAACGGGTGTGGAACCAAGAGAAGGTTGTGACCCAAAGGAGGTGTTGGTACTAACTGAATAGACAGTAATTGACCAACAAAAGGGGTATTGAACCAAAGGAGGTTGCTAACCATTGAATATTCGGTGCTAACAGGAAATACCGTGATTAACCGAAGAAAAAAGTGAGTGATTAACCAAGAGAAGGTGATTAACTCGAAGAGGTTCAGTATTTTAACAGACGAACTGTGGTTAACTGAAGAAAATGGTGATTAACCAAGAATAGGTGATTAATCCAAAAGGAACCTCAGTGTTTTAATAGACGGGTTGTGGTTAACTGAAGAAAATGGGTGCAAATTGGTGTTTTAACTGACGAGCAGTGATTAACCAAACAAAGGGAGAAGAACCAAAAGAAGGTTGCGAACTCTAGGGATTTATGGTTTTAAGAGACAGGTTGTGATTAACCGAAGAAAAGAGATTGAGACTCTTCAGGGGAATCAAAAGGCAATGATTGACCACAAGAAGAAAGTAGTATTGAAACGAAGAGAGTTTTCTATCACAAGAACAATGATCTTAACCAAGAAGGATGGTGATTGATCAAAGGGAGAGATTGAAAGAGATAGGAGTGATTAAAGATAGACTCGATTGGGAAAAAAATATACGCTACCGCATGGAGTTAGATGTGACTAAGCCATGCACAGAGTCATTCGTCCCATACCTGAAGTAGTCATAATGAGAGTAGGAATTCTCCCTTCTCATTCTTTCCCTAACACACAGAGTGTAGTGCAGAAATTGAAATGGGCAGAGTAACAGCTCCAAGTTATACAGTGCTCCAGTGTCGCACGAAACTCCGACTCTAAGGGGGGAAGAGAGAGAAAGCTCTAAAGGAAGCCTAAAGAGAAGCGCCAAGGGAGAGATCGATAATCGAAACAAAGCTTTGATTAATCAATCAAGAGGGAGGAATGTGTCAACAATTTTCCAATATAAATTGAAAAACTATTAAGGAAAAGGGATGCATTATTGATTATACAAAATTAAGCTTATCCATGAAGAATAAACTTAATGCAAGCATGAAATAGAGGGTGCAAAATATAACACCTCAAAATTTGCCCTCGTATTTCTAACTCTAACTGGCTTATGTGTCATTACATTTGCATCGTCATTTGTGCATTTTGGATGGTTCTTTTGGGCATGGGATCAAGGTATTCTCCAGCAGCTCACGGAGCCTTCAATTTCGGTATTATTTTCAACAATGTTCAGAGCCAAGCAGATAGCTTTCAAAGTCTTTTTGAGCATTTATTTTGCTCATTAGAGGATTTGATGATCAGAAACCCTGGCATTCAATTATTGATTAGTTATTCGGCATCAGGCATTATTAATTCAGCAGGATATCCCGAGGTGTCAGCAAGAATTCATGTTCTTTTTAGGTGTTACTCGTTATAAATATCAAGTTTTGAGTTTCAGAGGTTTAACGGGTTCAAAAACAGCTATCAGAGGTCACTTTTCCAAGTTTCCCTCCAAAAGGCGCCAAATTCAAAATTTAAACTGTGTAACCGATTACAGCATATATGCTAACCGGTTACTCATTCATTTTTAGCATATTCTCAAGGTGTTTGAACTGTGTAATCGGTTAGCAGATATGCTGTAACCGGTTACTCTGAGCGCAGTTTGAAAAATTAAGTTTGCATCATTAGTGATCATGTGCTTGGCTTGTGCATGTGTGTGAAAGATCTAGAACTGATTTATTTTCATCATTTCCACCCCAAAATTCAAATTATATTCCACCCAATTTCCATTCTAATTCCATAATCCCTTTCCTAAATCAATTTCCACTTCCAATTCCACCGACAAAACCTCACTCCAAATCCAAACTTAACTCCTAACCTAGGGGTTATTTAAACCAACTCATTCCAAACCTCAAAGGGGCGGAGATCATTTTTTTCACTCTCAATTTTTAGAATTCTCTTTCAATTCTCTCTCACATTTTCACTCTCAACCTCCATTTTCAATCACACTCAAAGCTCTTCCATAGAGGTTAATAAGTTCTTCATTGGAACTTGTTAATTCTTGAGCTAAAGCCACTTATTACCACTTCATTGCTGCATTTCATTGGTGATTTACGTTTGGATCTAGATCTGGAATTTCAGAAGTGATTATTGAAAGTAATTTTGGAGTTTTTGTTGCTTATTGCTTGGATTTTCAACTTTTGAGTGCAAGGAGCTTGTGGATCTTGGATTTCTCTACTTGGATTCATCAAATTCTATTTACAGCACTTTCCAAAGCAAATCTCAGCTTTGTAGGTTGGTTAATCTCAGATCCACATTCATTTTAGCTTAATTGTAACTTATACAATGTAGATCCATGATTTTTGTTGTGTTTTGATCATTTTGTTTGATTTTGATTGGGGATGTTGATGATTACTGGATCTAAATGATGTTTGAATACTGTGTTTGAACTTAATTTTTATGCATTGTTGATTACATGATCATTGGACATGATTACATAAGTGATTTGCTGCTGAAGAGTGGTTTTGAAACTGATTTTTTTCACTACTGTCCCAGAGTAACCGGTTAGCAGTTATGTTGTAACCGGTTACACTGTGTATTTTCAGCGCAATTGGAGCAATTTTAAACTGTGTAACCGGTTACCACTGAAGCAGAACTTGATTTTCTTGCATTTTCTTGGTTGTTTGAGATCCTTTTCATGTCTAAACTTTATGGATTAATATGATGATGATTTGTGGATCATTCTTGAGCTGTTGCACCTCACACTATTGCATGAACACAATTTTCCGACACGTGACTCTTGGATTTGTATCGTTTATGAACATGTTTGCATTGTTGCATTCTTGACACGATGAACACGTTGCACACACATTCGAATCATGTTCATTCTTGGATAATGCTCAACTTGCTGGACACATGATGCATGATTGATGTTTGTCTCCATGGTTGCTTGTGCATGACTTGTTTTGCCCAATGTGTAAATCATACAATTATGTTGAGTGTGTTTGTTCTTGAGTGGTTAACATGATCATGCTTGTTCATCCTTGATGTTTGCAATGTCTATGCTTGGTTTTCCTTGCTATGTATGTTCATTTGCAATCGCTTCTTGTTTGGATGCATGCTGCCCTGTTTTTACAGCTGCTGTTCTAAGTTTGTTCATGTGCTGTCTATTGTCCACACTTGCTGCCTGCTGCCTTTTACACCTATTTTGTGCTGAATATATGTGTTGTTAAAAGTTGTCTTGCTCGTGTACTGTCTTTAACTACTGTGGAGGTGCAGATGTGTAGCGAGTGATTTTTGGATGTGGTTGCGAAGCACGATCGCTCTGATAACTACAGGTCGATTCATTTTTTATCCTATTGTGAGCTGAATAAGGAAGGGAACTAGATGTCTCCAATTAACCCTGCTTGCATACTGAGTTTGAACAGCGGTCTGTTCGGTTACAGATGCTACAAAGATTCGGGGAGTTTGTACTGGTTATTTGTATTTTCGCCAATACTGTCATTTTGATCTTTTCACCTGGGCAGAAGGTTTCTGGCGGGGAACAAGGATTAGGATGTCAGGACTGATGTTTTGAAATACTGCTTTTGATATGGGATTTGGGCTTTTTGTTTAGTGTGCTCGCTAAGATCTTTTCTTTCGATCTTATGCCTACGTATTCCCGTTTACCGAAACAGGGAAATCAGAGCGTTCGTAGTTCCTCCTATTCTATGGGAGGAAATTGGTCTTTTGGTGTCTTGTTCAAAGCCCAAGACGTGAAGCGAAAGGTGGTTTGTATCTTGTTCAAAGCCCAAGACGTGATGCTGAAGAGTTTATTTGTATCTTGTTCAAAGCCCAAGATATGAAGCTGAAAAGTCTATTTGTGTCTTGTTCAAAGCCCAAGACGTGAAGCTGAAAAGGTCTATTTGTGTCTTGTTCAAAGCCCAAGACGTGAAGCTGAAAAGGCCTATCTGTGTCTTGTTCAAAGCCCAAGACGTGAAGCTGAAAATGCCTCAACTTTAGAGAGAATTTGTCATCTCTAAAGAAGGGTTTGTCTGTCACAACTGTTGGGTGACTGATTATAAAGGAGAATTACTTTAACCGGGATACGCTGATCCTAGCAATGCCATAATTTCCTTTAAAGGGGATTTTAACCTGAAGGAGAAGACTTTAACTCAGTGTAGAGCAATGATATCTTTCCTTAGGAATTTCTCATGCTAAAAGATGGACAGTGGCATGGATATAGATGATCCAGAGGCTTGCCGCTTACAGCGATTAGATGAAGGGGAAGGAGTTGTTGATGTTTGTGTACTGTGAACGAGGCACAACTTTGATGTTAAAAGGTTGATTGGACTGAACCGGGGATTTCTTATACAAAGCCTAAGAGGAGGCTAACTCTACTGAGGAAAATCATTATACAAAGCCTAAGAGGAGGCTAAAAGGTGTCTCGTACAAAGCCCGGGAGAGAGGCTAAAAGGGATTGATCCTACAAGAGGATCTTTTATACTCAACAAGAGAGTGTTTTTGTATCTCGTACAAAGCCCGAGATGGAGGCAAAAAGGTTTTGACCCGACGATGGAGTCTTTTGGTATCTCGTATAAAGCCCGAGATGAAGGCTATTATTTGTTTGGCTCAAAAAGAACCTTTTTGTATCTCGTATAAAGCCCGAGATAGAGGCTGAAAGGTGATTGGCTCAGCGAGGGAGTCTTTTATGTGTCTCGTACAAAGCCCGAGAGAGAGGCTAAACGTTGTTTGACTCCGCTGGGGAATCTTTTGGTATCTCGTATAAAGCCCGAGATGGAGGCAAAAATTGTTAGCTCCGCTGGGGAGAATCATTGTACAAAGCCCAAGAGGAGACTGAAAAGGTTTGCTCTGCTGGGGAGAATCATTGTATAAAGCCCAAGAGGAGGCTGGGTTATGCTGAGGAAAGATCATTATACAAAGCCTAAGAGGAGGCTAACTTCCGCTAGGGGAAATCATTATACAAAGCCTAAGAGGAGGCTAACTTCACTGAAGAAGGATCATTATACAAAGCCTAAGAGGAGGCTATGGTTACTGTCTCAGTTAAGTGACAGGTCTAGCATACTGATTTTGAAAGAGAAAATCAGTTCTTATATGAGCAACACTGTACTCAAGGATTTGATTCCAAGGGTTCGGGTTATTCCTGTTCTTTAAGGAAGCGGGAAATCCGAAGGGTATCGAGATTGTCCGAGTCTGCGGGTTTCCTTCCTATTTAACGAAAGGGCCACTTGAGAATGTCTTTGAGACTCAAGGAGATTAGACTGTCCAAGTCTAGAGTTTCATCTTTTGTACTATGTTTTGAGAAACAGTAGTAGACTCTATGAAAGGACTGCTCTATGAAGATGATTAAGTTCTGTTCCTATACATCTAGGAGGTCGTCGGGACAATTTGTACGAAGCCCAAGAGGAAGCTGGAATCTTTTAAGAAGCCGACAGGTCCTTGTACTAAGCCCAAGAGGAGGCTATCATTCCCGGAGGAAGAGATCATTATACGAAGCCTAAGAGGAGGTTGTGAATACTTCTAAGAAGTCGTAGGGTCCTTGTACTAAGCCCAAGAGGAGGCGGGGTTGCTTTTAGGAAGCCTGTGGGTCCTTGTACGATGCCCAAGAGGAGGCCGATGCTTTTAAGAAGCCCGTGGGTCCCCAAATCCCGAGAAGTTCAAGGCAATGCTATTCACCGAGAATAGATCAAAGTCAGGAAAGTTCAAGAATTTGGAAGAAACTCAAAGATGCCATTCACGGAGAATACATTCATCTTGGGGAGTAGAGTTTCTTGACGAGTCCTAATGAGGACAGCCTGAGAGAAGACTGTATCTGGTGATCCTATTGGGGATCTAGGTGTCTATTTCTACGAATAAACGAAACGGCGTCACCTAGTTCTAGACGTAGTTGCCGGGGAAACTCTAAATATCTATACTATTATTACACAGTTGATATGAGTTTATGAAAGGAGACTTACAGTGAGCAGCCCCACAATATAGTTATATATATAAAGTAGTAAATGAAAGCGATAACCACTTACTCGGTTGTAGAGCTTCCATGCTGTTTGGTTAGTTGTTCAACAAAGAAGGATTGAATACAACAGTATATTCAAAATCAAATGAGAAAGTGCTTTGACAGAGAAAGATTTGGGGCTTACATCTCAAGGAGAGACCCAGGGTTTTATCAGTGAGCGCACTGTTTGAATTTGTACAGAGGGACTTATACAAGTGACTGAGGCCCAAAAAGGTTTTCTGTACAAAGGGATGGGTCTTACACTCTCTCAAGAGGCCCAAAAAGTTTAAAGAAAAGAGTGGGGCTTATAACACGAGGGTAGGCCCAATTGATTTTTTCGTTAAAAATGGCGATCGCGCCGAGGTTTTGTTTTAACGCAGAGGGACTGATACAATAAGTGAGGCCTGTAACGCCCCGATTTTGATTATTTCCATTTTATTGAGTCTTTTATTTTAATTGGGTGATAAATTAGTTTATTTGTGAATTTGGTGTGTTAAATGTTATTTTTCCGTTTTGAGAGTTTTCGGGGAAATTAGAATGAAGGGTATTTTAGACTTTTCACAATTATATGATAAGTTATAATTTAGTGGAATTAGAATTATGTGAGAAAAATGAATTAATAGAATTGTGTGGAAAAAGAAAGAAAAGAAATAGAAAAGAAAGAAAAGAGATAGAAAAGAGAAATAGAGAGAAATAGAGAAAGATAGAAAGAAAAAGAAGAGAAAGAAAAAGGAAGAAGAGAAAAGAGGAGAAAATTTGGGAGAACTAGGAAATTCATCAAGAACAATCAATAGCAAGTTTGGAATCCGGGTAAGGGTGTGAAATCTTGTTATCTTACCAATGTGTATGATTATGTATGATTGTGGTGTTGTTGTTGTTGATTTTATGAGTTTTTGGGTATAAACCCTTTTGAGAAATTGATTGGAAATTGATCCAAATGTGTTCAAACTTGTGTTGATTGTGTTCTTGTTTGTCTATACATGTTTAATATGTATTGTTATACTTCAAATTGGAATTTTTCTGAGTTTAGATGATGAATTGGTGGAATTGGGAGTGTAAAAACGCAGAACATTGTTCTGCAGAATTTTTCTGGAAATCCCCTGGCCATACGCGTAAGGGGAATGTCCATACGCGTATGAGCCAAGGTGATACGCGTAACAATGGCCTGTGGATGGGTCAATACGCGTATGAAATGTGGTTTTTCCCGGCCCTCTGGTGATACGCGTATGGACGTTGGGCATACGCGTATGGGGTCTGAATTGGGAAATTTGTGAAGGAAAATGGTTCTGCCCATACGCGTATGGGCTTTGGCAATACGCGTATGGGGATGGCGAGAAATCAGTGCAGTACGCGTATGAGAGTAGTGGTACGCGTATGGACAGGAGGAATGTAAAACTGGGATTTTTCAAAATGTCGTTTTCGGTTTCGTCCGTAACTTTTGTTCCGAGTATCCTATTTTTACATTCTTGGTGTCGTTGGAAAGCTATTGAGCTGTACTTAGTGATTATGATGATTTGGAAATCGTTAGCCATTTTAATTATGTCGGAAAGTCGGAAATAGTGCTATTTAGCGACTTTTACCGTTTGACTGTGTGTTTGAATGTGAATCATACAATAGTGCATTGATGTGAATGTATGTAGATTGTATGTAATTGTATGAGATGAATGCATGAATATATTGTGAATATGTATGCATTTCAAGAATGTCTTGAGTCATTTTGCATGTGAAGCATAATGAAGTACATGCTTGTGTTGAGCGATTCTAATGAGAATCCGTGGTAACATCGTGTGCCTATGTGAGGTGTGAGCGATGGTTACAAACGATTGTGTGCCTAAGTGAGGTGTGAGCAATCGGATTGTGTGCCTAGGTGAGGTGTGAGCAATCGGATCGTGTGCCCGCGTCTGGGGTGTGAGCGATCGGGTCGTGTGCCTAGGTGGGGTGTGAGCGATCCATAAACATTGTGTGCCCATGTGGGGTGTGAGCAATGGGTGAACATCGTAGGCCCGACGGGGAGTTACATTGGTAACAAGCGATGGTTCCAGCAGAAGTTCCTGAGTGAAATTGAGATGATTGAGTCGGTACCGCATTGCATTTGCATAGAGTCGTGAGTCGGTCTCTATGATTTGCATTTATTATCTTTATAATGATGCATGGGTGAATAAACATAATTGTGTATGTTTATGTGGAAGGATTAGATATTGTGAAAGTATGCATGATGAATATGCTTGGTTGATATATATAGATATACATTGTGATGTATATGGGTGAATTGTGATGAATGGTAATGAATTGTGATGAATTGTGGTGAGAAGGTGGAATATGTGTATTTTTATGTATATATATATAATTATATGCATTGTTATTATGATAATATTTCTCACCCTTCTGCTGTTTTATGATGCTCTATGAGGCATTGCAGAGTAGGTATGCTGGAGGTCTTTTTGTGAAGCGTGTCTTCATTATTTTGGTCAGTTGGCTCTGATATGTAGCACCGGTAGCTAGGATGTATATTATTCTTTTGTGATACATTTGTATATGTATCTTGTTGATAAATGTTTATGTAAACATAAATTGTGTTGATGGAGGATACATGAGTATATGTATATATGTTTGGATGTATTTCAATGTTTGGATTTTCCGCTTTAATTCTAAATATTGAGATGTGGGTGTAAGGACAAAGTTCCTCTGATGCAAGTTACCCCATTGTTGCATATCAATGTTTGAGCAGGTGTTGTATGTTTTAATTTGCGTATGATGTGACATGCCTCTTTTATGCCATGTTTTAATCGTACTCTGGCGAAATTTTTAATATGTGCCTAAACGATTTATGTGACTATTTGGGGGTATAGAAAGGGGGTGTTACATTAAGTGGTATCAGAGCCAGAGTTGAGTCAGTTGTGTCTGTCTTGTTGTTGTGTGGGTTGAACTGTTGTTTAACCTTGTTGTCATTTTTGGGAATGATCAGAATATGTCTGGTAGAAACGACAATGCGGTGACTGCTGCTTTGGAGTCAATGGTTAGGGCGGTGCAAGGTGCGCCGAACGTGAATGCTAATGACGAATTCAGGAAGAATCAACCACCGGTTTTCAAAGGAAAATTTGATCCCGATGGAGCTCAAAATTGGTTGAAAGAAATTGAAAGAATTTTCAGAGTCATGGACTGTGCGGAGGAGAATAAGGTGAGGCTTGGATCTCACATGCTGAAGGAAGAAGCCGATGATTGGTGGGTCGGTATACGTGAAGTTCTTGAGGTGGATGATGAAGAGATAACTTGGGGTTTATTTCGTACTGAGTTCTTGAGGAAGTATTACCCTGAGAGTGTGAAAGGAAAGAAGGAGATGGAGTTTCTTGAACTAAAACAAGGTAGTATGTCTGTAGTGGACTATACTGCTAAATTTGTGAAGTTGGTTCAATTCCATCCTCATTATGCTGCGATTACTGCTGAGTTCTCGAAGTGTATCAAATATGAGAAGGGTTTACGTCCCGAGATTAAGCAAGCTGTGGGATATCAAAGGATAAGAAGGTTTTCCGATTTGACGGAATGTTGTAGAATCTTCGAGGAAGATAGTAAGGCTCGTTCCACACATTACAAAAGTTTGAATGAGAGAAAGGGAAAGCAACCGGCTAGAAGTGGACCTTATGTGACACCCGTTGATAAGGGCAAGCATAGGGGAAACTTTGATAGGAGGTTTGGAGGAGGAGGTTCCGGTGTTGTTAGGTGTTACAAATGCGGCGAATTGGGTCATAAATCATTTGAGTGTGGGAAGCCAGTGGTGAAATGTTCTAATTGTGGAGGTACTGGGCATGCTGCTACAGATTGTAGAAGGAATATGGTGAAGTGCTATAATTGTGGAGAAGTGGGTCACATTAGTACTAAGTGTACTAAGCCGACACAAGCTCAAGCGGGCGGAAAAGTGTTTGCATTGGCGGGGACTCAAACTACGAATGCAGGTCGTTTAATTAAAGGTACATGGTTTATTAATAGTATACCTTTAATTGCAGTTATTGATACGGGAGCGACTCATTCGTTTATTTCGTCTGAGTGCGCGAAGCGTTTGAATCTTGCGTTAACTTTGATGGGTGCTGAAATGGTTATTGAGACTCCTGCTTCAGGGTCGGTAACTACGTCTTTGGTGTGTATGAGTTGTCCTTTAACCATGTATGGTAAAGACTTTGTTATGGATTTAGTATGTTTACCGTCGGTGGGTTTGGACGTAATCTTGGGTATGAACTGGTTGCAATTTAATCGAGTTCATATAGATTGCTATCACAAGTTAGTAAGGTTTCCTTCTTTGGAAGATGATGAATTTGAGAGCTTCCTATCCACTAAAGAGTTGAAGAAACTTTTAGCGGACGAAGCTCAATTGTTATGTTTGTTTGCATCATTGTCGGTGGAAAGTAAAGTTTCACTTGATGTGTTCCCAGTGGTGTGTGAATTTCCGGAAGTGTTTTTGGAAGATATTACGGATGTACCGCCAGAAAGAGAAGTTGAATTTTCTATTGATCTAGTTCCGGGTACTAGACTGATTTCGATGGCACCGTATCGTATGTCGGCATCGAAATTGGTAGAATTGAAAAAGCAATTGAATGACTTGTTGGATAAGAAATTTGTAAGACCAAGTGTTTCTCCTTGGGGTGCTCCGGTATTGTTGGTAAAGAAGAAGGACGGGAGTATGCGATTATGCATTGATTATCGGTAATTGAACAAAGTGACAATTAAGAACAAGTATCCGCTTCCAAGGATCGATGATTTAATGGACCAATTGGTTGGTGCGAATGTTTTTAGCAAGATTGATTTGAGATCGGGATATCACCAGATTCGTGTGAAAGGAGAGGATATTCAAAAGACGGCCTTTAGGACACGGTATGGTCATTACGAATATTTCGTGATGCCATTCGGGGTTTCTAATGCGCCGGGTGTGTTTATGGAATACATGAATCGTATTTTTCATGAACAGTTGGATCGTTTTGTGGTTGTGTTCATCGATGATATTTTGATTTACTCTAAGTCTTAGGAGGAGCATGAAGAGTATTTGAGAATTGTGTTGCAAATTTTGAAAGAGAAACAATTGTATGCTAAGTTGTCAAAATGTGAATTTTGGTTGTCGGAAGTAAGTTTTCTTGGGCATATTATTTTCGGTAGTGGTATTAGTGTCGATCCATCCAAGATTGATGCGGTGATGCAATGGGAGGCTCCTAGGTCGGTTACGGAGATTCGAAGCTTTTTAGGCTTGGCGGGTTATTAGTGGAGGTTTATTGAAGGATTTTCAAAGTTGGCACTTCCGTTAACGCAATTGACTTGTAAAGGAAATGCTTTCATTTGGGATATTCATTGTGAAGAGAGTTTCAATGAGCTAAAGAGAAGGTTGACAACGACTCCGATCTTGATTTTGCCTAATCCTAATGAACCATTTGTTGTGTATTGTGATGCTTCATTGACAGGTTTAGGTGGTGTTTTGATGCAAGATGGAAAAGTTGTGGCGTATTCTTCTAGACAATTGAGAGTGCGTGAAAAGAATTATCCTACACATGACTTGGAGTTAGCGGCCGTGGTGTTTGTTTTGAAAATTTGGAGGCATTATCTTTATGGTGCGAGATTTGAAGTTTTTAGTGATCACAAGAGCTTGAAATATTTGTTTGATCAAAAAGAGTTGAACATGAGACAAAGGAGGTGGCTAGAACTTTTGAAGGATTATGATTTTGGTTTGAATTACCATCCGGGTAAGGCAAACGTGGTGGCCGATGCCTTAAGTCGGAAGTTGTTACATATGTCCGCATTGATGATGAAAGAATGGGAACTTTTGGAGGATTTTAGAGACTTGAGTTTAATTTGTGAAATGACGCCGAGAAGTGTGAGACTTGGTATGTTACATGTTACGAATGATTTTCTTGCAATGGTAGGTGAAAAGCAAAAGTCGGACTTGAAATTCGTTGATTTGATGTTGAATGAGAATGAGGATTTCAAGGTTGATAATTTTGGAATTTTAAGATTTCGTGGTCGTATTTGTATTCCCTGATGATGCGGAGTTGAAAAAGATGATATTGGAAGAAGGGCACCGAAGTAACTTAAGTATTCACCCGAGAGCGAACAAAATGTATCAAGATTTGAGAAAAATCTTTTGGTGGTCCGGATTAAAGAGGGATGTTGCTCAATTTGTGTATGCGTGTTTAACTTGTCAAAAGTCTAAGGTGGAACATCAAAAACCTAGTGGATTTTTGCAACCATTGGATATTCCGGAATGGAAATGGGATAGTATATTGATGGATTTTGTTACGGGATTACCGAATACACAAAGAGGTCATAATGCTATTTGGGTAATTGTTGATAGACTTACTAAATCTGCTCACTTTATTCCAATTGATATTAGTTATCCTTTGGAGAAGTTAGCCGAGATTTATATTCTTGTAGTGGTGAAGTTACATGGAGTTCCTAAGAGTATTGTATCGGATAGAGATCCTAGATTTACATCGAGGTTTTGGGAGAGTTTACAAAGGGCTCTGGGTTCTAAGCTAAGATTGAGTTCGGCTTATCATCCATAAACGGATGGTCAAACCGAGAGGACGATTCAATCGTTGGAGGATTTATTGCGTGCTTGTGTGCTCGAGCAAGGTGGTGCTTGGGATGATTATTTGGCATTGATTGAATTCACTTACAATAACAGTTTTCATTCGAGTATAAGTATGGCACCATTTGAGGCTTTGTATGGTCGTAGATGTCGAACACCTTTGTGTTGACATGAAACTGGCGAGAGAACGATAGTTGGACCGGAAATGGTACAACAAACGACGGAGAAAGTGAAGTTTATTCGGGAGAAGATGAAAGCTTCTCAAAGTAGACAAAAGAGCTATCATGACAAGAGAAGGAAAGATCTTGAATTTCAAGAAGGCGCCCATGTGTTTCTGAGAGTTACACCGGTTACGGGTGTGGGTCGTGCTTTGAAGTCGAAGAAGTTGACTTCTCGTTTTATTGGTTCGTATCAGATTACTTCGCGAGTTGGTGTTGTGGCTTACCGT
Source organism: Lathyrus tuberosus (assembly GCA_022829125.1). Lineage (NCBI taxonomy): Eukaryota > Viridiplantae > Streptophyta > Magnoliopsida > Fabales > Fabaceae > Lathyrus > Lathyrus tuberosus. Next base: position 3,819,707 of record JALAZF010000295.1, on the reverse strand, counting down.
GTGGCGTTGCCTCCGAACCTTTCGAATTTGCATGATGTATTCCATGTTTCGCAACTTCGGAAGTATGTTCCGGATCCGTCACATGTTATTCCTATGGATGAGGTTGAAGTGGGAGATAACCTTACAGTGGAAGCTTTACCGGTTAGGATTTTGGACCGTGAAGTTAAGAAGCTAAGAGGCAAGGATATTGCGCTTGTAAAGGTAGCGTGGGGAGGAGCTGCGGAAGGCAATATGACTTGGGAACTAGAAAGTGGGATGCGAGAGTCGTATCCGGAGTTGTTTGAATCAGGTATTATTTTCGAGGACGAAAATTTCTAAAGTGGGGGAGAGTTGTAACGCCCCGATTTTGATTATTTCCATTTTATTGAGTCTTTTATTTTAATTGGGTGATAAATTAGTTTATTTGTGAATTTGGTGTGTTAAATGTTATTTTTCCGTTTTGAGAGTTTTCGGGGAAATTAGAATGGAGGGTATTTTAGACTTTTCACAATTATATGATAAGTTATAATTTAGTGGAATTAGAATTATGTGAGAAAAATGAATTAATAGAATTGTGTGGAAAAAGAAAGAAAAGAAATAGAAAAGAAAGAAAAGAGATAGAAAAGAGAAATAGAGAGAAATAGAGAAAGATAGAAAGAAAAAGAAGAGAAAGAAAAAGGAAGAAGAGAAAAGAGGAGAAAATTTGGGAGAACTAGGAAATTCATCAAGAACAATCAATAGCAAGTTTGGAATCCGGGTAAGGGTGTGAAATCTTGTTATCTTACCAATGTGTATGATTATGTATGATTGTGTTGTTGTTGTTGTTGTTGATTTTATGAGTTTTTGGGTATAAACCCTTTTGAGAAATTGATTGGAAATTGATCCAAATGTGTTCAAACTTGTGTTGATTGTGTTCTAGTTTGTCTATACATGTTTAATATGTATTGTTATACTTCAAATTGGAATTTTTCTGAGTTTAGATGATGAATTGGTGGAATTGGGAGTGTAAAAACGCAGAACATTGTTCTGCAGAATTTTTCTGGAAATCCCCTGGCCATACGCGTAAGGGGAATGTCCATACGCGTATGAGCCAAAGTGATACGCGTAACAATGGCCTGTGGATGGGTCAATACGCATATGAAATGTGGTTTTTCCCGGCCCTCTGGTGATACGCGTATGGACGTTGGGCATACGCGTATGGGGTCTGAAATGGGAAATTTGTGAAGGAAAATGGTTCTGCCCATATGCGTATGGGCTTTGGCAATACGCGTATGGGGATGGCGAGAAATTAGTGCAGTACGCGTATGAGAGTAGTGGTACGCGTATGGACAGGAGGAATGTAAAAATGGGATTTTTCAAAATGTCGTTTTCGGTTTCGTCCGTAACTTTTGTTCCGAGTATCCGATTTTTACATTCTTGGTGTCGTTGGAAAGCTATTGAGCTGTACTTAGTGATTATGATGATTTGGAAATCGTTAACCGTTTTAATTATGTCGGAAAGTCGGAAATAGTGCTATTTAGCGACTTTTACCATTTGACTGTGTGTTTGAATGTGAATCATACAATAGTGCATTGATGTGAATGTATGTAGATTGTATGTAATTGTCTGAGATGAATGCATGAATATATTGTGAATATGTATGCATTTCAAGAATGTCTTGAGTCATTTTGCATGTGAAGCATAATGAAGTACATGCTTGTGTTGAGCAATTCTAATGAGAATCTGTGGTAACATCGTGTGCCTATGTGAGGTGTGAGCGATGGTTACAAATGATTGTGTGCCTAGGTGAGGTGTGAGCAATCGGATTGTGTGCCTAGGTGAGGTGTGAGCAATCGGATCGTGTGCCCGCGTGTGGGGTGTGAGCGATCGTGTCGTGTGCCCAGGTGGGGTGTGAGCGATCCATAAACATTGTGTGCCCATGTGGGGTATGAGCAATGGGTGAACATCGTAGGCCCGACGGGGAGTTACATTGGTAACGAGTGATGGTTCCAGCAGAAGTTCCTGAGTGAACTTGAGATGATTGAGTCGGTACCGCATTGCATTTGCATAGAGTCGTGAGTCGGTCTCTATGATTTGCATTTATCATCTTTATAATGATGCATGGGTGAATAAACATAATTGTGTATGTTTATGTGGAAGGATTAGATATTGTGAAAGTATGCATGATGAATATGCTTGGTTGATATATATAGATATACATTGTGATGTATATGGGTGAATTGTGATGAATGGTAATGAATTGTGATGAATTGTGGTGAGAAGGTGGAATATGTGTATTTTTATATATATATATATATAATTATATGCATTGTTATTATGATAATATTTCTCACCCTTCTGCTGTTTTATGATGCTCTATGAGGCATTGCAGAGTAGGTATGCTGGAGGTCTTTTTGTGAAGCGTGTCTTCATTCTTTTGGTCGGTTGGCTCTGATATGTAGCACCGGGTAGCTAGGATGTATATTATTCTTTTGTGATACATTTGTATATGTATCTTGTTGATAAATGTTTATGTAAACATAAATTGTGTTGATGGAGGATACATGAGTATATGTATATATGTTTGGATGTATTTCAATGTTTGGATTTTCCGCTTTAATTCTAAATATTGAGATGTGGGTGTAAGGACAAAGTTCCTCTGATGCAAGTTACCCCACTGTTGCATATCAATGTTTGAGCAGGTGTTGTATGTTTTAATTTGCGTATGATGTGGCATGCCTCTTTTATGCCATGTTTTAATCGTACTCTGGCGAAATTTTTAATATGTGCCTAAATGATTTATGTGACTATTTGGGGGTATAGAAAGGGGGTGTTACAAGGCCCAAAATGTTTTGGTTAAAAGGGGGTTGGGTCTTACACTCTAATAGAGGCCTAAAAGTTTTGAATGGGTCTTATAGCTCAAGGAGAGGCCCAAGGTCATTTTTTAAAAGACGATCGCGCCGAGGTTTTTTTAAAACACCGTGGGTCTTATACAATGACTGAGGCCCAAATTATTTTGGTTTCAAAAAGGATTGGGTCTTACACTCGATTAGAGGCCCAAAGTGTTTTGAATGGGTCTTATAGCTCAAGGAGAGGCCCAGTTGTTTTTAATTAAAAGGCGATGATCGCGCCGTTTGTTTTTGACGGTATCGGGACTTATACAACGTACTGAGGCCCAAAAATGGTTTGGTCAAAAAAAGGATTGGGTCTTACACTCTATTAGAGGCCCAAAGAGTTTTTGAATGAGTCTTATAGCTCACACTACAAGAAATTTTCCATATACCAACTGTCACCTTTAGTGACCACAAAAAAAGCATTGGTATAAATAACATTTAGAGACCAGAATTACAAACAAGCCGTTGGTATAGGGTCTGAAGTAAAAATAAAAATTAAAGTAAAAGAGCGCTCAACTTAACGTCCATTTTATCACCTTTTTAATATATTTTTCAATTAATGAAATAAAATAATGGATAAAATACTTAAGAGAGAGATAAAGTTCAGAAACCAAGGGTTTCTTCTCTACTTCTCAAGCGCTTCAAAATCAGGGTTTCTCTTCTTTTTGCTCAACAGTTTCCTTCTTCCAAATCAGACACCAAAACGTTTCACCCCTTCTCAGGTAAGAACAAATTTCCTATCTCTTAATTTTTTTTATTTCAAAATTTGGTTTTGAATGTGTACGATCTCACACCTATGAACAATTATATGTATTGGTTTGGATTTGGGATCTTTCACTCTGGGATTGAAGGCACTTATTTTTCACCATCTTGTTCATCTGATTTCTGATTTTTCTCCACTTGTAAGAATGCTCCTAGTTCAAAGCGTGAAAGTTTGTTTAGTAGTGAGTACTAATTTGGTGTTTAGCCTTATCAGTTTGTTGTAATAGGTTGTTGTTATTGATAATGTTGTCTTGTATATTGAGATGAGAATTTGGATTTTAGGGAAGATTCAGTGCAATTTTCACAGAAAATAGTAGATAACGGATTAACTAACTAATAGGAGATGAGCTAAGAGCTCCAGACATTGTTATACAGATCAGACTCGCTCATAATGATGGAAGGAAATGTAAAAAGTTAATGAAACATAAAAAGGATGTTGCGGAATCGAACTCGCGCCCCTAAATTTGATCTCTACACTACTACTAACTAAGTTGGTTTAACTACCCTTTCCATACCCACCCTTCTTACTACCCTTTCCATACCCGTGTGCCATGAAAGAAAGACAATGAAAAGAAAGTCGCATATAGACTTCAATAGAATCAAAATCAATAGATTAAATAATTGCTCAAAAGATCTATACAAGTATGGATGGTTTCAACTTTTTAGTTAATTTTCCAACATGTGGTAGTTTTAGAGTGATGACTAGTATGTTCTAATTGAACAGATGATATCAATATGTTCTGAATCAAATTAAGGATTTTCAACTAGCAATAAATGATATCGCAAGTTCTGAGTATTTCAAACATGCCTTTCTACTTTTGAACATGTACATCTTTCTACCCTTATTGTTGTGTAAAACTTAGTACTCTGAGAAGTGAAACTCAAAATTGAGAATGATTATGGAGAGTTTAGTTCAGATTAGAGAGAGAAAAGTTGTTTCATTCAAGATAATTGAGCTAGCTATATAGGTTAGACAGTTATAGAGTAATCAATTGGAGTATTCTAGAATCTTTTCCACTCACAAATGATACATCACCATGTTTTGATAGTGTTGAAAAATTAAAAAGAAATTATATTTGGGAGGGAGAGATCAAGATCTCGAATTCTGAAAGGGAGAGAACCAAGACTCTCGAATTTCTTGGAAACACATTGTAATTATTATTAAATTTTATTGTTTGGTACTTGTTTTTATTAACTTGTTCTTGGAGATGTGGTGTCTAATGGAGATTTTCAAGTTATATCTATAGCTGGTGGTGTTAGTATATTGTTGTTCCAGGGCCTGTTTTGGTGTTTAGTGGAACTGTGGTGGGTTCAATCTGGTTTCTGGTGTGCGGTATGAAGGTTGGACCAGAGTATTTGATAGATTGTGGCAGGTGATTTTCCTGGAGGTCATAGTAGTTACTCAGCGTAGTTTGTTGATCAGTAGTTCGCACAGAGCTTTTGGAATTTCTGTTCGTTAGGTTGGAGTGTGGGTGTTTTGGCACCATTTGTGTGTCACAAGGCAGTCTGGCTTGGGCCCGTTGTAATATCAGCGGAGTAGATTTCGTTTGATCACAGAATTTTGGTGTCGATACAGAGAGGGTCAGTCTGTGTTAAGGTCTTGCAGGATATTGGAGCATCAAGTTTATTTTGTTATTCAAAGTGTGGCATCGGGGCGGCGAATTGAGCGGACATTATAGTAGACAGTTCAGACTACTAGTGTTGGCTCTGGTGCTTCTGACTGTGGTTTTTATCTCAGATTTTGGGTGCTTATTGGAATCCTTTTTTTATCTTTTGGCCGGACTGTTCTGTTATATGTTACCGGTGCAGCAGGCCATTTTTGCCGCCTATCCAATCGCACTCTACTGGTACTGGTTCGCTTGTATTGGTTAGGCTATGATACTGCTTTGGCTTTAGGTGGTTGTATTAGTTTTTTGTTGAGTAGTTTTGGTGTTCTTGTAGCCTTTTTCTTTTGGCTCTAGTATAGTTTGAGCTGTGGGTGTATGTCTTATTATTGTAAACTTTGGTTAGCACTGGTATCAGAATACCATACTGTTAAAATTTATAGCAGTTATATTTTTAAGTAACAATTATTGGAACAAATAGTGGAAATTTATAGTAAACATTGGTAGCAACATTAATTAGTGGAAATTTATTATATTATTGGGGATATTAAAACAGGCGGATTATTGGAACAATTATTGTAAACATTGGAACAGTTATTTTTAAGTAACAATTTTATAGCAGGATTAAATAGTGGAAATTTATTATATTATTGGGGATATTTAAGTTTTATTAATGCTGTTAAAACAAATAGTGGATAGTCTAAATAGTCTTAATTTATGAGAGATCGGTTTGGTGGCCTTTTTTTAGTCTAAATAGTTTAGTTTGGTAGCAGCATAAAAAGTAGATAGTTTAAATATAATACACTATCGATTTTAGCCACTTAATATTTCATAATATAAATATATACATAATTTTTCTTAAGTTGTTTTCATTTTGGTGAATCATTTCCCCTCAAATATAAATAAATATTTAAATTGAAAAGGCACATGACAACCTTAATTGAAGGATCCCAATCACAACTTACTGCACACATACCTACTTATATGAATTTCATCTTTTAAAACAAAGGGAGAATCACTGGTGCTAAGACATAAACTACTCTATTAATCTAGTCTTTAAATGATGATAAATTCCATTCTAGATCCATCACCACACTTTTCCTCAAATTCCTAACTTTTCCTTGCAAAAGTAAACTACTACTGTTACGGAAAAAATGTTACTTATATTAGAAAGTCACACATGATTTAAGATGAACAATAGAATAGTAATTTTAATTTAAATATGTTAATAAAGTGTTGCAAACATACTTTTTTAATGATTTTTTTTTGTAAATAATATTACCTTTTTGTTTGTTTTTGTTTTGTAATTTCTTTTGTTTTTTTTCATGATAAAGCGGATAGAAGAACTTGAACACGAAGTAAGAGATTTAATTTGAAATTTAGGAAAGGTATTGAAGCTTCATCCTTTCATCAATTCTTGTGTTTTTCTTCAATTTGACTACGGTGAGTTTACCACTGAATGAGTGTTTTGTATTTTTCCGCGCACGTTTATGGTTTACTATGTTAGACGGTGTGGCTAGTGATCGAGAGGGGGGTGAATAGATCACCTCCTTGAATATCAAGGATTTAAAATACTTATCAGAGTTAGCGGAAAATTACGATCCCGAATCGACTTCCGTCTATTCTGGACCAGCTACTAGAAAACCGGACACACGAGTTTATGCTGGATTTATTAGGATGACAAAGATATATTAACACCAGATTAGAATCGAATCAAATGCACTTATCATACAAATACTATTTCCAATGAATAAAAACTCAGCAGACAATTTTGTCAAACACTTGGTGTGTGTGTATTCAATGATTGACAATAATGGTGATTTTGACAAGAGTTTTCTTACCACTATTGTATCTTGAAACTTTAATACACAGTACACCAAACGAATCACAAAATTGTTGAAAACGTAAAGAGCTAAAGATAGAATACGATACGCAGAGATTTGGTAAGGAAGTTCCCCACTTCCGTCCTCGCGTGTGGGTACGTCTCCCTCTCAATTTCAAAATGAAATTGAGACCTGTTATATCAATAATGCTGAATTCGTTGTTTACAAGGTTACAATACAAAGCCAGAAATCTAAACCCCAAGATCTTCCTATTGTATGAACCTTCACTTGATCTGAGCTTGATCAAGAATTTTCCCTGCAAGAAATACAAACAATTCACCGGTTCCACGACCTGTTTGCGAAATATCCAGATTTCCAAACCCTACGCTGCGGCTGAATTTGTTCTGTAGTCGTGACTAACAAACCCTCAAGAACACACCCGTTCTTGAAGGACAAACCAGATGGTTTTTCCTCGAAACCCCCTTTGAATCTTCAACTCAGCTAGATCCTTGATCGTACCACTGAACGTTATCTCGAAGAGCCTTTAATCCGAAGAACAAAAATGATTATGTGTTGATGTTCTTGAATTAAAGAGATTGAGAAGATGATGAAGACAAAGTATCTTTCAGGTCTCTAACACTGCTCTTGAAAAATGATGCACACCAAACTTGCCTTTTGCTTTGATTGCACTTTTTCACTCTAACCAGAATTCTTGTCTTCAAACTGAACTGTCATGACACTTATATATGAAAACAGAAATGGTTAAAAGCAACAAACAGCTTTATGTATCGATACAAGAGTCGTATGCGTCGATGCATAGTGAGTATAATACATTCATGAGTCGACACATGGTTGTATGCATCGATGCATACTGTAACTATTAAATTCCAGAATATAAAGTAAATCATGCATCGATACATGATGCGTATGAGTCGATACATAGCCCATTTACAAATGAGCATGTGTCGATACAAGTGTCGTATGAATCGATACATACTGAAGCAAAATTGTTTTTGTGAATATACCAAAGGAATGTGTCGATGCAAGGCATACATGTATCGATACATACATAAGGAAAATTCTTTTATGATTTTAATGATGATATGTATCAATTTGCCTTGCCTTTTAAAACATAGTATAGGTATGAAATTTTATGTATGTACCAACTAATCATGCATATCACACAATTTGCATTTATAACATAATTTGCTATCATACAAAAACTTAAAGGCTTGCTCACAAACTCCCCCTTTTTGATGATGGAAAATTTGCAAGATGTGTGATAGAACACTCCCCCTGAGTTTGTGCATGCTGTCAACATCTTGTTGTCTTTCTTCTCCCCCTTTGTCAACATCAAAAAGAAGAAACAGACAGTTCCAAAGCTAGACAACAAAATTGGTGTAACAATAGACAGCAATATTGATATAGAAGCTCACAATCACCAAGAAAGAAGCTTAACATATAAGAATCATTCACAACGAATGACAAGTAAAGGGCAAGACTAACACAAGTAAACAGAACTAAAAGAAATAAGCATTAAATGTTAGGAATGTACTTAGAGTTTACATAAGCAGAACCAAAACATATAAAGGTTGAACACTTTAACAAGGAAACTGAAGCAACATGATGATGAAATGAAATGTAATGCAATGACATGATGCTAGCTTAAAACAGGTTATGGCCTCAACAGGACTCCTCATCATCTCTGTCAGGATCTCTGAAGCTTGGTGGAGGCGGCGGAGGAGGCATCTCATCAGGATTATGGCCCATGAAACTATATCGCCGGAACCGGTTCTGAACTTCAACACTTCTGAATCTGTCCATGATACCAGGATTTGCACGGCAATCGTCCATAAAACCAGACATTTCATTGTAAAAGACTTGATGCCATTTAACCAAGTCCGTGTGCCAAGCATGCTGATTATGATACATCTGTGTGTGTTCATCATGCCACTCACGATGCTCCTTATGCCACTCATTTTGCTGATTATGCCAAGCAAGCGCCTGTTCATGACGAGCTTGATTAGCAAGCTCCATTTGCTAAAACATTTGAGTCAAATAAGCAGGAGCAGTTGAGGAGGCAGCACCAGAGAACGGAGGAACACTTGGACATGGTTCATAATTTGTTGGAGACCACCTTTGTGGCACCCAATCACCCCAGCCAGTATTAGCATTTTCTTCAGCCTGATTTTCTTCATTACCATCATTCATTTCTTCATCCATTTGATCTTCATTCACAAACACTTGTTCAGAAGGGACATCAAAATTATACACCCTTGTTTTAGAGCCTCGTTCCAGAAAATAAAAACATTGACGCTCCGTATCCCACCGGTATCCCATATGAGATAAAGTGGCCGTGTTGAACTCTTGAGCAGACGAGGGAGATATGAGTCGTACTAAGGGTATGGTTATATTCCAGTATTTGATGATTCTCATGATCTGGGCAGCATATCCAAGTGTAATGTTTTTTGCACTGTTACGCATAAGAAACATGCGTTTCACAAAATAGTTTTGCCAATTTAATGAAACCTTATTGTGAAGAAGATACACAAGATGAATATCTGATCTATCCAACCTAGAATGAGCACCAGCCTTTGGACGCAAAATGTGCGAGACAATCCAGTGAAGTATTCTAGGTACGCTTGTGATCATACCAGATGTGAGTGATTCATCCTCACCCAGAGGTCTATCCAATTTTGAAATTGATGCCATATATTCCTTTATCTTGAAGTCAGTATCGAAACTCTGGTCATGCCAGTTCTTCATTCTCGGCATCCCAAAAGGAATTTGAAACACTTCATTCCAATCAGTAGCTTCAAAAGTATAAGTTCTGGTCCCAATAGCACATTTGAACATATACCCTCTACCAGATTGTAGACCAGCATAAAAGATGCGAATAAAGTCCTCATGCTAATCATCATTTATGGTCAAAAATGTACCAAGCTTTTGCGCTTTCAACAGATCAACAACATCGTTGAGATGTAGAGCGAGAGCATCAGTTGTATTAAAGACATGGGGTTTCATAACTAACCTTGTCTTGAAAGAGGTCTCAAACTCATCAGCTATGGCAGAATGAAGAAGAGATAGCGCACTAGGAGGGATTTCTGGCAGTTGTGGAGATTGACGAGAAGTCCCAATGGGTTCCTTTCCTTGTCGTCTTCCTCTTTGTCTACCCGGGATGATTCTTGGAGGCATGGTGATGAATTGGAGAGGAGTTAAGATGTATGAAGGAATTGAATTAGGGTTTAGGAGATGAAGATGTTTGAAGAGATTAGGGTTAGCCGTGTGGGTATGAGAGGAGAGAAGAGTCTAGACTGAATTAACCCTTTAAAATTGGCTGATGTGTCGATCCACAACTGTATTTAACATGCATTTATTGTAAAAGTATCAGTATGTATCGACACAAAGGGGTTATGGATCGATTCATTTCACGAATTAAGTGTTTTTGAAAATGTCCTATGTGTCGACACAAAGCACGGATGCATCGACACATACTGAAACAAGTTTTAAAAAATTTGAAATAAAAATACATGAATCGACTCATATCACGAATGCATCGATCTGAAACTCCAATGTGTCGACACATGCACTTATTGCATCGATACATACTGATGCTAAACTATGGTTTAACTAATTTGTGACTACCTGTTGAGCATAGAAACCTGTTAACAGCTCTTGAGTCAATGCAGTATGAATTATGTCATTATAATGATGCTCAAGTATAATTCATGAATCAAACGTTAATGTTCAAACAACATATGCAATGAAATACATATAAACGATCTTAAAGAATTTGGTCTACCATACACTAATCACAAAGTTCCAAAGAGATTTTAGAAAGGAATGATATTACCTCTGTTGATGTAACCTTATGAAGTCTGAGTGAGGTCTAAAAACAAAGCTTAACAACCAAAGTGAGACATATATAAATAATGACCAACATGCTTAAGGCATCGATGAGGAGAGATCTAAAATCCCCAATTCACGACGAATGTTGAAGAACGGTTCCGTTGCTAATGGTTTAGTAAAAATGTCAGCAAGTTGGTTTTTAGTATCAACATGCTCAAATACAACGTCCTATTTTTCAACATGATCGCGAAGAAAGTGATGCCTAATCTCTATGTGTTTAGTGCGTGAGTGTAAAACAGGATTCTTAGTAAGATTTATAGCACTGGTGTTGTCACACTTTATTGGAATACGTTTGAGTTGAATATCGAAATCTTGTAGTTGTTGCTTTAGCCACAAGATCTGAGTGCAACAGCTACCGGCTGCAACATACTCAGCCTCAGCAGTTGACAATGCGACAGACACCTGTTTCTTGCTATGCCAACTGACCAAAGAATTTAAAAATAAGTGACATGTACCACTAGTACTTTTCCTATCTGATTTGCAGCCAGCAAAATCAGAATCAGAGTAACCTACTAAGCTACAATCTCTTCCTTTTGAATACCAGAGCCCATACTTAGATGTTCCATGAAGATATCTAAATATGCGCTTGACAACTTTCAAGTGTGACTCTTTAGGATCTGATTGATACCGTGCGCACATGCACACACTAAACATGATGTCAGGTCTAGACGCGGTAAGATACAAGAGAGACCCAATCATACCTCTATACTTTTTGACATCTACACTCTTACCGTGTTCATCTTTATCTAGATTCCCGTTGGTAGGCATAGGGGTATCTATTGACTTTGAGTCGCTCATTCCAAAGCGCTTGAGCAGCTCTCTGCAGTATTTTGTTTGACTCACAGCTGTACCCTCATCAAGCTGCTTTATTTGGAGACCGAGGAAGTAATTTAGCTCCCCCATAAGACTCATTTCAAATTCACCCTGCATAACATTTGAAAACTCTTCGACCAAGTGTATGTTAGTTGAACCAAAAATTATATCGTCTACATAAACTTGAACTAAAAGAATGTGTTTTCCCTTGTGTTTAATGAAGAGGGTGGTATCCACTTTGCCTCTTGAATATCCATGATCAAGTAGAAATTTGCTAAGTCTTTCATACCAAACCCGAGGGGCTTGCTTAAGACCGTACAAAGCTCGATTTAATTTGTAAACATAATCTGGATTTTCAGCATTCTCAAAACCAGGAGGTTGTGAGACGTATACCTCTTCATTTAGGACACCGTTTAGAAACGCACTCTTTACGTCCATTTGGTAAAGCTTAAAATCTTTAGAACACGCATAAGCAAGCAAGAGACGTATAGCTTCGAGGCGAGCAACTAGAGCATAAGTTTCCTCATAGTCTATGCCCTCCTCTTGGTTATACCCTTGTGCCACCAAACATGCCTTATTCCTAGTTATCACTCCGTTTTCATCAAGCTTATTTCTAAAAACCCATTTAGTACCTATGATATGATGATCTCGCAGACGAGGAACAAGTTCCCAAACGTCATTTCTTTTAAATTGATTAAGCTCTTCTTGCATGGCCATTAGCCAAAATTCATCAATCAAGGCCTCTTTGGCGTTTTTAGGTTCTACTTGTGAAACAAAAGCGAAGTGAGAGCAGAAATTACTTATCCTAGAACGAGTCATTACTCCCTTTGAAATGTCTCCCAAAATGTTGTCAATAGGATGGTCTTTTGAAGATCTCCAAGCTGGTGGAAGATTATTCACTTTAGCTTGTCCTTCTTCCTTATCTTTTACATGACTGGAATCTTCCTCCTCCTCATTGTCTTCTGTTTTGGACTGATCAATTTCCGAAACAGCTTTTTTGAGTATGTCTTCTGTAGATATACCTGTGTCATCAAAAGAAATACCTTTTCCGACATTTTTCGGATAAGACTCATCAAAGAGACATGAACAGATTCTTCAACAGAAAGTAAACGCTTATTATATACTCTATATGCTTTACTTGATTGTGAGTAACCAAGAAAAATACCTTCATCCGCTTTTGCATCAAACTTCCTAAGTTTTTCCTTCCCATTATTCAAAACAAAACACTTACAACCGAATACGTGAAGGTGTGACAAGTTTGGCTTTCTTCCTTTTAAAAGCTCATAAGGAGTTTTATTTAAAATAGGGCGGATTAAAATCCTGTTTAAAATATAGCAAGCTGTGCTAACTGCATCAGCCCAAAAGTACTTTGGTAATCCACCCTCATTTAACATTGTTCTTGCCAGCTCTTCTAAAACGCGATTTTTGCGCTCCACAACGCCATTCTGTTGTGGAGTTCGAGGAGCTGAAAAGTTATGCTCAATACCATTCTTATCACAGTACTTATCAAAGAGATAGTTTTGAAATTCTCCTCCATGATCACTTCGAATTGTAACTATTTTAGAATTCATTTTATTTTGGGACAGTTTTGCAAAACTCTTAAAAGCGGGAAAAGTTTCATCTTTTCTATGAAGGAATATAGTCCAAGAGAATCTAGAATAGTCATCAACGATTACTAAACCATAATAATTTCCACCAAGACTCTTTGTCCTAGAAGGTCCAAAGAGATCCATATGGAGAAGCTCAAGGTGTAATACCCCAAAATTTGCTCTCCCCTTTTGTCATCATAGCATGGCATTATCATTTATCATATCATATCCACCTCATTAACATTACATTGCATTTAACATAGAAAAATGAAGCATGGCATCCTCCTTACCATCAGGGCATGTGATCAGGTGGAAGGTGGACAATCAAGGAATCATTCAAAGCACAAAAAGGTCAATCAAGTTGGCTCTAGGCAAGCCAAGAGGTCTCTCATGGCTCATACTATCTCAATTGATCTTCCAAAACCTCAAGGAAGTGAGATTCAATGGGAGATTGAAGCACTACATCTTTCACTATGCAAGAGGTTCAAAAATTGAAGGAAAACCCTCAAAAGAGATAGCTCATTGATTCAAAATCATTCTCAAGTGGCATTTCTCATCATCCTTTAAGAGGATACACAACATACTCTGAGGAATTTGGATTTGGAAGATGTGCAATTTCCTCCTAACCAGAGAGGGTCAAGATTAGGGTTTCCAATTAAATCAGGGTATTTCTGTTTTTTTTTAACAAAACTTGATGTCATGGTATTCCATATGTCCCTAAGTGTATGTATGTGGAAAATTGCATCTCAATTGGTTTTAGAAGTGGTTCAATTGGAAGAAAGATAAAAAATCAGGGAATTTGGGGCCAAGTCAAATAATCAGGGGAAAAAGTCAACTCTTGACTTTTTGAGCCCAAAATCATGAAATTCATGTTACATATGTCCAATGTACAAAATTTGATCAAGAAACTCCAAAGGAATCATGAAAAAAATCAAGATGTGGAAAGTTGCCATTTTTGGATGAAGTAGGGTTGCTAAAAATAGCAAGTTTTGGCCATTTTGCATCAGAGTTTGAACCAAGGCCATTTAAATTTGGAGCACCAAATGAAAAATCCACTCTGCCTCAATGAAAGATCTTGTTTTAAGCTTCAAATCCATGTGTAGAACATCTCCATTGGATAAAAATTGAGTGAGATATGATGGATCAAAGTTGGAGGAAAGTAGGCCCAAAACCATGTCATGACCAAGTTTGGCCAGGTCTGCGCGCAGTCATTTTCTCAAACAGTTGGTGGACAAGATGTATGGATCAATTACTCATAGTTAGAGGCTTCAACTGAAAAATCTTGCAACATCAAAGTTGCTCCCCTATGTGAGATCTTCAAGATTGATGTTCATGATTTTTTCATATGATCAAAGGATAAGGAATTATGATAGCTCAAAGATTGGTCAATACAACTGAAAATCCATGCCATGCACACCTTGCCAGCCAACCTCATTTCCTCGCCCATGACCAGTTTCCAAACCTTATTGTTCTAAGTCATTTTCAACCTCTCCCAAGCATCATTTCCATTCAATTTTCATACCAAAGTAGTTCTACTACAATCCCTCTTGCCAATGACTCCAAGAACTCATCAAATCATCCACAACGCAAAGAGAAAATCACCATTAAACACCCATGTCTGCAAACTGTTATAAAAAACCAGAAAAAAAAAACCAATGTTGTTGATGTTGTTGGTACAAGCTTGCACGTGCTTTATTCATACCAGCTATCCATTGCCTTTTTAAACCAAACACATTGCATACACACCATAGCACGTGCTATGCATGAAAGTAGAAATGACAAGCTTGCTGAACAAGTTTTGTGTTACACAGCCTTGCCATTCCATTTCTCTTGTCACCATCACCATAGCTTACCATGAACTATCATCACCTTATCATTGCTCTCCCTAACTAACTTGACTCAGTTAGTTAGGGATGACTCACCTAAACCACCATGACTCAGTTGATTCACCCAGTTAACCATGGTTAAGCTCAACATATAAAACAAATCTTCCCTTCACGAATTGGAGGTAGCTTCATTTTTCTGATATTCAATTGAGAAACTCTTTCCATTCTCTCTCAATTCCTCCACATTTCAACTGATTTTCGAGCTCCACTTCATCTCCCTCATCTTCTTCTCAGAATCTCTCTGATTCTCTCTCCCATTTTCATCACATTGCAACTGTTTTGAATCTTGGATTTCAGCTCTCCTTCACTGAAGTATCATCCACTCTTGTATCTAAGCCTTTATTTGGCCACATTGGAGCTCAAGAACTCAAGGCAACATCTCTGGTTTTCTTTTGAACAAAGAATCTTCAAGTTTCAGGTTTGGAATTTCTTAACTCTTCTGGTGTGATTCATTGATTTTTAAGCTTGTTTCATGTTGATTATGGCTTATTAGAAGCAATGAAACATTTCTGGCTAGTTGATAGACCTCTCAGAGGTGTAGATCTAAACTTAGGGCAAAATGTTTGTGATCATTTCTTGCTGTGTGTGCATTGTTTGGTGATTTCAGTGCTAAATTCTTGATGTACGTAAGTTTAGCTTTCATTTGGTATGTGGATTGTGAATTTCTGGAAGAATTAAAGTTGCAGACGGTGATGGTTGACCGGAGAAGGCGACCGGAGGTCCTTCTCCGGCCGGTGGTCTTCATTTTAGGGTTTTATGACCAGTTTGAATGTGATCCGTTGGATGAGTGTGATCTAATGGCTACCATGCTGCCAACACATAAAAAAAAACGTGCAAGTCACATGCCGATTTTCTGAACTCATTTAAACGTTTTGTGGCGTGATACACGATAGGGATTGTGGTCACTCACGTACATGCATTGATTTCAATTACTTTGACTATGGTTTGACTGTGACTTGATCCAATGGCCATGAGGGAGTCAATTTTGTTGACTGAGAGTCCATGCTTGTTAGTATGTTCTGCGTGCTTAATGGACCTAACCAGATTGCTATTCACACCTCCTCTTTTTTAAAAGCCCAATGAATTTGCACTGTCCAATTGCTATGTTCATACCCCCCTGCATTTTGCATTTATTTTTCATTTTTATTTCTTTCTACACGTTTGATTTTTAATTTTTAAAAATACCAAATTGCATTATTAAATTCCACAAAAATTCATGTGTACTCTTAAAACATTTAGGAAATTTTCCATGATTTTATTTCTTGATTTTATGACCTTTTTACCCCTGGTCCATAATTTTCTTTGAATTTCCATTTAGATGCATTCTAAGCATGATACATGAATTTGTTTAATTTTGTTCTTGCTCATTACCAACTATTTTGACATGATTCTTTTTGCATTGATTCAATAATACATTGAAGCATGTTATATGATTTTTGTTTGATTTTTTAGGTCACTTTATTACATGTCTTGATGCCTATATTTGTACCACTTTGCATGATGTTTCAATTTGACCTAATTGCTTTGTTTGAAGTCATTTTGCTTTGAAGTTTGATATGCTATTTTGATATGTGATTTATCTCTGATTAGTGAACTCCAATACCATGTTTTCATAATTTTCATGAGGACATTTGATTTTTGCTTGATGCATTTCATTTAAGGCATTATGACATGTTATATCATTGTAATCTTTAGTGCATGTTTGCATGAATTCTTTTGTGCACATTTGTATGAGCATTTGCATATGTTATGAGCCATTCATATGATATTATAGGTCTTTGATACACATTATAGGTCATCTTTACATGTTCATTTCAATTTGAACTTTGTGCATCATTAACATGTATTGTTTGCCCTTTCCTTTTGAACTTTCATTTCAATTCTTCTTATATTACTTCTTGAATGTCTTGAAGTTATCTCATAAATACTTTTGAGATGTTCATAAACCATTTTCCATTTAGTTTCAATTCTGGTTGTTGATTTACATGTTCCATTTATGCATGTCCTCTTCATTTCTTTCCATCTTTCATCTACCCTTTCTTCTTGTAACATGTTTAAATGCTAATGGATGATGTTTGTTGCCTATTCACTTGCACTTGTATGATGATATTCATTTGTTGACCATATGATGCCCATTCTGGTTGTGGTTCTAGGATTTGTTTTCTCATTTAATTCTTTGGAGTTTTATGATGCATTACATGTTCTTTTACTTCTTATACTTCTTATACATGTTTACTAACCATGTAGGGGCTTTGGTAAGTTTCAATTGAGTGTGGATAAGGAATCCACATTCAACTTCTATCCTTTCTCTTTTACAATTCCATTTTGTGTTTTGTTAAGCACTTATGTGCTTTCTTTTAATAACTCATCACTTTCCCTTTGTGAATTACAATTCATCTTCTACTTTAGAAGTGAATTGTTTAATTCTTTCCTTCTTTAGACTTTAGGTTGAAACCTCACAAACCTTTAGGATCACTCCCTTTAATCTTCAATTAGGATTGAGTCTTAGTCCATATAGGTTTTACCTTTTCTCCTCTCTTGAGTCTCTTTTCTCACCTCAAAGAAAATTCAAAACATATAATAAAGGTAGGCATTTATTGCATTTAGGCCTTTCATATAAAGAAAAGATTATAAGGGGTCTTCTCTTGTAATCTTAGAATGTGTAGCATATGGCCCATCTTAGGTCAATGTGTTACATATTTGATCTTGTATGAGGGACTTAAATGCAATACTTGTTGAAGGTGCAAATAATAAAAAACACTTCTTCACTTCATAATCAACAAAACACTTAATAAACACAAGTATGCTAGTGTGTTTGAACCTTGACAATTGGAACTAAGTGTGGGGGTCTTCTTCACTCTTAGTGTGTATTCTTACCCATTCCATCTTGGAATGTGAGAACGTACACATTCCAATGGCTAAGATCCAGATACACTGTCATATGCAAACAAATCCAAAACACTTCCTTCTAAAAGACAAAAACAAACAATAACGTCTTTCCTTCGGGAATTCTTTTCTCATCTCATTCATTCTCAACGCACGAACGCGCTTCTACTCGTTCTCTTGCAAGATGGTAACGCACTCGGACCAGCGAGCCTGCAACACCTGAGCTAGGACGTAAGCCGTTCTCTAAAAAACACAGACAATCCATCCCTAGTGAGGGGAACTACGTCGCTCTGATTCTCATGTTCCCGATGAGATACGTAGGCAGTGGGGTAGGGCCCATGCGAGCACTTCTTTTATTTTCCCTACATTTGTTTCTCATTTCTTTTCCAGTTCTCTTTTCGTTCCTTTTCCAGTATTCTTTTCTATCACCCTTTGATCGAGACAAGCAAGCGTGGATCCCATCGGGTACGATGGACGCGAGGGGGTGCTAATACCTTCCTCTCGCGTAACCGACTCCCGAACCCATTTCTCTTGGTCGCAAGACCATGCTTTTCCTTTCTCTTCAGGTTTACGCGGTGCTTCCTTTCCCTCTCATGGGATAAATACACATTGCTGGCGACTCTGTTTCGGTGCCACTTTCGCGTTTGTACTAGGATGAAAATCCCGGGAGCGACAGCTGGCGACTCTGCTGGGGACCGAACCCAGAATCTCTGGTTTCCTTAGCGAGTCAATCCTAGCGCTTGTCTGCTTTTCTTTCATTGGGTGTTTAATGTTGTGCTATATGTTGTTGTTTATTTATTTTACTGTATTTACCGCATTTTAGCATTACATATCATATATTATATTGTGTTGCACTGTTTTGTCTGTTTGGCGGGATGGGTGTTCTGAGAGATAAGCTCACTACACAGGCTTGAGTACACACATAGGTATTAGAGTGGATAGTCATGACGCTTGCGTGGTGGTGACCACGTATTGTTGTTCATGAGACCCACAACCAGACGAGGTTCTATCAGGAGCTTTCTGCTACTGCATGTTATGCAGGCCAGTGGTTATTCTCTTGAGGAACTGTCGACTCTGGTGACCATTCCCGAGGACTCAGTTGCGGCACTCCTCCCGAGTTGTGACAGTGGCAGACCACATTCCGTGGCAAACCCATTGCACATTCTCGATCCGAGGACCCAATGCTGGGAACTTGCTATAGGACATCCCTTTTTGAAAGAGAATCAGTGGAGGCACTCCTCGATTGGCGGTAGTACTGTACCCTGAGGGATGAATGTACTATTGCTTCTCGACCTCAGTGCCAGAAGCTGAGGACCTTTTTGTTTTGGAGAATCAGTTGAGGCCTCCTCGATTGGTGATGATGCCAAACCAGAAATGGTGAACGTATCATCATTTCTCGACCTGAGAGCCCGGGATACTGAACATCCTAGTGCCCACATGTGAGAAGGGCGGGTTGTTTACAGGTTTGCAGGTAACCATGACCTCCTACATACCCGGTTTTCTATCATCATTGCACAAAAAGGAAGTTTCATCCTATTGTATTCAGATGGTTCTTATCTATGGTTCTATATTAGTCTCAGAGCTACACTGACACCGTTCACAGTTCAGCACAGACACCGGATTACCTGATCACATTGCCCTTTGCATTGCATTATCATATCCTAACATACATGTTTATTCATTTCCAGGTGCATATTACCCTTGATTCCAGTCATCAGGTCGCTGCAAAGATGAACACTAAAGAGAGGAAGAATATCATCAGCTATAAGTTCCTTACGCCTACTTTGGGCCCTATTGTTATGCTGAAGGGAATGGCGAGTCCTGCAGTACGAGAAGCTTTTGAAGAGAAATATGGGTGGATTTTATCTATGGTTCGTAATGTCAGTGATTATGAAGCC
The DNA here is from genome assembly GCA_022829125.1 of Lathyrus tuberosus. Classification (NCBI taxonomy): domain Eukaryota; kingdom Viridiplantae; phylum Streptophyta; class Magnoliopsida; order Fabales; family Fabaceae; genus Lathyrus; species Lathyrus tuberosus. The sequence goes on along the minus strand of JALAZF010000295.1, from coordinate 3,799,685 downwards.
AGAGGTCTCCATACGTTGATGCAGTTCTATGATCCGCCTCTGAGATGTTTTGTATTTCCAGACTATGTGTTGGTTCCTACCCTGGAGGAGTATTCCAACATGTTGGGGATTGCTATCAAGGAGGAGCCCCCTTTCTTTGGATCGGTGGGGGATCTTGACTTTGGGAAGTTGGCTGGTGCTCTGTATTTGAGCAAATCAGAGTTAAGTGACAATGTCTCCAACAAAGGAAAGTTTCGTGGTTACAAGCTGGAATATCTGATTAAGAAGGCCCAGGAAGCAGCTAAAGGCGAGAAGTGGCTTGTTTTTAATGCTTTGCTAGCCCTTTGTATATACGGCATAGTGTTGTTTCCCAACGAGCCGGATTTCATTGATACGGACGCTATACGAATATTCATGATGAAGAACCCGGTGCCAACGCTACTGGGAGATCTTCACTATTCATTGTACAACCGAAATGAAAAGAAAAGAGGAGGGATAATTCGTTGTTGTGCACCCTTATTCTATAAGTGGTTTGCGGGCCGTTTACCACAATCAGGGGCTTTTGTGGATTCCAAAGATTCTCTAGAGTGGAAACAGCGTTTAATGGGATTGGTGGCCAAGGACATCGTATGGGTAGATCATGGGCTGATTGGCAAGAATATTATCCACAGCTGTGGTAAGTTCCCTAACGTTCCACTGATAGGAAGACTGGGTGGGATTAACTACAATCCTTCTTTGGCCATTCGACAATTTGGGTATGCCCTGACAGGTCCGCCTATTAAGAGAGATGTGGAGGAGTCCCTCTATTTTCATACATCAGAAGGATGGGAAGCAGCACAGAAAGCTTCTGAAAGCTGGGGTAGCATACTGAAAAAGGGGAAAGTTACTCTAGGAAAGCCTAACAACCGGGTTTATCCAGCATATGAAGAGTGGGTGAAGAAAAGAGTTGAAGATTTTCTCTTGCCTTTTGGTAAGGCACCCCTTTTGTATCCGGAGAATGAGAAAGCAAGAAGCACTGCTACTGTGGAAGAAGTTGACAAGTTGCAAGCCTTGGTGAAAAAGCTCCAAGGAGAGAATTCCGAGTTGAGTAGCCGTCTTCAGAATGCTCTACATGCCAACAAAGAGCTGGAGCGGAAAGCCCAAGATGCTGAACAAATCCTAACTGCAAAAGAAAAAGACTTTGCTGGAAGAGCCCAACATTTCCGGAAGATTAGTAAAGGTGCTGATGATGCTACTCAAGCCCACAAGCAAACCAAACAGGCGTTAGCACAGACCAAAGAAAAGTTAACAAAGTTTCAGCACGCTTGGGACGAAGTTAGGATAGAGAATGCTGAATTACAGGAACAGTTGCAGATTAAGGACGAAGAGCTTGAAAAGGCGCATGAGCAGAGGAGAAAGTATCAGGAAAGCCTCGGTAAGAGTCAAGAACAGCTAGAAGAAGCTAGAGGTGAGCTGAGGAATACCAAGAAAGAGCTTGAAGAAGTCATGATAGAAAGGGAGATACTCAAGACGCAAGCCGGCATAAAGAGACACAAAGGAGTGTGTGATGACGAGGCTCTGATGCTGCACATGGGTTCTTTAACTGAAGCTCTTGAGAAAAGGGATGTCTTGATCAAAGAAATGATTGAAAAGCCGAATCACCAGCGTACCCGTATACTTTTTGAGGAGATCAAATACTCAAGTGATAAGCTGAAGGGTGTGGAATAGTCAGACTGATGTTCTTTTCCTTATATTTTGTTGTTAATGGTTACCATCAGGCTTGTTGATGGATCCATTTTTCCTTGTATTGCATTTGCGGTTGAACCTTTCTTAAATGTACTTGAATACTTCGTTGAATGAGTATGAGCAGTTTTATTCAGAATTATTCCTTATCAGATAGCTGCACACAAGCACATGACCACGACACGTCTCTTTATATCACAATTTCTGGTCTTCAGATTTCTGTGGTTGGATTGGAATCAGGGTATAAAGCACCTCGGAAATGACAAACATGGCATTGCATGGCATTGCATATCATTTTGCATTTTTTGTTACTTGCTTTTCAGGTACTCGTTGCGGGGTCTCTAACCTTTATTTGGTTTCAGGCAGTATAGCGGAGAGTCATATTCACCGATATTCGACGCGAAGGAATCAAGTAAGAATCATGGATCAAGTGCAAAGTGATTTGGCGGAAATGAGGGCGCGTATGGACCAGTTCATGACCCTCATGACTGGCATGGCGCAAAATCAGGAGAGACTGAGGCTTCTGGTAGAGCGTCCCGACAATGGGCCCGAAGGTGATCATCATGACAATTCACAGGGACATGGCATTCCTCCTCCCGGTGGCAACCCTCCTCCTGGTGGTAACAATCGGGGTAATGGAAATGGTAGGCAGGCTGGTGTTACTCTTGAAGATATTCTGGAAGACCAATTTACTCTGCTGGATGCTGATGTGGGTAATCAAGGGGATCGAAGGTATGATGAGTTAGCAGAGAAGATCAGGGCCATAGAATGCAAGAACTCTATGGGTATTGATGTTACCAGCTTGGGGCTGGTCTCAGGAGTCAGAATTCCCCCTAAATTCAAACCTCCCACTTTTGATAAGTATCACGGCAATGCGTGTCCCCAAACGCATCTTCAAGCTTACTTTGGGAAGATTTCAGCCCATACGGATGACGAGAAGCTATGGATGCACTATTTTCAGGACAGCCTGGCGGGGGCGTCTTTGACCTGGTACATGAAGTTGAGTAGAGCTGCTGTGAAGAATTGGAAAGATCTGGCAGAAGCGTTCCTGAAGCAATACCAATATAATATTGACATGGCGCCCAACCGCACCCAATTGCAGGGATTGTCCCAGAATGCCAAGGAGAGTTTCAAAGAATATGCACAGAGGTGGAGGGAAATGGCTGCCCAGGTTCAACCTCCCTTGTCAGACAGAGAAATGGCAGATATGTTCATGGGCACCTTGCAAGGGGCCTATCTGGATAGATTAGCTGCTTGTCCGTCAACTGGATTTGCTGATATTGTGATTGCGGGAGAAAGAATAGAAAGTCTGTTAAAGCTTGGAAAGATCCAGGATGTGAGTGGGGCTGGCTCTTCGGGGACGAAGAAACCGTTCGCTAGTAACCAGAAAAGAAGAGAAGGTGATACGAATGCTGTGTTTAGAGGACGAGGCAGAGGGCGTTCTCGAGCTTATTATCAGGTAGATGCTGTGACAATCCCCACACCGTCTGTTCAGAAACAACAACCCCAACAACAAGTTCAACAGCAACAACCTTTTTTCCAGCAAAGGTCTAGACAGAGGGATCGTAAGATGGATCCTCTCCCTATGACTTATGCCGCGCTGTTGCCCCGGCTACTCGAGTTAAAGTTGGTAGAACTCCGTACTATGAAAGCTCCGGTTGCTGGAAACCTGCCACCTAACTTCGATGCTAATGCTCGTTGTGAGTTCCACTCAGGTGCTCAGGGGCACTCCATTGAAAAATGCTGGGCTTTCCATCATAAAGTACAAGATTTGATTGATGCTAAAGCCATCAATTTCTCTCCCGCTCCTAATATTACTCAGCATCCCATGCCTGATCATAGTGCAGCAAATGTGTACGCTATTGAAGATGGGAGGAGATTGAATTTGGTGTTAGACGTTCATCAAGTGAAAACTTCTTTGTTGGTTGTAAAAGATCGTTTATTGAAGGGACAGGTGTTCCCGGGCTGTAATCAAGATTGCTCTGAGTGTATGAATCAGGAGAACGGCTGTGATAAGTTGAAGATGGGTTTACAGAATCTGATCGATGAAGGATGTCTACAGTTCGACAGAGTCGTGAAAGACACTGATGAGATATCAACCGTGACCATCTATTACACTCCCGCTGAGATTCAAATGCCGGTCAATGCAGTTCCCGTGGCGAGTGTTGCGCCAGAAGGGCCCAGTCCTGTCACTATCACGGTGCCAGGACCAATTCCGTTCACATCTACGAAAGCTATCCCATGGCACTATGGGGCAGATGTATATTACGAAGGTAAAAAGCAGGAAGTTGAGCCGTCAGTCAGCCCAAATATTGATAATGTAGGGGGTGTAGGGGGCTTTACAAGGAGTGGAAGGTTGTTCGCTCCCCAAACCTTGAGAAGTGATAAGGAGGTAGAAGCTGCAGCAAAGGCTAAGGGTAAACAGGTGGTTGAAAGTGCGCCTACACCTGAAGCCGAGACAAAGATTACTTTTGATAAGGAAATGGAAGAATTTATGAAGATAATCAAGAAAAGCGATTATAAGATTGTGGACCAACTGAATCAGACCCCTTCAAAAATTTCAATCTTGTCACTATTGATGTGCTCTGATGCGCACCGGCAGGCGTTGTTGAAAGTGTTGAAGAGTGCATACGTGCCACAAGAAATTACTGTTAATCAGCTCGAGGGCGTAATCTCCAATGTTAATGTCAGCCATGGCTTGGGCTTTACAAGTAGAGATTTGACTGTTGAAGGAAGAAACCATAATAAGGCTTTGCATATCACGATGGAGTGTAAGGGCGCAGTGTTATCTCATGTACTGGTAGACACTGGTTCATCACTTAATGTCTTGCCCAAGAAGGCATTGATGAAGCTGGAAGTTGATGGTTTGATCTTAAGGCCTAGTGAATTGGTGGTCAGAGCATTCGATGGAACCAGACGATCTGTGTTTGGTGAGGTGGAATTGCCCGTACAAATTGGACCACAGGTATTCAAATCCACGTTCCATGTAATGGACATACAACCTGCATATAGCTGCCTATTGGGACGCCCTTGGATTCACGGAGCCGGGGCTGTTACTTCTACTCTACACCAAAAGTTGAAGTATGAATTTGAAGGGCAGGTTGTGACGGTGTGCGGGGAAGAAGACATCTTTGTGAGTCACTTGTCCACATTCAAGTACATTGAAATGGATGGGGAAATTCATGAGATGCTGTGCCAATCATTTGAAGCAGTCAATATTGACGATGCACCTGAGTCTTCTTCTGTACCAGTTGGGGCTGGTACCTCCATTTCATCTTACAAACAAGCTGTCGAAGTCGTCAGGGCAGGCAACGCCCAAGGTTGGGGCAGGTTGATAGAGACCCCAATGAAGGAAGACAAATTTGGTATTGGTTATCATCCCTCTACAACTTCAGATGCGGGGAGCAGGGGACCCATTACTTTCAATAGTGGGGGAATTATCTACATGGACCAGTCTTGTGCAGCCACGGAGGATAGTGTTGACAGTGATTGTGACCTGGACAACTGGGTACGCCCTCATGTTCCGGGACAACAAGTGCAAAACTGGTTCGTTGAAGAAGTCATCCAGGTTACTCTTCAGACAGAGTAATTTTTCTTTGTTTTTTCTAACCATAATGCATGACAAAATCTTGCGCTCTGCCCAAGGCGTATAGATTCATTTGTAGGGCCACCATGGTTGCATTTGCAATGTTTAATCATTAATAAAGGACGTTTTGCAATCAAATTTTGTTCTCTGTCTTTCAGTTTTTATTTTTGCACAAAAAATATAAAATGGCAATGTTTCATTTTCTTTTGTTTTGCTTAAAAATAAATTCTAAGATAAGGCATGAACCCGTTCATGCAGACTTGATCCTCCGGATACCACTGATAACGATTTTGATATGGCCATGTATGACTTTGACAATCCGATTTATCAAGCCGAAGAAGGGGACGAGAAAGATTGTGAACTTTCTGAAGAACTGGCCAGATTGTTGAAACAAGAGGAAAGGGTCATCCAGCCTCATCAGGAGACTGTAGAAATCATCAATATTGGTACCAAGGACGCCAAGAAAGAGATCAGGATTGGTGCCAGCTTGCAAGCAGATGTGAAGCAAACTTTGACGGAAATGTTGCGCGAGTATGTTGACATCTTCGCCTGGTCGTATCAAGACATGCCGGGGTTGGATACGGATATTGTCGTGCACAGGCTGCCATTAAGAGAAGAATGTCCGCCAGTCAAGCAGAAACTTCGTCGGACTCACCCCGACATGGCCTTAAAGATTAAGGAGGAAGTCCAGAAGCAGTGGGACGCTGGTTTTCTTGCTGTGACAAAGTATCCTCCATGGGTAGCCAACATCGTGCCAGTACCGAAGAAAGATGGAAAAGTGAGAATGTGTGTGGATTATCGAGATCTTAATAAAGCTAGCCCGAAAGATGATTTTCCACTACCTCATATTGATGTGCTGGTCGATAATACAGCTCAGTTTTCAGTGTTCTCATTTATGGACGGTTTCTCCGGGTACAACCAGATCAAGATGGCACCTGAAGACATGGAGAAGACCACGTTCATTACTCCGTGGGGTACATATTGTTATAAAGTAATGCCTTTTGGGTTGAAAAACGCAGGGGCAACGTACCAGCGGGCGATGGTGACATTGTTTCATGACTTGATTCATAAGGAGATCGAATGTTATGTAGATGATATGATTGCCAAGTCGAGAACAGAAGAGGAACATCTGGTTAACCTGAAAAAGCTGTTTGAAAGGTTGAGAAAGTTCCGTCTGAGATTAAATCCAAACAAGTGCACGTTTGGGGTGCGTTCTGGAAAGTTACTGGGTTTCATTGTGAGCGAAAGAGGAATCGAGGTTGATCCTGCCAAGGTGAAAGCAATACAAGAAATGCCTGAACCGAGAACAGAAAAAGAGGTTCGTGGTTTCTTGGGTAGATTGAACTACATTGCAAGGTTCATATCTCACCTAACAGCCACGTGTGAGCCAATATTTAAATTGTTAAGGAAAGATCAAACGGTCAGGTGGAATGACGATTGCCAATTGGCATTCGATAAGATAAAAGAATACTTGCAGGAACCTCCGATTCTAATACCTCCAGTTGAAGGGAGACCGCTGATAATGTATCTGACAGTGCTTGAAGGTGCCATGGGTTGTGTTCTCGGTCAACATGACGAGACAGGTAGGAAGGAGCATGCTATTTACTACCTGAGCAAAAAGTTCAATGATTGTGAGTCCCGATACTCAATGCTTGAAAAGACATGCTGTGCGCTTGCATGGGCCGCTAAGCGATTGAGGCAATATATGGTTAGGCACACGACTTTGTTGATTTCAAAAATGGATCCTATCAAGTATATTTTCGAGAAACCAGCATTGACAGGCAGAGTTGCACGGTGGCAAATGGTCTTGACAGAGTATGACATTCAGTACACTTCACAAAAAGCCATCAAAGGAAGTATCCTGTCTGACTATCTTGCGCAACAGCCGATTGATGATTACCAACCCATGAAATTTGACTTCCCTGATGAGGACATCATGTTTCTCAAAGCTAAAGACTGCGAGGAACCACTTCCGGAGGAGGGGCCAGACCCTAAATCCAAATGGAGTCTGATGTTTGATGGGGCTGTCAATATGAATGGGTGCGGAGTTGGAGCAGTCCTTATCACGCCGGAAGGTGTTCATATGCCTTTCACTTCCCGAATAACTTTCGGGTGCACCAACAATGAAGCAGAGTACGAAGCTTGTATAATGGGGATCGAGGAGGCGATTAATCTACGGATTAAGACCCTTGATATATTTGGTGATTCAGCTTTGGTAATCAATCAAGTGAAAGGGAGTTGGTACACGCACCAAGCAAATCTAGTGCCGTATAGAGATTATACGAGGAGATTGCTGACATTTTTCACAACAGTGAAACTGTACCATATTCCTCGAGATGAGAATAGGTTCGCGGATGCCTTGGCCACTTTGTCTTCCATGATCAAAGTGCAAGGATGGAACCATGTACCTAAGATTGAGGTATCCCGCCTTGACAGACCAGCATTTGTGTTTGCGGTCGATGCAGCGTCTGATGACAAGCCATGGTTCTATGACATTAAGTGTTTCTTAAAGAGTCAAGAGTACCCGCCCGGGGCATCGTCCAAAGATAGGAAGACGTTGAGAAGGTTAGCTGGTAGTTTCTTCTTGAACAAAGATGGCGTGTTGTATAAAAGAAATTTTGACACGGTCCTGCTTAGATGTGTGGATAGACATGAAGCAGACTTGTTGATGATTGAAGTGCACGAAGGCTCTTTCGGTACTCATGCCGGAGGGCAGGCAATGGCTAAAAAGTTGTTAAGGTCGGGATATTATTGGTTGACTATGGAGTCAGATTGTTGCAAATATGCCCGCAAATGCCATAAATGCCAGATCTATGCAGACAAGGTGCATGTGCCTCCAAATCCGTTGAGTATCATGTCGTCGCCTTGGCCGTTTGCCATGTGGGGCATTGATATGATCGGAAAGATTGAGCCTACAGCTTCCAATGGTCATCGTTTCATCTTGGTGGCAATTGATTACTTCACCAAATGGGTTGAAGCCTCATCCTATGCCAATGTTACAAAACAAGTGGTCGCTCGTTTCTTAAAACGGGATATCATTTGCCGATATGGAGTTCCCGAAAGAATCATTACTGATAATGGTTCTAATTTGAACAATAAGATGATGGCTGAGTTATGCCGGGACTTCAAAATCGAACACCACAATTCTTCTCCGTACCGCCCAAAGATGAATGGCGCGGTCGAAGCGGCCAACAAAAATATCAAGAAGATTGTGCAGAAGATGGTGGTCACGTACAAAGATTGGCATGAGATGTTACCATTTGCTTTGCATGGGTATCGAACGTCGGTACGCACGTCCACTGGGGCAACCCCATTCTCACTTGTATATGGTATGGAGGCAGTGCTACCGGTTGAAGTAGAGATTCCGTCCCTCAGAGTCATGATGGATGTTAAGCTAGATGAAGCTGAATGGGTACGAGCCAGATTTGATCAGTTGAGCCTTATTGAGGAAAAGCGATTGGCGGCTGTATGTCACGGGCAACTATACCAGCGCAGAATGAAGCAGGCATTTGACCAAAAGGTGCGTCCTCGGGTTTATAAAGTCGGAGATGTGGTACTCAAAAGGATCCTTCCTCCCAATACAGATCACAGGGGCAAATGGACTCCTAATTATGAAGGTCCATTCGTGGTTAAAAAGGTCTTTTCGGGCGGAGCTTTATTGCTTACAACCATGGATGGCGAAGACTTTTCATCCCCTGTTAACTCGGACGTAGTCAAAAAATACTTCGCATGAATAGACCCGCTGGATAATAAAAATAAAAGATCCAGGCAAAAAAGGGCATCCCGGCGAACCAAAAACAGAATAAGGTTCGGGCAAAAATTAGGGATATAATTGAAAAAAATTGTACACCCGGTAAGTTGAAAACCCGAAAGGGCAACTTAGGCAAAAAAGGGTATCCTGGTGGATCGAAAACCTGAAAGGGCGGTCCACACAAAAGAGGGATTTAAGCGAATGACTACAGTCTGAGTTATCTATACCCATTACCGTTTGAACAACTGACGTTCTGAAGAATAGGAATCGGTCTGATCATTCCTCAGAAGGCAAGGTCGGGGAGTTTTGAAGATATACAGGTCATAACAGAATGGAAACTCAGTGGAATTCCGTTTTCACATTGCCATTAGGATAGTTTCTTTTCTCAATTTTCAGCGATCACCTCTTTCCAGGGATTGCTTCCAGATGTAATTGCCTATTCTGGGCTCTCAGTCAATCAATTGAATTTCAATAAAAAGCTTTCTATTTTTGTTTTATTGCTTTGTTTGCAAAAACGTCCTAATTGTTGATAAAACATTGCATTTGAAAACATGGCAGCCTTGCAATAACATGCGCAGAAAAAATATTTGAAATTACTTCGAATGTTGAATACTCCCGGATGGTGGATTCTAGCCACGCAATATTCGGGGCATGTGGGCATATTCTTTTGTTGCAGGTAGCAGGTGCAGATGATTTTAAGCACAAGACCAGCAATAAATCACCCCACGCAAAAAAACTGGGGCAATTATGGGTAAGGAGATCGGCGTTCATCGTTCGGTCGACGATTGTTCATAACGGGTCGATATCAGTGAATTAAGTTCAACTGGGTACCGTTGCATCTTATTAAGTCGATTCTCTTATTCAGTCCTTCCAACAGCTACAAGCTTTTCTATGTCGATAACGGTCACAGGTTCCCCAAAAAGAGTGGTCTCGTCGACACCGAAACTGATGGTCATTATCCCCAGCGAAGTCACAAGAGTTTGAAGAGGCTAGATCTTCTGTAAAATCCTCTTATGACATCCTCTGCGGGGACGAATTGTTGTGTTGTCCAAGCATGGGGCATGATTGTTTCCCCAGCATGAAGTGTTGGTCACCCCCAGTAGAGTTTGAGGACAGTTGGTCTTCTGTAAAATCCTCTCGAAAGGCATTCCCCAACATGAGACGTTTTAAAGCAGTTTTCTCCAACAGAGTTTGTTATAAACCCGTCATCCCTAACGGAATTGTCTAAAGGGAAGCTCGCCTAACATGGGGCATTGTAGTACTTATCCTAAGCTCGACAGTCACATTCTTCAGCAGACTACTGTGGATTTGCTTTGGGTTTCCCCAACAGATCTCTAAGGACTCTTTATAGCAAGTTGCAGTGGAATGTTCTAACCAGGATTTGCATATCCCTGGCAGAGTAGCCCTGATACCCAGCAAGATCGTATCTCTGGTCATGGTATCCCCACAGAGGTCAGCATCGAATCTTGTCAGCAACTTCCAGCTGAGTTGTTATTCTCTCCGCAGAGGTTTATCAGATCGACAGAATCTATTCCTCAACAAGGATGGTACAGCCTTTCCCCAGCCGGGTAAGAAGGTTGATAATCCCTATAAAGGAGCTTGGGTTGAATAAATCCCCAAGCAGAGTTTTAATGGCTCATTTCCCCAGCAGGACGTCATTTAAAAATTCTCATCCCCAGCGGAATCGCTGTGACCAGAATTCGTTCCCCCAAACAGATGGAATAATTCCTGGCAGAGTCGTCATTCCCTCATATCTTAAAGTCCAATTTATTTTTGGCAAGCTTGACAATTCGAAGCAGACGGATTGTTCATCCATTCGCCAGCAGAGATATTATCCTTTTAGGAGTCTCCGAGATTAAATCATTGATTGTGGTTCCTCAGCAGAGTCGGCAGAGATGTCTGGCGCAGAGGCAGAGAGTAATTCGATTTTAAGATTCTAAAAGTCCAACAGTGGATTGGCAAAAGTCCATCTTCGGGTGGCAAAGCAGCTAAAAGTCCAACAGTGGATTGGCAAAAGTCCGTCTTCGGGTGGCAAAAGTCCAACAGTGGATTGGCGAAAGGTCCATCTAAGGGTGGCATATTCTAAAAGTCCAACAGTGGATTGGCAAAAGTCCGTCTTCGGGTGGCAAAAGTCCAACAGTGGATTGGCAAAAGTCCGTCTTCGGGTGGCAAAAGTCCAACAGTGGATTGCCAAAAGTCCGTCTTCGGGTGGCAAAAGTCCAACAGTGGATTGGCAAAAGTCCGTCTTCGGGTGGCAGAAGTCCAACAGTGGATTGGCAAAAGTCCGTCTTCGGGTGGCAAAGGTCCAACAGTGGATTGGCAAAAGTCCGTCTTCGGGTGGCAAAAGTCCAACGGTGGATTGGCAAAAGTCCGTCTTCGGGTGGCACGAAGCTGCAAAGTCCACCAGTAGTGTGGCAGGCCAGTAGTCGTCTGGAATTGCATAAAAGACAGTATTAAAGTCCACCAGTAGTGTGGCAAGCCAGTAGTCGTCTGGCGTCGTTCAAAAAGACATTTCCAAAGTCCACCAGTAGTGTGGCAGGCCAGTAGTCGTCTGGAGTTGCATAAAAGACATTATTAAAGTCCACCAGCAGCGTGGCAAGCCAGTAGTCGTCTGGCATCGTTCAAAAGACAGATCTCTCCGACGTTTCGTCGAAGATTCAATCCAGCAGTCTCGTTGGGTTTATATCCCTTTTCTTCTTCATCCAGAGCAAATTTTTGGTTATATTTGGTATTCAATCACTATATACCTTGAAAGTCCGAAAGCAATTGCTTTCAGGCATTCAGGTCTACAGCGCTTGAATAGGGGCAGCTGTAATACCCCAAAATTTGCTCTCCCCTTTTGTCATCATAGCATGGCATTATCATTTATCATATCATATCCACCTCATTAACATTACATTGCATTTAACATAGAAAAATGAAGCATGGCATCCTCCTTACCATCAGGGCATGTGATCAGGTGGAAGGTGGACAATCAAGGAATCATTCAAAGCACAAAAAGGTCAATCAAGTTGGCTCTAGGCAAGCCAAGAGGTCTCTCATGGCTCATACTATCTCAATTGATCTTCCAAAACCTCAAGGAAGTGAGATTCAATGGGAGATTGAAGCACTACATCTTTCACTATGCAAGAGGTTCAAAAATTGAAGGAAAACCCTCAAAAGAGATAGCTCATTGATTCAAAATCATTCTCAAGTGGCATTTCTCATCATCCTTTAAGAGGATACACAACATACTCTGAGGAATTTGGATTTGGAAGATGTGCAATTTCCTCCTAACCAGAGAGGGTCAAGATTAGGGTTTCCAATTAAATCAGGGTATTTCTGTTTTTTTTGAACAAAACTTGATGTCATGGTATTCCATATGTCCCTAAGTGTATGTATGTGGAAAATTGCATCTCAATTGGTTTTAGAAGTGGTTCAATTGGAAGAAAGATAAAAAATCAGGGAATTTGGGGCCAAGTCAAATAATCAGGGGAAAAAGTCAACTCTTGACTTTTTGAGCCCAAAATCATGAAATTCATGTTACATATGTCCAATGTACAAAATTTGATCAAGAAACTCCAAAGGAATCATGAAAAAAATCAAGATGTGGAAAGTTGCCATTTTTGGATGAAGTAGGGTTGCTAAAAATAGCAAGTTTTGGCCATTTTGCATCAGAGTTTGAACCAAGGCCATTTAAATTTGGAGCACCAAATGAAAAATCCACTCTGCCTCAATGAAAGATCTTGTTTTAAGCTTCAAATCCATGTGTAGAACATCTCCATTGGATAAAAATTGAGTGAGATATGATGGATCAAAGTTGGAGGAAAGTAGGCCCAAAACCATGTCATGACCAAGTTTGGCCAGGTCTGCGCGCAGTCATTTTCTCAAACAGTTGGTGGACAAGATGTATGGATCAATTACTCATAGTTAGAGGCTTCAACTGAAAAATCTTGCAACATCAAAGTTGCTCCCCTATGTGAGATCTTCAAGATTGATGTTCATGATTTTTTCATATGATCAAAGGATAAGGAATTATGATAGCTCAAAGATTGGTCAATACAACTGAAAATCCATGCCATGCACACCTTGCCAGCCAACCTCATTTCCTCGCCCATGACCAGTTTCCAAACCTTATTGTTCTAAGTCATTTTCAACCTCTCCCAAGCATCATTTCCATTCAATTTTCATACCAAAGTAGTTCTACTACAATCCCTCTTGCCAATGACTCCAAGAACTCATCAAATCATCCACAACGCAAAGAGAAAATCACCATTAAACACCCATGTCTGCAAACTGTTATAAAAAACCAGAAAAAAAAAACCAATGTTGTTGATGTTGTTGGTACAAGCTTGCACGTGCTTTATTCATACCGGCTATCCATTGCCTTTTTAAACCAAACACATTGCATACACACCATAGCACGTGCTATGCATGAAAGTAGAAATGACAAGCTTGCTGAACAAGTTTTGTGTTACACAGCCTTGCCATTCCATTTCTCTTGTCACCATCACCATAGCTTACCATGAACTATCATCACCTTATCATTGCTCTCCCTAACTAACTTGACTCAGTTAGTTAGGGATGACTCACCTAAACCACCATGACTCAGTTGATTCACCCAGTTAACCATGGTTAAGCTCAACATATAAAACAAATCTTCCCTTCACGAATTAGAGGTAGCTTCATTTTTCTGATATTCAATTGAGAAACTCTTTCCATTCTCTCTCAATTCCTCCACATTTCAACTGATTTTCGAGCTCCACTTCATCTCCCTCATCTTCTTCTCAGAATCTCTCTGATTCTCTCTCCCATTTTCATCACATTGCAACTGTTTTGAATCTTGGATTTCAGCTCTCCTTCACTGAAGTATCATCCACTCTTGTATCTAAGCCTTTATTTGGCCACATTGGAGCTCAAGAACTCAAGGCAACATCTCTGGTTTTCTTTTGAACAAAGAATCTTCAAGTTTCAGGTTTGGAATTTCTTAACTCTTCTGGTGTGATTCATTGATTTTTAAGCTTGTTTCATGTTGATTATGGCTTATTAGAAGCAATGAAACATTTCTGGCTAGTTGATAGACCTCTCAGAGGTGTAGATCTAAACTTAGGGCAAAATGTTTGTGATCATTTCTTGCTGTGTGTGCATTGTTTGGTGATTTCAGTGCTAAATTCTTGATGTACGTAAGTTTAGCTTTCATTTGGTATGTGGATTGTGAATTTCTAGAAGAATTAAAGTTGCAGACGGTGATGGTTGACCGGAGTAGGCGACCGGAGGTCCTTCTCCGGCCGGTGGTCTTCATTTTAGGGTTTTATGACCAGTTTGAATGTGATCCGTTGGATGAGTGTGATCTAATGGCTACCATGCTGCCAACACATAAAAAAAAACGTGCAAGTCACATGCCGATTTTCTGAACTCATTTAAACGTTTTGTGGCGTGATACACGATAGGGATTGTGGTCACTCACGTACATGCATTGATTTCAATTACTTTGACTATGGTTTGACTGTGACTTGATCCAATGGCCATGAGGGAGTCAATTTTGTTGACTGAGAGTCCATGCTTGTTAGTATGTTCTGCGTGCTTAATGGACCTAACCAGATTGCTATTCACACCTCCTCTTTTTTAAAAGCCCAATGAATTTGCACTGTCCAATTGCTATGTTCATACCCCCCTGCATTTTGCATTTATTTTTCATTTTTATTTCTTTCTACACGTTTGATTTTTAATTTTTAAAAATACCAAATTGCATTATTAAATTCCACAAAAATTCATGTGTACTCTTAAAACATTTAGGAAATTTTCCATGATTTTATTTCTTGATTTTATGACCTTTTTACCCCTGGTCCATAATTTTCTTTGAATTTCCATTTAGATGCATTCTAAGCATGATACATGAATTTGTTTAATTTTGTTCTTGCTCATTACCAACTATTTTGACATGATTCTTTTTGCATTGATTCACTAATACATTGAAGCATGTTATATGATTTTTGTTTGATTTTTTAGGTCACTTTATTACATGTCTTGATGCCTATATTTGTACCACTTTGCATGATGTTTCAATTTGACCTAATTGCTTTGTTTGAAGTCATTTTGCTTTGAAGTTTGATATGCTATTTTGATATGTGATTTATCTCTGATTAGTGAACTCCAATACCATGTTTTCATAATTTTCATGAGGACATTTGATTTTTGCTTGATGCATTTCATTTAAGGCATTATGACATGTTATATCATTGTAATCTTTAGTGCATGTTTGCATGAATTCTTTTGTGCACATTTGTATGAGCATTTGCATATGTTATGAGCCATTCATATGATATTATAGGTCCTTGATACACATTATAGGTCATCTTTACATGTTCATTTCAATTTGAACTTTGTGCATCATTAACATGTATTGTTTGCCCTTTCCTTTTGAACTTTCATTTCAATTCTTCTTATATTACTTCTTGAATGTCTTGAAGTTATCTCATAAATACTTTTGAGATGTTCATAAACCATTTTCCATTTAGTTTCAATTCTGGTTGTTGATTTACATGTTCCATTTATGCATGTCCTCTTCATTTCTTTCCATCTTTCATCTACCCTTTCTTCTTGTAACATGTTTAAATGCTAATGGATGATGTTTGTTGCCTATTCACTTGCACTTGTATGATGATATTCATTTGTTGACCATATGATGCCCATTCTGGTTGTGGTTCTAGGATTTGTTTTCTCATTTAATTCTTTGGAGTTTTATGATGCATTACATGTTCTTTTACTTCTTATACTTCTTATACATGTTTACTAACCATGTAGGGGCTTTGGTAAGTTTCAATTGAGTGTGGATAAGGAATCCACATTCAACTTCTATCCTTTCTCTTTTACAATTCCATTTTGTGTTTTGTTAAGCACTTATGTGCTTTCTTTTAATAACTCATCACTTTCCCTTTGTGAATTACAATTCATCTTCTACTTTAGAAGTGAATTGTTTAATTCTTTCCTTCTTTAGACTTTAGGTTGAAACCTCACAAACCTTTAGGATCACTCCCTTTAATCTTCAATTAGGATTGAGTCTTAGTCCATATAGGTTTTACCTTTTCTCCTCTCTTGAGTCTCTTTTCTCACCTCAAAGAAAATTCAAAACATATAATAAAGGTAGGCATTTATTGCATTTAGGCCTTTCATATAAAGAAAAGATTATAAGGGGTCTTCTCTTGTAATCTTAGAATGTGTAGCATATGGCCCATCTTAGGTCAATGTGTTACATATTTGATCTTGTATGAGGGACTTAAATGCAATACTTGTTGAAGGTGCAAATAATAAAAAACACTTCTTCACTTCATAATCAACAAAACACTTAATAAACACAAGTATGCTAGTGTGTTTGAACCTTGACAATTGGAACTAAGTGTGGGGGTCTTCTTCACTCTTAGTGTGTATTCTTACCCATTCCATCTTGGAATGTGAGAACGTACACATTCCAATGGCTAAGATCCAGATACACTGTCATATGCAAACAAATCCAAAACACTTCCTTCTAAAAGACAAAAACAAACAATAACGTCTTTCCTTCGGGAATTCTTTTCTCATCTCATTCATTCTCAACGCACGAACGCGCTTCTACTCGTTCTCTTGCAAGATGGTAACGCACTCGGACCAGCGAGCCTGCAACACCTGAGCTAGGACGTAAGCCGTTCTCTAAAAAACACAGACAATCCATCCCTAGTGAGGGGAACTACGTCGCTCTGATTCTCATGTTCCCGATGAGATACGTAGGCAGTGGGGTAGGGCCCATGCGAGCACTTCTTTTATTTTCCCTACATTTGTTTCTCATTTCTTTTCCAGTTCTCTTTTCGTTCCTTTTCCAGTATTCTTTTCTATCACCCTTTGATCGAGACAAGCAAGCGTGGATCCCATCGGGTACGATGGACGCGAGGGGGTGCTAATACCTTCCTCTCGCGTAACCGACTCCCGAACCCATTTCTCTTGGTCGCAAGACCATGCTTTTCCTTTCTCTTCAGGTTTACGCGGTGCTTCCTTTCCCTCTCATGGGATAAATACACATTGCTGGCGACTCTGTTTCGGTGCCACTTTCGCGTTTGTACTAGGATGAAAATCCCGGGAGCGACACAAGGGGTCGTGAAGTTGAAATTACATTTTTGGATTTAAAGGAGACCCTTGTTTGCTTTCCCATTTGGCACGCGTCACATAGGTGGTCTTTTGAAAATTTTATTTTTGGAAGACCGACTACTAGATCCTTAGATACAACCTTATTAAGCAAATCGAAATTAACATGCGCTAAGCGTCTGTGCCAAAGCCAAGAATCATCACTCAAGGCAACTAGACACTTAGAGCTTGTTAAAGGTACATCAAAAAGATCAAGCATATAGATATTGTTTACTCTTACACCCTTAAACACAATACTCTGTTCAGTATGTTCAATTATGCAGCAAGTTTTTGTGAAAGAAACCTTGTAACCCTTGTCGCACAATTGGCTGATACTTAACAAATTGTGTTTAAGCCCATCTAATTAGATGGACATCAGAAATAGTAGTGGTAGAGGGATTACCTACACTACCTTTGGCAAGTATGGCTCCTTTGTTATTGTCTCCATAAGTAACATATCCCTTCTTCTTTGCTTTGAAGTCTATAAAAAGCGATATGTCACCCGTCATGTGCCTTGAGCACCCGCTGTCTAGAAACCATCTTCTATCTACGGATGCAAGACACTCATCCTACAATATCAAAAGAGAGAAATAGGTACCCAATTTGAATTGAGTCCATGTGGGTAAGTGGTAACATGGTTGCCTTTAGGCTTCCATTGATAAATGCCTTTAGGAACAAGAAATCTCCTAAACTTGCATTTTTCAATGGTATGACCAGCATGACAACAATAATGACATAAGCCATGATGATGTATTTGTTTATTTTTGGTCATTAAATCCTTTGGAATAAAAGAGTATTTTGCATATGGTGGATTTAATGACTTCGTAAACAATCTAGAATCAACGGCATAAGTAACCTTAGGTTGTAAAGCTTTTTCCAATTTGACTTTAAGAGTTTTAACCTCTTGTTGCCAAATATGACAAGCTTCACAACACCTAACTTTACTATATCCATTAAAATTAATATCTTTTGAATTTTCTGCAATACTAGCTTTCAAAATTTCTAATTCTTTTTCAGTTTTGTATACTTTACCTTCCAAGAATGAAAAAATTTGTTTATCGGAAGATAGTCTTTTAAAAGCATCTACAGCTTCGTTATGCAGTTTTTCAAAAGCTATTTTCAATTCAGAAAAAGACATAGAAGAAAAGTTACTATAGTAGGCTTGTCTTACTTTATTATCGTTGATTTTCTTCTTGTGATGGGACTGATTTTTGGTGTAAGCCATAAGACACAGATTTGCTGTCTCATCACTATCATTTGAACTTTGTGAGCTTGCTGAATCACTCTCACTTTCCCATGCAATATAAGCTCTTCTTTGTTTATTGGACCTTTTTGGTGAAGCTTTTCCTTTATCCTTTTTCTTCATAGGACATTCTGTCTTGTAATGTCCAGATTTACCACAATTAAAGCAAGATCCTTTTACTCTATGCTTCTTATTATCTTCCTGTTTTGACTCTGTAGATTGTCTTCGAAACTTAATGAGATTTTTGTCTGAATGCTTGGTTCCATTCTTTCGAATGAATCTATTATATCTCCTAATAAAAAGTCCCATTTCCTCATCACCCGAATCTTCGTCACTACTTGAATCATTGTCACTTTGCTCTTTTTGTGAGGACTTTGAGTTAGAGGCCACAAGAGCTATTGGCTTCTTCTCACTCTCTTTGTCTTTATTCTTTTCCTTTTTACTCTTTCTCTCAAATATTTCAAGACTTTCCAGTTCTTGCTGATGTTCTTCCAGCTTGCCAAATAAAGTTGTAATCGTAAGCGTCGTGAGGTCGTTGGCTTCCTTAATAGCTGTTACTTTAGGTTGCCATTCCCTGCTAAGACATCTCAGAACTTTATTAGTGGCTATTTCATTGGAAACAGGTTTTCCAAGTGCATTCAACCGATTTATGAGATTGACGAATCTCTTTTGCATGTCAGAGATAGATTCTCCTTGTTTCATGCGAAAGAGCTCGAACTCTTGATTCAGTGTGTTAATACGGGACTGTTTTACTTCGGTAGTACCCTCATGGGCAATTTCTAAAGCATCCCACATTTCTTTAGTTGTCGAGCAATGGGATACCCGATAATACTCATCAGCACTAAGTGCTGAAATTAACATATTTCGAGCTCTCCAATCACTCGACCACTTTTTCTCATCTTTCTCATCGTAATCCTCTTCTGGTTTAGGAACTATGGCGCCAGCCTCATTTCTCATAGTAATTTGAAAAGGACCATTTTGAATGGCAGCCCACACATTCCTATCCACAGAATTTATGTGAACTCGCATGCAGTCTTTCCAGTAGCCATAATTTTCACCGTTGAAAAAGGCGCTCTATTATACGCCCCCTTTGGTTCAGAATCCATATCGTTACAAGCAGCCACAAAGCACCAGCGAACTGGCGCTCTTATACCACTTGTTAGACGGTGTGGCTAGTGATCGAGAGGGGGGTGAATAGATCACCTCCTTGAATATCAAGGATTTAAAATACTTATCAGAGTTAGCGGAAAATTACGATCCCGATTCGACTTCCGTCTATTCTGGACCAGCTACTAGAAAACCGGACACACGAGTTTATGCTGGATTTATTAGGATGACAAAGATATATTAACACCAGATTAGAATCGAATCAAATGCACTTATCATACAAATACTATTTCCAATGAATAAAAACTCAGCAGACAATTTTGTCAAACACTTGGTGTGTGTGTATTGAATGATTGACAATAATGGTGATTTTGACAAGAGTTTTCTTACCACTATTGTATCTTGAAACTTTAATACACAGTACACCAAACGAATCACAAAATTGTTGAAAACGTAAAGAGCTAAAGATAGAATACGATACGCAGAGATTTGGTAAGGAAGTTCCCCACTTCCGTCCTCGCGTGTGGGTACGTCTCCCTCTCAATTTCAAAATGAAATTGAGACCTGTTGTATTAATAATGCTGAATTCGTTGTTTACAAGGTTACAATACAAAGCCAGAAATCTAAACCCCATGATCTTCCTACTGTATGAACCTTCACTTGATCTGAGATTGATCAAGAATTTTCCCTGCAAGAAATACAAACAATTCACCGGTTCCACGACCTGTTTGCGAAATATCCAGATTTCCAAACCCTACGCTGCGGCTGAATTTGTTCTGTAGTCGTGACTAACAAACCCTCAAGAACACACCCGTTCTTGAAGGACAAACCAGATGGTTTTTCCTCGAAACCCCCTTTGAATCTTCAGCTCAGCTAGATCCTTGATCGTACCACTGAACGTTATCTCGAAGATCCTTTAATCCGAAGAACAAAAATGATTATGTGTTGATGTTCTTGAATTAAAGAGATTGAGAAGATGATGAAGACAAAGTATCTTTCAGGTCTCTAACACTACTCTTGAAAAATGATGCACACCAAACTTTCCTTTTGCTTTGATTGCACTTTTTCACTCTAACCAGAATTCTTGTCTTCAAACTGAACTGTCATGACACTTATATATGAAAACAGAAACGGTTAAAAGCAACAAACAGCTTTATGTATCGATACAAGAGTCGTATGCGTCGATGCATAGTGAGTATAATACATTCATGAGTCGACACATGGTTGTATGCATTGATGCATACTGTAACTATTAAATTCCAGAATGTAAAGTAAATCATGCATCGATACATGATGCGTATGAGTCGATACATAGCCCATTTACAAAGGAGCATGTGTCGATACAAGTGTCGTATGAATCGATACATACTGAAGCAAAATTGTTTTTGTGAATATACCAAAGGAATGTGTCGATGCAAGGCATACATGTATCGATACATACATAAGGAAAATTGTTTTATGATTTTAATGATGATATGTATCAATTTGCCTTGCCTTTTAAAACATAGTATAGGTATGAAATTTTATGTATGTACCAACTAATCATGCATATCACACAATTTGCATTTATAACATAATTTGCTATCATACAAAAACTTAAAGGCTTGCTCACATACTATTGTTTCTATATAACAATATTTAAGTTGTTGTATTACTTTATAGTTTGCACATCTACGTAATTGTTTATTCTAATTTTTGCTGATTCTATTTTACAGTTCTGAATTTTACGTGTATCTGCTCGTGGTAACAAGATTGAACACTTCATTCCCTTGCTCTTTCATTTATTTTCTATAATTTAGCTAAAATATTTCAGTTAAACTTTTCGAATGGAGAATAGACGGTGGGTACGTGATCCGACAAAAGAAAGTGAAGAATATATTCGAGGGGTTAACGAATTTCTTAAATTTGCTTTTCAAAACTCAGCAGAAAATGGAAAAATATTGTGTCCTTGTATAAAATGTGCTAACTGTGATTCACATTGTCGCTCAAGTGTTTATGAACACTTAACTGATCTGCGACATGGATTCCTTGGACGTTATACGCAATGGATATTTCACGGTGAGAGACCCACAATTTCAACTGACACAACTGAACAACATTTTGAAATGTAGCATGACATAGATGGGTTACTGCGTGATACTTTTGCAATGCCTCCTTTAGAAGAGAGAATTTCAGGTGAAGGAGAAAGGAATCCAGAAGTAGGATTAAATGTCAAGTTTTACAAATTGGTGAAAGAGAATGAACAACTTCTTTATCCAAACTGTAAGAAGTATAGTAAACTATCCTTTATGGTGCATTTCTATCATTTAAAGTGTCTTCATGGGTGGAGTGACTAGTCATTCTCTATGTTATTAGATTTATTGAGAGATGTTCTACCAGAAGGGAATGTTTTACCAAAGTCATACTATGAAACAAAGAAGATGATTTCAGGGTTAGGTTTAGGGTATGAGAAGATACATGCATGTCCTAATGACTGCATATTGTATCGGGGTAAACATATCAAAGATCATGTATGTCCAAAGTGCGGTACTTCAAGGTGGAAAACAACAAATGAGGATGTACAAGCTAATGGAAAAGAAACTTCTGAAAAGCGTAAGAGCTTACCCGCAAAGATCCTTCGTTGGTTTCCTTTGAAACCGAGGTTGCAAAGGTTGTTCATGTCATCTAAAGTTTCTGAATCAATGAGATGGCATCATGATGTAAGAGTGAATGATGGGTCTCTTAGGCATCCGGCTGACTCATTTGCTTGGAAAGAGTTTGACTCTCGATATCCAACATTTTCTTCAGATGCGCGTAATGTTCGATTAGGGGTTTCTTCTGATGGCTTTAATCCTTTTAAGACAATGATACGTGTACTCGTAAAGATGGTTCAGTTGTTAATGAAAAGGCTGCAAGATTGATTGTAAGTTTCTCTTTTAATTATGCCTTTTTTATTTTGTGACTAGTATTGAATTGATGTGTGATATTACTGGAATTGGATTTAAATGTTTGCTTGTTTGCTTAGTTATTCATAAGAATCTTATGTCAAAATAATAAGCCAAAATTTTAACGTGTAAGAGACATGCAAATGCAAAAATGTTCTTAATATTGTACCATGTCTCATAGATTTATTAAATAGTGCATATCGGTTTGGTGGAATTTCTACATTTTTGTACCATGTCTCATAGATTTATTAATATTGTACCATGTCTACATTACTGGAATTGGATTTAAATGTTTGCTTGTTTGCTTAGTTATTCATAAGAATCTTATGTCAAAATAATAAGCCAAAATTTTAAAGTGTAAGCGACATGCAAAAATGTTCTTAAAATTGTACCATATCTAATAGATTTATTAAATAGTGCAGATCAGTTTGGTGGCATTTCTGCATTTCTGCCCCAAGTCTCATAGATTTATTAATACTGTACAATGTTCTTAATATTGTTCTTAATAATGTACCCTGTCTCATGGATTTATTAGATATATTGTGAAGAATTTAACCAAATATAATGAGATTGTTACATTGTTAGAATGATTTGCATAATTAATTTTAATTTTAGTTAGAAGGATTTATTAATACTATATAATGTTCTTAATATTGTTCTTAATATTGTTCTTAATAATGTACTAAGTCTCATAGTTTGGTTTATGTTTTAATTTTAGTTTGAGTGGGTATTCATTGTCGTGTCATAGAAGACAACCTTGCATTTTAGACCAGCTCAGAATACAATGAAGTTTTTTTCATACAATATTATAAAACAAAACTTCTTGTTTTCTGCATTTACATCTATTATAATATTTCAGGAGGAACTAAACAAACATAATAATGATGCCGAAACTTCTCAATTGGTCCAAAAGACACAAAGTCATATGCCTTGGAAGGATGACGTTTATTCCCAAGTAAAAGGACCTGAAAAGAGGGGACGTGTGCGTTGTATAGGCAATATTCCCAAACCTAAATAATCAAAGGCTTCTTTGTCTGAAAATCAAGAGTTGAGGGATGAAATTAAGAAAATACGAGAAAGTCAAGAGAGGACAAATGTGTTTAGGGAAAATATGATGTCAGTGATACAAAATCGATTATCTCCAGAAGATTTGAATGTTATTTTTCAAGCTGCAAGACAGATATATTATATTTTACTCATCAAGTTCATATTTCGAATATTATGAAAATATTTATTAAGTTGAGTTTGTAACTTATTTTATTTTATTTTATTTTCAATAGGCTACAGATGCTTCTAGTGCCCCAAGCCAGACAAATTCTCGAAATCCATGCACTAATGAAGATGGAAGAAAGGAAGATTAGAAACTGATTTTATCTTATATATGTTTTATGTTTTTTATTCGTCGTAGAATCTATTTTGATGGTTGTTATTATATAATTGACGTTACATTGTTATTTTGATATGTTTGTAAGACTTGATATTTTGGTAATATAATTGAAATTTGATTTGATGTTGATTTAAATTTTGTATGGTGCATATAGAAAGTATTGTCAAAATTTGATTATTAAAAGTAAATAATAATAAAAAAATAAAAAATATTAATTATTGAAAATATATTAATTATTAAAAAAATAAAAATAAAAATAATAATAAAATTATTTATTATTGAAAAAATATTTGTAAAAAAAAGACATATACCAACAGCTAATTTCGTCCTATACCAACGGAAATACATGGATGAAAAAGTTATTAACTAGTATAATTAGCCGTTGCTATAGCCCCAATATTTTGTGCAACGGTTGAAAATTTATGTTGGTATATGATATTGGGACACGGAAGCAAATGTCCGTTGGTATAGGTTTTTTGACCTTTACCATCGGTTTTTGGAACTTTACCAACAGATTTTTGCCGTTGGTAAATGTCAAATTTCTTGTAGTGTCAAGGAGAGGCCCAGATGGTTTTGAATCGAAAAAACCCTAATTTTATTCCTTTAAAAACAAATATTTAAAGAAAATCAATGAAAAATACCAAATAAGTTTGAATAACCTACTTGTGATTTTTGTTTAAGGTTTGAAAAATGAGGTCTAAATCACAAGAGATATTAAAACTCATTTGGTCTTGATTTTTTCAAGATGAATATTCATTTTTAAAATGTTAAAAACAAATAAAATGAATTTATTCACAAAAATACTAATTATGTTAAATAAATAATATAAACTTAATTTTTTTGTGGAATAAAATATTTCAACATTTTTGTGATTTTTTACAAAAAGAACCAATAAAAAATTATTAAAATTTAATGAGTTATTAATTTTTCAAATCATTAAAAATAATAATATGAAAAATAACAAAATAAACAAGTGATAAAAAGAAGTCTGGGGCGACGGGGATTCGAACCCCAGACCTCTCGCTTGTAAATACACACAAAACCAGCTGATGAACCGCTGGGGCGCAATGCCAATTCATTAATAATATGGCAAGTGAAAAATATATAGAGAACTTGTTGGATTTTCTGAAAATGGCGCCATGGCCATCTCCTTCCTCAAGCTCGTGCATGAAGCACCCTATCTCCCTCATCTCTTCACCATTTGACATGATTCAAACACCAAACTCGTGCGTTTTTTCACAAGGAATAAGATGGCAATACCCAATTTTATTCATTTTCAGTGTGGAGTGAAATAATCATGATGAACACAGATGAACCCTAATTTGCAAAAGCAATCGTGCAGGCATGGTTATAAGGGCCATGATCAAATATCTTGAGGCAAAACAATCAACACACGATGGCAATCAATTGGCAAAAATATCATGCGAGGAAATATGCATGGATCATGGAGTTTGAGTTTTGAGGCTTACCTTGATGCAAGCTGAAATGGAACTCTGCACAAACTTTGTTCCAGTTGTGAATTAATGACCCCTACAGCTTCAATGGATGGTATGGAGTGTGTTGCAAGCTTTAGAACACTTTGAAACTCTTTGGATCAAGCTGGAGACCTCCACCTGCAAAATTGAAGCATAATGGCTTGGTGGAAGAGTGATTTTGAGCCTGAGGTGTTACAGTTAGTGTTTAAGTGTTTGGACACCTCAAATACATCACATGTGATGTGTTTGAGCAATTGGAATTGATTGCTTATGGCTGCAACTCAAAACCCGATAGTGGTTACTCAAAAATAAGAAAACTTGAGGTTTAAGAAAGAATGAGAGAAAGCGGTGCTGTAACTGGCTTTGGTGCGAGTTGAATGATCCATTGGGACCTCTATTTATAGGTGATCAACTCTTGTCTTGGAGGAATAGTGAATGGCTGCTGGATCAGATCACTTCCAATTGGATTGGCTTGGCCTAGATGCCTCTTGAACTAGGCATAACAGCTGCTCCACATAGATCAGCCATGCCTTGACTAAAATCACATTCCTCAGTCATTTTAATTGTTGTTTAATGTGAGAACTTGAGTGAGGAGAATAAGAATCTTGACAATGCACTATTCCACAAAAATGGATGAATTTCAAGTTGGAAGATTCCTTGGCTTTGTGACTCAGCTTTGTTGGTTGGATCAGATGCAATGGGATTGGTTTGAATACATGTGGCATGCTGATCCTCAATTTTTGGTCCAAAATCGTGTGTGGCAAGCAAACATGTCAATTGATTTTTCCAAAACAGCTTGCAGCAGCATGACTTTGGGCATGGATTTCTCTTGGCTCAAGTTGAACCAATTCATGCTGTTAAGCTCTTTGAATTCTTAGCAACATATGCAACAATATTGATGTTTAACTTTGGACTTGATTCAGCTTGTAACTATGTGAAAAAATCACACAAGTTTTGGTGTTTCAACACAAAATCTGCCTTGCCCAGAATTTTTCTAAGTGTTGGAAAAGTTGTGTTTTCATGTTTTTTAGTGACTTTGATCACTCCATAACTCGAAATCCATGAGGAATTTGGACATAACTTAGTATGAAGTTTTTGTAGAGGGTAATGTGATATACAAATCAAGCTTTGAATGGGACACAATGGCCTTGTGGTTTAGGAGTTATGGTCCTCCAAAGTTAGTGCATTAGTGGTACTTTTTCCATAACTTAGAAATTTTTCTAAGTTTTATGGTTACCCCTTTTACAAGTTATCCAACTTTTCTTGATTTTTCTTGATGAATGATGATTCAAATCATACATAAACATCATTTTAGGGTTAAAAATCCATTTTGGTGAAAAATCTCAAAAAGTCAAAGTTGACTTTTGTGCACAGTTGACTTTTTATCGGATGAATTCCAAACTGTGCAATTCCTCAGGAAATCATGTCCTTGACCTAAATCAAACTTGATGGACATGTTCCATGGGTGTCATAGGGTATATTGAGGCATGTATTAGGGCTTGGGAGCATGTCCTGGTCAAAAGTCAAAGTTACAGTTGACTTTTTTCGCAAAACCCTAACTGTGGTGCAGATGAAACTGAGACTTGTTGCTCAAGCTTCTTGGATTAATCCATTGTTCCAAATGGATCAATATAGTTCATTAGAGACCCTCAAACCCTCTCTTGAGGTCTTGGCTCATGATTTGCACCAAAAGTCAACTTAGGGTTGAATTAGGTCAAGAAACCCTAATTCCTGATTTTTTATGTATGCATCCCCTGAGGCAAAATTGACTTGGTAATGAGGACCATGAGGTTCCATGGAGTATATTAGGTTATGTTTTGGATCATTGGCTCATGCCCAAATGAAATTTTCCATCTGGAGGCCCTGGTCGATCAAAACCCTAATTTGGTGATACTGGCGATCTTGAGGCTTGATCCACCTAGAAGGGAGCATCCTTGTGCTTAATCCTTGAAGTGGAAGTCCTTTTTGATCCATTGTGAATGTTTGGGAAGTTAGACAAGTTGAAGATCATGTCATTCCTTGATTGATCCTTTGTCTAAGAACTCAAAGAGGGCTTGAAACCCTAATTTTGATTGTAGTGAATGCTCACCCATCTTTGGGGAGACTGACAAGGTAGGATGATTCCCCCATATTGTGATGAGGATTTGAATAATGATGGGAAATCTTAGTGGTCAAAATTTGGGGTATGACAGATGCCCCTATTTAATCATCTTGGACCCGAAGGTGTGAATAACGAAGGTATTCGGGCATTCGGGGTGCAAGAGGATTAAATATCGGAGTACCCAAAATTTTGATGGTGGTTATGAATGGTAGCTTACGCATTCATCTTCTTTAGCTAAGCGAAGATGCTCAGAAAAGGTAAACTTCCCCTCGATCCTGGTCTTCAGCCAAGGAGCTGGTCTAAGTTTTCTTTTGAAATAAACTTCCCCTCGATCCTGGTTTCCTACCAAGGAACTGGTCTAAGTTTCTTATTTAAACTTCCCCTCGATCCTGGTTTCCTACCAAGGAACTGGTCTAAGTTTCTGAAGTAAACTTCCCCTCGATCCTGGTTTCCTACCAAGGAACTGGTCTAAGTTTCTTATTTAAACTTCCCCTCGATCCTGGTTTCCTACCAAGGAACTGGTCTAAGTTTCTTATTTAAACTTCCCCTCGATCCTGGTTTCCTACCAAGGAACTGGTCTTAGTTTCATTTGTCAATAAGCTTAATTGACAAGGGACGCTATGCGTAGCGATTTTCCTCAAACTTCTCGCCGAATTTTCCTGGAGAGATGCTATTTGGCGGAAAAACCTTTGATGTCAGACTTGCTGGGAAACCCAGTCGTCTTAGTCGTAGAGTTGCACAAACTTCTCTGTTGGAGATGCCATTTGTTTCTACTAGGGGGAAAGCAGGTCTCTTGAGAGACTGCTGTCGCTTGGGATCTTACATCACACTTTTCTCGGGATCTTCCCGGAGAAATGCCATATGATGGGGTCCAATTTTGAGGTGCCGATGACCTTTTCATCAACGGTCTTTCGGAGAAAAACTGCCGTATTGCCGAGACTCCGATTAAAGGGCTTTCTCTGTGTATTTTCCTTAATCCGGGAAAGCAAGGGGATCGTCTTCGATGGTGAAGAGCGATATTTGTAGAACGCCTCTCTGGCTTTTCAGAGGTTCAAATTATCAAAGTGGTCGAGTGCCGACTCCAATCCAGTAGCAAACTGGAGGAGCGAGACTGTTCAAACGCAGTATTTCCTGACGAGGCAAGAACTGACGACTCGATTGAGAGGACTGTTATCACTAGGGGACAAGACCGACTAGAGTGATAGTGATGAAATATGAAATGTGAATGCAAATCAATAATGCATGATGTATGTATGTTTATGCTGACAAAACTGACGCGACATACAAATTAAAAGATGAACATGACTGGATACTCGGCCACTGCTGGGAACGAAGAAGTACCACTGGTTCAAGATATCAATTCCACCTTGCTTAGGAGAGATAGTCCCTGCGGGGAGCTATGTTGGTCGGGCTTAGGAGATGAGAACTCGGCCGAGGTGTGTCAGATGAAACAAGGTCTCTGACACAGTTGATCCTTTACTCAGGCGTACTAGTCGAGAAGGAGAACTTTGATTCTGCACTTTGAAGTTCGCTTACTTATGGAGAAGCGGTTGATGCTCTTTTGATGTTCAATAGTTAAAAGAAATTGCCATCTTTATTTTAAAAGCAGAAAAAGTTTTAACAAGTAAATTCATTTTTGTTTTATTTCAAGAATCGTTAATTATGTTAACAACGTCGTTCTGTAAAGCTAAAACAAATAAGAATTACAAACAAAAGCACAAGGGCTTAAATTTTATTGATAAGGTGGAGATCAGCCAAACGCGTGATTCCAAAGAGTGTATACAAAGTTTAAAAATGGTAATTTACAGGGAAAAGGGCTACGTTAAAACATAACGACCACTATCCTTCTACCAAGTTTGAATTCGGGACATCCTGAGCTTCTGTCGAAGATGACCTTGATTGGAGTTTTCCTCCGATGGATGATGTAACTACTGCTGCTGCTGAGGGACTTGCCTTTGTTGAACATAGTTACTTGCCATTATCCCTAATTTTTGCCTGGATTGTGCTTTGATGTTTCCAATCCACCGGGATGATTTTTTTTCATGTCTCTAACTTTTGCCTGGACCACCCTTTCGGGTTTTCAATCCACCGAGACGTTTTTTTTAGTTTAGGCGAAGTATTTCTTGACTACATAAACATTCGTGGGGTAGGCAAATTCCTCTCCGTCCATGGTTGCAAGTCTCAAGGCGCCGCCTGAGAAAGCTTTCGTGACCATATAAGGGCCATCATAATTTGGGGTCCATTTTCCCCGAGAATCAGTGAGAAATGATTATATCTTCTTGAGCACGAGGTCTCCTTTTCTGAAGACACGAGGTCGGACCTTTTTGTCAAATGCCCTCTTCATTCTCTATTGATACAACTGACCGTGGCATAGTGTCGTGATTTTCTTTTCCTCGATCAGGTTCAATTCGTCGTGTCGACTTTGACACCATTCAGCTTCGGTGAGCTTAGCTTCCATCAATACCTGGATTAATGGGATCTCTACTTCTATGGGGAGCACTGCCTCCATGCCATATACTAGAGAGAAAGGGGTAACCCCTGTTGAAGTGCGAACAGATGTGCCATAACCGTGAAGAGCAAAGGGTAGCATCTCGTGCCAATCTCTGTAGGTTACAACCATCTTTTGAACAATCCTCTTGATGTTCTTATTGGCCGCTTCTACCGCTCCGTTCATTTTGGGTCGGTAGGGAGATGAGTTATGGTGTTTGTAGCGAGTGATTTTTGGATGTGGTTGCGAAGCACAATCGCTCTTGAAAACTACAGGTCGATTCATTTTTTATCCTATTGTGAGCTGAATAAGGAAGGGAAATAGATGTCTCCAATTAACCCTGCTTGCATACTGAGTTTGAACAGCGGTCTGTTCGATTACGGATGCTACAAAGATTCGGGGAGTCTTGTACTGGTTATTCGGATTAGGATGTTAGGACTGATGTTTTGAATTACTGCTTTTGATATGGGATTTGGGTTTTTTGTGGATTGCGCTCGCTAAGATCTTTTCTTTCGATCTTATGCCTACGTATTCCCGTTTACCGAAATAGGGAAATCAGAGCGTTCGTAGTTCCTCCTAATCTATGGGAGGAAATTGGGGTTTTTGGTGTCTTGTTCAAGGCCCAAGACATGAAGCGTAAAAGGTGGTTTGTATCTTGTTCAAAGCCCAAGATATGAAGCTGAAGGTGATTTGTATCTTGTTCAAAGCCCAAGATATGAAGCTGAAGAGTCTATTTGTATCTTGTTCAAAGCCCAAGATATGAAGCTGAAAGGTTTGTTTGTGTCTTGTTCAAAGCCCAAGACGTGAAGCTAAAAAGTTCTCGACTTTAGAGAGAATCTGTCATCTCTAAAGAAGGGTTTGTCTGTCACAACTGTTGGGTGACTGGTTATAAAGGAGAATTACTTTAACCGGGATACGCTGATCCTAGCAATGCCATAATTTCCTTTGTAGGGTAGTTTTGACCTGAAGAAGAAGACTTTAACTCAGTGTAGAGCAATGTTATCTTTCCTTAGGAATTTTTCATGCTAAAAGATGGACAGTGGCATGGATATAGATGATCCAGAGGCTTTCCGCTTACAGCGATTAGATGAAGTGAAGGGGTTGTGTACTGTGAACGAGGCACAACTTTGATGCTAAAAGGTTGATTGGACTCAACCGGGGATTTCTTATACAAAGCCTAAGAGGAGGCTATCTCTGCTGAGGAAAATCATTATATAAAGCCTAAGAGGAGGCTAAAAAAGGTGTCTCGTACAAAGCCCGAGAGAGAGGCTAAAAAGATTTTGACCCCACGATGGAGTCTTTTAGTATCTCGTATGAAGCCCGAGATGAAGGCGATTATTTGTTTTTTTGTATCTCGTACGAAGCCCGAGATGAAGGCTGAAAGAGTTTGACTCTGCTTTAGGGGAATTTGTATCTCGTACGAAGCCCGAGATGCAGGCGAAAATTGTTAGCTCCACTAGGGAGAATCATTGTATAAAGCCCAAGAGGAGGCTGTCTTCTGCTAGGGAAATCATTATACAAAGCCTAAGAGGAGGCTAACTTTGTGGGGACCAGAGTGTTTTGCTTGTATGGTCTTCCAGCATCTTTGCTGGGGATTTATCATCTCCTTTCCATTAGGAGAGATAACTCTTTTAAAGACAAAAACCACTGGTAAATGTGTGAGGTTTACTATCCAGTGACTTTTAACTTTTAAAGAGGATTTCTTAGTTAAGGTCCAAGATTATGACAGTAATGGCTCTGCCTGAAGATAAGGAGAGAGCTTGTATTCTGCTAACTTCTGTTGAAGAAGGATCATTATACAAAGCCTAAGAGGAGGCTATCTGCTGTCTCAGTTAAGTGACAGGTCCAGTGTACTGATGAGAAAATCAGTTCTTATATGAGTAACACTGTACTCATAGGTTTAATTTCAAGGGTTCGGGTTATTCCTGTTCTTTAACCGAAAGGTATCGAGACTGTCCGAGTCTGTGGGTTTCCTTCCTATTTAACGAAGAGGGTCACTTGAGAATGTCTTTGAGACTCAAGGAAAGTAGACTGTCCAAGTCTAGAGTTTCATCTATTGTACTATGTTTTGAGAAAAAGTAGTAGACTCTAAGAAAGGACTGCTCTATTAAGATGACTAGGTTTTGTTCCTATACCTCTAGGAGGTCGTCGGGACAAGTTATGCGAAGCCTCAACGGAGGCGGGAAACTTTTAAGAAGCCGACGGGTCCTTGTACTAAGCCCAAGAGGAGGCTATCATTCCCGGAGGAAGAGATCATTATACGAAGCCTAAGAGGAGGCTGTGAATACTTCTAAGAAGCCGTAGGGTCCTTGTACTAAGCCCAAGAGGAGGCGAGGTTGCTTTTTGAAAGCCCGTGGGTCCTTGTACGATGCCCAAGAGGAGGCCGATGCTTTTAAGAAGCCCGTGGGTCCCAAACCAAAGAAAAGTTCAAGACAACTCTTTTAGAGATAAAACCACTGGTAAACGTGTGAGGTTTACTATCCAGCAACTTTTAGCTTTTAAAGAGGGTTTGAACAGTTCGGAGGTTTGAAGAAATTCAAGAGAAGTTTCACCGAGAATAATTCATCTCTGGGGAATAGAATTTCTTGACGATTCCTAAGGAGGACAGCCTGAGAGAAAACTGTATCTGGTGCTCCTATTGGGGATCTAGGCGTCTATTTCTACGAATAAACGAAACGGCTTTACCTAGTTCTAGACGTAGTTGCCGGGGAAACTCTAAATATCTATACTATTATTACACAGTAGATATGAGTTTATGAAAGGAGACTTACAGTGAGCAGCCCCACAATACAGTTATATATATAAAGCAGTAAATGAAAGCGATAACCACTTACTCGGTTGTAGAGCTTCCATGCTGTTTGGTTAGTTGTTCAACAAAGAAAGATGAAAACAACATTATATTCAAAATCAAAGGAGAAAGTGCTTTGAAAAAGAAAGATTTGGGGCTTACAGCTCAAGGAGAGGCCCAGGGTTTTACTGTTGAATTTGTACAGAGAGACTTATACAAGTGACTGGGGCCTAAAATGGTTTACTGTACAAAGGGTTGGGTCTTACACTCTCTCAAGAGGCCCAAAAATTTTAAATAAAAAGAGTGGGGCTTATAACACGAGGGTAGGCCCAATTGATTTTTCGTTTAAAATGGCGATCGCGCCGAGGTTTTCTTTTAACACCGAGGGGATTTATACAATAAGTGAGGCCCAAAATGTTTTGGTTAAAAGGGGAATGGGTCTTACACTCTAATAGAGGCGCAAAGTTATTTTAAGAAAAGAAATGGGTCTTACTACACGAGGGTAGGCCCAGATGGTTATTTTTCAAAAGGCGACGATCGCGTCGTTTATTTGAAAATGTACAGAGGGACTTATACAACGAATGAGGCCCAAAATATTTCTGTACAAGTGGGTTGGGTCTTACACTCTCTCAAGAAGCCCAAAAAGTTTTGAAAATGATTTATGAGGGTTGAATTAATCCAAAACCCTAATTTGTTTTCAAAAGTGTATTTAATTGAATAAAAATTCAATTAAAAATGATCAAAATTGTTTTCCATATGAAAAAAAAATTGTGATCTTGGATTAATGCTTCAAAAATTAAGTATTGACCTACAAAATAATTAGAAAGCATTAGAAGTTGCAAAATCAAGATGGAAAAAATATTTCAAATGTTAAAAACACTTAAAATATTAATTCTTTGCAAAAATATTAATTATACAAAATAAATAATATTTTTGGGATTTTTTGACAAAATAAAATATTTTATCATTTTTGTGAATTATTGCAAAAATAATCAACTCAAAATCATTAAAACTCAGAGAGAAATTAATTTTTGAATCAATTAAATAAAATCACAAAATTCAAATATTCAAATATTTGAAAATGGCGCCAAGAACAAGGGCAAGAACACGCGCCCTCCCTCTGTTTCTGCAGATTTGCAAATTCTCCCCAATCTCATGGAATACTTGATCATATCATGCAATCCATATACCAATCAACTCGTCTCAACCTCACGATCATGTATATGGCCTTTAATTTCATTTAAATTAAACATACAACAAATAATCATGAAGAAACATCAAGAACCCTAATTTCAGTCTGAAGGCTAGGATTTTTGATACACGATTCAAACAATGCAATTGATTGAGGGGAAACATTCCATACATGATTATGAGCATATGGCAAAAGTATTGTGCGAGGAAATATGCATGGATTGAGAGATGACCTAGTTTATGCTCACCTCTAGGCCGTGGCAGCAAGTGCAAGGTGATTTTTTATTTGGAGGTGTTACAGATGAGTGGTGATGATCTGAACAGCTTCCCTACACCCAATGGAGTGTGTTTGAGTGCTTGGACTTGATTGAAATTGGTTGGATCAATCTGTGGCATCTCAACCGCACCTTGGTTAAAACCTTGAGCAATTGACTGGTGATTTTGAGAAATCAGTGTTCCAGTTGTTGTTTAAGTGTTTGATCATCTCATATGTGATGTATATGAGGTGTGTGTGTGATTGGTTTGTGCATAATTGCTCTCAAACTCAAAAGCCCAAAGATACCTTGCTAAAGAAGGCATTTTTGCCAAGAGAAAGAGATTTTGAGGAAAGCATCTATTTGATGGCTTTGGTGTGCTTAAACTGAGCACAAATGAGCTCTATTTATAGTAGAGCAAGTTTGTTTTGGGATAAATAGTGAATGGCAACTGATAAGTAGGTTTGGCCAGTGTTGATCAATGAGAATTTAAGTCTTCTCTAGCCATTGACTAGAGGTTAGGGCACAGGCTGCTGATCCCCTTGGCCTTGGATAAGTCTTGACTGAATTCAGTTGCTAAGAGCTCAGTCTATGCCACCTTGGAGCTTCCATTAAATGCTTCATTCCAAAATTGAAGTTTTGTCCCTATTTTAGGCATTTCTATGTTTAACATGCTATTTCTTGTTCCAAAGACTTTGGAGGCTTGGCTCAGTGATTGTCCCCTTTAGATTCAATCCCTTGAGGTGTACAAGTGGATTGGAGCATTTGAAATTGGCTGATTTTGGCAAATCGAGCCAATTTGCAAATTTTGTCTTGCCTTTGACAGATTTCAGCAAGGCCACTTTCCAATGTCATATCTCATGACTCAAATGGAATTTGGTAATGTTCTTGGACATTTTGGAAAGCTCTTACATGCTACAACAACTGTTTGAACATGTTTGGTTTTGATCTCTTTTGAATCCAAGTGAAAAATCCCTCTACATTTGGCAAAGAGTGAAGCAGATTCTGTCTTGGTGAAATTTTCACTAAGTGTTGAAACAAAGTGACTTTTCTTGATTTTGATCACTCCATAACTCAAAATCCATGAGGAATTTGGAAATAACTCTATATGAAGTTTTTGTAGAGGGTAATGTGACCTACAAATCAGGCTTTGAATGGGGCACAATGGCCTTGTGGTTTAGGAGTTATGGTCCTCCAAAGTTGGTGCATTAGTGGTACTTTTTCCATAACTTAGAAATTTTTCTAAGTTTTATGGTTACCCCTTTTACAAGTTATCCAACTTTTCTTGATTTTTCTTGATGAATGATGATTCAAATCATACATAAACATCATTTTAGGGTTAAAAATCCATTTTGGTGAAAAATCTCAAAAAGTCACAGTTGACTTTTGTACACAGTTGACTTTTTATCAGATGAATTCCGAACTGTGCAATTCCTCAGGAAATCATGTCCTTGACCTAAATCAAACTTGATGGACATGTTCCATGGGTGTCATAGGGTATATTGAGGCATGTCTTAGGGCTTGGGAGCATGTCCTGGTCAAAAGTCAAAGTTACAGTTGGCTTTTCCCGCGAAACCCTAACTGGGGTGCAGATGAAATTGAAACTTGTTGCTCAAGCTTCTTGGATTAATCCATTGTTCCAAATGGATTAACATAGGTCAATTGAGACCCTCAAACCCTCTCTTGAGGTCTTGGTTCATGATTTGTCCCAAAAGTCAACTTAGGGGTGAATTAGGTCAAGAAACCCTAATTCCTGATTTTTGATGCATGCATCCCCTGAGGCAAAATTGACTTGATGGTTGGGTTCATGAGGTTCCCTGAAGTATATTAGGTTATGTTTTGGATCATTGGCTCATGCCCAGATGAGAATTTTCCATCTGGAGGCCCTGGTTGACCAAAACCCTAATTTGGTGATACTGGCGATCTTGAGGCTTGATCCACCTAGAAGGGAGCAACCTTGTGCTTAATCCTTGAAGTGGGAGTCCTTTTTGATATATTGTGAATGTTTGAGAATTTAGACAAGTTGAAGATCATGTCATTCCTTGATTGATCCTTTGTCTAAGAACTCAAAGAGGGCTTGAAACCCTAATTTTGACTGTAGTGAATGCTCACCCATCTTTGGGGAGACTGATGATTTGCCCAATGACGGGAAATCTAAGTGGTCAAAATTTGGGGTATGACAGATGCCCCTATTTAATCATCTTGGACCCGAAGGTGTGAATGACGAAGGTATTCGGGCATTCGGGGTGCAAGAGGATTAAATATCGGAGTACCCGAAATTTTGATGGTGGTTATGAATGGTAGCTTACGCATTCGTCTTCTTTTGCTAAGTAATGATGCTTAGAAAAGGTAAACTTCCCCTCGATCCTGGTCTTCAGCCAAGGAACTGGTCTCAGTTTTCTTTTGAAATGAACTTCCCCTCGATCCTGGTTTCCTACCAAGGAACTGGTCTTAGTTTCTCTTGTCAACTTCTCCTCGATCCTGGTTTCTTACCAAGGAAATGGTCTAAGTTTCTGATTTAAACTTCCCCTCGATCCTGGTTTCCTACCAAGGAACTGGTCTTAGTTTCTAATTTAAACTTCCCCTCGATCCTGGTTTCCTACCAAGGAACTGGTCTCAGTTTTTAATATAAACTTCCCCTCGATCCTGGTTTCCTACCAAGGATCTGGTCTTAGTTTCTGATTTAAACTTCCCCTCGATCCTGGTTTCCTACCAAGGAACTGGTCTTAGTTTCTCTTGTCAATAAACTTAATTGACAAGGGACGCTATGCGTAGCGGTTTTCCCTCAAACTTCTCGCCGAATTTTCCTGGAGAGATACCATTTGAGTGGGAAAAAGTTTTGATGTCAGACTTGCTGGGGAACCCAGTCGTTTGAGTTGTAGAGTTGCACAAACTTCTCCGTTGGAGACGCCATTTGTTTTTACTGGGGGGAAAGCAGGTCTCTTGAGAGACTGCTGTCGCTTGGGATCTTACATCATACTTTTCTCGGGATCTTCCCGGAGAAATGCCATATGATGGGGTCCAATTTTGAGGTGCTGATGACCTTTTCATCAGCGGTTTTTTGGAAAATGGCAACTGTAAGGCCAAATCTCTGCTTAGGAGGCTTTCTCTGTGGATTTTCCTTAATCCGGGAAAGCAAGGATATCATCTTCGATGGCGAAGAGTGACATCTGTTGAACGCTTCTCTGGCTTTTCAGAGGTTCAAATTATCAAAGTGGTCGATTGCCGACTCTGATCTAAAGATACCCTGGAGACGAGTTTGATCGGCCATAATACTTCCTGACGAGGCAAGAACTGGCAAACTCGATTGAGAGGACGGTTATCACGGCAGGATAAGATCGACTCAAGTGATAGTGATGCAATATGAAATGTGAATGCAAATCAATAATGCATGATGTATGTATGTTTATGCTGACAAAACTGATGCGACATACAAACTAAAAGATGAACATGACTGGATACTCGGCCACTGCTGGGAACGAAGAAGTACCACTGGTTCAAGATAGCAATTCCACCTTGCTTAGGATAGATAGTCCCTGCGGGGAACTATGCTGGTCGGACTTAAAAGATGAGAACTCGGTCGAGGTGTGTCAGATGAAACAAGGTGTCTGACACAGTTGATCCTTTATTCAGG
The DNA here is from genome assembly GCA_022829125.1 of Lathyrus tuberosus. NCBI lineage: Eukaryota > Viridiplantae > Streptophyta > Magnoliopsida > Fabales > Fabaceae > Lathyrus > Lathyrus tuberosus. The sequence goes on along the minus strand of JALAZF010000295.1, from coordinate 3,761,922 downwards.
AGGACCGGGCCTAGAAGGAGTACTTTGATTCTGCACTTTGAAGTTCGCTTACTTCTGGAGAAGCGGTTGATGCTCTTTTGATGTTCAACAGTCAAAAGAAATTGCCAACTTTATTTTAAAAGCAGAAAAAGTTTTAACAAGTAAATTCATTTTTGTTTTATTTAAAGAATCGTTAGTTATGTTAACAACGTCGTTCTGTAAAGCTAAAACAAATGAGAATTACAAACAAAAGCACAAAGGCTCAAATGTTATTGATAAGATGGAGATCAGCCAAACGCGTGATTCCAAAGAGTATATACAAAGTTTGAAAATGGTAATTTACAAAGGAAAAGGGCTACGTTGAAACATAACGACCACTATCCTTCTACCAACTTTGAATTCGAGGCATCCTGAGCTTCTGTCGAAGATGACCTTGACTGGAGTTTTCCTGATGGAAAGTACGACTGCTGCTGGGAATTTAACCTGACCAGACGTAGTTACTTGCCATTATCCCTAATTTTTGCCTGGATTGTACTTTTGATGTTTCCAATCCACCGGGATGATTTTTTTCATGTCTCTAACTTTTGCCCGGACCGCCCTTTCGGGTTTTCAATCCACCGAGACGTTTTTTTTTTCTTTAGTTTAGGCGAAGTATTTCTTGACTACATCAACATTTGTGGGGTAGGTAAATTCCTCTCCGTCCATGGTTGCAAGTCTCAAGGCGCCGCCTGAGAAAGCTTTCGTGACCACATAAGGGCCATCATAGTTTGGGGTCCATTTGCCCCGAGAATCAGTGAGAAATGATTGTATCTTCTTGAGCACGAGGTCTCCTTTTATGAAGACACGAGGTTGGACCTTTTTGTCGAATGCCCTCTTCATTCTTTGTTGATACAACTGACCGTGGCATAGTGCCATGATTCGCTTCTCTTCAATCAGATTCAGTTTGTCATGTCGACTTTGACACCATTCAGCTTCGGTAAGCTTAACTTCCATCAGCACGTGGATTGATGGGATCTCTACTTCTATGGGGAGCACTGATTCCATGCCATACACTAGAGAGAAAGGGGTAGCCCCTGTTGAAGTGCGGACGGATTTGCGATAACCGTGAAGCGCAAAGGGTAGCATCTCGTTCCAGTCTTTGTAGGTTACAACCATCTTTTGAATGATCTTCTTGATGTTCTTATTGGCCGCTTCTACCGCTCCGTTCATCTTGGGACGGTAGGGAGATGAGTTATGGTGTTCGATCTTAAACTCTGCACACAACTCCTTCTTCATCTTATTGTTCAAGTTAGATCCATTATCAGTAATGATCTCGCTTGGAACGCCATAACGGCAGATGATATTGTTTTTGATAAATCGGACCACCACTTGTCGGGTTACATTGGCGAATGACACCGCTTCGACCCACTTGGTGAAGTAGTCAATGGCTACTAGAATGAACCGATGTCCGTTTGAAGCCTTAGGCTCAATCATGCCAATCATGTCGATTCCCCATATAGAAAAAGGCCATGGGGAAGAAAGAACTTTGAGATGTGATGGCGGTACATGAATTTTGTCGGAGTGTATCTGACACTTGTGACACCTCCTTATGTACTTGTAGCAGTCGGATTCCATGGTCAACCAGTAGTACCCTGCTCTTAAAATTTTTCTCGCCATTGCGTGTCCGTTGGCATGAGTGCCAAAGGATCCTTCATGAATTTCTTTCATGAGTATGTCTGCTTCTAGTCTGTCGACGCATCGGAGTAAGACCATGTCAAAATTTCTCTTATAGAGAGTGTCACCGCTGAGGAAGAAGTTTCCAGCCAATCTTCTGAGGGTCTTTCTGTCTTTTCTGGATGCCCCAGGTGGGTACTCCAGTTTCTGAAGGAAGCATTTGATATCGTGATACCAAGGTCTGTCGTCTATGACTGCTTCAATCGCGAAGACGTAGGCGGGCCGTTCAAGGCGCATGATGTTGATCTTTGGTATGTCATTCCATTAACCTACACTAATCATGGAAGAGATAGTGGCTAAAGCATCAGCCATGTGATTCTCATCACGAGGGATGTGATGAAACTCAACTCTGTTGAAGAAAGGTAACAACCTTCTTGCATAGTCTTTGTAAGGAATCAATCCTGATTGGTATGTGTTCCAATCTCCTTTTATCTGATTGATAACCAAGGCTGAGTCGCCGTATACGTCCAAGTTCTTGATCCTTAAATCAATTGCTTCTTCGAGACCCAGAATACAAGCTTCGTATTCGGCCTCGTTATTCGTACACTTGAACGTAAGTCGAGCAGTGAAAGGAATGTGGGTACCCTGAGGGGTAACAATGATTGCCCCAATTCCGTTCCCATAATGATTAACTGCTCCGTCAAAGATAAGTCCCCATTGGGAACCTGGTTCTGGCCCTTCACTGGATAGCGGTTCATCGCAATCTTTCATTTTTAGATACATGACATCTTCGTCTGGGAAGTCAAACCCGATTGATTCTTGATCGTCAATCGGTTGATGAGCCAAATGATCGGCTAAAATACTTCCCTTAACGGCTTTTTGAGCGTGATACTCTATGTCATATTCTGATAACAGTATCTGCCAACGGGCAATTCTTCCCGTGAGAGCAGGTTTCTCGAAAACGTACTTGATTGGATCCATTTCTGAGATTAACCAAATAGTATGACGAATCATGTACTGGCGAAGACGTTTGGCTGCCCAAGCCAAAGCGCAGTAAGTTTTCTCGAGCATCGTGTACCGAGTTTCACAGTCGGTGAATTTCTTGTTCAGATAGTAAATGGCAGACTCTTTCCTTTTGGTTTCGTCTTGTTGGCCGAGTACACATCCCATCGAGTCCTCTAGGACTGTGAGGTAAATGATCAGTGGTCTTCTTTCCACTGGAGGTGATAGAATCGGAGGATTCAACAGATATTACTTGATACTGTCGAAGGCGGTTTGGCAATCTTCTGACCAAACGCAATCCTGGTTCTTTTTGAGTAATTTGAAAATCGGCGCATACGTCGCGGTCATAAGGAATATAAATCTGGAGATGTAGTTCAAACGTCCCAGGAATCCTCTGACTTGTTTTTCAGTTTTTGGAGAAGGCATTTCTTGAATGGCCTTGACCTTGTCAGGATCAACTTCAATTCCTTTCTGGCTGACGATGAACCCTAGTAGTTTCCCTGAACGGACACCGAAGGTGCACTTGTTGGGATTTAAGCGGAGATTGAATTTTCTTAGACGTTCGAACAATTTAGACAGATGTTCAACGTGCTCACTCTCTGTTTTTGATTTTACAATCATATCATCGACATATACCTCAATTTATTTATGTATCATGTCATGAAACAGAGTAGTCATGGCCCTTTGATAGGTTGCCCCGGCGTTCTTCAAACCGAACGGCATTACCTTGTAACAAAAGGTACCCCATGGGGTAATGAACGGAGTTTTCTCCATGTCTTTCGGCGCCATTTTGATCTGGTTATAGCCCGAGAATCCATCCATGAAGGAGAAAACCTTGAACTTTGCTGTGCTGTCTACCAGCATGTCAATGTGTGGTAAAGGAAAGTCGTCCTTTGGACTTGCCTTGTTCAGGTCTCTGTAGTCGACACACATTCTGACCTTTCCGTCCTTTTTGGGAACGGGTACAATGTTGGCTAACCATTGAGGATATTCATATGTAGCAAGGAAACCCGCGTCAATATGTTTTTGCACCTCCTCTTTGATTTTGATGGCCATGTCCGGGTGAGTGCGTCTCAACCTTTGCTTTACTGGCGGACATTCCGATCTCAACGGTAAGTGATGTTCCACGATGTTGGTATCCAACCCTGGCATATCGTGATAGGACCAAGCGAATACATCGGGAAATTCTCTGAGAAGCTTTATCAAACCCTCTCTGGCAGTCGGACTGAGCAGTGCCCCAATCCTGATTTCTTTTCTCTCTTGCTCTGAATAGTCGGGAGATCTCTTCTGGAATTTCGTTGTCATCTTCTTCTTCAGCCTCGAATACCGGGAACTCAAAGTTGGGAGAAGGCATCGGATCGTATGTTTCAACGGGGTTTAAAACAAGCAATCTGCATGACGTGATGATTCGTGTTTAGAAGAGATAGAGAAAATGCAAGTGTGTGCAGTGTTTTATTTTACTGCTTGTTTTTATTATTGAATTGTTTTTTAGGATTACCATTTTCTGAAAAAGCAAAAAGAGAAAACAGCAATTAATGCGGAAATTACAGAACGACGTTATTTTATTAATGAACAAGTCGATTCTTGAAACTACGGCCCTATAAAACAAAACTCTGTCGCTTTGGGCGAAGCGAAGAGGGAAAATTTACAGAAAGCGAGCCCTATCAAAACATCCGTTTCACCTGGGGCAGGGTGAAAGGTTAAAGATGGCAATTACTTTGACTGATGAACGACCTTTGGAACCTCGACGGCAACCCATTGACGGCGAACTCCTCGGTGAATCACAAAGTCTGGCACCTTCCTTGATTTGTCTTCAGAAATAACGCTGATTTCTGGTGGAGCGGGATCATTGGAATCTGTCTCCCAGGCAGAGTTGTCCTAGGAGAATTCCTCTGTTACGTTTTGCAAAGTAGTGGTGCTCTCAGCTGTATCTCCCCATCCAGTTGATTGGATGTCTTCGAGTCTAATACGAGAGCTTTCGGGAGCGGTGTACTTGACCATATAGTCGAACTTTCCACTCGGTTGTCCCAAGGTGTCCCACACTTCTTTCGAACTGGAGGAGTCATCTCTCTCGATGATGTTGACCTCGGGAAAAGCATAGTTGATGAACTCAAGTCCTGCGAACGTTACGAATTCATCTTCATGTTGAATAGTTTCTGAATGACCTGAGTGTTGATCCCATGACATGGTGGGGACACTGGTATTCTGTTCAATGATGCTCAACAGTCACCTGCCCCAACGGTCACAAGCCGCCAGCGGTCACTATTCCTCCAACGGTCAAAAAACCTTTTAAAAAAAAATCCACTCTATAAATACATCACATCCCATTCATCATTTTCACATCATTCTCACATCAATTTCACATCTACACCATATAACTCTCAAATGGCAAGGTATTTTCTTTTATTCCTCACTCTCCTTGTCGTTATCCTTGCTGCTATGATTATTATCAAGCGTGAAGAACTAGGCGAAGGTCTTGTAGCATTACAGATAATGATAATGATAGGTGTAGTTTTACCATTATTAGTCGTAGCTTGGTATATCAGTAGAGGTTTTTGAATCCTGTATGGTTTTGGTTTTTGTAATCATTATCATTAAATAAATGGACATTTTATGTTTCTCCTGATTTCGAGATATAATCTTTGGCTAAAGCATGAATTCAATACTTTAGACATGGGTATCCCTTCCTTGAGAAACTTATCCAAAAATCCAGTTCATGCTGGTATCCAAAAATCCAGTTCATGCTGGTATCCAAAAATCCAGTTCATGCTGGTATCCAAAAATCCAATTCATGCTGGTATTCAAAAGTCCAGCTCATACTGGCATCCAAAATCCAGCTCATACTGGTAAACAAAAATCCAGCTCATACTGGTATTCAAAAGTCTAGCTCATACTGGCATCCAAAATCCAGCTCATACTGGTAAACAAAAGTCCAGCTCATACTGGCATCCAAAATCCAGCTCATACTGGTAAACAAAAGTCCAGCTCATACTGGCATCCAGCTCATACTGGCATCCAAAATCCAGCTCATACTGGTAAACAAAAGTCCAGCTCATACTGGCACTCAAAAGTCCAGCTCATACTGGCACTCAAAAGTCCAGCTCATACTGGTATTCAAAAGTCCAGCTCATACTGGCATCCAAAATCCAGCTCATACTGGTATTCAAAAGTCCAGCTCATACTGGCATCCAAAATCCAGCTCATACTGGTAAACAAAAGTCCAGCTCATACTGGCACCCAAAAATCCAGCTCATACTGGTAAACAAAAGTCCAGCTCATACTGGCACCCAAAAGTCCAGCTCATACTGGTATTCAAAAGTCCAGCTAATACTGGCATCCAAAATCCAGTTCATACTGGTATTCAAAAGTCCAGCTCATACTGGCATCCAAAATCCAGCTCATACTGGTAAACAAAAGTCTAGCTCATACTGGCACCCAAAAATCCAGCTCATACTGGTAAACAAAAGTCCAGCTCATACTGGCGCCCAAAAATCCAGCTCATATTGGTAAACAAAAGTCCAGCTCATACTGGCACTCAAAAGTCCAGCTCATACTGGCATCCAAAATCCAGCTCATACTGGTAAACAAAAGTCCAGCTCATACTGGCATCCAAAATCCAGCTCATACTGGTAAACAAAAGTCCAGCTTATACTGGCATCCAAAGTCCAGCTCATACTGGCATCCAAAATCCAGCTCATACTGGCATTCAAAAGTCCAGCTCATACTGGCATCCAAAATCCAGCTCATACTGGTATTCAAAAGTCCAGCTCATACTGGCATCCAAAATCCAGCTCATACTGGTAAACAAAAGTCCAGCTCATACTGGTATCCAAAATCCAGCTCATACTGGTAAACAAAAGTCCAGCTCATACTGGCATTCAAAAGTCCAGCTCATACTGGCATCCAAAATCCAGCTCATACTGGTAAACAAAAGTCCAGCTCATACTGGCATTCAAAAGTCCAGCTCATACTGGCATCCAAAATCCAGCTCATACTGGTATTCAAAAGTCCAGCTCATACTGGCATCCAAAATCCAGCTCATACTGGTAAACAAAAGTCCAGCTCATACTGGCATCCAAAATCCAGCTCATACTGGTAAACAAAAGTCCAGCTCATACTGGCACTCAAAAGTCCAGCTCATACTGGCATCCAAAATGCAGCTCATACTGGTATTCTTCCTAAACCAAGTCTTGTTGTCATCCCAACCAATTCATATTGGTACTTTAGACCCAATCATCTCTCATCATTTAGCGCGCAGAGTTTGTCTCTGTCTTTTTCTGGTTTTTTCTTGAAAATCCCGTTTGAACTTTTCAGTATAAGAAAATCCCCAGAAAATCTTTTAGCGAGTTTCTATCCTTTTATTTCAAACTGATCCCCAGTGGAGATCATGTATTCTTTCTGGTTTCATGCCCAGTAAGAATGTGTCCATATTGCCCTAGTGTCGTCAGGTCACATATGAACCTGTCATCCATCTCCCAGGATCTTTCCCCAGTGGAGAATATCTCTCTGACTCCTATCTCCAGTGAAGATCTGTAGGGTTTTCCCCTCAGCACTATCTTTTCTATCCCCAGTATTTCCTCAGAGTCTCCCCAGTGGGCCTCTTTTATTGATCAGCCTGTATCCCCAGTGAGTTTGCCTCATGGATACTAACTGGCACCCTTCCCCAGTGAAGTTTGATAGCTCTTTGGTGTTTTGTTGGTCTGCATTTTGCACCGTCATATCATCATATCATCAAATTAGAGTTCATGACATACGCATTTTGTTGCGTGTCTTCAAACATCTGCATTCCATCTAAGGGAAAAAAATTTGGTTTACTATATTTAAATATCTTCCACCTTGACGTCCCGAGGATTTCCATTCCTCGCGCCATCCGGTAGAGCTATTGAAATAGGGGCAACTGTTGTACCCCAAATTTTACCCCTTAGATGTCATAACATCTTGCATTCTACATTTAGATTCAATCATATATGCATTGTCAACTAACCATGTTCATCTTACAGCTTGTTCCTCTTGTATCTCCAAATTAGGGTTTCGATACGACAATTGGATTATGGCCTTTGATTTTGAGCAAAGCTATTCCCAAACCCTAGAACTTGACTCCACATGATAGAAGACATCCTTGGGGACAATTCAAGACACTTGTATGTGATTAAATCAAGCCAAACCCTCAAGAAGCATTCAAGTGCATAGGCAGTGAAATTAGGGTTTGTCTGAGGCTTCGATCCTTAAGATTTTGATACAAAATGAAACATCCAAGACCTAAGTCCATCATGAAATATCTCATTGATGATGTAAGGTATCAAAAATCAAGTTTTAAGAAGTTTCTTGCAAAGGAAGCAAGGTTTGGTTCATGAAGCATTTCAAAATGTGGAAATTTCACTACTTGGACCAAAATTGAAACAGTCATAACTCACAAACCACACATCCAAATGGAGTGGTTCAAAGCTCAAATGGAATCTCTTTTCATGATATTCAAATCATATTAGAGGACCCTTCTTCAAAAAATGTATGGATTTGGAGTTATTTGACCTAGAAGCAAATTTGACCTAAAACACTTAGTGAAATTTCACTTGTTTTAATCTTGGCACCAACTTTAAACCATCATAACTGCCACCTCAAGACTCCTTTTGACCTGATTCTTTTTGCATTATGTCCATAATGTTACAAAGATCATTTAGCACAATTTGGCCTAAGTTTGCACGAGCCAATTTCAAATGGCCCAAGATTTAGGAGATTTGCAGCCATGCTGCATGCTGGCAGGCCTAGGGCATTACAACTTGGAATCAGCATAAATCCCATTTCACAAGAGCTTTTGACCTGATTCTTTTTGCATTATGTCAAGGATGTTTCAAGGATCATTTGGCACAATTTGGCCTAAAAATGCACGAGCCAATTTCAAATGGCCCAAGTTTTGGTAAATCTGCCGCACATGCTAACTAGGCTCAAAATGCCACAACTTTGAACAAGCATAACTCACTCCTCCCAAGAGATTTTAATGCCATTCTTTTTGCATTAGGTTGAGGATGTTTAGAGGAACATTTGGCACAAAAATGACTCAAAACGCACGAGCCATTTTTGATTGGCCCAAGTTTGAAGTTTCAGCCATTTTTGACAGCATACACACCAGAATTTGCAACCAGAATTTTGGTGCCTTGGTTCTCAAGCCACAAACTCAAGTTTATTGTACAAATACGACATGTTTAATACATAGGTAGTACAATCAAACCTCAGATATGTCAAGAATAGTGAAAGCCATTGATTATGTTAGGTTTTTCAAATGGAGAACACAATGATTCAATTAGGTCAAGTGGAGTTCTTAGGATGCCAAGTCCACTAGTCTGATAAGTCATGCTTCTTCATGATGCCTCCACCATCCAAGATTTACAGACTGTAATTGACTGATACTTTGAACCAAAGCCACCCAAGGTGGAATCTTTTAAAAAGCAAAAGCAAGAAGAAAGGTGTAGTGCAATTATGGTCAGAATTCAAACATCACTTTGGCCTATAAATTGAGCCTCACTCCACACTAACCAGGGAGGAAGAAAATCATTGAGCCAAGACCAGACAGCCCTTGCGATTTCATTATTCTCACTTTTGTGCAAAACCACCAAATTGCACAAACTCATCCAAAATCCTCTCAAACACCAAAACTGTCAATACAACCACTCTAACACATCACAAATGATGTTTTAGAACTGTCCAAACTCTCTCCATCATCCAAAACCTCATAACTCAAAAAGTCAACCATCAAACCTCAAGAAATTGACTTTTCTGCATTTTCTCATAACAGATCACCATCCCTCCACTTACAAACCTACAAACACCTCAAACACACTCTATAAATCACCCTAGAGCTGTCCCAAACTCAGTTCCATAACTGTGACAGCATTTGCTTGGTTTTTCATTTTGATCACTTTGTTAATTTTGTAGGAGAAGGAGCATATATCAGTGCAATCATTTTCTTTGAATTCCAACCATCCACAAAGGAGCTATGAGGTGTTTAAGAGCTATCCAAGCCATCACACAAGGACTGGAACAACAACTCCCCAACTGTCAGTTTCTACTACAAAGAGGTAGGTGCACTTCAAACTACAACTCTTGAACGATGTGTGTTTTTGATGTACACTGAGTATGCATAGCTTCAATATGTTGTATGTGTTGTGTGTGATGCATAATACTTGCTTGATACCAACTGTTTTGGACTGTGGTGTGAAAAATGCAAAATTAGGCTTATTTTTAGTACCCCTATCGTATTTTTAGCTAGAATCATAATTTAAAAAATCCAAGGATACCATTGTGATCCTTGGGAAAAAACACACAATTTCCTTTTTTGAATCGTCTCATTTCATCAAGTATTAAGAAAGTTAGGATAGTTCTCGTAATCGTACGAGACCAAAAATTCAAGAACACCTCCACTGCAGCCGTGCGCATGTTCTAAGGGCGAAGGAAGCAAGTTTGAAGTATGTACAATTGGAAGCGTTTCATAAACGGATGAAACACGCCGTCCCAACGGTCACACACATGCACATAACTACCTTGCCTACCCTTAGGACTGGGGTTCGAATCCCCCTCGCCCCAGTCCTTTTGTTTTATTTTTTTAAAACCATTTTCGCTTCATATATTTATCCCTCTTGCCATGTTTCTTTCAAACGCGCGCAATAGCACAGACGGTGATGGTTTTGGAGCTGCAACCTCAAGGTCACGAGTTCAAACCATGTGGAGGACATTTCCCTTTCTTTTTTATTAATTGTTCATGTTTATTTTTATGGTTTGTACCTCTATTTCAAACATTTGTAACTCCCTCATTTTTCATGCTTTTCAGCCCATTCTTTTTGCTAAATGTTCATTAAGATGTCTACTTGTTGAATATGGAAAGAAATTGGTGGAAACAAACATGTTTGAAGCATAAAATTTGGTTACAAATGAAAGAGTTTTTAGGGTTTCATAAAAGGACATTTTGATTCCACCTAATTCCTTCACCATGTTTTCTTGTTCATATGAACCATATGTGACCTAAAGCATGTTGTTTAAACCTTGTATGATGTCTTGATGTTGTGTGTTTTATTCCACTTGATGTCACGAGGCTTTAATATGTGTTCTTGCATGAAAACACTCTTTGAAATGCCACGAGATCTCTTTAGATCATTTGCTTACAACATGAGTTTGCACTATCAAATATGTGACATGTTTATGATTTGCAACATTGATGCCATGTCTAAACCGTCTTTGAATACTTGATATCTTGATTGTTAATATGCATGAACCCCCAAATTTGAGTCACACAAACACTTGTGCTTGTAAAACATTGCAACATGTATTTCTCCATACTCATTTGTTTTTGTCATTACCATGCTCATATTTGCATCTTGTCTATGACATGATATATTTTGAGAACTTCATTGAATCTCTCCCCCTCAAGTGAGGCAAGCTCTTGTAGCTTCCTCCATAAAACTCATCACTCCCCCTTTCTTCCAAAGGAAAGTCTCTCTATTGACTGACAAGTCATAGATAGCTCATATCATCATCAACCTTTGACCTCATAGTCATAGGTAACCTTTGACCTCATAGTTATAGGTATACTCCATTCAACCATCAACACTCTATTGACCTCATAGTCATAGAACAAAAGCCTCTCTATCAACCTCATGGTGATAGATAGCTCATTACCTTACAACCTTGACCTCATAGTCATAGGTATCACAATTCCACCCTAGACCTCATAGTCATAGGATCAACCTTAGTCTCACAATCACACAACATTCTACAACATAGATTTAGAAGAGTCTTCTTAGACTCTAAATGAGTTCATGCTCATTTCCCCTTGGAACTTTGACCATAGTCAATGGTTCCTAAAACCCACCTTTAGATGAACTACGGTTTGCTCTGATTCTTTAAGAGGTCAGATACGTAGGCACAAGATGCGATATCTTGCCGAGCAAAACTTAGTAAACCCCCCTTAGGTTTTTCACCTCTAAACATTTCCATCCTTATCATAAATATCCATCACCAATCTCGGACAGATTATACAAAGCAAGCAATCCAAAACATAGCACAAACATAAACATAAACAAGAGGCTCCTGTAGAGTACTACAAATATTAAGGGTGCTAATACCTTCCCTTAGTATAACCAACCCCCGAACCTTAGATCTCCCCCTTTAGGTTTTTTGAACGATCTTGAACCTTTCCTTTGGATAAATCAAAGTCGGTTGTAAAAGAAAAATGATGCAAGTTAATTAATAATTTGTTATCCAATTTTCACCGCAACACAAAGTATTTTTTGACTACGTCCGCATTCACAGGGGATGTAAAGTCCTCGCCATCCATTGTTGAGAGTAATAAGGCTCCTCCGGAGAAGACCAGCTTTACTACATAGGGCCCTTCGTAATTTGGAGTCCATTTGCCCCTGCGATCTGTCTGAGGAGGAAGGATTCTTTTTAAAACCAATTCTCCTGTCTGAAAACAACGAGGGCGCACTTTCTGATCGAAGGCTTTCTTCATTCTGCTCTGATATAACCGACCATGTGCAATGGCTGCCAACCTCTTCTCTTCGATAAGGCTCAGCTGATTTACCCTGAAACGTACCCACTCCGCTTCGTCAAGCTTCACGTCTGTCAGCATTCTCAAGGAAGGAATTTCCACTTCTAATGGTAGAACTGCTTCCATACCATATACCAGTGAGAAAGGAGTTGCCCCAGTTGATGTGCATACCGAAGTACGATAACCGTGCAAAGCATAGGGTAACATCTCATGCCAGTCTTTATATGTCACTACCATCTTCTGTACAATCTTCTTTATGTTATTATTAGCTGCTTCAACAGCCCCATTCATCTTCGGGCGATAGGGAGAAGAATTGTGATGTTTAATTTTAAAGTTCTGACATAGCTCTTTCATTATCTTATTGTTCAGATTCGTACCATTATCAGTAATGATTCTTTCCGGGACTCCATACCGGCAGATGATGTCCATCTTAATAAACCGGGCTACCACTTGTTTGGTGACGTTGGCATACGAGGCTGCTTCTACCCACTTCGTGAAATAATCAATGGCGACCAAGATGAAACGATGCCCATTTGAAGCAGTCGGCTCAATCTTCCCAATCATATTAATGCCCCACATGGCAAAAGGCCAAGGTGATGATAAAACATTTAGAGGAGCAGGCGGTACGTGCACCTTATCGGCATAAATCTGGCATTTATGACATTTTCGGGCGTATTTAAAGCAATCAGACTCCATAGTCATCCAGTAATACCCCGCTCTTAACAGTTTTCTTGCCATAGCATGACCATTGGCATGAGTCCCGAAGGAACCTTCATGAACTTCCTCCATTAACAAGCTTGCCTCGTGTTCATCAACACAACGTAGCAAGACCATGTCAAAGTTTCTTTTGTACAACACGTCATCTTTGTTCAAAAAGAAGTTTCCTGATAACCTCCTCAACGTCTTCTTATCCTTGGAAGATGCCCCAGTTGGGTATTCTTGACTCTTCAAAAAGATCTTGATATCATGGTACCAAGGGTTGCCATCCGACACATCTTCAATTGCAAACACAAACGCTGGTCTATCCAGTCGCATGATTCTAATCGAGGGAGTTTCATTCCAACGATTCGACTCATACATCGAAGACAAAGTTGCCAATGCATCGGCCATTTGATTCTCCAATCGGGGTATATGATGAAAGTCAATTCTGTCAAAGAAAGGTAACAACCTTCTGGCATAGTTGTTATAAGGCACCAAGTTGGCTTGACGAGTCTCCCATTCACCCGTGATCTGATTAACTACCAATGCGGAATCACCATAAACATCGAGGTTCTTGATTCTCAAGTCAATTGCTTCTTCTAAACCCATAATGCATGCCTCATACTCTGCCTCATTGTTGGTGCATACGAACGTTAACCGGGCAGTAAAAGGTATATGAAAACCTTTGGGAGTTGTAATGATCGCCCCGATTCCATTGCCGTACGAGTTAACAGCCCCATCAAAGACTAGCTTCCATTGGGATCCAATTTCAGGTCCTTCATTAGGCAAAGGCTCTTCACAGTCTTTCATCTTCAGAAACATGATGTGTTCATCAGGGAATTCAAACTTCATCGGTTGATAATCTTCAAGCGGTTGCTCTGCGAGATATTTTGACAAAACACTTCCCTTAATGGCTTTCTGGGAAACATATTGGATATCGTATTCTGTCAGAACCATCTGCCAACGGGCTATTCTTCCAGAGAGTGCTTGCTTCTCAAACACATACTTGATCGGATCCATCTTTGAAATTAACAAAGTTGTGTGGCTTAACATATACTGTCTCAAACGTTTAGCTGCCCAAGCGAGTGCGCAACACGTTTTCTCCAGCATTGAGTACCTCGACTCACAATCGGTGAACTTTTTGCTCAGGTAGTAGATAGCATGTTCTGTTCTACCTGACTCGTCGTGTTGACCGAGCACACATCCCATTGAGTTCTCAAGAACAGTAAGATACATGATTAATGGCCTCCCTGGTACTGGTGGCTGTCGCTCCCGGGATTTTCATCCTAGTACAAACGCGAAAGTGGCATCGAACAGAGTCGCCAGCAATGTGTATTTATCCCAAGAGAGGGAAAGGAAACACCGCGTAAACCTGAGAGAAAGGAAAAGCATGGTCTTGCGACCAAGAGAAGTGGGTAAGGGAGTCGGTTACGCGAGAGGAAGGTATTAGCACCCCCACGCGTCCATCGTACCCGATGGGATCCACGCTTGCTTGTCTCGATCAAAGGGTGTAAGAAAGGATACTGGAAAAAAGGAACTGGAAAATGAAAGGAGAGAGAAGGAATGGACATAGAAAGAGAAACAAATGTAGGGAAAATAAAAGGAGTGCTCGCATGGGCCCTACCCCACTGCCTACGTATCTCATCGGGAGCATGAGAATCAGAGCGACGTAGTTCCCCTCACTAGGGAAAGATTGTTTGTGTTTTTTAGAGAACGGCTGACGTTCTAGCTCAGGTGTTGCAGGCTCGCTGGTCCGAGTGCGTTACCATCTTGCAAGAGAACGAGTAGAAGCGCGTTCGTACGCTAAGAGTGAATGAGGTGAGAAAAGAATTCCCGAAGGAAAGACGTTATTGTTTGTTTCTTGTCTTTTAGAAGGAAGTGTTTTGGATTTGTTTGCATACGACAGTGTATCCAAATCTTAGTCATCGGAATGTGTACATTCTCACATTCCAAGATGGAATGGGTAAGAAAGCACACTAAGAGTGAAGAAGACCTCCACACTTAGCTCCAATTGTCAAGGTTCAAACACACTAGCATACTTGTGTTTATTAAGTGTTTTTGTTGATTAAGAAATGAAGAAGTGCTTTTTATTATTTGCACCTTCAACAAATATTGCATTTAAGTCCCTCATACAAGATCAAATGTTTAACACATTGACCCAAGATGGGCTATATGCTATACATTCTAAGATTACAAGAGAAGACCCCTTATAATCTTTTCTTTATATGAAAGGCCTAAATGCAATAAATGCCTACCTTTATTATGTATTTTGAATTTTCTTTGAGATGAGAAGATGAAAGACTCAAGAGAGGAGAAAAGGTAAAACCTATATGGACTAAGACTCAATCCTAATGGAAGATTAAAGAGAGTGATCCTAAAGGTTTGTGAGGTTTCAACCTAAAGTCTAAAGAAAGAAAGAATTAAACAATTCACTTCTAAAGTAGAAGATGAATTGTAATTCACAAAGGGAAAGTGATGAGTTATTAAAAGAAAGCACATAAGTGCTTAACAAAACACAAAGTGGAATTGTAAAAGAGAAGGGATAGAAGTTGAATGTGGATTCCTTATCCACACTCAATTGAAACTTACCAAAGCCCCTACATGGTTAGCACAATCACTTACAAGTAAAGTAAGAAAATATAATGAACAAATCAAATTCAAACAAGTTGACAAACAAAGTAAAATGAGATTAAATGCTATACATGCTTCCAAGTAAGAATGTAACTCATATTTACACAACCTAATGTTATCCTAAATGAGCATACCAAATCATGCAAACAAAATCTCAATCCAACAAGAAGTAAAGAAGAAAAGGTGAAGTGATGTGAATGTGGTTCATACTTGTGAAACAAATGACTTAAGGTGCAAGATAAACATCAAACATGCAAAGATGAAACCCAAATGTCACAATCAGAAGTCAATTAACATGCTATACATCCTCAAACAAAACCACAACTCATGGCACAAGTGCCTTCATGATCAAGCAAACCAAACATGAGGCATGCATTCACAAAATGAACAAGTTAAACTTCATGCTTCAAACAAATAGCAAACATGCTTCAAAAATTATGACTTTCACCAATCAAACACCTTAGACACATGCCATTAACATATCAAGTCCACAAGCAATGAATCAGAACCAAAGTCACTCAACAATTAGGTCAAAGTCTCATGGAAGTTTCATGCATTCATGCTCAAAGCAACACATCAAAAGTCATCCAAAAAAAGACTTAAAAATCATCTCATAAATCTCAAACCTAACTCAACATATTGTGACCACAATGCAAAAAGAAAGGCATCAAAATCATTTTTTATGATCAAGAACAAAAATGCACAAAATCATATGTCACATTAAGTATGCATACAAATGGAAATTCAAAAGAAATAATGGAACAGGGGCAAAATGGTCATAAAATCAGAAAATAAAATCATAGAAAATTTCCTAAATGTTTTAAGAATACACATGAATTTTTGTAGAATTTTCCAATATGTTTTGGTATTTTTAAAAATTAGAAATCAAACGTGTAGAAAGAAATAAAAATGAAAAATAAATGCAAAATGCAGGGGGGTATGAACATAGCAATTGGACAGTTCAAAATCATTTGGGCCTTAAAACAGGGAGGTGTAATTATCAACCTGGTTAAGTCCAATTAGCACGCAAAACACCATAACTAGCGTGTTCTTCAGTCAACATAGTCAAAGCAATCCAAGCCATCAGATTAAGTCATAGTCAAACAAAAGTCAAAGTACACGGATCCAACACACGCGCATGAGGTCACACACAAATTACCATGTACTGCATCACACAATGTTTAAGTAAATTCAGAAATGGTGCACATGATTTGCACGTGAATTTTAATGTGCTGTCAACTTTTGGACCACACAATCACACACATCCAACGGCCATGATTTAAACTGCAACCAAAACCCTAACTAAAAACCACCGGCCGGAGAGGGACCTCCGGTCACCTTCTCCGGTCACACGCCACTGTCTGCAACTTCACATGTCCCAGAAATGCCCAACTGAAAATGTGGAGCAATTGGAGATGTTGAGAAAAACCAGAGGAAAGCTTGATATGCTGAGCTTCTAGATCTTCAAACTTAGCAAAATAAATGCTATGGATTCGTAAATAGATGAAGGATGTTGAAGCTTGCAATGGTGCTGAACTTGCAGAAATGGAGTTGTTCTTGTTGCTCTTGATTCAACAATGCCAAACAATGATAATGCAGATGAAAAGTGGAAGAAGAGTGTTGAAATCGTGTGGAATCAGAGAGAAAGTAGAGAGAGTTTGAGGTGTTCTTGGAGAGAAATGTGGTTGTCCAAAACTGAAAATGAAAATGGAGTGTGTGATTTCTTTTATAGTGTGAGCTTACCACGGTTTAATGAGTTGAGTTAGGGTGAGTCAAGGTGGTTAACTGAGTCCACCCTAACTAACTGAGTCAAGTTAGTTAGGGGGCGAGTGATCAAGGCTGGGTTATGGTGAGGTTAATCTCATGACAGTTATGGTGAAGCAGCAAGAGAAACGAATGGCAAAGGCTGTTGCATTAGAAACTTGCTCAGCAAGCTTGTCTTTTCTATTTCCATGCAAGGCACGTGCTAGTGTATGAGTTTTATGTCATGTGTGCTTGGTTTAAAGAGGAAAGCTGAGGTTAAGAAGTGTTTGTGGTGTGTGTGAACCAAAATCATGCAACATGCTGTCAATGTATCCATGCCAACATAGGGTAGTTTGTGGAGGTTTTTCTCTCTACTCAATGGCTGCATTAGGGAGTTTATGGGTTCATTGGAAAGAGGATGCATTGGAGCACAATATTGATTTGGAAATTGAAGTGGAATGAGGTCTCAAACATGTCTAAAAATGACCTCAAACAGATGGAAAAAGAAGCTGGTACATGGGTGCGCAGACTTGTGGCATGACCTGGTTGTGGCCTGGTCAAATTTCAGTTGCAATGACCATTCTTTGAGCCATCATAACTCCTTAACCTTTGATCAGATGAAAAATTGATAAACACCAACTTTGAAGATCTCACATATAGGAACAACTTTGATGTTGAAAGATTTTCCATTTGAAGCCTCTAATCATGAGTAATTGATCAATACATTTGGCCCACCAAGTGTTTGAGAAAATGACTGCGCGCAGACCTGGCCAAACTTGGTCATGACATGGTTTTGGGCCTACTTTCATCCAACTTTGATCAATCATATCTCTCTCAATTTTTATCCAATGGAGATGTTCTACACATGGATTTGAAG
This sequence comes from Lathyrus tuberosus, assembly GCA_022829125.1. Classification (NCBI taxonomy): domain Eukaryota; kingdom Viridiplantae; phylum Streptophyta; class Magnoliopsida; order Fabales; family Fabaceae; genus Lathyrus; species Lathyrus tuberosus. The sequence goes on along the minus strand of JALAZF010000295.1, from coordinate 3,743,800 downwards.
CTTAAAACAAGATCTTTCATTGAGGCATAGTGGATTTTTCATTTGGTGCTCCAAATTTAAATGGCCTTGGTTCAAATTCTGATGCAAAATGGCCAAAACTTGCTATTTTTAGCAACCCTACTTCATCCAAAAATGGCAACTTTTTACATCTTGATTTTTTCATGATTCCTTTGGAATTTCTTGACCAAATTTTGTACATTGGACATATGTAACATGAATTTCATGATTTTGGGCTCAAAAAGTCAAGAGTTGACTTTTCCTCTGATTATTTGACTTGGCCCCAAATTCCCTGATTTTTGATCTTTCTTCCAATTGAATCACTTCTAAAACCAATTGAGATGCAATCTTCCACATCCCTATACCTAGGGACATATAGGGAACCATGACATCAAGTCTTGTCCAAAAAAACAAAGATTCCCTGATTTAAATGGAAACCCTAATTTTGGCCCCCTCTGGTTAGGAGGTAAAAGTGCAGTCTCCAATTTCAAATTCCTCAGAGTATGTTGTGTATCTTCTTAAAGGATGATGAGATATACCATTTGAGGATGATTTTGGGTCAATGAGCTATCTCTTTTGAGGGTTTTCCTCCAATTTTTGGACTTCTTGCCTAGTGTAGGATGTAGTGCTTCAATCTCCCATTGATTCTCTCATTCTTGAGGTTGTGGATGATCAATTGAGATAGTATGAGACATGAGAGGCTCTTGGCTTGCCTTGAGGCAACTTGATTGACCTTTTTGTGCTTTGGATGATCTCTTGATTGTCCACCTTCCACCTGATCACATACCCTGATGGTAAGAAGGATGCCATGCTTCATTTTTCTATGTTAAATGCAATGTAATGTTAATGAGGTGGATATGATATGATAAATGATAATGCCATGCTATGATGACACAAGGGGAGAGCAAATTTTGGGGTATTACAGCTGCCCCTATTCAAGCGCTGTAGACCTGAATGCCTGAAAGCAATTGCTTTCGGACTTTCAAGGTATATAGTGATTGAATACCAAATATAACCAAAAATTTGCTCTGGATGATGAAGAAGAAAAGGGATATAAACCCAACGAGACTGCTGGATTAAATCTTCTATAAAACGTCGGAGAGATCTGTCTTTTGAACGACGCCAGACGACTACTGGCTTGCCACACTGCTGGTGGACTTTAATACTGTCTTTTATGCAATTCCAGACGACTACTGGCCTGCCACACTACTGGTGGACTTTGGAAATGTCTTTTTGAACGACGCCAGACGACTACTGGCTTGCCACACTACTGGTGGACTTTGCAGCTTCGTGCCACCCGAAGATGGACTTTTGCCAATCCACTGTTGGACTTTTGCCACCCGAAGACGGACTTTTGCCAATCCACTGTTGGACTTTTGGCTGCTTTGCCACCCGAAGATGGACTTTTGCCAATCCACTGTTGGACTTTTGCCACCCGAAGACGGACTTTTGCCAATCCACTGTTGGACTTTTGCCACCCGAAGACGGACTTTTGCCAATCCACTGTTGGACTTTTGCCACCCGAAGACGGACTTTTGCCAATCCACTGTTGGACTTTTGCCACCCGAAGACGGACTTTTGCCAATCCACTGTTGGACTTTTGCCACCCGAAGACGGACTTTTGCCAATCCACTGTTGGACTTTTAGCTGCTTTGCCACCCGAAGATGGACTTTTGCCAATCCACTGTTGGACTTTTGCCACCCGAAGACGGACTTTTGCCAATCCACTGTTGGACTTTTGCCACCCGAAGACGGACTTTTGCCAATCCACTGTTGGACTTTTGCCACCCGAAGACGGACTTTTGCCAATCCACTGTTGGACTTTTGCCACCCGAAGACGGACTTTTGCCAATCCACTGTTGGACTTTTGGCTGCTTTGCCACCCGAAGATGGACTTTTGCCAATCCACTGTTGGACTTTTGCCACCCGAAGACGGACTTTTGCCAATCCACTGTTGGACTTTTGCCACCCGAAGACGGACTTTTGCCAATCCACTGTTGGACTTTTGGAATATGCAAAATTGCATTACTCTCTGCATCTGTGTCAGACATCTATGCTGACTCTGCTGAAGAACAATGATCAATGACTTTATTTTAGAGGTTCCTGAGAGGATAACATCTCTGATGGATAATGAATGAACAATCCGTCTGCTCCGAATTGTCAAGTTTGCCAAAAATAAATTGGACTTGAAGAATAATAGATCTGCCAGTAATCACTTCATCTGCTGGGGGAATGAATTCTGGTCACCACGACTCCGTTGGGGATGAGGATTTTTAAATGACGTCCTGCTGGGGAAATGAGCCATTAAAACTCTGCTTGGGGATTTATTCAACCCAAGATCCTTTATAGGGATTATCAACCTTCTGACCCGGCTGGGGAAAGGCTGTACCATCCTTGTTGAGGAAAAGATTCTGTCGATTTGATAAACCTCTGCGGAGAGAACAACAACTCAGCTGGAAGTTGTTGACAAGATTCGATGCTGACCTCTGTGAGGATACCATGACCAGAGATACGATCTTGCTGGGTATCAGGGCTACTCTGCCAGGGATATGCAAATCCTGGTTAGAACATTCTACTGCAATTTGCTAGAAAGAGTCCTTAGAGATCTGTTGGGGAAACCCAAAGCAAATCCACAGTAGTCTGCTGAAGAATATGACTGTCAAGCTTAGGATGAGTACCACAATGCCCCATGTTAGGCGAGCTTTCCCTTTGGACAATTCCGTTGGGGATGACGAGTTTATAACAAACTCTGCTGGAGAAAACTGCTTTAAAGCGTCTCATGTTGGGGAATGCCTTTCGAGAGGATTTTACAGAAGACCAACTGTCCTCAAACTCTACTGGGGGTGACCAACACTTCATGCTGGGGAAACAATCATGCCCCATGCTTGGACAAAACAACCATTCGTCCCCGCAGAGGATGTCATAAGAGGATTTTACAGAAGATCTAGCCTCTTCAAACTCTTGTGACTTCGCTGGGGATAATGACCATCAGTTTCGGTGTCGACGAGACCACTCTTTTGGGGAACCTGTGACCGTTATCGACATAGAAAAGCTTGTAGCTGTTGGAAATACTGTATGAGAGAATCGACTTAATAAGATGCAACGGTACCCAGTTGAACTTAATTCACTGATATCGACCCGTTATGAACAATCGTCGACCGAACGATGAACGCCGATCTCCTTACCCATAATTGCCCCAGTCTTTTGCGTGGGGTGATTTATTGCTGGTCTTGTGCTTAAAATCATCTGCACCTGCTACCTGCAACAAAAGAATATGCCCACATGCCCCGAATATTGCGTGGCTAGAATCCACCATCCGGGAGTATTCAACATTCGAAGTAATTTCAAATATTTTTTCTGCGCATGTTATTGCGAGGCTGCCATGTTTTCAAATGCAATGTTTTATCAACAATTAGGACGTTTTTGCAAACAAAGCAATAAAACAAAAATAGAAAGCTTTTTATTGCAATTCAATTTATTGACTGAGAGCCCAGAATAGGCAATTACATCTGGAAGTAATCCCTGGAAAGAGGTGATCGCTGAAAAATTGAGAAAAGAAACTATCCTAATGGCAATGTGAAAACGGAATTCCACTGAGTTTCCATTCTGTTATGACCAGTATGTTTTCAAAACTCCCCGACCTTGCCTTCTGAGGAATGATCAGACCGATTCCTACTCTTCAGAACGTCAGTTGTTCAAACGGTAATGGGTACAGATAACTCAGACTGTAGTCATTCGCTTAAATCCCTCTTTTGTGTGGACCGCCCTTTCAGGTTTTCGATCCACCAGGATACCCTTTTTTGCCTAAGTTGCCCTTTCGGGTTTTCAACTTACCGGGTGTACGATTTTTTTCAATTATATCCCTAATTTTTGCCTGGATTTTTTTATTTTTATTATCCAGCGGGTCTATTCATGCGAAGTATTTTTTGACTACGTCCGAGTTGACAGGGGATGAAAAGTCTTCGCCATCCATGGTTGTAAGCAATAAAGCTCCGCCCGAAAAAACCTTTTTAACCACGAATGGACCTTCATAATTAGGAGTCCATTTGCCCCTGTGATCTGTATTGGGAGGAAGGATCCTTTTGAGTACCACATCTCCGACTTTATAAACCCGAGGACGCACCTTCTGGTCAAATGCCTGCTTCATTCTGCGCTGGTATAGTTGCCCATGACATACAGCCGCCAATCGCTTTTCCTCAATAAGGCTCAACTGATCAAATCTGACTCGTACCCATTCAGCTTCATCTAGCTTAACATCCATCATGACTCTGAGGGACGGAATCTCTACTTCAACCGGTAGCACTGCCTCCATACCATATACAAGTGAGAATGGGGTTGCCCCAGTGGACGTGCGTACCGACGTTCGATACCCATGCAAAGCAAATGGTAACATCTCATACCAATCTTTGTACGTGACAACCATCTTCTGCACAATCTTCTTGATATTTTTGTTGGCCGCTTCGACCGCGCCATTCATCTTTGGGCGGTACGGAGAAGAATTATGGTGCTCGATTTTGAAATCCCGGCATAACTCAGCCATCATCTTATTGTTCAAATTAGAACCATTATCAGTAATGATTCTTTCAGGAACTCCATATCGGCAAATGATATCCCGTTTTAAGAAACGAGCAACCACTTGCTTAGTAACATTGGCATAGGATGCGGCTTCAACCCATTTGGTGAAGTAATCAATTGCCACCAAGATGAAACGATGACCATTGGAAGCTGTGGGCTCAATCTTTCCGATCATATCAATGCCCCACATGGCAAACGGCCAAGGCGACGACATGATGCTCAACGGATTTGGAGGCACATGCACCTTGTCTGCATAGATCTGGCATTTATGGCATTTGCGGGCATATTTGCAACAATCTGACTCCATAGTCAACCAATAATATCCCGACCTTAACAACTTTTTAGCCATTGCCTGCCCTCCGGCATGGGTACCGAAAGAGCCTTCGTGCACTTCAATCATCAACAAGTCTGCTTCATGTCTATCCACACATCTAAGCAGGACCGTGTCAAAATTTCTTTTATACAGCACACCATCTTTGTTCAAGAAGAAACTACCAGCTAACCTTCTCAACGTCTTCCTGTCTTTGGACGATGCCCCGGGCGGATACTCTTGACTTTTTAAGAAACACTTAATGTCATGAAACCATGGCTTGTCATCAGACGTTGCATCTACCGCAAACACAAATGCTGGTCTGTCAAGGCGGGATACCTCAATCTTAGGTACATGGTTCCATCCTTGCACTTTGATCATGGAAGACAAAGTGGCCAAGGCATCAGCGAACCTATTCTCATCTCGAGGAATGTGGTACAGTTTCACTGTTGTGAAAAATGTCAGCAATCTCCTCGTATAATCTCTATACGGCACTAGATTTGCTTGGTGCGTGTACCAACTCCCTTTCACTTGATTGATTACCAAAGCTGAATTCACCGAATATATCAAGGGTTTTAATCCGTAGATTAATCGCCTCCTCGATCCCCATTATACAAGCTTCGTACTCTGCTTCATTGTTGGTGCATCCGAAAGTTATTCGGGCAGTGAAAGGCATATGAACACCTTCCGGCGTGATAAGAACTGCTCCAACTCCGCACCCATTCATATTGACAGCCCCATCAAACATCAGACTCCATTTGGATTCAGGGTCTGGCCCCTCCTCCGGAAGTGGTTCCTCACAGTCCTTAGCTTTGAGAAACATGATGTCCTCATCAGGGAAGTCAAACTTCATGGGTTGGTAATCATCAATCGGCTGTTGCGCAAGATAGTCGGACAAGATACTTCCTTTGATGGCCTTTTGTGAAGTGTACTGAATGTCATACTCTGTCAAGACCATTTGCCACCGTGCAACTCTGCCTGTCAATGCTGGTTTTCTCGAAAATATACTTGATAGGATCCATTTTTGAAATTAACAAGGTCGTGTGCCTAACCATATATTGCCTCAATCGCTTAGCGGCCCATGCAAGCGCACAGCATGTCTTTTCAAGCATTGAGTATCGGGACTCACAATCATTGAACTTTTTGCTCAGGTAGTAAATAGCATGCTCCTTCCTACCTGTCTCGTCATGTTGACCGAGAACACAACCCATGGAACCTTCAAGCACTGTCAGATACATTATCAGCGGTCTCCCTTCAACTGGAGGCATTAAAATCGGAGGTTCCTGCAAGTATTCTTTTATCTTATCGAATGCCAATTGGCAATCGTCATTCCACCTGACCGTTTGATCTTTCCTTAACAATTTAAATATTGGTTCGCACGTGGCTGTTAGGTGAGATATGAACCTCGCAATGTAGTTCAATCTACCCAAGAAACCACGAACCTCTTTTTCTGTTCTCGGTTCAGGCATTTCTTGTATTGCTTTCACCTTAGCAGGATCAACCTCGATTCCTCTTTCGCTCACAATGAAACCCAGCAACTTTCCAGAACGCACCCCAAACGTGCACTTGTTTGGGTTTAATCTCAGACGGAACTTTCTCAACCTTTCAAACAGCTTTTTCAGATTAACCAGATGTTCCTCTTCTGTTCTCGACTTGGCAATCATATCATCTACATAACATTCGATCTCCTTATGAATCAAGTCGTGAAACAATGTCACCATCGCCCGCTGGTACGTTGCCCCTGCGTTTTTCAACCCAAAAGGCATTACTTTATAACAATATGTACCCCACGGAGTAATGAACGTGGTCTTCTCCATGTCTTCAGGTGCCATCTTGATCTGGTTGTACCCGGAGAACCCGTCCATAAATGAGAACACTGAAAATTGAGCTGTATTATCGACCAGCACATCAATATGAGGTAGTGGAAAATCATCTTTCGGGCTAGCTTTATTAAGATCTCGATAATCCACACACATTCTCACTTTTCCATCTTTCTTCGGTACTGGCACGATGTTGGCTACCCATGGAGGATACTTTGTCACAGCAAGAAAACCAGCATCCCACTGCTTCTGGACTTCCTCCTTAATCTTTAAAGCCATGTCGGGGTGAGTCCGACGAAGTTTCTGCTTGACTGGCGGACATTCTTCTCTCAATGGCAGCCTGTGCACAACAATATCTGTATCCAACCCCGGCATGTCTTGATACGACCAGGCGAAGATGTCAACATACTCGCGCAACATTTCCATCAAAGTTTGCTTCACATCTGCTTGCAAGCTGGCACCAATCCTGATCTCTTTCTTGGCGTCCTTGGTACCAATATTGATGATTTCTACAGTCTCCTGATGAGGCTGGATGACCCTTTCCTCCTGTTTCAACAATCTGGCCAGTTCTTCAGGGAGTTCACAATCTTTCTCATCCCCTTCTTCGGCTTGATAAATCGGATTGTCAAAGTCATACATGGCCATATCAAAATCGTTATCAGTGGTATCCGGAGGATCAAGTCTGCATGAACGGGTTCATGCCTTATTTTAGAATTTATTTTTAAGCAAAACAAAAGAAAATGAAACATTGCCATTTTATATTTTTTGTGCAAAAATAAAAACTGAAAGACAGAGAACAAAATTTGATTGCAAAACGTCCTTTATTAATGATTAAACATTGCAAATGCAACCATGATGGCCCTACAAATGAATCTATACGCCTTGGGCAGAGCGCAAGATTTTGTCATGCATTATGGTTAGAAAAAACAAAGAAAAATTACTCTGTCTGAAGAGTAACCCGGATGACTTCTTCAACGAACCAGTTTTGCACTTGTTGTCCCGGAACATGAGGGCGTACCCAATTGTCCAGGTCACAATCACTGTCAACACTATCCTCTGTGGCTGCACAAGACTGGTCCATGTAGATAATTCCCCCACTATTGAAAGTAATGGGTCCCCTGCTCCCCGCATCTGAAGTTGTAGAGGGATGATAACCAATACCAAATTTGTCTTCCTTCATTGGGGTCTCTATCAACCTGCCCCAACCTTGGGCGTTGCCTGCCCTGACGACCTCGACAGCTTGTTTGTAAGATGAAATAGAGGTACCAGCCCCAACTGGTACAGAAGAAGACTCAGGTGCATCGTCAATGTTGACTGCTTCAAATGATTGGCACAGCATCTCATGAATTTCCCCATCCATTTCAATGTACTTGAATGTGGACAAGTGACTCACAAAGATGTCTTCCTCCCCACACACTGTCACAACCTGCCCTTCAAACTCATACTTCAGCTTTTGATGTAGAGTAGAAGTAACAGCCCCGGCTCCGTGAATCCAAGGGCGTCCCAATAGGCAGCTATATGCAGGTTGTATGTCCATTACATGGAACGTGGATTTGAATACCTGTGGTCCAATTTGTACGGGCAATTCCACCTCACCAAACACAGATCGTCTGGTCCCATCGAATGCTCTGACCACCAATTCACTAGGCCTTAAGATCAAACCATCAACTTCCAGCTTCATTAATGCCTTCTTGGGCAAGACATTGAGTGATGAACCAGTGTCTACCAGTACATGAGATAACACTGCGCCCTTACACTCCATCGTGATATGCAAAGCCTTATTATGGTTTCTTCCTTCAACAGTCAAATCTCTACTTGTAAAGCCCAAGCCATGGCTGACATTAACATTGGAGATTACGCCCTCGAGCTGATTAACAGTAATTTCTTGCGGCACGTACGCACTCTTCAACACTTTCAACAACGCCTGCCGGTGCGCATCAGAGCACATCAATAGTGACAGGATTGAAATCTTTGAAGGGGTCTGATTCAGTTGGTCCACGATCTTATAATCGCTTTTCTTGATTATCTTCATAAATTCTTCCATTTCCTTATCAAAAGTAATCTTTGTCTCTGCTTCAGGTGAAGGCTCACTTTCAACCACCTGTTTACCCTTAGCCTTTGCTGCAGCTTCTACCTCCTTATCACTTCTCAAGGTTTGGGGAGCGAACAACCTTCCACTCCTTGTAAAGCCCCCTACACCCCCTACATTATCAACATTTGGGCTGACTGATGACTCAACTTCCTGTTTTTTACCTTCGTAATATACATCTGCCCCATAGTGCCATGGGATAGCCTTCGTAGACGTGAACGGAATTGGTCCTGGCACCGTGATAGTGACAGGACTGGGCCTTTCCGGCGCAACACTCGCCACGGGAACTGCATTGACCGGCATTTGAATCTCAGCGGGAGTGTAATAGATGGTCACGGTTGATATCTCATCAGTGTCTTTCACGACTCTGTCGAACTGTAGACATCCTTCATCGATCAGATTCTGTAAACCCATCTTCAACTTATCACAGCCGTTCTCCTGATTCATACACTCAAAGCAATCTTGATTACAGCCCGGGAACACCTGTCCCTTCAATAAGCGATCTTTTACAACCAACAAAGAAGTTTTCACTTGATGAACGTCTAACACCAAATTCACTCTCCTCCCATCTTCAATAGCGTACACATTTGCTGCACTATGATCAGGCATGGGATGCTGGGTAATATTAGGAGCGGGAGAGAAATTGATGACTTTAGCATCAATCAAATCTTGTACTTTATGATGGAAAGCCCAGCATTTTTCAATGGAGTGCCCCTGAGCACCTGAGTGGAACTCACAACGAGCATTAGCATCGAAGTTAGGTGGCAGGTTTCCAGCAACCGGAGCTTTCATAGTACGGAGTTCTACCAACTTTAACTCGAGTAGCCGGGGCAACAGCGCGGCATAAGTCATAGGGAGAGGATCCATCTTACGATCCCTCTGTCTAGACCTTTGCTGGAAAAAAGGTTGTTGCTGTTGAACTGGTTGTTGGGGTTGTTGTTTCTGAACAGACGGTGTGGGGATTGTTACAGCATCTACCTGATAATAAGCTCGAGAACGCCCTCTGCCTCGTCCTCTAAACACAGCATTCGTATCACCTTCTCGTCTTTTCTGGTTACTAGCAAACGGTTTCTTCGTCCCCGAAGAGCCAGCCCCACTCACATCCTGGATCTTTCCAAGCTTTAACAGACTTTCTATTCTTTCTCCCGCAATCACAATATCAGCAAATCCAGTTGACGGACAAGCAGCTAATCTATCCAGATAGGCCCCTTGCAAGGTGCCCATGAACATATCTGCCATTTCTCTGTCTGACAAGGGAGGTTGGACCTGGGCAGCCATTTCCCTCCACCTCTGTGCATACTCTTTGAAACTCTCCTTGGCATTCTGGGACAATCCCTGCAATTGGGTGCGGTTGGGCGCCATGTCAATATTATACTGGTATTGCTTCAGGAACGCTTCTGCCAGATCTTTCCAATTCTTCACAGCAGCTCTACTCAACTTCATGTACCAGGTCAAGGACGCCCCCGCCAGACTGTCCTGAAAATAGTGCATCCATAGCTTCTCGTCATCCGTATGGGCTGAAATCTTCCCAAAGTAAGCTTGAAGATGCGTTTGGGGACACGCATTGCCGTGATACTTATCGAAAGTGGGAGGTTTGAATTTAGGGGGAATTCTGACTCCTGAGACCAGCCCCAAGCTGGTAACATCAATACCCATAGAGTTCTTGCATTCTATGGCCCTGATCTTCTCTGCTAACTCATCATACCTTCGATCACCTTGATTACCCACATCAGCATCCAGCAGAGTAAATTGGTCTTCCAGAGTATCCTCAAGAGTAACACCAGCATGCCTACCATTTCCATTACCCCGATTGTTACCACCAGGAGGAGGGTTGCCACCGGGAGGAGGAATGCCATGTCCCTGTGAATTGTCATGATGATCACCTTCGGGCCCATTGTCGGGACGCTCTACCAGAAGCCTCAGTCTCTCCTGATTTTGCGCCATGCCAGTCATGAGGGTCATGAACTGGTCCATACACGCCCTCATTTCCGCCAAATCACTTTGCACTTGATCCATGATTCTTACTTGATTCCTTCGCGTCGAATATCGGTGAATATGACTCTCCGCTATACTGCCTGAAACCAAATAAAGGTTAGAGACCCTGCAACGAGTACCTGAAAAGCAAGTAACAAAAATGCAAAATGATATGCAATGCCATGCAATGCCATGTTTGTCATTTCCGAGGTGCTTTATACCCTGATTCCAATCCAACCACAGAAATCTGAAGACCAGAAATTGTGATATAAAGAGACGTGTCATGGTCATGTGCTTGTGTGCAGCTATCTGATAAGGAATAATCCTGAATAAAACTGCTCATACTCATTCAACAACGTATCCAAGTACATTTAAGAAAGGTTCAACCGCAAATGCAATACAAGGAAAAAAAAATGGATCCATCAACAAGCCTGATGGTAGCCATTAACAACAAAATACAGGGAAAAGAACATCAATCTGACAATTCCACATCCTTCAGCTTATCACTTGAGTATTTGATCTCCTCAAAAAGTATACGGGTACGCTGGTGATTCGGCTTTTCAATCATCTCTTTGATCAAGACATCCCTTTTCTCAAGAGCTTCAGTTAAAGAACCCACATGCAGCATCAGAGCTTCGTCATCACACACTCCTTTGTGTCTCTTTATGCCGGCTTGCGTCTTGAGTATCTCCCTTTCTATCATGACTTCTTCAAGCTCTTTCTTGGTATTCTTCAACTGGCTTCTAGCTTCTTCTAACTGTTCTTGACTTTTATCGAGACTTTCCCGATACTTTCTCCTCTGCTCATGTGCCTTTTTAAGCTCCTCGTCTTTAGTCTTCGACTGATCCTTTAACTCGGCATTTTCAATTCTGACTTCATCCCAAGCTTGACGAAGTTGAGCTAATGAATCCTTGCTTCGGGCTAAAGCCTGTTTTGTAATCTTGTGAGCCTGACTAGTGTCATCTGCTCCCAAAGTAAGTTTCCGAAAGTACCGAGCTCGGTCATCAAAATCTTCCTCTTTGTCGGCCAAGGTTTTTTCCGCTTTCAAGGCTCTCTTTTCCAACTCTTTGTTGTCAGCTAGAGCTTTCTGAAGACATCTGCTCATTCCAGAATTTTCTATCTGCAGCTCTCTGACCATTTTCTTCCACTTCTCACATTCTTCAATAGCCACCATGGTGGGTTGTTCTGGCTGTACTGAATATAAAAGAGGTCCCCTTGAAAAGGGTAAAAGCAATTCCTTTACTTTCGTCTCCATCCACCTGTCATATTCAGGATAAGATCTACAATCTCCTTTTCCAAAAACTGCTTTTCCAATTTTGTGCTTATCTTTCCAAGCATTCACTACTTCTACCACCTTCACATCTTTAGTTCCTGTAAAGAATAAAGATTCTTCCACATCTTGCTCTGTAGGAGGATATCTGGAAGCATACCCAAACTGTCGGATGGCCAAAACTGGATTATAATTAATCCCTCCTTTTCTGCCAATCAAAGGCACATTTGGAAAATTTCCGCATCTTGTGACAAGCTCTATTCTCAACAACCGGTGATCAAACCATACAATGTTATCAGCAGTTAAACTCATCAATCGTTTAGACCATTTCGCCACATCTTTGGTTTCCACAAAGGCACCTGTCTGAGGCAAATGTTTGAAAAACCAATGACTCAGCAGTGGCGTGCAACAACTAACAGATCCTCCCCTCCTTTTCTCATTCTTGTAATGCACGGAATGATAAAAAATCTCCTAACAAAGTAGGGACTGGATTTTTAAGAACGAAAACTCTTGTCGCTTGCATATCCACAAAGTCTTGCTGATTGGGAAAGAAAACTAGGCCATATATGCAGAGAGCCAGAATGGAATTGTAAACCGTCCAGTTTTTAGCACTTGCAGCCTCTTGGGCCTGTCCAGCCAGAAATTCTAAATGAAATCCGCTAACTCCATTTTTACTGCTCACACCACTCTTTATCAATGTCTGATCCATTTGTAAAGCAGCAGCAATTTCTTTTACGCTGGGAGAACTACCAGAGAAGAATGGTATTGCCGACGTGATCGGAATTCCCAAAATAAATGAGAATTCTTCCAGTGTTGGCATCAAAATGTAATCTGAAAAAAGAAAGCACCTCAACGAAGGCTCGTAGAACTGCAGCAGAGTGTGTAAAGCATCATGCTCATACTTGGTGATTGTACGGACCATCCCAACCAAATTCCCGTAGCTCTTCTGAAACCTATCAAGAATACCCGGACCAGCCATATCTATAACTTTGAGCAATGAGTCCAAGACAGGATCTGGAAATTTGTAAGACACATTGTTCTTTCTCTCGGCGACGATCTCTGTTGAACCCATGGATTGGAATCAGAAATGTATTATGCACCTGAAAATGACAAACATAACTGTTATGATATGATAATGCAATGCAAAAGGGCATGTGATCAGGTAATCAAGTGTCGGTGTCTGTATTGAACTGTGTGCACTGTGTCTCTGTACTGAATCTGGCAATATCTGAGATGAACACTTAAATCACTGTCATAGGATACAATGTCTGAAATCATCATAGAATCACAAGTAAGGTAGGTAGGAGGCTGGGTTTCCTGCAAACCTGTAAACATCCCGTCCATACTCACATGTGGTTCTTAGAAAATAAGGCTTGTCAGCTTCGGAGGTTTGAGAAACAATAGCACATTCAGCCCGTAGGATACAATGCTATGCCAATCAAAGAGGTCGTCCACTGACTCCCCTTAGAAAATAAAAGTCATCCTATGCAAGTTCCAAAGTGGGCCCTCGGGTGCGAATGGGTTTGCCACAGAATGTGGTCTGCCATTGTCACCACTAAAAAGGGATATCTCCACTAAGGTCCTCATGATCGGTCACTAGAGTCGACAGCTCTCTAGATCTACATCCTGGAATACGCAAGATGCGCATGCCACGACGTGTCCCAAGATAGCCTCGTCTAGCTGTGAATTTCGTGAACACCCAACGCACTCCAAACGGCACGTAGGTCCCACTACTCTCCACTCTAATTCTAAGTGTATACTCAAGCCTGTGTAATGGGCTTATCTCTCAGAAATCCCATCCCGCCAAACAGAAAATAGCACAGTCCAGTATAGCATAATATATCATATGAAATGAAAATGCTAAAATACGGTAAATACAGTAATGTACAGTAAAGCAGTAAATAACCATACAATAAAACAGTAAATACAACACAACAGTAAACACCCAGTGAAAGAAAAACAGACAAGCGCTAGGATTGACTCGCTTAGGGATGGACCAGCAATAGGTCAACCTCATGTCCCCAGCAGAGTCGCCAGCTGTCGCTCCCGGGATTTTCATCCTAGTACAAACGCGAAAGTGGCATCGAACAGAGTCGCCAGCAATGTGTATTTATCCCAAGAGAGGGAAAGGAAACACCGCGTAAACCTGAGAGAAAGGAAAAGCATGGTCTTGCGACCAAGAGAAGTGGGTAAGGGAGTCGGTTACGCGAGAGGAAGGTATTAGCACCCCCACGCGTCCATCGTACCCGATGGGATCCACGCTTGCTTGTCTCGATCAAAGGGTGTAAGAAAGGATACTGGAAAAAAGGAACTGGAAAATGAAAGGAGAGAGAAGGAATGGACATAGAAAGAGAAACAAATGTAGGGAAAATAAAAGGAGTGCTCGCATGGGCCCTACCCCACTGCCTACGTATCTCATCGGGAGCATGAGAATCAGAGCGACGTAGTTCCCCTCACTAGGGAAAGATTGTTTGTGTTTTTTAGAGAACGGCTGACGTTCTAGCTCAGGTGTTGCAGGCTCGCTGGTCCGAGTGCGTTACCATCTTGCAAGAGAACGAGTAGAAGCGCGTTCGTACGCTAAGAGTGAATGAGGTGAGAAAAGAATTCCCGAAGGAAAGACGTTATTGTTTGTTTCTTGTCTTTTAGAAGGAAGTGTTTTGGATTTGTTTGCATACGACAGTGTATCCAAATCTTAGTCATCGGAATGTGTACATTCTCACATTCCAAGATGGAATGGGTAAGAAAGCACACTAAGAGTGAAGAAGACCTCCACACTTAGCTCCAATTGTCAAGGTTCAAACACACTAGCATACTTGTGTTTATTAAGTGTTTTTGTTGATTAAGAAATGAAGAAGTGCTTTTTATTATTTGCACCTTCAACAAATATTGCATTTAAGTCCCTCATACAAGATCAAATGTTTAACACATTGACCCAAGATGGGCTATATGCTATACATTCTAAGATTACAAGAGAAGACCCCTTATAATCTTTTCTTTATATGAAAGGCCTAAATGCAATAAATGCCTACCTTTATTATGTATTTTGAATTTTCTTTGAGATGAGAAGATGAAAGACTCAAGAGAGGAGAAAAGGTAAAACCTATATGGACTAAGACTCAATCCTAATGGAAGATTAAAGAGAGTGATCCTAAAGGTTTGTGAGGTTTCAACCTAAAGTCTAAAGAAAGAAAGAATTAAACAATTCACTTCTAAAGTAGAAGATGAATTGTAATTCACAAAGGGAAAGTGATGAGTTATTAAAAGAAAGCACATAAGTGCTTAACAAAACACAAAGTGGAATTGTAAAAGAGAAGGGATAGAAGTTGAATGTGGATTCCTTATCCACACTCAATTGAAACTTACCAAAGCCCCTACATGGTTAGCACAATCACTTACAAGTAAAGTAAGAAAATATAATGAACAAATCAAATTCAAACAAGTTGACAAACAAAGTAAAATGAGATTAAATGCTATACATGCTTCCAAGTCAGAATGTAACTCATATTTACACAACCTAATGTTATCCTAAATGAGCATACCAAATCATGCAAACAAAATCTCAATCCAACAAGAAGCAAAGAAGAAAAGGTGAAGTGATGTGAATGTGGTTCATACTTGTGAAACAAATGACTTAAGGTGCAAGATAAACATCAAACATGCAAAGATGAAACCCAAATGTCACAATCAGAAGTCAATTAACATGCTATACATCCTCAAACAAAACCACAACTCATGGCACAAGTGCCTTCATGATCAAGCAAACCAAACATGAGGCATGCATTCACAAAATGAACAAGTTAAACTTCATGCTTCAAACAAATAGCAAACATGCTTCAAAAATTATGACTTTCACCAATCAAACACCTTAGACACATGCCATTAACATATCAAGTCCACAAGCAATGAATCAGAACCAAAGTCACTCAACAATTAGGTCAAAGTCTCATGGAAGTTTCATGCATTCATGCTCAAAGCAACACATCAAAAGTCATCCAAAAAAAGACTTAAAAATCATCTCATAAATCTCAAACCTAACTCAACATATTGTGACCACAATGCAAAAAGAAAGGCATCAAAATCATTTTTTATGATCAAGAACAAAAATGCACAAAATCATATGTCACATTAAGTATGCATACAAATGGAAATTCAAAAGAAATAATGGAACAGGGGCAAAATGGTCATAAAATCAGAAAATAAAATCATAGAAAATTTCCTAAATGTTTTAAGAATACACATGAATTTTTGTAGAATTTTCCAATATGTTTTGGTATTTTTAAAAATTAGAAATCAAACGTGTAGAAAGAAATAAAAATGAAAAATAAATGCAAAATGCAGGGGGGTATGAACATAGCAATTGGACAGTTCAAAATCATTTGGGCCTTAAAACAGGGAGGTGTAATTATCAACCTGGTTAAGTCCAATTAGCACGCAAAACACCATAACTAGCGTGTTCTTCAGTCAACATAGTCAAAGCAATCCAAGCCATCAGATTAAGTCATAGTCAAACAAAAGTCAAAGTACACGGATCTAACACACGCGCATGAGGTCACACACAAATTACCATGTACTGCATCACACAATGTTTAAGTAAATTCAGAAATGGTGCACATGATTTGCACGTGAATTTTAATGTGCTGTCAACTTTTGGACCACACGATCACACACATCCAACGGCCATGATTTAAACTGCAACCAAAACCCTAACTAAAAACCACCGGCCGGAGAGGGACCTCCGGTCACCTTCTCCGGTCACACGCCACTGTCTGCAACTTCACATGTCCCAGAAATGCCCAACTGAAAATGTGGAGCAATTGGAGATGTTGAGAAAAACCAGAGGAAAGCTTGATATGCTGAGCTTCTAGATCTTCAAACTTAGCAAAATAAATGCTATGGATTCGTAAATAGATGAAGGATGTTGAAGCTTGCAATGGTGCTGAACTTGCAGAAATGGAGTTGTTCTTGTTGCTCTTGATTCAACAATGCCAAACAATGATAATGCAGATGAAAAGTGGAAGAAGAGTGTTGAAATCGTGTGGAATCAGAGAGAAAGTAGAGAGAGTTTGAGGTGTTCTTGGAGAGAAATGTGGTTGTCCAAAACTGAAAATGAAAATGGAGTGTGTGATTTCTTTTATAGTGTGAGCTTACCACGGTTTAATGAGTTGAGTTAGGGTGAGTCAAGGTGGTTAACTGAGTCCACCCTAACTAACTGAGTCAAGTTAGTTAGGGGGCGAGTGATCAAGGCTGGGTTATGGTGAGGTTAATCTCATGACAGTTATGGTGAAGCAGCAAGAGAAACGAATGGCAAAGGCTGTTGCATTAGAAACTTGCTCAGCAAGCTTGTCTTTTCTATTTCCATGCAAGGCACGTGCTAGTGTATGAGTTTTATGTCATGTGTGCTTGGTTTAAAGAGGAAAGCTGAGGTTAAGAAGTGTTTGTGGTGTGTGTGAACCAAAAT
This sequence comes from Lathyrus tuberosus, assembly GCA_022829125.1. Taxonomy (NCBI): domain Eukaryota; kingdom Viridiplantae; phylum Streptophyta; class Magnoliopsida; order Fabales; family Fabaceae; genus Lathyrus; species Lathyrus tuberosus. Next base: position 3,726,307 of record JALAZF010000295.1, on the reverse strand, counting down.
CATGCAACATGCTGTCAATGTATCCATGCCAACATAGGGTAGTTTGTGGAGGTTTTTCTCTCTACTCAATGGCTGCATTAGGGAGTTTATGGGTTCATTGGAAAGAGGATGCATTGGAGCACAATATTGATTTGGAAATTGAAGTGGAATGAGGTCTCAAACATGTCTAAAAATGACCTCAAACAGATGGAAAAAGAAGCTGGTACATGGGTGCGCAGACTTGTGGCATGACCTGGTTGTGGCCTGGTCAAATTTCAGTTGCAATGACCATTCTTTGAGCCATCATAACTCCTTAACCTTTGATCAGATGAAAAATTGATAAACACCAACTTTGAAGATCTCACATATAGGAACAACTTTGATGTTGAAAGATTTTCCATTTGAAGCCTCTAATCATGAGTAATTGATCAATACATTTGGCCCACCAAGTGTTTGAGAAAATGACTGCGCGCAGACCTGGCCAAACTTGGTCATGACATGGTTTTGGGCCTACTTTCATCCAACTTTGATCAATCATATCTCTCTCAATTTTTATCCAATGGAGATGTTCTACACATGGATTTGAAGCTTAAAACAAGATCTTTCATTGAGGCAGAGTGGATTTTTCATTTGGTGCTCCAAATTTAAATGGCCTTGGTTCAAATTCTGATGCAAAATGGCCAAAACTTGCTATTTTTAGCAACCCTACTTCATCCAAAAATGGCAACTTTTTACATCTTGATTTTTTCATGATTCCTTTGGAATTTCTTGACCAAATTTTGTACATTGGACATATGTAACATGAATTTCATGATTTTGGGCTCAAAAAGTCAAGAGTTGACTTTTCCTCTGATTATTTGACTTGGCCCCAAATTCCCTGATTTTTGATCTTTCTTCCAATTGAATCACTTCTAAAACCAATTGAGATGCAATCTTCCACATCCCTATACCTAGGGACATATAGGGAACCATGACATCAAGTCTTGTCCAAAAAAACAAAGATTCCCTGATTTAAATGGAAACCCTAATTTTGGCCCCCTCTGGTTAGGAGGTAAAAGTGCAGTCTCCAATTTCAAATTCCTCAGAGTATGTTGTGTATCTTCTTAAAGGATGATGAGATATACCATTTGAGGATGATTTTGGGTCAATGAGCTATCTCTTTTGAGGGTTTTCCTCCAATTTTTGGACTTCTTGCCTAGTGTAGGATGTAGTGCTTCAATCTCCCATTGATTCTCTCATTCTTGAGGTTGTGGATGATCAATTGAGATAGTATGAGACATGAGAGGCTCTTGGCTTGCCTTGAGGCAACTTGATTGACCTTTTTGTGCTTTGGATGATCTCTTGATTGTCCACCTTCCACCTGATCACATACCCTGATGGTAAGAAGGATGCCATGCTTCATTTTTCTATGTTAAATGCAATGTAATGTTAATGAGGTGGATATGATATGATAAATGATAATGCCATGCTATGATGACACAAGGGGAGAGCAAATTTTGGGGTATTACAGCGGCATAAGGACCGGAGGTTCTTGCAGATATTCTTTTATTTTTTCGAATGCCTTTTGACAATTTTCATTCCATTTGACTGCTTGATCTTTTCTCAACAGCTTGAAGATTGGTTCAGAGGTGGCTGTGAGGTGAGAGATGAACCTAGCGATGTAGTTTAATCTCCCCAGGAAACCACGAACCTCTTTTTCAGTTCTCGGCTCAGGCATCTCTTGTATGGCTATTACTTTATCAGGATCGACCTCAATACCTTTTTCGCTGACAATAAAACCTAGTAGTTTCCCAGATTTTACCCCGAAGGTGCACTTGTTCGGATTCATCCTCAGTCTAAACTTTCTCAATCTTTCAAACAGCTTTTGAAGATTCACCAGATGTTCTTCCTCCGTCTGGGACGTTGCAATCATATCATCCACATAAACCTCGATCTCCCTGTGAATCATATCATGGAAAAGAGTCACCATTGCCCGCTGATAAGTTGCCCCTGCATTCTTCAATCCGAAGGGCATCACTTTGTAGCAAAATGTTCCCCATGGTGTTATGAATGTTGTTTTTTCCATGTCCTCTGGGGCCATTTTGATTTGGTTATACCCGGAGAAACCATCCATGAAGGAAAACACAGAAGACTGAGCAGTGTTGTCTACTAACACGTCAATGTGAGGAAGCGGGAAGTCATCTTTTGGGCTTGCTTTATTTAGATCTCGATAATCAACGCACATCCTGACCTTTCCGTCTTTCTTAGGTACAGGTACGATATTAGCAACCCATGGAGGATAATTCGTCACGGCAAGAAATCCGGCGCCTAACTACTTCTGAACCTCTTCTTTAATCTTGACAGACATTTCCGGTTTCGTTCTCCTCAACTTCTGTTTGACCGGAGCACATCCTTCTTTGAGCAGCAACCGGTGTGCCACAATATCAGTGTCAAGTCCAGGCATGTCCTGGTAAGACCAGGCGAAGATATCCACGTACTCATGGAGCATCTCAACCAATCTTCTCTTCACGGTATCTTCCAAAGCAGCCCCTATTCTCACTTTTTTCTTTGCGTCTTCAGTTCCCAAGTTGATAGTTTCAATTTCCTCCTGATAAGGGAGAATGACCCTCTCCTCTTGTTTCAACAGTCTGGCCAATTCTTCGGGTAGTTCACAATCTTCATCAGTCTCTTCTTCAGCCTGATAAATGGGATTGTCGAAGTCGTACCGAGCCATAGCTGAATCATGAGCGGTGGAATCTGAACGAGGAAACCTGCATGATTGATGATTTTATGTTTATGTATGCAACAAATAGAAACACATTGCCATTTTGCTGTGGTTTAATGCAGAAAGTAAAAATGGGAAGACAAAGATTGAAAATATTTGAATTTGAATAAAACGTCCTTTATTTGATTGATAAAAGAAAACACACAACAAACATTTAAGCCCTACAAATAAGAATCACTACGTCTTGGGCAGAACGTAGGTTTTAACACAAATAGGAAACAAAGCAAATTACTCAAAGCCAGTCACTTGAACAACTCTTTCAGAAGACCAGTTGCATAAGCTTTCTCCAGGGGCACAAGGACGGATCCAGCTATCCATGTCGCAATCACTGTCTCTTTCTTCTTCAATAGCATTAACCTTGTCGAAGAATACCCCTGTGCTGTTGAAACGAACTGGACCATTGAACTTGGGAGGATCCTGAGCTTTTTTAGGAGGCTTATACCCCAGTCCATAAGTATCCCTCTTTTTATGTACTTCAACCACCTGGCCCCACCTCTGTGAGCTACTAGCTTCAACCACCGCTTTGGCGTCTTTGACAGATTTGAAAGCTGACATGGCGATTTCTGGCTGATTCATCACGGCGGGCTGTATTATAGCTTCAGGCTGAACAACCTCTTCAGAAACCTTCACCTTTTCAAACCCCTGGCACAACGTCTCGTGGATTTCACCCTCCACTTCCACGTATTTGAATGTTGACAACTGACTAATCATTATGTCTTCTTCTCCGCACACTGTCACTACATGACCACCAACCACATACTTTAGCTTTTGATGCAAAGTGGAAGTTACAGCACCTGCCCCATGGATCCAAGGACGACCCAACAGACAGCTATATGCTGGCTGAATATCCATTATATAAAATGTTGCATCAAAGATTTCTGGCCCAACCTTGATCGGAAGCACGATCTCGCCAAAAACAGATCTCTTCGAGCCATCAAAAGCTCGCACCACCAAGTCGCTTGGTGTACAGATAAGTCCCCGAGTATCCAACTTCATTAACGCCTTCTTGGGCAATACATTCACTGATGAACCAGTATCAACCAAAACGTGTGACATCAATGAACCACGGCACTCCAACAAAATGTGTAGGGCATTGTTATGATTTCTCCCAGTGGGGGTCAAGTCAAGATCTGTAAATCCCAAGCCATTACCCGCATTCACGTGCGCCACGACCCCTTCAAGCTGATTCACAGAAATCTCCTGAGGCACATAGGCGGCATTCAAGATTTTCAATAATGTGTTTCGGTGTGCCTCAGAGCACAATAGTAAAGATAGGATGGAAATCTTCGATGGAGTTTGGTGAAGTTGATCGACAATTTTGTAATCGCTTTTCCTGATCAATCTCATGAACTCCTCTGCATCTTCTAAGAAAGTATACCCACCTGGCTTTGTCATAGAATTGTTTTCTTCCTGCCTCTGTACAGACTCATCCATTATCTGTTTACCTCTGTCTTGTTTTGAACTGCCAACTTGATCCTCTGACGGAATAAAGACTCTACCACTCCTAGTGATAGAATCAGTCTCAACTTTAACCCCCGAACTAGAACCCACTGGTGAAGTATTCATTAACCCTTGCTTTTGTCCATTGACAAACACCTCTGCACCGTAATACCACGGAATAGCCTTAGAACTCTCGTACGGAATGGGTCCAGCCCTTGTGATAATGACTGGAGGTGGCCTTGCTGGACCAGAAATAGTGATTGTTTTGAACGGAATGGTGATAGTGGCAACCTTCTCACTAACAACCTCTTCTTGCTGATTACCTCTGTCAAACTGTAAACATCCCTCATCAATCATATTCTGAATACCCCTCTTCAACGAATCACAACCATTAACCTTTGTCAAACATTCGGAGCAATTCTTACCACAACCCAGATAAACGCCACCTTTCAATAGCCTGTTCTTAACCACAGCCAACGGAGTCTTTAGCTCTTCCACATCTTCGATCAGACTCACAGCTTCCCCTTCCTCAACTATTGCATTTACCCTTGGCCCATTGTGATTAGGCATCGGGTTCTGAACAACATTAGGCCCGTCGTTGGTGAAACTGATGGCTTTTGAATCCAACAGATCTTGAACTTTGTGTTTCAGGGCCTTGCAGTCTTCAAGATAATGTCCAGGTGCCCCAGAGTGGAATTCGCAATGGGCATTTAGATTGTATCCTGGAGGTGGGTTACCAACTGGAGGAGCCAGAGTTCTTTTCTCTATCAAACGTAATTCCATCAGGTGTTGAAACAACTGTGAATAGGGTAGAGGTGGAGTCTCGAAGTGCCTGTTTTGTTTAGGTTTTGGCTGATACTACCGAGGAGCCTGATTTGTTTGCTGTTGAGGTGCTGCTGGACGTGGAAGTGCTGCGGGGATAACCACTGAAGCCACCTCTTGATTGTAGTTTTGGCGTGGTCTGCCATTGTTTTGATAGGATGAGACAAAATTTGTTTCCTCCTTTTTCCTGCAGTTTACATAAGGCTTCTTCCCTTGACTGGAAGATGAACCATCGCCTCCCGAAACCTTTCCTGCTTTAATCCCCATCTCCAGCATTTCTCCCACCATGATGAGATCAGCGAACTTCCCTGACATACATGGCAATAGTTTCTCGTAATAATGCCCCGGCAAAGTGGCCATGAACATATTAAGAATTTCTTTTTCCAGCATGGGTGGCTGCACCCTTGCCGCCATCTCGCGCCACCTTTGTGCGTACTCTTTGAAATTCCCCCCGCCCTTCTGAGACATGCTTTGTAACTGGGTACGATTAGGAGCCATGTCTGTATTATACTTGTAATGTTTGACAAAAGCCTCTACCAAATCCCTCCACGTGCGGATATGGCTTCTCTCCAGCTGCATGTACCATTCTAATGATGCCCCAGACAAGCTGTCCTGGAAGAAGTGCATTAACAGTTTCTCGTCTTTGGAGTATGCGGTCATTATTCTTGCATAAGCCCTGACATGGGTTCTAGGACAAGTGGTTCCATTGTACTTCACGAAAGTGGGTGCTTGAAACTTATATGGAATTACAACACCGGGAACCAGCCCCAAATCCTCCAAGTCCATGCCTACCGAGTTTTGATTCACGACTCCTTTTAACTGCTCCTCAATTAGTTTGAACCTCTAATCATTATCATTTTGAGGGCCTGTCAATCCGCCCGGTAAAGAGAAAGCATCTTCTTGTTGGTCGTCGAAACCGTGCACAGCATGAGTACTTCCCCCTCCCACAATCGAAGGGATCCTAAATTCATCTCCGCCCGGAGGGATTACCGCATTTGGGATAGGGACTTCAGTGCCCTGAGGACCTCCGTGAGTACCATAATTAGTCACACCATTGTGGATACCGCCGTGAATGACCCCTGCTTCGTCTATCCTTGCTACCAGTGGTTAGACCAGAGTCCTGAGCTGCTCCTGCCCTTGAGCGACATTTTGCATTAATTCCATAAACTGGGTCATGCGTGCTTACATGGCGGCTACCTCTGTTTGTACTTGATCCATGATCCTTGATTGGTTTAGTCTGGTTGGATATCGGTGAATCCGTTGATCAGCAATCTTCAAATCTAACCAAATAAAGGTTAGAAAAAAAAAACCCAGGACAAGTACCTGCTATGCAAATGATTATGATTATGCAAATGCAAACATGTTTGTATGTTCATAGGGTGATCCATCCCTTGATTCCAGTTTACCAGTGAGATTTTTTGTTTTAAGAAAACAAATCATCCGTCATTGGATATAACTCAAGATGAATACAAAGGTCTGAATAAGATGAACAAAAGGGTCCCAACCAACAAGTCTGGCGGGGATCCAAAATACAAGTTTAAAACAAAAGATCCCAACCAACAGATCTGGCAGTGATCAAAATACAAAAAAGAAAAAATAAATTATGGTACGTTGTTGAAGTCCACAAGTGTTAGTCCTCCCCAACCATTCTGTCTTTTGCTCCATTCCAGTGCTTCTTTGAAAAGCTTCTCGGTGTCAGGATGCTTCGGATTCTGGATCAACCCTTGAACAAGAACATCTCTTCTGTGTATAATTCCTTCCAAGTAGCGACACTGTAGTTCCCAAGCATCCTCTTCTGAATTGCCGCTTCCACTGGAACCCTCATTTTTAGGCCTCTTTACTTCAGCCTGAACTTTCGACTCCTCCATAGTTGCTATGGCCTCGTTGAGTTGTTCTTCGACCGCTCCTCTCTTGAAAATTCCTGATAGGATCTCTTCATCTTTCTTTCGGAGCTTTGTTTTTAAACCCTCGATCTGCTCCAAGTACCCATCTTCTTTCTGTTTGTTGGTGGTGATCGCGGTGCTTCGGCCGGTGTCGAACTTGTGGGTTTGGTATACAAGTTCGGCCAACTCTTCCTTTTTGGACTCGAGGACTTTGTAGACACCTTCTAGAGCTTGTGATACCTTCTGCTTGGCTGTGATTTCAACGGCTAGCTCTTTTTCCTTCTTAGCGAGGAGTTTTGTTTTCACTTTGGCGACATGAACGGCTTCACCTCGCTCGTGCTTCAGCTAGTAGATCTCCCTGCGCAACTCATCATTCTCTTCTTGAAGCTTTTCTTTCTCAACCCACAACTTACTGAGCTTCTCCATCTCAACTGTAGTAGGAGGCTCAATCATTAGTGGGTACAAAGGTGGCTCGGATGAGAACGGAAGGAGCTCTTCTTCTGCCCGTTTCTGAACCCATTCTACATAAGGAGAAAAAGCACTGTTGTTGCTTTTTCCAAAGAACGTATTTCCTCTTCTAGAGACTTGCTGCCAACCACCCACAGCTTTTCCTAACATCCCCTGGTCTTCAGTACCGTTAAAATAAAGAGATTCTCTGATATCCTCTTTATTGGGAGGGCCCCTCAATGCGTATCCAAACTGCCTGATAGCGAGGGAAGGATTGTAATTAATTCCGCCTTTTCTCCCTATCAAAGGTACATTATGGAAACCTCCATAGTTGAAAACAAATTCTATTCCCAATAGGTTACGATCAAACCAAGTGATGTAATCAGCTGTTAATCCCATCAGTCGTTTGGACCATTTCGCGGAGCCCTCCGTATCTACAAATGCCCCTGTCTGAGGAAGATGATTCAAGAACCACGTAGCCAGGAGTGGCGTGCAGCAACTTACATTTCTCCCTCGTCTTTTCTCATTCTTGTAGTGGATCGAATAATACATATCACCAAGAAGAGTGGGCACAGGATTTCCTGAAATGAAGATCCTAACAGCATGCATATCAATGAAATCTGGGATATTAGGGAACAGGACAATCCCATGAATGCACAGAGCCAGAATGGCGTTGAAGGCAGTCCAACTCATGCCTTAGCATATATGCTAGCTTGATCAAACATGAATTGTAGCGAGAAACCCTTAAACCCTTGTCGATCAATAACATTATTACTCAGGATGGTTTTCTCAATGTGAAGAGCAGCCTCAATCTTCTTTAAATCTGGGGAGGCTCCAGAAAAGAATGGTACATTTGGCTTGATAGGTATTTCCAAAATAAATGAGAACTCTTCCAAAGTCGGCGCCAATATATAATCTGGGAAGGTGAAACAACGTAGTGGAGGGTCGTAGAATTGTAGAAGGGTGTGAATGGCATCATGTTCATTCCTGGAAATATTTCGAACGACCTTCAATATCTTCCCGTATTTATCTCTGAACTCATTGCGAACCCTGGGATCTGTCATACCAATCATCTTATCAATCAAACTCAAAGCCGGATCTGGAAATGTGTATGCTACATTCTTCTTCCTTGGGATATCCATGACAGTAGATTTCAGTAACTGGAATAAATGGAAAGACGCAAACCCTAAGAATATTGAAACATGCTAAAATGCAAAAATGATGCAAATGCAAACATGGGATCAAAGTATCAAGCTGCTCTGATTATTTGTTGTATCGGGTCTTAAGTTTAGAACCACGAACTAGAGAACCAAATTGTAATAGGTAGGTTGAAGGCCAAAGTTACCTGCAAACCTGTAAACACCCATCCCTTCTCACGTGTAGGTTCTAAAAGAAGATTATCAGTTTCAGAGGTTCGATAAAAAATAGCATGTTCAACCTGACGGGAACAATGCTATCCTTTATCAAAGAGGTCGTCTACTGATTCTCCTTGAAAATGAAAGTCATCCTATGTGAGTTCCAAAGCGGGCCCTTGGGTGCGAATGGGTTTGCCACAGAACGTGGTCTGCCATTGTCACCACTAAAGAGGGATGTTTCCACTAAGGTCCTTGATGATCGATCACCAGAGTCGACAGCTCTCTAGATCAACATTCTGACACGCGCAAGACACGCACGTCAGAACATCTCCCAAGGTAGCCTCATCTGGTTGTGAATTTCATGAACACCAAACGCACCTAGACAGCGCGTAGGTTCCACTAATTTCCACTCTAGTCTTAGATGTACACTCAAGCCTGTGTATTGGGCTTATTTCTCTTTTGAAATCAACCTCAACCCTCAACACAATAATAGAGCAGCAAGATAACAATAATGTAAATGCAGTGTATAACAAAATAAAACACAATAATGAACTCCCAAATGAAAATAAACAAACAAGCGCTGGGATTAACTCTCTTTAGATTACGTCGTCCCCAGCAGAGTCGCCAGCTGTCGCTCCCGGGATTTTATGGGTCCTGGTACAAACGCGATGAGTGGCGTGAAAACAAAACTTGTTCGAAACAGAGTCGCCACCGGACTTTAATCGTTCCAATCGAGGAACAGGAAAATACCGATAAAACCTTAGAGGGGTGGAATGGGTGGATAGACTTGATCGTCGTAACCGTTGAATGGGTTCGGGAGTTGGTTATACATGGGGAAGGTATTAGCACCCCACATATCCATCGTACTCGATGGGATCCACGCTTGTTGTTTGTTCAAAGGGTATTGTTTATCTTGAAGTATCACTGCTATTGGGAGGAATAAAAGAAAGGGAGTGGAAAAGAAAGGAGAAACGAGAGAGAGAGAGGGAAAGAAGTGACTCGAATAGGACATTATCATTGTCCTAGGCCTACGTATTCCCTCGTGCAATGGGAAAGTCAGAGTCGACGTAGTTTGGACACGGACTAATGGGGGGTGGTTGCTCGCCAAGACATCGCCGTCTTGTGCCTACGTATCCTCAATCGGACTGGAGAGAGGAAATCAGAGCAATCGTAGTTCGACCTAAAGGTCGGTGGGTGTTTTTTATGAGCGACGTTAAGTTTGCGTCTGGCAGTTAGGGTCGATGCCTGTTTGCGACTTAGACGGAAGTAACATGCTCTTTTGTGAAAATGATTTGATTTGATGAATCCCTAAGGATGAAAAAGGTTTGGATTTGTTTTTGTGTTTTTTAGGAAGAAGTGTTTTGAAGTTAATTTGTAACTTGCATTGGGCCAAAGTCTATGAGGTAGGAGCGAATGCTTAGCAGATTGTTCCAAGATGGAAAGCCCACTAAACACTCTAGAAAGATGAGAGGGAACCCCTCGTCCTTCATCTCCCACATGCAAGGCTCGTGCGCAATACACGTTACTTTTTATTAAGTGTTTTGAATTGTTTATGAGATGAGAGAGAGAAGACTCAAGTTGTAAAGAAAAATTCTAAGGGGAATCTCTATCCTAATGTTATCATGTAAGATGGCCCTAGGGTCGAGGTATAATGAGCTCTCTATGACTTTGGGGTCAATAGAGAGGCTTTTCCTTTGAAAGGAGGGGGGAACGATGAGTACGTTTTACTCTTCGAATCATTGCGCGTTTTGAATGAAGTAAGATGCGAGGGCTCCTTTTGAAGTACGTCTCTTAGGGGCAAGTAGACATCCCTAGGTGATGGCACCAATTTCATCTTCAAATGAATCCATTGTTGTAAATGCGTCTTGAGGTACGTCATGGATTGAGGCTCTTGAGGTTTGATTGAAAGATGGTCAAATATGCTTGGATAAATTCCCAAATCTTCTTTTAAACCATAGCCACACTTGTGTCTTGTTGGAATATGAAATTTGGCTCAAAATTGGTTCACAAGTATTTTGAAAGAAAACCCTAGTTCTTAGAATTTACTAAACATCCCCTTCAAAGTTAATTTTATTTTTATTTATGAATATAAAGAAAAATAAAATTAAAAATTATGAAAAATTAAATGAAGGTTTTTAGATGACAAAACATATTTTTGTTGATTTTTTGGGTATTTGGAGGTATTTTAAATAAATTGAAATCAAATGAGTATTTATAAAGAAAATAAAATCAATTTATAAAAAGTACTCCAAATGATTAATTTAATTTAAATACGAAAATAAAATAAAATGGAAAATAAAAATTATGGAAAATTAAAATAAACTTCCAAGTTTCTAAAATATATTTTTTTGTATTTTTATGATGTGTAGAAATATTTTAATTAAAATGAAAATAGAAATGGTATAAAAAAAATAAAATAAAATTGAAGGGGGGGTGTGTTCAGCAAATTCCAAATGAACTAGGTTTAGTTGTTTTATGCAAATGGGCCAAGAATGGGGCGTGTGGAAAGCAAGTCACTTAAGCCCAAATCCATCAGAAAATAAAACAAAAAAAAGATAGCACGTGAGAGGCGTATGGTAATTTTAATGCGCTGGCGAGGTTTCATCCACATGATTCATCAAACGTTCCAGACTTGGTCAATGAATCACAAAAGCATGCAAGATCAAGGGTTGTGATCTGAGGCACATGATAACTAAAGTAGGGAAGCAAACACAATGATTATTCAGAAATTAAAACAAAAGAAATGCCACGCGTGTTTGACCAGCCAATCAGGAGCGAGTCAAATGGTCTCCCCTTCCACCTTAGCCCTCCACGCAGGACGCCGGAGCCCTAGCTCCGGTCGTCTTCCCCGGCGAGCTCGCCGGAGCTCCTCCACGAAACTTCACGGAAACGTGATTTTTTTTACTCTATTCTGCACGATTTCTTGCAAGGGACCCAAATCCAATCTCCAAATTTATTTATATTGACATTAAGACCATGAAAAGTGACCACGAAAAAAAAGTGTCATCTCTGCAACTTCAATGAAACGACACAACAACCATTCCTTTATTCTTCTGGCATGTGAAGTAGTTCAAATGTACAAATAAAAACCATTTATTCATGTATTTATATGAGATACGAATTGAGAAAAAAGTTACCTATCAGAGAGGCTCCGATGGCCCTTCAAACGTGTGTTTAAGCTTCTGAATTTGATCCAAAATTGCCCCACGACCTTCCAGAAGAAGAAATATGCCAAGAGTTTGGAGAAATATCCTCTGTATTTTGAAATTCGATGGCCACTTTGTTTTTTGAGGAAAAGTGAGGTATTCTGAGGTGTTTTCACGTGTGAGATTGTGTGTTTCTTCCTCTGTCTTGCCACTCTATTTATAGTGCAAAGAGGTGCACTATGCATGCTCCTTTTCAACAAAGGCTGTCCGTGATTTTCTCTTCAACAAAACCAATGTTCCAAATTTCAAAGTTACTATTCTTTTGGTGGCTGGCATTGAATTCAAAGGGTGGTCGGTGGACCTTGGTTGGTGCACCTAACATATAGGAAAGGCCAAAGGTTTGAAGCAAGGACAGAATGTGGTGCACATGTCCACTTGCATTTTGAGATTCTTTTTCATGATGGGAGGAAGAGGAGCCCGTGGTTGTCTTCCACCATGCTGGAGAAATGATGGTCTGCACATGGATAGTGGAATGAGATCTGGAAATTAAGGTGAGCACCTGCTTGCTAATGCTCTCTCTCCACTTATCCTTCCATGTTATGCCACTTTATGCCTTTTTGATTTTTTATTCTTGCTCATGGCTTTTTAGGTGTCATATTTGATGCTCTCAGATGTTACCTTTGTGTGCTACACGTTTTTGGGTACCAAATAGCATGGATATATGACCTATAATGCAAGGCACAACTCATTTGAGAAACTTCTGGTCCACATGTAGCATAATCATGGTATGAAAACTCAAACTTGGGCCATTTAAAAACGGCTCGTGCATTTTCAGGCCTTTTTATGCCAAATACTCCTTAGAACATTCTTGACCTAATGCAAAAAGAATGGGATCAAAAGCTCTTGTGAGGAGGGAGATATGGTGGTTCAAAGTTTGACATTTCATAGGCCTACCAACCTGCCATATGTGCATCAACTCACTAAAACTTGGGCCATTTGAAATTGGCTCGTGCATTTTTAGGCCAAATTGTGCCAAATGATCTTTGAAACATCCTTGACATAATGCAAAAAGAATTAGGTCAAAAGGAGTCTTGAGGTGAGAATTATGATGATCCAAAGTTTGTGTCATGACAAAAGATGTGAAATTTTCACTAAGTCCCAAAGGATAACTTGCCTTCCAAGTCATATAACTCAAAAACCATGCATATTTTGGAAAAGGGTCCTCTAATATGATTTGAATATCATGGAAAGAGCTTCCATTTGAGCTTTGAACCATTCCATTTGGATGTGTGGTTTGGGAGTTATGATTGTTTCAATTTTGGCCCAAGTAGTGAAATTTCCTTATTTGAAAAGTCTTCATGAACCAAACCTTGCTTCTTTTGCAAGAAACCCCTTAAAACCTAAATTCTCATATCTTAAACTATCAATGAGACCTTCCATGATGATCTTAGACCTTTGAGGTTCCACTTTGATCAAAAATCTCCAAGATTAGGGTTTTAGTCAAAACCCTAATTTGACTGTGTATGCATTGAGACCAATTCTTATGATCTTCTTTCTCCTATCACATTTAAAGCTCATGGATGGCCTATTAGGATGTTTATGACCCTTTGAAGTCAAACCCTAGGGTTCGAGACCAAGTCTTGCTCACAATCAGAAGCCCTGATTAAACAGTCTTGATAGAAAACCCTAATTCAGGAAACCTAACTAGGGAGGTGTGACCCAACTGAAATCTCTTGTCAATCTTGATCTTGTGATGAGATGATGAACCAATTAAAACCCCTTGAGGCTTAAGGTTCCCTTGTGGCTCGAAGATTGATGATATCAAGAAACATCCTTTTCTTCTAAACCCTTGAACAATACATACGAACTTGCTGCTTGAAACCCTGACAATGTCCTTTTCCCTAGAGTTGGTTTAGATACCTTGATCCCATGCTAAGATGTAATGATATGCAAAGATGAAATAAAACACAAGCCAGTTAATGCTAAAAGTAAGAGGGCAAGTTTTGGGGTGTTACAGACGACCTCGCTGGTTCTCATCGGAGGGCCTTTGAATGATAATTGTGTCAAAGTGGACTTCGGCATAACATTCAGGGCTGAACCTGTGTCTACCAGTACGCTGGCTAAAGCATCGTCCTGGCAGTTAACTGTAATATTGAGCGCCATGTTATGACGGCGACCCTCTTCGGGTATTTCCTCATCACTAAATCCCAAGTTATTGCAGGAAGTGATGTTAGAGACAATGCTATCGAACTGTCTGATTGTTACATCCTGTTCCACAAAGGCTTGCTCCAAGACTTTCTGTAGATCCTCTCTGTGTGCTTCTGAACTGAGCAACAGTGATAACACTGATATTTTTGAAGGAGTCTGCAACAGTTGATCAACAATGTTGTATTCACTCTTTTGGATGAGTTTCAGCATCTCATCATTATTTTTTGAAAGGTCGGGATCACTAGATTGACCGACTGGTGGATCAGGAGCTCCTGTCTGAAGTTCCTTTTCTTTGTTAGGTTCTCCAACCCCTCGGTTGAAGATTCTACCACTCCGTGTTACTCGACTGATGTCTGCGATATTCACGACGGAGGGTAATGGAATTTCCTTTCCATTTTCAATGGTCGTTGCATCGTATTTGTAAGGGATAGCCTTAGTTGATTCATACGGTAATGGTCCCGGTAGATAGATGACTACGGGAGCCTTCTGATTTTTTTGACCATCATAAGTAATCTCGATCCGTTCCCGGTTGGGAATCTTAGATTCGTCAAGTAGAGGGACGATGGCAAAAACATTCCTGGTATGGTGATGACCAGAGATGGTGACAACATCCTCAACTTGATCAGCGAGGTAATCTGGCATCCAGTTGATAGGTCTAGAACCTGGATATGGGCGAATTTCTCCACGATCCACCTGACCCTGAAGAGCTGCTCTCATAAGGTAACACCCTTGGTTACTTTCCGAACAGACGTTACAACTGTCATAGTTGTGTGGTGGCACCTGGCCACGCCCACTTTGAATACAATGTAACTTTACCAAGTTAGCTCCCACGGACCGGACATCCTGATTCTGACGTCGAGTAGGATTCCTGTTATTGATACTGATCTGTTGAGTATCTTCATCCATGTAAATTGGCATCCACCAGTGATTTAACAAGTGCTGAAGTGCCTCCTGGACAAAGGTACAACCTCGATCGCTTTCACAACCCGCTTTACAGCTTTGATAGTCATGTGATATTAAGAATCCGAGTCGGACCTGCTCAGCATGTAACTCTACCAGGTTGGTATTCATTACGCGAATATCAAAGATTTAAACCATGTTGATTTGATAGGGATTCCTATCATGGTAGTCCTGAATCCATCCAAGATCCATTTGACGATGGAGGGCCTCTTGTATGAAAGAGCATCCATGATTGTTCGTTGAGCAGATCGGACAGGCCTGGTAATCATGCCGTGGCAGATCGTAGTGCTGGCTTTGTCTTGAGTGCATCGCCACCAAGTTGACATTCATTGCTAGAATATTATGATTCTGAACAATATTGGGATTCGTGTAGACCATGTTAACTTCACGAACTTGGTGTTCTTGGATCCACCCGAGATCCATTTGTTCCTGCAGAGCTGATTGCACCACAGAACATCCTTGGTTGTCTTTAGAGCAGATATCACATTAGTGATAATTATGAGGCGGCACCTGGCCATATCCACTCTGTCTGCAATGCATCCTGACCAGATTGGTTTTTAACAAGAGTACATCATGAATCTGATAGACATTGTTAGTCTCTTTCTCAATCAGATTGACTGCAGCTTTCTCATGTTGAGGCTGCAGGTTCGTAAGAACATTAGGATTCGTATCCTTGAAGGATAAGAGCCCGCTCCTAACAAGTTTTTGCACGTCGGACTTGAAATTGAGACAAGTCTCTATGTTATGCCCTGGACCTCCTTGATGATAAGGGCATGTTTGATCCACCTTAAACCAGAAAGGCGGATTTTCTGGTACTGTAAGAGGAGACTTAGTCTGAATGTGCCCCTTAGCCAGTAGTAACGAAAATAGTTCTGCGTACAACATGGGTATAGGATTAAACCCTGATGGTCGTGTTGTACGGTTGTTGTATGGAGGACGAGCCTGCTGAAGAGGCTGTTGTGTCCTTTGTTGGTCAGGTTGGCTCTGCGCAACCTGAGGTTGATACGTAGGAACAGGCGCGGGACCGATAGCAGGAGTTACAGCTGCTACTGGTTGATAACGACGCCTTTGCTTTCCGAGAGAGATATTCCCAATATCTTGCTCTTTTTTCTTAGGGAGAGCACTACCGTATTTTTGAGTACCGCTCGTCGATCTAGTGTCTTTTGCCAAACGTCCTTCTCGGACGGCTTCCTCAAGACGTACACCCATGCCGACCATCTCGGTGAAATCACTGGGCGCACTGGCAACCATTCGGTCGTAGTAAAATGAGCTTAAGGTCTTTAAGAAGATCTTTGTCATCTCTTATTCCTCAAGAGGTGGACAAATTTGGGCAGCAATTTCACGCCACCGTTGAGCATACTCCTTAAAGGTTTCCTTGTCCTTTTGCGACATTGATCGGAGTTGATCTCTGTCGGGTGCCATGTCCAAATTGTATTTGTATTGTTGGACAAAGGCAGTACCAAGATCTCTGAATGTACTGATCGTGGCACGGTTTAAACCCATGTACCATTTGAGTGCGGCACCGGTTAAACTATCCTGGAAATAGTGAATCAGTAGGTCCTGATTCTCCGTCTGAGCTGACATGCGCCGGGCGTACATCACCAGATGGTTCTGAGGGCAAGAGTTACCCTTGTACTTTTCAAAGTTGGGCACTTGGAATTTGTGCGGGACTTTTACATTGGGGACCAAGCAGAGATCTGCGGCGTCCTTTCCAAATAAATCCTGACCGCGAATGGCTTGCAGTTCCTTCTATATTTCCAAGAACTGTTCCTGGAATTCCTCCATTCGGTCAAACATAGTTTCCCTCTTACCAACAGGTGTTGGTGGAATCTATCCTTCCGGGACAGTGTGCACCACAGGGGGTGGAACCGTAACTACGGTGTTGAATCTTGGCGTACCCCGAAGTTTGTAACCTTCAGGAGTCTTTAGTATGCCCTCGGCATCTTCGCTTTCCCGAAGTTTGTAACCTTCAGGACCAGCGGCTGCTGTTGTGATTCCTTGATCTTCAGTGATCGACGGAACATATCCTTCCGGGATATAGTTGACGGGCATGCCCCAAGGACGATCTTTCAGCATCTGATACCTAGGATCAGACCTTTCCACAATGGCCGTTGAGGTGATCTCTAAGATCAAAGTTTTTTGTAGCTGAGCTTCTGCCATGGCTTGCATGTCGTTTTGAAGCTTTCTCATATCCTCTCTTAGAGCGTTGATCTCTTCTTTCAACTCTCTGTTCTCTTCCTCAAGATCATCCATCTTTTTCTGACGATTGGCCCGAGTATTATACGAATGAGACAGTTTGACTCTAGAATCGAGACACAAACGTGAGATTCGTAGGGAAGAAGAATACGCGATGTGAGAATGATGAATGCAATGATTATATTAATTGTTTTTAAGGTTTAATCAAAATAAACTTCGACAACTAGATTGCAAATATCAAACGGTGGGGAAACCCCTTTTTATTGAATTCCAAAGGATTACAGAAATGGAAATACAATAGATTACAAGGTGTAGAAACAAAAACTTAAACTAATAGGTCTCGAGTCCTCTCTGAAGAGAAATCGGGTGCTGATTCTGATATCTTCCTTTTCTTTGACCGGGGCTCTTGGGCCGTTGTCGGGTTGTCATTCCTTTTCCAGGTGAAAGGAGCGAGCAAATTCCTTTGGTTATCTTGATTTTCTACAGCATGCTGCTCCAAAATTTCAATCAGAGCATCCTTTTCTTTCAGTAATCACTGTATTTTGATACACTCTACGTCAAGGGTGCGGTACTTGTTCTTCCATGACCTCCTCTCCTTTTGAACTTTGTTGAGAGTAACCTGAAGCTTTTCATTTTCCGTCATGAAGTACATGACAGATTCCCTCGGTGGAAGAATTTCGTAACGAGGATAAGGCATTTTCAGCTTGAGAGCTCTAGTTTGTACCCAATGGAGATAAGGCTCCATCGAGACACAATTTGGTTTCCCTAGAGACTCTCGTCCTTTCTTATGAACGTGCTTCCAAGCTTGCACTATTTCTAATTTTAGTGCTCTGTCGTTTTCTCCTTCCTTGAAGAAAAGACCTTCTAGATGAGCGTTCTGCGGAACAAGCCTCATCGGGTATCCAAATTGACGGCGAACCAATACTGGATGATAGTTGATTCCTCCCTTAATTCCTATAAGGGGTACGTTGGGGAAGTTTCCACAATGGTCAATGATCCTGATCCCATCATGAATCCTGTTACACCAATCTGTATCAGAGTTGGTAAGAGACATGATCTTCTGCGACCAACGTAAGGCACTCTTGCAATCCCAAAAAGCAGCAAACTTGGGCAAGTGAGAGATAAACCATTTGTAGAGCAGAGGTACACAATATGTGATCTCCCCTCCACTGTACAAATTACCCAAGTGTACAGAATGATACGCATCTGCGAGCAAAGTCGGTACAAGGTTTCCAATGAGAAAAACCTTAATAGCGTTAATATCGATGAAGTTATTGATGTTGGGAAACAAAAATAACCCGTAGGTGAGCAAGACAAAGATGCTTTCAAAAGCAGTCACGTTCCTTATACTGGCGAAGTACAGGGCCTTCTTTGTCAAGAATTGGGCTGGCAAACCTTGGATGCCACCCTTAGTGGTTAGGTGAGTCCTGACTTCAGACTCGTCCAAATGAATTGCTCTTGCAATAGTCTGATTCTTTGGAATTTCTTCCAGTCTAGAAAATGGAGCTCGATCAGTGATATGTAGATCGATCAGATGAGCATACTCCTCTAGTGTTGGTGCTAGCTGATAATCCGAGAATGTGAAACAGTGATAAACTGGATCGTAAAACTGAATGAGCGCATCCATGATTCCCTCAATCACATGGACTCTTAACAGTTGTAGCAGACCTCCGTGCTTGGCTCTGAAAGCCTCAGGGTTAGTGATCATCCTCGCTAACCTTCTCAAATCCTCAAGTTTTGGAACCTTGAAGGTGTACGCCTGAGTTCTCCTTCTACCGAAATCCATTAGCGTAATCCTCTTCTCTGATATTTGCAATCACAGTCTTAGTTTAATTTGAAAAAAACAGAGAGACTAGAAGAGAAGTTTTTTGAATGTTTTAATGTTTTTTAGATGAATGCATGAATGCAGCACACAAAAACATAAAAAAAACATGGGGTCAGAGGGTCGTTGTCATGAAGTCAAAGCTCTACCCATCCCCAAAGGTTTATACTAGGCTGATTTTTTGTACCTGTCACTCAAAATCATTGATTCCTGAGAACACCAGCAGGCCGGGATCCGTGCTAGGTGGTATCCTTTCAACGAAATCTCAGAAGAGGGTAGTTTATCGCGTAACGGCCATTTCCGATAGCCACCGCACTACAAAAAATGGTGATTTTTCCTAGGTATATACTCATTCTTTCCACATGCGGCATCACACGCATTCCCATTAGCAGAAAAATAAACACGTATAGCAAGTAGGAAAAACAGTATATATATTTATCTTAATCATCCTAGACCTATAAAGCTATGAATCTTAAGTTCCTGACAGAAATGGGTTCCCAGGCGGAAGCCCCAATCTGTGGTTCCCTGCCTAAGAGATGGACCAGCATAGGTCAATCTTTCTCTTCGGCCGAGTTCCCATTTTCCGTGGAAAACGGGGATGATGCCCTAAGGCAGAATGAGATGTGAACTTTTCCTAAGAGATGGACCAGCATAGGTCAATCTTTCTCCCCAGCAGAGTCGCCATTTTTCTGTTTGTGGAAAAATGGGGGCGATGCCCTAAACCAAAATGAGACTTCCCAGCAGAGTCGCCATTTTTCTGTTTGTGGAAAAATGGGGGCGATGCCCTAAAGCAAAATGAGACTCCCCAGCAGAGTCGCCATTTTTCTGTTTGTGGAAAAATGGGGGCGATGCCCTAAAGCAAAATGAGAATCCCCAGCAGAGTCGCCATTTTTCTGTTTGTGGAAAAATGGGGGCGATGCCCTAAAGCAAAATGAGACTCCCCAGCAGAGTCGCCATTTTTCTGTAGCGAGTGATTTTTGGATGTGGTTGCGAAGCACAATCGCTCTTGAAAACTAAAGGTCGATTCATTTTTTATCCTATTGTGAGCTGAATAAGGAAGGGAAATAGATGTCTCCAATTAACCCTGCTTGCATACTGAGTTTGAACAGTGGTCTGTTCGGTTACGGATGCTACAAAGATTCGGGGAGTCTTGTACTGGTTATTCGTATTTCGCCAATACTATCATTTTGATCTGGTCATCTAGGGCATAAGGTTTCTGGCGGGGAACAAGGATTAGGATGTTAGGACTGATGTTTTGAATTACTGCTTTTGATATGGGATTTGGGTTTTTTGTGGATTGCGCTCGCTAAGATCTTTTCTTTCGATCTTATGCCTACGTATTCCCGTTTACCGAAACAGGGAAATCAGAGCGTTCGTAGTTCCTCCTAATCTATGGGAGGAAATTGGGGTTTTTGGTGTCTTGTTCAAGGCCCAAGACATGAAGCGTAAAAGGTGGTTTGTATCTTGTTCAAAGCCCAAGATATGAAGCTGAAGGTGATTTGTATCTTGTTCAAAGCCCAAGATATGAAGCTGAAGAGTCTATTTGTATCTTGTTCAAAGCCCAAGATATGAAGCTGAAAGGTTTGTTTGTGTCTTGTTCAAAGCCCAAGACGTGAAGCTAAAAAGTTCTCAACTTTAGAGAGAATCTGTCATCTCTAAAGAAGGGTTTGTCTGTCACAACTGTTGGGAGACTGGTTATAAAGGAGAATTACTTTAATCGGGATACGCTGATCCTAGCAATGCCATAATTTCCTTTGTAGGGTAGTTTTGACTTGAAGAAGAAGACTTTAACTCAGTGTAAAGCAATGCTATCTTTCCTTAGGAATTTTTCATGCTAAAAGATGGACAGTGGCATGGATATAGATGATCCAAAGGCTTGCCGCTTACAGCGATTAGATGAAGTGAAGGGGTTTGTGTACTGTGAACGAGGCACAGCTTTGATGCTAAAAGGTTGATTGGACTCAACCGGGGATTTCTTATACAAAGCCTAAGAGGAGGCTATCTCTGCTGAGGAAAATCATTATATAAAGCCTAAGAGGAGGCTAAAAAAGGTGTCTCGTACAAAGCCCGAGAGAGAGGTCAAAAAGATTTTGACCCCACGATGGAGTCTTTTAGTATCTCGTTTGAAGCCCGAGATGAAGGCGATTATTTGTTTTTTTGTATCTCGTACGAAGCCCGAGATGAAGGCTGAAAGAGTTTGACTCTGCTTAAGGGGAATTTGTATCTCGTACGAAGCCCGAGATGCAGGCGAAAATTGTTAGCTCCACTGGGGAGAATCATTGTATAAAGCCCAAGAGGAGGCTGTCTTCTGCTAGGGAAATCATTATACAAAGCCTAAGAGGAGGCTAACTTTGTGGGGACCAGAGTGTTTTGCTTGTATGGTCTTCCAGCATCTTTGCTGGGGATTTATCATCTCCTTTCCATTAGGAGAGATAACTCTTTTAAAGACAAAAACCACTGCTAAACGTGCGAGGTTTACTATCCAGTGACTTTTAACTTTTAAAGAGGATTTCTTAGTTAAGGTCCAAGATTATGACCGTAATTGCTCTGCCTGAAGATAAGGAGAGAGCTTGTATTCTGCTAACTTCTGTTGGAGAAGGATCATTATACAAAGCCTAAGAGGACGCTATCTGCTATCTCAGTTAAGTGACAGGTCCAGCGTAATGATGAGAAAATCAGTTTTTATATGAGTAACACTATACTCATAGGTTTGATTTCAAGGGTTCGGGTTATTCCTGTTCTTTAAGGAAGCGGGAAATCCAAAAGGTATCGAGACTGTCCGAGTCTGCGGGTTTCCTTCCTATTTAACGAAGAGGGTCACTTGAGAATATCTTTGAGACTCAAGGAAAGTAGACTGTCCAAGTCTAGAGTTTCATCTATTGTACTATGTTTTGAGAAACAGTAGTAGACTCTAAGAAAGGACTGCTCTATTAAGATAACTAGGTTCTGTTCCTATACCTCTAGGAGGTCGTCGGGACAAGTTAGGTGAAGCCTCAACGGAGGCGGGAAACTTTTAAGAAGCCGACGGGTCCTTGTACTAAGCCCAAGAGGAGGCTATCATTCCCGGAGGAAGAGATCATTATACGAAGCCTAAGAGGAGGCTGTGAATACTTCTAAGAAGCCGTAGGGTCCTTGTACTAAGCCCAAGAGGATGCGGGGTTGCTTTTAGAAAGCCCGTGGGTCCTTGTACGATGCCCAAGAGGAGGCCGATGTTTTTAAGAAGCCCGTGGGTCCCAAACCAAAGAAAAGTTCAAGACAAATATTTTAGAGATAAAACCACTGGTAAACGTGCGAGGTTTACTATCCAGCAACTTTTTAGCTTTTAAAGAGGGTTTGAACAGTTCGGAGGTTTGAATAAATTCAAGAGAAGTTTCACCGAGAATAATTCATCTCTGGGGAATAGAATTTCTTGACGATTCCTAAGGAGGACAGCCTGAGAGAAGACTGTATCTGGTGCTCCTATTGG
Organism: Lathyrus tuberosus; assembly: GCA_022829125.1. NCBI lineage: Eukaryota > Viridiplantae > Streptophyta > Magnoliopsida > Fabales > Fabaceae > Lathyrus > Lathyrus tuberosus. The sequence goes on along the minus strand of JALAZF010000295.1, from coordinate 3,703,819 downwards.
GGATCTAGGCGTCTATTTCTACGAATAAACGAAACGACTTTACCTAGTTCTAGACGTAGTTTCCGGGGAAACTCTAAATATCTATACTATTATTACACAGTAGATATGAGTTTATTAAAGGAGACTTACAGTGAGCAGCCCCACAATACAGTTATATATATAAAGCAGTAAATGAAAGCGATAACCACTTACTCGGTTGTAGAGCTTCCATGCTGTTTGGTTAGTTGTTCAACAAAGAAAGATGAAAACAACATTATATTCAAAATCAAAGGAGAAAGTGCTTTGAAAAAGAAAGATTTGGGGCTTACAGCTCAAGGAGAGGCCCAGGGTTTTACTGTTGAATTTGTACAGAGGGACTTATACAAGTGACTGGGGCCTAAAATGGTTTACTGTACAAAGGGTTGGGTCTTACACTCTCTCAAGAGGCCCAAAAAGTTTAAAGAAAAAGAGTGGGGCTTATAACACGAGGGTAGGCCCAATTGATTTTTCGTTTAAAATGGCGATCGCGCCGAGGTTTTCTTTTAACACCGAGGGGATTTATACAATAAGTGAGGCCCAAAATGTTTTGGTTAAAAGGGGGTTGGGTCTTACACTCTAATAGAGGCCCAAAGTTATTTTAAGAAAAGAAATGGGTCTTACTACACGAGGGTAGGCCCAGATGGTTATTTTTCAAAAGGCGACGATCGCGTCGTTTATTTGAAAATGTACAGAGGGACTTATACAACGAATGAGGCCCAAAATGTTTCTGTACAAGTGGGTTGGGTCTTACACTCTCTCAAGAGGCCCAAAAAGTTTTGAAAATGATTTATGAGGGTTGAATTAATCCAAAACCCTAATTTGTTTTCAAAAGGGTATTTAATTGAATAAAAATTCAATTAAAAATGATCAAAATTGTTTTCCATATGAAAAACAAATTGTGATCTTGGATTAATGCTTCAAAAATTAAGTATTGACCTACAAAATAATTAGAAAGCATTAGAAGTTGCAAAATCAAGATGGAAAAAATATTATAAATGTTAAAAACACTTAAAATATTAATTCTTTGCAAAAATATTAATTATACAAGAACAAGGGCAAGAACACGCGCCCTCCCTCTGTTTCTGCAGATTTGCAAATTCTCCCCAATCTCATGGAATACTTGATCATATCATCCAATCCATATACTAATCAACTCGTCTCAACCTCACGATCATGTCTATGGCCTTTAATTTCATTTAAATTAAACATACAACAAATAATCATGAAGAAACATCAAGAACCCTAATTTCAGCCTGAAGGCTAGGATTTTTGATACACGATTCAAACAATGCAATTGATTGAGGGGAAACATTCCATACATGATTATGAGCATATGGAAAAAGTATTGTGCGAGGAAATATGCATGGATTGAGAGATGACCTAGTTTATGCTCACCTCTAGGCCGTGGCAGCAAGTGCAAGGTGATTTTTGATTTGGAGGTGTTACAGATGAGTGGTGATGATCTGAACAGCTTCCCTACACCCTATGGAGTGTGTTTAAGTGCTTGGACTTGATTGAAATTGGCTGGATCAATCTGTGGCATCTCAACTGCACCTTGGTTAAAACCTTGAGCAATTGACTGGTGATACTGAGAAATCAGTGTTCCAGTTGTTGTTTAAGTGTTTGATCATCTCATATGTGATGTATATGAGGTGTGTGTGTGATTGGTTTGTGCAGAATTGCTCTCAAACTCAAAAACCCAAAGTTACCTTGCTAAAGAAGGCATTTTTGCCAAGAGAAAGAGATTTTGAGGAAAGCATCTGTTTGATGGCTTTGGTGTGCTTAAACTAAGCACAAATGAGATCTATTTATAGTAGAGCAAGTTTGTTTTGGGATAAATAGTGAATGGCAACTGATAAGTTGGTTTGGCCAATGTTGATCAATGAGAATTCAAGTCTTCTCTAGCCATTGATTAGAGGTTAGAGCACAGGCTGCTGGTCCCCTTGGTCTTGGATAAGTCTTGACTGAATTCAGTTGCTAAGAGCTCAGTCTATGCCACCTTGGAGCTTCCATTAAATGCTCCAAAGACTTTGGAGGCTTGGCTCAGTGATTGTCCCCTTTAGATTCAATCCCTTGAGGTGTCCAAGTGGATAGGAGCATTTGAAATTGGCTGATTTTGGCAAATCGAGCCAATTTACAAATTCTGTCTTGCCTTTGACAGATTTCAGCAAGGCCACTTTCCAATGTCATATCTCATGACTCAAATGGAATTTGGTAATGTTCTTGGACATTTTGGAAAGCCCTTACATGCTACAACAACTGTTTGAACATGTTTGGTTTTGATCTCTTTTGAATCCAAGTGAAAAATCCCTCTACATTTGGCAAAAAGTGAAGCAGATTCTGTCTTGGTGAAATTTTCACTAAGTGTTGAAACAAAGTGACTTTTCTTGATTTTGATCACTCCATAACTCAAAATCCATGAGGAATTTGGAAATAACTCTATATGAAGTTTTTGTAGAGGGTAATGTGACCTAAAAATCAGGCTTTGAATGGGGCACAATGGCCTTGTGGTTTAGGAGTTATGGCCCTCCAAAGTTGGTGCATTAGTGGTACTTTTTCCATAACTTAGAAAAATTTCTAAGTTTTATGGTTACCCCTTTTACAAGTTATCCAACTTTTCTTGATTTTTCTTGATGAATTATGATTCAAATCATACATAAACATCATTTTAGGGTTAAAAATCCATTTTGGTGAAAAATCTCAAAAAGTCACAGTTGACTTTTGTGCACAGTTGACTTTTTATCAGATGAATTCCAAGCTGTGCAATTCCTCAGGAAATCATGTCCTTGACCTAAATCAAACTTGATGGACATGTTCCATGGGTGTCATAGGGTATATTGAGGCATGTCTTAGGGCTTGGAAGCATGTCCTGGTCAAAAGTCAAAGTTACAGTTGACTTTTCCCGCGAAACCCTAACTGGGGTGCAGATGAAATTGAAACTTGTTGCTCAAGCTTCTTGGATTAATCCATTGTTCCAAATGGATTAACATAGGTCAATTGAGACCCTCAAACCCTCTCTTGAGGTCTTGGTTCATGATTTGTCCCAAAAGTCAACTTAGGGGTGAATTAGGTCAAGAAACCCTAATTCCTGATTTTTGATGCATGCATCCCCTGAGGCAAAATTGACTTGATGGTTGGGTTCATGAGGTTCCCTGAAGTATATTAGGTTATGTTTTGGATCATTGGCTCATGCCCAGATGAGAATTTTCCATCTGGAGGCCCTGGTTGACCAAAACCCTAATTTGGTGATACTGGCGATCTTGAGGCTTGATCCACCTAGAAGGGAGCAACCTTGTGCTTAATCCTTGAAGTGGGAGTCCTTTTTGATCTATTATGAATGTTTGAGAATTTAGACAAGTTGAAGATCATGTCATTCCTTGATTGATCCTTTGTCTAAGAACTCAAAGAGGGCTTGAAACCCTAATTTTGACTGTAGTGAATGCTCACCCATCTTTGGGGAGACTGATGATTTGCCCAATGATGGAAAATCTAAGTGGTCAAAATTTAGGGTATGACAGTGTTCGATCTTGAACTCTGCACACAACTCTTTCATCATCTTATTGTTCAAGTTAGATCCATTATTAGTAATGACCTCGCTTGGAACACCATAACGACAGATGATATTGTTTTTGATAAATCGGACCACCACTTGTCGGGTTACATTGGCGAATGACGCCGCTTCGACCCACTTGGTGAAGTAATCAATGACTACTAGAATGAACCGATGTCCGTTTGAAGCCTTAGGCTCAATCATGCCAATCATGTCGATTCCCCATATGGAAAAAGGCCATGGGGAAGAAAGAACTTTGAGATGTGATGGCGGTACATGAATTTTGTCGGAGTATATCTGACACTTGTGACACCTCCTCATGTACTTGTAGCAGTTGGATTCCATGGTCAACTAATAGTACCTTGCTCTTAGAATTTTTCTTGCCATTGCGTGTCCATTGGCATGAGTGCCAAAGGATCCTTCATGAATTTCTTTCATAAGCATGTCTGCTTCTGGTATGTCGACGCATCGGAGCAAGACCATGTCAAAATTTCTCTTATAGAGAGTGTAACCGCTCAGGAAGAAGTTTCCAGCCAATCTTCTGAGGGTTTTCCTGTCTTTTTTGGATGCCCCAGGTGGGTACTCCAGTTTCTGAAGGAAGCATTTGATATCGTGATACCAAGGTTTGTTGTCTATGACTGCTTCAATCGTGAAGACGTAGGCGGGCCTTTCAAGGCGCATTATGTCGATCTTAGGTAGGTCATTCCATTGACCTACACTAATCATGGAAAAGATAGTGGCTAATGCATCAGCCATGTGATTCTCATCACGAGGGATGTGATGAAACTCAACTCTGTTGAAGAAAGGTAGCAACCTTCTTGCATAGTCTTTGTAAGGAATCAATCGTAATTGGTATATGTTCCAATCTCCTTTTATCTGATTGATAACCAAGGCTGAGTCGCCGTATACGTCCAAGTTTTTGATCCTTAAATGAATTGCTTCCTCGAGACCTATAATACAAGCTTCGTGTTCGGCCCCGTTGTTCGTACACTTGAACGTAAGTCGAGCAGTGAAAGGAATGTGGGTACCCTGAGGGGTAATAATGATTGCCCCAATTCCGTTCCCATAATGATTAACAGCTCCGTTAAAGATTAGTCCCCATTGGGAACTTGGGTCTGGCCCTTCACTGGGTAACGGTTCATCGTAATCTTTCATTTTTAGATACATGACATCTTCGTTTGGGAAGTCAAACCCGATTGATTCTTGATCGTCAATCGGTTGATGAGCTAAATGATCGGCTAAAATACTTCCTTTAACGGCTTTTTGAGCATGGTACTCTATGTCATATTCTAATAACAACATCTGCCAACGGGCATTCCTTCCCGTGAGAGCAGGCTTTTCGAAAACGTACTTGATTGGATCCATTTCGGAGACCAACCAAGTAGTATGACGAATCATGTACTGGCGAAGACGTTTAACTGCCCAAGCCAAAGCACAGCAAGTTTTCTCGAGCATCGTGTACCGAGTTTCACAGTCGGTGAATTTCTTGCTCAGATAGTAAATGGCAGACTCTTTTCTTTTGGTTTCGTCCTGTTGGCCAAGTACACATCCCATCGAGTCCTCTAGGACTGTGAGGTAAATGATCAGTGGTCTTCCTTCCACTGGAGGTGATAGAATCGGAGGATTCAACAAATATTCCTTAATACTGTCGAAGGCGGTTTGGCAATATTCTGACCAAACGCAATCCTGGTTCTTTTTCAGTAATTTGAAAATCGGCGCACACGTGGCCAGGAATATTCTGACCAAACGCAATCCTGGAGATGTAGTTCAAACGTCCCAGGAATCCTCTAACTTGTTTTTCGATTTTCGGAGAAGGCATTTCTTGAATGGGCTTTACCTTGTCAGGATCAACCTCAATTCCTTTCTAGCTGACGATGAACCCTAGTAGTTTCCCTGAACGGACACCGAAGGTGCACTTGTTGGGATTCAAGCGGAGCTTGAACTTTCTTAAACGTTCGAACAATTTTGACAGATGTTCAACGTGCTCACTCTCTGTTTTTGATTTTGCAATCATATCATCGACATATACCTCGATTTCCTTATGTATCATGTCATGAAACAGAGTAGTCATGGCCCTTTGATAGGTTGCCCCGGCGTTCTTCAAACCGAACGACATTACCTTGTAACAAAAGGTACCCCATGGGGTAATGAACGAAGTTTTCTCCATGTCTTTCGGCGCCATTTTGATCTGGTTATAGCCCGAGAATCCATCCATGAAGGAGAAAATTTTGAACTTTGTTGTGCTGTCTACCAGCATGTCAATGTGTGGTAAAGGAAAGTCGTCCTTTGGACTTGCCATGTTCAGATCCCTGTAATCAACACACATTCTGACCTTTCCGTCCTTTTTGGGAACGGGTACGATATTGGCTAACCATTGAGGATATTCAGATGTAGCGAGGAAACCCGCGTCGATTTGTTTTTGTACCTCCTATTTGATTTTGATGGCCATGTCCGGGTGAGTGCGTCTCAACCTTTGCTTTACTGGCGGACATTCCGATTTCAACGGTAAGTGATGTTCCACGATGCTGGTATCCAACCCTGGCATATCCTGATAGGACCAAGCGAATACATCGGGAGATTCTCTAAGAAGCTTTATCAAACCCTCTCTGGCAGTTGGACTGAGCAGTGCCCCAATCCTGATTTCTTTGCTCTCTCGTTATGAACCCAAGTTTACCGTTTCCAACGGTTCTTTGTGAGGTTCAATGGACCTTTCCTCCTGTCTGAGTAATCGGGAGATCTCTTCTGGAATTTCGTTGTCAACTTCTTCTTCGGCCCCAAATACCGGGAACTCAAAGTCGGGAGAAGGCATCGGATCGTATGTTTCAACTGGGTTTAAAACAAGCAATCTGCATGACGTGATGATTCGTGTTTAGAAGAGATAGAGAAAATTCAAGTGTGTGCAGTGTTTTATTTTACTGCTTGTTTTATGATTGAATTGTTTTTTAGGATTACCATTTTCTGAAAAACGAAAAGAGAAAACAGCAATTAATACGGAAATTACAGACCGACGTTATTTTATTAATGAACAGTCGAAACTTGAAACTACAGCCCTATAAAACAAAACTCTGTCGCTTCGGGCAAAGCGAAGAGGGAATATTTTACAGAAAGCGAGCCCTATCAAAACATCCGTTTCACCTGGGCAGGGTGAAAGGTTAAAGATGGCAATTACTTTGACTGATGAACGACCTTCGGAACCTCGATGGAAACCCATTGACGGCGAACTCCTCGGGGAATCACAAAGTCTGGCACCTTCCTTGATTTGTCTTCAGAAATAACGCTGATTTCTGGTGGAGCAGGATCATTCGAATCTGTCTCCCAGGCAGCATTGTCGTAGGAGGATTCCTCTGTTGCATTTTGCAGAGTAGTTGTGCTCTCAGCTGTATCTCCCCGTCCAGTTAGCTGGATGTCTTCGAGCCTGATACGAGAGCTTTCGGGAGCGGTGTACTTGACCATATAGTCGAATTTTCCACTCGGTTGACCCAAGGTGTCCCACACTTCTTTCGAACTGGAGGAGTCATCCCTCTCGATGACGTTGACCTCGGGAAAAGCATAGTTGATGAATTCAAGTCCTGCAAACGTTGCGACACAGGTATTCTGTTCAATGACGGTCAGCGGAGTTTCATTACTCGGCTGACTTTCTTGCCCCAAGTTTCCTGGATAAGGTTGCCACATTGGCAGACCATCCATTGGGCATAAGTAGTTGTAGTCAAAGTCGTCTTTCATTAGAGTGTCCTCCTCTAACGAATTTGGCGGAGCACAGCATCCTTCCGGATCACAATCTCCGTATATCATTTCGACGTTTGACCTTGGTATAAATCTCGAACTTTCTGTAGGAAAGCAAAAAGGCATAGGCACCTCTTCCTGAGACATATAACTGTCCCTGTTAAGATAGGACTTCCATTCTTCATCCGTGTCAGAGGGATCTTCCTCATTGACAGCATGTACTTCTTGAGACACCGGGTGAAGGAAACCTCCACTGTGGAAGAAATTTTGAAGGGGATGAATACTTTCATCATTGGCAGCTGTCCGGGTACAGGTTGCAGAAAAACCAAGACCCTTCTTTGTTTTATTGTCAATAGGAATGACAAGCTGTCCCCATCCGTTTGTATCGGTACTCTCGACCGCTTTGATAGCATCTTTGTATGAGGAAATCGAGGTTCCTCCTTTGAACTGATTGTCTTTGCTCACCGACAGTGCTTGGAACTGCATTCCCATAACCTCCTCGGGTTCTATACCAGTAGATGATGACAAGCTGCTTACAAGCAAGGCTTGTTCCCCACAAACCATGACAAGTTGATCGTTCTGGACAAACTTTAGATTTTGGTGGAGGGTTGAAGTAACTGCTCCAGCCTGATGTATCCAAGGTCTTCCTAATAAACAACTGTACATTGCCCGGATGTCCATGACCTAGAAAGTGATTTGGAAAGTGTGAGGACCAATAGTTATGGGAAGATCAACTTCGCTGATAACTGCTTTTCTGGATCCGTCGAACGCTTTGACGACGACCTCGCTGGTTCTCATCGGAGGGCCTTTGAAGGATAATTGCATCAAAGTGGACTTCGGCATAACATTCAGGGCTGACCCTGTGTCTACCAGTACGCTGGTTAAAGCATCGTCCTGGCAGTTAACTGTAATATTGAGCGCCATGTTATGACGGCGACCCTCTTCGGGTAATTCCTCATCACTAAATCCCAAATTGTTGCAGGAAGTGATGTTAGAGACAATGCTATCGAACTGTCTGATTGTTACATCCTGTTCCACAAAGGCTTGCTCCAAGACTTTCTGTAGAGCCTCTCTGTGTGCTTCTGAACTGAGTAACAGTGATAACACCGAGATCTTTGAAGGAGTCTGCAACAGTTGATCGACAATGTTGTATTCACTTCTTTGGATGAGCTTCAGCATCTCATCATTGTTTTTCGAAAGGTCGGGATTACTGGATTGACCGACTGATGGATCAGGAGCTTCTGTCTGAAGTTACTTTTCCTTGTTATGTTCCCCAACCCCTCGGTTGAAGATTCTACCACTCCGTGTTACACGACTGATGTCTGCAATAATCACGACGGAGGGTAATGGAATTTCCTTTCCATTTTCAATGGTTGTTGCACCGTATTTGTAAGGGATAACCTTAGTTGATTCATACGGTAATGGTCCTGGTAGATAGATGACTACGGGAGCCTTTTGATTTTTCTGACCATCAGAAGTAATCTCGATCCGCTCCCGGTTGGGAACTTTAGATTCGTCAAGTAGAGGGATGATGGCAAAAACATCCCTGATCCTGTGATGACTAGAGATGGTGACAACATCCTCAACTTGATCCGCAAGGTAGTTCGGCGTCTAGTTGATAGGTCCAGAACCTGGATATGGGCGAATTTCTCCACGATCCACCTGACCCTGAAGAGCTGCTCCCAGAAGGTAACACCCTTGGTTACTTTCCGAACAGACGCTACAATGGTCGTAATTGTGTGGTGGCACCTGGCCACGCCCACTTTGAATGCAATGTAACCTCACTAGGTTAGCTTCCACTGATCAGACATCCTGACTTTGACGCCGAGTGGGATTCCTGATACTGATACTAATCTGCTGAGTATCTTCATCCATGTAAATTGGCATCCACCAATGATTTAACAAGTGCTGAAGTGCCTCCTGGACAAGGATACAACCTCGATCATTTTGACAACCCGCTTTACAACTTTGATAGTCATGTGATATTAAGAATCTGAGTCAGACCTGCTCAGCATGTAACTCTACCAGGTTGGTATTTATCACGCGAATATCGAAGATTTGAACCATGTTGATTTGATAGGAGTTCCTATCATGGTAGTCCCGGATCCATCCAAGATCCATCTGACGCTGGAGGGCCTCTTGTATGAAAGAGCATCCCTGTTTGTTTACCGAGTAAGTCAGACAGGAACTGTAATCGTGCCGCGGCAGATTATAATACTGGCTTTGCCTTGAGTGCTTTGCCACCAAGTTGACATTCATCGCACGGATGTCGTGGTTCTGAATGACGTTGTTAGACTCTCTTTCAATCAGGTTAACCGCAGCCTTGTCATGTTGAGGCAGCGGGTTCGTGAGAACATTAGGATTCGTATCCTTGAAGGATAAGAGCCCGCTCCTAACAAGCTTTTGTACGTCGGACTTGAAATTGAGACAAGTCTCTATGTTATGCCCTGAACCTCCTTGATGATAAGGGCAAGTTTGATCCACCTTAAACCAAAAAGGTGGATTTTTCGGTACTGTAAGAGGAGACTTAGTCTGAATGTGCCCCTTAGCCAGTAGTAATGGAAATAGTTCTGCGTACAACATGGGTATAGAATCAAACCCTGATGGTCTCGTTGTACGGTTGTTGTATGGAGGACGAGCCTGCTGAAGAGGCTATTGTGTCCTTTGCTGGTCAGGTTGGCTCTGCGCAACCTGAGGTTGGTACGTAGGAACAGGCGCGGGACCGATAACAGGAGTTATAACTGCTACTGGTTGATAACGACGACTTTGCTTTTCGAGAGAGATATTCCCAATATCTTGCTCTATTTTCTTAGGGAGAGCACTACCGTATTTTTTAGTACCGCTCGTCGATCCAGTGTCTTTTGCCAGACGTCCTTCTCGGACGGCTTCCTCAAGACGTACACCCATGCCGACCATTTCGGTGAAATCACTGGGCGCACTGGCAACCATTCGGTCATAGTAAAATGAGCTTAAGGTCTTTAAGAAGATATTTGTCATCTCTTTTTCCTCAAGAGGTGGACAAATTTGGGCAGCAATTTCACGCCACCTTTGGGCATACTCCTTAAAGGTTTCCTTGTCCTTTTGCGACATCGATCTGAGTTGATCTCTGTCGGGTGCCATGTCCAAATTGTATTTGTATTGTTGGACAAAGGCAGTACCAAGATCTCTGAATGTGCTAATCGTAGCACGGTTTAAACCCATGTACCATTTTAATGCGGCACCAGTTAAACTATCCTGGAAGTAGTGAATCAGTAGGTCCTGATTCTCAGTCTGAGCTGACATTCGCCGAGCATCCCCAAAGGTTTACACTAGGGTGTTTTTTGTACCTGTACTCATTATCATCAGCTCCTCCCAGGAAAGCAAAACAACAAGCGGATCGCCAGCGAGTTGTAGAGCAATCTTAGAGTAAGTGCTATTCACCGAGAATAGATCACCAGCCTCAAATGAGGGTAGTATCGCGTAACAACTATTTCCGATAGTTTCCGCACTACGAAAGGGTTTGGCTCCTCAGCTTCTCAGACTTAACATCCGGCCCATTGTCTAGGTGAGAGAATGGGTTGCGTTGGTCAGCCTCCACCGAGGTTGATGGTCGACCCCGTTGCCATCACTTATCTTAAGTGTATACTCAATCTTTCCACATGCGTCATCACACGCATTCCCATTAGCAGAAAAATAAACACGTATAGCAATTAGGAAAAGCAGTATATATATTTGTCCTAAACATCCTAGACCTATAAAGCTATGAATCTTAAGTTCCTGACAGAAATGGGTTCCCCGGCGGAAGCCCCAATCTGTGGTTCTCTGCCTAAGAGATGGACCAGCATAGGTCAATCTTTCTCCTCAACAGAGTTGCCATTTTCCGTGGAAAATGGGGATGAATGATGACTAGACCTCACTATGACGTTCCCCAGCAGAGTCGCCATTTTTCTGTGGAAAATGGGGACGATGCCCTAAGGCAAAATAGATCTTCATGAGAATCCCCAGCAGAGTCGCCATTTTTCAGTAGCGAGTGATTTTTGGATGTGGTTGCGAAGCACGATCGCTCTGATAACTACAGGTCGATTCATTTTTTATCCTATTGTGAGCTGAATAAGGAAGGGAAATAGATGTCTCCAATTAACCCTGCTTGCATACTGAGTTTGAATAGCGGTCTGTTCGGTTACAGATGCTACAAAGATTCGGGGAGTTTGTACTGGTTATTTGTATTTTCGCCAATACTGTCATTTTTATCTTTTCACCTGGGCAGAAGGTTTCTGGCGGGGAACAAGGATTAGGATGTCAGGACTGATGTTTTGAATTACTGCTTTTGATATGGGATTTGGGCTTTTTGTTTAGTGTGCTCGCTAAGATCTTTTCTTTCGTTCTTATGCCTACGTATTCCCGTTTACCGAAACAGGGAAATCAGAGCGTTCGTAGTTCCTCCTATTCTATGGGAGGAAATTGGTTTTTTGGTGTCTTGTTCAAAGCCCAAGACGTGAAGCGAAAGGTGGTTTGTATCTTGTTCAAAGCCCAAGATGTGAAGCTGAAGAGTTTATTTGTATCTTGTTCAAAGCCCAAGATATGAAGGTGAAAAGTCTATTTGTGTCTTGTTCAAAGCCCAAGACGTGAAGCTGAAAAGGTCTATTTGTGTCTTGTTCAAAGCCCAAGACGTGAAGCTGAAAAGGCCTATTTGTGTCTTGTTCAAAGCCCAAGACGTGAAGCTGAAAAGGCCTCGACTTTAGAGAGAATTTGTCATCTCTAAAGAAGGGTTTGTCTATCACAACTATTGGGTGACTGATTATAAAGGAGAATTACTTTAACCGGAATACGCTGATCCTAGCAATGCCATAATTTCCTTTAAAGGGGATTTTAACCTGAAGGAGAAGACTTTAACTCAGTGTAGAGTAATCCTATCTTTCCTTAGGAATTTCTCATGCTAAAAGATGGACAGTGGCATGGATGTAGATGATTAAGAGGCTTGCCGCTTACAGCGATTAGATGAAGGGGAAGGAGTTGTTGATGTTTGTGTACTGTGAACGAGGCACAGCTTTGATGTTAAAAGGTTAATTGGACTCAACTGGGGATTTCTTATACAAAGCCTAAGAGGAGGCTAACTCTACTGAGGAAAATCATTATACAAAGCCTAAGAGGAGGCTAAAAGGTGTCTCGTACATAGCCCGAGAGAGAGGCTAAAAGGGATTGATCCTACAAGAGGATCTTTTATGCTCAACAAGAGAGTGTTTTTGTATCTCGTACAAAGCCCGAGATGGAGGTGAAAAGGTTTTGACCTGACGATGGAGTCTTTTGGTATCTCGTATAAAGCCCGAGATGAAGGCTATTATTTGTTTGGCTAAAAAAGAACCTCTTTGTTTCTCGTATAAAGCCCGAGATAGAGGCTGAAAGGTGATTGACTTAGCGAGGGAGTCTTTTATATGTCTCGTACAAAGCCCGAGAGAGAGACTAAACGTTGTTTGACTCCGCTGGGGAATCTTTTGGTATCTCGTATAAAGCCCGAGATGGAGGCAAAAATTGTTAGCTCCGCTGGGGAGAATCATTGTACAAAGCCCAAGAGGAGGCTGAAAAGGTTTGCTCCGCTGGGGAGAATCATTGTATAAAGCCCAAGAGGAGGCTGGGTTATGCTGAGGAAAGATCATTATACAAAGCCTAAGAGGAGGCTAACTTCCGCTAGGGGAAATAATTATACAAAGCCTAAGAGGAGGCTAACTTCACTGAAGAAGGATCATTATACAAAGCCTAAGAGGAGGCTATGGTTACTGTCTCAGTAAAGTGACAGGTCTAGCATACTGATTTTGAAAGAGAAAATCAGTTCTTATATGAGCAACACATGACTCAAGGATTTGATTCCAAGGGTTCGGGTTATTCCTATTCTTTAAGGAAGCGGGAAATCCGAAGGGTAGCGAGACTGTCCGAGTCTGCGGGTTTCCTTCCTATTTAACGAAGGGGTCACTTGAGAATGTATTTGAGACTCAAGGAGATTAGACTGTCCAAGTCTAGAGTTTCATCTTTTGTACTATGTTTTGAGAAACAGTAGTAGACTCTATGAAAGGACTGCTCTATGAAGATGATTAAGTTCTGTTCCTATACCTCTAGGAGGTCGTCGGGACAATTTGTACGAAGCCCAAGAGGAGGCTGGAATCTTTTAAGAAGCCGACGGGTCCTTGTACCAAGCCCAAGAGGAGGCTATCATTCCCGGAGGAAGAGATCATTATACGAAGCCTAAGAGGAGGCAGTGAATACTTCTAAGAAGCCGTAGGGCCCTTGTACTAAGCCCAAGAGGAGGCGGGGTTGCTTTTAGGAAGCCTGTGGGTCCTTGTACGATGCCCAAGAGGAGGCCGATGCTTTTAAGAAGCCCGTGGGTCCCCAAATCCTGAGAAGTTCAAGGCAATACTATTCACCGAGAATAGATCAAAGTCAGGAAAGTTCGAGAATTTGGAAGAAACTCAAAGATGCCATTCACGGAGAATACATTCATCTTGGGGAGTAGAGTTTCTTGACGATTCCTAGTGAGGACAGCCGGAGAGAAGACTGTATCTGGTGATCCTATTGGGGATCTAGGTGTCTATTTCTACGAACTAAACGAAACGGCGTCACCTAGTTCTAGACATAGTTGCCGGGGAAACTCTAATATCTATACTATTATTACATAGTAGATATGAGTTTATGAAAGGAGACTTACAGTGAGCAGCCCCACAATACAGTTATATATATATGAAAGCAGTAAATGAAAGCGATAACCACTTACTCGGTTGTAGAGCTTCCATGCTGTTTGGTTAGTTGTTCAACAAAGAAAGATTGAAAACAACAGTATATTCAAAATCAAAGGAGAAAGTGCTTTGAAAAAGAAAGATTTGGGGCTTACAGCTCAAGGAGAGGCCCAGGGTTTTATCAGTGAGCGCACTGTTTGAATTTGTACAGAGGGTCTTATACAAGTGACTGGGGCCCAAAAAGGTTTTCTGTACAAAGGGATGGGTCTTACACTCTCTCAAGAGGCCCAAAAAGTTTAAAGAAAAAGAGTGGGGCTTATAACACGAGGGTAGGCCTAATTGAAATGTTTTGGTTAAAAGGGGGTTGGGTCTTACACTCTAATAGAGGCCCAAAAGTTTTGAATGGGTCTTATAGCTCAAGGAGAGGCCCAAGGTCATTTTTTAAATGGCGATCGCGCCGAGGTTTTTTGAAAACACCGTGGGTCTTATACAATGACTGAGGCCCAAATTATTTTGGTTTCAAAAAGAATTGGGTCTTACACTCGATTAGAGGCCCAAAGTGTTTTGAATGGGTCTTATAGCTCAAGGAGAGGCCCAGTTGTTTTTAATTAAAAGGCGATGATCGCGCCGTTTGTTTTTTACGGTATCGGGACTTATACAACGTACTAAGGCCCAAAAATGGTTTGGTCAAAAAAAGGATTGGGTCTTACACTCTATTAGAGGCCCAAAGAGTTTTTGAATGGGTCTTATAGCTCAAGGAGAGGCCCATATGGTTTTGAATCGAAAAAACCCTAATTTTATTCCTTTAAAAACAAATATTTAAATAAAATCAATGAAAAATACCAAATAAGTTTGAATAACCTACTTGTGATTTTTGTTTAAGGTTTGAAAAATGAGGTCTAAATCACAAGAGATATTAAAACTCATTTGGTCTTGATTTTTTCAAGATGAATATTCATTTTTAAAATGTTAAAAACAAATAAAATGAATTTATTCACAAAAATACTAATTATATTAAATAAATAATATAAACTTAATTTTTTTGTTGAATAAAATATTTCAACATTTTTGTGATTTTTTGCAAAAAGAACCAATAAAAAATGATTAAAATTGAATGAGTTATTAATTTTTCAAATCATTAAAAATAATAATATGAAAAATAACAAAATAAACAAGTGATAAAAAGAAGTCTGGGGCGAGGGGAATTCGAACCCCAGACCTCTCGCTTGTCAATACACACAAAACCAGCTGATGAACCGCTGGGGCGCAATGCCAATTCATTAATAATATGGCAAGTGAAAAATATATAGAGAACTTGTTGGATTTTATGAAAATGGCGCCATGGCCATCTCCTTCCTCAAGCTCGTGCATGAAGCACCCTATCTCCCTCATCTCTTCACCATTTGACATGATTCAAACACCAAACTCGTGCATTTTTTCACAAGGAATAAGATGGCAATACCCAATTTTATTCATTTTCAGTGTGGAGTGAAATAATCATGATGAACACAGATGAACCCTAATTTGCAAAAGCAATCGTGCATGCATGGTTATAAGGGCTATGATCAAATTTCTTGAGGCAAAACAATCAACACACGATGGCAATCAATTGGCAAAAATATCATGCGAGGAAATATGCATGGATCATGGAGTTTGAGTTTTGAGGCTTAGCTTGATGCAAGCTGAAATGGAACTCTGTACAAACTTTGTTCCAGTTGTGAATTAATGATCCCTACAGCTTCAATGGATGGTATGGAGTGTGTTGCAAGCCTTAGAACACTTTGAAACTCTTTGGATCAAGCTGGAGACCTCCACCTGCAAAATTGAAGCATAATGGCTTGGTGGAAGAGTGATTTTAAGCCTGAGGTGTTACAGTTAGTGTTTAAGTGTTTGGACACCTCAAATACATCACATGTGATGTGTTTGAGCAATTGGAATTGATTGCTTATGGCTGCAACTCAAAACCCGATAGTGGTTACTCAAAAATAAGAAAACTTGAGGTTTAAGAAAGAATGAGAGAAAGCAGTGTTGTAACTGGCTTTGGTGCGAGTTGAATGATCCATTGGGACCTCTATTTATAGGTGATCAACTCTTGTCTTAGAGGAATAGTGAATGGTGTCATACCCCAAATTTTGACCACTAAGATTTCCCATCATTGTGCAAATCATCATCATAATATGGGAGAACCATGCTACCTTGTCAGTCTCCCCAAAGATGGGTGAGCAGTCACTACAATCAAAATTAGGGTTTCAAGCCCTCTTTGAGTTCTTAGACAAGGGATCAATCAAGGAATGACATGATCTTCAACTTGTCTAACCTCTCAAGCATTCACAATGGATCAAAAAGGACTCCCACTTCAAGGATTAAGCACAAGGATGTTCCCTTCAAAGTGGATCAAGCCTTAAGATCGCCAGTGTCACCAAATTAGGGTTTTGGTCGACCAGGGCCTCCAGATGGAAAATTTTCATCTGGGCATGAGCCAATGATCCAAAACATAACCTAATATACTCCATGTAACCTCATGGACCCAATCACCAAGTCAATTTTGCCTCAGGGGATGCATACATAAAAAATCAGGAATTAGGGTTTCTTGACCTAATTCACCCCTGAGTTGACTTTTGGTGCAAATCATGAACCAAGACCTCAAGAGAGGGTTTGAGGGTCTATAATGAACTATATTGATCCATTTCGAACAATGTATTAATCCAAGAAGCTTGAGCAACAAGTCTCAGTTTCATTTGCACCACAGTTAGGGTTTTGCGGAAAAAGTCAACTGTAACTTTGACTTTTGACCAGAACATGCTCCCAAGCCCTAAGACATGCCTCAATATACCCTATGACACCCATGGAACATGTCCATCAAGTTTGATTTAGGTCAAGGACATGATTTCCTGAGGAATTGCACAGTTTGGAATTCATGTGATAAAAAGTCAACTGTGCACAAAAGTCAACTTTGATTTTTTGAGATTTTTCACCAAAATGGATTTTTAACCCTAAAATGATGTTTATGTATGATTTGAATCATCATTCATCAATAAAAATCAATAAAAGTTGGATAACTTGTAAAAGGGGTAACCATAAAACTTAGAAAAATTTCTAAGTTATGGAAAAAGTACCACTAATGCACTAACTTTGTAGATCACATTCCCCTCTACAAGGCCACAAGGCCATTGTGCCCCATTCAAAGCTTGATTTGTAGATCACATTGCCCTCTACAAAAACTTCATACTAAGTTATTTCCAAATTCCTCATGGATTTTGAGTTATGGAGTGATCAAAATCAAGAAAAGTCACTTTGTTTCAACACTTAGTGAAAATTTCACTAAGACAGGTTTTACCTTACTTTTTCCCAAATGTAGGGGGATTTTTCACTTGGTTTCAAAATAGATCAAAACCAAACATGTTCAAACAGTTGTTGTGTCATGTAAAGGCTTTCCAAAATGACCAAGAACATTGCCAAATTCCATTTGAGTCATGAGATATGACATTGGAAAGTTGCCTTGCTGAAATCTGTCAAAGGCAAGGCAGAATTTGCAATATGGCTCGATTTGCCAAAATCAACCAAATTCAAATGCTCCTATCCACTTGGACACCTCAAAGGATTGAATCTAAAGGGGACAATCACTGAGCCAAGCCTCCAAAGACTTGGGAACAAGAAATAGCATGTTGAACCTAGAATGGCCAAAATAGGGACAAGACTTCAATTTTGGATTGGAGCATTCAATGCATACACCAAGGTGGCATGGACTGAGCCATTTGCAAATGAAATTAGTCAAGCCTTATCCAAGACCAAGGGAACCAGCAGCCTGTGCCCTAACCTCTAGTCAATGGCTAGAGGAGACTTGGATTCTCATTGATCAACATTGGCCAAACCTATTATGCAGTTGCCATTCACTGTGGATCCCAAAACAAACTTGCTCTACTATAAATAGAGCTCAATTGTGGTCAGTTTAAGTACACCAAAGGCCTACAACACTTGCCTTTCTCAAAATCTCTTTCTCTTGGCAAAAATGCCTTTCTTAGAAAGGTAACTATCGGGTTTTGAGTTTGAGAGCTTTTCCAACCAAACCAATCACACACACACCTCATATACATCACATATGAGCTGATCAAATACTTAAACAACAACTGGAACACTGATTTCTCAGAATCACCAGTCAATTGCTCAAGGTTTTAACCAAAGTGCAGTTGAGATGCCATGAAGTGATCCAGCCAATTTCAATCAAGTCCAAGCATTCAAACACACTCCATAGGGTATAGGGAAGCTGTTCAGATCATCACAACACAACTGTAACACCTCCTACACAAATCACGATCACCAGCTGCAAGTGGTAAGCATGAGCTCTTCTAACTCTTTGATCCACACAATTTTTTCTGCACAATAATTTGGCCATATGTTCATAATCATGCATGGAATGTTTTCCCTCAATTAATTGCATTGTTTGAATCGTGTATCAAAAATCCTAGCCTTCAGGCAGAAATTAGGGTTCTTGAGGTTTCTTCGTGATTTCTTGTTGTATGTTTAATTTAAATGAAATTAATGGACATAGACATGATCGTGAGGTTGAGGCGAGCATAATGATATGTGGATTGCATGATATAATCAAGTATTCAGTGAGATTGGATAGAAAATCCAAATCTGGGCAAAACTGAAAAACGCGCGTGTTCTTCAACTGTTCTTGGCGCCATTTCTCTCAAATTCAAATATTTGAATTTTGTGATTTTGTTTAATTGATTCAAAAATTAATTTCTCTCTGAGTTTTAATGATTTTGAGTTGATTCTTTTTTCAATAATTCACAAAAATGTTAAAATATTTTATTTTATCAAAAAATCCCAAAAATATTATTTATTTTATATAATTGATATTTTTGCAAAGAATTAATGTTTTAATTGTTTTTAACATTTAAAATTTTTTTTCCACATTGATTTTGCAACTTTTAATGCTTTCTAATTATTTTGTAGGTCAATACTTAATTTTTGAAGCATTAATCCAAGATCACAATTTGTTTTTCATGTGTTAAACAATTTTGATCATTTTAGTTGAATTTTTATTCAATTAAATACATTTTTTGAAAACAAATTAGGGGTTTGGATTAATTCAACCCTCATAGATCATTTAAATAGGGTTTTGAATTTTTATTCAATTAAATACATTTTAAACGAAAAATCAATTGGGCCTACCATCGTGTTATAAGCCCCACTCTTTTTCTTTAAAATCTTTTTGGGCCTCTTGAGAGAGTGTAAGACCCTTTTTGGGCCCCAGTCACTTGTATACGACCCTCTGTACAAATTCAAACAGTGCGCTCACTGATAAAACCCTGGGCCTCTCCTTGAGCTGTAAGCCCCAAATCTTTCTTTTTCAAAGCACTTTCTCCTTTGATTTTGAATATACTGTTGTTTTCAATCTTTCTTTGTTGAACAACTAACCAAACAGCATGGAAGCTCTACAACCGAGTAAGTGGTTATCGCTTTCATTTACTGCTTTCATATATATATAACTGTATTGTGGGGCTGCTCACTGTAAGTCTCCTTTCATAAACTCATATCTACTGTGTAATAGTAGTATAGATATTAGAGTTTCCCCGGCAACTATGTCTAGAACTAGGTGATGCCGTTTCGTTTAGTTCGTAGAAATAGACGCCTAGATCCCCAATAGGATCACCAGATACAGTCTTCTTTCAGGCTGTCCTCACTAGGAATCATCAAGAAACTCTACTCCCCAAGATGAATGTATTATCCGTGAATGGCATCTTTGAGTTTCTTCCAAATTCTCGAACCGTCCTGACTTTGATCTATTCTCGGTGAATAGCATTGCCTTGACTTTCTCGGGGTTTAGGGACCCACGGGCTTCTTAAAAGCATCGGCCTCCTCTTGGGCATCGTACAAGGACCCACAGGCTTCCTAAAAGCAACCCGACCTCCTATTGGGCATCGTACAAGGACACACAGGCTTCCTAATAGAAACCCCGCCTCCTCTTGGGCTTAGTACAAAGATCCTACGGCTTCTTAGAAGTATTCACAGCCTCCTATGAGGCTTCGTATAATGATCTCTTCCTCCGGGAATGATAGCCTCCTCTTGGGCTTAGTACAAGGACCCGTCGGCTTCTTAAAAAATTCCAGCCGCCTCTTGGGCTTCGTACAAATTATCCCGACGACCTCCTAGAGGTTTTAGGAACAAAACTTAGTAATCTTCATAGAACAGTCCTTTCATAGAGTCTACTACTGTTTCTCAAAACATAGTACAAAAGATGAAACTCTAGACTTGGACAATCTAATTTCCTTGAGTCTCAAAGACATTCTCAAGTGACCCCTTCGTTAAATAGGAAGGAAACCCGCAGGCTCGGACAATCTCGATACCCTTCAGATTTCCCGCTTCCTTAAAGAACAGGAATAACCCGAACCCTTGGAATCAAATCCTTGAGTACAGTGTTGCTCATATAAGAACTGATTTTCTCTTTCAAAATCAGTATGCTAGACCTGTCACTTAACTGAGACAGTAACCATAGCCTCCTCTTAGGCTTTGTATAATGATCCTTCTTCAATGAAGTTAGCCTCCTCTTGGGCTTTGTACAATGATTCTCCCCAGCGGAGCTAACAATTTTCGCCTCCATCTCGGGCTTTATACGAGATACCAAAAGATTCCCCAGCGGAGTCAAACAACATTTAGCCTCTCTCTCGGGCTTTGTACGAGACACATAAAAGACTCCCTCGCTGAGTCAATCACCTTCAGCCTCTATCTCGGGATTTGTACGAGATACAAAAGGATTCTAATTAAACCAAACAAACAATAGCCTTCATCTCGGGCTTCATACGAGATACCAAAAGACTCCATCGTCGGGTCAAAAACCTTTTCGCCTCCATCTCGGGCTTTGTACGAGATACAAAAACACTCTCTTGTTGAGTATAAAAGATCCTCTTGTAGGATCAATCCCTTTTAGCCTCTCTCTCGGGCTTTGTACGAGACACCTTTTAGCCTCCTCTTAGGCTTTGTATAATGATTTTCCTCAGTAGAGTTAGCCTCCTCTTAGGCTTTGTATAAGAAATCCCCGGTTGAGTCCAATCAACCTTTTAACATCAAAGCTGTGCCTCGTTCACAATACACAAACATCAATAACTCCTTCCCCTTCATCTAATCGCTGTAAGCGACAAGCCTCTGGTTCATCTACATCCATGCCACTGTCCCTCTTTTAGCATGAGAAATTCCTAAGGAAAGATAACATTGCTCTACACGGATTTAAAGTCTTCTCCCTCAGGTCAAAACTACCCTATAAAGGAAATTATGGCAATGCTAGGATCAGTGTATCCCGGTTAAAGTAATTCTCCTTTATAATCAGTCACCCAACAGTTGTGACAGACAAACCCTTCTTTAGATATTGCAAATTCTCTCTACAGTCGAGGTCCTTCAGCTTCACGTCTTGGGCTTTGAACAAGACACAAATAGACCTTTCAGCTTCATATCTTGGGCTTTGAACAAGATACAAATAAACTCTTCAGCTTCACATCTTGGGCTTTGAACAAGATACAAACAACCTTACGCTTCACGTCTTGGGCTTTGAACAAGACACCAAAACACCAATTTCCTCCCATAGAATACGAGGAACTACGAACGATCTGATTTCCCTGTTTCGGTAAACGGGAATACGTAGGCATAAGATCGAAAGAAAAGATCTTAACGAGCACACTCAACAAAAAACCCAAATCCCATATCTCCATCAATCAAAAGCAGTAATTCAAAAACATCAGTCCTAACATCCTAATCCTAGTTCCCCGCCAGAAACCTTCTGCCCATGTCAAAAGAAAGAAAACCCGTATTGGCGAAAATACAAATAACCAGTACAAGGCCCCCCCACATTGATAGCATCCGTAACCTAACAGACCGCTGTTTAAACTCAGTATGCAAGCAGGGTTAATTGGAGACATCTATTTCCCTTCCTTATTCAGCTCACAATAGGATAAAAAATGAATCGACCTGCAGTCAAAGCTCAAACGGCAGAGAGCGACCAGCGCTCAAGAACCGCGTCCAAAATCGCTCGCTACAGAAAAATGGCGCCCACCGTGGGGCCGTTCTTTCTTTCTTACAATTTAAACCTTGGGTAAGTCATTTTCATGGCGGTGGCCGCCAACAGAAAAGTGGTGCCCACCGTGGGGCTTATCACATTTTGCTTTAGGGCATCGTCCCCATTTTCCACGGAAAATGGCAACTCTGCTGAGGAGAAAGATTGACCTATACTGGTCCATCTCTTAGGAAGAGAACCACAGATTGGGACTTCCACCGGGGAACCCATTTCTGTCAGGAACTTAGGATCCTTAGCTTTAAAGGTCTAGGATGATTAGGACAAATATATATACTGCTTTTCCTAATTGCTATACGTGTTTATTTTTCTGCTAATGGGAATGCGTGTGATGCCGCATGTGGTGAGATTGAGTATACACCTAGGAAAAGCCAACCCTTTCGTAGTGCGGAAACTATCGGAAATAGTTGTTACGCGATACTACCCTCATTTGAGGCTGGTGATCTATTCTTGGTGAATAGCACTTACTCTAGGATTGCACTACAACTCGCTGGCGATCCGCTTGCTGTTTTGCTTTCCTGGGAGGAGCTGATGATAATGAGTACAGGTACAAAAATCACCCTAGTATAAACCTTTGGGGATGGGTAGAGCCTTGACTTCATGACAACGACCCATTGACCCCATGTTTTTTCTATGTTTTTGTGTGCTGCATTCATGCATTCATCTAAAAAACATTAAAACATTCAAAAAACTTCTCTTCTAGTCTCTCTGGTTTTTCAAATTAAACTAAGACTGTGATTGCAAATATCAGAGAAGAGGATTACGCTAATGGACTTCGGTAGAAGGAGAACTCATACGTACACCTTCAAGGTTCCAAAACTAGAGGATTTCAGAAGGATAGCAAGGATGATCACTAACCCTGAGGCTTTCAGAGCCAAGCACAGAGGTTTGCTACCACTGTTAATAGTCTATGTGATTGAGGGAATCATGGATGCGCTCATTCAATTCTTCGATCCGGTTTATCACTATTTCACATTCCCGGATTATCAGCTAGCACCAACACTGGAGGAGTATTCTCACTTGATCGATCTACATATCACTAATCGAGCTCCATTTTCTGGACTGGAAGAAATTCCAAAGAATCAGACCATTGCAAGAGCAATTCATTTGGACGAGTCTGAGGTCAGGACTCACCTAACCGCTAAGGGTGGCATCCAAGGTTTGCCAGGCCAATTCTTAACAAAGAAGGCCCTGTACTTCGCCAGTATAGGAAACGTGACTGCTTTTGAAAGCATCTTTGTCTTGCTCACCTACGGGTTATTTTTGTTTCCCAACATCAACAACTTCATCGATATTAACGCTATTAAGGTTTTTCTCATTGGGAACCCTGTACCGACTTTGCTTGCAGATGCGTATCATTCTGTACACTTGGGTAATTTGTACAGTGGAGGGGAGATCACATGTTGTGTACCTCTACTCTACAAATGGTTTATCTCTCACTTGCCCAAATCTACTGCCTTTTGGGATTGCAAGAGTGACTTACGTTGGTCGCAGAAGATAATGTCTCTAACCAACTCTGATATAGATTTGTGCAACAAGATTCATGAGGGAATCAGAATCATTGACCATTATGGAAACTTCCCCAACGTACCCCTTATAGGAACTAAGGGAGGAATCAACTACCATCCGGTATTGATTCGCCGTCAATTTGGATACCCGATGAGGCTTGTTCCGCAGAACGCTCATCTGGAAGGTCTTTTCTTCAAGGAAAGAGAAAATGATAGAGCACTAAAATTGGAAATAGTGCAAGCTTGGAAATAGGTTCATAAGAAAGGACGAGAGTCTCTAGGAAAACTAGACTGTGTCTCGGTGGAGCCTTACCTCCATTGGGTACAAACTAGAGCTCTCAAGCTAAAGATGCCTTATCCTCGTTACAGAATTCTTCCACCGAGGGAATCTGTCATGTACTTCATGACGGAAAATGAAAAGCTTCAGGTCACTCTCAACAAAGTTCAAAAGGAGAGGAGGTCTTGGAAGAACAAGTACCGCACCCTCGACGTAGAGTGCATCAAAATACAGCAATTACTGAAAGAAAAAGATGCTCTGATTGAAATTTTGGAGCAACATGCTGTGGAGAATCAAGATGATCAAACGAATTTGCTAGCTCCTTTCACCTGGAAAAGGAATAACAACCCGACAACGGCCCAAGAGCCCCGGTCAAAGAAAAGGAAGATACCAGAATCAGCACCCGATTTCTCTTCAGAGAGGACTCGGGACCTATTAGCTTAGGTTTATGTTTCTGCACTTTGTAATCTACCGTATTTCCATTTCTGTAATCCTTTGGAATTCAATAAAAAAGGGGTTTCCCCACCGTTTGATATTTGCAATCTAATTGTCAAAGTTTATTTTGATTAAACCAAAAAGAAAAATTAATATAATCATTGCATTCATCATTCTCACATCGCGTATTCTTCTTCCCTACAAATCTCACGTTTGTGTCTCGATTCTAGAGTCAAACTGTCTCATTCGTATAATACTCGGGCCAATCGTCAGAAAAAGATGGATGATCTTGAGGAAGAGAACAGAGAGTTGAAAGAAGAGATCGACGCTCTAAGAGAGGATATGAGAAAGCTTCTTAACGACATGCAAGCCATGGCAGAAGCTCAGCTACAAAGAACTATGATCTCAGAGATCACCTCAACGCCCGTAGTGGAAAGGACTGATCCTAGGTATCAGATGCCGAAAGATCGTCCTTGGGGCATGCCTGTTAACTATATCCCGGAAGGATATGTTCCGCCGATCACTAAAGATCAGGGAATCACAACAGAGGCCGCTGGGCCAGAAGGTTACAAACTTCGGGAAAGCGAAGATGCCAGGGGCATACTGAAGACTCCTGAAGGTTACAAACTTTGGGATACGCCAAGATTCTCTACCGTAGTCACGGTACCACCCCCTGTGGTGCACACTGTCCCGGAAGGACAGACTCCACAAATACCTGCTGGTAAAAAAGAAACTATGTTTGACCGAATGGATGAATTCCAGGAACAGTTCTTGGAAATGCAGAAGGAGCTGCAAGCCATTCGCGGTCACGATTTATTTGGAAAGGACGCCGCAGATCTCTGCTTGGTCCCCAATGTGAAAGTCCCGCACAAATTCCAAGTGCCCGACTTTGAAAAGTATAAGGGTAACTCTCGCCCTCAGAGCCATCTGGTGATGTACGCGCGGCGGATGTCAGCTCTGGCGGAGAATCAGGACTTGCTGATTCACTATTTCCAGGATAGTTTAACCGGTGCCGCACTCAAATGGTACATGGGTTTAAACCGTGCTACGATTAGCACATTCAGAGATCTTGGTACTGCCTTTGTCCAACAATACAAATACAATTTGGACATGGCACCCGACAGAGATCAACTCAGATCGATGTCGCAAAAGGACAAGGAAACCTTTAAGGAGTATGCCCAAAGGTGGCGTGAAATTGCTGCCCAAATTTGTCCACCTCTTGAGAAAAAAAAGAGATGACAAAGATCTTCTTAAAGACCTTAAGCTCATTTTACTATGACCGAATGGTTGCCAGTGCACCCTGTGATTTCACCGAAATGGTCGGCATGGGTGTACGTCTTGAGGAAGCCGTCCGAGAAGGACGTCTGGAAAAAGACACTAGATCGACGAGCGGTACTAAAAAATACGGTATTGCTCTCCCTAAGAAAAAAGAGCAAGATATTGGGAATATCTCTCTCGGAAAGCAAAGGCGTCGTTATCAACCAGTAGCAGCTGTAACTCCTGCTATCGGTCCTGCGCCTGTTCCTATGTATCAACCTCAGGTTGCGCAGAGCCAACCTGACCAGCAAAGGACACAACAGCCTCTTCAGCAGGCTCGTCCTCCATACAACAACCGTACAACGCGGCCACCAGGGTTTGATCCTATACCCATGTTGTACGCAGAACTATTTCCATTACTACTGGCTAAGGGGCACATTTAGACTAAGTCTCCTCTTACAGTACCGGAAAATCCTCCTTTCTGGTTTAAGGTGGATCAAACATGCCCTTATCATCAAGGAGGTCCAGGGCATAACATAGAGACTTGTCTCAATTTCAAGTCCGACGTGCAAAAACTTGTTAGGAGCGGGGTCTTATCCTTCAAGGATACAAATCCTAATGTTCTCACGAACCCGCTGCCTCAACATGAGAAGGCTGCAGTCAATCTGATTGAGAAAGAGACTAACAATGTCTATCAGATTCATGATGTACTCTTGTTAAAAACCAATCTGGTTAAGATGCATTGTAGACAGAGTGGATATGGCCATGTGCCGCCTCATAATTATCACCAGTGTGATATCTGCTCTAAAGACAACCAAGGATATTCTGCGGTGCAAGCAGCTCTGCAGGAACAAATGGATCTCGGATGGATCCAAGAGCACCGAGTTCGTGGAGTTAACATGGTCTATATGAATTCCAATATCATTCAGAATCATAACATTCTAGCAATGAATGTCAACTTGGTCGCGATGCACTCACGACAAAGTTTACACTACAATCTACCACGACATGACTACCAGGCCTGTCCGATCTGCTCAACAAACAATCAGGGATGCTCTTTCATATATGAGGTCCTCCAACGTCAAATGGATCTTGTATGGATTCAAGACTACCATGATAGGAATCCCCATCAAATCAACAGGATCCAGATCTTTAATATCCGCTTGATGAATACCAATCTGGTAGAGTTACATGCTGAGCAGGTCCGACTCGGATTCTTAATATCACATGACTATCAAAACTGCAAAGCGGACTGTGAAAGCGATCAAGGTTGTACCCTTGTCCAGGAAACACTTCAACACTTGTTAGACCATTGGTGGCTTCCCATCTATATGGATGAAGACACCCAACAAGTTAGTGTCACTAACGGAAATCCTGCTAGATATCAAAGTCAGGATGTCCGATCGATGGAAAAGGACCTCGTAAGGTTGCACTGCATTCAAAGTGGATGTGGTCAGGTGCCACTACACAATTACGATTGGTGTAGAGTTTGCTCAGTGGATAATCAAGGGTGCTACCTCATGCGAGCGGCTCTTCAAAGTCAGTTGGACCGCAAAGAGATTCAACCAGGGTCAAGTTCTGGATCAGTCAATTACCTTGCTGATCAAGTTGAGGATGTTGTCACCATCTCTGGTCATCACAGGATCAGGGATGTTTTTGCCATCATCCCTCTACTTGACGGATCTAAAGTTCCCAACCGGGAACGGATCGAGATTACTTATGATGGTTAGAAAAATCAGAAGGCTCCCGTAGTCATCTATCTACCGGGACCATTACCGTATAAATCAACTAAGGCTATCCCTTACAAATACGGTGCAACAACCATTGAAAATGGAAAGGAAATTCCATTACCCTCTGTCGTGAATATTGCAGACATCAGTCGAGTAACACGAAGTGGTAGAATCTTCAACCGAGGGGTTGGGGAAAATAACAAAGAAAAGGAACTTCAGACAGAAGCTCCCGATCCACCAGTCGATCGATCAAGTGATCCCGACCTTTCGAAAAACAATGATGAGATACTGAAGCTCATCCAAAGGAGTGAATACAACATTGTTGATCAACTGTTACAACCTCCTTCAAAGATCTCGGTGTTATCACTGTTACTCAGTTCAGAAGCCCACAGGCAGGCTCTACAGAAAGTCTTAGAGCAAGCCTTTGTGGAACAGGATGTAACAATCAGACAGTTCAATAGTATTGTCTCTAACATCACTTCCTGCAACAATTTGGGATTTAGTGATGAGGAATTACCCGAAGAGGGTCGCCGTCATAACATGGCACTCAATATCACAGTTAACTGCCAGGACGATGCTTTAGCCAGCGTACTGGTAGACACAGGGTCAGCCCTGATTGTTATGCCGAAGTCCACTTTGATGCAATTATCATTCAAAGGCCCTCCGATGAGAACCAGCGAGGTCGTCGTCAAAGCATTCGACGGATCCAGAAAAGTAGTTATCGGCGAAGTTGATCTTCCTATAACTATTGGTCCTCACACTTTCCAAATCACTTTCCAGGTCATGGACATCCGGGAAACGTACAGTTGTTTATTAGGAAGACCTTGGATACATCAGGCTGGAGCGGTTACTTCAACCCTCCACCAAAAGCTAAAGTTCGTTCAGAACGATCAACTTGTCACGGTTTGTGGGGAACAAGCCTTGCTCGTGAGCAGCTTATCATCATCTACTTGTGTAGAACCCGAGGAGGTTATTGGAACGCAGTTCCAAGCACCGTCGGTGAGCAAAGACAATTAGTTCAAAGGAGGAACCTCGATTTCCTCATACAAAGATGCTATCAAAGCGGTCGAGAGTACCGATACAAACGGATGGGGACAGCTTGTCATTCCTATTGACAATAAAACAAAGAAGGGTCTTGGTTTTTCTGCAACCTGTACTCGGACAGCTGCCAACGATGAAAGTATTCATCCCCTTCAAAATTTCTTCCATAGTGGAGGTTTCCTTCACCCAGTGTCTCAAGCAGCACATGCTATCAACGAGGAAGATTCCTCTGACACGGATGAAGAATGGAAGTCCTACCTTAACAAGGACGGTTATATATCTCAGGAAGAGGTGCCTACGCCTTTTTGCTTTCCTACAAAAAGTCCGAGATTTATACCAAGGTCAGACGTCGAAATGATCTATGGAGATTGTGATCCGGAAGGATGTCGTGCTTTACCAAATTCATTAGAGAAAGTCATTCCGATGAAAGACGGTTTTGACTACACCTACTATGGCCCAATGGATGGTCTGCCAATGTGGCAACCATACCCATGAAACTTGGGGCAAGAAAGTCAGCCGAGTAATGAAACTCCGCTGACCATCATTGAACAGAATACCTGTGTCCCCACCATGTCATGGGATAAACACTCAGGTCATTCAGAGACTACTCAACATGAAGATGAATTCGCAACGTTTGCAGGACTTGAATTCATCAACTATGCTTTTCCCGAGGTCAACGTCATCGATAGGGATGACTCCTCCAGTTCGAAAGAAGTGTGGGACACCTTGGGACAACCGAGTGGAAAATACGACTATATGGTCAAGTACACCGCTCCCGAAAGCTCTCGTATCAGGCTCGAAGACATCCAGCCTACTGGACGGGGAGATACAGCTGAGAGCACAACTACTCTGCAAAATGCAACAGAGGAATCCTCCTACGACAATGCTGCCTGGGAGACAGATTCCAATGATCCTGCTCCACCAGAAATCAGCGTTATTTCTGAAGACAAATCAAGGAAGGTGCCAGACTTTGTGATTCACCGAGGAGTTCGCCGTCAATGGGTTGCCGTCGAGGTTCCGAAGGTCGTTCATCAGTCAAAGTAATTGCCATCTTTAACCTTTCACCCTGCCCAGGTGAAACGGATGTTTTGATAGGGCTCGCTTTCTGTAAAATTTTCCCTCTTCGCTTTGCCCGAAGCGACTGAGTTTTGTTTTATAGGGCTGTAGTTTCAAGTTTCGACTGTTCATTAATAAAATAACGTCGTTCTGTAATTTCCGCATTAATTACTGTTTTCTCTTTTCGTTTTTCAGAAAATGGTAATCCTAAAAAATAATTCAATCATAAAACAAGCAGTAAAATAAAACACTGCACACACTTGCATTTTCTCTATCTCTTCTAAACACGAATCATCACGTCATGCAGATTGCTTGTTTTAAACCCAGTTGAAACATACGATCCGATGCCTTCTCCCGACTTTGAGTTCCCGGTATTTGGGGCCGAAGAAAAAGTTTACAACGAAATTCCAGAAGAGATCTCCCGACTACTCAGACAGGAGGAAAGGTCCATTGAACCTCACAAAGAACCGTTGGAAATGGTAAACTTGGGTTCAGAATGAGAGAGAAAAGAAATCAGGATTGGGGCACTGCTCAGTCCAACTGTCAGAGAGGGTTTGATAAAGCTTCTCAGAGAATTTCCCGATGTATTCGCTTGGTCCTATCAGGATATGCCAGGGTTGGATACCAGCATCGTGGAACATCACTTACCGTTGAAATCGGAATGTCCGCCAGTAAAGCAAAGGTTGAGACGCACTCACCCGGACATGGCCATCAAAATCAAAGAGGAGGTACAAAAACAGATCGACGCGGGTTTCCTCGCTACATCTAAATATCCTCAATGGTTAGCCAACATCGTACCCATTCCCAAAAAGGACGGAAAGGTCAGAATGTGTGTTGATTACAGGGATCTGAACAAGGCAAGTCCAAAGGACGACTTTCCTTTACCACACATTGACATGCTGGTAGACAGCACAACAAAGTTCAAAATTTTCTCCTTCATGGATGGATTCTAGGGCTATAACCAGATCAAAATGGCGCCGAAAGACATGGAGAAAACTTCGTTCATTACCCCATAGGGTACCTTTTGTTACAAGGTAATGTCGTTCGGTTTGAAGAACGCCGGGGCAACCTATCAAAGGGCCATGACTACTCTGTTTCATGACATGATACATAAGGAAATCGAGGTATATGTCGATGATATGATTGCAAAATCAAAACAGAGAGTGAGCACGTTGAACATCTGTCAAAATTGTTCGAACGTTTAAGAAAGTTCAAGCTCCGCTTGAATCCCAACAAGTGCACCTTCGGTGTCCGTTCAGGGAAACTACTAGGGTTCATCGTCAGCCAGAAAGGAATTGAGGTTGATCCTGACAAAGTCAAGGCCATTCAAGAAATGCCTTCTCTGAAAATTGAAAAACAAGTCAGAGGATTCCTGGGACGTTTGAACTACATCTCCAGATTCATATTCCTTATGACCGCCACGTGTGCGCCGATTTTCAAATTACTGAAAAAGAACCAGGATTGCGTTTGGTCAGAAGATTGCCAAACCGCCTTCGACAGTATTAAGGAATATCTGTTGAATCCTCCAATTCTATCACCTCCAGTGGAAGGAAGACCACTGATCATTTACCTCACAGTCCTAGAGGACTCGATGGGATGTGTACTTGGCCAACAGGACGAAACCAAAAGGAAAGAGTCTGCCATTTACTATCTGAGCAAGAAATTCACCGACTGTGAAACTCGGTACACGATGCTCGAGAAAACTTGCTGCGCTTTGGCTTGGGCAGCTAAACGTCTTCGCCAGTACATGATTCATCATACTACTTGGTTGGTCTCCGAAATGGATCCAATCAAGTATGTATTTGAAAAACCTGCTCTTACGGGAAGAATTGCCGTTAAGGGAAGCATTTTAGTCGATCATTTGGCTCATCACCCGATTGAGGATCAAGAATCAATCGGGTTTGACTTCCCAGATGAAGATGTCATGTATCTAAAAATGAAAGATTGCGATGAACCGCTACCCAGTGAAGGGCCAGACCCAAGTTCCCAATGGGGACTAATCTTTGACGGAGCAATTAATCATTATGGGAACGGAATTGGGGCAATCATTATTACCCCTCAGGGTACCCACATTCCTTTCACTGCTCGACTTACGTTCAAGTGTACGAAAAACGAGGCCGAATACGAAGCTTGTATTATGGGTCTCGAGGAAGCAATTGATTTAAGGATCAAGAACTTGGACGTATACGGCGACTCAGCCTTGGTTATTAATCAGATAAAAGGAGATTGGAACACATACCAATCAGGGTTGATTCCTTACACAGACTATGCAAGAAGGTTGCTACCTTTCTTCAACAGAGTTGAGTTTCATCACATCCCTCGTGATGAGAATCACATGGCTGATGCATTAGCCACTATCTCTTCCATGATTAGTGTAGGTCAATGGAATGACTTACCTAAGATCGACATCTTGCGCCTTGAAAGGCCCGCCTACGTCTTCACGATTGAAGCAGTCATAGACGACAAACCTTGGTACCACGATATCAAGTGCTTCCTTCAGAAACTGGAGTACCCATCTGGGGCATCCAGAAAAGACAGAAAGACCCTCAGAAGATTGGCTGGAAACTTCTTCCTGAGCGGTGACACTCTCTATAAGAGAAATTTTGACATGGTCTTGCTCCGATGCGTCGACAGACCAGAAGCAGACATGCTTATGAAAGAAATTCATGAAGGATCCTTTGGCACTCATGCCAATGGACACGCAATGGCGAGAAAAATTCTGAGAGCAGGGTACTATTGGTTGACCATGGAATCCGACTGCTACAAGTACATGAGGAGGTGTCACAAGTGTCAGATATACTCCGACAAAATTCATGTACCGCCATCACATCTCAAAGTTCTTTCTTCCCCATGGCCTTTTTCCATATGGGGAATCGACATGATTGGGATGATTGAGCCTAAGGCTTCAAACAGACATCGGTTCATTCTAGTAGCCATTGATTACTTCACCAAGTGGGTCAAAGCGGCGTCATTCGCCAATGTAACCCGACAAGTGGTGGTCCGATTTATCAAAAACAATATCATCTGCCGTTATGGTGTTCCAAGCGAGATCATTACTAATAATGGATCTAACTTGAACAATAAGATGATGAAAGAGTTGTGTGCAGAGTTCAAGATCGAACACCATAAATCATCTCCCTACCGACCCAAAATGAACGGAGCGGTAGAAGCGGCCAATAAGAACATCAAGAGGATTGTTCAAAAGATGGTTGTAACCTACAGAGATTGGCACGAGATGCTACCCTTTGCTCTTCACGGTTATCGCACATCTGTTCGCACTTCAACAGGGGCTACCCCTTTCTCTCTAGTATATGGTATGGAGGCAGTGCTCCCCATAGAAGTAGAGATCCCATCAATCCGGGTATTGATGGAAGCTAAGCTTTCAGAAGCTGAATGGTGTCAAAGCCGACACAACGAATTGAACCTGATCGAAGAAAAGCGAATCACGACACTATGCCACGGTCAGTTGTATCAACAGAGAATGAAGAGGACGTTTGACAAAAAGGTCCGACCTCGTGTCTTCATAAAAGGAGACCTCGTGCTCAAGAAGATACAATCATTTCTCACTGATTCTCGGGGAAAATGGACCCCAAATTATGATGGCCCCTATGTGGTCACGAAAGCTTTCTCAGGCGGCGCCTTGAGACTTGCAACCATGGACGGAGAGGAATTTACCTACCCCACAAATGTTGATGTAGTCAAGAAATACTTCGCCTAAACTAAAAAAAAAAAAAAAATGTCTCGGTGGATTGAAAACCCGAAAGGGCGGTCCAGGCAAAAGTTAGAGACATGAAAAAAAATCATCCCGGTGGATTGGAAACATCAAAGTACAATCCAGGCAAAAATTAGGGATAATGTCAAGTAACTATGTTCAACAGAGGCAAGTCCCTCAGCAGCAGCAGCAGTTACATCATCCATCGGAGGAAAACTCCAGTCAAGGTCATCTTCGACGGAAGCTCAGGATGTCCCGAATTCAAATTGGTAGAAGGATAGTGGTCGTTATGTTTCAACGTAGCCCTTTTCCCTGTAAATTACCATTTTCAAACTTTGTATATACTCTTTGGAATCACGCGTTTGGCTGATCTCCATCTTATCAATAAAATTTGAGCCTTTGTGCTTTTGTTTATAATTCTCATTTGTTTTAGCTTTACAGAACGACGTTGTTAACATAACTAACGATTGTTGAAATAAAACAAAAATGAATTTACTTATTAAAACTTTTTCTGCTTTTAAAATAAAGATGGCAATTTCTTTTGACTGTTGAACATCAGAAAAACATCGATCGCTTCTCCAGAAGTAAGCGAACTTCAAAGTGCAGAATCAAAGTACTCCTTCTCGACTAGTACGCCTGAGTAAGGGATCAACTGTGTCAGAGACCTTGTTTCATCTGACACACCTCGGCCGAGTTCTTATCTCCTAAGCCCGATCAACACTGTTCCCAGCAGGGACTATCTCTCCTAAGCAAGGTGGAATTTCTATATTGAACCAACGATATCTCTACACGCCCCGCGATGGCCGAGTATCCAGTCATGTTCATCTTTTAGTTTGTGTGTCGCGTCAGTTTTGTCAGCATACACATACATACATCATGCATTATTGATTTGCATTCACATTTCATATTGCATCACTATCACTCGAGTTGGTCTTATCCTGCCGTGATAACCATCCTCTCAATCGAGTTTGCCAGTTCTTGCCTCGTCAGGAAGTATTATGGCCGATCAAACTCGTCTCCAGTGTATCTTTAGATCAGAGTCGGCAATCGACCACTTTGATAACTTGAACCTCTGAAAAGCCAGAGAAGCTTTCTACAGATGTCACTCTTCGCCATTGAAGATGATATCCTTGTTTTCCCGGATTAAGGAAAATCCACAGAGAAAGCCTCCTAAGCAGAGATTTGGCAGTACAGCTGCCATTCTCCAAAAAACTGCTGATGAAAAGGTCATCGGCACCTCAAAATTGGACCCCGTCATATGGCATTTTTCCGGGAAGATCCCGAGAAAAGTATGATGTAAGATCCCAAGCAACAGCAGTCTCTCAAGAGACCTGCTTTTTTGCAGTAGAAACAAATGGCGTCTCCAACAGAGAAGTTTGTGCAACTATACAACTCAGATGACTGGGTTCCCCAGCAAGTCTGACATCAAAGGTTTTTCCGCCAAATGGCATCTCTCCAGGAAAATTTGGCGAGAAGTTTGGAGGAAAACCGCTACGCATAGCGTCCCTTGTCAATTAAGTTTATCGACAAAAGAAACTTAGACCATTTCCTTGGTAGAAAACCAGGATCGAGGGGAAGTTTAAATCAGAAACTAAGACCAGTTCCTTGGTAGGAAACCAGGATCGAGGGGAAGTTTAAATCAGAAACTAAGACCAGTTCCTTGGTAGGAAACCAGGATCGAGGGGAAGTTTAAATCAGAAACTAAGACCAGTTCCTTGGTAGGAAACCAGGATCGAGGGGAAGTTTAAATCAGAAACTAAGACCAGTTCCTTGGTAGGAAACCAGGATCGAGGGGAAGTTTAAATCAGAAACTGAGACCAGTTCCTTGGTAGGAAACCAGGATCTAGGGAAGTTTATTTCAAAAGAAAACTGAGACAAGTTTCTTGGCTGAAGACCAGGATCGAGGGGAAGTTTACCTTTTCTAAGCATCATCGCTTAGCAAAAGAAGATGAATGCGCAAGCTGCCATTCATAGCCACCAAAATTTCGGGTATTCCGATATTTAATCCTCTTGCACCCAGAATGCCCGAATACCTTCGTCATTCACACCTTCGGGTCCAAGATGATTAAATAGGGGCATCTGTCATACCCCAAATTTTGACCACTAAGATTTTGCCATCATTGTGCAAATCATCATCATAATATGGGAGAACCATGCTACCTTGTCAGTCTCCCCAAAGATGGGTGAGCACTCACTACAATCAAAATTAGGGTTTTAAGCCCTCTTTGAGTTCTTAGACAAGGGATCAATCAAGGAATAACATGATCTTCAACTTGTCTAACCTCTCAAGCATTCACAATGGATCAAAAAGGACTCCCACTTCAAGGATTAAGCACAAGGATGCTCCCTTCTAAGTGGATCAAGCCTCAAGATCGC
Organism: Lathyrus tuberosus; assembly: GCA_022829125.1. Lineage (NCBI taxonomy): Eukaryota > Viridiplantae > Streptophyta > Magnoliopsida > Fabales > Fabaceae > Lathyrus > Lathyrus tuberosus. The sequence goes on along the minus strand of JALAZF010000295.1, from coordinate 3,668,361 downwards.
CAGTGCCACCAAATTAGGGTTTTGGTCGACCAGGGCCTCCAGATGGAAAATTTTCATCTGGGCATGAGCCAATGATCCAAAACATAACCTAATATACTCCATGGAACCTCATGGACCCAATCACTAAGTCAATTTTGCCTCAGGGGATGCATACATCAAAAATCAGGAATTAGGGTTTCTTGACCTAATTCACCCCTGAGTTGACTTTTGGTGCAAATCATGAACCAAGACCTCAAGAGAGGGTTTGAGGGTCTCTAATGAACTATATTGATCCATTTGGAACAATGGATTAATCCAAGAAGCTTGAGCAACAAGTCTCAGTTTCATCTGCACCACAATTAGGGTTTTGCGGAAAAAGTCAACTGTAACTTTGACTTTTGACCAGGACATTCTCCCAAGCCCTAAGACATGCCTCAATATACCCTATGACACCCATGTAACATGTCCATTAAGTTTGATTTAGGTCAAGGACATAATTTCCTGAGGAATTGCACAGTTTGGAATTCATCTGATAAAAAGTCAACTGTGCACAAAAGTCAACTTTGACTTTTTGATATTTTTCACCAAAATGGATTTTTAACCCTAAAATGATGTTTATGTATGATTTGAATCATAATTCATCAAGAAAAATCAAGAAAAGTTAGATAACTTGTAAAAGGGGTAACCATAAAACTTAGAAAAATTTCTAAGTTATGGAAAAAGTACCACTAATGCATTAACTTTGGAGGACCATAACTCCTAAACCACAAGGCCATTGTGCCCCATTCAAAGCTTGATTTTTAGATCACATTGCCCTCTACAAAAACTTCATACTAAGTTATTTCCAAATTCCACATGGATTTTGAGTTATGGAGTGATCAAAATCAAGAAAAGTCACTTTGTTTCAACACTTAGTGAAAATTTCACTAAGACAGATTCTACCTTACTTTTTGCCAAATGTAGGGGGATTTTTCACTTGGTTTCAAAAGAGATCAAAACCAAACATGTTCAAAAAGTTGTTGTGTCATGTAAAGGATTTCCAAAATGACGAAGAACATTGCCAAATTCCATTTGAGTCATGAGATATGACATTGGAAAGTTGCCTTGCTGAAATCTGTCAAAGGCAAGGCAGAATTTGCAATTTGGCTCGATTTGCCAAAATCAGCCAAATTCAAATGCTCCTATCCACTTGGACACCTCAAAGCATTGAATCTAAAGGGGACATTCACTGAGCCAAGCCTCCAAAGTCTTGGGAACAAGAAATAGCATGTTGAACCTAGAATGGCCAAAATAGGGACAAGACTCCAATTTTGGATTGGAGCATTCAATGCATACACCAAGGTGGCATGGACTGAGCCATTTGCAACCGAAATCAGTCAAGACTTATCCAAGACCAAGGGAACCAGCAGCCTGCGCCCTAACCTCTAGTCAATGGCTAGAGGAGACTTGGATTCTCATTGATCAACATTGGTCAAACGTATTCTGCAGTTACCATTCACTGTGGATCCCAAAACAAACTTGCTCTACTATAAATAGAGCTCAATTGTGGTCAATTTAAGTACACCAAAGGCCTACAACACTTGCCTTTCTCAAAATCTCTTTCTCTTGGTAAAAATGCTTTTCTTAGCAAGGTAACTATCGGGTTTTGAGTTTGAGAGCTTTTCCAACCAAACCAATCACACACACACACCTCATATACATCACATATGAGCTGATCAAACACTTAAACAACAACTGGAACACTGATTTCTCAGAATCACCAGTCAATTGCTCAAGGTTTTAACCAAAGTGCAGTTGAGATGCCATGAAGTGATCCAGCCAATTTCAATCAAGTCCAAGCATTCAAACACACTCCATAGGGTATAGGGAAGTTGTTCAGATCATCACAACACAACTGTAACACCTCCTACACAAATCACAATCACCAGCTGCAAGTGGTAAGCATGAGCTCTTCTAACTCTATGATCCACACAATTTTTGCTGCACAATAATTTGGCCATATGTTCATAATCATGCATGGAATGTTTTCCCTCAATTAATTGCATTGTTTGAATCGTGTATCAAAAATCCTAGCCTTCAGGCAGACATTAGGGTTCTTGAGGTTTCTTCGTGATTTCTTGTTGTATGTTTAATTTAAATGAAATTAATGGACATAGACATGATCGTGAGGTTGAGGCGAGCATAATGATATGTGGATTGCATGATATAATCAAGTATTTAGTGAGATTGGATAGAAAATGCAAATCTGGGCAAAACTGAAAAACGCGCGTGTTCTTCAACTGTTCTTGGCGCCATTTCTCTCAAATTCAAATATTTGAATTTTGTGATTTTGTTTAATTGATTCAAAAATTAATTTCTCTCTGAGTTTTATTGATTTTGAGTTGATTCTTTTTTCAATAATTCACAAAAATGTTAAAATATTTTATTTTATCAAAAAATCCCAAAAATATTATTTATTTTATATAATTGATATTTTTTCAAAGAATTAATGTTTTAATTGTTTTTAACATTTAAAATATTTTTTCCACATTAATTTTGCAACTTTTAATGCTTTCTAATTATTTTGTAGGTCAATACTTAATTTTTGAAGCATTAATCCAAGATCACAATTTGTTTTTCATGTGTTAAACAATTTTGATCATTTTAGTTGAATTTTTATTCAATTAAATACATTTTTTGAAAACAAATTAGGGTTTTGGATTAATTCAACCCTCATAGATCATTTTCAAAACACTTTGGGCCTCTATTAGAGTGTAAGACCCAACCCACTTGTACAGAAATATTTTGGGTCTCATTCGTTGTATAAGTCCCTCTGTACGTTTTCAAATAAACGACGCGATCGTCGCCTTTTGAAAAATAACCATCTGGGCCTACCCTCGAGTAGTAAGACCAATTTCTTTTTATTCAAAACACTTTGGGCCTTTATTAGAGTGTAAGACCCAACTCCCTTTTAACCAAATCATTTTGGGCCTCACTTATTATATAAGTCCCCCTGCGTTAAAAGAAAACCTCGGCGCGATCGCCATTTTAAACGAAAAATCAATTGGGCCTACCATCGTGTTATTAGCCCCACTCTTTTTCTTTAAACTCTTTTTGGGCCTCTTGAGAGAGTGTAAGACCCATCCCTTTGTACAGAAAACCTTTTTGGGCCCCAGTCATTTGTATAAAACCCTCTGTACAAATTTAAACAGTGCGCTAACTGATAAAACCCTGGGCCTCTCCTTGAGCTGTAAGCCCCAAATCTTTCTTTTTCAAAGTACTTTCTCCTTTGATTTTGAATATACTGTTGTTTTCAATCTTTCTTTGTTGAACAACTAACCAAACAGCATGGAAGCTCTACAACCGAGTAAGTGGTTATCGCTTTCATTTACTGCTTTCATATATATATAACTGTATTGTGGGGCTGCTCACTGTAAGTCTCCTTTCATAAACTCATATCTACTGTGTAATAATAGTATAGATATTAGAGTTTCCCAGGAAACTACGTCTAGAACTAGGTGACTCCGTTTTGTTTAGTTCGTAGAAATAGACGCCTAGATCCCCAATAGGATCACCAGATACAATCTTCTCTCAGGCTGTCCTTGTAACGCCCCATTTTCGACCATTTTATTTAATCGAGTCGATTTAATTATTTTGAGTATTATATTATTTTTATTTATGACTTTGGTGTGATAATATGTTGTTTTGTACTGTTATTATATTTTATCGCATTTTGGGATCGTTTGGGAGATAATTGAGAGTAAGGGTATTTTAGTCTTTTCCCTAATTATTTACTAAGTTAGTGAAAGAAAAAGAGAAAGAATTAGAAAAGAAAGAAAAATAGTAAGAGAAAGAAAAGGAGAAGAAGAAAAGAGAAGGGAAAGAAGAGAAAAGAGAGAAAAAGAGGAAAAGCTAGGAATCAAAGAAAACCACTTCTAGGAATTGATTTAATCGGGTAAGGGTGTGAAATTCGATTATCTTATACATGTGTATGATTATGTATGTGTTTGATTGTTGTTTTGTTAGATTGTATGAAAAATATAACAAAACCCATTTTTGTAGAAAGTGTTGGAATTCGATTTAATTCGAGTTGGAAATGATGTTTTTGTGTTCCTTATTGTTGATACTTGATAGGTATGTGTAGTTGTGAATCAAATTGGTATTTTTCTGGAATTAGATGATGAATTTGGGTGTGTTTTGGGTGGAAAACGCAGAACTCATTTCTGCAGAATTTTTCTGGGTTTCTGCAGGTCATACGCGTATGGGGCATGTCCATACGCGTATGGGACTCGGCATTACGCGTAACATTGGCCTGTGTGTGGGTCATTACGCGTATGAGAATGGTGATACGCGTATGGGGTTAAAAATGAGAATTTTGGGAAGAAAATGGTTTCTGCTCATACGCGTAAGGCCTTGGGCAATACGCGTATGGCATGGCGAGAAATTTTGGCAATACGCGTATGGCCTTGGACAGTACGCGTATGGCCAGGAGATTGGTAAAATGTGATTTTTGAAAATGTCATTTTCGTTTTCGTTTGTAACTTTTGTTCCGTTTATCTGATTTTGACATTCTTGGTGTCGTTGGAAAGGTATTGAACTGTACTTTGTGATTATGATGTTTTGGAATTGGTTAGCCGATTTAATTATGTCAGGGAAATGTGAATAGTGTCGATTGTCGACTTTTGTCGTTGTAAGTGTGCATAATTGATGTGTATTATGCTATGTGCTGTTGTGTGATGAAAATACTTGTGATGACATGTGTGATGATGAATTGTGGCCGAAAGGCAAATAAATGCAATGTGTTGTATTTGGTTATATATGCATGTTTGTGACTGCGTATATGTGTGAAGATGCATTGGTTGTCATGAGTCCTTGTATGTCAAGCATCATGATATGCATCATTGTAGCGTCCTGTGGGACGGCGGTTCCGGTGAGGAATCAACTATAACATCGTGTGCCTCAAAAATATGAAAGGTATAAATAGCCCGAGGACTTAAAGCGATGGTTATAGACGATCGTGTGCCTCTATTGGTAGGGGTGTGAGCGATCGGATTGTGTGCCCCTTGTGTGGTGGTGTGAGCGATCCATAAACACCGTGTGCCCCTTGTGTGGTGGTGTGAGCGGTGGGTGAACATCGTAGGCCCGACGGGGAGTTACAGTGATGTTACGAGCGATGGTTCCAGCAGAGTTCCTGAGTGAACTAATGATGAGATATGAATCTTGGAGTCGGTACCGCATTTGCATTTGCATAGAGAGTCGTTGTGTCGGTCTCTTTGCATCTGCATGAATTATGATTGCATTGGTTATATGTGGAAAATCATGATTTGGTGATTATGTGTGAGACAATATGATATGCATTTGTGATAAATGTATTGGGCATCATTAATATGCAATTGGGGATGAAGACATTGTGTGATTGAGCTGTGATAACATTTGTGAATTGATGTGCATTCGTGTTAAATGCCTTGAATTATGAATGATATGTTTTGTATGTATAAACATATGCATGATGTGTGAATATGTGATTATGTGAATATAATCTGTATGTGCCTTATGTGTTGACATGTGATAATTGTGGTGAGATTATTGAATATGTGTATTTTATGTGGATATATATAATTATATGCATTTGTATTATGGTTGTTTTTCTCACCCTTCTGCTCATTTTATAATGCTCTATGAGGCATTGCAGATTAGAGTTGCTGGAGGTCTTTAGTGAAACTTTGTGTCTTCACCCTTTTTGTCGGTCGGCTCTGATATGTGACACCGGGTAGCTAGGGTGGACGTTTGTGTTTATTGTGTACTATGTATATGTATATTTTGGTTTGTACATGTACAACTTGGTGTATGACAAACTTTTTACATGATATATGTTTATATGTTAATCAGAGTTTAGATTTTCCGCTTTAGTTCTAATTTCTGAAAAAGTGGGTGTAAGGAACAAAGTTCCTCTGTTATTTGCTACCCCACTGTTGCATATCTTTATGGGCAGGTGTTGCATGTTTGGTTTCAATTTGATGTGATTTCCCCGTCTATGCCATGATAATTTAAATATACTCTGACCAAATTTTGAATTTTCTTTTATTGCTTTAAATGCATGTTTTATTGGGGGTGTAGATTGGGGGCGTCACATTAAGTGGTATCAGAGCCAGTCCGTGTCAGTTGTGTCAGTTGTATCTGTCGCTTTGGGCGAGTTGCTGTTGTGCGGCAGTTGTGTTCTGGTGAGTTATTGGTTAACCATAGTTTATGTATTTGGATGAACAGAATATGGCCCGAGCTGTGCAGGATGTACTGAAGGTTACGGGTAATGATGAGTTCGGAAAGAATAAGCTGCCTATCTTCGAGGGAAGATATGATCCGGATGGTGCGCAATTTTGGTTTGAGGAGGTTGAAAGAATCTTCCATGTGACGGATTGTGCTGAAGAGGATAAGGTGAGACTGGGTACTCACATGCTGGAAGAAGAAGCAGCTGATGGGTGGGTTAGTTTGCGCCAAGTGTTGGAGGTGGATGATGAAGAAGTCACTTGGGGTTTATTTGGACGAGAGTTTCTGAGGAAGTATTATCCTGAGGGTGTGAAGGAAAAGAAAGAGATTGAGTTTTTGGAACTAAAACAAGGCAATATGTCTGTTGTGGATTACACAGCAAAGTTTGTGGAACTGGTGCAGTTTTATCCTCATTATCCGGAAGCGACTACTGAATTTTCTAAGTGTGTGAAGTATGAGAACGGATTTCGTCCGGAGATTAAACGAGCAATCGGTTATCAGAGGATTAGAAGGTTTTCTGATTTGGTGGACAGTTGTAGGAGTTACGAAGAGAATCGCAAGGTGCGTGCTATTCCCTATGAGAATGTGAATGACAGGAAAGGGAAACAACAGTCTCGTAGTGGGGGAGGAATGTCTAGTCCTCCGAGGTGTTACATTAAGTGTTACAAGTATGGGGAAGTAGGACATCGTCAGATGGATTGTTGGAGGAATAAACTGAAATGTTCCAAGTGTGGAGGTTCGGGACATGTCGCAGCGGATTGTAGGAAAATTAATGTGCGATGTTTCAACTGCGGTGAAACAGGTCATATCAGTACGGGGTGTACGAAACCAAAGAGAGTTCAGACGGGTGGTAAAGTTGTTGCATTGGCAGGAGATGAGACTACTAGTGCGGATCGTCTGACTCAAGGTACTTGTTTTCTTAATAGTACGTCTTTTTTCTATTATTGGTATGGGAGCGACTCATTTGTTTATTTCGTGTGAGTGCGCGCAGTGTTTGAATTTGTTGTGGTCTTCTTGGAGTAGTAAGATGGTTATCGATACTTCTGCTTAGGGGTCGGTAATTTCTTCTTTGGTTTGTTTAAATTGTTCTTTGACCATTTGTGGTAAAGACTTGGGATGGATTTAGTGTGTTTGCAGTTGGAGGAATTAGAATGAGATAAGTGGGGAAGAAGCTGGTACTTCTCCATGTTGCTTCAGGTGTAGAGCGCTGGCTCAGGGTGTTATGTATTGTAAGATTATAAGTGTGATTTCTGGTTCAAGAAGGAATGCAGAAGTAAGGTTTATGTCAACTGAGGATTGGTGCCTTAGGTAGTTTTGTTCATAGGATGTAAGGTATGCTATTATAGTTTGGTGGGGACGGTTTATGCCTCATCATGATTGTCGGCTGTCTATTGGCAAATTGAGGAACTGATCACCCTTAATCTCTTGTTGATAGCAGACGGGAATTATGTTGGATGGTGTGGATGTGTCTTTCCGGCTTTGATAGTGTTGCGGATTGAATTACTTGAAATTTAAGGAAATGATTGCGGAATCAAGATTTTTGTATGATGGGTAACTTGCGAAGTCATTAAGAGTCCTTTTTGGTTGGTTGTTGCAATAGATTGGAATTTAGATTGTCAAGAGGAGAAATTGTGTATGGATGGCGGACATTGGTATAGTGTGACGATTGAGAATAAGTATTCATTTTTCAGGATTAGGTAACTGGAATGATTTGGTTGAGTTTGATTAGAATTACAATTGTTGGAATGTTTGATAAGAGTAGTGATTTGCTTGAGTTGAGGCTTTGACCGACTTGTGGAACGAGTTATAATTGTTGTCATCGGCAATAGATGCGGTGTTACTATGAGAGGCTCCGAAGTAGTTAAAGTGATTAGAAACTTTTTGGACTTTCATTGGTTATTATCGAAGGATATGGAAGGCTTTTCCAAGATTAAGTGTGTTCGTTACTTCAGTTGACTTGCAAAGGTGAAGTCGACTGTTTGGGATGCATCTTGATAAGTATAGTTGGTGTGTTGATGTAAGAAAGTAAAGTCGTGGCTTGTGTTTTTTGACATTTGAGGATTCTTGAAAGGATTAGTATTATTGTGGAAATCGGAATTATTTGCAGTTGTAATTGTGTTGGATTATTGGGAGTATTATCTTTATGATTCTAGATTCGAAGTGTTTGATAATTACAAGAATATTGAGTACTGGTTTGGTCTGAATGTATAGAGACAACGAGAATGGTTAGAATTTGTGATGAGTTAAAAAATTGACTTGGATTATCATTTGTGAAGAGTTATTGTTGTATCAGAGGAGTTAAGTCGAAAGCTTCTATGTATGTCTATTTTTTATGGTCCGAAAATTAGAATTGTTTGAGCAGTTCAGAGGCTTGTGCCTGGTGTGTGAGATAACACAGAGGAGTGTGAGGCTGAGAATATTAAAGGTGAACAGTAATTTTTTTTGGCAGATATGCGAAAGAGTTAGACTTGGGACGTGAGATTGGTAGTTTTGATGGTCACGAGTCATCAGAGTGCGCAGCGGAAACGTGGTGTAGCACATTTCGCATATGTGTGTGCGACTTGTAAGAGTTCTTAGGTGAGACATTGGAGATCTATAGGAATGATAAGACCATTGGATGTTTCAGAATGGAAGTGTTAGGTGAGAGGTCTGAATAATGTTCATGGGTTACTAAGTAGATGGATGTTATGGTTATATGTTCTATTGGAGAATCGTAGCATTGATGTGATAAGGTTGTGTGACAAGGAGGTTGGTATTCTTGTTTTGTTGATATTGTTGAGACCTTATCGTGTCGTGGAACTTTATGTTCTGGTTTGTGTTGTTGTCTCGGTTCCATTGTGTTGGTTCGAGTGCAGGTGGCTAATTCCTGTATTGGGGATTAGGGGAGTGTTACCTACGGAGAGGGTAACGATCCTGTCGTGTTTCGGTTCAAGAGTGAACCTGTGAGTTGTGTTTTATGTATTCCTTGAGTTGTGTGTTAGTCGTCAAGTGCATTGTATGGGCTTTGCATCTTGTCGTTGTTGTATCTGCTGTTAGCAAGGTGGTTTGTCAGTCGTGTTATTTGTGGTGTGCCTTTTTGGTAGGCCTGGTGTTTGTTGGTAGGATGCGAGAGTCGTATCCAGAGTGGTTCGTCTCGGTATATTTTCGAGGACGAAAATTTCCAAGTGGGGGAGAGTTGTAACGCCTCATTTTCGACCATTTTATTTAATCGATTCGATTTAATTATTTTGAGTATTATATTATTTTTATTTATGACTTTGGTGTGATAATATGTTGTTTTGTACTGTTATTATATTTTATCGCATTTTGGGATCGTTTGGGAGATAATTGAGAGTAAGGGTATTTTAGTCTTTTCCCTAATTATTTACTAAGTTAGTGAAAGAAAAAGAGAAAGAATTAGAAAAGAAAGAAAAATAGTAAGAGAAAGAAAAGGAGAAGAAGAAAAGAGAAGGGAAAGAAGAGAAAAGAGAGAAAAAGAGGAAAAGCTAGGAATCAAAGAAAACCACTTCTAGGAATCGATTTAATCGGGTAAGGGTGTGAAATTCGATTATCTTATACATGTGTATGATTATGTATGTGTTTGATTGTTGTTTTGTTAGATTGTATGAAAAATATAACAAAACCCATTTTTGTAGAAAGTGTTGGAATTCGATTTAATTCGAGTTGGAAATGATGTTTTTGTGTTCCTTATTGTTGATACTTGATAGGTATGTGTAGTTGTGAATCAAATTGGTATTTTTCTGGAATTAGATGATGAATTTGGGTGTGTTTTGGGTGGAAAATGCAGAACTCATTTCTGCAAAATTTTTCTGGGTTTCTGCAGGTCATACGCGTATGGGGCATGTCCATACGCGTATGGGACTCGGCATTACGCGTAACATTGGCCTGTGTGTGGGTCATTACGCGTATGAGAATGGTGATACGCGTATGGGGTTAAAAGTGAGAATTTTGGGAAGAAAATGGTTTCTGCTCATACGCGTAAGGCCTTGGGCAATACGCGTATGGCATGGCGAGAAATTTTGGCAATACGCGTATGGCCTTGGACAGTACGCGTATGGCCAGGAGATTGGTAAAATGTGATTTTTGAAAATGTCGTTTTCGTTTTCGTTTGTAACTTTTGTTCCGTTTATCTGATTTTGACATTCTTGGTGTCGTTGGAAAGGTATTGAACTGTACTTTGTGATTATGATGTTTTGGAATTGGTTAGCCGATTTAATTATGTCGGGGAAATGTGAATAGTGTCGATTGTCGACTTTTGTCGTTGTAAGTGTGCATAATTGATGTGTATTATGCTATGTGCTGTTGTGTGATGAAAATACTTGTGATGACATGTGTGATGATGAATTGTGGCCGAAAGTCAAATAAATGCAATGTGTTGTATTTGGTTATATATGCATGTTTGTGACTGCGTATATGTGTGAAGATGCATTGGTTGTCATGAGTCCTTGTATGTCAAGCATCATGATATGCATCATTGTAGCGTCCTGTGGGACGGCGGTTCCGGTGGGGAATCAGCTATAACATCGTGTGCCTCAAAAATATGAAAGGTATGAATAGCCTGAGGACTTAAAGCGATGGTTATAGACGATCGTGTGCCTCTATTGGTAGGGGTGTGAGCGATCGGACCGTGTGCCCCTTGTGTGGTGGTGTGAGCGATCCATAAACACCGTGTGCCCCTTGTGTGGTGGTGTGAGCGGTGGGTGAACATCGTAGGCCCGACGGGGAGTTACAGTGATGTAACGAGCGATGGTTCCAGCAGAGTTCCTGAGTGAACTAATGATGAGATATGAATCTTGGAGTCGGTACCGCATTTGCATTTGCATAGAGAGTCATTGTGTCGGTCTCTTTGCATCTGCATGACTTATGATTGCATTGGTTATATGTGGAAAATCATGATTTGGTGATTATGTGTGAGACAGTATGATATGCATTTGTGATAAATGTATTGGGCATGATTAATATGCAATTGGGGATGAAGACATTGTGTGATTGAGCTGTGATAGCATTTGTGAATTGATGTGCATTCGTGTTAAATGCCTTGAATTATGAATGATATGTTTTGTATGTATAAACATATGCATGATGTGTGAATATGTGATTATGTGAATATAATCTGTATGTGCCTTATGTGTTGGCATGTGATAATTGTGGTGAGATTATTGAATATGTGTATTTTTATGTGGATATATATAATTATATGCATTTGTATTATGGTCATTTTTCTCACCCATCTGCTCGTTTTATAATGCTCTATGAGGCATTGCAGATTAGAGTTGCTGGAGGTCTTTAGTGAAGCTTTGTGTCTTCACCCTTTTTGTCGGTCGGCTCTGATATGTGACACCGGGTAGCTAGGGTGGACGTTTGTGTTTATTGTGTACTATGTATATGTATATTTTGGTTTGTACATGTACAACTTGGTGTACGACAAACTTTTTACATGATATATGTTTATATGTTAATCAGAGTTTAGATTTTCCGCTTTAATTCTAATTTCTGAAAAAGTGGGTGTAAGGAACAAAGTTCCTCTGTTATTTGCTACCCCACTGTTGCATATCTTTATGGGCAGGTGTTGCATGTTTGGTTTCAATTTGATGTGATTTCCCCGTCTATGCCATGATAATTTAAATATACTCTGACCAAATTTCGAATTCTCTTTTATTGCTTTTAATGCATGTTTTATTGGGGGTGTAGATTGGGGGCATCACAGTCCTCACTAGGAATCGTCAAGAAACTCTACTCCCCAAGATGAATGTATTCTCCGTGAATGGCATCTTTGAGTTTCTTCCAAATTCTCGAACCGTCCTGACTTTGATCTATTCTCGGTGAATAGCATTGCCTTGACTTTCTCGGGGTTTGGGGACCCACGGGCTTCTTAAAAGCATCGGCCTCCTCTTGGGCATCGTACAAGGACCCACAGGCTTCCTAAAAGCAACCCGGCCTCCTCTTGGGCATCTTACAAGGACCCACAGGCTTCCTAAAAGCAACCCCGCCTCCTCTTGGGCTTAGTACAAGGACCCTACGGCTTCTTAGAAGTATTCACAGCCTCCTCTTAGGCTTCATATAATGATCTGTTCCTCCGGGAATGATAGCCTCCTCTTGGGCTTAGTACAAGGACCCGTCGGCTTCTTAAAAGATTCCAGCCTCCTCTTGGGCTTCGTACAAATTGTCCCGACAACCTCCTAGAGGTATAGGAACAGAACTTAGTAATCTTCATAGAACAGTCCTTTCATAGAGTCTACGACTGTTTCTCAAAACATAGTAAAAAAGATAAAACTCTAGATTTGGACAGTCTAATTTCCTTGAGTCTCAAAGACATTCTCAAGTGACCCCTTCGTTAAATAGGAAGGAAACCCGCAAACTCGGACAGTCTCGATACCCTTCGGATTTCCCGCTTCCTTAAAGAACAGGAATAACCCGAACCCTTGGAATCAAATCCTTGAGTACAGTGTTGCTCATATAAGAACTGATTTTCTCTTTCAAAATCAGTATGCCAGACCTGTCACTTAACTGAGACAGTAACCATAGCCTCCTCTTAGGCTTTGTATAATGATCCTTCTTCAATGAAGTTAGCCTCCTCTTGGGCTTTGTACAGTGATTCTCCCCAGCGGAGCTAACAATTTTCGCCTCCATCTCGGGCTTTATACGAGATACCAAAAGATTCCCCAGCGGAGTCAAACAACGTTTAACCTCTCTCCCGGGCTTTGTACGAGACACATAAAAGACTCCCTCGCTGAGTCAATCACCTTTCAGCCTCTATCTGGGGCTTTGTACGAGATACAAAAGAATTCTAATTGAACCAAACAAACAATAGCCTTCATCTCGGGCTTCATACTAGTTACCAAAAGACTCCATCGTCGGGTCAAAAACCTTTTCGCCTCCATCTCGGGCTTTGTACGAGATACAAAAACACTCTCTTGTTGAGTATAAAAGATCCTCTTGTAGGATTAATCCCTTTTAGCCTCTCTCTCGGGCTTTGTACGAGACACCTTTTAGCCTCCTCTTAGGCTTTGTATAATTATTTTCCTCAGTAGAGTTAGCCTCCTCTTAGGCTTTGTACAAGAATTCCCCGGTTGAGTCCAATCAACCTTTTAACATCAAAGTTGTGCCGTTCACAGTACACAAACATCAACAACTCCTTCCCTTTCATTTAATCGCTGTAAGCGACAAGCCTCTGGATCATCTACATCCATGCCACTGTCCCTCTTTTAGCATGAGAAATTCCTAAGGAAAGATAGCATTGCTCTACACTGAGTTAAAGTCTTCTCCCTCATGTCAAAACTACCCAATAAAGGAAATTATGGCATTGCTAGGATCAGCGTATCCCGGTTAAAGTAATTCTCCTTTATAATCAGTCACCCAACAGTTGTGACAGACAAACCCTTCTTTAGAGATGACAAGTTCTCTCTACAGTGGAGGTCCTTCAGCTTCACGTCTTGGGCTTTGAACAAGACACAAATAGACCTTTCAGCTTCATATCTTGGGCTTTGAATAAGATACAAATAAACTCTTCAGCTTCACATCTTGGGCTTTGAACAAGATACAAACAACCTTACGCTTCACGTCTTGGGCTTTGAACAAGACACCAAAACACCAATTTCCTCCCATAGAATAGGAGGAACTACGAACGCTCTGATTTCACTGTTTTGGTAAACGGGAATACGTAAGCATAAGATCGAAAGAAAAGATCTTAGCGAGCACACTCAACAAAAAATCCAAATCCCATATCTCCATCAATCAAAAGCAGTAATTCAAAAACATCAGTCCTAACATCCTAATCCTAGTTCCCCGCCAGAAACCTTCTGCCCAGGTCAAAAGAAAGAAAACCTATATTGGCGAAAATACAAATAACCAGTATAAGGCCCCCCCACATTGATAGCATCCGTAACCTAACAGACCGCTGTTTAAACTCAGTATGCAAGCAGGGTTAATTGGAGACATCTATTTCCCTTCCTTATTCAGCTCACAATAGAATAAAAAATGAATCGACCTGTAGTCAAAGCTCAAACCGCAGAGAGCGACCAGCGCTTAAGGACCGCGTCCAAAATCGCTCGCTATAAATGGCTGCTAGATCATATCACTTCCAATTGGATTGGCTTGGCCTAGATGCCTCTTGAACTAGGCATAACAGCTGCTCCACATAGATCAGCTATGCCTTGACTGAAATCACATTCCTCAATCATTTTAATTGTTGTTTAATGTGAGAACTTGACTGAGGAGAGTAAGAATCTTGACAATGCACTTTTCCACATTAATGCACTTTGAATTCAAGGTAAAATGTGCCAAAGTGGATGAATTTCAAGTTGGAAGATTCCTTGGCTTTGTGACTCGGCTTTGTTGGTTGGATCAGATGCAATGGGATTGGTTTGAATACATGTGGCATGCTGATCCTCAGTTTTTGGTCCAAAATCGTGTGTGGCAAGCAAACATGTCAACTAATTTTTCCAAAACAGCTTGCAGCAGCATGACTTTGGGCATGGATTTCTCTTGGCTCAAGTTGAACCAATTCATACTGTTAAGCTCTTTGAATTCTTAGCAACATATGCAACAATATTGATGTTTAACTTTTGACTTGATTCAACTTGTAACTATGTGAAAAAATCCCACAAGTTTTGGTGTTTCAACACAAAATCTGCCTTGCCCAGAATTTTTCTAAGTGTTGGAAAAGTTGTGTTTTCATGTTTTTTAGTGACTTTGATCACTCCATAACTCGAAATCCATGAGGAATTTGGACATAACTTAGTATGAAGTTTTTGTAGAGGGTAATGTGATCTACAAATCAAGCTTTGAATGGGGCACAATGGCCTTGTGGTTTAGGAGTTATGGTCCTCCAAACTTAGTGCATTAGTGGTACTTTTTCCATAACTTAGAAATTTTTCTAAGTTTTATGGTTACCCCTTTTACAAGTTATCCAACTTTTCTTGATTTTCTTGATGAATGATGATTCAAATCATACATAAACATCATTTTAGGGATAAAAATCCATTTTGGTGAAAAATCTCAAAAAGTCAAAGTTGACTTTTGTGCACAGTTGACTTTTTATCGGATGAATTCCAAACTGTGCAATTCCTCAGGAAATCATGTCCTTGACCCAAATCAAACTTGATGGACATGTTCCATGGGTGTCATAGGGTATATTGAGGCATGTCTTAGGGCTTGGGAGCATGTCCTGGTCAAAAACAAAGTTACAGTTGACTTTTTCCGCAAAACCCTAACTGTGGTGCAGATGAAACTGACACTTGTTGCTCAAGCTTCTTGGATTAATACATTGTTACAAATGGATCAATATAGTTCATTAGAGACCCTCAAACCCTCTCTTGAGGTCTTGGCTCATGATTTGCACCAAAAGTCAACTTAGGGGTGAATTAGGTCAAGAAACCATAATTCCTGATTTTTGATGTATGCATCCCCTGAGGCAAAATTGACTTGGTAATGAGGCCCATGAGGTTCCATGGAGTATATTAGGTTATGTTTTGGATCATTGGCTCATGCCCAGATGAAATTTTCCATCTGGAGGCCCTGGTCGATCAAAACCCTAATTTGGTGATACTGGCGATCTTGAGGCTTGATCCACCTAGAAGGGAGCATCCTTGTGCTTAATCCTTGAAGTGGGAGTCCTTTTTGATCCATTGTGAATGTTTGGGAAGTTAGAAAAGTTGAAGATCATGTCATTCCTTGATTGATCCTTTGTCTAAGAACTCAAAGAGGGCTTGAAACCCTAATTTTGATTGTAGTGAATGCTCACCCATCTTTGGGGAGACTGACAAGGTAGGATGATTCCCCCATATTGTGATGATGATTTGCATAATGCTGGGAAATCTTAGTGGTCAAAATTTGGGGTATGACAAGAGGCGCTGTTGTAGCCGCTGCTTGTTTGTTTTATTTGCCTTTCCCCTTCTTCACCCCTTTCACTCTTTCTCTTCCCTTGAATCTCAAGACTTGTTTAAGTCTTGGATTCACTCCCTTAGAGCTACCTAGTCCAACTTAATTTTTGATTAAGCTTGGAGTAGGATTAGCATTAGGCTTTCCCTTTGCATGCTAACTTAGGTGGATGTTCCCTTTTTATCTCAACTATAGGGCCACCTTTGCATGACAACATTAGGAACTTTAGTTTCCCCTTAGTGTTTTCTTCTCCTTTGAGTCTTCTCTTCTCATCTCATAACACTTCAAAAACACTTAATAAAGTTAACGTGTATTGCGCATGAGCCTCGCATGTGGGAAGTGAGGAATTAGGGGTTTCCTCTCATTTTTCTAGAGTGTTTAGTGGACGTTCTGTTTTGGAACGATTTGCTAAGCATTCGTTCCTACATCGTAGACTTTGGTACATTGCAAGTTATGAACTAACTTCAATCCACTTCTGTCTAAAAAACACAAAAACAAATTCAAACATTTTCATCCTTCGGGATTCTTCTGTTTCAAACCACCATTTTCAGAAAAGGGCACGTTACTTCCGTCTCGCCGCAAACAGGCCTCGACCCTAAATGTCGGACGCGAATCTAACGTCGCTCATAAAAAACACTAACCGACCTCCTTAGGTCGAACTACGACTGGTCTGATTTCCTCCTTCTGGTTAGATTGAGGATACGTAGGCACAAGACGGCGATGTCTTGGCGAGCAACCTCCCCCCTTAGTTCGTGTCCGAGCTACGTTGACTCTGACTTTCCCATTGCACGAGGGAATACGTAGGAATAGGACTCCGTCGATGTCCTATCGAGTCCCTTCTTTTTCTCTTCTTCTTCGTTTCTTCGTTCTTTTCCGTTCCCGCTCCTTCTCCTTTCCAGTAGCAGCGGAGTTCCAGATGACGACACCCTTTGATCGAGAGAACAAGCGTGGATCCCATCGAGTACGATGAATGCGTGGGGATGCTAACACCTTCCCCTCCCGTAACCGACTCCCTTACCCGTTTCTCTTGGTCGCGAGACCATGCTCTTTTCCCTTCTCATAGGTTTACGCAGTGTTTCCTTTCCCTCTCTTGGGATAAATACACATTGTCGGCGACTCTGTTTCGGCGCCACCTTCGCGTTTGTACTTGGATGAAAATCCCGGGAGCAACACCAAACAGTGCCAAATGATCATTAAAATGCCACACAAAATCATGTTATTATGTGAACAAAGTTATGCAAGAATGATCATGTTCATACAATGCCAAGAATATGAACAAATTGAATAATCGAGAACGTGCATCAAAAGTTCATGAATATGCTTCAACCAGAAGTGAAATGACACTTAAAACATCCATAAAAATCAAGCATATCAATCCATGGAAGTTAGAATGAGAAAGCATGGCAAACACACTTGAAAATGCAAGAAAAAGGCCTTCTGGTTCAGTGTTAATCGATTAACACTATTGCACTACAAAGTGTTAATCGATTAGCAATTGAAAAAGTGCAAAAAAAGACTGGTTAATCGATTAACACTATTGCACTGCAAAGTGTTAATCGATTAACACTGTACAGGGGGCAGAAAATCAGTTTATTAAAAGTGCTTTTGGCCAACTTATTGATTGTGCAATCACTTCAATGCTAGGGCAAACAATTATGCTTGAAAAATCTAGTTTAGAAGCAGAAATTGATCAACAATAGAATCAATTAAACAATCAAGATCATGGATCAAGCAATGGCATAATCAAATCACACACAAAAAGTATCGAAACTACATCGCTAATGCTACGAAAATGTTCGAAACAGTAAAACGAAAGAGATCTACCAACCTACAAGGCTGAGATGTGCCTTGGTAATTGTTACAAAGTGATCTTGATGAAGATAATTCAAGAAAACTAGAGGAATCTTCAATTAGAGCCGAAACGTATCGAAATTGAGCAAATTTCGACGAAAACTCTGAAATGAGAATTATCACCGAAGAAGCTTGAATTAATCACTTGAGATGAATCCAAAAGCTACTGAAGCTCCATAAAATCCAGTAGAATGGAAAGATGATGAAGGTTAAGCTCAAGAATAAGCACTTTCAAGGTGAAAATAGCTTTTCTTCAATGGTGAATTATACGCTTTTGTGAGGTTTGGGAATAGAATTGAGATGAAGATGAAGAAGTTGCAGAAACTTTGGAGAGAAATGTGAGACAATTGAGAGTGAAGTGTGAGAGATTTGAGAAAAATGAATGGGATCCATGAAAAATGAGTGAAGCTTTGTTTATATAGACTTTTGGTTCGGAGTGTGAGAGGTTTGGAGCTAGCTTTGGACTTAGCTTTGGGTTTGGAACTAGGCTAGGAGTTAGTTACACTTGACTCACTGAGTCAAGGTAGTTAACTAGGTTAGTTAGGACCAACTCGGTAACAATCCCAATGTGAGCTCCAACATCCAAAGGTTGATATGCTTGGAAAACAAGGAACATGATGCACTTATTTTAGATTGAAGCATTAGAGTAAATGCACCTGGAATGAATTGAATTGCCTTGAAATGTCTAGAGATGCCTGGAATATTCCACATGCTGCTAGAATACTGTAGAATCAATGACCAAAGTGTGTGTAAAAGTGTTGTCATGAAACAGTAGCAGATTGTGCCTATTCTGCCTGTGTTAATCGATTAACACAATTGTACTGCAAATGGTTAATCGATTAACCAGGCCAAAATATGCCCAATTTACCTAAAAAATGGTGATGTGGTCCCAGTTTCGATTTTCTACTTCTTGTATTGATGAATAGGCATAGAAACCCTTATTTTGTGCTTGTTTTTATGATGATGGTGATCTTGTGAGGATGTGATTAATCGGGCTAGAAAAACCTGAAAATCCTGCAACAAGAAACACGTAGAGAAAAGTGCGAATGCGTATGCCAGCGATGCGAATGCACATGCTCATGCTAAGGCAAAATAGGAAGGTCAAATTTTGGGTTACGACAACGTCCAATTTGATCCCTTACATTGTCAAATAGAAATAAACAAGTCTTTTCTATCAAATAATGATAAAACAACGTTAGACATAAAGGACGTGGCAGCTGAGGTGAATTGTCCTCTTCATCACCTTTTTCTTCTTCGTTGCTGAAACATAGTTCGTCTTACCCCCAATCTAAACCTAATGCGAATAGTGTAAGAAATCTCCAAATTGAAACCTAATTCGTCTACATTAGAGCACTAATCATGAGTTCATGATTCATCGTCATCATCATCGAAAAATAAAAGTGATTCGTAGGTATTTAGCAGCTCCAATCTTCCATGGAAGCCTTTTTGTCGTTGTGGAGACACTGCTGTACTTCGAAGGCTAAGAGCTGTCAAAAATTATGGAAAGCTTTTTTGAGATTGTCAACATTTTATGGTAAACTTTAGTCTGAATATTCTAGGTTGAAATATTGTTGAAATGTCTTTTTATTACATTGAAATTTTCTTTCTTAATCTCTAAAGGGATATAGTAATGGTGGTTGTGGATTCTTTGAATGGTTCTACGAAGAAGCTAGAGATGAAAAGGAGCAAATCATGATGAAGCAACAAAGTAAGATAGATGTGCTAACTCAAGAGTTGGAGGAAGCCAAAAAAGAGGTTGAAGTATTCAGGCTCAATAATATGGAACTAGAAGATGCTTTGAAGAACACCATAAAGTGGAATTTTTTTTGGAAGTTTATGTTCTATGGTGTGTTCTTTGTTTTAGCATTTAAGATGTTGTAATACTCACTATGTACCAATTCAGTTATTCAACACGACTGTGTTATGCAGAAGTTTAATTTGTATCATGAATTTGTTGTACTAGTTCAGTTATTATACATGAATGTGTTATGTAAAAGTTGATTTTGGCATTATTTAGTTGCACCAGTTCAAACTTGCAGTGTTCAAACTTAAATGTTATTTTACATGAATGTTTTATGTAGTGTTCAAACTTGCATAAACTGGTATAAATTGAATGATAAATTTGCAAAATAGAATTATAATTGAATAACTAAATGATAAACTTCCATTTGATTAAACCTTGTTCAAAATAACATTGTTCAAACCTTGCATAAACCTTGTTCAAAACAGACATGACATGATTTGTAACAGACATAACATAAACCTTGTCTCAAAAATAGACATGACATAAACCTTGTCTCAAAACAAACATGACATAAACCATGTTCTCAAAATAGAAATTACATAAGATTGTTACAATATAGACATGACTAAACGCTATTATTTGGATTGTTTCTTTTAGTTGGAGTTATCCTCCTAGTGGTAGGTCCAAGTTCATTTTGAAAAGCACTTAGCCTGGTAGTTAGACCCTTGGTAACAGATGACTGAACTGGTTTCCTAACAAGAAACTTATTTGGCATCCCTCCTTGCTGAGATGAATGTGTCACAAATGACTGAGTTATTTGAGATGGTGGCTGAGATGAGTGTGTAACCCATTCTTGAGTTGTTTGAGTTGGTGGCTGAGATGACTGTGTAGCCCTTGCTTGAGTGGTTTGACTTGGTGGCTGAGATGATTATGTAGCCCTTGATTTAGTGGGTTGAGATGGTGGCTGAGATGACCGTGTTGAAGGAGTCCTCTTACAGGTTGACTTATTGTGTCCAATTTATTTGCACCTAGTACACCTAAATACCATTCCATCTTTTCTCATCTTTTGATTTGTCCCATCAAATTCACCTTGCTCACGATTCCTCCTCTTCTTGGGTTTTCCTGGCATTTTTTTAAATTTTGATGGCTGCACATCTGGGAACTCTGTTCTGACCCATAAATTGGTTCCATTAACAGGATAAATGATAGGTTTATAAACAGTTGGATACCTTGATTTCTTATAAAACTCTGGGATGTAATAATCAATACATAGACTTCTACGTTTCAATGCAGAAATTGGATGAACACATGGGAGAGCTGTCAGTTGCCACTTTCTGCATGAACATTCATGGTCCTTAAAGTTGACGGAACACATATCAACTTGATTCTCAATGTGTCTAGCTTCAAAGATGAACTCAGATGACATCCTATAAAAATTCACAAACTGTATAAGTATTGAACACATAGTTGATAATGTCCAGAATTCACAATTGACAAGTATCCATCAAAACCAATAATAAGCCTACACAACTTGAAACTCTTTTTACAAGTAACATAGCAAATATATAACCTCTTGAAATAAAGCCTTGTATCCTCAACACTTTCTTGGACACGTGTGACACTTAATTTGACAGTTGATCCAGGATTTGTCCTTAGAATTTCTTGACATTAATCATATATTCTTGTATAATCCCCAAAAAATGAGCCATCAATCATATCCCTAGCTGCAAATATGGCCCTGTAACACCTCAAAATTTTCCCTCTGGTTTAAGCTAAATGGCTTATGTTTCATTTCAGTCTTTGCATAATCATCATTTGCATATCATTGGCTTAAGCATGGGTTCAAGGTATCTAAGTCAAATCAAAAGAGCTTTGAGCCTCAGGAGATCATAATTGGTCCACCATTTCATCATGTGATCAGGCTTGACAAGAAACCTCAAGGGAACCACCTTCTCCTAACCAATGCAAAATTAGGGTTTTGGAACTCTTGAGTATAACACCCCAATGGGCAAGATCCTTGAGTTTTTATCATCACCAAATGGCATATCCCATCTTTGTTAGAGAGGATACACATCATACTCAGAGGAATTTGAATTTGGAGGATGTGTTATTTCCACATAATCAGAGGGTACCAAAATTAGGGTTTGCCATAAAATCAGTTTATTTTTGATTTTTTGGGCAAGACTTGATCCTATGGTATTCCTTATGATGTCAAGTGTCTAAGTATGGAAGATTGGCAATTGGTTCATTTCAGAAGAGGTTCAATTGATCAGTTGCTTGGGAATCAAGAAATTGGGGAAAAAGTCAACTGTGCAGTGGAAAAGTCAACTCCTGACTTTTTAAGGTCAAATTCATGAAATTCATGTTACATATGTTCATTGGACAAGATTTGATCAAGAAATGATGGAGGAATCATGAAAAATCAAGAAATGTACAAAGTTTCCATTTTAGGAAATTTAGGGTTTCCAAAAATGGCAAGTTTGGACCATTTTGCATCACACTTTGAGGCATTCTTTCTCCATGATAAAATCTCCAAACTTCAGTCCCAAGTTGAGCCAATTAAAGTACACACTTTAAGCTTCAAATCCATATAAAGAACTCTTCCATTGGATCAAAATTGAGGGAGTTATGATCAATCAAAGTTTGACAAAACTAGGTCACAAACCAAGTCATGACCAAGCAAGACCAGGCCCATGCGCCATAATTTTGTCAAACACTTGGTGTGCCAAATGTCCAGCCATTTTTATCATTGAATGAAGCTTCAAATGAAAAAATGTTGAACTTGAAAGTTGTTCATCTCAATGTCCTCTTCAACTTTGATGTTGGACATTTTTCCATTTGAGCAAGGTAGGATGGAGTTAGGATGGTCCCAAGTTGAGATGTTCATACTGAAAATTCATGTGTCATGCTGCCATGCCAGTTTACCAAGTCGTGCGCCCATAATGCAGTTTGGATCTCTTTTGTTCTAAGCAACTTTTCATCACTTTATAGGCATTGTTTCATGTGGAATCAAACATCAAATATGTTCTACCATGTACCATCTTTCATTTGCCACCAAGATTACACTTTTTCATCCACTAACATGAGAGAATTTCATCACTAAACTTCATTGTTACCATTGAAATCAAGCTGCCAAGGGTAGCATGTTTTTTTTACATTGATGTTGTTAATTCAAACCAGCTCACACGCATACACCACCCCATTCAATCTTTACTATATTTAAACCAACATTCTCCTACACACTATGCTATACATGCCTTGCCATACACTAAAGAGGAAAAACAGAAGCTTGTCTTGTAAGCATGCCACACCTCAGAATACATCATCACCACCTCTTATTGCATCAACCTCACCATAACTTGATGTACTTCTCCTCACCATATCACAACCTCTCCCAACTCGCCCCTAACTAACTTAACTCATTTAGTTAGGGTGGACTCAGTTAACCATTCCCAGACTCACTTAACTCACCCAATTAACCACCATAGTTACCATTTAACTCAACCTATATAACTAAAACTCACTCACAATTTCAAGGGAGAACTTCATTTTTCAATCTCTCTCATTTCGCACGATTCATCTACACCAAACTCTCTGAATTTCTCTTTGAATTCTTCAAGAACTCACTCATCGTTCTTCAGTTTTCTTCAGAGTTTTACATCAAGCTTCTCCATCTTCATCCATAGTACATTGAGGTTGCATAGATCTTCATTTTTTCTGCAACTGTTTCAATTGATTCTCACTGATTCAAAGCCTTTCTCAGCCTTTATTTGGCTCAAATCAAAGTTTAAGGATCAAGCATTGTTCCTCTGGTCTTCTTACAACCTTGGATTCAGCAGCTACAGATTCCAGGTTCTTCAAAATTATTCAGCTCATTTTTATTGTTTTTAAGCCTGTTGTTGATGTGATTTTATCTCATTAGGAGCATTTGATAACCGGCTAGTTGATAGAGCTCCTTAGGAGCTTAGATTGAAAATTAGGGCAAAGTTTATCTTCTTCGAATCTCTGTGTATATGCGTGATCTTTGGAAAATAATCCTAGATTCGTAGTCTCCTCAACTTCCTCTTCATTTTGGTATACAATTTACATTTTTCTGGAACAATATAAAATTGCAGGTCGTGGAGAGTGGCCGGAGAAGATGACCGGAGTTCATTCTCCGGCCGGTGAGCATGCGTCTAGGGTTTTTAGGCCAGATTTGAACACAGCCGTCTGATCATTCTCATTGTGTGGTTTGAATTTTTCCAACACATTAAAATGGCATGTGCTTCTCACGTGCATTATTTTTAGCCCGGATGACTTCTATGTGTGTGTGTGCATGCTATCTATTGTGTACCTCAGCTTTGAGTGGCTTGATGTGTGTGCTTATTTGATGATCTTGCACTGACTTTGATCTGAGGGTTTAAATGTTGCCAATGCATTAATGATGTATGGTGTTGCATGTGTTCTCTTTTTTTTTTGCATCAGATGATTGCATGTGTGTGTGTGTGTGTGTTGGGTGATTAACATGCACACGCGTTTTCATTCATTGGATTATCATAATTGCTGGATTGATTGTTGACTGTTGGATCCAATGGCCATGATTGCATCCTTATGTTGAGTGCATATGCACACTATCACACACAATCACACAAGTGTTGGATTGGATTGACCAATTGATATTTACACCCCATTGCTTGAGCCCATTTCATTTTAAAACTTGAAAATTGCTTGCGCTGCACCCCCTACTTTCTTTTTCTTATTTTTTATTTCTTTTCTATATTGTTTGTATTTCTTTTTAATAAAAATACCAAATCATCTCTAAAAATCCCAAATAAATTCATGTGTGTTCTCAATGCATTTAAGTAATTTTATTTTATTTTTAATTCTGATTCCATGATTTTTTGCACCTAATTGTATAATTTTCTTTTAATTCCTTTTTTATTAATGTTCTTCTTTGATACTCAAACTTGTGCATTTTATTTCTCCCATCTCACACAACATTTTTAATTTATTATTGTTGCATCAATTAGATAACACATCAAAGCATCTAAATCAATTTTCTTTTGATTTTTAAAGTCATTTTATCACATGTTTGCATGTTCATCTTTGCACTTTCTTTTAATGGGTTCAATGTGATTTTGTGAATACTTTGAAGCATGTTTCCTCTTGATTTTTTGCTATGAGTTTTGGTCCATGTTTTTTCCTCTGACTTAGGTTAGTTGTGGCTCATTTTTAAAATTTCCTCATGTGCTTTGATGGTTGTTTAATGCCTTGCATTGGAAGTTACTTGTGTGCACTTTCTTGTACCTCATTCTTATAGGATTTTGTTGAGGCATTTATGCCATCATTTGATGATTGTTTAGGCATCTTTTGTATGTCATTTACATGATATTATAGGTCACTTTGAATTGTGTTTGCTTTTAACATGAGTTTGTGTGTTATAACTTGAAAGTTTAACATGAATTCTTGCATCTTCTCTTCCTATGCTCTACATGTTTCATGTGTGCATTTTGTATGACATTTCTCTCATTCCATTAGCATCTTATCATTAGTATGCCACTTACCATATGCATTCATTAATCATTTCACATGTTATGCACTTTTGGTATGTCACTTTGTACACCTAATTGAACATGTCTCTCTTTCCTTAATTCTTCTTCATCTTATGTCTTCTTCTTGTATCCTTTTATGCATGATTTGTATGATGATACATGTGCATCTTGAGACATTTATGAATTGAATATGGTTCTGACTTTGATATTTTGTGAAGCATTATTGCATGATCACTTTGCATTTCCACTCATGCTTCCTCTTTTACTTGCATAATGCACTTCTTTGATGTTTAGGACATTACTTGTACATAGTTCATTCGTGTTTGAAATCTTAGGATTAGAGAACACCCTTAGAGCATAGGTTCTGACCTTGGTTGAGTTTTATCTCTTAGGATCTTTATTAATTGATTCTTAACTTGTTTGTTCACTACTTGTTATTCCTTTTCTTATTTCATTACTTGTAAATAGTTGTTGCACTAACATTTTCATGTAAGTGCTAAGGGTAAGTAAGCGTGTGGATATGCTTCCACACACATCTCTCTCCTTCATCTTCTCTTATTTCTTTTAATAATTCAATTTGTGATTGTGATAAGCATTTACATGCTTTCATTGCATAACTTCATCCTTTCCTTTTTGAATTACAACTTACCTTCAACTTTAGAAGTGAGTTGTTTAATTCACTCTTCTTCTCCTTTCTTTTAGGATTAGATTTCTTAAACCACATTAACCTTAGGATATCCAAGCATGATAACTTTAGGGTTTGAGTCTTAGTCCCCCTCATTAGATTTTACCTTATTAACCCTTGAGTCTCTCATCTTCTCATCTTATAACAAAGAGTAAAATACTTAATAAAGGCATAACAAATATTGTATTTGAGCCTTTCATGTGAGAATGAGATAGTGAGGGGTCTTCTCTCACTTTCTTAGAATGCTTAGCATGCGTCCCGTCTTGGGTCGATATGCGATGCATTCGATCCTACATGAAGGACTTAAATACAATATGTGTTATAAAACACAAAAATAATCAAAAATACTTCTTCATCTAAAAACAACAAAAACACTTAATAAAGGAAATAGGCTAGTGTGCTTGAGCCTTAATCATTGGAACTAAGTTTAAGGGTCTTCTTCATACTTAGTGTGCTTCATAATCATTCCATTTTTGAGTGATGTATGTTGTACACACTCCATTGAAAGAGACTTGGGTACACTCACCTAAGCAAAACACTTCAAATAAAAAACTTCTAAAAAGACAAAAACAAATAATAATTCTCTTCTCATCTCTTCACTTTATTCCTTAAGGACTCGTCATGTCCGTTCTACCGCAAAAAGGTAACGCCTAAGTCTCCATACAGCGAGCTACAACACCTAACTGCTGGAACGCGCATCGTGACGTATCCACTAAAAAACACAAACAAAGCAACACCCGTTGAGCCGAACTACGTTCGCTCTGATTCTTCTTTCTTGTCTGATTGAAGATACGTAGGCACGAGATGTGATATCTCGACGAGCAACCTTGCCCCATAGTCCGTCGAACTACGTTGACTCTGACTTTCCCATTGCACCGAGGGAATACGTGGGCCTAGGACTCCGAGGACGTCCTATCGAGTCACTTATTTCTCTTTTCTCCTCCGTTTCTCCATTCTTTTCCGTTCCCGATTCCTCTCCAGTTCAGTAGCAGTGGAGCTCCAGGCGACGACACCCTTTGATCGAGACAGCAAGCGTGGATCCCATCGAGTACGATGGACGTGCGGGGTACTAACACCTTCCCTTCTCGTAACCGACTCCCTTACCCGGTTCTCTTGGTCGTGAGACCATGTTCTTTCCTTCCCTCAGGTTTTGTAGTGTTTCCTTTCCCTTTCTTGGGATAGATACACATTTCTGGCGACTCTGTTTTCGCGCCACTTTCGCGTTTGAACCTGGATGAAAATCCCGGGAGCGACAGCTGGCGACTCTGCTGGGGAATCTTTTCTCTAAGCGAGTCAATCCTAGCGCTTGTCTGTTTTCTTTCATTGGGTGTTTACTGTTGTGTTGTATTTGCTGTTTTACTGTATTGTTGTATTTACTGTATTACTGTATTACTATATTACTATATTTACCGCATTTTAGCATTTTTATTTCATATATGGTATTATGCTATACTGGACTGTGTTGTTTTCTATTTGGCGGGATGGGGTATTCTGAGAGATAGGCCCAACACATAGGCATGAGTGCACTTATGTTTAGTGTGTTTCATGTCCTCTCGCGTTCCATTTCGGTTCGAGGAGGGAGTATGAAACACAATCTGGATGTGGTTCTCTCTAGAGAATTATGCGTTGTGGGTTTTCCACGATGGTAGAGCTATCTGGAAGAGCTGTTAAGTCTGGATGACCTTTTAGGATGACCCCTCTTTATTTTGAGGTGAATCAGAGGATGATCTCTTTGTATGGCGATAGCATTGTATCCTTCAGGATGAATATGCTATTGCCTCTCATTTTGAGATCTGAATTTGAGAATCCTCACTTTCTAGTAACCACATGTGAGAGGGGCGGGTTGTTTACAGGCTTGCAGGTAACTTTGACTTTCAGCATACCCTGTACTGTGGAGTTCTTATCAGAATGGTTTATCTGTGTGGTTGCTCTGTTGTTTCGGAATTGTGGGGAATTTGAGCCTTGGAATTATTCAGTTATTTCAGTTCAGCACAGACACGTGGCACCTTGATCCCATGCTTTGCATTGCATCATCCTTTTTCTAACATTCATATTTTTCATTTCCAGGTTATATCTGATATTTTGATTCTAGTCAATAGGCAGTTATAGGGATGGACACCAAAAGGAGTAAGAAGAACACCTTTGGGTACAAGTTCCCGAAACTCATTCTTGGTCCGATTTGTGGCTTACAAGAAATGTCCGGTCCGGATGTGTCAGGAATGTTCAGAGAGAAGTATGGTTGGATCCTATCTGTTGTTAATAACCTCAGTGAATATGAATGTGTTGGCTTGCGTACCTTGATGTAGTTCTATGATTCTTCCTTGAGGTGCTTCGTACTGACAGATTATGTTTTGGTTCCTACTCTGGAAGTATATTCTAATATCCTGGGAGTTTCCATTAAAGAAGGCGCCCCTTTCTGTAGGTCCAAGGCAAATCTTGATTTCCAAGTTGTGGCTGGTGCTCTTTATTTGAGCAAATCAACTTAGTCAAGAAGTCAAGGCGCGAAAGCAACGATGTTGAAGAGCAGATTGATAGGCTGAAGGAAGATGTTGAAAAGAGAAATAGACTGATCAAAGGGCTGATAGAGCGTCCTACACATCCAGACACTGTGGATCTTCTTGAAGAGATCGAAGTCAGTTTGTTTTAAGTTAATTTGTAGTGTTCTTATTGTTTTGTCGGGATTACCATCAGGATTATTGATGGAATCGCCTTTGATTGTATCAGAATCGTCTATATGAATTCTCATGTTATGATATTAAAATGCTTGGTTTAATCATCTGTGTCTCAGAGACTCTCACCGTTGAAAAGGATGTGTTCCCTTTGTGTGGATTCTACGGTATTTCTGGGTTAGGATTTATTTTTCGATATTGAGTCCAATCCCTTGCCTGGTTTCAAAGACTGAAATCAAAGCGGATACGCCTTGGGAATGTTTAATATGATTGTTTGCATTTTGCATTTGCATCCTCATAATCATAATCATTTTTGCATAACAGGTATTCATTCTGTGATTTCCTAACCTTTATCTAGTTACATGCAGAATAGCTGATTTCAACGTCCACCGTTACGCGACCCGACAAAATCAAGCAAGAGTAATGGAGCAAATGCAAGCAGAGATGGCCACCATGCAAGCCCCCATCACCCAATTCATGGAAATGATGCAAGGAGTCATGCAGGGACAAGATCAACTCAGGACTCTCGTTCAGCCCCTCGTGGCGAGGATAGATGAGGATGGTGTACTACATGGTGGCCCCCAGAACAATGTTATTCCTCCGGGCGAAGGTGCTAATGGTAATGGTATTCCTACTGGTCCTCCGGGCGGAGGTGTTCCCGTTCCTACTGTTGTCATCCCTCCGGGCGGAGGAGAACAAGTGGTGATTCCTTCTGTCGTAGGAGGAGGAAGTGTTTGTGATGTTCATGGCCGTCGATATGAGGACCATCAGCACGACGTATTTTTTGTGAATGAAGGAGATGGTGTTCCCCCAATGGTTGATGATCAGAGGATCAGATTGATTGAAGAACAACTGAAAGGAGTTGTGAATCAAAACTCCGTGGGCATGGATTTAGATGATCTTGGGCTGGTTTCTGAGGTGAGAATTCCACATAAGTTTCAAGTTCCCACTTTCGAGAAGTACAATGGCACAACTTGCCCCAAGATACATGTTCGAGCGTACGCAAGAAAGATGGTTGCGTACTCCCGTGATGAAAAATTACTGATGCACTTCTTCCAGGACAGCTTGTCTGGGGCGTCCCTGGAATGGTATATGTAGCTTGAGAAGAGTCATGTACGCAACTGGAGAGAGATGGTTAAAGCATTTGTGAAACACTATCAGTATAATACTGATTTGTCTCCTAACTGTACACAGCTACAAAGCATGTCCCAGAAGAGCAGCGAGAGCTTTAAAGAGTACGCGCAGAGATGGCGCGAGTTGGCGGCAAGAGTACAGCCACCTATGTAGGAGAAGGAAATGCTGAATATGTTCTTGGCTACCTTGCTAGGACATTATTATGAGAAGTTGTTACCATGCATGTCAGGTAAATTCGCTGATCTGATTATGGTAGGGGAAATGCTAGAGAGCGAAATCAGAGCGAGGAAAGTTAAGGGTAATGATGGATTATCTTCTGGTCAGGGGAAGAAGCCATATGGGAATTATAAGAAAAAAGAGGAAGCGAAT
Organism: Lathyrus tuberosus; assembly: GCA_022829125.1. Taxonomy (NCBI): domain Eukaryota; kingdom Viridiplantae; phylum Streptophyta; class Magnoliopsida; order Fabales; family Fabaceae; genus Lathyrus; species Lathyrus tuberosus. Next base: position 3,638,277 of record JALAZF010000295.1, on the reverse strand, counting down.
TCTGTATCATCCTACCGCGGTAAGAGAAAGCAGAATCAGAATTATAATTAGCAGGTGGCTTCAGTGACTATTCCTGCAGCACTTCCGCCTCAACAACAAAATACTGCTCCCCGTCAGTACCCAGCTAGACCTAGAATGGCTGATAGGCATTTTTCAACACCACCCATGCCTTACTCTCAATTGTTCTAGCATTTCCTACAACTACAGTTGGTTCAGAAGAGGACTCTGGCCCCTCTTACCGGTAAACCACCTCCTGGTTATGACGCCAATGCACACTGCGACTTCCATGCTGGAGCGCCGGGACATAACATTGATAATTACAAAGCATTTAAACATTAGGTGCAGGATTTATTGGATTCAAAGGCCTTCAATTTTTCCAATGACATTCCTAATGTTGATAGTAACTCGATGTCGAATCACGGTGGGCCGAGGGTTAATGTTGTCATAGAAGAGGGTGTATCTTTGAATTTGGTTCTAGACGTGAATGAATTAAGGACTCCGTTGTTAGTAGTAAAAGAGAAACTACTGAAGGGTGGAGTGTTCGCTGGTTGTGATACAAGCTGTTCAGAGTGTACGTTACAGACCAATGGTTGTGATTTATTGAGATCTGGAATTTAGAAGCTGATTAATGAAGGTCGGTTACAGTTTGATAGGTGCAAGGAAGTTATTGGCAGAAAAAATGAGATTGCTACTGTTACAATCCCTTTTAAAACAATCACTATATCTGGATCGGCTAGACCAGCACCGGTCATTATCACAGTTCCAGGACCCATCCCATATGAGAGCACCAAGGTTATCCCCTGGAACTATGGTGCTGAAGTTTTTGTTAATGGGCAGAAACAAGAGTTGGTGGGAACGTCAGTGATGAATTCTAGTGTTGAAAGTAATGAGGAAGCTGGAGCTATCACCCGGAGTGGTAGGGTCTTTATCCCATCTGATGATCAGGCTGGTGATTCTAGACCAGACAAAGGAAAGCGGGTTATGGATAATTCGGTGCAGACGCCGGTAGTAAATGATTCCACAGGAAAGCCAGGTGATAACTCATTCTCGGAGAATGTAGAAAAGTTTATGAGGCTGATTCGGAAGAGCGACTACAAAATTCTTGATCAGTTGCACCAGACACCGTCTAAGATATCCATCTTGTATTTGTTATTGTGCTCGGAAGCGCATAGAAACGCGCTGTTGAAGGTATTGAATGCTGCGTATATACCCCAGGAGATCTCAGTTAATCAGTTGGAGGGGGTAGTGGCCTATGTTAATGCAGGAAATGGTTTGGGTTTTACTGATGTTGACTTGACTCCAGCTGGGAGAAACCATAATAATGCCTTGCATATTTCTGTTGAGTGTCATGGATCGTTGATGTCTCCTGTGCTTGTGGATACGGGATCCTCTTTAAATGTTTTGCCTAAGAAAGCCTTGCTGAAGTTGGACACTCGTGGGATGATATGCACACCAAGTGATTTGGTGGTGCGCGCTTTCGACGGCTCAAAGAGATCTGTTTTCGGAGAGATTTTACTACCAATTAAGGTTGGGCCAGAGGTTTTCGATGCTACCTTCTATATTATGGACATCCAACATGCTTATAGTTTCCTGCTGGGCCGTCCATGGATTCACAGTGTTGGGGTTGTGATGTCTACCCTGCATCAGAAATTGAAATACATGATAGACGGACATGTGGTGACGGTTTCCGGAGAAGAGGATATCATGATAAGCCATCTATCTACTTTCAAGTATGTGGAGGTAGATGGCGAAATACATAAAACCTTGTGCAAAGCATTTGAAGAAGTGAAGATCCCTGGGGAATCTCCCAAGGAGGTCAGCCAATCTGAAGTGGTACAGCAACATGCAGTGGTGGATCAGCCAGAGGTCTCTATGTCTTCCTTCAAGGATGCACGAGCTATGGTCGAAGCTGGCAGTTCACATAGATGGGGGCAAGTTATTGAGGTTCAGAAGAAGCAGGATACCTACGGGCTGGGATATAAGCCACCCAGACGTCCTGAGGATCATCCCAAGTTCTATGGTCCGGTTCGTTTTACCAGTGCTGGTGTGTTCTTTTACAGAGTCAATGCTATTGATAAAGAGGGGGATAGTGATTGTGATATGGATAATTGGATCCGCCCTTGCATTCTAGGTCAAAGTCTTTGTAACTGGTCATCAATGAAAGCCATTCAAGTGACCGGCCCAGTGTAATTGCCTTTGTTTTCCTGTTATGACAATCCTATGTTCTGCCCAAGACGTAGTGATTCTTGTTTGTAGGGCTTGAATATTTTGTGTGTTTTCTTTATCATTAATAAAGGACGTTTTTCACATTCAAATATTTTGATCCCTGCTTTTCTGTGTTTACTTTTTGCATTGAATTACATCAAAATGGCAATGTGTTTTGTTTGTTGCATACATAATAAACAAAAATCATCAATCATGCAGGTTTCCTTGTTCAGATACCACCAATCATGATTCGGTTATGGCTCGGTATTATTTCGATAATCCCATTTATCAGGCTGAAGAAGAGACTGAGGAAGATTATGACTTACCCGAGGAATTGGCCAGACTGTTGAAACATGAGGAAAGGGTCATTGTACCTCATCAAGAGGAGATTGAGATGGTTAACTTGGGGACTGAGGACGCAAAGAAAGAAGTAAAGATTGGGGCTGCTTTGGAAGACAATGTAAAGGGGAGATTGGTTGAAATGCTTCGAAAGTATGTCGACATCTTCGCCTGGTCTTATCAAGACATGCCTGGGCTTGACACTGACATCGTGGTACACCGACTGCCGCTCAGAGAGGGATGTACTCCGATTAAGCAGAAGTTGAGGAGAACGAAACCGGAAATGTCTGTCAAGATTAAAGAAGAGGTTCAGAAGCAGATGGATGCTGGATTTCTGGCTGTGATAAATTATCCTCCGTGGGTTGCTAACATTGTGCCTGTACCTAAGAAGGACGGAAAGGTCAGGATGTATGTTGATTATAGAGATCTGAATAGAGCAAGCCCGAAATATGATTTCCCGCTTCCTCACATTGACGTGTTGGTGGACAACACTGCTCAGTACTCGGTGTTTTCCTTCATGGATGGCTTCTCTGGGTATAACCAAATCAAAATGGCCCCCGAGGACATGGAGAAAACAACGTTCATAACACCGTGGGGAACGTTCTGTTATAAGGTAATGCCCTTTGGATTGAAAAATGTTGGGGAAACCTATCAGCGGGCAATGGTGACTCTCTTTTATGATATGTGTAGCGAGTGATTTTTGGATGTGGTTGCGAAGCACGATCGCTCTTGATAACTACAGGTCGATTCATTTTTTATCCTATTGTGAGCTGAATAAAGAAGGGAAATAGATGTCTCCAATTAACCCTGCTTGCATACTGAATTTCAACAGCGATCTGTTCGGTTACAGATGCTTCAAAGATTCGGGGAGTCTTGTACTGGTTATTTGTATTTTCGCCAATACTGTTATTGATCTGGTCGCCTGGGCAGGAGGTTTTTGGCGGGGAACAAGGATTAGGATGTTAGGACTGATGTTTTGAACTACTGATTTTGATATGGGATTTTGGTTTTTTGTTTAGTGCGCTCGCTAAGATCTTTTCTTTCGATCTTATGCCTACGTATTCCCGTTTACCGAAACAGGGAAATCAGAGCGTTCGTAGTTCCTCCTAATCTATGGGAGGAAATTGGGGTTTTTGGTGTCTTGTTCAAAGCCCAAAACGTGAGGCGAAAGGGTGTTTGTATCTTGTTCAAAGCCCAAGATGTGAAGCTGAAAATATAGTTTGTGTCTTGTTCAAAGCCCAAGACGTGAAGCTGAAGAGTTTATTTGTATCTTGTTCAAAGCCTAAGATATGAAGCTGAAAGGTCTATTTGTGTCTTGTTCAAAGCCCAAGACGTGAAGCTAAAAAGGCCTCGAATTTAGAGAGAATTTGTCATTTCAAAAGAAGGGTTTGTTTGTCACAACTGTTGGGTGACTGATTATAAAGGAAAATTACTTTAACCGGGATACGCTGATCCTAGCAAGGCCATAATTTCCTTTATAGGGTAGTTTTGACCTGAAGGAGAAGACTTTAACTCAGTGTAGAGCAAAGCTATCTTTCCTTAGAAATTTCTCATGCTAAAAGATGGACATTGGCATGGATATAGATGATCCAGAGGCTTGCCGCTTACAGCGATTAGATGAAAGGGAAGGAGTTGTGTACTATGAACGAGGCACGTCTTTGATGTTAAAAGGTTGATTGAACTCAACCGGGGATTTCTTATATAAAGCCTAAGAGGAGGCTAACTCTACTGAGGAGAATCATTATACAAAGCCTAATAGGAGGCTAAAAGGTGTCTCGTACAAAGCCCGAGAGAGAGGCTAAAAGGGGTTGATCTTACAAGAGGATCTTTTATACTCAACAAGAGAGTGTTTTTGTATCTCGTACAAAGCCCGAGATGGAGGCGAAAAGGTTTTTGACCCGACGATGGAGTCTTTTGGTATCTCGTATAAAGCCCGAGATGAAGGCGATTTGTTTGTTTTTGTATCTCGTACAAAGCTCGAGATGGAGGCTGAAAGAGTTTGACTCTACTTAGGGGAATTTGTATCTCGTACGAAGCCTGAAATGAAGGCTGAACGCTGATTGACTCAGCGAGGGAGTCTTTTATATGTCTTATACAAAGCCCGAGAGAGAGGCTAAACGTTGTTTGATTCCGCTGGGGAATCTTTTGGTATCTCGTATAAAGCCCGAGATGGAGGCGTAAAATGTTAGCTCCGTTGGGGAGAATCATTGTATAAAGCCCAAGAGGAGGCTGAAAAGGTTTGCTCCGCTGGGGAGAATCATTGTATAAAGCCCAAGAGGAGGCTGAAAAGGTTTGGGGAAAAATCATTATACAAAGCCTAAGAGGAGGCTATCTTCCGCTAGGGGAAATCATTATACAAAGCCTAAAAGGAGGCTAACTTCACTTAAGAAGGATCATTATACAAAGCCTAAGAGGAGGCTAACTTCACTTAAGAAGGATCATTATACAAAGCCTAAGAGGAGGCTAACTTCACTTAAGAAGGATCATTATACAAATCCTAAGAGGAGGCTAACTTCACTTAAGAAGGATCATTATATAAAGCCTAAGAGGAGGCTAAGGTTATTGTCTCAGTTAAGCGACAGGTCCAGTATACTGATTTTGAAAGAGAAAATCAGTTCTTATATGAGCAACACTGTACTCAAGGATTTGATTCCAAGGGTTCGGGTTATTCCTGTTTTTTAAGGAAGCGGGAAATCCGAAGGGTATCGAGACTGTCCGAGTCTACGGGTTTCCTTCCTATTTAACGAAGGGGTCACTTGAGAATGTCTTTGAGACTCAAGGAGATTAGACTGTCCAAGTCTAGAGTTTCATCTTTTGTACTATGTTTTTGAGAAATAGTAGTAGACTCTATGAAAGGACTGCTCTATGAAGATGATTAAGTTCTGTTCCTATACCTCTAGGAGGTCGTCGGGACAATTTGTACGAAGCCCAAGAGGAGGCTGGAAACTTTTAAGAAGCCGACGGGTCCTTGTACTAAGCCCAAGAGGAGGCTATCATTCCCGAAGGAAAAGATCATTATACGAAGCCTAAGAGGAGGCTGTGAATACTTCTAGGAAGCCGTAGGGTCCTTGTACTAAGCCCAAGAGGAGGCGGGGTTGCTTTTAGGAAGCCTGTGGGTCCTTGTACGATGCCCAAGTGGAGGCCGATGCTTTTAAGAAGCCCGTGGGTCCCCAAACCCCGAGACATTCAAGGCAAGCTATTCACAAGGAATAGATCAAGTCAGGAAAATTCGAGAATTTGGAAGAAACTCAAAGATGCCATTCACGGAGAATACATTCATCTTTGGGCGTAGAGTTTCTTGACAATTCCTAATGAGGTCAGCCAAAGAGAAGACTATATCTGGTGCTCCTATTGGAGATCTAGCTGTCTATTTCTACGAATAAACGAAACGGCTTTACCTAGTTCTAGACGTAGTTGCCGGGGAAACTCTAAATATCTATACTATAATTACATAGTAGATATGAGTTTATGAAAGGAGACTTACAGTGAGCAGCCCCATAATACAGTTATATATATGAAAGTAGTAAATGAAAGCGATAACCACTTACTCGGTTGTAGTGCTTCCATGTTGTTTGGTTAGTTGTTCAACAAAGAAAGATTGAAAACAACAGTATATTCAAAATCAAAGGAGAAAGTGCTTTGAAAAAGAAAGATTTGGGGCTCACAGCTCAAGGAGAGGCCCAGGGTTTTAACAGTGAGCGCACTGTTGAATTTGTACAGAGGGACTTATACAAGTGACTGGGGCCCAAAATTGTTTACTGTACAAAGGGATGGGTCTTACACTCTCTCAAGAGGCCCAAAAAGGTTTTAAAGAAAAAGAGTGGGGCTTATAACACGAGGGTAGTCCCAGATGATTTTTTTCGTTAAAAATGGCGATCGCGCCGAGATTTTCTTTTAACGCAGGGGGACTTATACAATAAGTGAGGCCCAAAATGATTTTGGTTAAAAGGGGGTTGGGTCTTACACTCTAATAGAGGCCCAAAAGTTTTGAATGGGTCTTATAGCTCAAGGAGAGGCCCAGATGGTTATTTTTCAAAAGGCGACGATCGCGTCGTTTATTTGAAAATGTACAGAGGGACTTATACAACGAATGAGGCCCAAAACATTTCTGTACAAGTGGGTTGGGTCTTACACTCTAATAGAGGTCCATGAGTGATTGAAAATGATTTTAAGAGGGTTGAATTAATCCAAAACCCTAATTTGTTTTCAAAAATGTATTTAATTGAATAAAAATTCAATTAAAATGATCAAAATTATTTAACATATGAAAAACAAATTGTGATCTTGGATTAATGCTTCAAAAATTAATTATTGACCTACAAAATAATTAGAAAGCATTAGAAGTTGCAAAATCAAGATGGAAAAAATATTTCAAATTTTAAAAATAATTAAAATATTAATTCTTTGCAAAAATATCAATTATACAAAATAAATAATATTTTTTGGGATTTTTTGATAAAATAAAATATTTTATCATTTTTGTGAATTATTGAAAAAAGAATCAACTCAAAATCATTAAAACTCAGAGAGAAATTAATTTTTGAATCAATTAAATAAAATCACAAAATTCAAATATTTGAATTATTCAAAAATGGCGCCAAGAACACACCAAGGATGCACGGAAGGAAGGATACCACTCTATTAAAAAAAAAAAAAAGAACACACCAAGAACACGCGCGTGTTCTGGGTTTGGCTGATTTGCATTTTCTCCTCAATCTCACTGAATACTTGATCATATCATGCAATCCACATACCAATCAATTCGTTTCAACCTCACGATCATGTCTATGGCATTTAATTTCATTTAAATTAAACATATAACAAGAAATCATGAAGAATCCTCAAGAACCCTAATTTCTGCATGAAGGCTATGATTTTTGATACACGATTCAAACAATGCAATTGATTGAGGGGAAACATTCCATGCATGATTATGAACATATGGAAAAATTATTGTGCGAGGAAATATGCATAGATTGAGAGATGACCAAGTTTATGCTCACCTCTAGGCCGTGACAGCAAGTGCAAGGTAATTTTTGATTAGGAGGTGTTACAGATGAGTGGTGATGATCTGGACAGCTTCTCTACACCCTATGGAGTGTGTTTGAATGCTTGGACTTGATTGAAATTGGTTGGATCACTTCATGGCATCTCAACTGCACTTTGGTTAAAACGTTGAGCAATTGACTGGTGATTCTGAGAAATCAATGTTCCAGTTGTTGTTTAAGTGTTTGATCATCTCATATGTGATGTATATGAGGTGTGTGTGTGATTGGTTTGGTTGAAATCCCTCTCCAACTCAAAAACTCAAAGTTACCTTGCTAAAGAAGGCATTTTTGCCAAGAAAAAGAGATTTTGAGGAAAGCATTTGTTTGATGGCTTTGGTGTGCTTAAACTGAGCACAAATGAGCTCTATTTATAGTAGAGCAAGTTTGTTTTGGGATCAATAGTGAATGGCAACTGCAGAATAGGTTTGGCCAATGTTGATCAATGATAATCCAAGTCTCCTGTAGCCATTGACTAGAGGTTAGGGCACAGGCTGCTGGTCCCCTTGGTCTTGGATAAGTCTTGACTGAATTCAGTTGTTTTGAGCTCAGTCTATGCCACCTTGGAGCTTCCATTGAATGCTTGAATCCAAAATTGGAGTCTTGTCCCTATTTTAGGCAATTCTAGGTTTTGAGTGCTATTTTTGGTTCCAAAGACTTTGGAGGCTTGGCTCAGTGATTGTCCCCTTTAGATTCAATCCTTTGAGGTGTCCAAGTGGATTAGAGCATTTGAATTTGGCTGATTTTGGTAAATCGAGCCAAATTGCAAATTCTGTCTTGCCTTTGACAGATTTCAGCAAGGCCATTTTCCAATGTCATATCTCATGAGTCAAATTGAATTTGGCAATGCTCTTGGCCATTTTGGAGAGCCCTTACATGCTACAACAACTGTTTGAACATGTTTGGTTTTGATCTCTTTTGAAACCAAGTGAAAAATCCCTCTACATTTGGCAAAAAGTGAAGGAAAATCTGTCTTATTTGAGATTTTCACTAAGTGTTGAAACAAAGTGACTTTTCTTGATTTTGATCACTCCATAACTCAAAATCCATGGGGAATTTGGACATAGGTCAGTATGAAGCTTTTGTAAAGGGAAATGTGATCTACAAATCAAGCTTTGAATGGGGCACAATGGCCCTGTGGTTTAGGAGTTATGGTCCTCCAAAGTTGGTGCATTAGTGGTACTTTTTCCATAACTTAGAAATTTTTCTAAGTTTTATGGTTACCCCTTTTACAAGTTATCCAACTTTTCTTGATTTTTCTTGATGAATGATGATTCAAATCATACATAAACATCATTTTAGGGTTAAAAATCCATTTTGGTGAAAAATCTCAAAAAGTCAAAGTTGACTTTTGTGCATAGTTGAGTTTTTATCAGATGAATTTCAAACTGTGCAATTCCTTAGGAAATCATGTCCTTGACCTAAATCAAACTTGATGGACATGTTCCATGGGTATCATGGGGTATATTGAGGCATGTCTTAGGGCTTAGGAGCATGTCCTGGTCAAAAGTCAAAGTTATAGTTGACTTTTTCCGCAAAACCCTAACTGTGGTGCAGATGAAACTGAGACTTGTTGCTCAAACTTCTTGGATTAATCCATTGTTCCAAATGGATCAATATAGGTCATTAGAGACCCTTAAACCCTCTCTTGAGGTATTGGCTCATGATTTACACAAAAAGTCAACTTAGGGGTGAATTAGGTCAAGAAACCCTAATTCTTGATTTTTGATGTATGCATCCCCTGAGGCAAAATTGACTTGGTGATTGGGTCCATGAGGTTCCATGGAGGATATTAGGTTATGTTTTGGATCATTCGCTCATGCCCAGATGAAAATTTCCATCTGGAGGCCCTGTCGACCAAAACCCTAATTTGGTGACACTGGCGATCTTGAGACTTGATCCACCTAGAAGGGAGCATCCTTGTGCTTAATCCTTGAAGTGGGAGTCCTTTTTAATCCATTGTGAATGTTTGGGAGGTTAGACAAGTTGAAGATCATGTCATTCCTTGATTGATCCTTTGTCTAAAACTCAAAGAGGGCTTGAAACCCTAATTTTGATTGTAGTGAGTGCTCACCCATCCTTGGGGAGACTGACAAGGTAGGATGGTTCCTCCATATTGTGATGATGATTTGCACAATGATGGGAAATCTTAGTGGTCAAAATTTGGGATATGACAGATGCCCTTATTTAATCATCTTGGACCCGAAGGTGTGAATGACGAAGGTATTCAGGCATTCGGGGTGCAAGAGGATTAAATATCGGAATACCCGAAATTTTGATGGCTATGAATGGTAGCTTGCGCATTCATCTTCTTTTGCTAAGAAATGATGCTTAGAAAAGGTAAAAACTTCCCCTCGATCCTGGTCTTCAACCAAGGAACTGGTCTCAGTTTTCTTTTGAAATAAACCTCCCCTCGATCCTGGTTTCCTACCAAGGAACTGGTCTTAGTTTCTTTTGTCAACTTCCCCTCGATCTTGGTTTCCTACCAAGGAACTGGTCTCAGTTGCTGACTTAAACTTCCCCTCGATCCTGGTTTCCTACCAAGGAACTGGTCTCAGTTTCTTTTGTCAACTTCCCCTCGATCTTGGTTTCCTACCAAGGAACTGGTCTCAGTTGCTGACTTAAACTTCCCCTCGATCCTGGTTTCCTACCAAGGAACTGGTATCAGTTTCTTTTGTCAATAAACTTAATTGAAAAGGGACGCTATGCGTAGCGGTTTTCCTCCAAACTTCTCACCGAATTTTCCTGGGGAGATGCCATTTGAGTGGAAAAAGTTTCGGTGTCAGACTTGATGGGGAACCCAGTCGTCTGAGTCGTAGAGTTGCACAAACTTCTCTGTTGGAGACGCCATTTATTTCTACTGGGAGAAAGCAGGTCTCTTGAGAGACTGCTGTTGCTTGGGATCTTACATCATACTTTTCTCGGGATCTTCCCGGAGAAATGCCATATGATGGGGTCCAATTTTGAGGTGCCGATGACCTTTTCATCAACGGTTTTTCCGGAGAATGGCAGCTGTACTGCCGAATCTCTACTTAAGAGGCTTTCTCTGTGGATTTTCCTTAATCCGGGAAAGCAAGGATATCATCCTCAATGGCGAAGAGTGATATTTGTTGAACTCTTCTCTGGCTTTTCAGAGGTTCAAATTATCAAAGTGGTCGATTGCCGACTCTGATCTAAAGATACACTGGAGATGAGTTTGATCGGCCACAATACTTCCTGACGAGGCAAGAACTGGCAAACTCGATCGAGAGGACGGTTATCACGGCAGGATAAGACCAACTCAAGTGATAGTGATGCAATATGAAATGTGAATGCAAATCAATAATGCATGATGTATGTATGTTTATGATGACAAAACTGATGCGATATACAAACTAAAAGATGAACATGACTGGATACTCGGGCACTGCTGGGAACGAAGAGGTACCACTGGTTCAAGATAGCAATTCCACCTTGCTTAGGAGAGATAGTCCCTGCGGGGAACTATGTTGATCGGGCTTAGGAGATGAGAACTCGGCCGAGGTGTGTCAGATGAAACAAGGTCTCTGACACGGTTGATCCCTTCATTCAGGCATACTGGGCCTAGAAGGAGCACTTTGATTCTTCACTTTGAAGTTCGCCTACTTCTGGAGAAGCGATTGACGCTCTTTTGATATTCAACAGTCAAAAGAAATTGCCATCTTTATTTTAAAAGCAGAAAAAGTTTTAACAAGTAAATTCATTTTAATTTTATTTCAAGAATCGTTAGTTATATTAACAACATCGTTCTGTAAAGCTAAAACAAATAAGAATTACAAACAAAAGCACAAGGGGTCAAATTTTATTGATAAGATGGAGATCAGCCAAACGCGTGATTCCAAAGAGTATATACAAAGTTTGAAAATGGTAATTTATAGGGAAAAGGGCTACGTTGAAACATAACGACCACTATCCTTCTACCAACTTTGAATTCGGGACAACCTGAGCTTCTGTCGAAGATGACCTTGACTGGAGTTTTCCTCCGATGATGTAACTGCTACTGCTGAGGGATTTGCCTCTTTTGAACATAGTTACTTTGCATTATCCCTAATTTTTTCCTGGATTGTACTTTGATGTTTCCAATCCACCGGGATGATTTTTTTCATGTCTCTAACTTTTTCCTGGACCGCCCTTTCGGGTTTTCAATTCACCGAGACGTTTCTTTTTTAGTTTAGGCGAAGTATTTCTTGACTACATCAACATTCGTGGGGTAGGCAAATTCCTCTCCGTCCATGGTTGCAAGTCTCAAGGCGCCGCCTGAGAAAGCTTTCGTGACCACATAGGGGCCATCATAGTTTGGGGTCCATTTGCCCCGAGAGTCAGTGAGAAATGATTGTATCTTCTTGAGCACGAGGTCTCCTTTTCTGAAGACACGAGGTCGGACTTTTTTGTCAAACGCCCTCTTCATTCTCTGTTGATACAACTGACCATGGCATAGTGCCGTGATTCCCTTTTCCTCGATCAGGTTCAGTTCATTGTGTCGGCTTTGATACCATTCAGCTTCTATAAGCTTAGCTTCCATCAATACCCGGATTGATGGGATCTCTACTTCTATGGGGAGAACTGCCTCCATGCCATACACTAGAGAGAAAGGGGTAGCCCCTGTTGAAGTGCGGACAGCTGTACGATAACCGTGAAGAGCAAAGGGCAACATCTCGTACCAGTCTTTGTAGGTTACAACCATCTTTTGAATGATCTTCTTGATGTTCTTATTAACCGCTTCTACCGCTCCATTCATCTTGGGTCGGTAGGGAGATGAGTTATGGTGTTCGATCTTGAACTCTGCACACAACTCTTTCATCATCTTATTGTTAAAGTTAGATCCATTATAAGTAATGATCTCGCTTGGAACACCATAACGGCAGATGATATTGTTTTTGATAAATCGGACCACCACTTGTCGGGTTACATTGGCGTATGACGCTGCTTCGACCCACTTGGTGAAGTAGTCAATGGCTACTAGAATGAACCGATGTCCGTTTGAAGTCTTAGGCTCAATCATGTCGATTCCCCATATGGAAAAAGGCCATGGGGAAGAAAGAACTTTGAGATGTGATGGCGGTACATGAATTTTGTCGGAGTATATCTGACACTTGTGACACCTCCTCATGTACTTGTAGCAGTCGGATTCCATGGTCAACCAGTAGTACCCTGCTCTGAGAATTTTTCTCGCCATTGTGTGTCCGTTGGCATGAGTGCCAAAGGATCCTTCATGAATTTCTTTCATGAGCATGTCTGCTTCTGGTCTGTCGACGCATCGGAGCAAGACCATGTCAAAATTTCTCTTATAGAGAGTGTCACCGCTCAGGAAGAAGTTTCCAGCCAACCTTCTGAGGGTTTTTCTGTCTTTTCTGAGTGCCCCAGATGGGTATTCCAGTTTCTGAAGGAAGCATTTGATATCGTGATACCAAGGTTTGTTGTCTATGACTGCTTCAATCGTGAAGACGTAGGCGGGCCTTTCAAGGCGCATGATGTCGATCTTAGGTATGTCATTCCATTGACCTACACTAATCATGGAAGAGATAGTGGCTAATGCATCAGCCATGTGATTCTCATCACGAGGGATGTGATGAAACTCAACTCTGTTGAAGAAAGGTAACAACCTTCTTGCATAGTCTTTGTAAGGAATCAATCCTGATTGGTATGTGTTCCAATCTCCTTTTATCTGATTGATAACCAAGGCTGAGTCGCCGTATACGTCCAAGTTTTTGATCCTTAAATTAATTGCTTCCTCGAGACCCATAATACAAGCTTCGTATTCGGCCTCGTTGTTCGTACACTTGAACGTAAGTCGAGAAGTGAAAGGAATGTGGGTACCCTGAGGGGTAACAATGATTGCCCCAATTCCATTCCCATAATGGTTAACTGCTCCATCAAAGATAAGTCCCCATTGGGAACCTAGTTATGGCCCTTCACTGGGTAGCGGTTCATCGCAATCTTTCATTTTTAGATACATGACATCTTCGTCTGGGAAGTCAAACCCGATTGATTCTTGATCGTCAATCGGTTGATGAGCCAAATGATCGGCTAAAATACTTCCCTTAACGGATTTTTGAGCGTGGTACTCTATGTCATATTCTGATAACAGCATCTGCCAACGGGCAATTCTTCCCGTAAGAGCAGGTTTTTCAAATACGTACTTAATTGGATCCATTTCGGAGACCAACCAAGTAGTATGACGAATCATGTACTGGCGAAGACGTTTGGCTGCCCAAGCCAAAGCGCAACAAGTTTTCTCAAGCATCGTGTACCGAGTTTCGCAGTCGGTAAATTTCTTGCTCAAATAGTAAATGGCAGACTCTTTCCTTTTGGTTTCGTCTTGTTGGCCAAGTACACATCCCATTGAGTCCTCTAGGACTGTGAGGTAAATGATCAGTGGTCTTCCTTCCACTGGAGGTGATAGAATCGGAGGATTCAACAGATATTCCTTAATACTGTCGAAGGCGGTTTGGCAATCTTCTGAACAAACGCAATCCTGGTTCTTTTTGAGTAATTTGAAAATTGGCGCACACGTGGTGGTCATAAGGAATATGAATCTGGAGATGTAGTTTAAACGTCCCAAGAATCCTCTGACTTGTTTTTCAGTTTTCGGAGAAGGCATTTCTTGAATGGCCTTGACCTTGTCAGGATCAACTTCAATTCCTTTCTGGCTGACGATGAACCCTAGTAGTTTCCCTGAACGGACACCGAAGGTGCACTTGTTGGGATTCAAGCGGAGCTTGAATTTTCTTAAACGTTTGAACAATTTTGACAGATGTTCAACGTGTTCACTCTCTGTTTTTGATTTGGCAATCATATCATCGACATACACTTCGATTTCTTTGTGTATCATGTCATGAAACAGAGTAGTCATGGCCCTTTGATAGGTTGCCCCGACGTTCTTCAAACCGAACGGCATAACTTTGTAACAAAAGCTACCCCATGGGGTAATGAACGAAGTTTTCTCCATGTCTTTCGGCGCCATTTTGATCTGATTATAGCCCGAGAATCCATCCATGAAGGAAAAAACTTTGAACTTTGCGGTGCTGTCTACCAGCATGTCAATGTGTGGTAATGGAAAGTCGTCCTTTGGACTTGCCTTGTTCAGATCCCTGTAATCAACACACATTCTGACCTTTCCGTCCTTTTTGGGAACGGGTACGATGTTGGCTAACCATTGAGGATATTCAGATGTAGAGAGGAAACCCGCGTCAATCTGTTTTTGCACCTCCTCTTTGATTTTGATGGCCGTGTCCGGGTGAGTCCGTCTCAACCTTTGCTTTACTGGCGTACATTCCGGTTTCAATGGTAAGTGATGTTCCACGATGCTGGTATCCAACCCTGGCATGTCCTGATAGAACCAAGCGAATACATCGGGGAATTCTTTGCGAAGCTTTATCAAACTCTCTTTGGCAGTTGGACTGAGCAGTGCTCCAATCCTGATTTCTTTTCTCTCGTGCTCCGAACCCAAGTTTACCGTTTCCAACGGTTCTTTATGAGGTTCAATGGACCTTTCCTCTTGTCTGAGTAGTTGGGAGATCTCTTCTGGAATTTCGTTGTCATTTTCTTCTTCAGCCTCGAATACCGGGAACTCAAAGTTGGGAGAAGGCATCGGATCGTATGTTTCAACGGGGTGTGAAACAAGCAATCTGCATGACGTGACGATTCGTGTTTAGAAGAGATAGAGAAAATGTAAGTGTGTGCAGTGTTTTATTTTACTGCTTGTTTTTATTGAATTTTTTTTAGGATTACCATTTTCTGAAAAACGGAAAGAGAAAACAGCAATTAATGCGGAAATTACAGAACGACGCTATTTTATTTATGAACAGTCGAAACTTGAAACTACAGCCCTATAAAACAAAACTCTGTCGCTTTGGGCGAAGCGAAGAGGGAAAATTTACAGAAAGCGAGCCCTATTAAAACATCCATTTCACCTGGGCAGGGTGAAAGGTTAAAGATGGCAATTACTTTGACTGACGAACGACCTTCGGAACCTCGACGGCAACCCATTGACGGCGAACTCCTCGGTGAATCACAAAGTCTGGTACCTTCCTTGATTTGTCTTCAGAAATGACGCTGATTTCTGGAAGAGTAGGATCATTGGAATCTGTCTCCCAGGCAGAGTTGTCGTAGGAGGATTCCTCTGTTGCATTTTGCAGATTAGTTGTGCTCTCAGCTGTATCTCCCCATCCAGTAGGCTGGATATCTTTGAGCCTGATACGAGAGCTTTCGGGAGCGGTGTACTTGACCATATAGTCAAATTTTCCACTCGGTTGTCCCAAGGTGTCCCACACTTTTTTCGAACTGGAGGAGTTGTCCCTCTCGATGACGTTGACCTCGGGAAAAGGATAGTTGATGAATTCAAGTCCCGCGAACGTTGCGAATTCATCTTCATGTTGAGTAGTTTCTGAATGACCTGAGTGTTGATCCCATGACATGGTGGGGACACAGATATTCTGTTCAATGATGGTAAACGAAGGTTCATTACTCGGCTGACTTTCTTGCCACAAGTTTCCTAGGTAAGGTTGCCACATTGGCAGACCATCCATTGGGCCATAGTAGTTGTAGTCAAAATCTTCTTTTATCAGAGTGCCCTTCTCTAATGAATTTGGCGGAGCACGACATCCTTCCGGATCACAATCTACATATACCATTTCGACGTCTGATCTTGGTATAAATCTCGGACTTTCTGTAGGAGGGATCTTCCTACAGAAAGTCCGAGATCTTCCTCCATTCTTCATCCGTGTCAGAGGGATCTTCCTCATTGATAGCATGTACTGTTTGAGACACCGGGTGAAGGAAACCTCCACTGTGGAAGAAGTTTTGAAGGGGATGAAGACTTTCATCATTGACAGCTACCTGGGTACAGGTTGTAGAAAAACCAAGACCCTTCTTTGTTTAATTGTCAATAGGAATGACAAGTTGTCCCCATCCGTTTGTATCGGTACTCTCGACCGCTTTGATAGCATCTTTGTATGAGGAAATCGAGGTTCCTCCTTTGAACTGATTGTCTTTGCTTACCGATAGTGCTTGGAACTGCGTTCCAATAACCTCCTCGGGTTCTACACAAGTAGATGATGATAAGTTGCTCACGAGCAAGGCTTGTTCCCCACAAACCGTGACAAGTTGATCGTTCTTGACGAACTTTAGCTTTTGGTGGAGGGTTGAAGTAACCGCTCCAGCCTGGTGTATCCAAGGTCTTCCTAATAAACAACTGTACGTTGCCCGGATGTCCATGACCTGGAAAGTGACTTGGAAAGTGTGAGGACCAATAGTTATGGGAAGATCAACTTCGCCGATAACTGCTTTTCTGGATCCGTCGAACGCTTTGACGACGACCTCGCTGGTTCTCATCGGAGGGCCTTTGAATGATAATTGCATCAAAGTGGACTTCGGCATAACATTCAGGGCTGACCTTGTGTCTACCAGTACGCTGGCTAAAGCATCGTCCTGGCAGTTAACTGTAATATTGAGCGCCATGTTATGACGGCGACCCTCTTCGGGTAATTCCTCATCACTAAATCCCAAATTGTTGCAGGAAGTGATGTTAGAGACAATGTTATCGAACTGTCTGATTGTTACATCCTGTTCCACAAAGGCTTGCTCCAAGACTTTCTATAGATCCTCTCTGTGTGCTTCTGAACTGAGTAACAGTGATAACACCGAGATCTTTGAAGGAGTCTGCAACAGTTGATCAACAATGTTGTATTCACTCCTTTGGATGAGTTTCAGCATCTCATCATTGTTTTTCGAAAGGTCGGGATTACTGGATTGACCGACTGGTGGATTGGGAGCTTCTGTCTGAAGTTCCTTTTCTTTGTTAGGTTCTCCAACCCCTCGGTTGAAGATTCTACCACTCCGCGTTACTCGACTGATGTCTGCAATATTCACGACGGAGGGTAATGGAATTTCCTTTCCATTTTCAATGGTCGTTGCACCGTATTTGTAAGGAATAGCCTTAGTTGATTCATACGGTAGCGGTCCCGGTAGATAGATGACTACGGGACCCTTCTGATTTTTCTGACCATCATAAGTAATCTCGATCCATTCCCGATTGGGAACTTTAGATTCGTCAAGTAGAGGGATGATGGCAAAAACATCCCTGATCCTGTGATGACCAGAGATGGTGACAACATCCTCAACTTGATCAGCAAGGTAGTTGACTGATCCAGAACCTGACCCTGGTTGAATCTCTTGGCGGTCCAACTGACTTTGAAGAGCCGCTCGCACGAGGTAGCACCCTTGATTATCCACTGAGCAAACTCTACACCAATCGTAATTGTGTAGTGGCACCTGACCACGTCTACTTTGAATGCAGTGCAACCTTACGAGGTCCGTTTCCATCGATCGGACATCCTGACTTTAATATCTAGCAGGATTTCCGTTAGTGACACTAACTTGTTGGGTGTCTTCATCCATATAGATGGGAAGCCACCAATGGTCTAACAAGTGTTGAAGTGTTTCCTGTACAAGGGTACAACCTTGATAGCTTTCGCAACCCGCTTTACAGCTTTGATAGTCATGTGATATTAAGAATCTGAGTCGGACCTGCTCAGCATGTAACTCTACCAGATTGGTATTCATCAAGCGGATATCAAAGATCTGGACCCTGTTGATTGGATAGGGATTCCTATCATGGTAGTCTTGAATCCATCCAAGATCCATTTGACGTTGGAGGGCCTCTTGTATGAAAGAGCATCCCTGATTGTTTGTTGAGCAGATCGGACAGGCCTGGTAATCATGTCGTGGTAGATCATAGTGTAGACTTTGTCGTGAGTGCATCGCGACCAAGTTGACATTCATTGCTAGAATGTTATGATTCTGAATGATATTGGAATTTGTATAGACCATGTTAACTTCACGAACTCGGTGCTCTTGGATCCATCCGAGATCCATTTGTTCCTGCAGAGCTGCTTGCACCACAGAACATCCTTGGTTGTCTTTAGAGCAGATATCACACTGGTGATAATTATGAGGTGGCACATGGCCATATCCACTCTGTCTACAATGCATCCTAACCAGATTGGTTTTTAACAAGAGTACATCGTGAATCTGATAGACATTGTTAGTCTCTTTCTCAATCAGATTGACTGCAGCTTTCTCATGTTGAGGCAGCGGGTTCGTGAGAACATTAGGATTCATATCCTTGAAGGATAAGAGCCCGCTCCTAACAAGCTTTTGCACGTCGGACTTGAAATTGAGACAAGTCTCTATGTTATGCCCTGCACCTCCTTGATGATAAGGGCAAGTTTGATCCACCTTAAACCAAAAAGGCGGATTCTCCGGTACTGTAAGAGGAGACTTAGTCTGAATGTGCCCCTTAGCCAGTAGTAACGGAAATAGTTCTGCGTACAACATGGGTATAGGATCAAACCCTGATGGTCGTGTTGTACGGTTGTTATTGTATGGAGGACGAGCCTGCTGAAGAGGCCGTTGTGTCCTTTGCTGGTCAGGTTGGCTCTGCGCAACCCGAGGTTGATACGTAGGAACAGGCGCGGGGCCAATAGCAGGAGTTACAGCTGCTACTGGTTGATAACGACGCCTTTGCTTTCCGAGAGAGATATTCCCAATATCTTGCTCTTTTTTCTTAGGGAGAGCACTACCGTATTTTTTAGTACCGCTCGTCGATCCAGTGTCTTTTACCAAACGTCCTTCTCGGACGACTTCCTCAAGACGTACACCCATGCCGACCATCTCGGTGAAATCACTGGGTGCACTGGCAACCATTCGGTCATAGTAAAATGAGCTTAAGGTCTTTAAGAAGATCTTTGTCATCTCTTTTTCCTCGAGAGGTGGACAAATTTGAGCGGCAATTTCACGCCACCTTTGAGCATACTCCTTAAAGGTTTCCTTGTCCTTTTGCGACATCGATCTGAGTTAATCTCTGTCGGGTGCCATGTCCAAATTGTATTTGTATTGTTGGACAAAGGCAGTACCAAGATCTCTGAATGTACTGATCGTGGCACGGTTTAAACCCATGTACCATTTTAATGCGGCACCGGTTAAACTATCCTGGAAGTAGTGAATCAGTATGTCCTGATTCTCCGTCTGAGCTGACATCCGCCGAGCGTACATCACCAGATGGCTCTGAGGGCAAGAGTTACCCTTGTACTTTTCAAAGTCGGGCACATGGAATTTGTGCGGGACTTTCACATTGGGGACCAAGCAGAGATCTGCTGCGTCCTTTCCAAATAAATCCTGACCGCGAATGGCTTGCAGTTCCTTCTGGATTTCCAAGAACTGTTCCTGGAATTCATCCATTCGGTCAAACATAGTTTCCTTTTTACCAGAAGATATCGGTGGAATCTGTCCTTCCGGGACAGTGTGCACCACAGGGGGTGGTACCGTGACTACGGTAGCGAATCTTGGCGTTTCCCGAAGTTTGTAACCTTCAGGAGTCTTCAGTATGCCCCCGACATCTTCGTTTTCCTGAAGTTTGTAACCTTCAGGCCCAGCGGCTTCTGTTGTGATTCCCTGATCTTCAGTGATCGGCTGAACATATCCTTCCGGGATATAGTTAACAGGCATGCCCCAAGGAAGATCTTTCGGCATCTGATACCTAGGATCAGACCTTTCCACCACGGGCGTTGAGGTGATCTCTGAGATCACAGTTCTTTGTAGTTGCGCTTCTGCCATGGCTTGCATGTCGTTACGAAGCTTTCTCATATCCTCTCTTAGAGCGTCGATCTCTTCTTTCAACTCTCTGTTTTCTTCCTCAAGATCATCCATCTAGAATCGAGACACAAACGTGAGATTTGTAGGGAAGAAGAATACGCGATGTGAGAATGATGAATGCAATGATTATATTAATTGTTTTTTGGTTTAATCAAGATAAACTTCGACAATTAGATTGCAAATATCAAACAGTGGGGAAACCCCTTTTTATTGAATTCAAAGGATTACAGAAATGGAAATACAGTAGATTACAAGGTGTAGAAACATAAACCTAAGCTAATAGGTCCCGAGTCCTCTCTGAAGAGAAGCCGGGTGCTGATTCTGGTATCTTCCTTTTCTTTGACCGGGGCTCTTGGGCCGTTGTCGGGTTGTCATTCCTTTTCCAAGTGAAAGGAGCGAGCAAATTCCTTTGTTCATCTTGATTCTCTACAGCATGTTGCTCTAAAATTTCAATCAGAGCATCTTTTTCTTTCAGTAATTGCTGTATTTTGATGCACTCTACGTCGAGGGTGCGGTATTTGTTCTTCCAAGACCTCCTCTCCTTTTGAACTTTGTTGAGAGTCAGCTGAAGCTTTTCATTTTCCGTCATGAAGTACATGACAGATTCCCTCGGTGGAAGAATTTCGTAACTAGGATAAGGCATCTTTAGCTTGAGAGCTCTAGTTTGTACCCAATGGAGATAAGGCTCTACCGAGACACAGTCTGGTTTTCCCAGAGACTCTTGTCCTTTCTTATGAACCTGTTTCCAAGCTTGCACTATTTCCAATTTTAGTGCTCTGTCGTTTTCTCCTTCCTTGAAGAAAAGACCTTCCAGATGAGCATTCTGCGGAACAAGCCTCATCGGGTATCCAAATTGACGACGAACCAATACCGGATGGTAGTTGATTCCTCCCTTAGTTCCTATAAGGGGTACATTGGGGAAGTTTCCACAACGATCAATGATTCTGATTCCATCATGAATCTTGTTGCACCAATCTATATCAGAGTTGGTAAGAGACATGATCTTTTGCGACCAACGTAAGGCACTCTTGCAATCCCAAAAAGCAGCAGACTTGGGCAAGTGAGAGATAAACCATTTGTAGAGCAGAGGTACACAACATGTGATCTCCCCTCTACTGTACAAATTTCCCAAGTGTACAGAATGATACGCATCTGAGAAAAACCTTAATAGCGTTGATATCTACGAAGTTATTGATGTTGGGAAACAAAAATAACCCGTAGGTGAGCAAGATAAAGATGCTTTCAAAAGCAGTCACGTTTCCTATACTGGCGAAGTACAGGGCCTTCTTTGTCAAGAACTGGGCTGGCAAACCTTGGATGCCACCCTTAGTGGTTAGGTGAGTCCTGACCTCAGACTCGTCCAAATAAATTGCTCTTGCAATGGTCTGATTCTTTGGAATTTCTTCCAGTCCAGAAAATGGAGCTCGATCTATAATATGTAGATCGATCAGATGAGCGTACTCCTCCAGCGTTGGTGCTAGCTGATAATCTAGGAATGTGAAACAGTGATAAACTGGATCGTAGAACTGAATGAGTGCATCCATGATTCCCTTAATTACATGGACTCTTAACAGTGGTAGCAGACCTCCGTGCTTGGCTCTGAAAGCTTCAGGGTTAGTGATCATCCTTGCTAACCTTCTCAAATCCTCTAGTTTTGGAACCTTGAAGGTGTACGCATGAGTTCTCCTTCTACCGAAATCCATTAGCGTAATCCTCTTCTCTGATATTTGCAATCATAGTCTTAGTTTAATTTGAAAAACAGAGAGACTATAAGAGAAGTTTTTTTTCGAATGTTTTAATGTTTTTTAGATGAATGCATGAATGCAGCACACAAAAACATAGAAAAAACATGGGGTCAAAGGGTCGTTGTCATGAAGTCAAGGCTCTACCCATCCCCAAAGGTTTATACTAGGGTGACTTTGTGTACCTGTCACTCAAAATCATTGATTTCTGAGAACACCAGCGGGCCGGGAACCGTGCTAGGTGGTGTCCTTTCAAAGAAATCTCAGAAGAGGGTAGTTTATCGCGTAACAGCCATTCCCGATAGCTACCGCACTACAAAAAAATGTGATTTTTCCTAGGTGTATACTCATTCTTTCCACATGCGGCATCACACGCATTACCATTAGCAGAAAAATAAACACGTATAGCAATTAGGAAAAGCAGTATATATATTTGTCCTAATTATCCTAGACCTTTAAAGCTATGAATCTTAAGTTCCTGACAGAAATGGGTTTCCCGGCGGAAGCCCCAATCTGTGGTTCTCTGCCTAAGAGATGGACCAGCATAGGTCAATCTTTCTCCTCAGCCGAGTTCCCATTTTCCGTGGAAAACGGGGATGATGCCTTAAGGCAAAATAAATCTTCATGAGACTCCCCAGCAGAGTCGCCATTTTTCTTTAGCGAGTGATTTTTGGATGTGGTTGTGAAGCACGATCGCTCTTGACAACTACAGGTCGATTCATTTTTTATCCTATTGTGAGCTGAATAAGGAAGGGAAATAGATGTCTCCAATTAACCATGCTTGCATACTGAGTTTGAACAGCGGTCTGTTCGGTTACAGATGCTTCAAAGATTCGGGGAGTCTTGTGCTGGTTATTTGTATTTTCTCCAATACTGTTATTGATCTGGTTGCCTGGGCAGAAGGTTTTTGGTGGGGAACAAGGATTAGGATGTTAGGACTGATGTTTTGAACTACTGCTTTTGAAATGGGATTTTGGTTTTTTGTTTAGTACGCTCGCTAAGATCTTTTCTTTCGATCTTATGCCTACGTATTCCCGTTACCGAAACAGGGAAATCAGAGCGTTCGTAGTTCCTCCTAATCTATGGGAGGAAATTGGGGTTTTTGGTGTCTTGTTCAAAGCCTAAGACGTGAGGCGAAAGGGTGTTTGTATCTTGTTCAAAGCCCAAGATGTGAAGCTAAAAAGATAGTTTGTGTCTTGTTCAAAGCCCAAGACGTGAAGCTGAAGAGTTTATTTGTATCTTGTTCAAAGCCCAAGATATGAAGCTGAAAGGTCTATTTGTGTCTTGTTCAAAGCCCAAGACGTGAAGCTAAAAAGGCCTCGACTTTAGAGAGAATTTGTCATTTCTAAAGAAGGGTTTGTTTGTCACAACTGTTGGGTGACTGATTATAAAGGAAAATTACTTTAACCGGGATACGCTGATCCTAGCAAGGCCATAATTTCCTTTATAGGGTAGTTTTGACCTGAAGGAGAAGACTTTAACTCAGTGTAGAGCAATGCTATCTTTCCTTAGGAATTTCTCATGCTAAAAGATGGACATTGGCATGGATATAGATGATCCAGAGGCTTGCCGCTTACAGCGATTAGATGAAAGGGAATGAGTTGTGTACTGTGAACGAGGCACAGCTTTGATGTTAAAAGGTTGATTGAACTCAACCGGGGATTTCTTATATAAAGCCTAAGAGGAGGCTAACTCTACTGAGGAGAATCATTATACAAAGCCTAAGAGGAGGCTAAAAGGTGTCTCGTACAAAGCCCGAGAGAGAGGCTAAAAGGGGTTGATCTTACAAGAGGATCTTTTATACTCAACAAGAGAGTGTTTTTGTATCTCGTACAAAGCCCGAGATGGAGGCGAAAAGGTTTTTGACCCGACGATGGAGTCTTTTGGTATCTCGTATAAAGCCCGAGATGAATGCGATTTGTTTGTTTTTGTATCTCGTACAAAGCCCGAGATGGAGGCTGAAAGAGTTTGACTCTACATAGGGAAATTTGTATCTCGTACGAAGCCCAAAATGAAGGCTGAACGGTGATTGACTCAGCGAGGGAGTTTTTTATGTGTCTCATACAAAGCCCAAGAGAGAGGCTAAACGTTGTTTGATTCCGCTGGGGAATATTTTGGTATCTCGTATAAAGCCCGAGATGGAGGCGTAAAATGTTAGCTCCGCTGGGGAGAATCATTGTATAAAGCCCAAGAGGAGGCTGAAAGGGTTTGCTCCGCTGGGGAGAATCATTGTATAAAGCCCAAGAGGAGGCTGAAACGGTTTGGGGAAAGATCATTATACAAAGCCTAAGAGGAGGCTATCTTCCGCTAGGGGAAATCATTATACAAAGCCTAAGAGGAGGCTAACTTCACTTAAGAAGGATCATTATACAAATCCTAAGAGGAGGCTAACTTCACTTAAGAAGGATCATTATACAAAGCCTAAGAGGAGGCTAACTTCACTTAAGAAGGATCATTATACAAAGCCTAAGAGGAGGCTAACTTCACTTAAGAAGGATCATTATACAAAGCCTAAGAGGAGGCTAACTTCACTTAAGAAGGATCATTATACAAAGCCTAAGAGGAGGCTAACTTCACTTAAGAAGGATCATTATACAAAGCCTAAGAGGAGGCTAACTTCACTTAAGAAGGATCATTATACAAAGCCTAAGAGGAGGCTAAGGTTACTGTCTCAGTTAAGCGACAGGTCCAGTATACTGATTTTGAAAGAGAAAATCAGTTCTTATATGAGCAACACTGTACTCAAGGATTTGATTCCAAGGGTTCAGGTTATTCCTGTTTTTTAAGGAAGCGGGAAATCCGAAGGGTATCGAGACTGTCAGAGTCTACGGGTTTCCTTCCTATTTAACGAAGGGGTTACTTGAGAATGTCTTTTAGACTCAAGGAGATTAGACTGTCCAAGTCTAGAGTTTCATCTTTTGTACTTTGTTTTTGAGAAACAGTAGTAGACTCTATGAAAGGACTGCTCTATGAAGATGATTAAGTTCTGTTCCTATACCTCTAGGAGGTCGTCGGGACAATTTGTACGAAGCCCAAGAGGAGGCTTGAAACTTTTAAGAAGCCGGCGGGTCCTTGTACTAAGCCCAAGAGGAGGCTTTCATTCCCGAAGGAAGAGATCATTATACGAAGCCTAAGAGGAGGCT
Organism: Lathyrus tuberosus; assembly: GCA_022829125.1. Lineage (NCBI taxonomy): Eukaryota > Viridiplantae > Streptophyta > Magnoliopsida > Fabales > Fabaceae > Lathyrus > Lathyrus tuberosus. The sequence goes on along the minus strand of JALAZF010000295.1, from coordinate 3,613,131 downwards.
GTGAATACTTCTAAGAAGCCGTAGGGTCCTTGTACTAAGCCCTAGAGGAGGCGGGGTTGCTTTTAGGAAGCCTGTGGGTCCTTGTACAATGCCCAACAGGAGGCCGATGCTTTTAAGAAGCCCGTGGGTCCCCAAACCCCGAGACATTCAAGGCAAGCTATTCACAAGGAATAGATCAAGTCAGGAAAGTTTGAGAATTTGGAAGAAACTCAAAGATGCCATTCACGGAGAATACATTCATCTTTGGGAGTAGAGTTTCTTGACAATTCCTAATGAGGACAGCCTAAGAGAAGACTGTATCTGGTGCTCCTATTGGGGATCTAGCTGTCTATTTCTACGAATAAACGAAACGGCTTTACCTAGTTCTAGACGTAATTGCCGGGGAAACTCTAAATATCTATACTATTATTACACAGTAGATATGAGTTTATGAAAGGAGACTTACAGTGACCAGCCCCATAATACAGTTATATATATGAAAGCAGTAAATGAAAGCGATAACCACTTACTCGGTTGTAGTGCTTCCATGCTGTTTGGTTAGTTGTTCAACAAAGAAAGATTGAAAACAACAGTATATTCAAAATCAAAGGAGAAAGTGCTTTGAAAAAGAAAGATTTGGGGCTTACAGCTCAAGGAGAGGCCCAGGGTTTTAACAGTGAGCGCACTGTTGAATTTGTACAGAGGGACTTATACAAGTGACTGGGGCCCAAAATTGTTTACTGTAGAAAGAGATGGGTCTTACACTCTCTCAAGAGGCCCAAAAAGGTTTTAAATAAAAAGAGTGGGGCTTATAACACGAGGGTAGGCCCAGATGGTTTTTTTCGTTAAAAATGGCGATCGCGCCGAGATTTTCTTTTAACGTAGGGGGACTTATACAATAAGTGAGGCCCAAAATGATTTTGGTTAAAAGGGGGTTGGGTCTTACACTCTAATAGAGGCCCAAAAGTTTTGAATGGGTCTTATAGCTCAAGGAGAGGCCCAGATGGTTATTTTTCAAAAGGCGACGATCGCGTCGTTTATTTGAAAATGTACAGAGGGACTTATACAACGAATGAGGCCCAAAACATTTCTGTACAAGTGGGTTGGGTCTTACACTCTAATAGAGGCCCATGAGTGATTGAAAATGATTTTAAGAGGGTTGAATTAATCCAAAACCCTAATTTGTTTTCAAAAATGTATTTAATTGAATAAAAATTCAATTAAAATGATCAAAATTGTTTAACATATGAAAAACAAATTGTGATCTTGGATTAATGCTTCAAAAATTAAGTACTGACCTACAAAATAATTAGAAAGCATTAGAAGTTGCAAAATCAAGATGGAAAAAATATTTCAAATGTTAAAAACAATTAAAATATTAATTCTTTGCAAAAATATCAATTATACAAAATAAATAATATTTTTTGGAATTTTTTAATAGAATAAAATATTTTATCATTTTTGTGAATTATTGAAAAAATAATCAACTCAAAATCATTAAAACTCAGAGAGAAATAAATTTTTGAATCAATTAAATAAAATCACAAAATTCAAATATTTGAATTATTCAAAAATGGCGCCAAGAACACACCAAGAACATGCGCGTGTTCTGGGTTTGGCTGATTTTCATTTTCTCCTCAATCTCACTGAATACTTGATCATATCATGCAATCCACATACCAATCCACTCGTTTCAACCTCACGATCATGTCTATGGCATTTAATTTCATTTCAATTAAACATATAACAAGAAATCACGAAGAATTCTCAAGAACCCTAATTTCTGCATGAAGGCTAGGATTTTTGATACACGATTCAAACAATGCAATTGATTGAGGGGAAACATTCCATGCATGATTATGAACATATGGCAAAATTATTGTGCGAGGAAATATGCATAGATTGAGAGATGACCAAGTTTATGCTCACCTCTAGGCCGTGACAGCAAGTGCAAGGTGATTTTTTATTAGGAGGTGTTACAGATGAGTGGTGATGATCTGGACAGCTTCTCTACACCCTATGGAGTGTGTTTGAATGCTTGGACTTGATTGAAATTGGCTGGATCACTTCATGGCATCTCAACTGCACTTTGGTTAAAACCTTGAGCAATTGACTGGTGATTCTGACAAATCAGTGTTCCAGTTGTTATTTAAGTGTTTGATCATCTCATATGTGATGTATATGAGGTGTGTGTGTGATTGGTTTGGTTGAAATCCCTCTCCAACTCAAAAACTCAAAGTTCCTTGCTAAAGAAGGCATTTTTGCCAAGAAAAAGAGATTTTGAGGAAAGCATCTGTTTGATGGCTTTGGTGTGCTTAAACTGAGCACAAAAGAGCTCTATTTATAGTAGAGCAAGTTTGTTTTGGGATCAATAGTGAATGGCAACTGCATAATAGGTTTGGCCAATGTTGATCAATGAAAATCCAAGTCTCCTCTAGCCATTGACTAGAGGTTAGGGCACAGGCTGCTGGTCCCCTTGGTCTTGGATAAGTCTTGACTGAATTCAGTTGTTTAGAGCTCAGTCTATGCCACCTTGGAGCTTCCATTGAATGCTTGAATCCAAAATTGGAGTCTTGTCCTTATTTTAGGCAATTCTAGGTTTTGAGTGCTATTTTTGGTTCCAAAGACTTTGGAGGCTTGGCTCAGTGATTGTCCCCTTTAGATTCAATCCTTTGAGGTGTCCAAATAGATTGGAGCATTTGAATTTGGCTGATTTTGGAAAATCGGGCCAAATTGCAAATTCTGTATTGCCTTTGACAGATTTCAGCAAGGCCACTTTCCAATGTCATATCTCATGACTCAAATTGAATTTGGCAATGCTCTTGGCCATTTTGGAAAGCCCTTACATGCTACAACAACTGTTTGAACATGTTTGGTTTTGATCTCTTTTGAAACCAAGTGAAAAATCCCTCTACATTTGGCAAAAAGTGAAGGCAAATCTGTCTTATTTGAGATTTTCACCAAGTGTTGAAACAAAGTGACTTTTCTTGATTTTGATCACTCCATAACTCAAAATCCATGGGGAATTTGGACATAGGTCAGTATGAAGCTTTTCTATAGGGTAATGTGATCTACAAATCAAGCTTTGAATGGGGCACAATGGCCTTGCGGTTTAAGAGTTATGGTCCTCCAAAGTTGGTGCATTAGTGGTACTTTTTCCATAACTTAGAAAATTTTCTAAGTTTTATGGTTACCCCTTTTACAAGTTATCCAACTTTTCTTGATTTTTCTTGATGAATGATGATTCAAATCATACATAAACATCATTTTAGGGTTAAAAATCCATTTTGGTGAAAAATCTCAAAAAGTCAAAGTTGACTTTTGTGCACAGTTGACTTTTTATCAGATGAATTCCAAACTGTGTAATTCCTTAGAAAATCATGTCCTTGACCTAAATCAAACTTGATGGACATGTTCCATGGGTGTCATGGGGTATATTGAGGCATGTCTTAGGGCTTGGGAGCATGTCCTGGTCAAAAGTCAAAGTTACAGTTGACTTTTTTCGCAAAACCCTAACTGTGGTGTAGATGAAACTGAGACTTGTTGCTCAAACTTCTTGGATTAATCCATTGTTCCAAATGGATCAATATAGGTCATTAGAGACCCTCAAACCCTCTCTTGAGGTATTGGCTCATGATTTGCACCAAAAGTCAACTTAGGGGTGAATTAGGTCAAGAAACCCTAATTCCTGATTTTTTATGTATGCATCCCCTGAGGCAAAATTGACTTGGTGATTGGGTCCATGAGGTTCCATGGTGGATATTAGGTTATGTTTTGGATCATTCGCTCATGCCCAGATGAAAATTTCCATCTGGAGGCCCTGGTCGACCAAAACCCTAATTTGGTGACACTGGCGATCTTGAGACTTGATCCACCTAGAAGGGAGCATCCTTGTGCTAAATACTTAAAGTGGGAGTCCTTTTTGATCCATTGTGAATGTTTGGGAGGTTAGACAAGTTGAAGATCATGTCATTCCTTGATTGATCCTTTGTCTAAGAACTCAAAGAGGGCTTGAAACCCTAATTTTGATTGTAGTGAGTGCTCACCCATCCTTGGGGAGACTGACAAGGTAGGATGGTTCCTCCATATTGTGATGATGATTTGCACAATGATGGGAAATCTTAGTGGTCAAAATTTGGGGTATGACAATATGATTCACAAAGAAATCGAGGTCTATGTTGATGACATGATTGCGAAGTCACAAACGAAGGCAGAGCATTTGGTGAATCTTTAGAAACTGTTTGAAAGGTTGATAAAGTTTAGACTGAGGTTGAATCCGAACAAGCGTACCTTCGGGGTGAGATCCGAAAAATTACTGGGGTTTATTGTCAGTCAAAAAGGTATCGAGGTTGATCCTGCAAAGGTAAAAGCCATACAAGAAATGTCTGAACCGAGAACAGAAAAAGAGGTTCGTGGTTTCTTAGGGAGGTTGAACTACATTGCTAGATTCATCTCTCATCTTACAGCCACGTGTGAACCAATATTCAAATTGTTAAGAAAAGATCAAGTGGTCAGGTGGAACGAAAATTGTCAAAAGGCGTTTGAAAAAATAAAAGAATATTTGCAGGAGCCTCCGGTCCTCATACCGCCAGTACCAGGAAGGCCATTGATTATGTATCTTACGGTTCTTGAGAACTCAATGGGGTGTGTGGTCGGTCAACAAGACGAGTCAGGCAGAAAAGAACATGCCATCTACTACCTGAGTAAAAAGTTCACTGATTGTGAGTCAAGGTACTCAATTCTAGAAAAAACATGTTGTGCACTCGCTTGGGCAGCTAAGCATTTGAGGCAGTATATGTTAAACCACACAACCCTCTTGATTTCGAAGATGGATCCGATTAAGTATGTGTTTGAAAAGCATGCGCTTTCTGGAAGAATAGCCCGTTGGCAGATGGTTCTGACAGAATACGATATTCAATATGTTTCCCAAAAAGCCATTAAGGGAAGTGTTTTGTCAGAATGTCTCGCTGAACAACCAATTGAGGATTATCAACCAATGAGGTTTGAATTTCCTGATGAGCATATTATGTATTTGAAGATGAAAGACTGTGAAGAGCCTTTGCATGATGAAGGACCTGAAATTGGATCCCAATGGAAGCTGGTCTTTGATGGGGCTGTTAACTCATATGGTAACGGAATCGGGGCAATCATTATGACTCCACAGGGTTCCCATATACCCTTCACTGCCCGATTAGCGTTCATATGTACCAACAATGAGGCGGAGTATGAAGCATGCATCATGGGGTTAGAAGAAGCAATTGATTTGAGAATCAAGAACCTCGATGTTTATGGTGATTCCGCGTTGGTGGTTAATCAGATTACAGGGGAATGGGAAACTCGTCAAGCGAATTTGGTGCCTTATAACAACTACGCTAGAAGGTTGTTACATTTCTTTGACAGAATTGATTTCCATCATATACCCCGGTTGGAGAATCAGATGGCAGATGCGTTGGCGACGTTATCTTCGATGTATCAGGTGAATCATTGGAATGAAACTCCCTCAATCAGAATCATGCGTCTGGATAGACTCGCTTTTGTGTTTGCTGTTGAAGGGGTATCAGACGGCAAACCTTGGTATCATGATATTAAGGTTTTTCTGAAGAGTCAAGAGTATCCAGAAGATGCGTCTGCTAAGGATAAGAAAACTCTGAGGAGGTTGGCGGGGAATTTCTTTCTGACCAAAGACGATATATTATATAAGAGGCACTTTGACATGGTCTTGCTACGTTGTGTTGATGAACACGAGGCAAGCCTGTTGATGGAAGAAGTTCACGAGGGATCTTTCGGTACCCATGCCAATGGGCATGCTATGGCTAGAAAACTGTTGAGAGCGGGGTATTACTGGATGACTATGGAGTCTGACTGTTTCAAATATGCCCGAAAATGTCATAAATGCCAGATCTATGCAGATAAGGTGCATGTGCCGCCTACTCCTTTGAATGTGTTGTCGTCACCTTGGCCCTTTGCCATGTGGGGCATCGATATGATTGGAAAGATTGAGCCAACTGCTTCCAATGGGCATCGTTTCATTTTGGTTGCCATCGATTACTTCATGAAGTGGGTGGAAGCAGCCTCGTATGCCAACGTCACCAGACAAGTGGTAGCTCGGTTTATCAAGAAGGACATCATCTGCCGGTATGGAGTCCCGGAGAGAATCATTATTGATAATGGTTCAAATTTGAATAACAAGATAATGAAGGAGCTATGTCAGAGCTTTAAAATTGAACATAAGAATTCTTCTCCCTATCGTCCGAAGATGAATGGGGCTGTTGAAGCGGCGAATAAGAATATCAAGAAGATTGTGCAGAAAATGGTGGTGACGTATAAAGACTGGCATGAGATGTTGCCTTATGCTTTACACGGTTATCGTACTTCGGTACGTACATCAACTGGGGCAACTCCATTCTCACTCGTATATGGTATGGAAGCAGTTCTACCATTAGGGGTTGAGATCCCTTCTTTGAGAATTTTGGCAGATGTGAAGCTTGACGAAGCTGAATGGGTGCGTGCTAGATTGAATCAGCTGAACCTTATTGAGGAGAAGAGATTGGCAGCCATTGCGCACGGTCGGTTGTATCAGAGCAGGATGAAGAAAGCATTTGATCAAAAGGTGCGTCTTCGGTGTTTTCAGCCGGGCGAATTAGTTTTGAAAAGGATCCTTCCTCCTCAAACAGATCACAGGGGCAAATGGACTCCAAACTATGAAGGGCCATATGTAGTAAGACATGTTTTTCTGGTGGAGCCTTATTACTCTCAACTATGGATGGCGAAGATTTTACGTCCCCTGTGAACGCAGACGTAGTCAAAAAATACTTTGCATAAAAGAGACCCGTTGGACATAAAAAGAAGATCCAGGCAAAAAAGCGGCATCCCGGCGAACCATAAGAAGAAAAGGTTCGGGCAAAAGTTAGGGAAAAAGAAAAAAAAAGAGAATAAACCCAAGAAGTTGAAAACCTGAAAAGGAAACTTTGGAAAAAATGGGTATCCCGGTGGATTGAAAATCCGAAAAGGGCGATCCAGGCAAAAGTTAGGGATTTGAAAGCAAGAGGCTACGATCTGCGTTCGATCTGTGAACACTTTTAATACTTAGAAGTTTCAAAGGAAAGAAATCAGTCCAGTCAGTCTCTTCGGAGGCCAAAACATCTGCGGATAAACGAGCCATACCGGGTCATAGCTGAGTTGAATCATGGTGGATATCTTTTCCCCACATTGCCGACATGTGTATTTTCTTTTACTTTTTATGCAATTACCTCTTTTCAGGAATTGCCTCCGAATGTAAATGCCTATTTACAAGCCAATTCATTCAATAAAACTTTCATTTTCATTCAAAGAGCTTTCCATTTGTGTTTTTACTTTAACTGTCTTGTTTGTGAAAATGTCCGATATTTTTGATAAACATTGCATGCGAAATGTTAAGCTTTGCGAAGTATATCGGAAAACAGTGGAAATTGCTCAGACCACATTCATTAGGATGGTAATCTAGAAGACTATTTTGCGTATACTGTGGATTTTATTTGCAAGGCAGCAGGATTTCTCCCCAGTAAAGCCATTCCCCTCAGCATTGAAATTTCATCTTCTTCAAACAGGTTGTTACTTTCCCCAGCCAGAGTACCGAGGATTATCTTCCTCAGCAGAGTACAAAGATTCTTTCCCAGTTAGAGTTGTGGTTGAGTTATTACTCTCTTAGCAAGCTGCCAGAAGGTGATATTTATGCATCTCCAGCAAGAGATTGGTGGAATATCTTCTTTGGAAAGGGATGTTAATTTCCCCACCGAGTCTTGGCACTCATTTTCCTCAGCTAGTCAAGAAGTGTTGTTCTCATCAGCAACAGTATAAGCGTGATGTTATCCTCTAGCAGAGTTGACGTCGTCCATCACTAGTCTCCAAGCAAGTTTGCTGATAACGACTGGTAATCCCCAGCAGGGTGAAGGCAAAGATATCTACCAGCAGCAGGATATCCCCAAGCTGGTTCGGTATTATTGACTTGTTTCCCCAAGCAGAGTTTGGTGGGTGATCTTCACAATGGTTTGATCAACAGCGGTTGATATCCCTAGCAGGTCTTAAGTCCAATTGTTATTGGCATCCTTCAGATCCAGGTTTTGAATTCTGTCTTCGGTAGAAGTCATTGGTAATCCCCAACAGAGTGGAATTTCTCTCGGGGTCTTCATATCCAGCAGAGTTTGTGGTCAGGAATTCGTTCAGTGAAATCTTCCTCAGCAGGGTCTTTTAAGTCAGAGGACAATTTAGTTTGTCATCCCCGTGGAGTTGCCTTCGTCTTCAGTATTTATTTTGCTGAGACGTTTCTTTTGCATGGCATAAGCATTTTCGCATAGCATCCTCCCAAACGCGTAGCATTTCCATTTCGAATGGAGCGCTACGCCATAGAAAAATTCAAACATATGCATTCAAAGCATAAGCCAGGTTTGATATCTGTTACCAGTTTCTTTCCCCCAGCAAAAGATTATGTAATTCAGGAGATGTTGTTTAAAATTACACCGCAACCAAAGGATTCATCCTTCTTATTGGTTATTCATTCCTATACTCCCCTACAGAGTTGTCTATGTAGATTTCTCTTTCCCCAGCGGAGTCATCTTCTTTTCAGGTCGTAAGTTCGTTGATTCTACTTCCTGTGCAATTTCGGCTATTATTCCAACTCTTGGTTGGTAGTCTTCGTTGTGAGCACGCCTTTGGTCGGCGTCCCCGATATCCCAACTCTTGGTTGGTCTTCTTCGTTATGAGTTCGCCTTTCGTTGGCGTTCTTGGTTATCCTAACTTTTGGTTAGCATATTTCATCCGGGCTCTTGGTTGGTCTCCTTTCCGGTGAGTACGCCTTTGGATCGGCGTCCTCGGTATCCTAACTTTTGGTTAGTGTACTTCATCCCAACTTTTGGTTAGTCTTTGTTGTTTGTCCCAACTATTGGTTGGTCTCCCTTGTTTCATCCTAACTATTGGTTAGTGTTTCATCCCAAATCTTGGTTGGTCTCGTTTGTCGTAAGCACGCTTGGGAGTTGGTATCTTTGTTATCCCAACTATTGGTAGGTATTCTTCGTTCTTACCTTAAGTATGGGCTAGTTCTCTTCATCCCAACTCTTGGTTGGTCTTCTTCATGTGGAGTTCGTCTTTGGCCGGCGTTCTTCGTTATCCTAACTATTGGTTAGTATATTTCATCCCGACTCTTGGTTGGCATTCTTCGTTGCGGGCACGCCTTTGGTTGGCGTCCTCGCTTTCCCAACTTTTGGTTGGTCTCCTTCGTTGTGAGCGTGCCTTTGGTTGGCGCCCTCGTTACCCTAACTTTTGGTTAGTATTCTTTTATCCCAACTCTTGGTTAGTATCTTTCGCTGCAAGCTTGCTTTTGATTAGTCTTTCTTTCCCAACTTTTGGTTGGTAATCTCTGTCTTGATCAGTAATTCTTGGTCATCCTAACTTTTGGTTAGTGTATCCTTTTGGTTGGTCTTCTTCGTTATGAGTTCGCCTTCGGTTGGTGTCCTCGTTATCCTAACTTTTGGTTAGCATATTTCATCCTGACTCTTGGTTGGTATTCTTCGTTGTGGGCATGACTTTGATCGGCGTCCTCGTTTTCCCAACTTTTGGTTGGTCTCCTTTGTTGTTCTAATTTTTGGTCTCTGATGTTCGTCCCAACTATTGGTTGGTCCCCTTCGTTTGTCCCAACTATTGGTTGGCACCTTTTATCCCTACTATTGGTCGGTATCCTTCCTTTACCCCAACTTTTCGTTGATCTCTTTTGTTGTAAGTATGCCTTTGGTCGGCGACCTAGTTGTCCCAACTTTTGGTTGGTACCCACTATTTCCAAGCCCACCTTCAGTCGGCAAACACTTTATTTTGTATCTCCCCATAAGTTCCAATTTTTTTGGTTATTTTGGTATTCAAACCCCGTGTATCCCGACTGTTTGGAAACTTTCGCTTCCATACCCTCGGATCCAAGAAGTTTGAAGAGAGGCAGCTGTAACACCTCAAAATTTGCCCTCTGGTTTTAGCTAAATGGCTTATGTTTCATTTCAGTCTTTGCATAATCATCATTTGCATATCATTGGCTTAAGCATGGGGTCAAGGTATCTAAGTCAAATCAAAAGAGCTTTGAGCCTCAGGAGATCTTAATTGGTCCACCATTTCATCATGTGATCAGGCTTGACAAGAAACCTCAAGGGAACCACCTTCTTCTAACCAATGCAAAATTAGGGTTTTGGAACTCTTGAGTATAACACCCCAATGGGCAAGATCCTTGAGTTTTTATCATCACCAAATGGTATATCCCATCTTTTTTAGAGAGGATACATATCATACTCAGAGGAATTTGAATTTGGAGGATGTGCTATTTCCTCATAATAAGAGGCTACCAAAATTAGGGTTTGCCATAAAATTAGTTTATTTCTGATTTTTTGGGCAAGACTTGATCCTATGGAATTCCTTATGATGTCAAGTGTCTAAGGATGTAAGATTGGCAATTGGTTCATTTCAGTAGAGGTTCAATTGATCAGTTGCTTGGGAATCAAGAAATTGGGGAAAAAGTCAACTGTGCAGTGGAAAAGTCAACTCCTGACTTTTTAAGGTCAAATTCACGAAATTCATGTTACATATGTTCATTGGACAAGATTTAATCAAGAAATGATGGAGGAATCATGAAAAATCAAGAAATGTACAAAGTTTCCATTTTTGGAAATTTAGGGTTTCCAAAAATGGCAAGTTTGGACCATTTTGCACCACACTTTGAGGCATTCTTTCTCCATGATAAAGCTCCAAACTTCAGGCCCAAGTTGAGCCAATTAAAGTTCACACTTTAAGCTTCAAATCCATATAAAGAACTCTTCCATTGGATCAAAATTGAGGGAGTTATGATCAATCAAAGTTTGACAAAACTAAGTCACAAACCAAGTCATGACCAAGCAAGACCAGGCCCATGCGCCATAATTTTGTCAAACACTTGGTGTGCCAAATGTCCAGCCATTTTTCTCATTGTAGGAAACTTCAAATGAAAAAATGTTGAACATCAAATTTGTTCATCTCAATGTCCTCTTCAACTTTGATGTTGGACATTTTTCCATTTGAGCATGGTAGGATGGAGTTAGGATAGTCCCAAGTTGAGATGTTCATACTGAAAATTCATGTGTCATGCTGCCATGCCAGTTTACCAAGTCGTGCGCCCATAATTCAGTTTGGATCTCTTGTGTTCTAAGCAACATTTCATCACTTTATAGGCATTGTTTCACTTGGAATCAAACATCAAATATGTTCTACCGTGTACCATCTTTCATTTGCCACCAAGATTACACGTTTTCATCCACTAACATGAGAGAATTTCATCACCAAACTTCATTGTTTCCATTGAAATCAAGCTGCCAAGGATAGCATGTTTTTTTTACATTGATGTTGTTAATTCAAACCAGCTCACACGCATACACCACCCCATTCAATCTTTACTATATTTGAACCAACATTCTCCTACACATTATGCTATACATGCCTTGCCATACACTCAAGAGGAAAAACAGAAGCTTGTCTTGCAAGCATGCCACACCTCAGAATACATCATCACAACCTCTCCTTGCATCAACCTCACCATAACTTGATGTACTTCTCCTCACCATATCACAACCTCTCCCAACTCGCCCCTAACTAACTTAACTCAGTTAGTTAGGGTGGACTCAGTTAACCATTCCCAGACTCTCTTAACTCACCCAATTAACCACCATAGTGACCATTTAACTCAACCTATATAACTAAAACTCACTCACAATTTAAAGGGAGAACTTCATTTTTTAATCTCTCTCATTTCTCACGATTCATCTACACCAAACTCTCTGAATTTCTCTTTGAATTCTTCAAGAACTCACTCATCGTTCTTTAGTTTTCTTCAGAGTTTTGCATCAAGCTTCTCCATCTTCATCCATAGTACATTGAGGTTGCATAGATCTTCATTTTTTCTCCAACTGTTTCAATCGATTCTCACTGATTCAAAGCCTTTCTCAGCCTTTATTTGGCTCAAATCAAAGCTTAAGGATCAAGCATTGTTCCTCTGGTCTTCTTACAACCTTGGATTCAGGAGCTACAGATTCAAGGTTCTTCAAATTATTCTGCTCATTTTTCTTGTTTTTATGCCTGTTGTTGATGTGATTTTATCTCGTTAGGTGCATTTGATAACCGGCTAGTTGATAGAGCTTCTTAGGAGCTTAGATTGAAAATTAGGGCAAAGTTTCTCTTCTTCGAATCTCTGTGTATATGCGTGATCTTTGGAAAATAAGCCTAGATTCGTAGTCTCCTCAACTTCCTCTTTATTTTGGTATACAATTTGCATTTTTCTGGAACAATGTAAAATTGCAGGTGGCGAAGAGTGGCCGGAGAAGATGACCGGAGGTCATTCTCCGGCAGGTGAGCATGCATCTAGGGTTTTTAGGCCAGATTTGAACACAGTCGTCTGATCATTCTCATCGTGTGGTTTGAATTTTGCCAACGCATTAAAATGGCATGTGCTTCTCACGTGCATTATTTTTAGCCTGGATGACTTCTATGTGTGTGTGTGCATGCTATCTATTGTGTACTTCAGCTTTGAGTGGCTTGATGTGTGTGCTTATTTGATGATCTTGCACTGACTTTGATCTGAGGGTTTAAATGTTGCCAACGCATTAATGAAGTATGGTCTTGCACGTGTTCTCTTTTTTTTTGCTTCAGATGATTGCATGTGTGTGTGTGTTGGGTGATTAACATGCACGCGCGTTTTCATTCATTGGATTATCATAATTGCTGGATTGATTGTTGACTGTTGGATCCAATGGCCATATTTGCATCCTTATGTTGAGTGCATATGCACACTATCACACACAATCACATGCGTGTTGGATTGGATTGACCAATTGATATTTACACCCCATTGCTTGAGCCCATTTCATTTTAAAACTTAAAAATTGCTTGCACTGCAACCCTCCTACTTTCTTTCTCTTATTTTTTATTTTGTTTCTATATTGTTTGGATTTCTTTTTAATAAAAATACCAAATCATCTCTAAAAATCCCAAATAAATTCATGTGTGTTCTCAATGCATTTAAATAATTTTCTTTTATTTTTAATTCTGATTCCATGATTTTTTGTACCTAATTGCATAATTTTCTTTTAATTCCTTTTTTATTAATGTTCTTCTTTGATACTCAAACTTGTGCATTTTATTTCCCCCATCTCACACAACATTTTTAATTCATTCTTTTTGCATCAATTATATAACACGTGAAAGCATCTAAATAAAATTTCTTTTGATTTTTAAAGTCATTTTATCACATGTTTCCATGTTCATCTTTGCACTTTCTTTTAATGGGTTCAATGTGATTTTGTGAATACTTTGAAGCATGTTTCCTCTTGATTTTTTGCTATGAGTTTTGGTCCAAGTTTTTGCCTCTGACTTAGGTTAGTTGTGGTTCATTTTTAAAATTTCCTCATGTGCTTTGATGGTTGTTTAATGCCTTGCATTGGAAGTTACTTGTGTGCACTTTCTTGTACCTCATTCTTATAGGATTTTGTTGAGGCATTTATGCCATCATTTTATGATTGTTTAGGCATCTTTTGTATGTCATTTACATGATATTATAGGTCACTTTGAATTGTGTTTTCTTTTAACATGAGTTTGTGTGTTATAACTTGAAAGTTTAACATGAATTCTTGCATCTTCTCTTCCTATGCTCTACATGTTTCATGTGTTCATTTTGTATGATATTTCTCTCATTCCATTAGCATCTTATCATTAGTATGCCACTGCCCACATGCATTCATTAATCATTTCACATGTTATGCACTTTTGGTATGTCACTTTGTACACCTAATTGAACATGTCTCTCTTTCCTTAATTCTTCTTCATCTTATGTCTTCTTCTTGTATCCTTTTATGCATGATTTGTATGATGATACATGTGCATCTTGAGACATTTATGAATTGAATATGGTTCTGACTTTGATCTTTTGTGAAGCATTATTGCATGAACTCTTTTCATTTCCACTCATGCTTCCTCTTTTACTTGCATAATGCACTTCTTTGATGTTTAGGACATTACTTGTACATAGTTAATTCGTGTTTGATATCTTAGGATTAGAGAACACCCTTAGAGCATAGGTTCTGACCTTGGTTGAGTTTTATCTCTTAAAATCTTTATTAATGGATTCTTAACTTGTTTGTTCACTACTTGTTATTCCTTTTCTTATTTCATTACTTGTAAATAGTTGTTGCACTAACATTTTCATGTAGGTGCTAAGGGTAAGTAAGTGTGTGGATATGCTTCCACACACATCTCTCTCCTTCATCTTCTCTTATTTCTTTTAATAATTCAATTTGTGATTGTGATAAGCATTTACATGCTTTCATTGCATAGCTTCATCCTTCCCTTTTTGAATTACAACTTACCTTCTACTTTAGAAGTGAGTTGTTTAATTAACTCTTCTTCTCCTTTCTTTTAGGATTAGATTTCTTTAACATCATTAACCTTAGGATATCCAAGCATGATAACTTTAGGGTTTGAGTCTTAGTCCCCCTCATTAGATTTTACCTTATTAACCCTTGAGTCTCTCATCTTCTCATCTTATAACAAAGAGTAAAATACTTAATAAAGGCATAACAAATATTGTATTTGAGCCTTTCATGTGAGAATGAGATAGTGAGGGGTCTTCTCTCACTTTCTTATAAAGCTTAGCATGTGTCCCATCTTGGGTCGATATGCGATGCATTCGATCCTACATGGAGGTCTTAAATACAATATGTGTTACAAAACACAAAAATAATCAAAAATACTTCTTCATCTAAAAACAACAAAAACACTTAATAAAGGAAATAGGCTAGTGTGCTTGAGCCTTAATCATTGGAACTAAGTTTGAGGGTCTTCTTCATACTTAGTGTGCTTCATAATCATTCCATTTTGGAGTGATGTATATTGTACACACTCCATTGAAAGAGACTTAGGTACACTCACCTGAGCAAAACACTTCAAATAAAAAACTTCTAAAAAGACAAAAACAAACATTAATTCTATTCTCATCTCTTCACTCTATTCCTTAAGGACTCGTCATGTACGTTCTACCGCAAACAGGTAACGCCTAAGTCTCCATACAGCGAGCTACAACACCTAACTGCTGGAACGTGCATCGTGACGTATCCACTAAAAAACACAAACAAAGCAACACCCGTTGAGTCAAACTACGTTTGCTCTGATTCTTCTTTCTCGTCTGATTGAAGATACGTAGGCCCGAGATACGATATCTCGACGAGCAACCTTGCCCCGTAGTCCGTCGAACTACGTTGATTCTGACTTTCCCATTGCACCGAGGGAATACGTAGGCCTAGGACTCCGAGGACGTCCTATCGAGTCATTTCTTTCTCTTTTCTCCCTCGATTCTCCGTTCTTTTCTGTTCCCGATTCCTCTTCAGTTCAGTAGCAGTGGAGCTCTAGGCGACGACACCCTTTGATCGAGACAGCAAGCATGGATCCCATCGAGTACGATGGACGTGCGGGGTGCTAACACCTTCCCTTTGCGTAACCGACTCCCTTACCCAGTTCTCTTGGTCGTGAGACCATGTTCTTTCCTTCCCTCAGGTTTACACAGTGTTTCCTTTCCCTCTCTTGGGATAAATACACATTGCTGGCGACTCTGTTTTCACGCCATTTTCGCGTTTGTACCTGGATGAAAATCCCGGGAGCGACAGGCCCTATTTGCCTTTGTCTTATTAACCCTTATATTCCATTTCTTTAGAGCCTTTTTCTTTATATCCTTTATCATCATCTTACGATTATTTTTCAGTGATATATGAATCATATTGCTAGGCCATTTGGTACTAATCATCTTCACATTGTATTCTCTAGAGCAATTGTGAATATAACCTATTTTCCTAAATTGCCAAGTCTCCTCATTAGGCAACTTTCCACCATATGCAGAATGTAACACCCGAGACCGAAGAGGGCGGAAAGTGGTTACATGTAACACCCGAGGGTGAAGGAGTGGTTGTGGGTGCACGAGGCATGACAATGAGACACTCCTAGCAGCTTCTAGGGAAAAATTGAATTCACATCGGAATGAGATGGATCATGAGGTTGTGCAAGTATGGGACTACATAGTTGAAGAAATACTTATAAAGATTAATTGGTACTACCTATACCAACAAGATGCATCTTTTTTTCTGTAGCCCGTTCCATAAGAACTCCACAGTTAAGCGTACTTGACTTAAAGAAATTTTGGGATAGGTTACCTTCTGGGAAGTTTCTCAGAAAGCGTGTAAGTGAGGCCAATGCATGCTGAAAAGACCCGGGTTGGTTTATGGGGTCAGACAGTAATCTTGAAAGAAGTCTGGGGCGTCATAAATGGTATCAGAGCCAGACCTCTCCCAGTACGACGTGGTTCGGGAGTGAACCAAGCGAAAGATGGTGGGCATGCAACACCTGAGACTGAAGAGGACGGAGATTGGTTACATGTAACACATGAGGGCGAGAGAGTGGTTTTCCGTGAATGATGCATGAAAATGAGACACACCTAGCAGTTTCTAGGGAAAAACTGAATTCACATCGAAATGAGAGGGATCCTGAGGCTGTGCAGGTATGGGACTGCATAATTAAAGAAAGACTTATAAGGATTAATTGGTACTACATATACTAACAAGATGCATCTTCTTTTTGGTAGCCCGTTCCATAAGAACTCAACAGTTAAGCGTTCTTGACTTGGAGAAATTTTGGGATAGGTGACCTTCTGGGAAATTTCTCAGAAAGCGTGTGAGTGAGGCCAAGGCATGCCGAAAAAACCCGTTTTGATTTATGGGGTTAGTCGGTAATCCAAAGAGCAGTCTAGAGCAAGGGGGTCATGTAACACCCGAGGGCAGAGAGTGGTTACATGGAACACTCGAAGGCAGGAAGTGATTATCGGTGCACGGGACATGACAATGAAACACTCCTAGCAGGTTATAGGGAAAAACTGAATTCATATACGAATGAGAGGGATCCTGAGGTTGTGCAGGTATGGGATTGCATGGTTGAAGGAATGCTTACAAGGATTAATTGGTACTACCTATACTAACAAGATGCATCTTCTTTTCGGTAGCCCTTTCCATAAGAACTTCATAGTTAAGCGTGTTTGACTTAGAGTAGTATTGGGATGGGTGACCTTCAAGGAAGTTTCTCGGAAAGTGTGTGAGTGAGGACAAAGCATGCTGAAAAGACCCGTGTTGGTTTGTGGGGTCAGTCGGTAATCCTGAAAGCAGTCTGAGACGTTAAAAATGGTATAAGAGCTCAACCTCTCCTAGTATGATGTGGTTCGGGGATGAACCAAGCGGAAGCTGGTAGGCACGTAACACCCGAGGCCATAGAGGGTGGAGAACGGTTACATGTAACACCTGAGGGAGGGGAGTGGTTGTCGGTGCACGAGGCATGACAATGAGACACTCCTAGCAGCTTCTAGGGAAAACTCGAATTCACAGTAGAATGAGAGGGATCTTTAGGTTGTGCAGGTATGAGATTGCATGGTTGAAGGAAGGCTTACAAGGATTAATTGGTACTACCTATACTAACAAGATGCATCTTTTTTTTGGTAGCCCATTCCATAAGAACTCCATAGTTAAGCGTGCTTGACTTGGAGTAGTATTGGGATGGGTGGCCTTCTGGGAAGTTTCTCGGAAAGTTTGTGAGTTAGGACAAAGCATGTTGTAAATACCCGTGTTGGTTTATGGGGTCATTCGGTAATCCTGAAAGCAGTCTGAGGCATTACATATACCATTGGCAACCTTTCTTACACCCCACCCTCACACTTTGTTTGTCATTTAAGCAGAATGTGAAAATGTTTCTTCCAATTTATATATATATTGGAAATCTCTTACAATCCCCCACCATTTACAAAATATGATTAAATCTCATATTTCTAGAAAAATTATGGTTTCAGATAATAGTATCTTACAATTTGAACCATTACTTAGTAAATTAAGTTTTCACTTATCCCCGAATAGATTGTTAGACAAGCTTTGAACCAATTATTCATTAGAACAAACGTGCATAATTCACACATGATATCTCGATATTATCAGAAGAAATATAGAAATTGACACATTTAATATGGACTTGTGTCACGTACCTTATGTAGCGGCCCCACTTCATTCTCGTATGGGTATACTATATCAGAAATGCACCCATAATTATGCATTCCAAAAAACATATGCTATATGTCTATTAAGAGGAAAACTCAACCTTCCATCTTTTACTTATGGCCCCCAAGTACTTTTGCTCTTTGGGATGTTTTTGTACTAAAGTACTCAAGACTTAATTTTAACTAAGTGTGAGTTGAGTTTCTACTATTGGTGGTCAATTAGATATGGGCTTTAGACCCATCCCCAATGATGTCTTCAACACCATGTATTTTTTCAGACCTTTCGTCAAAGGATCTTCAAGATTATTTTCTGTTCTTACGAACACAATGGAAATTACTCAATTTGAAATTAAATCATTCACATAGCTCTGTCTTATACCAATATGTCTAGATTTTCCATTATATACTTGGCTATATGTTTTTGATAGTGTGGACTGACTATCACAATGTATGGATATAGGTACCATTGGCTTTGGCCAAATAGGTATCTCATACAATAAATTTCTTAGCCATTCACCTCTTTACTCCCGGCAACTAGAGCAATAAATTCTACATCCATGGTGGAGTCAGCAATGCAAGTCTTTTTCTTAGAACCCCAAGAAACTGCACCTCAAACAAGATTGAAGATCCATCCACTAGTAAAGGCATGATCTTCTACACATGTTACCCAACTAGCATTTGTATATCCCTCTGAAACTGAAGGGTATCCACTATAAGTTAAACTATAGTTAATTATCCCTTTCAACTATTTTAATACTCTATTAACAACATTCCAATGGCCTTTACTTGGATTACTTGTATACTAACTTAACCTACAAACAACATATGCAATATCAGGTCTGGTACGAGTCATACCGTACATCTAGCATCCGATTACCTTTCAATATTCAAGTTGTGCCATTGGACACCCTTTATATGGCTGCAAATTAACATTTTGATCAAATGGGGTAAAAACTGGTTTACAATTGAAGTGATCAAATTTCTTAAGCACCTTTTCGATGTAGTGAGATTGGGATAAACCAATATTTTCACCATCTCTTATGATTTTAATTCCTAAAATCACATTTTCTTCACATAAGTTTTTCATATCAAAAATTTGGGATAAGAAAGTTTTTGCCTTTTCTACCTCATTTAAATCAGTACCAAAGATTAACATATCATCCACATATAAACAAATCATAACACCTTTTCCTTTGCTAAATTTACTATAAATACATTTGTCAGATTCATTTATTTTATATCCATTGGTTAACACAACATGGTCAAATTTTTGGTGTCATTGTTTGAGTGCTTGTTTTAACACATATAAAGACTTGGTTAATTTACACACTTTATGTTCTTGACCTTTGATGACAAATCCTTCAGGTTGTTTCATATACACCTCTTCATCTAACTCTCCATTTAGAAAAACAATTTTAACATCCATTTGATGGATTACAAGCTTATAGATGGAAGCAAGTGCCAAAAGCTCTCTAATTGATGAAATTCTAGAAACATATGCATACATATCAAAGTAATAAATACCTTCTTTTTGTGTATACCCTTTAGCGACAAATCTTGCTTTGAATTTTTCAATGTTACCATCAACTTTCATTTTTCTTTTAAAGACCCATTTACAACCTATTGGTTTTGATCCTGGTGGTAGATCTACTAGTTTCCAGGTTTTATTACCCATAATTGAGTCCATTTCTTCTTGGAGAGCTTCTTTCCAAAATGCAGAATCTTGAGATTTTATGCCTCTTCAAATGTTTCTGGATCATTCTCTATGTTATAGCAAATTTGTACATACTGATTTATCGAATCATTATTTCCTTTTACAAGGAATGTAATGCCCATATATAAATACATACAACAAAGCATATATTATACATGAAATCCACGTTTGGTACTGAAATATACGATAAGTTCCTAGCCAACACATTATACATATACATGTCCAAAATAGCCTAAACAAAAAAAACTATGGCATAGGTATATATACAAGATGTTCCAAAAAGAATACTAAGAACTAGATCGATAACGATCTCAAAAAACTCCACAACGGAAGCAAAGCCATCAGATGAGTAAGGATAATCACACGGCCTTATCCTTACCCTTCGCGGAACCTGCAGTACCTGTGATGTAAACAACAACAGTGGGGTGAGATACATCAAATCTCAGTGAGTTCCCTATCTTATGAATTCTCTCGGATTTACAAGGTTCTAACCAAATCCTAACTCAAGTCGGGGAAACAGGAACTAGATTTTGAGTTCAAACATTCTGACTAGAGAAACAATCGTGCAAATTCGCAAAACAAAACACTGTTAAGGTATCTTTCCCCGGCCAGCCACCCGAAGGGCAAATACAACACGGGTCACTCAATCCTTAACTGTAGATAACTTTCCCCGGCCAGCCACCCGAAGGGCAAATACAACACGGGTCACTAATTATCTACAAATGGTACTTTCCCTGGCCAGCCACTCCAAGGGCAAATACAACACGGGTCACTAATACCATCCACTCAGTAACTTTCCCCGGCCAGCCACCCGAAGGGAAAATATAACACGGGTCACGGTTACTTACTTAATAAATACATTCCCCGGCCAGCCCTCACACGGAGCACTTCAACGCGGGTCACGGTATTTATTAAGACACACACAAAGCCGGAGGAAATACGATCCCCCACCAACAACCACTAAACAAGGATACTCTTCTAGTATCGATGTAAGCATTGCCACACAATTCTCTAAGTCGTTCCATTGTACTAAGGTTTCCTTGCTCTACCTATTTCATATTTTAACATGCATACTCTCTTAACATGATTAACAATAATAATAAGCAAGCATAGTACAACATAGAACATAAAACACACAATTTCGACGTTAAAAGTTGTCAAAACAACACCTTTCCGAAGTTCCCGACATAATTAAATCGGCCACAAATCTCAAAACCATTTTAATAAGAAAGAACATTTTATTAGCTTTCCAACGATACCAAGAATGTTCCAATCCGAGTTACGGATAAGAAGTAATCGCATCGAACCCGAAAACGGGAAAAAAAACACACAACAGCAGAATTCTGCAATTCCCCCAGGCCGTACACGTATTTCCTTGTGCCATACACGTACTGCCCAGCTGGCTCGCCCAGCCATACGCGTATTGCCCAAAGCGATACGCGTATGAGCCGAGACTAATTTTTCTCAATAATTTCCACTAAAAGCCAATACGTGTACCGCCCTTGCCATACGCGTAATGCCATGCCCCATACGCGTATTGCCTCGCCCAATACGCGTAATGCCATGCCCCATACGCGTATGGGCAGTGGAAATTGTAGAATTTCCTGCAGAATTTTTTTGCTACGGGTTCTCTCAATTCAACCCCAAAAATCCATTTTCCCAATCAAAATGCATCAAAACATGTTATAAACATAACAACCAGTATACCACACAGTCAATTATCTAATTTCAGCAGTTAGATTCGTGATTTTTGTGCAAAATTACTCAATTATCACAATTCCAAAACTAACTCTAAACTCAATAAAATTCTACACTAAAGTGTCTAACTAGAACCCACCTGGATAACAAGATTAGGATGATGAAGCTGAGATGAAGAGATGAAGAGTTGATGATGGTTAGGCATGGCAACGGGGCGGGTCGGGGACGGTTTTTACCTACCCCAAACCCAAGCTCGCATCCCCAAACAATCCCCGTTCCCCGCCCCAAACCCAAACGGGGATGGAGAATTAAAACCCAAACCCGTTCCAAACGGGTTCGGGTTGGGTTAGGGTATCCCCGCCCCGCCACCATCCATTTAGTAAAATCAATTTTTTTAATAGAAAATATTTATTTTTTCAAAAATCAAATTACATTTCAAATAATAAAGAAAAATCTCAAAGAAAATTCTTACACACATTTTAAATATTTTAAATAATTAATATAAATCAAAATATCAAAACATTGGCCACATATTTAATATTTTAAATTAACAAAATTAAATAATAATATACATGATAAAATAAACGGGGCGGGTTTGGGGACGGGGTCGGGGTGGGTACTAGTGTCCCCATTACCCGACCTGTTCCCATATTTTTTAATCGGGGAAAACCCAAACCCAGTCAAAGTGGGTTTTCCCCGTCAACTTCTTGGCGGGTTCGGGTGGGTACCCGCGGGTATGGGTTTTGTTGCCATGCCTAATGATGGTTGATGATCTTGAGCTCTTGAACAATTTTCCTCTCCTTTCCTTTCCTTCCACTTTCTCCTTCTTTCTATCTTTTGTTTTCCCAAATGAGGAGAAAAGAAAAACATAGTATAAAGAATTATCATTAATTAGTAATACTACTAAATGTCCAAATTAGCTCAAATGCACCAATTAATAAAAACTCAAAGTTAAATAATCTTAATTTAATCAACTCTGAGTTCGTCAGTTTACTCTAATTATTTTATCCAATAATTGCTCAGAGTACACTGGAACCCAGTTGATCATAATAATATTATCCAGAGCGTTTATAATTTACGGGGTATTACAAGGAACATGAAGAAGTCTGATCCATAGTTTTCACTTTTTGGATTCTTTTTCTGCCTCTAGGTTCTGAACATGCCAACATATCATTATCAGATACATTACTTTCTAGACTTTGAACATCATAATGAACATTGTCTTTGGGATTTTGAATTGAGATAAATCTACTTTCTTAAAAAAAAATGAATCTATTGACTCAATCACGGTATTAATAGGATATGTGTAATTGGATTCAATAACCATGAGTCTATATGCTTTTCTATTTTCAGCATATCCTAGAAATATACATTCAATTCCTCTTTCTCCCTATTTCTTTCTTTTTGGTTTAGGCACCTTTACAATTGCTCTACAACCCCAAACTTTTAAATAATTAAGATTGGGTTTTCTATTCTTCCAAAGTTCATATGGGATTATCTTGTTCCTTTTATTAGGAACTCTATTCAATATATAACATGCATTTAGCATGGCTTCACCCCAATATTCTTTAGATAAACCAGAATAGGATAACATGGCATTTACCATTTCTTCTAACACCCTATTTTTCCTTTCTGCTATCCCATTTCGTTGTGAAGAATATGGTGCAGTTGTTTGATGCATAATACCAGTGGACTCAAAATAATTAGGATGATAGAACTTCCATCCCCTATCAATTCTAAAACATTTAATGAAAGTCTCATGTTGAAGTTCTACTTGTGCTGTAAATATTTTAAATTTGTCTAAGACTTCATCCTTAGAATGCATTAAATAAACATAACAAAATCTAGTGCAATCATCAATGAAAGTGACAAAGTACTTTTTACCACCAATGGTGGGCCAACCATGTAAATCACACACATCCAGATGAATTAAATCTAACACCTTAGAACTTCTTTCAATTCCTTTAAAATGTTTTCTTGAGATTTTAGTTAACATGCAAGTAGTACATGAATTTGAGTTTTTGTCAAGAGTTAGAATTAAATTTCATTTTATCATATCATTTAATTTTCTTAAGTTAACATGTCCTAGTCGCATATGCCATAAATCACAAGACTCAACAATATAAGTAGAAATCACATTATTATTATTATTATTATTAACAGCATTACACGTGAACATATTCTCACAAAGATAACTCTTCCCTACAAACATACCCCCTTTGGATAGAATAAATTTATCACCTTTAAATTCATATATGAAACCATACTTATTAAGTAAAGGTACAAAAATCAAGTTCTTCCTAACTCCCGGAACATAAAGAACATCTTGAAGAGTGAGTGTTTTTCCAGAAGTGAATTCAATCTCCACTGATCCTTTTCCTTTGACTTGAACAGTAGAGGCATTTCTCATGTACAAAATATTCCATTTTCTACATTGATGGTCTTGAATAATTTTTTACTTTTGCACACCTGACGGGTAGCACCAAAGTCTACCCACCAAGAATCAACATCTTCTATCATATTGATTTTAGAAATGACAACAACAAGATTGTCTTTTGTTGCACTTGAATTCTTGTTTTTGTTCTCTCTTTTCAAGAATGTGTACTCATTTTTAAAGTGTCATGGTTTTCCACAATGATAACAATTTCCTTTCTTTTTCTTTCTATTGTTATTATTGCTATTAACATTACGATTTACATAAGATTTTCCAAAATCTCGTTTTCTTTTCTTGGAAATTTTACTTGAATTTACTTCCTCCATTACATGCACCTTTTCATCAGCAATTTTATTTTTAGTATCATCTTGTTTACGATACTCTTCTTCTAAATGAAGGTGGTTACCCGATTGCTCAAGAGATATGTCCTCTTTCTTATATTTCAAAGATTTTTTAAAATATTTTCATGATGAAGGAAGTTTATTTCTTATGGAAGATACAATTATTATTTCATCCATATGCATATCATGTTGTTTGTAGTTATTGAGAATACGTTTGATTTCATACATTTGTTCCATTACATGCCTATTCCCTACCATTTTATAATTATTGAAATGAGAAACAAGAAACTTCTTACTTGTAGCGTCTTCTTGCATGTATCTTGATTCTAGTTTTTCCCACAGTTCCTTTGTAGAATTGTTACTTTGATAAATATCGAATAAAGAGTCTGACATATCGTTGAGAATATGGCCCATGCAAATGTAATCATCATTGTCCCATTTTTGTCTTTCTCTCGTTTTTAGCAATGGTTTCTTTTTCCCTCTCTAATGGTCTTGTAGTGTTCAGAACATACACCACTTTCAATGTTGTAAGTAGAAACTTCATCTTTTTCTGCCAACGGACAAAGTTACCTCCATCAAAGATTTCCAATTTCACAAAGTTGGATGTCATTTCTTTGAGTGATGCTTCCATTGATAAGTAAAAAAAAATTAACCTTTAGATTGTTGGATATTGTTGTTGTTGGAAATATGTAGCAGCACTTGAACAAAGAAGGTGTCGATGAAGATTGCACTTGAAAAATCAAATCGGGTGAATTTCACACTAACCTTTAGGTTCAAATCGCCCCTACCAATTATTATATATTGGATGAAATAAGGATTAATGGTGAACTCCCTTCAGGATACTTTGAATACCTTAATGTGAATTGCACAAACACACTAAGCTCATCTTTTGATAATAGTTTACAGAAAATTGTTTCTTATACTTCACTCATGCATTAATGAAGTAAAATATGATTTAAGATTAATTGAAATGGTGAAAAATGGATGTGAATATTTCTATTTTCGTGTGCGATTTTTTTTTTCAAGTGTCTGTATTTATAGAGAAATTGGTATCACTTGGTGAAAAGAAGCACTTTTTAATTTAAATTATGCATCTGAAATATTGAAACATCATATCCTTTTGTGTTCAGATTATGTCAGAAGTGTTGTAATGGTTTAGTGGAAGGGATATCTTTTACAACTTATAGGTCGCGGGTTTAAGCCTTGTGTCCCTTCATTTTGAAATAAATTTTTTTTTACCGTTAGTAAACAAAATTTATTCAAAAATATATCATACAAGATTTGAATCCAGCAGCTTTCTATTAAAACAAACACTCTTTACCACCAAGCCATTTAAGCCAAACGTAAAAATGTTTCTTCCAATATATCATACAATGTAAAAATGTTATAGAAAACAATATTTTAGAAATCTCTTACGATGTTAATGGTAATAAACTTGGCCATGTAACTGGCACAAATTAAAAGTCTACCCAAACTCATTTTTCATAGAAACATGGAACAAATAGAAAGCAAAATCAATTCAATATGGAGGAACACAGGACTGAAACATATGTTTATGACAATATGTAGGATCAAGCAAACAAATAACATATGGAGGAACAAAGTGCAGATCTAAAATATCTGAATTATTAAGGGTGAATTCCGTAAGAATCTCAATTATATGTAACTTCAATGCATATACAAAATATTCATCATGTACATAATACATATCCATACGAGTAACAATCCAAGTTCAACAAATACTAGTCTTTTCAAAAGAGAATGGATTAGGTATTTTCACATCACAAGACAATTTTAGAGAATTTCTTATTCCACTCCTTGACCTTCTTAGGCACCATGTGTTTTGCTTAAAATACCTTCTGATCCCGGAGATGTATCTCCGGGCGTAACTTTTTTCAGCTTTATTTAATTACTTTCGTAGATGGATCTACGAAATATTTTCGTATGCGTATTTACGGAAGAAAACCAGATACAAAATACTAGAAAATCAATATTCATAAAATAAAATCGGCGTTACATTGATGATTTTGATAGAAATTTAAATACTACATTTCAATAGCTCGGTGGACGCTTGCACATCTCTAAGATGTCATCGACCGTTCTGCGGACCGTCGCCTCCAACTCGAGCGGAATTTTCTTTTCGAAACCGAAATACGTTCGCCACGTAGCCCTAACATCGTCTTGATTCTTGAGCTCAAACTTGCTGTAAACAATGTCCCCTTCGTTGTCAACTTAAGGTGAACGATACTCAAGCTTCACAACCTTTCATTTGTCATTGTAATATAGGCGATATTGGATCTCATCTATGATATCGGCGAGGGGGCGAGATCCATTATCTTGAACGTCCTCCCGGGTGTTTTGTCAACTGAAAAGGAGACACTTGCGACATATTAACGAATCTTAATTTCACACAATTGAGACATTTTTGTATTTGTGTGATAGAAAACACAACAATGGGGGGAGTGATCATGCAGGTTTAAAATATATCAGAAACTTCTAGAGCTATATCTACGGAACAATTTGGTGCTTAGACGTTCCGGAGGTTCAACTACAGAAGTTTCCATGAACTAAGTTATTTTGAATTTTTTTCCAGCGTTTACCAGTTTAAAATTATTCCGTTGATGTAGCTCCGGAGAAAACCAAATTTTGGCAAAAAAAAAATGTGCGTTCGGATATATATCTCCGGAAGTAGGGGGCATAAAAGGAAATACGCTAGGTGCCTAAGAGTATCAAGGGGTGAATTAAGAAATTCTCCAATTTTAAGATGGTCCAATCCATGATCCACTATAGTAATAAATATCGAATTATTGAATCTTATGTGTGCTTGAACATTACAACATTATATAGAGAAAAAACTATCAAAAATATTAAAAATATTAAAAATTATCAAAAATATTAATAAACTATACAAAATGAAAAAAGAAACAAAAAAGACACGTGAAATAGAGAAGAAGAAAAAAAATTGACATTTGAAAATACAGTTTTTTCCTCTCAAATAAAAGGAATTGTTGATTAAAATAAAATATATATTTGTGCTGATAGTGACATGTGAGATGTGTTGGACAAGTCACTTAATGTAGACTTGATAGCATTAACCATACAAAACTGTGTAATTAGAATATTTGATTCTGTTCTTATTTGTTTCTATATTAGTAGCCTGTACAATAAGTTTCATTTATTCTAGGATCACAAATGATCCTCTCTCTTGTGTATAAGTACATCATTATGTAATAAGAACAATACAATCAAAACCATTCAATTCATATTTCTAAGTTGGTATCAGAGCTTTAAGCTCTGAAAGCTCTCGATCCACTAAAACCCCAAAATGACAACCGCTGCAAAATCAAAGAAAAATGATCTACCAACATCAGTTTCTGTCAAGCTGGACAGAAATAATTTTCCCTTGTGGAGATCACTAGTTTTACCTGTCATTAGGGGTTGTAAACTAGATGGCTATATACTAGGAACAAAGGAATGCCCTCAAGAGTTCACCATCACTGATGATTCAAACAAGACCAAAAATCCAGGTTTTGAAGAATGGATAGCAGATGATCAAATGATGCTTGGGTGGTTATTAAATTCAATGACCAATGACATTGCAACACAGTTAATGCACTGTGAAAGCTCCAAACAACTTTGGGATGAGGCTCAAAGCCTGGCAGGGGCTCAATCCAAATCTCAGATCACATACTTGAAATCTGAATTTCATGGTACAAGAAAAGGAAATCTAAAAATGGAGGAGTATTTGACTAAGATGAAAAAGCTAACTGACCAACTGAAGCTTGCAGGTAATCCAGTCACACTCTCGGATCTAATCATTCAAATCTTGAATGGTTTGGACTCTGACTACAATCCTATAGTAGTCAAACTCTCAGATCAATCATCACTCACTTGGGTTGATCTACAAGCTCAACTTTTAGCCTTTGAAAGCAGGCTCGATCAACTCAATAAACTCACAAGTATGTCTCTCAATGCTTCTGCAAATGTAGCCAACAAAACTGAATACAAAGGCAACAAGCTCAACTCAAACACACAGATCTCAAATTGGAGAGCTTCCAATTTCAGAAACCATAGAGGAGGCAGAAGCAGAGGAAGAATGTTCAAACCAACATGTCAAGTGTGCAACAAAACAGGTCATATAGCAATGAATTGCTTTCACAGGTTTGACAAATCTTACTCAAACTCATCAACTGATGCAAACAAAAGTGATCCACCCAGTGCATATCTGGCCTCATCTCACTATGCACAAGACTATGATTGGTACTTTGACAGTGGTGCAAGCAATCATGTCACACATCAAACAGACAAGTTTCAAGATTTAACTGAGCATAATGGTAAGAATTCTCTTGTTGTTGGAAATGGTGCTAAGCTGGATATTATTGGAACAGGTTCATCCAATCTTAATTCACTTAAATTGCATAACATGTTGTATGTATCAAACATTACTAAAAATCTGCTTAGTATATCAAAACTAACTCATGATAATGACATCACTGTTGAGTTTGATGCTGATTGCTGCTTTGTGAAGGACAAAATGACAGGGAAGACACTCCTAAGAGGGAAACTTAAAGATGGATTGTACCAACTCACAGGATCAGATAATAAGTCCAATGACCCTGTGCCTACATTTCAGTCAAGGAAAGCTGGCATAGAAAACTTGGACATCCCAACAATAAAGTGCTAGACAAAGTCTTGAAGAACTGCAAGACCAAGATACCACCTAGTGATAGTGACCACCCTACCTTCTGTGAAGCTTGTCAGTTTGGGAAGATGCATTTGTTACCATTTAAGTCTTCTAGCTTACATGCCCTTGAGCCATTAGATTTGATTCACACTGATGTATGGGGTCCTTCCTCAATAAATTCCACTTCTGGTTTTAAATATTATGTCCATTTCATAGATGACTGTAGCAGATTTACTTGGATTTTTCCCTTAAAACATAAATCTGAAACCATGCATGCTTTTTCTCAATTTAAAAACTTGGTGGAAAATCAATTGAACAAAAAGATAAAGACTATCCAATGTGATGGCGGTGGTGAATTCAAATCAATTCAGAAACAAGCATTAGAAGCAGGCATACAATTTAGAATGTCTTGTCCATACACATCCCAACAAAATGGTAGAGCTGAAAGAAAACATAGACATATTGTTGAGCTAGGCTTAACTCTACTTGCTCAAGCCAAAATGCCAATGTCTTTCTGGTGGGATGCTTTCTCAACTGCAGTCTACTTGATCAACAGGTTGCCTTCAACAACATATGTCAATGAAAGCCCCTACACCCTAATCACCAAAAAGGAACCTGACTATAAAGCCTTGAAACCCTTTGGATGTGCCTGTTATCCCTGTCTAAGACCATACAACCAACATAAAATGCAATTCCACACCACAAGATGTGTTTTTCTGGGCTACAGCAACTCTCACAAAGGCTATAAATGTCTCAACTCCCATGGAAGAATTTTTATCTCAAGACATGTTGTGTTCAATGAGAATCACTTCCCTTTTCATGATGGCTTCCTCAATACAAAAAGGCCATTGGAAGAGATAAACAATACTGACCATTTACACAGTTTATTTCCTCTATGTCGTGCAGGTAATGATAATCTGAGTCCAACAAATGAAACAGAAGCAACTGCAAATCAGGAAACTCCCACACCAGCTGCAAGTCAAGACAACAACTCACCAACTACAAGTACTGGCACTCATCAACAAATCACTATTCAAGATGAAGGTGACTCAATCAATGTAGAGGAAAACAACATTGAAACCATGGCATCAAATGAAGACACTGTTGAAACAAGTGATAATATCAGTGATCAACATGAAGTGGTGGCAACTCACAAAATGTGCACTAGAAGCAAAGCAGGGATTCATAAACCAAAGTTACCCTACATTGGCCTCACTGAAACAGAAATACAAGAAACTGAACCAAGAAATGTGAAGGAGGCACTCACTAGTCCACTTTGGAAGGAAGCAATGACTAATGAGTACAAAGCTCTCATGTCCAATCACACATGGAATCTAGTACCATACACAGGTCAAGAAAATATCATTGACTCAAAATGGGTCTTCAAAACCAAATACAAAGCAGATGGATCCATTGAAAGGAGAAAGGCAAGATTAGTTGCCAAGGGTTTTCAACAAACAGCTGGATTAAACTATGATGAAACATTCAGTCCTGTGGCAAAGGCTAGCACAATCAGAATTATCCTATCAGTAGCAGTTCATCTCAATTGGGACATCAGACAATTGGACATAAACAATGCATTTCTAAATGGCTACCTAAAAGAACACGTCTTTATGCATCAACCAGAGGGATTTCTCAATTCCACGCATCCAAATTACATCTGCAAACTTTCAAAAGCAATCTATGGTTTAAAACAGGCACCAAGAGCATGGTATGATAGCCTAAAATATGCACTGCTAAGTTGGGGATTTCAGAACACCAAAAGTGACACTTCACTATTCTCTCTCAAAGGTACCGATCACACAACCTTTCTCCTCATTTATGTTGATGATATCATCATTACAGGTAGCAATAATAAATTCCTAGAAGCTTTTATCAAACAGTTAAACACTGTGTTCTCATTAAAGGATCTTGGCAAATTACACTATTTTTTGGGAATTGAAGTACAAAGAAACATTAGTGGCTTGTACTTAAAGCAATCCAAATACATTAGAGACTTGCTCAAAAGATTCAACCTTGAAAAAGTCACTGCTTGTCCGACACCAATGGTAAGTGGTAGACAATTTACCATTGAGGGGGAACCAATGAAAGATGCAACTCTATTCAGACAAGCCATGGGAGCACTGCAGTACCTAACCAACACAAGACCTGATATAGCCTTTTCTGTCAACAAATTAAGTCACTACATGAGTTGTCCTACAATGGACCATTGGCAAGGCATAAAAAGAATATTCAGATATCTTCAAGGTACCATTGATCACTGTCTACATATTAAAACATCAAATGACCTGGACATCACAGGGTTCTCAGATGCAGATTGGGCAATAAGCATAGATGATAGAAAATCAATTGCAGGGCACTGTGTTTTCCTTGGTGAAACTCTAGTATCGTGGTCTTCAAGGAAGCAAAAGGTAGTGTCAAGATCATCCACTGAGTCAGAATATAGAGCATTGGAAGATTTGGCAGCTGAGATCACGTGGACATGCTCACTATTGCAGGAGTTAAAATTGCCCCAATTAAGAAAGCCTACTTTGTGGTGTGACAATTTAAGTGCCAAAGCTCTTGCTTCAAATCCAGTAATGCATGCTAGAACCAAACACATTGAAATTGATGTGCACTATATCAGAGACAAAGTACTGCAAAATAAAGTCACAATTGCTTATGTACCAACAGCAGATCAAGTTGCAGACTGCCTCACCAAAGCTCTCACTCACTCAAGGTTCAATCTACTAAGAGACAAACTTGGAGTAATTGCATCACCCACAAGTTTGAAGGGGGGTGTTGGACAAGTCACTTAATGTAGACTTGATAGCATTAACCATACAAAACTATGTAATTAGAATATTTGATTCTGTTCTTATTTGTTTCTATATTAGTAGCCTGTACAATAAGTTTCATTTATTCTAGGATCACAAATGATCCTCTCTCTTGTGTATAAGTACATCATTATGTAATAAGAACAATACAATCAAAACCATTCAATTCATATTGCGATGAAGTATTATATTATTGGAATAGGAATTCCGAATATAGGACCATGCCATTGCACTTTGTAGTCAATACCATATGCTTCATAATAGTGAAGATCATCACATAAAGAGAGAAAGAAAATAATTTGTATGTTTTAAAAAACAAACCTACAAATAAAATCATCTAGCAGAAACTCAATAACATTTTACACACTTATTTAAACTCTTGACAATCAGATACATACGTCATAAACGAACATGTCTCTAACACGAAGGCTTGGATTGCCTCATGCCACGCTATCCACGGGAGGAGGATTAATACAACACTTTTTCGCTAAAACATTATGCATCACCCCTTTATCATCATGATTCCTCTTAAAGTTCTTCTCACCCTGCCAGACAGAGAAACCTTATTTTAGTGAAAGGATGTATGAGACTTCTTCAATTGTGCTGTTGATCTTGATGGTTGAGATTTCTTTAAACCATTTAGAAAAACATAACCACTACGCCATTTATTGTCTCTGGAAACACTTTTTTAGGCAATATGTGTAAATTGTTCCCTAAAAAAAGACCAAACAACGATTTTTGTTTGTTGCCAAGATAATTCTGGCAAGACCTCGTAAATGTTCCCTAAACTACTTCAGGGGACGATTATCAAGTGTTGTTATAATTTATCTTTGGCAATATCTAATAAATCCCCCCTTCAATACTTATGGGGACAATTTAAAATTGTTACATTATTACTAATAAAAGGTTACGTTCATTAAATGTTGAATAAAATTTAAAATAAAATAACACGTCAAATTTTAATTAACAAAAGAAATGACTTGATTAATCTTTTCACAATGAGAGGAAACTTCCTTGATGCTTTCATTTAATTTTTCCCTAACGTCATTTCTAATATGTTTACTTAGTATATTTGCCAAACATTGTTTATAATGGTAGTTAATATTTACTTGTAATTTTTGTTAGTCCCAACTTCAAGAAACAGTTGAAAATGAGGAAAGTGATACAGAGGCATTTGAAGCTATATTTGGGAAGGAGCGTCCTGGTAGGGTACGTTGGTATGGGAGAACATAATTAAAACTTCTTTAAAGCAAAAGTCAGAGAGTTCAATGCTTTGAAAAAAGTACACAATGGAGAAGTCTCTACATTGAGGCACGATTTTGAAGATAAGATTGGTAGATTGCACAATGCTTTTAAGACATTAATGCAACATTGCAATCCTCAAATTATTATGGAATCAATAGAAGATTTGTTAGGATTATTCCATGGAGATGCTAATAGTGACCCAAAGGAGAGTGGCCCACAAATACATTCCTCTACATCAGCTCATGCTCCAAGTATTCTAAAGGTAATCATATACATCAACATTATTATTTTGTGTTATGCTATTGTAATTGACTCTGTTACATGATTGTAGGGTCTGTTGTTGAAAAATATTTCTATTGTCTCTGTTGTTGTTTTAGTTGTTGGGTTTTATCTTGTCAATGATATATTAGCACGCATATACATGTACACACATATAGATAGGGATGTGAACACAAAGTATACAAAATATGAGTTTCTGCTTAGTGCAACCATAACTTTCTCTTCTGTACATTATTAATTGTACCATGTTACAAATATATAATAATATATTAAAATATTTCATGTCAATCATTTTTATTTATCATGTAGATAATTAGGCATGGTATTATTTTAAATATTAGAAATGGCGTTAGGGAAAAGTTAAATGAAAGCATCAAGGAAGTTGCATATCACTGTGAAAAGATTAATCAAGTCATTTCTTTTGTTAATTAAAATTTGACGTTAGGGAAAATATTAGATTAATACCTTTAAAATTTGATTGTTTTGTTGTGTTTGTGTGTTCACATCCCTCACTGTGAACTATTTCTATTTGTTTGTTTTGTTTTTTTTTTATAGTTTCATGAGGTGGGGGAAGGTTTTCATGATGCATGTGGTGAACCATGTATATATTTTGTTTTATATAGTAATTTAGAATTTATGTTTGTAAGTACTCCACATGTGGTGAATCTTGTATATATTTTATTTTTTATAGTAATTTAGAATTTATCTTTGTAAGTACTAGTAACTATGCTGTTATTGGGGCATGATAAAAATGACCCACTCTTTTTGAATGAGAGTATTATTATGTTGGAGTTGTTGTTTTATGTTGGTGAGATGAAAGAGTCATGGTACAATATTATTTGTTGTGGGAAATGAACCATGTACACAATTCAATGCAGCAATGGATTTAACATCGTAAAATCATATTCATTTATAATCTTAATTGTTGGATTAGGTGTTGGCATTGGATGGCTTCCATTTCTTTTTTGGATCGAATGGTTTAATTGTAGGGTTATATCTTGTTAATAATATATTTGTTGTTAAAAAATCGTGGCTTAGATTTTTGTAAGAATTGTCCTGGTTTATTTGCTTTTATTTTCTTATGCAGCAAGGTATCAATGAAGACGTTGATGAGGACGATGATGTAATTGACCAATTTCAAGAGGACGATTCAAGTGATGAGGATGAAGTAGGTGAAGAACTTCAAGAGGACGACATAGGTGATAAATTTCAAGAGAACTAAATAGATGATGAAGAGGATGATGGAGATGACGTTTAGTTTGAAAAACTTAAATGACTTAGATGTTGTTGTTTTTAGTTTGTGCTTAAGCATTGAACTTAAAGAAACTATGCCATTTTGTCATTTTAATAGACTTATATTTCTAAGTGTTAAACTTATATTATTAAGTAATGTTAGACATTGTGTCTAGTGTGTGCACGTATTTGAGTCAATGTTTGAAGCTATGTATTTGAGTTAATGCTTAAGCATTAAACTTACAAAAACTATGTATTTTGTCAGATTTTATCAACACATCTATTGTGGTATAATTTATATTTGGTGCAATTTTTGTTTGAATTGTTTATTTTATAAAAAATATTCCTAAGTAACTTATAGAAACATTTAGTTCTCACTATTTCACTTTTTGGGAACAATTGATAAATGTTGTCAGATATGACAACATTTGAAAAACGTCCCCTCAGAGTGTTCTCACTCAACCACTTTTAGGGAACATTCTTCAGTCGTTGAATTTTTAACAATACCTTAGAAATGTCGCCTAAGATGCCACGGAAAAACGTCCCCTTTTCCTTTTTTTTAGGCGAAGTTTTAGAAAATTGTGGCCAAAAAGTGAAAATAAACGTCCCATAAAACAATAGGCAACGCTCGCATAGAAGACAGTTGGAAAACGTTCCGTGTTCTTTTAGGAAACGTTTTTTCCATTTCAGGCTACACTTTTCAATTTTTGTTAAAAAGGAAAAATGTTGTAGTGACATGGGATTTTCCTTCTACGAATGCGCTTGTCATTAATATCCATTCCAAGTATCCAGAAACCGACAATCAAATTGAAGTAGTAAACAAATCTATGGAGACATACCTTAGATTTTTTGCAAACACTCAGCCTCATCAGTGGTAATGTTTTTACATATTAGTGAATTTTGGTATAACATCTTTTTTCACATTGCCATCCAGATGACGTCATTCAGAGCATTTTACAGCCGAGATTCACCTAATATACATGATTACTTGGCCGGATCAATGGAAGAATATCCCCTTCATTGTTCCCTGCAACAAAGACATAATATTCATTGAGTTAACCTCCCCCCATTCAAAGAGTGTCCTTCCCCCCAACCAAACCACACTGCCACCACATTAACCTTCTTCCTAACACACCGTCCATCAATGTGAACCAATATTGTTACCCACATTCACAAAAAGAATCCATGACATCCATTATTGAGGACATGTTAAGAGAGGGAACCATTATACCTAATAACGACCCATTTTCCTCTCCAATCTTACTAGTTAAGAAAAAGTTGGAACATAGCGATTTTGTGTGGATTATCGAGCTCTAAATGCAGTTATCATCAAAGACAGATTCCCCATACCCACCATAGATGAATCGTTAGATGAACTCGAGTCAACCAAAGTTTTCACCAAATTAGACTTACGCTCAGGCTATCATCAGACCTGAGTTGCATCGGAAGATACATATAAGACAACTTTTTGGACTTTCGATGGACATAATGAGTTTCTCATAATGCCTTTTGGATTGAAAAGCAGTTCTTCGACTTTTCAGTCAGTGATGAATGATCTTTTGAGACCTTACTTAAGAAAATTTATTGTAGTATTTTTTGACGACATTCTGGTTTATAGTGCTAATTTCCTTGAACATCTAACCCATTCGCAGGTTGTTTTTCAATTGTTACAGTCCCGTGTTTTTGTTATGAAATTATCAAAGTTTTTTTTTGCAGTGGATAAGGTTCATTATTTAGGGAATGTTATTTCAGTGGGTACTATTGCACCTGATCGAGACAAGGTAAATGCCATTTTATAGTGGCCCGAACACGTTATCTCACGGCACTCCGGGGATTTTTGGGACTTATTGGATTTTATCTTCATTTTGTCCGACAATATGCCTCTCTCGCCGGTTCTCTCACCAATTTGCTGTGTTCCACTAAATTTGTTTGGGATACAGATGAGGCCGCAATATTTACAAAATTACAAAAAAGAATGACTGACATGTCGGTCTTATCTTTTCCTAATTTTACAAAGAAATTTATATTAGAAACAGATGCTTCATGAGTAGCCATTGGGGCAGTCTTGTCCAAAGATGGTCACCCAATCGCTTTTTTCAGCAAAAAGATGTGTCCTCAGATGCAGGCAACCTCTGTATATGTCCGTTAAATGTTTGTTGTAACAGAAGCTGTAAAAAATGGCATCAATATCTTATAGGATAACAATTTTATATCTATACAGATCGAAAGAGTCTCCACAATCTGTTGCTCCAAAAAATCCAAACTCCCAAATAACATAAATGGGCATCCAAATTATAAGGGTTTAATTTCGAGATCTTTTACAAACCTGCCAAGTCTAATCTGGTAGCTGGTTCCCTAAGTAGGAAATATTACTCTGATGATTCCTTGTTGTTCTCCATTTCCTCCCCAATTCCAAATCTCTTGTTCACTTTGTGTGAGTTTTATGCCAAAGACAAAGCAGGACAATAATTAGTAACTTCGATGGAACACAACAACACTAACCACAAGTTTTACGAGTTTCCAAATAGTTTATTGTTCTATAAAGAGATAATTTTCATACCTAACATTCAAGGTCTGCACCAGAGCGTTCTCCATGAGTTCCACGACACACCCACATCAGGTCACTCAGGCGTTAAAGCAACTCTTGCTAGAGTGTCATCTTACATTTCGTGGCCAGGTATCTACAAAGAAGTAAAGCACTTGATCAAACATTGTGATATATGTCAACACACCAAGTATCTAACTCAAAAGAAAAGGGGTTACTCCAACCTTTACCAATTCCAAAGAAGGTTTGGGAAGACCTCGATATGGACTTTATCACCCACTTACCCAACTCCTTTGGTCACACTGCTATTTGGGTCATATGTAATCTTCTAACAAAATTTGTCCACTTCATTGCTTTACCAACCAAGTTCATTGCAAAAGATCTCGCAACTCGTTTCTCAGTTGAAATTGCTCATCTTCACGGGCTTCCCAAGTCCATTGTTTCTGAACGTGGTTCCTTGTTCCTTAAGACTTTTTGAAAGGAATTCTTTAAGGCACAAGGACCTACATTAAAATACAATATTGTGTATCATCCAAAAACCGACAGTCAAACTGAAGTAGTAAATAGATCTGTGGAAACATGCCACAGATGTTTTGCAAACCCCCAACCTCGTCAATGATACAAATTCTTACATCTTGTCGAGTTTTGGTATAACACCTCTTTTCACACTGCCGGCCAGATGACACCATTCAGAGCATTTTACGGCTGAGATCCACCCAATATACATGATTACTTGGTCGGATGAGTGGAAGAATAATCCCTTGATGATTCCTTACAATAAAGACATAATGTTATAATTCAGTTAAAGGACAACTTAAAGAAGGTCAGAATACAAATTGAGAAACAAGCTAACAGAAAGAGAGTGGATTTCACCTTCAAACCAGGTGATATAATTCTCCTGAAGTTACAACCTTACAGACAACAAACGATTAGCAAACAAGTATCTCAGAAGTTGGCTAACCAATTTTTTTGGTCCCTTCCAAGTCATCAAACAAGTAGGAGCTTTGGCTTACATGCTTGATCTTTCCTCTTCTTCACGTATACACCTGGTAGTTCATGTCTCCATGTTGAAACTGTATTTTGGTACGAATTTGCACGCTGATTTTCGCCCTCTTACTCCTCAAGAAAAACTAAGTTTTTGTGAAGACCTGAACGAAGTACAAGACACTGAGGTTTGTTCCCTAGAAACTGATCAACAAGCTCTTACAGAAGTTGACTCGGCCCAAGGACTCACTACATGTATTAAGGACTTGGACAAAGACAAGAGTTTTGATACTAAAGTTTTAAAACAAAGGGCTGAAAGGCAATTTAATCTGCAGGAGAGAGAGAGAGAGAGACAGAGAGACAGAGAGAGAAAGAGAAAAAGAGAAGAATGGGTAAAGAAGACTTAGTAAAAGAAAAAAGTTTGCTATATCAAACCCCTCGATGCACTTAACGTCAACTTGCTGGAGAGAGAAAGTGTTACTTTCAAGTCCAGAATTCTGATTGTTGGAACTAATTTACCATGTGACAATGGGCCCCACACGCGTGTTCCTAAGTCTATTCCCTTCCAAAGAAACTTTTTAGACTCTTTCACCCAGCAGAAGGCTCAAGATGGTCTGGTCAAATTCGTGTCCATCCCTTTTACTGTTTTACTGGACACATGTGCGGCTACGACTTCCCCATCCGCCCCTTATCTTATGCCACACTGCTCCCTCCAGATTCTCTGATCAAACCCATGTGCTCCCCACCCACCTTTCAAACAGTCACTTCCCAAAATACTGCCACGCGAATCCCACTATCACAAACCATCTCCCTTAATGCCTCTCCTTTAACCGGCCCATCCATCTCATATTCTGGTCCACAGCCTATTTCACTTAATTCTACTCCTTTAACCAGCTCATCCATACCATGTTCCGAACCATAGCCTTTCACCACCAATGTTGTCTCAAATATGAACCTTGAGGACAAGGTTCTTAATGGGTCAATGAGTATTGATAAGGAAATCACAAGGCCCACTAGAGAAAGGAAGAAATCAGTTTGGCTTAAGGATTTTTGTTATTAAAAGGGAGATTTAATTAGTATTATGCACTAGTTTATATTGGTGTTGTCTTTTTATATTTGGCCCATGGCCCAATTAGTAGAATTAACCGTACACTACGCCAAAATTGTGTTTTGGCAGCACTACAAAGACAATGCTTTTTACCTGAAGCGCTGCTATAAGTTTCGTTAAAAACAAAAAAAAATAGAAGGAAAAAAGCGCTTCTATATGGGGGTTCTACGAAAGCGCTTTTGAAAAGCGCTGCTAAAGGGTTAAGGCAGATGCACTTTAGAAAACGGTTTATGGAAAGCGCTGCTAAAAGGATACCATAAGTCAGCGCTTTTGAAAAGCACTGCTAAAGGGCTTTCTTAAAACACACCTTAGCCAACACTTTTGGAAAGCGCTGCTAAAGGCCTCTCGTAAACCCCACATTAGAAAGCGCTTTCACTTCAAAAGCGCTGTTAAAGGCCTACCATAAGAAAGCGCTTTCTAAAAGCGCTGCCTTAAGTCTTTTAAAATATTAAAATTAAGAATGAAACTGATATCCCTCTATTTTCCATATGACCGTTTATCTCAGAGCCCTAACATTCTTTCTCTCTTTCAATGCTCACTACTGTTGGTTTCGTTTCTTGCCCTCAGTCCTCCACCGTCTTCCGTCCTCCGGCGGCCGTTGTAATCGTTTCTTCGTTTCTTCTTCTCCATTGTTGTTGTGTTTCCCGCCGCCATGTCCTCCGCCATTTTTGCTTCCTTCGAGGTATGTTTCTCTTCCTTTTTTGATTGTTTCTCCATTGTTTGATTGTTTCTCCATTGTTCAATCCGAACCGGCCTTTCCTTCCTCTCGCTTCAAGCGAAGATTGGCCATTTTGGTTCTGTTTTTAGTTGCTGGCTCCTAGCCTTTCCTCGCGTCGCGACCTTCGATATGCGACACATAGCGATCTTCAAGCGAAACACTTCGCTTTCTCTCGCTTCCGTCGCTTCAAGCGAAGTTTGATAAATCTGATTCTGTTTTGTTCTGCTGGATCTCGCTTTCTATCGTATAGCGAAGCTTCGCGTAGTGAAGCTTTTGGTCGCGATATGAAAGTTGCAGGGCATGGTTTTTTTTCTTTGTTCAACTAGTTTTCTTCATGCCTAATACCTGCAAAACCAGACAAGTTCAGAAGTACCAACCTTTTGGGTCTTTTGTTAGTCAATTCTCATACAAAATGCAAAAGAACAAAGTAATTCGTTTGAGTTTTGACTAATGATACATTGTCTTTTGGATTGTTATCAATTTGTTATAGGGGTTACTTGAGAAGAGTGATATTCAGATCATTTTCAAGAATCTTACACTTTGAGTCCAGAAGTTACTGACGTCTATACAGGTACTTATAATTAGTTGTTCTTTTGTGTTTGTTTATCTTACTTAGTAAAACCATGGATCGAAAATGGATTTCTTCCAATCGATTGTCAAAAGAATACGAGACTGGGGTATCCGAATTCGTTAAGTTTGCAGTTGAACACGCCAAAGACCCCAGTCGAATCACATGTCCTTGCTTAGGTTGCTGTTATGGTCGTCAGATTGACACAGTTCAGTTGGAATCGCATTTAATGAGGCATGGAATTGATCGAATTTATACATGTTGGATATTACATGGTGAGAGTAACGTGAATGCTGAACCGGGGAATAATACAACCTATGCTTCAAACGACAATGGCACAGATACACACGATTGTGATCGAGTTGAAGAGATTGTAGAAGCACTTGAAGAAAATCTTCAAGATTGTCCCAAAATGTTTGAGAGGTTGGTAAGCGATGCAGAGAAACCGTTGAATAAAGGTTGCACTAAATTCACAAGATTGTCTGTGGTATTAAAGTTGTACAACTTAAAGGTGGGCAATGGATGGTCGGATAAAAGTTTCACAG
This sequence comes from Lathyrus tuberosus, assembly GCA_022829125.1. Lineage (NCBI taxonomy): Eukaryota > Viridiplantae > Streptophyta > Magnoliopsida > Fabales > Fabaceae > Lathyrus > Lathyrus tuberosus. The sequence continues at coordinate 3,572,134 of JALAZF010000295.1, read as the reverse complement.
AGTTATTAGCCCTTATGAAAGACATGCTTCCGGAGGATAATGTTCTTCCCAATCGAACCTATGAGGCCAAAAAAATGTTGTGCTCTATTGGCATAAGTTATGATAAGATACATGCTTGTCCAAATGATTGCATTTTGTTTCGGAATGAATATGCATCGTTAAATGAGTGCCCTAAATGCGGTGTCTCTCGATATAAGAAAAAAATGTCTCCATCAAAAGTCTTACGGTATTTTCCTATAATTCTGAGATTTAGACGGATGTTTCGTAGTGAAACCGATGCAAAACACTTGACTTGGAATGCAGATGAAAGAATTATAGATGGAAAGTTTCTGCACCCGGCAGATTCACCACAGTGGATGAAAATTGATAATGATTATCCTGATTTTGGAGAAGAAGCAAGAAACCTTCACTTGGCATTATCTACTGATGGAATGAACCCACATGGTCTTCAAAGTATCTCACATACCACATGGCCTGTGATTATTATGATTTATAACATACCTCCATGGCTATGTATGAAGCGTAAGTACATGATGTTATCTATGTTAATCTTCGGGCCTAAACAACCAGAAAATGACATAGACGTATACTTGACACCTTTAATCGAAGACTTAAAGATTTTGTGGGAGAATGGTGTGGAGGTTTATGATGGATATAGGAAAGAAAGTTTCAATTTGAGGGCGCTGTTGTTTGGCATAATTAATGATTTTCCAGCATACGGAAATCTATCAGGGTATAGCATTAAAGGTCAATGTGCGTGTCCTATTTGTGAAGAAAACACAGATTGGACGTGTTTGGAACTTTGTCAAAAGAATGTCTTTCTCGGTCATCGGAGATTGTTAAATTCTAATCATCACTACCGTGGATGGAGAAAAGCATTCAATGGAAATCCAGAACAAGGTAGAGCTCCACCTACATTTACAGGTGACCAAATTTTTGAAAAGGTGAAGGATGTGACTACTCAGTTTGGAAAGCCTTTTGCACATACGCTTGTCAAACGTGGGTGGAAGAAGAGGTTAATTTTTTTTTAATTTCCATATTGGAAGTCGTTGCATGTAAGAAAATTTCTTGATGTTATGCATATTTAAAAAAATGTATTTGAAAGTGTTATTGGTACTTTACTCAATATACAAGGAAAGTCAAAGGATGGCCTTAAAGCAAGAAAGGACTTGGTAGTGATGGGAATAAGAAATGAATTAGGACCCATGAAGAAAGAAAAATGAGCATATCTACCACCTGCTGCTTATACTCTATCTAGAAAGGAGAAAAAGATATTGTGTAAGTTTCTAAGTGATGTTAAAGTTCCAGAAGGATACTCTTCAGATATTAGAGGACTTGTGTCTATGAAAGACCTAAAGTTAAAGAGTTTGAAGACACATGATCGCCATGTTATAATGGAACATTTTCTACCAATAGGCATACGTTCTATTTTTCCATAAAAAGTAAGAAGCACAATAACTAAATTGTGTTTCTTCTTCAGGTCAAATTGTAGTAAGGTGATCGATCCTACGATCTTACCAACATTGCAAAAAGAAATAGTCATTGCATTGTGTGAGCTTGAAATGTTTTTTACTCCCTCATTTTTTGACATAATGGTACATCTAGTTGTTCATCTTGTGAAAGAGACACAATTGTGTGGACCAGCTTATATGAGATGGATGTATCCTGTTGAACGGTATATGAAAATATTAAAAGGGTATGTGAGAAATCGAAGTCGACCAGAGGGTTGTATTGTTGAACGATACATTGTTGAAGAAGCGACTGAGTTTTGTACTGAATATTTGTCCAATGTTCAATCCATTGGACTCCCCAAATCTCACATTGTTGAAAAAAAAAGAAGGAAAAAGTTTAATTGGAAATAAAATTGTGACCGTATCAAGGGCTGAACGGGAGCAAGTTATAACACCCCAAATTTCGTAAGAATATTTATTTAATTTATTTAAATATTATATTCGGGAATTTTGGTGACTCGGGTTGATCTCGGTGATTTTGTGAAGTTTTGGCTATTTAATTGAATAATAGTATATATTATGAGATATAATGTATTATTATTTATTTTTAATAATATTAAAGGAATTAAGGGTAAGACGGACTTTTGACGAGGATTAGTGAGGGTATTATGGAGAAAGCCCAATTTAGAAGCCCAAGGGTTAGAGTGAATATAAAAGGAAGATTTTGAGAATAGGGTTCAGTTTTGTTTAACCGTGAAAAGAAGGAAAGAAGGGAGAACTCTGAGGAAAAAGGAAAAAGGCGAGGAATTCGTGAAGGTTTCCAAAGGCTCAAGAGAGAACACTTCGGATCGACAATCTAAGGTATGGGGAGTATTGCCTTTCATTGTTTTCAATATAGGATTCGATGTATTTGAAGTGGATTTTTGGATTTATAAAGGTTTATGGGTTTTTGGTATGTGTCGTAACCCAAAATTTGACCTCCCTCTTTTGCCTTTTGCATGAGCATAAGCATTCACATCATCAACATACGCATTCACACTTTTCTTTGTGTGTTTCTTATTGCAGGACATGCAGGTTTTCCAAGCCCGATTAATCGCATCCTCTCAAGATTATTTCATCACCAAAACAAGCTCAAAATAAAGGTTTCCAGGTTTACTCATCAAAGCAAGAGTTGGAAAACCAAAACCGGGACCTCAGCATCATTTCCAAGCAAATTTGGGCAAATTGGGCTGCAGTAACTGGTTAGCAGTTATGCTGTAACCGGTTACACCGTGTAAATTTCACAAAAAAATGCAAGTTTTCAAGCATGTAACCGGTTAGCAGATATGTTGTAACCGGTTACTCAGTGCAAAGTTGCAGATTCTGCTGCATTGTCGGGACAACAGCTGTGCACTCTCTTTGGTCTTTGTTTCTATACTGTTCTAGTAGCATGTGGAACATTCTAGACTTTTCAATACTATTCAATTCAATCCAACTACATTTATTCCAATGCATCACTCTAATTTAAGTGCACCATGTTACTTAATTTACAAGCATGTCAACCTTTGGATGTGGAAGCTTGCATGGGGATTGTTACCGAGTTGAGCCTAACTAACCGAGTTAACCACCTTGACTCAGTGAGTCAAGTGTAACTAACTCCAACCCTAACTCCAAACCTCCCAAAGCTAAGTCCAAACCAAAGTCCAAAGCTCTCACACTCCAAACCTAAACTCTATTTAAACACACCTTCACTCACTTTTCAAGGGGCCGAATCATTTTTCCCACATTTCTCCACAATCACTCACACAAGTTCACACTTTCTTCACTCTCTATTCTCTCATTCTCCTCTGCATTTTTCTGCAACTTCTACTCATTCTTCATCTTCATCTCAATTTCTCTATCAAACCTCACCAAAAGCTCTTAGTTCTAGAAGAATAATCACTTTTCACGTTGAAAATGATTAATTCTTGAGCTTAACCTCCATCACTTGGCATTCTTTGGTTGGATTTCTAGAATTACATTTCATTCTGCATCAATCCAAGAGTTTCACACCATTTATTTTGGTGCAAGTTCGATTTCGGTGCATTTTCGCGTTTTTGATCGGTTTCGACGCATTTCGTCTACAAATCAAGGATCCTCTGGTTTTCTCTGATTTTATGCATCAAGATCTCTTTGCAAAATTCACCAAGCCAAATCTCCGGCTTGTAGGTTGGTGGATCTAACCAATTTTATCATTTCGCGCATTTTTGTATCACTCGCAATGTAGTCGATAATTGTTATGTGTGATTTGTTTTTTTGCATTTGTTTGATCCATGATACAATTGTGTTAGTTGATTCTATCTCTGTTTATTTGTTGTTTTCAAGTTCAATTTTCGTGTACAATTTCAGTTCCTAGCATGTGGTGGTTGGCATAAGTGATTATGTGTTGAAAACTACTTTTGAAAAGCTGTTTTTACTGTTATTTTTGCCTCTGTTACAGTGGTAATCGGTTAGCAGTTATGCTGTAACCGGTTACACAGTGCAATTTTCCCCAAACACGCTGATTTTCAAGTATGTAACCGGTTAGCACATATGCTGTAACTGGTTACCACTGTACAGAATGCCATTTTCTTGCATTTTCAAGCTTGTTTGCCATGCTTTCTTCGTTTTAATTTCCATTGATTGTCATGCTTGATTTTATGGATGTTTTTAATGTCATTTCACTTCTGGATGAAGCATGTTCGTGAACTTTCGATGCACATTTTCGATTAGTCGTTTCTTTCATGTTCTTAGCATTGTATGTACATAGCAATTCTTGCACTATCTTTGTTCACATGATGCATAATTTTGTGTGACAATTTGATGATTGTTTGGCACTGTTTTGAATCTTCCATTTCAGTTTGCATTAAGTTTATTCTTCATGGATGAACTTAATCTTGTATAATCAATAATTCACTCCTTTTTGCTTTAATGACTTTTCATCCTCTTTGGAAAGTTGTTTGCATGTTTCTCCCTTGATTAATTGATCGAAACTTTGTTTCGATTAATCGATCTTCCCTTTCCCTCTCTTTAGGCCTCCTTTAGAGCTTTTTCTCTCGATTCCCTTGTGGAGGTGGAGTTTCGCGCTACGCCTTGCATTGGAGCACGTACGAGCTGACGCAGTTATGCCGTTCGTTTCTCTACGCAGGAGCACTGTACAACATGGAGGTTGTTTCTCTGTCCGTTTCAACTTCCGCGCTACATCTTTGAGTGCTAGAGAAGGAATGTGGGTGGGGTCTTCTCATCCTCATTCTGGCTATTTCCTTGGAAAGGACGTCTTGTCCTCTCTTCAAGAATAGTCACCTCTATCCTCAAGTGGTAGTGTCTTTTCTCCCCCCCAATCGAGTTGATCCTTGGTCACTCTTTGTTCTTTGCGATCTCTTTCGATCCTTGATCACTCTTCTCAATCCCTCCTTTGATCAATCACCATCCTTCTTGGTTGAGATCATTATTCTTGGGCCATCAATCTCCCTTTGTCTCATTATTCCTTTCTTCTTGTAATAAATCATTGCCTTTTGATTCCCCTGAAGAATCTCAATCTCTTTTCTTCGGTTAAACACAGTCTTTCTGTTAAACAACCGACACTTCCCCCAAGAGTTCGCAACCTTGTTTTGGTTCTTCTCCTTTTGTTTGGTTAATCACTGCTTGTCAGTTAAAACACCAATTTTACTCTCTTACTCAGTTAATCACAGTCCGTCTGTTAATCACTGAGTTTCTCTCGAGTTAATCACCTTCTTTTGGTTAATCACTCGCTTTTCCCTTCAGTTAATCACAGTCCGTCTGTAAATGCCAAATCCCCGCAGTTGGCGACCTCCTCTTGGTTCAAATACTTGCACCCTTGGGTTATTAACCTTTCTTTGGTTCAAGTACCCCTTTTCTTCGGTAGAGTACTATTTGTTCAGTCAGTTTATCGAACCCCTTTTGGGTCACGATCTTTATTCGGTTCTACACCCATTTTTCTAGTTAATCACAGTTTTCTCTGTTAAAACCAATACTTCTCTACTTCCACAGAGTTGCAGTTTTTTCCCCCCCGGTTAACCACTGCCAGTCAGTTAATATACCGAGGTTCCCTTTAGAGTCAAACACCTTCTCTTGGTTCAGCACTCTCTCTCTCTTGGTTTATCACAGTCCGTCTATTGACACCAGTCTCTTTTCCCCGCCAGGGCCCTACTTTCTTTCTTCGGTTAACCACTGCCAGTCAGTTAATATACCGAGTCTCCTTCTTTCTCTTAGTTATGACACCATCCCTTTATTTAGATCCCCAGTGGATTCCTGCCTATTCCCTTTGCTCTTACTTTCTTGGTTTCGACACCGATCCTCTTCATTATCCCTAGTAGAGTTTCTCATCTCTTTCTCTTGGTTTGGACACCATTTCCCTCTTATTCCTTTATTCTCTTGGTTTCGATACCATTCTTGCATTTTTATTCTCAATACAGTCACTATTTCCTTTCCTTTGTACTCCTTTCTTGGTTTTGACACCGTTTCTTTGGAATCCCCTGCGGAATTTCCTTCTTTCTTTTGTCCTTGGTTTTGACACCACTTTCTTTTCTCTTTCCTTTTCCGTTCAGTTCCCCGAACTACGGAGGCTCTGATTCTGCATTCTTTTGAATGTATGATACGTAGGCACGAGATGTAATGTCTTGGCGAGCACACTTCCAACTTTCTTTCGTCCTTCTCCTTTCTTCTTTTCCTTTCTGTCCCCTGGTTCCTCCGAACTACGGCACTCTGACTTCCTCATTGCACTATGAGGGTACGTAGGCACGAGGACTTCGTTCCTCCGCGAGCACTTTCCTTCTTTCTTTCTTTTTCCCCTTTTCTTCTCTCTCTCCCTTTCTCTTAGCTAGAAGCCTTTAGATAGATAACCCATCCAAGCCTAGAAGCAAGCGAAATGGTTCCCGTCGAGTACGACGGATGCGTTAGGTGCTAATACCTTCCTTTCGCATAACCGACCCCCCGTTCCCGTTTCTCTTCCCCTTGGGGTTTATGGATATTTTCCCTGTCCTTCGGGACTAAATAAAGTTCGGTGGCGACTCTGTTGTATCTTTGAGTGTGCGATTCACTCAGGTAGATTTCCAGCCATCTTCAGCTGGCGACTCTGCTGGGGACAAATTGACCTCTTGCTGGTCCATCCCTTGAGGGGTCTCGCCTAGTTTTGTTTACTTTCTTGCTTGCTTGGGTGTTTATCTTTAGCGCTTTATTCACTTTATCTTTTCCTTGCTGTAGCTTTATGTGTATTTATTGCATTTCTTTACTGTTTGAAATATTCATATGCTGCATATACTGGATATCTGTTGTTTTGTCTGTTTGGCGGGGTGGGATTTCTGAGAGATAAGCCCATTACACAGGCTTGAGCATACACTTAGAATTAGAGTGGAGAGTAGTGGGACCTACGTGCCATCTGGAGTGCGTTGGGTATTCACGAAATTCACAGCTAGACGAGGCTATCTTGGGACCCATCATGGCATGCGCATCTTGCGTATTCCAGGATGTCGATCTAGAGAGCTGTCGACTCTAGTGACCGATCATTGAGGACCTTAGTGGAAACATCCCTCTTTAGTGGTGACAGTGGCAGACCATATTCTGTGGCAAACCCATTCGCACCCGAGGGCCCACTTTGGAACTTACATAGGATGGCCTTTATTTTTGAGGTGAACCAGTGGACGACCTCTTTGATTGGCATAACATTGTATCCTTCGGGCTGAATGTGCTATTGCTTCTCAAACCTCTGAAACTGAGGATCCTCATTTTCTATATCATACCTGTGAGAGGGAGGGTTTTTTGAAGGAAAACAAGCCACTTCATACGTTTGTTCTCTCATTCCGTCAGATCTCGCATCAACACAGCAATACCTTTGCAGATGTTCAGATTGGACTATTCAGACTATGCTGGCTTGTTGGTCTTGGTGTTGCATACCATCTCATCATGTCAAATTAATTTTTTGCATAAACATTTTAAAGCTTTATTTTTGCATAAATTGCATTCATTCATGCCTGCATATGCATGTCCTTCATCCAGGAACCTTGCCTCACTCTGACCATTTCTGGTTTGTAGCAAGACGATGACTCGACATCGGTATTTCACCCGCTCAAGCAAATCTCGAATCATGGCTGATTTCGAAGCTGAGAACGCTGCTTATAAGGAAACTCTGGCATAATTCCAAGGTCGGATGGATCAGTTCCAGACGAACATGGATGTCATTATGGAACTCCTTCATGCTCAAAGGGATGCTACTGCTACTGCCACTATTGTAGCAACCACTACGGATGCAACTGTTATCACTCCTATTGTGATTGTTCCTCCTGTCATTACGGCTACTCCCGCTGTTGTTGTTCCTTCTCCTGCTAGAGCTGAAGTGCCAGTTGAGCCTGTGAATCAACCTGTTGTTCAGCCCAGTTTGAATCAGATGCCCGCTGGTTTCCCTTGGGGTCTGCCTCCGAATTACACTCCTCAAATTGCAAATAATGGTAGTACCTTTATGCCATATCAGCCTTTTGTCGCACCCTGCCCAATGGGAGTGCTGCCGCCTATCCATGGGTCATGCCTACTCCATCCCCGCCTCCAGTGGTGAATGATGATCCTGAGAATCTTCAGACTCAAACTCATCAAACTGCCGGGTTGGTCGACACTGAAACTCCTGATGATGAAGAGCATGTGTATAGAGGACCTCCTATTCATGTTCCAGTTCCATCTCAAGTTGCTCAAACTGCTGTTCCGAATACTCATCCTTGGATGTTCTATCCCGGGGCATCTTCCTCGGCTACTGGGGTACCTCCTCCGAATTATCTGTATGGTGTTCCGTTGGGTCAGAATGCTGGTCAGATGGTTAATCCGGGTTTGGCGTATCCTTCTCAGTTTGCTACTCCACAAGTGAACGCTCCTGCTGCTTCTCAGCTGTCAAATCCTCAGGTTCTTGTTAGGCCCACTAATCAGAATAAATCTGTTGACTACAAATTGTTGGAAGATCGTATCAGGGCTATCGAAGGGTTCTCTGCTTTTGGCATGGAAGCCAAAGACTTGTGTTTAGTCCCAAATGTTGTGCTGCCGCAGAAATTCAAGATACCTGATTTGTCAAAGTATAAAGGCTTGAGTTGCCCACGTAGTCACATCACCATGTACTGGAGAAAGATGGCATCCCATATTGATAATGATGAATTGCTTGTTCATTGTTTTCAGGATAGCTTGTCTGGTGCTTCATTGGATTGGTACATGGGCCTGGAGCGCAGCAAAATCCGTACTTGGAGGGATTTATCTGAAGCGTTCGTGAAACAATACAAGTATAACCTTGATCTGGCGCCCACTAGATTGCAATTGCAGAATCAGTCCCAGCGCTCAGCTGAAACATTCAAGGAGTATGCAAAATGATGGCGCGAGATGGCATCTCATGTGCGACCTGCTCTCTCTGACAATGAGTTGGTTGACATCTTTATGGGTACATTGCAAGGGTCTTACTATGAGAAAATGGTGGGTAGTTCTTCATCAAACTTCGCTGATGTTGTAACGATTGGTGAGCGGATTGAGAATGGTTTAAAGACTGGAAAGATTCCTGGAGCTACTTCCCAGCAGCCAGCCTCTAGAAAGTCTCAGAACAGTCATTCCAAGAAAAAGGAAGGTGAAGCCAATGTTGTGACAGCTCAAGTTTCTCCTCAGTATCAAACTCCCATGGCTCCTTTGTCGTACTATCCGTATCCATACATTGCTGCTGCACAGTATCAACAACCTCCATATCAGTATCATCCGCAACAACTAGTTCAGAGTGCTCAGAATCAGCAACAGAATCAAAATCAGCAGGATCAAAACCGTCAGAACAACAACAATCAAGGAAACCGCAAGCGTCTGAATTTTGACAAGATTCCGGTGTCGTACACCGAGTTGTTTCCTTACTTGGTTCACCAAGGGGCAATTGTCCCCAAACAGATCGCACCCGCAATTCCTCCGTTTGGGCCGAAGCACAACCCAAATGCGTCTTGTGCCTATCATGCTGGATACATAGGACATGCAACAGAGGATTATTTTGTTTTCAAAACCAAGGTTCAAGAACTCATTGATAAGAAGGTTCTGAATTTTGCTGAGGCAGGACCTAATATTCAGAGTAATCCGTTGCCGAATCACAGTGGACCTGTAGTTAATATGATTACAGACAATTACAGGGCTGGATTGATTATGGATGTCGATGAGGTAAAGACTCCAATGGCAGTGGTTTTCAAGAAATTACAGGAACATGGACTGTTGAAGGGATTGCACGGTAAGTTTCAGATTTGTGACGATAATCCCAACCAGTGTCGAAGGCTGAAAGGTTGTGTCCAGATCCTGATGAACCGTGCCGAAGTGCAATTTGCCAAATCTAAACCTATTGAGGATGTTGCTGCTATTGAACCGTTCACCATCGTCTACAGGAAGGTGCCTATGGAATCTCCTAAGAAGAAGAAGGTGCAACCTATCGAGGTTTGTCCGCCGAAACAGTTTCAGTACCAGAATCCTAAAGAGGTATCGTGGAAGTATGGGTCTACTGTGTTTTCTGGGGGTCAGGAGATAAGGTTCGCCGAATTTGAGATCATGAATGTTACAGCTGGTGGAGGTATGACTCGTAGTGGACGTGTGTTTGCTCCGAAGGTCACTACAAGGCCTGTTCAAGTTCCAATTGTTGTTCCTCCTAAGGAAACACCTGCATTTGCAACCTCTGTGGTTCAACAAGGGGCATCTTCTACCGCAGTTCCAGTACCGTTTATTTCATCTGAGGATGTTTCAAAGAACAAGGAAACCCTTGATGATCAAGAGTTCCTTAAGCTGATCAAGAAAAGTGACTTTAAGATTATGGATCAGCTGGGTCAGACTCCCTCGAGGATCTCAATTTTGTCCTTACTCATGAGTTCGCCTGCGCACAGATCAGCTTTGTTGAAAGTGTTGAACAGTTCCCATGTCTTGCAAGATATATCCGTCATCGAATTCGATGATGTAGTGGCCAACATAACTGCAAGTCGGTATTTGGGTTTCAATGAATCAGAATTGCCTCCTGAAGGAAATACCCACAATAAAGCACTGCACATATCTGTAACCTGCACACACATCCTGTTATCTCGTGTTCTAGTAGATACCGGTTCTTCTCTCAATGTGATGCCTAAGGGCACGTTGAGTCAATTACCAGTGGACGGAATCGAGATGAGACCAAGTACCTTAGTTGTCAGAGCATTCGATGGTTCTCGAAGGCAAGTCATTGGAGAAGTGGACTTACCCATCAATATTGGGCCGCATCTGTTTACCATTACCTTCCAGGTGATGGATATTAATCCAGCATATAGTTGCCTATTGGGTCGTCCATGGATCCACGCTGCAGGGGCAGTTACCTCCACTTTGCATCAGAATTTGAAATTCATGTTTGACGATCAGCTTGTCATTGTCTATGGTGAAGAGGATTTGATTGTAAGCGATTTATCTTCCTTCCGATATGTCGAGACTGAATAAGGCATAGCTGAGGTGCCGATGCATTGTCTTGAATTCGAGGATGTCAGCTCTGCTTCAACTAGTCAAAGTAGATCACCACAATTGACCTTAGCATCTGCTAAGGGGGCTAAGGAGACTATCCAGACGGGTGCTTTGTCAGGATGGGGGCATGTGATTGATGTGGTTGAGAAGCATAATCGTTTTGGATTGGGTTATCATCCTGGTCGTCGATCTGGGTCCTCTGGTCAAGAACGATGCAATGTGATCAAGTTTCATAGCGCGGGTTTCCAGCAAGGTGACATTGTGGCAGCTGCTGATGATGCCGGTCCCAGTAATCAGATTTCAAGCTTTGTGCGCAAGTGTCCGCCGGGTTTCAAGCTCAACAATTGGACATCTACCGTGATTCCTATGGTTTTCCCATATAACATGTAATGCATTTTGCTTTTTCATTCCCTCGTCCTCGCCCGAGACGAGTGGATAGCTTGTAAAGGGCCTCACGCTTTTGCAATATTATGTGATCAATAAATGAAAGTTTTTTTGCGTTCAAAATCGTGCTCTATTTTCTTTCTTTATTTTACTTTTCACAAATAAATGGCAAAAGTTTCTTTTGTTTTTCACTTTTCAAAATAGCTCATTCTAAACATATTCATAAACATGCAGAACTAATAAAAGCATTGATAACAACATGGCAAACATCCATTGTAATTCTGGAATTCCGATTAACCAAGCCGAAGGAGATGGTGAGGAAGATTGTGAATTACCGGCTGAACTGGCAAGGCTCCTCGAGTACGAGCGTAGAGAGATTCAGCCACACAAAGAGCCAGTGGAAGTTGTCAATCTTGGTACTGATGAGGTCAGAAGAGAAGTTAAGGTTGGCGCATCCCTCGCTAAGCATGTACACTCCGAGTTGGTCAAGTTATTGAAAGAGTATGTTGATATCTTCGCCTGGTCCTATCAAGATATGCCTGGGTTGGATACCAACTTCGTTGAACATCACTTGCCACTCAAGCCCGGATGTTCTCCTGTCAAGCAGAAACTCAGAAGGACTAGACCCGACATGGCACTCAAAATCAGGGAAGAGGTAAAGAAGCAGCTTGATGCTGGATTCCTAGCCACTTCCGAATATCCTGAATGGATTGCCAACATTGTCCCAGTTCCCAAAAAAGACGGTAAAGTCAGAATGTGTGTGGACTATCGAGATCTCAATAAGGCCAGCCCGAAGGATGATTTTCCTTTGCCTCATATTGACGTCTTGGTAGACAACACTGCACAGTTCTCTGTCTTTTCATTCATGGACGGTTTTTCAGGATATAATCAGATCAAAATGTCCCCAGCTGATATGGAGAAGACTACTTTCATCACGCCATGGGGTACATATTACTACAAAGTTATGCCATTCGGTCTAAAGAATGCAGGGGCAACATACCAGCGTGCCATGACAACTCTCTTTCATGATATGATTCATAAAGAGATTGAGGTTTACGTGGACGATATGATTGCCAAGTCCAGAACTGAGGATGATCACTTGGTTCATCTGAAGAAGTTGTTTGACAGACTTCGGAAGTTTAGATTGCGGTTGAATCCTACAAAGTGCACCTTTGGAGTTTGATCTGGTAAATTGTTGGGCTTTATTGTAAGTCAGAAGGGCATTGAAGTTGATCCTGATAAGGTTTGGACAATTCAGAACATGCTGCCTCCCAAAACAGAAAAAGAAGTTCTTGGCTTTCTGGGCAGGCTCAATTACATTTCAAGATTCATTTCTCATTTGACGGCTACCTGTGAACCAATGTTCAAATTACTAAGAAAAAATCAATCGGTTGAATGGAATAATGATTGTCAGGAAGCATTTGACAAAATAAAACAATACTTGCAAGAACCACCGATCTTAGTAATGCCGGTTCCTGGTAGGCCTTTAATCATGTATCTCACCGTTCTCGATGAATCAATGGGATGTGTATTGGGTCAACATGACGAAACTGGCAGAAAAGAACATGCAATATACTATCTGAGCAAGAAGTTTAATGATTGTGAGACCGGATACTCACTCTTAGAGAAAACTTATTGTGCTCTAGTCTGGGCTGCTCGACGCCTACGACAATACATGATTTGCCATACTACTTTGTTGATATCCAAAATGGATCCAATAAAGTACATATTTGAAAAGCCTGCTGTCTCTGGAAGGATTGCTCGGTGACAGATGCTGTTAACTGAGTATGATATACAACATATAACCCAGGAAGAAATAAAAGGGAGCGTCTTGTCTGACTACCTTGCTCATCAACCTGTAGAGGGTTATCAACAGATGAAGTTTGATTTTCCCAATGAGGATGTTCTGTTTATCAGAGATTATGAGACTCCATACCCTGATATAGGACCCAAACCAGGGGCGCGATGGACGCTCGTGTTCGACGGTGTCTCAAATGCTAAAGGTCGTGGAATCGGGGCTATCCTCATCTCTCCGACAGGTTTTCACCTTCCCTTCACTGCTAGGTTATGCTTTGCATGCACCAATAATATGGCTGAATACGAAGCATGTATCTACGGTATTGAAGCGGCTATTGACTTGAGAATCAAGATTCTTGAGGTCTATGGAGATTCTGCCTTGGTCATCGGTCAAGTCAGAGGGAATTTTGTGACTCGGGATTCTAAGCTGGTTCCGTACCAACAACACATAGCGAAGTTGATACCTTACTTTGATGAGATCACTTTTCATCATATTCCCAGAGAGGAAAATCAACTAGCTGATGCTCTTGCCACTTTAGCATCCATGTTCAAGGTCAAGTGGAAGAATGAGGCTCCTCACATCCGCATTGATCACTTGAACGAACCAGCACACTGTTTAGTAATAGAGGATGAGTCTGATGACAAGCCTTGGTTCTACGACATTAAAAGATATCTGGAAAAACAGGAATATCCCGAGGGTACCACTATCACTGATAAGAAAGCTCTTACGCGGCTTTGCGCCAAATTCTTCTTAAGTGGTGGTATACTGTACAAGAGGAATTATGATTCCGTGTTGCTCAGATACGTGGATAGACACGAAGCAAACACGATCATAAGGTCCATACATGAGGGTTGCGAGGGTGTACATGCTAAAGGTTCTGCTATGGCTAAGAAGATCCTTCGGGCTGGGTATTACTGGACAACGATGGAGGTAGACTGTTACAACTTTGCCAAAAGATGTCACAAGTGCCAAATCTACGGAGACAAGATCCATGTGCCTCCAACTCCGTTGAATGTCTTGACTTCACCTTGGCCATTTTCCATGTGGGGTATAGATATGATTGGAATGATCGAGCCGAAGGCTTCCAACGGTCATCGATTCATTCTAGTTGCCATCGACTACTTCACCAAGTGGGTTAAAGCTGCTTCCTATGCAAACGTTACACGACAAGTGGTTGCCAGATTCATCAAGAAAGTGATAATTTGTCGTTATGGTATTCCTAGCAACATTATCACGGACAATGCAAGCAACCTGAATAACAATATGATGAAGGAGTTGTGTCAAGAATTTAGGATCGAGCACCATAACTCTTCACCATATCGGCCCAAGATGAATGGCGTCGTTGAAGCAGCAAACAAAAACATCAAGAGGATTGTCCAGAAAATGGTCAAGACTTACAAAGATTGGCATGAAATGCTTCCCTTTACACTGCATGGCTACAGAACTTCGGTTCGCACTTCTACTGGGGCAACTCCGTATTCGCTGGTGTATGGTATGGAGGTCGTTCTGCCCATTGAAGTCGAGATTCCTTCGCTCAGAGTCATCATGGAAGCAGGTCTTGATGAAGCCGAATGGGTTCAATACAGATACGACCAGCTGAATCTCATCGAAGAGAAGCGCCTTACAGCCATTTGTCATGGTCAATTGTATCAGAGACGCCTCAAGCGAGCTTTTGACAAGAAAGTTCTTCCTCGAACATTCTGTGAAGGCGAACTCGTGCTCAAGAGATATTCACCTGTTCACTCGGATCCACGAGGCAAGTGGACTCCCAACTATGAAGGACCCTTCGTTGTCAAGAAGGCCTTCTCAGGCGGAGCCCTGATCCTCACCACAATGGATGGGGAGGAGTTTCCATCGCCCGTGAACTCCGATACAGTCAAAACATATTATGCCTGAAAAAAATGGAGAAAAGTCCGCTAGATTGACATCCGCAAGGACAATCTAGGCAAAAATGGACGTCCCGATGGACTAAAAAAAGAAAATGTCCATGCAAAAGTTAGGGACAACGGAAAAACAATAATAGCCTGCTAAGTTGAAAACCCGAAAGGGCGACTTAGGCAAAAATGGGCATCCCGGTGGACGAAAAAAAAATGAAAACATGTCCAGGCAAAAATTTGGGATAAAGGCATTGACTGTGAACACTTGAGCCTCTTTTCCTCATGGCTAGACCTCAGACGGTAACAGAGCAGTCCAATCATCATCAACTGGGGCAAGGTGTTGGAACCTAGACTTGCAGTGGATGGTGGCCAATGTTGTAATCAATGCAAAGCATAGTTTCCCTTTGCCATTTACATTTGTTTTTCAATTTTATTGCAAACTTCCTCATCAAGGATTTTGCATCCTTGTACACACTTTATGTACAAAAATTTCACAATCAATAAAATGCATTCTTTGTTATCTCAATTTGTTTTCATTCTAGTATTTTGTTTGCAAAATAAACAATTATTTGTGATCACATAATACAATAAAAAGTTGAGAACAATAAAAAGCTAAATCAATCGAGAAAGCAATATGCATTGCATATGTTACTGGTAATTCCTGCAGGGTGATCGGTAATATCCATTGGTAAGCCTAATGCCTAGTCGACAATGTTTTGATTCAGTGAAGAAGTTGTTGTGTCCTCGGCAGTTCCTCAGCAGAGTCATCATTTTCCCCAGCAGGTTGCCAAGGTGTTCCCAGCAAAGACGCTTTGTTCACTTTTCCCCAGCAAGGTTTGTGCATCTTCTCCAAATGATTGGAAGCTATCTGTCGCCAGCAGCAGTGGTTTCTCCTCAGCTGAGTCGACATGATTCGGGAACTTCTTTTCCCCACGCAGAGCCCGTCTTGGTAGAAAGGATTGACTTGGTTCTTTCGGCCCCATCAGAGACGGCCATGGTGATTGGGAAACATGAGATGTTCTCAGTTTCCTTCCCCGGTAGGATCATAATCCTTTGTGAACTCTCTTCTCCAACAGAGTTTGTCTTTAACTGCAGGTCCTCTCCCTGATCGAGGATGTCGAGGTCGTTTTGCTATAATTTCTGCCTAACCGCTTCGCTGTGCCTCTTCTTGAGCCTTTGCATTGCATGATATCAAGCATCATGTAGAAACTCATACATAGCATATGCATCGATCATACCCCCCTCTTTTGCCTGACTTATCTCCTAGCAGATTTTCAGCCACTTTCAAGTCCTCTTTTGTCACCATCGGCCAAATTTTCGAGCTACTCTTTTATTTAATCCCCTTTTACCTCGAATCATCGAAAAGCTAGCGCAATTCGTACATTCAGGTCCAAGCGGATTAAATAGGGGCAGCTATCGTAACCCAAAATTTGACCTCCCTCTTTTGCCTTTTGCATGAGCATAAGCATTCGCATCATCAACATACGCATTCGCACTTTTCTTTGTGTGTTTCTTGTTGTAGGACATGCAGGTTTTCCAAGCCCGATTAATCGCATCCTCTCAAGATTATTTCATCACCAAAACAAGCTCAAAATAAAGGTTTCCATGTTTACTCATCAAAGTAAGAGTTGGAAAACCAAAACCGGGACCTCAGCATCATTTCCAAGCAAATTTGGGCAAATTGGGCTGCAGTAACTGGTTAGCAGTTATGCTGTAACCGGTTACACCGTGTAAATTTCACAAAAAACGCAAGTTTTCAAGCATGTAACCGGTTAGCAGATATACTGTAACCGGTTACTCAGTGCAAAGTTGCAGATTCTGCTGCATTGTTGGGACAGCAGCTGTGCACTCTCTTTGGTCTTTGTTTCTATACTGTTCTAGTAGCATGTGGAACATTCTAGACATTTCAAGACTATTCAATTCAATCCAACTACATTTATTCCAATGCATCACTCTAATTTAAGTGCACCATGTTACTTAATTTACAAGCATATCAACCTTTGGATGTGGAAGCTTGCATGGGGATTGTTACCGAGTTGAGCCTAACAAACCGAGTTAACCACCTTGACTCAGTGAGTCAAGTGTGACTAACTCCAACCCTAACTCCAAACCTCCCAAAGCTAAGTCCAAACCAAAGTCCAAAGCTCTCACACTCCAAACCTAAACTCTATTTAAACACACCTTCACTCACTTTTCAAGGGGCCGAATCATTGTTCCGACATTTCTCCACAATCACTCACACAAATTCACACTTTCTTCACTCTCTATTCTCTCATTCTCCTCTGCATTTTTCTGCAACTTCTACTCATTCTTCATCTTCATCTCAATTTCTCCATCAAACCTCACCAAAAGCTCTTAGTTCTAGAAGAATAATCACTTTTCACATTGAAAATGATTAATTCTCGAGCTTAACCTCCATCACTTGGCATTCTTTGGTTAGATTTCTAGAATTACATTTCATTCTGCATAAATCCAAGAGTTTCACACCATTTATTTTGGTGCAAGTTCGATTTCGGTGCATTTTCGCGTTTTTGATCAGTTTCGACGCATTTCGTCTACAAATCAAGGATCCTCTGGTTTTCTCTGATTTTCTGCATCAAGATCTCCTTGCAACATTCACCAAGCTAAATCTCCAGCTGGTAGGTTGGTGGATCTAACCAATTTTATTGTTTCGCGCATTTTTGTATCGCTCGCAATGTAGTTGATAATTGTTATGTGTGATTTGGTTTTTTGCATTTGTTTGATCCATGATACAATTGTGTTAGTTGATTCTATCTCTGTTTATTTGTTGTTTTCAAGTTCAATTTTCGTGTACAATTTCAGTTCCTAGCATGTGGTGGTTGGCATAAGTGATTATGTGTTGAAAACTAATTTTGAAAAGCTGTTTTTACTGTTATTTTTGCCTCTGTTACAGTGGTAACCGGTTAGCAGTTATGCTGTAACCGGTTATACAGTGCAATTTTCCCCAAAAACGCTGATTTTCAAGTATGTAACCGGTTAGCACATATGCTGTAACCGGTTACCACTGTACAGAATGCCATTTTCTTGCATTTTCAAGCTTGTTTGCCATGCTTTCTTCGTTTTAATTTCCATTGATTGTCATGCTTGATTTTATGGATGTTTTTAATGTCATTTCACTTCTGGTTGAAGCATGTTCGTGAATTTTCGACGCACATTTTCGATTATTCGTTTGTTTCATGTTCTTAGCATTGTATGTACATAGCAATTCTTGCACTATCTTTGTTCACATGATGCATAATTTTGTGTGACAATTTGATGATTGTTTGGCACTGTTTTGCGTCTTCCATTTCAGTTTGCATTAAGTTTATTCTTCATGGATGAACTTAATCTTGTATAATCAATAATTCACTCCTTTTTGCTTTAATGACTTTTCATCCTCTTTGGAAAGTTGTTAGCATGTTTCTCCCTTGATTAATTGATCAAAACTTTGTTTCGATTAATCGATCTTCCCTTTCCCTCTATTTATGCCTCCTTTAGAGCTTTTTCTCTCGATTCCCTTGTGGAGGTGGAGTTTCGCGCTACGCCTTGCATTGGAGCACGTACGAGCTGACACAGTTATGCCATTCGTTTCTCTACGCAGGAGCAATGTACAACATGGAGGTTGTTTCTCTGTCCGTTTCAACTTCCGCGCTACACCTTTGAGTGCTAGAGAAGGAATGTGGGTGGGGTCTTCTCATCCTCATTCTGGCTATTTCCTTGGAAAGGACGTCTTGTCCTCTCTTCAAGAATAGTCACCTCTATCCTCAAGTGGTAGTGTCTTTTCTCCCCCCTAATCGAGTTGAACCTTGGTCACTCTTTGTTCTTTGCGATCTCTTTCGATCCTTGATCACTCTTCTCAATCCCTCCTTTGATCAATCACCATCCTTCTTGGTTGAGATCAATATTCTTGCGCCATCAATCTCCCTTTGTCTCACTATTCCTTTCTTCTTGTAATCAATCATTGCCTTTTGATTCCCCTGAAGAATCTCAATCTCTTTTCTTCGGTTAAACACAGTCTTTCTGTTAAACAACCGACACTTCCCCCAGGAGTTCGCAACCTTGTTTTGATTCTTCTCCTTTTGTTTGGTTAATCACTGCTTGTCAGTTAAAACACCAATTTTACTCTCTTACTCAGTTAATCACAGTCCGTCTGTTAATCACTGAGTTTCTCTCGATTTAATCACCTTCTTTTGGTTAATCACTCGCTTTTCCCTTCGGTTAATCACAGTCCGTCTGTAAATGCCGAATCCCCGCAGTTGGCGACCTCCTCTTGGTTCAAATACATGCACCCTTGGGTTAGTAACCTTTCTTTGGTTCAAGTACCCCTTTTCTTCGGTAGAGTACTATTTGTTCAGTCAGTTTACCGAACCCCTTTTGGGTCACTATCTTTATTCGGTCCTACACCCGTTTTTCTGGTTAATCACAGTTTTCTCTGTTAAAACCAATACTTCTCTACTTCCACAGAGTTGCAGTTTTTCCCCCCCGGTTAACCACTGCCAGTCAGTTAATATACCGAGGTTCCCTTTAGAGTTAAACACCTTCTCTTGGTTCAACACACTCTCTCTCTCTCTTGGTTTATCACAGTCCGTCTGTTGACACCAGTCTCTTTTCCCCGCCAGGGCCCTACTTTCTTTCTTCGGTTAACCACTGCCAGTCAGTTAATATACCGAGTCTCCTTCTTTCTCTTGGTTATGACACCATCCCTTTATTTAGATCCCCAGTGGATTCCTGCCTCTTCATTTTGCTCTTACTTTCTTGGTTTCGACACCGATCCTCTTCATTATCCCTAGTAGAGTTTCTCATCTCTTTCTCTTGGTTTGGACACCATTTCCCTCTTATTCCTTTATTCTCTTGGTTTCGATACCATTCTTGCATTTTTATTCTCAGTGCAGTCACTATTTCCTTTCCTTTGTACTCCTTTCTTTGTTTTGACACCGTTTCTTTGGAATCCCCTGCGGAATTTCCTTCTTTCTTTTGTCCTTGGTTTTGACACCACTTTTTTTTCTCTTTCCTTTTCCGTTCAGTTCCCCGAACTACGGAGGCTCTGATTCTACATTCTTTTGAATGTATGATACGTAGGCACGAGACGTAATGTCTTGGCGAGCACACTTCCAACTTTCTTCCATCCTTCTCCTTTCTTCTTTTCCTTTCTGTCCCCTGGTTCCTCCGAACTACGGCGCTCTGACTTCCTCATTGCACTATGAGGGTACGTAGGCACGAGGACTTCGTTCCTCCGCGAGCACTTTCCTTCTTTCTTTCTTTTTCCCCTTTTCTTCTCTCTCTCCCTTTCTCTTAGCTAGAATCCTTTAGATAGATAACCCATCCAAGCCTAGAAGCAAGCGAAATGGTTCCCGTCGAGTACGACGGATGCGTTAGGTGCTAATACCTTCCTTTCGCATAACCGACCCCCCGTTCCCGTTTCTCTTCCCCTTGGGTTTTATCGATATTTTCCCTGTCCTTCGGGACTAAATAAAGTTCAGTGGCGACTCTGTTGTATCTTTGAGTGTGCGATTCACTCAGGTAGATTTCCAGCCATCTTCAGTATGAATTGATGATTTTGGGGGTATTTTGTGAATCGATTAATAAGGCTGAATTTAATCGGGAAAAATAGACCGTGGGGCTGATTTTCCCTGTCGATGTTGCTTCGACCTTGTGGTGGAAGGGATTTATGGGGTTTATGGGAAGCTTGAGAGTTTTGAAGGTTTAGGGGATTTAAGGTTTCCCATAGGGTCACGAATCGACCTAATAGACGTAGGTTTTATGCCTTTGATTTCCGTGATGCATTAGGACTGTTGTAGGGATGGTTTTGGGTCATTTGGGTCTGTAATCGCAGGTACCTTGGAGGTTGTGGAGCTACTGATGCATAGAAGCTATTTGCGGTAATCGCAGGTTCGGTAAGCGAACCATTCCTTCGCAAGGCGAATGTTCGCCAAGGCCCGCGAAGCGAGCAGCGCAGCGAATGTACGATAACTTGAGTGTGGGTACTGGGATGATTCTGAAGTGAAATTGGGGATTCGCTGGAAGTCTCGTAAAGCGAACTTCCCAGCGAGGGGCTTCGCACAGCGAATGAACCAGCGAGTATGACAGATGGTGTTTTCTGGTGTTTTAGTGTGGTGACATGAGATTCGTTGACCGCTTCGCAAAGCGAAGGTCCCAGCGAACTGATTCGCCTAGCGAACTCAGTAGCGAATGTCTGTTGTTCGCGATATTTTGTTTATGTTGCTATGCTGTTTTGATGCTTTGATGCTGTGATTTTTATGATGATTTTCCATGGTGTTGCTGATGATTATATGATGATGTTTTGTTGATTACTTGACGAATATATGCTGACATGATTTATATGAGAATTGATGAATAACGACGATTTGATATGACTGATGAATTGTGAGAGATTTATATATGTGATGTTTTGTGATTAAATGATGATATGATGTTATTGATGATTATTAGGTGTTTATGTGATGATAAAATGACGATGTGAAGTACCATGATGTAGCGAGTGATTTTTGGATGTGGTTGCGAAGCACGATCTCTCTGATAACTACAGGTCGATTCATTTTTTTTCTCCTATTGTGAGCTGAATAAGGAAGGGAAATAGATGTTTCCAATTAACCCTGCTTGCATACTGAGTTTGAACAGCGGTCTGTTCGGTTACAGATGCTACAAAGATTCGGGGAGTTTGTACTGGTTATTTGTATTTTCGCCAATACGGTCATTTTGATCTTTTCACCTGGGCAGAAGGTTTTCGGTGGGGAACAAGGATTAGGATGTTAGGACTGATGTTTTGAATTACTGCTTTTGATATGGGATTTGGGTTTTTTGTTTAGTGCGCTCGCTAAGATCTTTTCTTTCGATCTTATGCCTACGTATTCCCGTTTACCGAAACAGGGAAATCAGAGCGTTCGTAGTTCTTCCTATTCTATGGGAGGAAATTGGTTTTTTGGTGTCTTGTTCAAAGCCCAAGACGTGAAGCGAAAGGTTCATTTGTATCTTGTTCAAAGCCCAAGATGTGAAGCTGAAGAGTTTATTTGTATCTTGTTCGAAGCCCAAGATATGAAGCTGAAAAGTCTATTTGTGTCTTGTTCAAAGCCCAAGACGTGAAGCTGAAAAGGTCTATTTGTGTCTTGTTCAAAGCCCAAGACGTGAAGCTGAAGGACCTCGACTTTAGAGAGAATTTGTCATCTCTAAAGAAGGGTTTGTCTGTCATGACTGTTGGGTGACTGATTATAAAGGGAGGATTACTTTAACCGGGATACGCTGATCCTAGCAATGCCATAATTTCCTTTATAGGGTAGTTTTGACCTGAAGGAGAAGACTTTAACTCAGTGTAGAGCAATGCTATCTTTCCTTAGGAATTTATCATGCTAAAAGATGGACAGTGGCATGGATATAGATGATCCAGAGGCTTGCCGCTTACAATGATTAGATGAATGGGAAGGAGTTGTTGATGTTTGTGTACTGTGAACGAGGCACATCTTTGATGTTAAAAGGTTGATTGGATTCAACTGGGGATTTCTTATACAAAGCCTAAGAGGAGGCTAACTCTACTGAGGAAAATCATTATACAAAGCCTAAGAGGAGGCTAAATGGTGTCTCGTACAAAGCCCGAGAGAGAGGGTAAAAGGGATTGATCCTACAAGAGGATCTTTTATACTCAACAAGAGAGTGTTTTTGTATCTCGTACAAAGCCCGAGATAGAGGCGAAAAGGTTTTTGACCCGACGATGGAGTCTTTTGGTATCTCGTATGAAGCTCGAGATGAAGGCTATTGTTTGTTTGGCTCAAGAAGAACCTTTTTGTATCTCGTATAAAGCCCGAGATAGAGCCTGAAAGGTGATTGACTCAGCGAGGGAGTCTTTTATGTGTCTTGTACAAAGCCCGAGAGAGAGTCTAAACGTTGTTTGACTCTGCTGGGGAATCTTTTGGTATCTCGTATAAAGCCCGAGATGGAGGCGAAAATTGTTAGCTCCGCTGGGGAGAATCATTGTACAAAGCCCAAGAGGAGGCTGAAAAGGTTTGCTCCGCTGGGCAGAATCATTGTATAAAGCCAAAGAGGAGGCTGGGTTATGCTGAGGAAAGATCATTATATAAAGCCTAAGAGGAGGCTAACTTCCGCTAGGGGAAATCATTATACAAAGCCTAAGAGGAGGCTAACTTCACTGAAGAAGGATCATTATACTTAGCCTAAGAGGAGGCTATAGTTACTGTCTCAGTTAAGTGACAGGTCCAATATACTGATTTTGAAAGAGAAAATCAGTTCTTATATGATAAACATTGTACTCAAGGATTTGATTCCAAGGGTTCGGGTTATTCCTGTTCTTTAAGGAAGCGGGAAATCCGAAGGGTTTCGAGACTGTCCGAGTCTACGGGTTTCCTTCCTATTTAACGAAGGGGTCACTTGAGAATGTCTTTGAGACTCAAGGAGATTAGACTGTCCAATCTAGAGTTTCATCTTTTGTACTATGTTTTGAGAAACAGTAGTAGACTCTATGAAAGGACTGTTCTATGAAGATTACTAAGTTCTGTTCCTATACCTCTAGGAGGTCGTCGGGATAATTTGTACGAAGCCCAAGAGGAGGTTGGAAACTTTTAAGAAGCCGACAGGTCCTTGTACTAAGCCCAAGAGGAGGAAATCATTCCCGGAGGAAGATATCATTATACGAAGCCTAAGAGGAGGCTGTGAATACTTCTAAGAAGCCGTAGGGTCCTTGTACTAAGCCCAAGAGGAGGCGAGGTTGCTTTTAGGAAGCCTGAGGGTCCTTGTACGATGCCCAAGAGGAGGCCCATGCTTTTAAGAAGCCCGTGGGTCCCCAAATCCCGAGAAGTTCAAGGTAATGCTATTCACCGAGAATATATCAAAGTCAGGAAAGTTTGAGAATTTGGAAGAAACTCAAAGATGCCATTCACGGAGAATACATTCATCTTGGGGAGTAGAGTTTCTTGACAATTCCTAATGAGGACAGCCTGAGAGAAGACTGTATCTGGTGATCCTATTGGGGATCTAGGCGTCTATTTCTACGAATTAAACGAAACGGCGTCACCTAGTTCTAGACGTCGTTACCGGGGAAACTCTAAATATCTATACTATTATTACACAGTAGATATGAGTTTATGAAAGGAGACTTACAGTGAGCAGCCCCATAATACATTTATATATATGAAAGCAGTAAATGAAAGCGATAACCACTTACTCGGTTGTAGAGCTTCCATGCTGTTTGGTTTGTTGTTCAAGAAAGAAAGATTGAAAACAACAGTATATTCAAAATCAAAGGAGAAAGTGCTTTGACAGAGAAAGATTTGGGGCTTACAGCTCAAGGAGAGGCCCAGGGTTTTATCAGTGAGCGCACTGTTTGAATTTGTACAGAGGGACTTATACAAGTGACTAAGGCCCAAAAACGTTTTCTGTACAAAGGGATGGGTCTTACACTCTCTCAAGAGGCCCAAAAAGTTTAAAGAAAAAGAGTGGGGCTTATAACACGAGGGTAGGCCCAATTGATTTTTTCGTTTAAAATGGCGATCGCGTCGAGGTTTTCTTTTAACGCAGGGGGGACTTATACAATAAGTGAGGCCCAAAATGATTTTGGTTAAAAGGGGGTTGGGTCTTACACTCTAATAGAGGCCCAAAAGTTTTGAATGGGTCTTATAGCTCAAGGAGAGGCCCAATTGGTTTAATTTTGAATTGGCGATCGCGCCGAGATTTTTGAAACACCGTGGGTCTTATACAATGACTGAGGCCCAAATTATTTTGGTTTCAAAAAAGGATTGGGTCTTACACTCTATTAGAGGCCCAAAGTGTTTTGAATGGGTCTTATAGCTCAAGGAGAGGCCCAATGTTTGTTTTTCAACGGATGATGATCGCGTCGAACATTTTGAAATACAACGGGACTTATACAATAAGTGAGGCCCAAAGTGTTGGTATTAAAAAAGGGTTGGGTCGTACACTCTCTCAAGAGGCCCAAAGAGTTTTAAAGAAAAGAAATGGGTCTTACTACTCGAGGGTAGGCCCAGATGATTTTTTAAAAGGCGACGATCGCGTCGTTTATTTGAAAATGTACAGAGGGACTTATACAACGAATGAGGCCCAAAATTGTTTCTGTACAAGTGGGTTGGGTCTTACACTCTAATAGAGGCCCATGACTATTTTGAAAATGATCTATGAGGGTTGAATTAATCCAAAACCCTAATTTGTTTTCAAAAAATGTATTTAATTGAATAAAAATTCAATTAAAATGATCAAAATTGTTTAACATATGAAAAACAAATTGTGATCTTGGATTAATGCTTCAAAAATTAAGTATTGACCTACAAAATAATTAGAAAGCATTAAAAGTTGCAAAATCAAGGTGAAAAAAATATTTTAAATGTTAAAAACAATTAAAACATTAATTCTTTGCAAAAATATCAATTATACAAAATAAATAATATTTTTGGGATTTTTTGATAAAATAAAATATTTTAACATTTTTGTGAATTATTGAAAAAAGAATCAACTCAAAATCATTAAAACTCAGAGAGAAATTAATTTTTGAATCAATTAAACAAAATCACAAAATTCAAATATTTGAATTTAAGAGAAATGGCGCCAAGAAAACCTGAAGAACACGCGCGTTTTTCAGTTTTGCCCAGATTTGCATTTTCTATCCAATCTCACTGAATACTTGATTATATCATGCAATCCACATATCATTATGCTCGCCTCAACCTCACGATCATGTCTATGTCCATTAATTTCATTTAAATTAGACATACAACAAGAAATCACGAAGAAACCTCAAGAACCCTAATTTCTGCCTGAAGGCTAGGATTTTTGATACAGGATTCAAACAATGCAATTAATTGAGGGAAAACATTCCATGCATGATTATGAACATATGGCCAAATTATTGTGCAGCAAAAATTGTGTGGATCATAGAGTTAGAAGAGCTCATGCTTACCACTTGCAGCTGGTGATCGTGATTTGTGTAGGAGGTGTTACAGTTGTGTTGTGATGATCTGAACAGCTTCCCTATACCTTATGGAGTGTGTTTGAATGCTTGGACTTGATTGAAATTGGCTGGATCACTTCATGGCATCTCAACTGCACTTTGGTTAAAACCTTGAGCAATTGACTGGTGATTCTGAGAAATCAGTGTTCCAGTTGTTGTTTAAGTGTTTGATCAGCTCATATGTGATGTATATGAGGTGTGTGTGTGATTGGTTTGGTTGGAAAAGCTCTCAAACTCAAAACCCGATAGTTACCTTGCTAAGAGAGGGCATTTTTGCCAAGAGAAAGAGATTTTGAGAAAGGAAAGTGTTGTAGGCCTTTGGTGTGCTCAAACTGACCACAATTGAGCTCTATTTATAGTAGAGCAAGTTTGTTTTGGGATCCACAGTGAATGGCAACTGCAGAATAGGTTTGGCCAATGTTGATCAATGAGAATCCAAGTCTCCTCTAGGCATTGACTAGAGGTTAGAGCACAGGCTGCTGGTTCCCTTGGTCTTGGATAAGTCTTGAATGATTTCAGTTGCAAATGGCTCAGTCCATGCCACCTTGGTGTATGCATTGAATGTTCCAATCCAAAATTGGAGTCTTGTCCCTATTTTGGCCATTTTAGGTTCAACATGCTATTTCTTGTTCCCAAGACTTTGGAGGCTTGGCTTAGTGATTGTCCCCTTTAGATTCAATCCTTTGAGGTGTCCAAGTGGATAGGAGCATTTGAATTTGGCTGATTTTGGCAAATCGAGCCAAATTGCAAATTCTGCCTTGCCTTTGATAGGTTTCAGCAAGGCAACTTTCCAATGTCATATCTCATGACTCAAATGGAATTTGGCAATGTTCTTGGTCATTTTGGAAAGCCTTTACATGACACAACAACTGTTTGAACATGTTTGGTTTTGATCTCTTTTGAATCCAAGTGAAAAATCCCCCTACATTTGGCAAAAAGTAAGGTAGAATCTGTCTTAGTGAAATTTTCACTAAGTGTTGAAACAAAGTGACTTTTCTTGATTTTGATCACTCCATAACTCAAAATCCATGTGGAATTTGGAAATAACTTAGTATGAAGTTTTTGTAGAGGGTAATGTGATCTACAAATCAAGCTTTGAATGGGGCACAATGGCCTTGTGGTTTAGGAGTTATGGTCCTCCAAAGTTAGTGCATTAGTGGTACTATTTCCATAACTTAGAAATTTTTCTAAGTTTTATGGTTACCCCTTTTACAAGTTATCCAACTTTTCTTGATTTTTCTTGATGAATGATGATTCAAATCATACATAAACATCATTTTAGGGTTAAAAATTCATTTTGGTGAAAAATCTCAAAAAGTCAAAGTTGACTTTTGTGCACAGTTGACTTTTTATCAGATGAATTCCAAACTGTGCAATTCCTCAGGAAATCATGTTCTTGACCTAAATCAAACTTGATGTACATGTTCCATGGGTGTCATAGGGTATATTGAGGCATGTCTTAGGGCTTGGGAGCATGTCCTGGTCAAAAGTCAACGTTACAGTTGACTTTTTCTACAAAACCCTAACTGTGGTGCAGATGAAACTGAGACTTGTTGCTCAAGCTTCTT
Source organism: Lathyrus tuberosus (assembly GCA_022829125.1). Lineage (NCBI taxonomy): Eukaryota > Viridiplantae > Streptophyta > Magnoliopsida > Fabales > Fabaceae > Lathyrus > Lathyrus tuberosus. Next base: position 3,544,595 of record JALAZF010000295.1, on the reverse strand, counting down.
GGATTAATCCATTGTTCCAAATGGATCAATATAGTTCATTAGAGACCCTCAAACCCTCTCTTGAGGTCTTGGCTCATGATTTGCACCAAAAGTCAACTTAGGGGTGAATTAGGTCAAGAAACCCTAATTCCTGATTTTTGATGTATGCATCCCCTGAGGCAAAATTGACTTGGTAATGAGGCCCATGAGGTTCCATGGAGTATATTAGGTTATGTTTTGGATCATTGGCTCTAGCCCAGATGAAAGTTTCCATCTGGAGGCCCTAGTCGATCAAAACCCTAATTTGGTGATACTGGCGATCTTGAGGCTTGATCCACCTGGAAGGGAGCAGCTTTGTGCTTAATCCTTGAAGTGGGAGTCCTTTTTGATCCATTTTGGATGTTTGAGAGGTTAGACAAGTTGAGGATCATGCCATTCCTTGACTGATCCTTTGTCTAAGAACTCAAAGAGGGCTTGAAACCCTACTTTTGATTGTAGTGAATGCTCACCCATCTTTGGGGAGACTGAAAAGGTAGGATGATTCCCCCATATTGTGATGATGATTTGCACAATGATGGGAAATCTTAGTGGTCAAAATTTGGGGTATGACAGATGCCCCTATTTAATCTTCTTGGACCCGAAGGTGCGAATGACGAAGGTATTTGGGCATTCGAGGTGCAAGAGGATTAAATATCGGAATACCCGAAATTTTGGTGGCTATGAATGGCAGCTTGGGCATTCATCTTCTTTTGCTAAGCAATAATGCTTAGAAAAGGTAGACTTCCCCTCGATCCTGGTTTCCTACCAAGGAACTGGTCTAAGTTTCTTATTTAAACTTCCCCTCGATCCTGGTTTCCTACCAAGGAACTGGTCTTAGTTTCTGATTTAAACTTCCCCTCGATCATGGTTTCCTACCAAGGAACTGGTCTAAGTTTCTGATTTAAACTTCCCCTCGATCCTGGTTTCCTACCAAGGAACTGGTCTTAGTTTCTGATATAAACTTCCCTTCGATCCTGGTTTCCTACCAAGGAACTGGTCTTAGTTTCTGATTTAAACTTCCCCTCGATCCTGGTTTCCTACCAAGGAACTGGTCTAAGTTTCTGAAGTAAACTTCCCCTCGATCCTGATTTCCTACCAAGGAACTGGTCTAAGTTTCTTATTTAAACTTCCCCTCGATCCTGGTTTCCTACCAAGGAGCTGGTCTTAGTTTCTGATTTAAACTTTCCCTCGATCCTGGTTTCCTACCAAGGAACTGGTCTTAGTTTCTTTTGTCAATAAGCTTAACTGACAAGGGATGCTATGCGTAGCAATTTTCCTCAAACTTCTCGCCGAATTTTCCTGGAGAGATGCCATTTGGCGGAAAAACTTTTGATGTCAGACTTGCTGGGGAACCCAGTCTTCTGAGTCGTAGAGTTGCACAAACTTCTCTGTTGGAGACGCCATTTGTTTCTACTGGGGGGAAAGCAGGTCTCGTGAGAGACTGCTGTCGCTTGGGATCTTACATCATACTTTTCTCGGGATCTTCCCGGAGAAATGCCATATGATGGGGTCCAATTTTGAGGTGCCGATGACCTTTTCATCAACGGTCTTTCGGAGAAAAACTACCGTATTGCCGAAACTCCGATTAAAGGGCTTTCTCTGTGGATTTTCCTTAATCCGGGAAAGCAAGGGGATCGTGTTCGATGGCGAAGAGCGATATTTGTAGAACGCTTCTCTGGCTTTTCAGAGGTTCAAATTATCAAAGTGGTCGAGTGCCGACTCCAATCCAGTAGAAAACTAGAGGAGCGAGACTGTTCAAACGCAGTATTTCCTGACGAGGCAAGAACTGACGACTCGATTGAGAGGACTGTTATCACTAGGGGACAAGACCGACTAGAGTGATAGTGATGCAATATTAAATGTGAATGCAAATCAATAATGCATGATGTATGTATGTTTATGCTGACAAAACTGACGCGACATACAAATTAAAAGATGAACATGACTGGATACTCGGCCACTGCTGGGAACGAAGAAGTACCACTGGTTCAAGATATCAATTCCACCTTGCTTAGGAGAGATAGTCCCTACGGGGAGCTATGTTGGTCGGGCTTAGGAGATGAGAACTCGGCAGACGTGTGTCAGATGAAACAAGGTCTCTGACACAGTTGATCTCTTCATTCATGCGTACTGGGCCTAGAAGGAGTACTTTGATTCTACACTTTGAAGTTTGCTTACCTCTGGAGAGGCGGTTGATGCTCTTTTGATGTTTAACAGTCAAAAGAAATTGCCATCTTTATTTTAAAAGCAGAAAAAGTTTTAACAAGTAAATTCATTTTTGTTTTATTTCAAGAATCGTTAATTATGTTAACAACGTCGTTCTGTAAAGCTAAAACAAATGAGAATTACAAACATAAGCACAAGGGCTCAAATTTTATTGATAAGATGGAGATCAGCAAAACGCGTGATTCCAAAGAGTATATACAAAGTTTGAAAATGGTAATTTACAGGGAAAAGGGATACGTTGAAACATAACGACCACTATCCTTCTACCAACTTTGAATTCGGGGCATCCTGAGCTTCTGTCGAAGATGACCTTGACTGGAGTTTTCCTCCGATGGATGATGTAACTGCTGCTGCTGCTGAGGGACTTGTGTTGTACCCCAAATTTTACCCTCAGATTCTGATCATTTCATATCGTTTTAAGTCGGTCTGTGTTTTCGCATTTTAGTAAACGTCTCATTAATCATGCATTTTTTTACTCCATGTCATTCTTGATTTTATTTATTTATACATTCATATTTGGTCAAATAATTATTTTGAATTATTTAGAGTTTATCTGATATAATTTTGATTTTTAGTGTAGTTTATATTTTAATCAGGTATTATTTTAATTTTAGTTTGTTTAATTCAATTTACATTTTATTTCTATTTTTAATTTCAATTTATTTAGTTTCTTTTCTACTTCTATTTCTTTTTTAGTTAGAATATATTTTTTATTTAACTTTAAGATAATGTAAGTATGTTCAGATTAGAATTTAGTTTTTAGATTAATTATCTTTTGTTCCTTATTTACAAAAAGTCATTATTACAATGAAAAATATAAAAATACAAAAACAATAGAAACTACAAAAAGACTTTTGATCCCACGCTGAGCCTACGCTACATGCCAAATACTACCCCACACTCTTGCTCCATAAGCCTGCTATCCTTTTCTATCCCGTACGATTTCCAGCTTGCTGCATAACCAAAACAAAACCCTGCTATTACCTTCTGCTACACTCCAAGAGCTTAAAGCCCGCACCACACAAAAAAAACTCATGCTGCTACACTGTGCTGCATCACCTACTACAAACCAGACTAAAGACATAAGCAGAGTTTTCACCAAAGCACATAACCTGCATTTTTTTAAAACAAACTGCAAACCCAGTTTCACCAAAGCATGAAAACTGAGTAATATGACACCCTGCACAATAACAAAGACTCTAAAACGTTACAATTTTGAATTTCAAAAGAAGACATGTTTTCAGAGTTAAAAGGAGAAGGGGAGGGCAGATTGAGAGGGGGGGCTAACATTTACCAATTGAAAAACGAGCACCCACTTTCAACAGTCTTCAGCAAGAACTCATAAAAATGACCCAAAAGTCATTTTCATCAGCAAGACAATAAAAACCAGAAGAGCACCTTACCTTGGGACGGATTCACAAACAGAGTCCTCCGCTCTTCAACACACCTTCACACATCAGAAAAATTCTCTTGCTCACTCAAATAACAGAACTTCAAATCTTCTTCCATTCCAAACACTACAAAACCACCACAACATCTTAAACTCCACTGTGAAAACCTTGTTGCCATCCCTAACAACACCACTTCTCAAATCATCTTTCAAACCACACAACCTTCAAACTGTGATACCACTCTTTCCAAACAACCAAAACTTGAATTCAAAAAACTGAAAAAGAAAAAGAGCTTGTTTCCAGCAATCAACAAAGAACCGCCTGAAATCCCAAATTCCAAACCTTCCGACGCCTCACTTCCACAACAACAAACCGCGTCACCACCGTTCGCGACCAGAATCCGCCGATTTAGAGAAGAAAGAAGAGTCGAGTTCAGAGAGAGACGGCGCAGGAGATCAAAGAAGAATCGCTAGCGGTTACAAAGCAAGAAGCAGAGAGATTCACGAGAGAGAAACGCGACGGGAGGGATCGAGAGAGGCGATCCGTTTGAGAAAGAAGAAGAAGAAACGTGTTTCTTATTCACGTCTGGGGTAATCTGAACCTTTTACCTTAATCTCTTTTTTTTTTTTTTGTATTATTTATTTTGTTTTTAATTAATCTAGGATTTTGTTCTTTTTAATGGGGCTTAGCCCATTTCCACTAATCTTATTAACACACTCTCTAATTACTGCTACTAACCCATGGCCAATTTCAAACTGACCCATGTCCAACCCGTCTGGCCCTATGCTGATGAACTTGTGCACACCTTTGTTTTCATTTTGTTTTCCTAATTAGTTTTTTTATTAGGATATTTCTTAGTTAGTTTTTTCGTTAGTTTCTAATTAGGTTTTAGTTTAGTCTATTAATTATTTAGTTTAATAGAATTTAGTTAAATAGGTTTTTTATTTAATTTCAGAATTAGTTATTTAGTTTCTATTAGAATTAATTTAAATTTAGAAATTAGTTTAATTTTTATTTTAATTAATTAATTATTAGTCTAATTTCAAGAATTAGTTTAGATAGTTAAGTTAGGATTTGGTTTAGTTATTTAACTAGTTTAATTAGAATTTAAGTTAGTTTTAGAATTAGTTAGTTAGTCTTTTAATTAGATTTTAGTCCATATTAACTTATTTAGATTATGTTTATTTAGACTTTTAATTAACTTTAACTTTATCTTGACATTTTGCTTTAATTATTTCTTGAAGTTCATTTTAATTTAATTCTTATTGCATTCACTGTATACATATTGTTTTACATATTTACCTTACACTTGACACTCGAGGTTTCCTCGTTGTTATCCTGTTTTTTATACCACATTCCAAAGGAAAAGTCTCTCTATTGACTTCATGTCATAGATAGCTCAAATACCCTGTTAACCTCAAACCATTTCACAAGAGATAGCCATTAATCTCTTCTCCCTTCTGACCGGGCCTTCCCAAAGAGATAGCTATTAATCTCTTCTCCTTTAAGACGGTCCAACCTTTCACAATCCTTTCAAGAGATAGCCATTAATCTCTTTCTCCTAACCAATCCATCCTTACAAGCTTTGCTTTCAAGCTTTTCACCCTACCTTCCCTTGGAACCTTGATCACAGTCAAGAGTTCTTTACCCCCGTTGAGGGGAACTACGATTGCTCTGATTTCTCAAAGTACCCTTTGAGAATACGTAGGCATAGGATTGCGAGATCCTAGCGAGCTACCTTTTTCTTTTTCCATCTTTTTCCTTTACATCTGATGCCTTCTCGGATTCCACAATTTCTTTTTACACCCCTAGACCATACTTAGTGTACATACCCTTAGGTCTTTACCATAGTACAGATTCTTAGCATGCAAACATTAGAATAACACAAACAAAACAAGAGGTTCCCGTAGAGTACTACAGATACTTAGGGTGCTAATACCTTCCCTTAGTATAACCAACCCCCGAACCTTAGATCTCCCCCCCTTTAGGTTTTTTTAATGATCTTGAACCTTTCCTTTGGATAAATCAAAGTCGGTTGTAAAAGAAATATGATGCAAGTTAATTAATAGCTTGTTATCCGATTTTTCACCGCAACAGAAATGGCGACTTCACTGGGGACACTCTCCCTAAGAGGGTTAAGCCTATCTTGTTTGTATTTGTGTTATTTATATGCTTGCTTGCTTGTACATTTGTATATTTATATCTGTATATATCTGTATACCTGTTTCCGCATGGGATCTTCTGTGTGCAGGGTACTACTTTTTAGTGGTGAAATAAGTCCTAACCCGGACTTGAGTGTACTTAGGATAGGATGATGGTATTCAAGGAGGCTTTGAGGGAGTCGAATCCTAAAAAGTTGAATTGATAACACCATCACTCAGTTGAGGCCCTCTCGAGAGTCTAGTTATGTTGAACGAATTCGTTCGTGAAAGCGTGCTACTCTCAACCTAGGAGCCCGTGATATTGAGACCATAGTTACCAAACCCCACTTAAGCCTTTTAGATGTAGTGCGGAGACCATGATGAAGTCTATTTCTGAATTGGTTGTCACGCGATACTACACTCAGACGAGATCCTCTTGAAAATTTTATTGATTACCAAGTCATCTGGGAAACCTTTAAAATCTGAAAGATGGGTTGTCGACTCTGGGAACTTCTTAGAACCCTGATCTATAGTTTATGAACCCTAGTACACACCCTGTGGTTGGTTCTTTACCCAGACTCCATGCCGTGATCTCAAACCTTTGATCCTGCTGCATGTGTTTTGCATCATGTTTGTATTGCATTGCATATCATTTGCATCTTTGCATGACTCATTGCATACGTATATCTGTCCAGTTACTCATCTCCAGCTGTCTCTATATTCCAGAGTTTGTCTGTGAGTCGTCAAGCTGATTCCTCGACAACGATACCGGACTAGAGCTAACTACAGACGCAAGATGTCAGAGCAAGAGGTACACAATGCTGAGGTCCGAATGGAGATCGACGGCCTCAAGTCGAGTGTGACCAAACTCACTGAGATGCTTCAAGTCTTGATTGCTAGGGGAGAGCCACCCCAAAGAACTGTCATCTAGGAAGTTTCAAGCGCTGATCCTCCACCAGTTCAAGTGCCACCTTCAACTTGGCTAGAGTTTGGTTTGCCACACAACTATTCTCCACCTCTTGCATCTACTACTGCGGTTGGCCAGAATGTTATGCCAGTGTTTCAAGCTCCTGTTTTCACCCAGCCCAGACCTGTGGTTCATGCTGTTCCACAGACTATTCGAGCTTCTTTCGAGAATCCCCTTTATGAGTACAATGCTGCAAGTGCTCAGGGTGAAGACCATGAAGACTTTGTTGAACCTGAAGTTGTTCGAGAGCAATTTCAGAGCATAGAGAAGAGACTCAAAGCTGTTAAGGGTAATGACTTCTTTAATGTGGATGCGGACAACATGTGCTTAGTATCAGACCTTGTTATACCTCCTAAGTTCACCACTCCAGATTTTGTGAAGTACAAGGGTCACTCTTGCCCAAGAGCTCATTTGGTCATGTATCTTCGTAGGATGACTGCTCATGCCAAGGACCAGAAATTGGTAATCCACTGTTTTCAAGATAGCTTGAGCGGAGCATCACTCAAATGGTACATGGGTCTTGAGCAAAACTTTATCCACAACTTCCAAGATCTCACCAATGCCTTCATGAAGCAATACAAGTATAACCTTGACATGGCTCCTGATCACCGTCAGCTGCAAAATATGAATCAACATGAGAAAGAATCCTTTAAGGAGTATGCTCAGCGCTAGAGGGAGTTAGCTTCCCAAGTTGAACCTCCTTTGGCTGAGAAGGAATTGGCTGGAATGTTTATAGATACTTTGTCCCCATTCTATTGGGAAAAGATAATTGGAAGTGTTTCCTCCAACTTCACTGATTTGGTTACTATTGGCCAGAGGCTCGAGGAAGGTCTTAAGAAAGGAAAAATATCCAAGGCTGCTGAATCTTCCAATGCTGTAAAGAAATCCTTTGGGAACTTTCAGAAGAAGAAGGAAGAACAGACTAATGTTGTAATGTTTGAAGTGAAAAGGCCTCGTCCTCAACCTCGGTATGCTGTTCACCCTACTATTGCCGCTGTTACTCCTGTGGTTACTGCTCCACAACCAGCTCAAGCTCCTCAACGTTCATTTGTTGGACAAACTCAGTACCGTAATAATCATTTTGACCCTATTTCCATGACATACACTAAGCTTTATCCCGGTCTGGTTGAGCAAGGTTTGATTACCACAAGCCTTTGCCTCCTCCTCCAAATCCTCTTCCAGCCGACTACAGGGCTGATCTCCATTGTGAATACCATCAAGGTGGTGCAGGTCATGACTTGGAAAATTGCTTTGCATTGAAGGCTAGAGTACAAGAGCTGATGAGGAACAAAATCCTCTCCTTTAAGGACAATCCCAATGTTCAGAACAACCCTCTGCCAGGGCACGCCAAGTGAAGCTTCAGTTGACTTCAGCATGTTATCCTCCTAAAAGCCAGTGTTTCAGACAGGACAGCTCATCCTTGTGTTTGATTAGTCACTAGGCCTTTGTTTCTTGTTGTTTGCACTTTCTTTATTTTGTAATGATTGTTTGCTTTCAACTATGTTTGTACTTTCACAATTAATGAAATGAGCATTGCAACTTTTGATTCAATTCATTTGTGTTTGCTATTTACTTCTTATTGCTTCCTCTTTCATGAAAAATAAAATAAAATTTCTCTTGTCTACTTTCTTTTGATTATGCAAATATTGGAGGGAGGATGATGAAAACGTCATACCCAAATTGCTGTTAGTATGCTTTCAAACCAAAACTTTGCTGACGATGTAAGGCATTGTTTCAACTCCCAAACACTGGAGACATAAGAAAGATAACCCCTCTTTAACCCTTTCGAGCCTTGAAGTAGGAGTTTCTTTTTCTCTACAAATCAAAACCTGCAATTTTAACCTGGGGCAGGGTAGTTCTCATTTAGCTTGATTGTGCATTCAGATACAAGAGTTTCATGCAAGACGCCTTTCAACAAAAGGTTGCATTCACAATTTTCCTTCGCACACAGCAAGCAAGTGTCGAAGATGTCCTGCAAATTCAAATGCCAATGATGGTTCACTGTAATCATCAAGTCAGGCAGTCACTAACAAAAAAGAAGAGATTTAAAATAAGAGCCCGCTAAGTCAAAACCTATGAAGGAGACTTAGGCAAAAATTGGGGCATCCCGCTGACTGTAAGCTCAAATAACACAGTTCAGGCAAAAGTTAGGGATAACAAAAAAGAATCAATCAAGAAATTACCAAAATCCTCAAAGACAAAACGAGTTGACTAAGGTCCTCATCAAAAACAACCAAAAGTTATAAGAAAGCAGTGACTGCCATCTCAAGTCCTTTAAACTTTTGAACCATCATCATTGTTATCATCAGGGCAATTTCCAACATGTGGAAACCTGAGTGTATAGTTCGAGTTAACTGAGCATAGGACTGAATTTCATCATGTAGATTGGGTGGGTCATAAATAAACTTTGAGCCTTTATCCTTTGTTTCATAAACCGTGAACCAGACCACGTTATAACCCTCAAAAGACCTAACTGAAGCAAGGTTATTTTGAAAGCATATTACAGCAAGGTTGCGTAAACTGACTCCCAAAAGATCTTTGCAGATCATCTATTTTGGCATCATGCCTTGTGCTTTACCTTTCACTTTTAAATATCTTGAACCACCGTGTTCTGACTAATAACTCATATACTTTGCATCTTTCAAAAAATGATTGATTTCAAAAGTTGCATGAACTTTGCATTTACCATGTTTGTACAAATACTTTTGTTTGCAAACTAGCTTTCTTCTCAAGGAATTTTCAAACAATTGAGAAACTTGGTCGGTGATCCAATCAGGGACAAGTTCTTTTCATATCCTGTTGAGAATCAGTTCAAGATTTATGGTTTAATGGCGACTTCTCAGATTTGGTTTATCCAGAAAACCTTTGAAGACTCATACTGGGGCAAGCTTTCCCAGTGTACAGTAAAACAATCACCTTTCAAGACTCAGACTGGGGCATGCTTTCCAAGCGCACAGTGAAATAGTCATTTTCAGAATCAGACAAGCTAAAGCAGTGATCAGCTCATCTACAATAATCAGCTAGTCTGGGGCAGTTTACTTGAAGAATCCCCGAGCAGCTCTCCATCCTTCCTACAAGGATCATCAACTTGATACAGTTTACCGGTGTGGTAGAGGTGTGTTTAGCAGTAGCATCCCTAGTCCCCAAGGAGAATGGCAGTGATCTCCATGTTGAGGAATCAGTTTTTTGGTCTTGTCTTCTTACCAAAAGAGTCTAGCGGGGTCGTCGACATCTACATTCACATTTGTATTTGATCATATTATCTGTATAATTTATACCATATGCATAGCATGAGTGTTTCATCCTTATTTGCATTTCTCCCGAGGTCGTGTTGTTATCCACGTCTTACCTTGTGGTCAAAGTCCAACTTACTTGGCGCCTACCAAACATTACCTGTCCATTCCATTCCAGTGCTATTCCTGGATTTTTTTTACATTCTTCCACTCCAGTACCATTCTTGGTTGCCTCTTTCTGATAATTTTCAGATCGAGACCTTATTCATTTTCATCTAAAACCTTGATTAGATGTTGTGATTGTATCTTTCATTCAAAACTTTGATTGGATGTTTAGTTTCTTAAACATCCGATGCCTATCCGGATGTGTCTCTCTTTCTGATGTTTTTCAGATCGAGTCTCTGTTCACTTCTATCTAAAGCCATTATTAGATATGGTGAGTCATACCTTTCATTCAAAGCCATTATTGGGTGACTGGTTTCTTTGTATTCAAACCCATTCTTAAATGTAATCTTTGTCCATTTTCATCTAAAACCTTGATTAGATGTTGTGATTATACCTTTCATTCAAAACCTTGATTGGATGTTTGGTTTCTCTCTTTCTGATAATTTTCAAATCGAGGCCTTGTTCGTTTTCATCTAAAACCTTGATTAGATGTTGTGATTGTACCTTTCATTCAAAACCTTGATTAAATGTCTGGTTTCTTAAACATCCGATGCCTTTCCGGATGTGTCTCTTTCTGAATTTTCAGATTGAGTCTTTGTTCACTTTCATCTAAAACCTTGATTAGATGTTGTGATTGTGCCTTTCATTCAAAACCTTGATTGGATGTTGGTTCTCTCTCTTTCTGATAATGTTCAGATCGAGTCTTTGTTTCACTTTCATCTAAAACCTTGATTAGATGTTGTGATTGTACCTTTCATTTAAAACCTTGATTGAATGTCTGGTTTCTTAAACATCCGATGCCTTTTCGGATGTGTCTCTTTCTGAATTTTCAGATTGAGTCTTTGTTCACTTTCATCTAAAACCTTGATTAGATGTTGTGATTGTATCTTTCATTCAAAACCTTGATTGGATGTTTGGTTTCTCTCTTTCTGATAATTTTCAGATCGAATCCTTGTTCATTTTCATCTAAAACCTTGATTAGATGTTGTACCTTTCATTCAAAACCTTGATTGGATGTTTGGGTTTCTCTCTTTCTGATAATTTTCAGATCGAGGCCTTGTTCATTCTCATCTAAAACCTTGATTAGATATTGTGATTGTGCCTTTCATTCAAAACCTTGATTGGATGTTTGGTTTTCTCTCTTTCTGATAATTTTTCAAATCGAGTCTCTGTTCACTTCTATCTAAAGCCATTATTAGATATGGTGAGTCATACCTTTCATTCAAAGCCAATATTGGGTGATTGGTTTCTTTGCATTCAATGTCATTCTTGAATGTAGTCTCTGTTCACATTCATCTAAAGCCATTATTAGATATTGTGATTTGTACCCTTCGTTCAAAGCCATTGTTGAATGTCTGATTTTCTTTATCCAATGCTTTCTTGGATCCCTGCGTTGTTCACTTTTATCTAAAGCTGTTATTAGATATTGTGAGTCGCACCCTTTCATTCAAAGTCATTATTGGATGACTGGTTTCTTTATCCAATGCTTTCTTGGATCCCTGCGTTGTTCACTTTTATCTAAAGCCGTTATTAGATATTGTGAGTCGCACCCTTTCATTCAAAGCCATTATTGGATGACTGGTTTCTTTTGCCATCTGATGTTTTTCCCAATGTTTCTTTCTCTGTCTTTTCTGGTTTTTCTTGAAGATCCCGTTTGAACTCTTCAGTATAAGAAAATCCCAGAAAATCTTTTGTTGGTGTCTATCCTTTTATTTCAAATTGGTCCCCAGTGGAGATCATGTCTTCTTTCTGGTTCCATGCCCAGTAAGAGTATCTTTCATTTCCCCAGTGTTGTCCGGTCACCTATAAACCTTTCGTCCATCCCCTTAGACTTTTCCCCAGTGAGTCTTCCTCATGGGTACTAACCTTCATCCTTCCCCAGTGAGGCTCATCTGTGGTGGTTTGCTCTTTTTCTAGAGTGTGTCTGCATTCTTGCACTATCATATCATATCATCATACTAGAAATTCACTGCCTGTCTGCATTTGCATGTCGGTTAGTTGTCCTTAGCATCTGCATTCCATCTAAGGGCAAAATTTTCGGTTTGCTATATTTAAATGCCTTTCACCTTGATGTCCCGAGGATTTCTATCCCTTGTGCCATCCGGTAAAGCTATTTAAATAGGGGCAACTGTTGTATCCCAAATTTTACCCTCAGATTCTGATCATTTCATATCGTTTTAAGTCGGTCTGTGTTTTCGCATTTTAGTAAACGTCTCATTAATCATGCATTTTTTTTACTCCATGTCATTCTTGATTTTATTTATTTATACCTTCATATTTGGTCAAATAATTATTTTGAATTATTTAGAGTTTATCTGATATAATTTTGATTTTTAGTGTAGTTTATATTTTAATCAGGTATTATTTTAATTTTAGTTTGTTTAATTCAATTTACATTTTATTTCTATTTTTAATTTCAATTTATTTAGTTTCTTTTCTACTTCTATTTCTTTTTTAGTTAGAATATATTTTTTATTTAATTTTAAGATAATGTAAGTATGTTCAGATTAGGATTTAGTTTTTAGATTAATTATATTTTGTTCCTTATTTACAAAAAGTCATTATTACAATGAAAAATATAAAAATACAAAAACAATAGAAACTACAAAAAGACTTTTGATCCCACTCTGAGCCTACGCTGCATGCCAAATACTACCCCACACTCTTGCTCCATAAGCCTGCTATCCTTTTCTGTCCTGTACGATTTCCAGCTTGCTGCATAACCAAAACAAAACCCTGCTATGACCTTCTGCTACACTCCAAGAGCTTAAAGCCCGTACCACACCAAAAAAACTCATGCTGCTACACTGTGCTGCATCACCTGCTACAAACCAGACTAACGACATAAGCAGAGTTTTCACCAAAGCACATAACCTGCATTTTTTTAAAATAAACTGCAAAACCAGTTTCACCAAAGCATGAAAGCTGAGCAATATGACACCCTGCACAATAACAAAGACTCAACAACGTTACAATTTTGAATTTCAAAAGAAGACATGTTTTCAGAGTTAAAAGGAAAAGGGGAGGGCAGATTGAGAGGGGGGGGCTAACATTTACCAATTCAAAAACGAGCACCCACTTTCAACACTCTTCAGCAAGAACTCATAAAAACGACCCAAAAGTCATTTTCATCAGCAAGACAATAAAAACCAGAAGAGCACCTTACTTTGGGACGGATTCACAAACAGAGTCCTCCGCTCTTCAACACACCTTCACACATCAGAAAAATTCTCTTGCTCACTCAAATAACAGAACTTCAAATATTCTTCCATTCCAAACACTACAAAACCACCACAACATCTTAAACTCCACTGTGAAAACCTTGCTGCCATCCCTAACAACACCACTTCTCAAATCATCTTTCAAACCACACAACCTTCAAACTGTGATACCACTCTTTCCAAACAACCAAAACTTGAAGTCAAAAAACTGAAAAAGAAAAAGAGCTTGTTTCCAGCAATCAACAAAGAACCGCCTGAAATCCCAAATTCCAAACCTTCTGACGCCTCACTTCCACAACAACAAACCGCGTCACCACCGTTCACGACTAGAATCCGCCGATTTAGAGAAGAAAGAAGAGTCGAGTTCAGAGAGAGACGGCGCAGGAGATAAAAGAAGAATCGCTAGCGGTTACAAAGCGAGAAGCAGAGAGATTCACGAGAGAGAAACGTGACGGGAGGGATCGAGAGAGGCGATCCGTTTGAGAAAGCAGAAGAAGAAACGTGTTTCTTATTCACGTATGGGGTAATCTTAACCCTTTACCTTAATCTCTTTTTTTTTTTTTTTTATTTTATTTTTTTTATTTATGTATTATTTATTTTGTTTTTATTTAATCTAGGATTTTGTTCTTTTTAATGGGGCTTAGCCCATTTCCAATAATCTTATTAACACACTCTCTAATTACTGCTACTAACCCATGGCCAATTTCAAACTGACCCATGTCCAACCCGTCTGGCCCTATGCTGATGAACTTGTGCACACCTTTGTTTTAATTTTGTTTTCCTAATTAGTTTTTTTATTAGGATATTTCTTAGTTAGTTTTTTCGTTAGTTTCTAATTAGGTTTTAGTTTAGTCTATTAATTATTTAGTTTAATAGAATTTAGTTAAATAGGTTTTTTATTTAATTTCAGAATTAGTTATTTAGTTTCTATTAGAATTAATTTAAATTTAGAAATTAGTTTAATTTTTATTTTAATTAATTAATTATTAGTCTAATTTCAATAATTAGTTTACATAGTTAAGTTAGGATTTGGTTTAGTTATTTAACTAGTTTAATTAGAATTTAAGTTAGTTTTAGAATTAGTTAGTTAGTCTTTTAATTAGATTTTAGTCCATATTAACTTATTTAGATTTTGTTTATTTAGACTTTTAATTAACTTTAACTTTATCTTGACATTTTGCATTAATTATTTATTGATGTTCATTTTAATTTAATTCTTATTGCATTCACTGTATACATATTGCTGTACATATTTACCTTACACTTGATGTAACGCCCTGATTTTGATTATTTCCCAATTATGTTGAGTCTTTTATTTTAATTGGGTGGTAAATTATTTTAATTGTGAAATTGGTGTGTTAAATGTTATTTTACCGTTTTGAGAGTTTTCGGGGAAATTAGAATGGAGGGTATTTTAGACTTTTCACAATTAATGATAAGTTATAATTTAGTGGAATTAGAATTTTGTGAGAAAAATGAATTAATTGAATTTAGTGGAAAAAGAAAGAAAAGAAATAGGAAAGAAAGAAAAGAGATAGAAAAGAGAAATAGAGAGAAATAGAGAGAGATAGAAAGAAAAAGGAAGAAGAGAAAAGAAGAGGAGAAAGTTTGGGAAAACTAGAAAAATCATCAAGATCGATCAATTAGCGAGTTTGGAATCCGGGTAAGGGTGTGAAACATTGTTATCTTATCAATGTATGTGATTATGTATGAATTGTTGTTGTTGTTGATGAATTTTGTGAGTTTTAGGGTATAACCCATTTTTGAGAAATTGATTGGAAATTGATCCAAATGTGTTCAAACTTGTGTTGATCGTGTTCTTGTTGGTCTATACATGTTTAATATGTATTGTTATACTTCAAACTGGTATTTTTCTGAATTTAGATGATAAATTGGTGGAATTGGGGGTGGAAAACGCAGAACATTGTTCTGCAGAATTTTTCTGGAAATCCCCTGGCCATACGCGTAAGGGACATGCCAATACGCGTATGAGCCAAGATGATACGCGTAACAATGGCCTGTGGATGGGTCAATACGCGTATGAAGGGTGGCTTTTCCCGGCCCTCTGGTGATACGCATATGGACGTTGGGCATACGCGTATGGGGTTTGAAATGGGAAATTTGTGAAGGAAAATGGTTCTGCCCATACGCGTATGGGCTTTGGCAATACGCGTATGGGAATGGCGAGAAATTAGTGTAGTACGCGTATGAGAGTAGTGGTACGCGTATGGACAGGAGGAATGTAAAAATGAGATTTTTTTAAATGCGTTTTCGGTTTCGTCCGTAACTTTTGTTCCGAGTATCCGATTTTTACATTCTTGGTGTCGTTGGAAAGCTTTTGAGCTGTAATTTGTGATTATGATGTTTTGGAAATCGTTAGCCAATTTAATTATGTCAGAAAGTCAGGAATAGTGCTATTTAGCGACTTTTGTCGTTTTGACTGTGTGTTTGAATGTGAATCGTACAATAGTGCATTGATGTGAATGTATATAGATTGTATGTGATTGTATGAGATGAATGCATGAATATATTGTAAATATGTATGCATTTCAAGAATGTCTTGTGTCATTTTGCATGTGAAGCATTATGAAATACATTCTTGTGTTGAGCGATTCTAATGAGAATCCGTGGTAACATCGTGTGCCTATGTGAGGTGTGAGCGATGATTACGAATAATTGTGTGCCTATGTGAGGTGTGAGCAATCAGATTGTGTGCCCAGGTGGGGTGTGAGCAATCGGATCGTGTGCCCGCGTGTGGGGTGTGAGCGATCGGGTCGTGTGCCCATGTGGGGTGTGAGCGATCCATAAACATTGTGTGCCCATGTGGGGTGTAAGCAATGGATGAACATCGTAGGCCCGACGGGGAGTTACTTCGGTAACGAGCGATGGTTCCAGCAGAGTTCCTGAGTGAACTAGTGATGATTGAGTCGGTACCGCATTGCATTTGCATAGAGTCGTGAGTCGGTCTCTATGATTTGCATTTATCATCTTTATAATGATGTGTTGTTAAGTAAACATAATTAAGTATGTTTATGTGAAATGATTGTGAATTGTGAAGGTATGCATGATGAATATGATTGGTTGATATATAGATATACATTGTAATGTATATGGGTGTATGTCGCTCCCGGGATTTTCATCCAAGTACAAACGCGAAAGTGGCACCGAAACAGAGTCGCCAGCAATGTGTATTTATCCCATGAGAGGGAAAGGAAACACCGCGTAAACCTGAGAGAAAGGAAAAGCATGGTCTTACGACCAAGAGAACTGGGTTCGGGAGTCGGTTACGCGAGAGGAAGGTATTAGCACCCCCTCGCGTCCATCGTACCCGATGGGATCCACGCTTGCTTGTCTCGATCAAAGGGTGTAGAAAAGATACTGGAAAAGGAACTGAAAGAAAGAAAGGAGGGAGAAAGAGAAGCAAATGTAGGGAAAATAAAAGAAGTGCTCGCATGGGCCCTACCCCACTGCCTACGTATCTCATCGGGAACATGAGAATCAGAGCGACGTAGTTCCCCTCACTAGGGATGGATTGTGTTTTTTAGAGAACGGCTTACGTCCTAGCTCAGGTGTTGCAGGCTCGCTGGTCCGAGTGCGTTACCATCTTGCAAGAGAACGAGTAGAAGCGCGTTCGTGCGTTGAGAATGAATGAGATGAGAAAAGAATTCCCGAAGGAAAGGCGTTATTGTTTGTTTTTGTCTTTTAGAAGGAAGTGTTTTGGATTTGTTTGCATACGACAGTGTATCTGGATCTTAGTCATTGGAATGTGTACCTTCTCACATTCCAAGATGGAATGGGTAAGAAAGCACACTAAGGGTGAAGAAGACCCTCACACTTAGTTCCAATTATCAAGGTTCAAACACACTAGCATACTTGTGTTTATTAAGTGTTTTGTTGATTATGAAGTGAAGAAGTGTTTTTTATTATTTGCACCTTCAACAAGTATTGCATTTAAGTCCCTCATACAAGATCAAATGTTTAACACATTGACCCAAGATGGGCTATATGCTACACATTCTAAGATTACAAGAGAAGACCCCTTATAATCTTTTCTTTATATGAAAGGCCTAAATGCAATAAATGCCTACCTTTATTATATGTTTTGAATTTTCTTTGAGATGAGAAGATGAAAGACTCAAGAGAAGGTAAAGGTAAAATCTATATGGACTAAGACTCAATCCTAATTGATTAGTTAAGGGAGTGATCCTAAAGTTTGTGAGGTTTCAACCTAAAGTCTAAAGAAAGAATGAATTAAACAATTCACTTCTAAAGTAGAAGATGAATTGTAATTCACAAAGGGAAAGTAATGAGTTATTAAAAGAAAGCACATAAGTGCTTAACAAAACACAAAATGGAATTGTAAAAGAGAAAGGATAGAAGTTGAATGTGGATTCCTTATCCACACTCAATTGAAACTTACCAAAGCCCCTACATGGTTAGTAAACATGTATAAGAAGTATAAGAAGTAAAAGAACATGTAATGCATCATAAAACTCAAAAGAATTAAATGAGAAAACAAATCCTAGAACCACAACCAGAATGGGCATCATATGGACAACAAGTGAATATCATCATACAAGTGCAAGTGAATAAGCAATAATCATCATCCATTAGCATTTAAACATGTTACAAGAAGAAGGGGTAGATGAAAAATGGAAAGAAATGAAGAGGACATGCATAAATGGAACATGTAAATCAACAACCAGAATTGAAACTAAATGGAAAAGGGTTTATAAACATCTCAAAAGTATTTATGAATCAACTTCAAGACATTCAAGAAGTAATATAAGAAGAATTGAAATGAAAGTTCAAAAAGAAAGTGCAAACAATACATGTTAATGATGCACAAAGTTCAAATTGAAATGAACATGTAAAGATGACCTATAATGTGTATCAAAGACCTATAATATCATATGAATGGCTCATAACATATGCAAATGCTCATACAAATGTGCACAAAAGAACTCATGTAAACATGCACTAAAGTTGTAATGACATGCCATGGATTATACATCCAATGTGATGCATCAAACAAAGACCAAATGGATTCATGAAAATTATGCTAGCATATCATTGGAATGCCTAGGTCAGAAATGCATCATACATCAAGATAGCATGTAAAAATTCAGAGCAAAATGACTTCAAACAAAGCAATTAGGTCAAATTGAAACATCATGCAAAGTGGAGCAAATATAGGCATCAAGACATATGATAAAGTGACCTAAAAAATCAAACAAAAATCATCTAACATGCTTCAATGTATTAGTGAATCAATGCAAAAAGAATCATGTCAAAATAGTTGGTAATGAGCAAGAACAAAATTAAACAAATTCATGTATCATGCTTAGAATGCATCTAAGTGGAAATTCAAAGAAAATTATGGAACAGGGGCAAAAAGGTCATAAAATCAGGAAATAAAATCATGACAAATTTCCTAAATGTTTTAAGAATACACATGAATTTTTGTAGAATTTTCCAATATGTTTTGGTATTTTTAAAAATTAATTATGAAACGTGTAGCAAAAAAATAAAAAATGAAAAATAAATGCAAAATGCAGGGGGTATGAACATAGCAATTGGACAGTACAAATTCATTGGGCTTCCAAACAGAGGGGTGTGATTATCAATCTGCATAGGTCCATTAAGCGCGCATAACACAATAACAAGCATGAACCCTCAGTCAACAATCTTGACTCACTCACAACCATTAGATCAAGTCCAAGTCAAACCAAAGTCAAAGTACTCAAAATCAACGCATGCACGTGAGGACACATGCCACTTACCATGTACCAGGCCACACAAGGTTTAAATAAAATTCAGAAAAATACACGTGAGTGGCATGTGATTTTTAATGTGCTGTCACATTTTGGAGCGTACGATCATGAAAAACACACGGCTGAGATTAAAACGCACACAAACCCTAACAGTTAAAGTCACCGGCCGGAGATGACCTCCGGTCATCTTCTCCGGCCAGCAGCCACCACCTGCAACTCACATTTTCTCCAGAAATTCACAAGCCATATACCAAACGAAAGCTAAGCTCATGAGGAACACAAATCCAACAACAAAATTCAAAGATCAAGCATGGATACAGAGAATCGAAGAAGAGAAATTTGCCCTAAGTTTCAGTTCTAAACTCCTAAGGAGCTCTATCAACTAACCGGTTTCATATAGCTTCTAATAAGCTCAAATAACACATCAACCAGTTAAAATAACATCAAATCGTGCAAGCAAAGTTTGAGAACTTTTGGAACCTGAAACTTGAAGATCTTTGGATTTTTTGAGAAAACCAGAGGTGAGAACTTGTTCTTGAACTTCTAGAACTTCAATTTGAGCAAAATAAATGCTATTTGATCTTGAGAATAAGAGGAAATCTGAATCTGAAATTGGAGACAACTGTGTTATTCCATGCTTCAGTGATGTCTTCTTGCTTGATTGTGAAGGTTGAAGAAGAACTTGAGGAATTCGTGCAGGTAGAGAGAAAATTCAGAGAGAAAGTTGAGAGTGCTTTTGGAGTGAGAGTGAAACAATGAGAATCTCCCTTCCAAATCTGTTAGAATTGTTTATATAGGTGTGGTTATGATTTGACCCTGGTGGTTGATGGTTAGAACTACAGTTAACTGAGTTAGTTAACTGAGTTTGAGTTAACAGAATAAGTCATGACAGTTAGTGACACGAGTTGGAGAGGTTTTGTTTTAGTGTGGAAGAGCTCATGGTCACTTATGGTGAGGATAATGGTGAGGTGAAAGTGAAATGAATGGCATGGTTGTGTATTAGAAAACTTTCTCAGCAAGTTTTCTCTTTCCATTTTCATGCAAGGCACGTGCTATAGCAGTGTATGTGATGTTCATGGTGTGCTCAAATAAGGGAAAGAATTGTTTGATGGATGTATGAACCAAGTTATGCAGCAAAGCCATCAATGTATCAGTGAAACATAGGGAGGTTTGGTGATGTTTTTCTCTCTACTCAATGAATAGTTTGGTGAGTTTTTGGGTTCATTGGAAAGAGGGAGTATAATGCAACAAGTTTGGTTTGAGATTGGAGTTGATATGATACTTCAAACATGCTCCAAAATGACTATAAACTTAAGCACACAAGACTGGATGATGGGCGCATCAGGTGGTCAGTTGGCAAGGCTGGCATGGCACAAAATTTCAGCATAACCACCCTAACTTGAGGCCACTATTTCTCCATCATACCTTGATCAGATGAAATTTTGTCCAACATGAAACTTGAAGAAGACATTACAAGGAACATTTTTGATGTTGACAAGTTTTTCATTTGAGGCCTTTAACCATGAGAAAAATGAGTGGACATTTGGCACACCAGGTGTTTGTAGAAATGACATGCGCGTGACCTGAAACTTGCCCAAGCTGACTTGCATTTTGCCCAAGTTTCCCTCAACTTTGATCATCTATAACTCTCTCAATTTTTATCCAATGGAGATGTTCTACACATGGATTTGAAGCTTAAAACAAGATATTTCATTGAGGTAGAGTGGATTTTTCATTTGGTGCTCCAAATTTGAATGGCCTTGGTTCAAACTCTGATGCAAAATGGCCAAAACTTGCTATTTTTAGTAACCATTCTTCATCCAAAAATGGCAACTTTCCACATCTTGATTTTTTCATGATTCCTTTGGAGTTTCTTGATCAAATTTTGTACATTGGACATATGTAACATGAATTTCATGAATTTGGCCTTAAAAAGTCAAGGGTTGACTTTTTCCTCTGATTATTTGACTTGGCCCCAAATTCCTTGATTTTTTATCTTTCTTCCAATTGAATCACTTCTAAAACCAATTGAGATGCAATCTTCCACATCCATATACCTAGGGACATATAGGAAACCATGACATCAAGTCTTGCCCAAAAAAGCAAAGATTCCCTGATTTAAATGGAAACCCTAATTTTGGCCCCCTCTGGTTAGGAGGTAAAAGTGCAGTCTCCAATTTCAAATTCCTCAGAGTATGTTGTGTATCCTCTTAAAGGATGATGAGATATACCATTTGAGGATGATTTTGGATCAATGAGCTATCTCTTTTGAGGGTTTTCCTTCAGTTTTTGAATCTCTTGCATAGTGAAAGATGTAATGCTTCAATCTCCCATTGAATCTCACTTCCTTGAGGTTTTGGAAGATCAATTGAGATAGTATGAGACATGAGAGACCTCTTGGCTTGCCTAGAGCCAACTTGATTGACCTTTTTGTGCTTTGAATGATTCCTTGATTATCCACCTTCCACCTGATCACATGCCCTGATGGTAAGAAGGATGCCATGCTTCATTTTTCTATGTTAAATGCAATGTAATGTTAATGAGGTGGATATGATATGATAAATGATAATGCCATGCTATGATGACAAAAAGGGAGAGCAAATTTTGGGGTATTACAGTGTATTGTGATGAACGGTAATGACTTATGGTGAATTACGGTGAGAATGTGGAATGTGTATATTTTTATGTTTATATATATAAGTATATGCATTGTTATTATGATAATATTTCTCACCCTTCTGCTGTTTTATGATGCTCTATGAGGCATTGCAGAGTAGGTATGCTGGAGGTCTTTTTATGAAGCGTGTCTTCATTCTTTTGGTCGGTTGGCTCTGATATGTAGCACCGGGTAGCTAGGATGTATATTATTCTTTTGTGATACATTTGTATATGTATCTGGTTATTAAATGTTTATGTAAACATAAATTGTGTTGATGGAGGATCCATGAGTATATGTATATATGTTTAGATGTGGTTCAATGTTTAGATTTTCCGCTTTTATTCTAAATATTGAAATGTGGGTGTAAGGACAAAGTTCCTCTGTATGCAAAGTTACCCCACTGTTGCATATCAATGTATGAGCAGGTGTTGTATGTTTTAAATGCGTGTATGATGTGACATGCCTCTTTTATGCCATGTTTTAATCGTACTCTGGCGAATTTTTAATATGTTCCTAAATGATTTATGTGATTATTTGGGGGTATAGAAAGGGGGTGTTACACTTGACACTCGAGGTTTCCTCGTTGTTCTCCTGTTTTTTATACCACATTCCAAAGAAAGAGTCTCTCTATTGACTTCATGTCATAGATAGCTCAAATACCCTGTTAACCTCAAACCATTTCACAAGAGATAGCCATTAATCTCTTCTCCCTTCTGACCGGGCCTTCCCAAAGAGATAGCTATTAATCTCTTCTCCTTTAAGACGGTCCAACCTTTCACAATCCTTTCAAGAGATAGCCATTAATATCTTTCTCCTAACCAATCCATCCTTACAAGCTTTGCTTTCAAGCTTTTCACCCTACCTTCCCTTGGAACCTTGATCACAGTCAAGAGTTCTTTACCCCCGTTGAGGGAAACTACGATTGCTCTGATTTCTCAAAGTACCCTTTGAGAATACGTAGGCATAGGATTGCGAGATCCTAGCGAGCTACCTTTTTCTTTTTCCATCTTTTTCCTTTACATCCGATGCCTTCTCGGATTCCACATTTTCTTTTTACACCCTTAGACCATACTTAGTGTACATACCCTTAGGTCTTTACCATAGTACAGATTCTTAGCATGCAAACATTAGAATAACACAAACAAAACAAGAGGTTCCCGTAGAGTACTACGGATACTTAGGGTGCTAATACCTTCCCTTAGTATAACCAACCCCCGAACCTTAGATCTCCCCCCCTTTAGGTTTTTTTAACGATCTTGAACCTTTCCTTTGGATAAATCAAAGTCGGTTGTAAAAGAAATATGATGCAAGTTAATTAATAGCTTGTTATCCGATTTTTCACCGCAACAACATGCCTCTGTTGAACATAGTTACTTGCCATTATCCCTAATTTTTGCCTGGATTGTACTTTGATGTTTTCAATCCACCGGGATGATTTTTTTTCATGTCTCTAACTTTTGCCTGGACCGCCCTTTCGGGTTTTCAATCCACCGAGACATTTTTTTTTTTTTTTTTTAGTTTAGGCGAAGTATTTCTTGACTACATCAACATTCGTGGGGTAGGCAAATTCCTCTCCGTCCATAGTTGCAAGTCTCAAGGCGCCGCCTGAGAAAGCTTTCGTGACCACATAGGGGCCATCATAATTTGGGGTCCATTTGCCCCGAGAATCAGTGAGAAATGATTGTATCTTCTTGAGCACGAGGTCTCCTTTTCTGAAGACACGAGGTCGGACCTTTTTGTCAAACGCCCTCTTCATTCTCTGTTGATACAACTGACAGTGGCATAGTGCCGTGATTCGCTTTTCTTCGATCAGATTCAATTCGTCGTGTCGGCTTTGACACCATTCAGCTTTTGTAAGCTTAGCTTCCATCAATACCCGAATTGATGGGATCTCTACTTCTATGGGGAGAACTGCCTCCATGCCATACACTAGAGAGAAAGGGGTAGCCCATGTTGAAGTGCAGACAGCTGTACGATAACCGTGAAGAGCAAAGGGTAGCATCTCGTGCCAGTATTTGTAGGTTACGACCATCTTTTGAACGATCTTCTTGATGTTCTTGTTAGCCGCTTCTACCGCTCCGTTCATCTTGGGTCGGTAGGGAGATGAGTTATGGTGTTCGATCTTGAACTCTGCACACAACTCTTTCATCATCTTATTGTTCAAGTTAGATCCATTATCAGTAATGATCTCGCTTGGAACACCATAACGGCAGATGATATTGTTTTTGATAAATCGGACCACCACTTGTCGGGTTACATTGGCGAATGACGCCGCTTCGACCCACTTGGTGAAGTAGTCAATGGCTACTAGAAAGAACCGATGTCCGTTTGAAGCCTTAGGCTCAATCATGCCAATCATGTCGATTCCCCATATGGAAAAGGGCCATGGGGAAGAAAGAACTTTGAGATGTGATGGCGGTACATGAATTTTGTCGGAGTATATCTGACACTTGTGACACCTCCTCATGTACTTGTAGCAATCGGATTCCATGGTCAACCAGTAGTACCCTGCTCTTAGAATTTTTCTCGCCATTGCGTGTCCATTGGCATGAGTGCCAAAGGATCCTTCATGAATTTCTTTCATAAGCATGTCTGCTTCTGGTCTGTCGACGCATCGGAGCAAGACCATGTCAAAATTTCTCTTATAGAGAGTTTCACCGCTCAGGAAGAAGTTTCCAGCCAATCTTCTGAGGGTCTTTCTGTCTTTTCTGAGTGCCCCAGATGGGTACTCCAGTTTCTGAAGGAAGCATTTGATATCGTGATACCAAGGTTTGTCGTCTATGACTGCTTCAATCGTGAAGACGTAGGCAGACCGTTCAAGGCGCATTATGTCGATCTTAGGTATATCATTCCATTGACCTACACTAATCATGGAAGAGATAGTGGCTAATGCATCAGCCATGTGATTCTCATCACGAGGGATGTGATGAAACTCAACTCTGTTGAAGAAAGGTAGCAACCGTCTTGCATAGTCTTTGTAAGGAATCAATCCTGATTGGTATGTGTTCCAATCTCCTTTTATCTGATTGATTACCAAGGCTGAGTCACCGTATACGTCCAAGTTTTTGATCCTTAAATCAATTGCTTCCTCGAGACCCATAATACAAGATTCGTATTCGGCCTCGTTGTTCGTACACTTGAACGTAAGTCGAGAAGTGAAAGGAATGTGGGTACTATGAGGGGTAACAATGATTGCCCCAATTCCGTTCCCATAATGATTAACTGCTCCGTCAAAGATAAGTCCCCATTGGGAGCCTGGTTCTGGCCCTTCACTGGGTAACGGTTCATCGCAATCTTTCATTTTTAGATACATGACATCTTCGTTTGGGAAGTCAAACCCGATTGATTCTTGATCGTCAATCGGTTGATGAGCCAAATGATCGGCTAAAATACTTCCCTTAACGGCTTTCTGAGCGTGGTACTCTATGTCATATTCTGATAACAGCATCTGCCAACGGGCAATTCTTCCCGTGAGAGCAGGCTTTTCAAATACGTACTTGATTGGATCCATTTCGGAGACCAACCAAGTAGTATGACGAATCATGTACTGGCGAAGACGTTTGGCTGCCCAAGCCAAAGCACAGCAAGTTTTTTCGAGCATCGTGTACCGAGTTTCACAATCGGTGAATTTCTTGCTCAGATAGTAAATGGCAGACTCTTTCCTTTTGGTTTCATCTTGTTGGCCAAGTACACATCCCATCGAGTCCTCTAGGACTGTGAGGTAAATGATCAGTGGTCTTTCTTCCACTGAAGGTGATAGAATCGGAGGATTCAACAGGTATTCCTTGATACTGTTAAACGCGGTTTGGCAATCTTCTGACCAAACGTAATCCTAGTTCTTTTTGAGTAATTTGAAAATCGGCGACCAAACGTCCCAAGAATCCTCTGACTTGTTTTTCAGTTTTCGGAGAAGGCATTTCTTGAATGGCCTTGACCTTGTCAGGATCAACCTCAATTCCTTTCTGGCTGACAATGAACCCTAGTAGTTTCCCTGAACGGACACCGAAGGTGCACTTGTTGGGATTCAAGCGGAGCTTGAATTTTCTTAGACGTTCGAACAATTTTGACAGATGTTCAACGTGCTCACTCTCTGTTTTTGATTTTGCAATCATATCATCGACATACACTTCGATTTCTTTGTGTATCATGTCATGAAATAGAGTAGTCATGGCCCTTTGATAGGTTTACCCGGCGTTCTTCAAACCGAACGGCATAACCTTGTAACAAAAGGTACCCCTTGGGGTGATGAACGAAGTTTTCTCCATGTCTTTCGGCGCCATTTTGATCTGGTTATAGCCCGAGAATCCATCCATGAAGGAGAAAATTTTGAACTTTGTTGTGCTGTCTACCAGCATGTCAATGTGTGGTAAAGGAAAGTCGTCCTTTGGACTTGCCTTGTTCAGATCCCTGTAGTCGACACACATTCTGACCTTTCCGTCCTTTTTGGGAATGGGTACAATGTTGGCTAACCATCGAGGATATTCAGATGTAGCGAGGAAACCCGCGTCAATCTGTTTTTGCACCTCCTCTTTGATTTTGATGGCCATGTCCGGGTGAGTCCGTCTCAACCTTTTCTTTACTGGCGGACATTCCGATCTTAACGGTAAGTGATGTTTCACGATGCTGGTATCCAACCCTGGCATGTCCTGATAGGACCAATCGAATACATCGGGGAATTCTTTGAGAAGCTTTATCAAACCCTCTCTGGCAGTTGGACTGAGTAGTGCCCCAATCCTGATTTCTTTTCTCTCTTGCTCTGAACCCAAGTTTACCGTTTCCAACGGTTCTTTGTGAGGTTCAATGGACCTTTCCTCCTATCTGAGTAGTCGGGAGATCTCTTCTGGAATTTCGTTGTCAACTTCTTCTTCAGCCCCAAATACCGGGAACTCAAAGTTAGAAGAAGGCATCGGATCGTATGTTTCAACGGGGTGTAAAACAAGCAATCTGCATGACGTGATGATTCGTGTTTAGAAGAGATAGAGAAAATGCAAGTGTGTGCAATGTTTTATTTTATTACTGCTTGTTTTTATTATTGATTGTTTTTTAGGATTACCATTTTCTGAAAAAGCAAAAAGAGAAAACAACAATTAATGTGGAAGAGGGAAAAGAAAACTCTGTCGCTTTGGGCGAAGCGAAGAGGGAAAATTTACAGAAAGCGAGCCCTATCAAAACATCCATTTCACCTGGGTAGGGTGAAAGGTTAAAGATGGCAATTACTTTGACTGACGAACGACCTTCGGAACATCGACAGCAACCCATTGGCGGCGAACTCCTCGGTGAATCACAAAGTCTGGAACCTTCCTTAATTTGTCTTCAGAAATAACGCTGATTTCTGGTGGAGTAGGATCATTGGAATCTGTCTCCCAGGCAGCATTGTCGTAGGAGGATTCCTCTGTTGCATTTTGCAGAGTAGTTGTGCTCTCAGCTGTATCTCCCCGTCCAGTAGGCTGGATGTCTTCGAGCCTGATACGAGAGCTTTTAGGAGCTGTGTACTTGACCATATAGTCGAATTTTCCACTCGGTTTTCCCAAGGTGTCCCACACTTCTTTCGAACTGGAGGAGTCATCTCTCTCGATGACATTGACCTCGGGAAAAGCATAGTTAATGAATTCAAGTCCTGCAAATGTTGCGAATTCATCTTCATGTTGAGTAGTTTCTGAATGACCTGAGTGTTGATCCCGTGACATGGTGGGGACACAGGTATTCTGTTCAATGATGGTCAGCGGAGTTTCATTACTCGGCTGACTTTCTTGCCCCAAGTTTCCTGGATAAGGTTGCCACATTGGCAGACCATCCATTGGGCCATAGTAGGCGCAGTCAAAATTGTCTTTCATTAGAGTGTCCTCCTCTAATGAATTTGGCGAAGCACGACATCCTTCCGGATCACAATCTCCATATATCATTTCGACGTCTGACCTTGGTATAAATCTCGGACTTTCTGCGGGTTAGCCAAAAGGCGTAGGCGTTTCGTCCATATAGATTGGAAGCCACCAGTGATTTAACAAGTGCTGAAGTGCCTCCTGGACAAGGATACAACCTCGATCACTTTCGCAACCCGCTTTACAGCTTTGATAATCATGTGATATTAAGAATCCGAGTCGGACCTGCTCAGCATGTAACTCTACCAGGTTGGTATTCATCACGCGAATATCAAAGATTTGAACCATGTTGATCTGATAGGAGTTCCTATCATGGTAGTCCTGGATCCATCCAAGATCCATCTGACGCTGGAGGGCCTCTTGTATGAAAGAGCATCCCTGTTTGTTTACCGAGCAAGTCAGACAAGAACTGTAATCGTGCCGCGGTAGATTATAATACTGGCTTTGCCTTGAGTGCATTGCCACCAAGTTGACATTCATTACACGGATATCGTGGTTCTGAATGACGTTGTTAGATTCTCTTTCAATCAGGTTAACCGCAGCCTTGTCATGTTGAGGCAGCGGGTTCGTGAGAACATTAGGATTCGTATCCTTGAAGGATAAGAGCCCGCTCCTAACAAGCTTTTGCACGCCGGACTTGAAATTGAGACAAGTCTCTATGTTATGCCCTGAACCTCCTTGATGATAAGGGCAAGTTTGATCCACCTTAAACCAAAAAGGCGGATTTTCCGATACTGTAAGAGGAGACTTAGTCTGAATGTGCCCCTTATCCAGTAGTAACGAAAATAGTTCTGCGTACAACATGGGTATAGGATCAAACCCTGGTGGTCGTATTGTACGGTTGTTGTTGTATTGAGGACGAGCCTACTGAAGAGGCTTCTGTGTCCTTTGCTGGTCAGGTTGGCTCTGCGCAACCTGATGTTGGTACGTAGGAACGGACGCGGGACCGATAGCAGGAGTTACAGCTGCTACTGGTTGATAACGACGCCTTTGCTTTCCGAGAGAGATATTCCCAATATCTTGCTCTTTTTTCTTAGGGAGAACACTACCGTATTTTTTAGTACCGCTCGTCGATCCGGTGTCTTTTGCCAGACGTCCTTCTCGGACGGCTTCCTCAAGACGTACACCTATGCTGACCATTTCGATGAAATCACTGGGCGCACTGGCAACCATTCGGTTATAGTAAAATGAGCTTAAGGTCTTTAAGAAGATCTTTGTCATCTCTTTTTCCTCAAGAGGTGTACAAATTTGGGCAGCAATTTCACGCCACCTTTGAGCATACTCCTTAAAGGTTTCCTTGTCCTTTTGCGACATCGATCTGAGTTGATCTCTGTCGGGTTCCATGTCCAAATTGTATTTGTATTGTTGGACAAAGGCAGTACCAAGATCTCTGAATGTGCTAATCATAGTACGGTTTAAACCTATGTACCATTTTAATGCGGCACCGGTTAAACTATCCTGGAAGTAGTGAATCAGTAGGTCCTGATTCTCCGTCTGAGCTGACATCCTCCGCGCGTACATCACCAGATGGCTCTGAGGGCAAGAGTTACCCTTGTATTTTTCAAAGTCGGGCACTTGGAATTTGTGCGGGACTTTCACATTGGGGACCAAGCAGAGATCTGCGGCGTCCTTTCCAAATAAATCCTGACCGCGAATGGCTTGCAGTTCCTTCTGCATTTCCAAGAACTGTTCCTGGAATTCATCCATTCGGTCAAACATAGTTTCCTTTTTACCAGCAGGTATTGGTGGAATCTGTCCTTCCGGGACAGTGTGCACCACAGGGGGTGGTACCATGACTACGGTAGCGAATCTTGGCGTTTCCCGAAGTTTGTAACCTTCAGGAGTCTTCAGTATGCCCCTGGCATCTTCGCTTTCCCGAAGTTTGTAACCTTCAGGCCCAGCGGCTTCTGTTGTGATTCCCTGATCTTCAGTGATCGGCGGAACATATTCTTCTGGGATATAGTTAACAGGCATGCCCCATGGACGATCTTTCGGCATCTGATACCTAGGATCATACTTCTCCACTACGGGCATTGAGGTGATCTCTGAGATCACAGTTCTTTGTAGCTGAGCTTCTGTCATGGCTTGCATGTCGTTACGAAGCTTTCTCATATCCTCTCTTAGAGCGTCGATCTCTTCTTTCAACTCTCTATTTTCTTCCTCAAGATCATCCATCTTTTTCTGACGATTGACCCGAGTATTATACGAATGAGACAGTTTGACTCTAGAACCGAGACACAAACGTGAGATTCGTAGGGAAGAAGAATACGCGATGTGAGAATGATGAATGCAAATTTGCAATCACAGTCTTAGTTTAATTTGAAAAACAGAGAGACTAGAAGAGAAGTTTTTTGAATGTTTTAATGTTTTATTAGATGAATGCATGAATGCAGCACACAAAAACATAGAAAAAACATGGGGTCGAAGGGTCGTTGTCATGAAGTCAAGGCTCTACCCATCCCCAAAGGTTTATACTAGGGTGTTTTTTGTACCTGTACTCATTATCATCAGCTCCTCCCAGGAAAGCAAAACAACAAGCGGATCGCCAGCGAGTTGTAGAGCAATCTTAGAGTAAGTTCTATTCACCGAGAATAGATCACCAGCCTCAAATAAGGGTAGTATCGCATGACAACTATTTCCGATAGTTTCCGCACTACGAAAGGGTTTGGCTCCTCAGCTTCTCAGACTTAACAACCGGCCCATTGTCTAGGTGAGAGAATGGGTTGCGTTGGTCAGCCTCCACCGAGGTTGATGGTCGACCCCGCCGCCATCACTTATCTTAAGTGTATACTCAATCTTTCCACATGCGGCATCACACGCATTCCCATTAGCAGAAAAATAAACACGTATAGCAATTAGGAAAAGGAGTATATATATTTGTCCTAATCATCCTAGCCCTATAAAGCTATGAATCTTAAGTTCCTGACAGAAATGGGTTCCCCGGCGGAAGCCCCAATATGTGGTTCTCTGCTTAAGAGATGGACCAACATAGGTCAATCTTTCTCCTCAGCAGAGTTGCCATTTTCCGCGAAAAATGGGGATGATGCCCTAAGGCGAAATGAGACTCCCCAGCAGAGTCGCCATTTTTCTTTGAAAAATGGGGACGATGCCCTAAAGTAAAATGAGACTCCCCAGCAGAGTCGCCATTTTTCTGTAGCGAGTGATTTTTGGATGTGGTTGCGAAGCACGATCACTCTGATAACTACAGGTCGATTCATTTTTTATCCTATTGTGAGCTGAATAAGGAAGGGAAATAGATGTCTCCAATTAACCCTGCTTGCATACATATGCTACAAAGATTCGGGGAGTTTGTACTGGTTATTTGTATTTTCGCCAATACGGTCATTTTGATCTTTTCACCTGGGCAGAAGGTTTTCGGTGGGGGACAAGGATTAGGATGTTAGGACTGATGTTTTGAATTACTGCTTTTGATATGGGATTTGGGTTTTTTGTTTAGTGCGCTCGCTAAGATCTTTTCTTTCGATCTTATGCCTACGTATTCCCGTTTAATGAAATAGGGAAATCAGAGCGTTCGTAGTTCCTCCTATTCTATGGGAGGAAATTGGTTTTTTGGTGTCTTGTTCAAAGCCCAAGACGTGAAGCGAAAGGTTGATTTGTATCTTGTTCAAAGCCCAAGATGTGAAGCTGAAGAGTTTATTTGTATCTTGTTCAAAGCCCAAGATATGAAGCTGAAAAGTCTATTTGTGTCTTGTTCAAAGCCCAAGACGTGAAGCTGAAAAGGTCTATTTGTGTCTTGTTCAAAGCCCAAGACGTGAAGTTGAAGGACCTCGACTTTAGAGAGAATTTGTCATCTCTAAAGAAGGGTTTGTCTGTCACGACTGTTGGGTGACTGATTATAAAGGGAGGATTACTTTAGCCGGGATACGCTGATCCTAGCAATGCCATAATTTCCTTTATAGGGTAGTTTTGACCTGAAGGAGAAGACTTTAACTCAGTGTCGAGCAATGCTATCTTTCCTTAGGAATTTCTCATGCTAAAAGATGGACAGTGGCATGGATATAGATGATCCAGATGCTTGCCGCTTACAGTGATTAGATGAAGGGGAAGGAGTTGTTGATGTTTGTGTACTGTGAACGAGGCACAGCTTTGATGTTAAAAGGTTGATTGGACTCAACCGGGGATTTCTTATACAAAGCCTAAGAGGAGGCTAACTCTACTGAGGAAAATCATTATACAAAGCCTAAGAGGAGGCTAAAAGGTGTCTCGTACAAATCCCGAGAGAGAGGCTAAAAGGGATTGATCCTACAAGAGGATCTTTTATACTCAACAAGAGAGTGTTTTTGTATCTCGTACAAAGCTCGAGATAGAGGCGAAAAGGTTTTTGACCCGACGATGGAGTCTTTTGGTATCTCGTATGAAGCCCGAGATGAAGGCTATTATTTGTTTGGCTCAAGAAGAACCTTTTTGTATCTCGTATAAAGCCCGAGATAGAGGCTGAAAGGTGATTGACTCAGCGAGGGAGTCTTTTATGTGTCTCGTACAAAGCCCGAGAGAGAGGCTAAACGTTTTTTGACTCTGCTGGGGAATCTTTTGGTATCTCGTATAAAGCCCGAGATGGAGGCGAAATTTGTTAGCTCCGCTGGGGAGAATCATTGTACAAAGCCCAAGAGGAGGCTGAAAAGGTTTGCTCGGCTGGGGAGAATCATTGTATAAAGCCCAAGAGGGGGCTGGGTTATGCTGAGGAAAGATCATTATACAAAGCCTAAGAGGAGGCTAACTTCCGCTAGGGGAAATCATTATACAAAGCCTAAGAGGAGGCTAACTTCACTGAAGAAGGATCATTATACAAAGCCTAAGAGGAGGCTATGGTTACTGTCTCAGTTAAGTGACAGGTCCAGTATACTGATTTTGAAAGAGAAAATCAGTTCTTATATGAGCAACACTGTACTCAAGGATTTGATTCCAAGGGTTCGGGTTATTCCTGTTCTTTAAGGAAGCGGGAAATCCGAAGGGTATCGAGACTGTCCAAGTCAGCGGGTTTCCTTCCTATTTAACGAAGGGGTCACTTGAGAATGTCTTTGAGACTCAAGGAGATTAGACTGTCCAAGTCTAGAGTTTAATCTTTTGTACTATGTTTTGAGAAACAGTAGTAGACTCTATGAAAGGACTATTCTATGAAGATTACTAAGTTCTGTTCCTATACCTCAAGGAGGTCGTCGGGACAATTTGTACGAAGCCCAAGAAGAGGCTGGAAACTTTTAAGAAGCCGACGGGTCCTTGTACTAAGCCCAAGAGGAGGCTATCATTCCCGGGAGGAAGAGATCATTATACGAAGCCTAAGAGGAGGCTGTGAATACTTCTAAGAAGCCGTAAGGTCCTTGTACTAAGCCCAAGAGGAGACGGGGTTGCTTTTAGGAAGCCTGAGGGTCCTTGTACAATGCCCAAGAGGAGGCCGATGCTTTTAAGAAGCCCGTGGGTCCCCAAATCCCGAGAAGTTCAAGGCAATGTTATTCACCGAGAATAGATCAAAGTCAGGAAAGTTCGAGAATTTGGAAAAAACTCAAAGAGACTATTTCTATGAACTAAACGAAATGGCGTCACCTAGTTCTAGACGTAGTTGCCGGGGAAACTCTAAATATCTATACTATTATTACACAGTAGATATGAGTTTATGAAAGGAGACTTACAGTGAGCAGCCCCACAATACAGTTATATATATGAAAGTAGTAAATGAAAGCGATAACCAATTACTCGGTTGTAGAGCTTCCATGCTGTTTGGTTAGTTGTTCAACAAAGAAAGATTGAAAACAACAGTATATTCAAAATCAAAGGAGAAAGTGCTTTGACGGAGAAAGATTTGGGGCTTACAGCTCAAGGAGAGGCCCAGGGTTTTATCAGTGAGCGCACTGTTTGAATTTGTACAGAGGGACTTATACAAGTGACTGAGGCCCAAAAAGGTTTTCTGTACAAAGGGATGGGTCTTACACTCTCTCAAGAGGCCCAAAAAGTTTAAAGAAAAAGAGTGGGGCTTATAACACGGAGGTAGGCCCAATAGATTTTTTCGTTTAAAATGGCGATCGCGCCGAGGTTTTCTTTTAACGCAGGGGGGACTTATACAATAAGTGAGGCCCAAAATGATTTTGGTTAAAAGGGGGTTGGGTCTTACACTCTAATAGAGGCCCAAAAGTTTTGAATGGGTCTTATAGCTCAAGGAGAGGCCCAATTGGTTTAATTTTGAATTGGCGATCGTGCCGAGATTTTTGAAACATCGTGGGTCTTATACAATGACTGAGGCCCAAATTATTTTGGTTTCAAAAAAGGATTGGGTCTTACACTCTATTAGACGCCCAAAGTGTTTTGAATGGGTCTTATAGCTCAAGGAGAGGCCCAATGTTTGTTTTTCAACGGATGATGATCGCGTCGAACTTTTTGAAATACAACGGGACTTATACAATAAGTGAGGCCCAAAGTGTTTGGTATTAAAAAAGGGTTGGGTCTTACACTCTCTCAAGAGGCCCAAAGAGTTTTAAAGAAAAGAAATGGGTCTTACTACTCGAGGGCAGGCCCAGATGATTTTTTAAAAGGCGACGATCGCGTCGTTTATTTGAAAATGTACAGAGGGACTTATACAACGAATGAGGCCCAAAATTGTTTCTGTACAAGTGGGTTGGGTCTTACACTCTAATAGAGGCCCATGAGTGTTTTGAAAATGATCTATGAGGGTTGAATTAATCCAAAACCCTAATTTGTTTTCAAAAAATGTATTTAATTAAATAAAAATTCAATTAAAATGATCAAAATTGTTTAACATATGAAAAACAAATTGTGATCTTGTATTAATGCTTCAAAAATTAAGTATTGACCTACAAAACAATTAGAAAGCATTAAAAGTTGCAAAATCAAGGTGGAAAAAATATTTTAAATGTTAAAAACAATTAAAACATTAATTCTTTGCAAAAATATCAATTATACAAAATAAATAATATTTTTGGGAGTTTTTGATAAAATAAAATATTTTAACATTTTTGTGAATTATTGAAAAAAGAATCAACTCAAAATCATTAAAACTCAGAGAGAAATTAATTTTTGAATCAATTAAACAAAATCACAAAATTCAAATATTTGAATTTAAGAGAAATGGCGCCAAGAACAGCTGAAGAACACGCGCGTTTTTCAGTTTTGCCCAGATTTGCATTTTCTATCCAATCTCACTGAATACTTGATTATATCATGCAATCCACATATCATTATGCTCGCCTCAACCTCACGATCATGTATATGTCCATTAATTTCATTTAAATTAAACATACAACAAGAAATCACGAAGAAACCTCAAGAACCCTAATTTCTGCCTGAAGGCTAGGATTTTTGATACACGATTCAAACAATGCAATTAATTGAGGGAAAACATTCCATGCATGATTATGAACATATGTCCAAATTATTGTGCAGCAAAAATTGTGTGGATCATAGAGTTAGAAGAGCTCATGCTTACCACTTGCAGCTGGTGATCGTGATTAGAGTAGGAGGTGTTATAGTTGTGTTGTGATGATCTGAACAGCTTCCCTATACCCTGTGGAGTGTGTTTGAATGCTTGGACTTGATTGAAATTGGCTGGATCACTTCATGGCATCTCAACTGCACTTTGGTTAAAACCTTGAGCAATTGACTGGTGATTCTGAGAAATCAGTGTTCCAGTTGTTGTTTAAGTGTTTGGTCAGCTCATATGTGATGTATATGAGGAGTGTGTGTGATTGGTTTGGTTGGAAAAGCTCTGAAACTCAAAACCCGATAGTTACCTTGCTAAGAAAGGCATTTTTGCCAAGAGAAAGAGATTTTGAGAAAGGCAAGTGTTGTAGGCCTTTGGTGTGCTCAAACTGACCACAATTGAGCTCTATTTATAGTAGAGCAAGTTTTTTTTGGGATCCACAGTGAATGGCAACTGCAGAATAGGTTTGGCCAATGTTGATCAATGAGAATCCAAGTCTCCTCTAGCCATTGAATAGAGGTTAGGGCACAGGCTGCTGGTTCCCTTGGTCTTGGATAAGTCTTGACTGATTTGAGTTGCAAATGGCTCAGTCCATGCCACCTTGGTGTATGCATTGAATGTTCCAATCCAAAATTGGAGTCTTGTCCCTATTTTGGCCATTCTAGGTTCAACATGCTATTTCT
The DNA here is from genome assembly GCA_022829125.1 of Lathyrus tuberosus. NCBI lineage: Eukaryota > Viridiplantae > Streptophyta > Magnoliopsida > Fabales > Fabaceae > Lathyrus > Lathyrus tuberosus. The sequence goes on along the minus strand of JALAZF010000295.1, from coordinate 3,508,788 downwards.
TGTTCCCAAGACTTTGGAGGCTTGGCTCAGTGATTGTCCCCTTTAGATTCAATCCTTTGAGGTGTCCAAGTGGATAGGAGCATTTGAATTTGGCTGATTTTGGCAAATCGAGCCAAATTGCAAATTCTGCCTTGCCTTTGACAGGTTTCAGCATGGCAACTTTCCAATGTCATATCTCATGACTCAAATGGAATTTGGCAATGTTCTTGGTCATTTTGGAAAGCCTTTACATGACACAACAACTGTTTGAGCATGTTTGGTTTTGATCTCTTTTGAATCCAAGTGAAAAATCCCCCTACATTTGGCAAAAAGTAAGGTAGAATCTGTCTTAGTGAAATTTTCACTAAGTGTTGAAACAAAGTGACTTTTCTTGATTTTGATCACTCCATAACTCATAATCCATGTGGAATTTGGAAATAACTTAGTATGAAGTTTTTGTAGAGGGTAATGTGATCTACAAATCAAGCTTTAAATGGGGCACAATGGCCTTGTGGTTTAGGAGTTATGGTCCTCCAAAGTTAGTGCATTAGTGGTACTTTTTCCATAACTTAGAAATTTTTCTAAGTTTTATGGTTACCCCTTTTACAAGTTATCCAACTTTTCTTGATTTTTCTTGATGAATGATGATTCAAATCATACATAAACATCATTTTAGGGTTAAAAATCCATTTTGGTGAAAAATCTCAAAAAGTCAAAGTTGATTTTTGTGCACAGTTGACTTTTTATCAGATGAATTCCAAACTGTGCAATTCCTCAGGAAATCATGTCCTTGACCTAAATCAAACTTGATGGACATGTTCCATGGGTGTCATAGGGTATATTGAGGCATGTCTTAGGGCTTGGGAGCATGTCCTGGTCAAAAGTCAACGTTACAGTTGACGTTTTCTGAAAAACCCTAACTGTGGTGCAGATGAAACTGAGACTTGTTGCTCAAGCTTCTTGGATTAATCCATTGTTCCAAATGGATAAATATAGTTCATTAGAGACCCTCAAACCCTCTCTTGAGGTCTTGGCTCATGATTTGCACCAAAAGTCAACTTAGAGGTGAATTAGGTCAAGAAACCCTAATTCCTGATTTTTGATGTATGCATCCCCTGAGGCAAAATTGACTTGGTAATGAGGCCCATGAAGTTCCATGGAGTATATTAGGTTATGTTTTGGATCATTGGCTCATGCCCAGATGAAATTTTCCATCTGGAGGCCCTAGTCGATCAAAACCCTAATTTGGTGATACTGGCGATCTTGAGGCTTGATCCACCTGGAAGGGAGCAGCTTTGTGCTTAATCCTTGAAGTGGGAGTCCTTTTTGATCCATTGTGGATGTTTGAGAGGTTAGACAAGTTGAGGATCATGTCATTCCTTGATTGATCCTTTGTCTAAGAACTCAAAGAGGGCTTGAAACCCTAATTTTGATTGTAGTGAATGCTCACCCATCTTTGGGGAGACTGAAAAGGTAAAATGATTCCCCCATATTGTGATGATGATTTGCACAATGATGGGAAATCTTAGTGGTCAAAATTTGGGGTATGACACATGAGTATATTGGTGATTTTACATGACTATCTTGATGCGTGTATTGATGATTTGACGATGACGATTCATGATGTTTTTGACGCATACATGATGATATAATTAACATGAGGTTTCGATGAATGATGATGTCTATGATGGCTTTTGTTGATGAATGATGATGCACATAATGATGTTTATTTGATGATGGTGATTATTGACACTGTGCATCATACATTCATATGCATACTTTGTGACGAAGCTTCATTCCCATTGTGCGGATATGAGGTGATTATGACGTGCTCCAATTCCAATGCAGAATCGATCCCATTGACGGGGATCTTTGGAGGGGTGATGGCCTAGTTTCCATCGATTATGACGACTGGTACCACATGCATGAGTCTTGTTGTGCATTTGCATTTAATTGGCATTGTTTTATTTTATGATGTTGTTTGTGATTTTGATGTTTCCTTGTGATGACCCTGAAGATGTTGTATATGAAGATAATGTTATTTTATGTATATCTTGTTTTATATTGATTATTGTGAATTGTGATTACTCATCCTGCCTATTTGAATGTTGCCTCCACGTGGGTAACGTGCAGGTGATCCGGCTTAGATGTGGATACCCTTGAGGACTTTTGAGGTTATTGCTTTTGGTCGATGTAGAGGGTCTTGCTCTGATAGTGTAACATCAGGTTGGGTCGTCGAGCCGAATCATGTTGATTTATTTGTTGTTATTTGATGTTATGGTCTATTATAAAACCTTTTTTATTATTTGTGCTTATGGTGGTTCTGCTGCTACTTCTGAGGGCATTTTGTTGAAATCCTTTTATTTGAAAATTTTGAGTTCCGCTGCCATGTGAAGGCTTTTGATTTAATTTTGAGGAAAAACCATCTGTTTATAGGGCACGTGTATTATTTTGAATTAAATGAGAAAAGTGCACCCTTTGAGGTGGGTTTTGATGTTTTACTCTAAGATTTGAGTTGTTTCTGCTGTAACATTTATGGGGGTAGAAAAGGGTGTTACATTAGTGGTATTAGAGCAAGTCGGTCCGTCCGGCCAGGTTGTGTAATGTTGTTTGTTTCCCTAGTGTGCGACATGTGCGTAAAAACACTGTCGATGCATGTTTTGTTTTCTATTTGCAGGTTGGGAATGAAACAAGTGGGGGATAAGATGGTGCTTCTCCAAGGTGTTTCGAGTGTGGAGCTTTGGCTAAGTGTGGTGTTGGACGCTGTGATAGTTGGTGGTGATAGTTTATACAGCCTCATGATATCGGTTGTTATTGACAAATTAAGGAACTAATCACCCTTAATCTCTTGTTAATAATAGATGAGCTAATGTTGGATGCGATAGACGTCTCTTGCGAACTTGAGTAGTGTGCGCGGTGAATTGTTGGGGTTAAGCCGAGTGCTTACTGATTATTTTGATGCGTCGATGCAGACTAATAGATTTGAAGAACAAGCGAATTAGAGTTTCTTGCCTGTCGGTCGAGCTGGAGTATCCTGAGGAGAACGATCTGGTATTGTTGATGTCTGCTTTTTAAAGGATAGAGAACAGGGTGGCAACTAGTGATATGTCGGTGGTGTGTAATTCCTGACGACCACCTGAATCTAATTTCGATGAAGGTGAAGAGTTGTTTGTTATGTGAAGCAAGTGGGTGAGTCTGTGAGAGATGGTGCAAAGGTGTTATGATGTTGGATTATTGGAAGGCATGAGGGATACGGCGGTGTGTGATCTACCTTGGTGTGTGACTATTTGGAGGTGTTCTCATGAGATATCAGTGATTTACCATTATAGTGTGGAGTGTAACTTGCTATCGACCTGGTACTCGATGCAAGCTCGATGTCGGTGGTTGCATACAGAATGTATGTTTCTGAATAAGTGAATTGAAGAAACAGTTGGAAGAGTTGCTTGAGAAGAGGTTTGTTCGACCAAGTGTTTCTCCGTGGGGTGGTCATGTGATGTTAGTGAAGAAGAAAGATGGAAGTATGAGGTTGTGTGTCGATTATTGGCAGTTGAATAAAGTGACGATCTAGAATAAGTGTCTGCTTCCGAGGATTGAGGATTTGATGGATCAGTTAGTAGGTGCTTGTGTGTTTACCAAGATTGATTTGAGGTCTAGTTATCATCAGATTCGTGTTAAGTCAAATGGTGTTCCAAAGACGACTTTCAGGACGAGGTGTGGTGACTATGAGTATACTGTGATGTCATTTGGTGTGTCTAATGCACCTGGTGTGTTCATGGAGTACATGAATCGGATTTTCCATGAGTATTTGGATAAGTTTGTGGTGGTGTTCATCGATGATATCTTGATATATTCTTGATCTGATGAAGAACATGCCAAGCATTTGAGAACTGTGTTGCAAGTGTTGAAAGAGAAGAAGTTATATGCAAAGTTGTCGAAGTGTGAGTTTTGGTTGAAGGAAGTAGGTTTCCTTGGCCATGTGATTTCAAGTGGTGAGATTGTTGTTGACCTTTCTAAGATTAATGATGTGTTACAGTGGGAGACTCCAAAGTTTGCTACCGAGATACAAAGTTTTCTGGGATTAGCAGGTTATTACCGCAAGTTTAATTGAAGGCTTTTCTAAGTTGGCATTACCTCTGACTCAGTTGACTCGAAAGGGATCAAGCTTTGGTGTGGGACGTAAGTTGTGAAGAGAGTTTTGTAGAATTGAAGAAGAGATTGATGACCGCTCCGGTGTTGGTTTTGACTAATCCGAGTGAATCTTTTGTGGTGTACAGTGATATGTCGAAGATGGGTCTTGGTGGATTATTAATGCAGAATGGACAAGTTATTGCATATGCTTTAAGACAATTGCGAGTTCATAAGGGGAATTATCCTACACATGACTTGGAATTGGCCGTTGTGGTGTTTGTGTTGGAGATTCTGAGACTTATCTGTTTGGCTCTAATTTGATGTGTTCAGCGATCATGAGAGTTTGAAGTACTTGCTTAATTAGAAAGAATTGAATATGAGGCAGAGAAGGTGGTTAGAACTGTTGAAGGATTTCGTTTTGATTTGAGTTATCATCCGGGCAAAGCAAATGTAGTGGCCGATGCATTGAGCAAGAAGTCATTGCATATGTCGATGCTTATGGTGAAAGAGTTGGAATTAATTGAGCAATTCATAGATTTGAGCTTGGTATGCGAAAAGACCTCTGACAGTGTGAAGTTGGGAATGTTGAAGTTGACTAGTGGTATTTTGGAAGAGATCAGAGTGGGACAACAATCTAACTTGAAGTTGGTTAACAAGTTGACTTTGATCAACCAAGTAACGGAGGAGAATTCCGAATTGACGAGAATGGTGTGATGATGTTCAGAGACAGGGTGTGTGTTCCAGATGTCCCAGATATTAAGAAGAGCATTCTGGAAGAAGGACATCGAAGTAGGTTGAGTATTCATCCCGGTGCTACGAAGATGTACCAAGATTTGAAAAAGTTATTTTGGTGGCCAGGTATGAAGAAGGATGTCGCAGAGTTTGTTTATGCGTGTTTGACTTGTCAGAAGTCGAAGGTTGAGCATCAGAAGCCTTTAGGTATAATGCAGTCGTTGAGGATTCCAGAATGGAAATGGGATAGTATTTCCATGGATTTTATGGTGGGATTGTCGAAAACTGCTAAGGGAAATTATTCAATTTGGGTGATCGTGGATAGACTAACTAAGTCGGCTCATTTCTTGCCGATGAAGATTAATCATTATATGTAGAAGTTAGCCAAGATGTATATTGAGGAGATTATGAAGTTACATGGGGTACCTTCGAGTATTGTGTCGGATAGAGATCCGAGATTTTGTCGAGGTTTTGGATGAGGTTCAAGATGCTTTGAGTACTAAGTTGAGGATGAGTTCTGCCTATCATCCGCAGATGGATGAACAGACATAGAGGGTTACCCAGTCTTTAGAGGAATTGCCTAGGGCTTGTGTGTTGGGTCAAGATGGATCGTGGGATGGTCATTTGCAGTTTTCATGCTAGTGTTGGAATGACGTTGTATGAAGTTTTGTGCGGAAGGAGGTGTAGGACTCCATTGTGTTGGTATGGGTCGGGCGAGAGTGTTGTACTCGGACCTAAAATTTTATAAGAGACACCTGCAAAGGTTAAGAGGATCTAAGAAAGAGGAAAGTTGGACTTGAGGTGTGGAGATCATATGAGGGGGTCGTATCCGACTCTGTTTCCTTGAGGTAATTTTCGAGGGCGAAAATTCTTTAAGTGGGGGAGAGTTGTAACACCCCAAACTTCGTAAGAATATTTATTTAATTTATTTAAATATTATATTCGTGAATTTTGGTGAATTTTGGTGACTCGTGTTGATGTCGGTGATTTTGTGAAGTTTAGGCTATTTAATTAAATAATAGTATATATTATGAGATATAATGTATTATTATTTATTTTAAATAATATTAAAGGAATTAAGGACTTTTGATGAGGATTAGTGAGGGTATTATGGAGAAACCCCAATTTATAAGCCCAAGGGTTAGAGTGAATATAAAAGGAGAATTTTGAGAATAGGGTTCACTTTTAGTTAACCGTGAAAAGAAGGAAAGAAGGGAGACCTCTAAGGAAAAAGGGAAAAGGCGAAGAATTCGTGAAGGTTTCCAAAGGCTCAAGAGAGAACACTTCGGATCGACAATCTAAGGTATGGGGAGTATTGCCTTTCATTGTTTTCAATATAGGATTCGATGTATTTGAAGTGGATTTGGGGATTTATGAAGGTTTATGGGTTTTTGGTATGAATTGATGATTTTGGGGGTATTTTGTGAATCGATTAATAAGGCTGAATTTAATCGGGAAAAATAGACCGTGGGGATAATTTTCCCTGTCGATGTTGTTTCGACCTTGTGGTGGAAGGGATTTATGGGGTTTATGGGAAGCTTGAAAGTTTTAAAGGTTTAGGGGATCTAAGGTTTCCCATAAGGTCACGAATCGACCTAATAGACGTAGGTTTTATGCGTTTGATTTCTGTGATGCATTAGGACTGTTGTAGGGGTGTTTTTGGGTCATTTGGGGCTGTAATCGCAGGTACCTTGGAGGTTATGGAGCTACTAATGCGTAGCAGCGATTTACGGTAATCGCAGGTTCACTAAGCGAACCATTCCTTCACAAGACGAATGTTCGCCAAGGCTCGCAAAGCTAGCAGCGCAGGGAATGCGCGATAACTTGAGTGTGGGTACTGGGATGATTCTGAAGTGAAATTGGGGATTCGCTGGAAGTCTCGCTAAGCGAACTTTCCAGCGAGGGGCTTCGCACAATGAATGAACCAGCGAGTATGACAGATGGTGTTTTCTGGTGGTTTACTGTGGTGACTGAGAGATTCGCTGACCGCTTCACAAAGCGAAGGTCCCAGGGAACTGGTTCGCCTAGCGAACTCAGTAGCAAACGTCTGCTGTTTGCTATATTTTGTTTATATTGCTATGCCATTTTGATGCTTTGATGCTGTGATTTTTATGATGACTTTCCATGGTTTTCTGATGATTATATGACGATATTTTGGTGATTACTTGACGAATATATGCTGACATGATTTATATGAGAATTGATGAATAATGACGATATGATATGACTGATGAATTGTGAGAGATTTATATATGTGATGTTTCGTGATTAAATGATGATATGATGTTATTGATGATTATTAGGTGTATATGTGATGATAAAATGACGATGTGAAGTACCATGAGTATATTGGTGATTTTACATGACTATCTTGATGCGTGTATTGATGATTTGACGATGATGATTCATGATGTTTTTGATGAATACATGATGATATAATTAACATGAGGTTTTGATGAATGATGATGTATATGATGGCTTTTGTTGATGAATGATGATGCACATAATGATGTTTATTTGACGATGGTGATTATTGACGATGTGCATCATGCATTCATATGCATACTCTGTGACGAAGCTTCATTCCCATTGTGCGGATATGAGGTGATTAGGACGTGCTCCGATTCCAATGCGGAATCGATCCCATTGATGGGGATCTTTAGAGGGGTGATGGCCTAGTGTCCATCGATTATGACGATTGGTACCACATGCATGAGTCTTGTTGTGCATTTGCATTTAATTGGCATTGTTGTATTTTATGATGTTGTTTGTGATTTTGATGTTTCCTTGTGATGACCCTGAAGATGTTGTATATGAAGATAATGCCATTTTATGTATATCTTGTTTTATATTGATTATTATGAATTGTGATTACTCACCCTGCCTGTTTGAATGTTGCCTCCACGTGAGTAACATGCAAATGATCCGGCTTAGATGTGGATACCCTCCAAGACTTTTGAGGTTATTGGTTTTGGTCGATGTAGAGGGTCTTGCTCTGATAGTGTAACATCGAGTTGGGTCGTCGAGTCGAATCATGTTGATTTATTTGTTGTTATTTGATGTTATGGTTTATTATAAAACCTTTTTTATTATTTGTGGTTATGGTGGTTCTGCTGCTACTTCTGAGGGCCTTTTGTTGAAAACCTTTTATTTGAAAATTTTGAGTTCCGCTGCCATGTGAAGGCTTTTGATTTATTTTGAGGAAAAACCCTTCGTTTACAGGGAAAGTGTATTATTTTGAATTAAATGAGAAATGTGCACCCTTTGAGGTGGTTTTTGATGTTTTACTCTGAGATTTGAGTTGTTTCCGCTGCAACATTTATCGGGGTAGAAAAGGGTGTTACAGCAAGTGCATTTGTATGTTCTGCACAATTACAATGAGGTTGAGCCGTATGTTGAAATGTACAAGGATTTTCTCCGAGGTTTAAATCCGAATAGAAATGAAAATTGGATAGTACGAGAGCACAATCGAAGTTTCATACCATGGTTTAAGGATCATATTTATTCAAAGTTTTATGTAGATCCCTCTTCAATAACAGTAAGGTTGAGATGTTTAGCATATGGTCCAAGTTTTCATGTGTTTTCTTATAGCGCATACGCAATTAATGGATACACATTTTATACCAAAGAACAAGATGATAAAAGTACTATGCAAAATAGTGGTGTCACCTTGGTTGCTGAATCAATGCACATTTCAAGTGTGAAGGACTTAAACCCCAAATATTCAAATATGTCATATTTTGGGGTTATCGAGCGCATTTGGGTGTTTGATTATGAGAAGTTTCAGATTCCAATCTTTGGTTGCAAGTGGGTTGAAAATAATAGTGGCATACGAATGGATAAGTCAGGATTTTTACAAATGGGTCTTAATAGTGTGGGGTACAAAGATGAGCCTTTTATTCTAGCCTCTTAAGCTAGACAAGTATTCTATGTCACTGATCCGACATGTACGAAATGGTCTATAGTGCTTTTATCTAACAAAGTAATTGATGATAACATTGGAGATCAAGGTGATATTGATATTTATAATGAATCATATACTATAAGTGATCAAGATGAGAATGTTGGAGCGAATGAATCATATATTAGAAATGATCATAATGAGGGAATTTGGATTAATCCATCTATCTGTGTTGTTAAGAGACAAGTAGATCATCTTCCTACCAGGAAAAGAAAGAGATGTTAGTTTAGAGGTAATAGATTTATATGTTTGTCATGTGTTTGTCATTTCATATTTATGGATTATGTATTTGTCATATGTTTGTCAAGTTATGTAATTGTCATTTCATATTTGAGAATGAATCGTGTATTTATGTTCAACTGATTATGGATTATGGATTGTGTATTATGGATTTATATGTTTGTCATGTTATGTATTTGTCATTTCATATTTGAGAATGGATTATGGAATATGGATTATGGATTTATATGTGTTTTTCTTTATTACAGGTCAAATGGCTACTAATGAGGAGAACTCACACAATACTTCCAAGAATGATGCAAAAGAATCAATTCATGATGCGTAAGGAGATATTTCAAGAGGAATAACAATTATGAAAGGAATAATTCGTGCTAGAGACAAGGGAATAAAATACGACGTTCATTGGAATGAAACGGGTCAACTAATTGAGCCTAATGGCGCAATGTTGACAAGTTAAATTGGTGCACTTGTCTGTTCACAAGTTCCTATTACTTGTGACAATTGGAGAAATCCACAGTTGAAACCCGCCAAAGATAAAATATGGAGTGAGATATAGGTATTATATGTGATGTTATTTGTTATTTTTGACTATTATATCTTTAAATTAATTATACTAACACAATTTATGTATATTTTTTGTAGAGGTCTTTTAACATTGGTGACGACTGGCAAAAATATTGTCTTCAATTAGCCGGAAAAAGACTTAGAGGGTTTCGAGCATTTTTAACCAAAAAGTTTCTTAAGGATGACCAAGGAAACTTTGTTGAAGCGGAACGTCCGAAGAAGTATGCGGACTTAATTGCACCCGAAGAATGGGACACTTTTGTCGCCAAACGAAGAACTCAAGAATTCCACATAATCTTAATTTAATTTATCATGAACATTGTATTATATTCATGTAGTTATTACATGTGTTGTGATATGACTTAAAATTCTTTATGCATGTTGTGAGTGACGTAAATCGTCAAAGAGCCTCAAAACCCGCGTATCCATACAAGAAAAGGCGTTTGGGATATGCACGCTTGGAACAAAAAATAGTAAGTATATATAATTGCTATGATATTTTTGTGTTATTATTCATCTTAATATTTGACTTAATTTGTAGCTTGAAGAGGAGAAAAGTGAAGAAACATCTCTTCCGGAGCATGTTTTGTGGAAGGCTGCCCGGGTGGGAAAGGATGGAGTTGTTACTGAAGGTGTTCAACAAGTTTTTGAACAATGTGTAAGTATAACATTATTTGTTTAATTAAATAAAAATTTCTTGTTTATCTAAAATATTTATGCTTAACTCTAATATTGAATTTCAAGAGACTCTATCTCAGTCCTTAACTCTCACAGAAGACCAGGATTGCAGAAGCATACTGAGTCGAGTATTAAATGTTCCTGAGTATTCTGGTAGCGTGAGGGGTAAGGGATTTGGAGTCACTCCATTTGCCTTGCATAAGCATTCAAAGACCAAAAATCCTAGCAATAGAGAGGTGATGGAAATGTTGGAAGAATTGAGCGCTCAAGTTCGGGAACTGCAACAGGATAAAGAAAGATATATGTCAGAAAGGCGCGGTTCAGAATTTAAAGATACTAGTGACAAGGATAGTATCAATTTTCAACAAAAAACTCTGGAGGTAATTATATTTATTAAATTGGCACAATTTTTTATACTGACATATATGCACAATAACAATTTCATATTATTTTTTTTTGTTTAGGGCATTTCACCTTGTCAGCTATATTTATCAGCACCGACATATCGCATGGTTGGCAAGGGAAAAATGCATACACCTTCGGGAAACGTACTTCACCATAGACCGCTCCCTGCTGGATTTTTGAAGGTTTCGATTGATATTGCTTTAGAGCGGGATGCGTTACTACATATAACTGACGATGTTTCAGATGCAACATTGGTGGGGGACGCAATAGGGTCGTATGTTGCATGGCCGTCAAACCTCATTGTCATAGATGACTCGGTATGTTGAAAACCATTATTAACCTTTTAGTTTTCAAATGTTTTACTTGCATATAAGTTATGTTATGCTTACTTTTACATACATTTTATCTACATGGTATTGTTAAACTCCTACAAAATCCAAATCAAAAGATACAGGGATTGTTTGGCAAACCGAATCAGTTGCATCAAAAAAAGAGGTACATTGATATATATGCATTGAAAATGTTGATTCTATGATCCGAATTCAAAAGCTTCATGATTTTATACTTTATGACTTATATGATTTTCAGATTCCTACACAAGAGGTGCAACAGGGAGCAAGAACAAGAAGCCAGAATTAGCCAAGCCAAAAAAAGCTTCTATTCCTCGATTTCGGTTGTGCCTTGAAACAATTGTAGGCACAACAGATTTGATTGAAGGAGGTATCCATGAAATACCTATGGAAAAAGGTATTTTTGGGTTTGCCTATTCAGAAATAATTGCTAAAGATGACTTTGATCAGATATTTCAGCATGTTGAATTAGGCATCGGTGTTATGAATTCATACATCGGGTAATCCATCAATTTTATTTAATTAATTGATCAATGTATTTACTCATTTCATTGAATATTCGAATGTTGATTATGTTTTTATTTCAGGTACCTGTATGAAAAATTGATGCTCCCGCATCAATTGACAGATAGATTATGTTTCTTGTCTCCCAGTTATGTCAACACAAATCTAATCGATCGAACTGCAAATGTGGTCAAAGATCAATTAGTAGATGCATTTATGCCCAACAAAGATACAGAGAAGTTGTATCTTTTACCATATAATACTGGCCATGAGTTAGATTTTCATTCTAACTTCCTTTATTATAATCTTTCGCATTTTTACATTGTGTATAATATTTCCATCTAAACTTTTGTTTATGTTTACAGTGGACATTGGTTGTTGCTTGCAATTAATCCGATAAAAGAAATAATCTGTTATCTGGATTCGCTAGATGGTGACCAAACAAAATACTCGGAGATGAAGAAGATGATTGATACGTAAGTGATGCCATTGTTCTAAATATTCGCGTGTGTATTTATTTATTTATGTGAGATTATTCTAAATATTCGTTTACATTATGATAGAGCCATACAAATATTCTGATCACAATGATAAGCTCGAGTACGAAAGAACAAAGCAAACAACATTACATGAATAAGAGTGCAGGTATATTTTCACATTTGTTATTATAATAGTGATGTTACTTGATAACACAAGTTAAACTATATATCCTGATACATATGCATACTTTTTTTCTATGTGTAGTGTCCTCGGCAGCGTAATGGTATAGATTGCGGTTATTTTGTATTGAGATTCATGAAAGAGGTCATTCATTTGGACCAAATAGAGATTCCAATCATGGTATGGATTTATAAGTTATGATTTATTTTAAGACATATTATCGGATATTTCATCTAAGTAATTACTTTTAACTAAATCATTCATATTATGTTATATTATGTAGTACTTTGATGAATTCAAGTGTGCCACCTACACGAAAGATAAATTGGAAGAAATAAAGGAGGAATGGTGTCAATATATGGTTGAAATGAGAATTATATGAGGTATATTATTGTTTTCTTTTTTCTTGTGTTAGGTTTATGGAAGGTGTTGTATATTTTTAGAAATTGTTGAATAGTTTTGGAAGTTGATGTATAGGTGATGGAAATGGTGTATAAGGTTTAGAATTGGTGCATGGAATTGGTGTTGTATAGTTTGTATTGAGTTATATATATATATATATATATATATATATATATATATATATATATATATATATATATATATATATATATATATATATATATATATATATATATATATATAATGGTTATTTTGGTGAATGAGGTTTGTGTTGAAATATATAAAATGGTTATTACAGTTTATGTGTTGAATTTTAATCGTATACAAGGCCTATTGTTGAATTATAATGGTATACAAGGCCTATGTGTTGAATCATAATGGTATAAAAGGCCATGTGTTAAAATAAAGACTTGTGTTGAATTATACAAGTTTATTATACAGGTTTGGGTATAAAAAAGAGGACTTGTTGAAAAAATACACAGTTGACAGCGCTTTAGCAAATAAAACGGTCCAAAATAATTGAATTTTAAAAAAATGCCTTTAAAAAAGACAGCGCTTTTTAAAAAAACGCTGCCTAAAGGGGTCATAACATATACATAAGACAGTTCTTTTAAAAGTGCTGCTAAAGGAGGCCTACGAAAGCTCTTTTCCTTGAAAAAGCGCTGCCTAAAAGGGGTCCTACGAAAGCGCTTTTCTTTGAAAAAGCGTTGCTATATGGGGGTTCTACGAAAGCACTTTTAAAAGCGCTGCTAAAGGGGGTCCTAAGGGGGACCTAAGACAGCATTTTTCAAAGGAAAAAAAAACATTGTCTTTACCTACAGCAACGCCACCTTTGGCAGCGCTTTTAAGCGCTACTAAAGGTCAAAAAAAGTGCTGCTAAAGGTCTTTTTTGGCATAGTGGTAGCTATTTATAAGTTCTGAGAAGTTTGAGTCTTCTATGAAAGATATGAAAATTTAGCTTATATTATTTTTTTAATACAATTTTGATCTAATTTAGCTTAGTATAATATATCATTGACGCTCTCAAATTCTCCTAATACTATTTGAGAAATATTGTTAGACACTAAATATTAACATATCTTCTAATCAATATTCAAATTTTGATCAATCAAATTGGGGAGTCAGTCATATTTGCTAGACAACATTTGATGCCCAAGATAAAAGTCAACATCAATCAAATTTGACGATTAGGTATGGACGATTAGGTCTTAAAAAAAGACATGGTATGGACGATTAGGTCTTAAAAAAATTTGATGCCCAAGATAAACAGTATTATTTTCCATTTTGTAATTGGTGGTGCCATCTATCAAATTCGCATATAGGACACGTTTTATTGTCCCTTGATGATGTACCCAGACAAATTACCGTAGGCAGGAAATTCATTGATTGTACAAAATAACATGGCATACAACTTTAAGTTATCAATTGAATACACATCATCAACACCAATGCTTTCCTCCTACAAAAGTCTCAAATCTTCAATAAATGGAGTTAAATAAACATTTATATTGTTCCCTAGTTGTTTTGGAACCAAAATCATCATTGATAACATCATATATTTGAGCTTCATGCACAACCATATGGATAGGTTGGAAATTATGAGAAGAACATGCCATGACATATGGTTAGTACTCAAATTACCAAAAGGGTTCGTTCCATCGATGGCAAGTCCAAGCCTAAGGTTCCTTAGTTCTAATGCAAAATCTGGAAACAAGGAATCAATTTTCTTCCATTGCAATGAATCAGCTACATGGAGAATTTTTCCATCACAACCTTTTTCGTCTTCATGCCATCTAGTATTCTTTGCATCATTTGCATTAGTTAACAATCTCTTGAACCTTTGAATTACTTGTAGGGACCACATCACCTTAGAAGGAACACCCTTTCTAGTTACATTATCATCGTCTTCAACACCATTGGCTTTCTTCTTGTAGCCACTACTACAAAAAGTGCTTCTTACCTCGGACGCGAAATGCATAATACCTCATCTATAGAAACTAAGTAACGAATGGGGACATGAAAACTCGCCATTTATCACCTCTGCGAAATTAAAACCGAGAGGTAAAGTTAAATGCACATGGGTTCGAACCCCAAAAGCAACACTTTTATTATTTCCAAAACTATTGTATCTTTCATCTAAGTTTATCTTGAAAACTGAGGAGTAAGATAATTTCCTTTTTTTTAATTGTTACATTGTTTACCTAGAATATTACATTGTTTACCCAGAATATTACATTGTTTACATAGAACATTAAAATAAAAATCAAATTCCCTAGGAATCTTGATAAAAACCAAATTCCCCGAAGATCTAGATTTTAGATTTTCGAATTATTGAATCTTGAAGAAGATCAAATGTTGCAAGATTATTCTCTATGGATCTTGCATGCATTTGATTTTGAAGCAAAACAAAATAAGGGTTAGATAAATAAAATGAATATTCAAATATATGATTTTTTGCTCAAATAAATATTTAAGAAAACAAAAATCAAACCCAAGTAATTCTCTGATATTACAATCCATCGTAGAGAACTTTTCCAAACGTCTTTATTTTTCAAGCGCTTCATGTTTCATTTAGGTTAGATTTTCAATATTCAGAATGATTTTATAACATATGTCCCTTTGGTTTCACGTGGATAACTAATGGCAGATTCTTGAGTGTTGATAAACATTAAATGGAAGACAAAGATTTGTTTAAGGACGATGAATATAGTTAAAAAACACTTAACTATCCCCTCGGCCTTGAAGAAAACTGAGGTGAATAAGTTTTTTTTTATAAATACATTGTTTACATAGAATATTAAAATTACATTGTAAAATTTGTTTCCCAATGAGAAGTTTTATTTTAAATGTCCAAGACCCATGCAAGATGCTAGAGATCTGTTTGCCAATGAGAATTTTTTTCCTACACTTGCAATCTATTCCACATATCTAGAGTAACAAATCATGATCAAAATAGACGGTGGTGAATATTTCCTCTCTTTGGGGCGGCTACATATAAGTTAGTCTTAGGGTAAAATGTGTTTAACAAGTGCTTTTATAGTAAAATATGATTACTAACCACCTGGGTTTACAATAAAATCGAGGTTTTATATCTTCTCCTTTTAACTATTACCTCAGTGATAAAGAAAATCGAGGTGAATAATTCTTTTTCTTCTTTTGAGAATACATTGTTTACACATAATATTAAAATACATTGTTTACAACAAATCTTCGATGAAATCCCAATTTTGTTGCATACCCATTAAAACAATTATTTTGAAACAAGAATGATTTTTTGCACTTGCAATTTATTAACTGAGTAATCGTCAAAGGTTGAGCTCCCTTCTTTGTTGTTTAAGTTGATTCAAGAAGGTTTGACTAAAAAGTCAACATTTTCAAGTCAAAGTTCCAAGGACTATAACTCCTTCAATTCTCCATATTTTTTAGTGCTTATTTTTTCATATGACTCTTCCAAATGTCCTATATAACTTCTCTTACATGTCAAGAACCAATTATGCTTGGAGGATCATCAAAATTGTGAAGACATTATAGGTCATTTGTGGACTTAGTGAAATTTGACCTATTTTCAAGTGAATTTTTCCCAACTTTCAAAGATCACAACTTCTTCAATTTTTACCCTTTGAGACTGATTCTTTTTGCACAATATCATTTACAATGCGTTATACAAGTTTTCTTCAAGGATCAAGATCAAATTATGCTTGTAAGGCCTTGGAATGTGTTGGAACATTATAGGTCATTTTCTGCCTCAGAGACTTAGAATTTTTCTAAGTACAACGACCAGTTTTTCATGCCAACTTCAACACATAACTTTCTCCTCAGATGTCCAAATGAATACTTTCTTGGTACATTGTAAACTAGGCCATGAGGACTACATATTGCAAGAAGAATGGGATCAAAAAGCCTCTTGAGTAGGATGCCCCATTGAGTTGAACATGGTGACTTGAAACTGAATAAAGAACCATGATCAGAATTTTAATTCATCTAATCTTCAATTATAGGTCAACTTCGCACGAGTTAACCACTTAAACATGGTTAGTGAAGTGTCCAATGTTTAATTGAGCCTTGAAACACAAGTTTTAGCTGTGTTTTGAGTGATTTCAAGTCACATTTTCCTCATGACTAAGGGTGCACACGATTACACTCAATTTCGTCTCAATTCACCCATCTCAGCATTCCATCATCTTCAGCTATATATAAAGGACCTCGCTACCTTCTTTTCAAGCTTTTAAGAGCCATTGAACCCCAACTTGAACTTCAAATTTCCCCCAGAAATTTCACTATCAGATTTTGAATTCTAGCCATTCTCAACCCAATTTCTTTGTTCTAATACCTTCATCGGCCTCCTCTGAAGCTTTTGCATCAAGTCTCAAGCTCCCGAACATTCTGAAGTGCTCTGACAATATCATGCTTCTTCAACCTCCGACCACCATCTCAACAAGGTAGTTAGAAGCTTCAATTCCCTTCAAACAAGTTACCACGATGTAGTCCTTGGCTTGCTAATTATTTCCCCTAACTTATCTGATGTTGATTGTTTGAATTGATCATTTAATTTTTGTTTAAATTTTCGTGTTCATTTATGCATTTCTCCAAAATTCTCTCTATTACTTTTCAATAAATGAAAATGGAGAGTGAGGTTGAGTTCGCCTTGATAAGACAGTCAGAATGACATAGGTCTCATGATCTGAAGTAACTGTTTGCTAGAGCTCCGATGAGAGCTCACCGGAGAAAATGACCAGAGAGGTTGGACGATGACTTGAGCTGGCAGACAAGTTGGCACTTTGAAATATTTTGATTAGTTAAATTCAAATGCGTTCCCATGCTATTTCTAATTTAATTTTCACCAAACATCCTCACCTTAGGAGCGTGGGATCTGCCACGTCAATTAATGAGGCTTGATCCTATGCTCCTCCTTTTTTCTCCTTTTATTTTATTTTCTGTTTTTATTTTTAAATATCATTTTCTTCAAAAATTAATAAAAAAATAGCTACATTAAAATTTGGTTTAAATATTTTTTTGGCCCCTATAAATATCTCACATTTCATTTTTAGTCCATATAAAAAAATTAACATATTTTGGTCCCTACAAAAATTTTATGCATGCAGTTTTAGTCTTTGTAATTTTCTAAAATTTTTAAAACTATTTAATTACCCCTAAACTTTTATATTTTTGAATAATTTTTTTTCATACGTGTTCAGATTACTATAAAATGTTTATTTAAAAAATTATTTAATTTTTTAAAATGAGAAACATTAAATATGAATTTTTTTAATTTCAAAAGATAATGATAAAAGTAATGAAAATCTCGACTTATAAATCAAATTTTGAGTTCCTTTTTTTTCGAGGAACTTTTTATAACGTTCTAAACATATCTACAAAATAATCATTCAAAAATACACATTGGTTTAACAGTATGTACCAAAACTACGTGCATAATTATTTTGTAAGGGGCAAAACACACTATTTTTTTATAGGGACCAAAAACAAAATTTGCTAATTTTATAGGACCAAAAACATATTTATCCGTTGATATTTTTCATTCCATCTTTTTTGCATAGTTTAATAAAAATATTTCCTATTTTCTGAGAATTTTTGTGCATTTTTATTTCATCATTTGCTATTTATCATGATTTTCTTCTTTTTGCATATGTTTTAAATAGTTAAAAAAAATAGTTTTATGCATTTAAAAATTTTAAAAAAAATTTCATATCATCCTTGAGTTGGTTCTGACTTTCTGAAATTTTCTTGATCATTTGTGGTCTGTTTGATGCACCTTTTGTATTTTCATGTTTATTTTCCTTTTTTAATTCATTTTTAAAATCATTTTGATACACATTAATTCATATTGTTGCATTTTTATCTTGTTTGACCTTTATTGACTTCTGTTTGACTTGGATCTTGGTTAATTTGATCAAGTTTCGTCAAGCTCAATGGATCTTGCGTGTTGATGGAGTGAAAACCCTAATCCACCAAAATGGATGATTTATCTTGATGATAACATGATCAATACTCGGATTCAATTTGAGTTTGGTTCCTTGCTGCCTGTAATACCCCATATTTTAAATTACTCTAGATAATATTAATTGTGATCTACTAGGTTCCAGTGTACTCTGAGAAATTATCTGCAAAGATAGTTAGAGTAATTGTTGAGCTCAGAGCAGATCCAATTAATATTATGTGACTCTGAGGTTTTATTATTTGGAGCTATAGAGACTTTTTTTGGACATTTAGTAGTATTACTAACTAATGATATTTTCCTATATCATTTCCTTTTCCTCCCTTGCCAAACATAGAAAGAAAAGATAGAAAGAAGTGGAAGAAGAGTAGAGAGAAGGAAGAGGAAAGGAAGGAAAAATAGGAGAAAAATCTAAAAGAGAGAAAGATCAAGATCATCATCTCTTCTTCATCAAATCATCTCATCTTCTTTATCATCATCCTTTAGTTGTAGAGTTGTTGAGCTTAGAGTTAGGTTTTGGTTTTGTGAGAAAATGAGTAATTTTGCTAAACCAAAGAATCTAATGGTTGAAATGTGATATAACTTGTGTAGTATGATCAATATATGCGTGGAATTCATGTATAATAAATGCTTTGATGTATGTATGTATACATGAATTCATGTATACATACATACATCAAAGCATATATTATACATGAATTCCACGCATATATTGATCATACTACACAATTTATATCACATTTCAACCGTTAGATTCTTTGGTTTAGCAAAATTACTCATTTTCTCATAAAACCAAAACCTAACTCTAAGCTCAACAAATCTACAACTAAAGTATCTATCTAGAACCCATTTGGATTAGAGGATGATAATGAAGAAGATGAGATGATTTG
The DNA here is from genome assembly GCA_022829125.1 of Lathyrus tuberosus. Taxonomy (NCBI): domain Eukaryota; kingdom Viridiplantae; phylum Streptophyta; class Magnoliopsida; order Fabales; family Fabaceae; genus Lathyrus; species Lathyrus tuberosus. The sequence continues at coordinate 3,489,342 of JALAZF010000295.1, read as the reverse complement.
ATGAAAAAGAGATGATGATCTTGATCTTTCTCTCTTCTAGGTTTTTCTCCTCTTTTTCCTTCCTTTCCTCTTCCTTCTCTCTACTCTTCTTCCACTTCTTTCTATGTTTGGCAAGGGAGGAAAAGGAAATGATATAGGAAAATATCATTAGTTAGTAATACTACTAAATGTCCAAAAAAAAGTCTCTATAGCTCCAAATAATAAAACCTCAGAGTCACATAATATTAATTGGATCTGCTCTGAGCTCAACAATTACTCTAATTATCTTTGCAGATAATTTCTCAGAGTACACTGGAACCTAGTAGATCACAACTAATATTATCTAGAGTAATTTAAAATACGGGGTATTACATCCTCCCTTCCTTAAATATAAATTCGTCCTCGAATTTAAAAGGTTACCTGAACAGATGAGGGTAAGCATCTCGCATCTCTGATTCAAGTTCCCAAGTTGTATCACCCGGATGCGTCACATCCCATTGCACCTTAACAAGAGGAATGCCTTTGTTCCTTAATACCTTTGTTTCTCTTCCCACAATGTGGCTCGATTGAGGTTCAAAAGTTAAGTCTGCTTCTATTTCAACTGAGTCTGGTAGAACTGGCTGAAGAGGATCAGGAACAAACTTTCGAAGCTGAGATACGTGAAAGACGTCATGCATCTCTGATAGAGAGGGCGGTAAGGCTAATCTGTAAGCTACTTCACCGATCCTTTCCAAGAATTGATACGGTCCCACGTATCTCGGACTTAACTTGCGTGACTTAAAAGGTCCTTTCAACCTTAATCTCGGAGTAACTTTCAAAAACACATGGTCATCTTCCTCAAATTCTAAAGGTCTCCTACGATTGTCAGCATAACTCTTTTGACGATCTTGTGCTTGTTTAACCATCTCACGGATCATTCGAATCTTTTTCGTAGTCTCTTGGATAATTTCGGGTCCCAAAATTCTATCTTCACCAACTTCCGCCCAACAGAAAGGTGTTCTACATTTTCTCCCATACAATGCTTCATAAGGAGCCATACCGATGCTCGCATGGTAACTATTCTTATAAGAAAACGCAATCAATGGTAGAAGTTCTTTCCAATTTCCTCTAATTTCTAGCACACAAGCTCTTAACATATCTTCCATCGTTTGTATTGTTCACTCAGTCCGATCATCGGTTTGAGGATGATTCGACGTGCTCAAACGCAACCTCGTACCCATAGCTTGTTGAAAAGCCTTCCAAGACCTTGAAGTAAACTTTGGATCTCTATCTTTGGATCTCTATCGGACATAATATTAGAGGGAACACCATGCAATCTCACAATTTTAGAAATAAAAAACTTTGCAAGATGACTTGCCTTGTAAGTAGTCTTCACGGCTAAGAAATGCGCTGATTTCGTTAGTCGATCCACAATCACCCAAATAGAATCATAACCACCTTGCGTACGGGGTAATCCTACTGCAAAGTCCATAGAAATACTATCCCACTTCCAAATTGGAATCTCTAAAGGTTGCAACAGACCGCCCGGTCTTTGGTGTTCAATCTTCACCTGTTGGCACACCACACATTCTGACACATACACCGCAATATCCTTTTTCATTCCGGACCACCAATAATCCTTCTTTAAGTCCTGATACATCTTCGAAGAACCAGGATGTATCGTAAAAGTACCTTTATGAGATTCATCTAAAATATTTCTTTTTAATACCGCGTCATTCGGAACACAAATTCTCTAGTTAAACAGGACAATCCCATCCGCTGCTGGTGTAAAACCTGGTTGGAGTAACATCTCTTGAAACTCTAATAACACGTAAATGTATCGTATTTTTAGACCCGATTTGCATGCAATTTAGTTTCATTTTATTTATTTTCTTTGATTTATGCTTGTGTTTTGTTTTGTTTTCAAGTTCTTTGTATTCCTAGAGTTCCTCGTGAAGAAATGAAGAAAAGCGAGCAAGAAAACCAGTTTTTGAGGAAATTGTACACATGGCATCCACCATGGCGGGCGCCATAGGGTAGGCCATGACTTGGATAGGAGTCAAATGCTGTCAACTGCCACGATGTCCACTTCTTTTTCCCTTGGTTCACATGGCGGGCGCCATGAGGGGGTGGCGGGCACCACCTTTGTCGTATGGCTTCCCTCCTAAAAGAAGTTGGGGGGCACTTTGGTCTTTCCATAGTTTTTCCTAGGATATAAATAGATGAGTCCTTGATCCTTTTTCTTCATCCAAGCTTAGTTTCAAAACTCAAGCCATATATTTCAGTATTGTAAAGTGATAAACTCTTCACATCGGGGAGTTATCACACTGTTTGATCGAGTCTGTAATCGAGTTTGGAGCACTCTGGTAGAAGTTAATCCTGCCGCATTTTTCATTTCCAGTCATTTATTTCCAGTTGTACCAGATTTAAAGCCTCCGATTTGGAGCAGGTTTCATTTACAAGTTCAGCATTTACTTTCTTTATTTTCTGGCACTCGCTTTACTTTCTTTATTTTCTCGCACTCGCTTTACTTTCATTATTTCTCGCACTCGCTTTACTTTCAAAACCTTTTTAAGAATCTACTTTAGCATGATTTATTTCAACATGTCTATTTACATTTCCATGTCCGGCTAAATCTTAAAGGTTAGAATGTAAGGATCATAGTTAAAGTAATATTCCATACAATGTGTCGATAGAAATGCGTAGGGGTTATTTTGATTTTTGACACAAGTTTTCTGTACTTTATTTCTGTTGGGTAAAATCGAAAGCCGTCCAACCTTTGGTTAAACTTGGTTAGTCTTAAATGTTCAAAGGAAGTGAAAGCGCTTTGTCCAGTTAAGTAGGAGTTTTTAATACTTTAGAAAAACGATTTTAAAACTATTTTTGGACGCGTTTATGGGTTTAAAGTCTGGTTCGCATGAACCTCTTTTTGTTAAAAGTTACAAGTCAAAATACTTTTCAACTGAGTCAAGAAACTATATTTCTTAAAAATAGGTTTATTACTTTAACGCAATGCGCGCCTTTTTATAAGTGACAATAAGAGGGTTCGATTAAGGGATAAACTCGGTTCTGAATACGCGAAAGCGACAGTTCATGTTAAATTAGTTATTTTCATAAGTAGAAAACATTACCCCATAAGTAATTCTATTTACAAGCATCTGGAATATTATCTGACTGTGTGAATTACATTCAAGCCTGTTGCCTTAGATAAACATTACAACGATAGAAATTGATAGATTGACGTTTGGTCTCTGTGGGATCGATAATCTTTTATATTACTTTGACGCGATTCGTATACTTGCGAAAACACCGCATCAAGTTTTTGGCGCCGTTGCCGGGGACCAACAGTCAATATTGTCATTCCGTTGTTACACAGTATAGACTAAGGCACTCTCATAAAAATAATAAAAAATTTAAAAAATAAAAAAAAATAAAAACTATGTATCACCCAAATGTTTTCTACAATCACCACTGCCAGTATTTCGAGGAATCGTAAGAATCCCATAATTCCAACCTTGAAATACAAATGGAGAATTTCAATGCATCACTAACTCATTCTCAACCAAATTTCCTCTGCAACTACCAATCCCAAAATTTTGAGGAACCGCAACCAAATTTTCCCTATGATTGCCACTCCCATTATTTTGAGGAACCGCAAGAATCCGTCAATTCCAACCTTGAAACATTAATGGAGGATTTCATTGAAACAACAACTAATTCTAGGTTAGAATCTATGATGGAGCACTTTGTGGAGACCCAAACTCTCTGTAATGAAGAGCTTAGAAGACAACATCTTGATACCTATGAAACCCTTAGGCAGATAAACACTATGCTCGAGCCCTTCGCAACTCACACTGAGGCATTGGAGACTCAAATCTCCCTGCTTGCACAGACACCTATAGGACCCTACCCTGAGGAACATGTGGATGTTGTAGCAACCAATAGTGAAGAACAAATAGAAAATCCTTGGGAGAGTGATAATGAGGTTGAGGAGAGTGCTGGTGAGGAAGAAGTAGAGATTGAGAAAAAGTCACCGACACCATCCAGAAGGGAGGTTGTCGAAGAGGTAGCGAAGGAAGCACCTAATGTCGTTCTTCCTCCTTATACCCCACCAATTCTTTTCCCGCAAAGGTTTGTAGGGACTAAGGTAGACTCCCAATCCAAAACGTATGTGGAGATATTGGAAAATATCCACACTAACACACCTTTGTCTGAGGTCTTGTATACAAAGAGAAAATTAGAGGACCATGAACCTAGGGATATCATTACTGTTAAGAGGGTAAGGTTAAACTTTAAGGTGATGGGTGAAAGAACTAAGCCCAAACTTGAAAAGCTAATTCTTAGGATAGATCCAGAACCACCACCACAAGTTCAAAAGAATAAACCACCCCACAGAATGAAGAAAAGGAAAGGTGAGGGATATGTGAGATGGCTTGATAAATGGCAATGGAAACCGAAAATTAACACTCCTAGCCGTCGAGCTATCGACGTTAAACAAAGCCCTGCGTGGGAGGAAACCCATGAGTTTTTAATTTAATGTTTTCCTTTTATTGTTTATGTTTGTAGAAAATAAAGAATTGTATCGCTTGTCACGCATTAGCTACATTTAGGTGAACGATCTCTAGATGACAATCCCTTAAGATGAGTTGGTGCCCATGCACATTCCTACGAATGCGCTGCTGGTGGTAACACCGATGATGAGTATGATAGGAGAGGGCATATCTCTCTCATTCGTAACTCACCTCTTCCTTGTCCTGTGCATGGTCAGGTTCCACCTGCACACACCGCACCGTATTTTTCTAATAATTTTTGCAGGTACTTCCTTCGGAAATAGGCAATATGATGAGCGGCTTCAAGAAAATGAAGTTTCAGCAAATTCAGATAACTCTTAGTACATGACGCCGAAGTAGAAGTGGTCAGCGAAGACAGAGACAACAAGGGAAGAATTAGAGTGAATTTGGCCGTGGTAGCACGCAATGGCATTCATACAGGTTCTATCTTTTCTTTACCACCTTTTATCAAAACATTGAGGACAATGTTTGGTTGAAGTGTGGGGGAAGAACATTTACCGCTTTCATTTTACCGCTTTCTAGTTAGATTTACTGTTTTCCAACATGATTTTAAATTTTTTTCTGTTTTAATGTTTCGTGCGTCTGTGCATGTGTTTTCGAGTCTTTATGCTGATTTTATGTTTTCTATCGATTTCCCCATTCTCTTGAGACATACCAAATATTTTGAAAATTTTTGAGTTAAAAATAGTGTTTCTTTTGAAAATCTTAGGTTACAGACGAAATTGAGGTTATATTGTGAGACTTGGGAAAATTCCGCAAGATCGGTATCGTTTTAACACTGTGAGCCTCTAAATTATGGAAATCGATTTCAGTACTCGTTATGCCATAGCCTTAAGTTCTCACCCCTTTAGTAGTCCCTAATTAGTTTATTCAGCAGTCAGCATCATCCTAAGCACACACTAAGTAGGAAGCCGATGCAAATAAGTGTATGATCTCAGGCTAAAATTAAATTAAGAAAAAAAAATGAATTGAATGAAAGAAATGCTCCTTCTAAGTTAGGTGATCCTCACCCAATCATTTAGCCCAACGGTGCAAACTTCTTTATTTTATTGATTTGTGCAAAAGAAAAAAAATTGATGATAATGAGATCATAGTCACTAGCAGGCAATCCTACCATGAGTGTAAAAGGATAACGGGCTTAATGTGATTGTGCCAGAATGAAAAGGGATGAAAGAAGGAGGAGTGAGTTAGGCTTAGGTATAATGACATGATTCGGGTTGGTTTGCATAGGAGGGAGGTTGATGACCGCAAAAGCGGAATTGTGTTGATACGATATCCTTGGTGTGTGGGTAAGTACCTATCCACACAAACTTAACCGAAGTAGAGTTGGTAGCCTGGGATGAGTATCCGTATGCACTATTTTTCTTACGAGTCATGTTTTGCTTGGGGACAAGCAAAGGTTTAAGTGTGGGGTGTTGATAACACGTAAATGTATCATATTTTTAGACCCGGTTTGCATGCAATTTAGTTTTGTTTTATTTATTTTCTTTAATTTATGCTTGTGTTTTGTTTTGTTTTCAGGTTCTTTGTATTCCCAGAGCTCCTCGTGAATAAATGAAGAAAAACGAGCAAGAAAACAAGTTTTTGAGGAAATTGTACACATGGCATCCACCATGGCAGGCGCAATAGGGTAGGCGATGACTTGGATAGGAGTCAACGGCTGTCAACTGCCAAGATCTCCACTTCTTTTTCCCTTGGTTCACATGGTGGGCGCCACGAGGGGGTGGCGGGCGCCACGAGGGGGTGGCGGACGCCAACTTTGTCGTATGGCTTCCCTCTCAAAAGAAGTTGGGGGGCACTTTGGTCTTTCCATAGTTTTTCCTAGGCTATAAATAGATGAGTCCTTGATCCTTTTTCTTCATCCAAGCTTAGTTTCAGAACTCAAGCCATATATTTCAGTATTGTAAAGTGATAAACTCTTCATATCGGGGAGTTATCACACTGTTTGATCGAGTCTGTAATCGAGTTTGGAGCACTCTGGTAGAAGTTAATCCTGCCGCCATTTTCATTTCTAGTTGTACCAGATTTAAAGCCTCCGATTTGGAGCAGGTTTCATTTACAAGTTCAGCATTTACTTTCTTTATTTTCTCGCACTCGCTTTACTTTCTTTATTTTCTCGTACTCGCTTTACTTTCTTTTTTTCTCGCACTCGCTTTAATTTCAAAACCTTTTTAAGAATCTACTTTAACATGATCTATTTCAACATGTCTATTTACATTTCCATGTCCGGCTAAATCTTAAAGGTTAGAATGTAAGGATCATAGTTAAAGTAATATTCCAGATAATGTGTCGATAGAAATGCTTAGGGGTTATTTTGATTTTTGAGACAAGTTTTCTGTACTGTATTTCTGTTGGGTAGGATCGAAAGTCGTCCAACCTTTGGTTAAACTTGGTTAGTCTTAATTGTTCAAAGGAAGCGAAAGCGCTTTGTCCAGTTAAGTAGGAGTTTTTAATACTTAAAAAAACGATTTCAAAACTATTTTCGGACGCGTTTATTGTGACGCCCCCAATCTATACCCCCAAATAATAATAAAACAAATAACACTTAATGAAAATTTCGTCAGAGTATATTTAAATTATCATGGCATAGACGGGAAATCACATCAATTTGAAACAAAACATACAACACCTGCTCATAAAGATATGCAACAGTGGGGTAGCAATCAACCGAGGAAACTTTGTTCCTTACACCCACATTTTCAGAAATTAGAATTAAAGCGGAAAATCTAAAATCTGAATAACATATATACATATATCATGTAAAAAGTTTGTCCTACACCAAGTTATACATGTACTAGCCAAAAGATATATATACGTAGTACACAATAACCACAAACGGCCACCCTAGCTACCCGGTGTCACATATCAGAGCCGACCGACAAAAGGGTGAAGACATAAGCTTCACAAAAGACCTCCAGCAACTCTAATCTGCAATGCCTCATAGAGCATTATAAAACAGCAGAAGGGTGAGAAAAACAACCATAATATAAATGCATATAATTATATATATCCACATAAAAATACACATATCAAGTATTCTCACCACGATTATCAAATGCCAACACATAAAGCATATACCGAGTATATTCACATAATCATGTATTCACACATCATGCATATGTTTTATACACGAAACATACAATTCATAATTCCATGCATTTAACACGAATGCACATCAATTCACCAATGCTATCACAATTCTCACACATGCTCAATCAATTCACAATTCCACTCATAATCACATAATCAGAATATGATTCATGCAAATGCACAGAGACCGACACAACGACTCTATGCAGATGCCATGCGGTACCGACTCCAAATATTCTCATCACTAGTTCACTCAGGAACTCTGCTGGAACCATCGCTCTTTACATCACTGTAACTCCCTGTCGGGCCTACGATGTTCACCCGTCGCTTTAAGTCCTCAGGATTTTCTCACCTCATATTTTCGAGGCACACGACGTTTATGGATTGCTTTAGGTCCTCACAGAGGCACACAATTCGATCGCTTTAAGTCCTCAGGCTTTTCTCACCTCATATTTTCGAGGCACACGATCGTCTATAACCATTGCTTTAGGTCCTCAGGCTATTCTTACCTCATATTTTCGAGGCACACGATGTTATAGCAGATTCCCCACCGGAACCGCCGTCCCACAGGACGCCACAATGATGCATATCATGATGCTTGACACACAAGAACTCATGACAACCAATGCATCTTCACACATATATGCAGTCACAAACATGCATATATAACCAAATACAACACATTGCATTTATTTGCCTTTCGGCCACAATTCATCACCACACATGTCATCACAAGTATTTTCATCACACAACAGCACATGGCATAATACACATCAATTACGCACACTTACAACGACAAAAGTCGACAATCGACACTATTCACATTCCCCGACATAATTAAATCGGCTAACAAATTCCAAAACATCATAATCATAAAGTACAACTCAATAGCTTTCCAACGACACCAAGAATGTAAAAATCAGATAAACGGAACAAAAATTACGGACGAAAACGAAAACGACATTTTGAAAAATCACATTTTACCAATCTCCTGGCCATATGGTACTGCCCAAGGCCATACGCGTATTGTCCAAATTCCTCGCCATGGCATACGCGTATTACCCAAGGCCATACGTGTATGGGCAGAACCATTTTCTTCCCAAAAATCCCATTTTAATTCCAATACGCGTAAAGCCAAAACCATACGCGTATTGCCCAGAAATGCTACGCGTATCATACGCAAATGGGCAGATGGCCGAGCAAAATAACATCTCATACGCGTATTGGCCCATTGCTCGCCCATGTTACGCGTAATGCCAAGTCCCATACGCGTATGGACATGCCCCATACGCGTATGACCTGGGCAAAACCAGAAAAATTCTGCCGAAACGAGTTCTGCGTTTTCCAACCAAAATCATCCCAAATTCATCACCTAAATCCAGAAAAATACCAATTTGATTCACAACAACACATACCTATCAAGTATCAACAACAAGGAACACAAAAACATCATTTCCAACACTTTTAAATCGAATTCTAACACTTTCTACAAAAATGGGTTTTGTTGTATTTTTCATATAATCCAACAAAACAACAAACAAACACATACATAATCATACACATGTATAAGATAATTGAATTTCACACCCTTACCCGATTAAATCGACTCCTAGAAGTGGTTTTCTTTGATTCCTAGCGTTTTCCTCTTTTTCTCTCTTTTTCTCATCTCTTCTTTTTCCTTCTTCTCCTTTCTTTCTTTCTATTTTTCTTCTTTTCTAATTCTCTCCCTTTTCTCTCTTTTACTAACTTAGTAAAAATAATGCAAAATGACCCAATTGCCCCTACTCTCAATTATCTCGCAAATGTTCCCAAAACGCGATAAAATATAATAACAGTACAAAACAACATATTATCACACCAAAGTCATAAATAAAAATAATATAATACTCAAAATAATTAAATCGACTCGATTAAATAAAATGGTCGAAACTGGGGCGTTACATTTATGGGTTTAAAGTCCGGTTCGCATGAACCTCTTTTTGTTAAAAGTTCCAAGTCAAAATACTTTTCAACTGAGTCAAGAAACTATATTTCTTAAAAATAGGTTTATTACTTTAACGCAATGCGCGCCTTTTTATAAGTGACAATAAGAGGGTTCGATTAAGGGATAAACTCGATTCTCAATACGCGAAAGCGACAGTTCCCGTTAAATTAGTTATTTTCATAAGTAGAAAACATTACCCCATAAGTAGTTCTATTTACAAGCATATGGAATATTATATGACTGTGTGAATTACATTCAAGCCTGTTGTTTATTGAATTTAATATCTCCATACTTTACTCTGCTTTTACTGTGCACTCACGAACTCCCGATTAATTTGCCTTAGATAAACATCGTAACGATAGAAATCGATTGATTGACGTTTGGTCTCTGTGGGATCGATAATCTTTTATATTACTCTGACGCGATTCGTATACTTGCGAAAACACCGCATCAAACTCCTCCTCTAAAACTTGTTTTCGTTGAATCTCATCTCTTATAATATAATTAACATTCAAATTTCCCATAATTACACCATTTGGAGTCCACACAAACTGGAGATTAAGATCTCTAAACTTTTTCAACAAAGCATACTCCAATATCATCAATTCGGCACTATGAACCATTTTCCAACTTAATGCATCTGCTACTTTATTTGCTTTTCCTGGATGATACTTTAATTCTAAGTCATAATCCTTTAAGTACTTCATCCACCTTTTTTGTCGCATATTCAACTCCTTTTGGTCAAATAAATACTTCAAACTTTTATGGTCACTGAACATTTCAAAACGTACACCATACAAATAAGGACGCCACCTTCAGTGCAAACACAACCGCTGCTTGTTCCAAATCATGAGTTGGATCATTCTTCTCATGAACTTTCAATTGTCGAGAAGCATAAGCTACCACTTGACCGCCTTGCATCAGAACACCTCCTAATCCCATCTTATAAGCATCACAAAATACTTCGTAAGAGTTGTTAGGATCAGGAATGATTAACACAGGAGCAGTTGTCAATCTTTCCTTCAATTTCATAAAGCTTTGTTCACAACCTGAATCCCACTCATAAGGACAATCTTTCCGAGTAAGTTTCGTCATTGGCAAGGCCAACTGAGAAAAACCCTTGATGAACCTTCAATAGTAACCTGTCAATCCCAAGAAACTCCTGACTTCTGAAGCATTCTTCGGCCTCTCCCAATTTATCACTGCTTCTACCTTTGACGGATCTACTGCCACACCACCTTGAGATATAACGTGGCCAAGAAATTTAACTTCCGACATCCAGAATTCACATTTGCTTAACCTAGCAAAAAGTTGCTTCTCTTGCAACACTAATAAAACGATTCTCATATGTTCTTCGTGCTCTTGTGGAGTACGAGAATAAATAAGAATATCGTCAATGAAGATTACGACAAATTGGTCTAAGTAAGCTTGAAATATACGGTTCATGTAGTCCATAAAAACAGCTGGAGCATTAGTCACACCGAAAGGCAACACTAAGAATTCGTAATGACCATAACGGGTTCTAAATGCAGTCTTAGGCACATCGGAACTCTTCACTCGAAGTTGGTGATAACCCGACCTCAAGTCAATCTTCGAGAACACACAGGCTCCATTCAGTTGTTCCAACAGGTCGTCTATCCTGGGTAAGGGGTACTTGTTCTTAATGGTGACTTTGTTCAACTAACGATAATCAATACACAAACGCATCCCACCATCTTTCTTCTTTACAAACAAAACTGGAACTCCCCACGGTGAAACGCTAGGTCAAACAAAATGCTTAGCCATTAATTCTTCCCATTGCTCTTTCAATTCTCTCAATTCAAGTGGTGCCATCCGATATGGAGAAACGGATATAGGAGCCGTTCCCGGTACCAGGTCAATAGAAAATTCCACTTCCCTCTCCAGAGGAAGAGAAGTGACATCTTCGGGGAAAACTTCTGGAAACTCGCAAACTACAAGGATACTCAAAACTTGAAGACCGCTACTCTCCTCCTTAGTGAGAACCAAAAGAACAGATTTCTCCTTCTCAAACAAGAAATTTATCATTCCAACCATACCTTCTAAAATAGTTGTTAACACATCTTTCTGGGTAGCCTCAACAGATGGAATGATGATAAGCTTTTCCTCACACCAAATAAACACCGAATTAACCGAAAGCCAATCCATTCCCAGAACAACGTCTACTTTCTTAAGCGGCAAACAAATAAGATCAATTTGGAAAACTCTCCCATCCACAAACAAAACATAATTCTCGCACATTAAAGGTGTTTCAACTATCTCATCCATGGCAGTAGTAACCACCATGGGAGGAGATAACGGAATAGCTTGTAACCCAAGTCGCTTCACACATTGCATTGACACAAAAGAGTGTGTCGCTCCACAATCAAATAATACAAAACAAGGATGTCCGTTTATGAAACACGTACCCGCTATCAAAGAGTTGTCACTCTTCGTCTTCCTTACATCTAAAGTATAAATCCTTTCGGTATTCTTTCCTTGTACCTGACTCCTATTCTGAGGACAATCTTTAGCCATATGACCCACTTTACGACAACGATGACACTCCACTCCTTCGAAGCGACATCTACCAAAATGCATCTTACCACAAGTACGACACACAGGAGGTGTACTCGCCCTAGAATCCTTAACTTGTTTCCCTTTGAAGGCTTGTTGCCTAGGCCTAAACTGTTGGTTGGATCTTCCACGATCACCCTGATTCACCCTACTTGCAACACCCTCAGCTTGGACTTTCTTCAAACTATGCTCAGCCACATAGCATTGCCTTAGAACTTCAGCATAGGTAGTGAACTCCCTCTGAGATACACTATAAGAGATTTCAGCTTTCAGTCCAAAAAGAAATTGGTCTATTTTCCACCTTTCATCTGGAGCATACATAGCCTGCCTAGAGTAAGCAGCCATGTCCTTAATTTTTTTAGCATAACTGGCCACAGTCATACTACCTTGTCTTAACTGTTGAAATTCAAACTCTTTCTAAGTCCTCAAGGAGCTAGGAAAATATTTCTCCATGAAAATTGCCTTGAATTGTTCCCAGACCTTGGGCGCACCCTGAATAGTCATAAAAGCTTAAGCACTCTCCCACCACCTCATGGCAGGACCCTTCAACGAATGAGAAGTGAATACCACCTTATTCTCTTCACTACAATGCAATATCAAGAAAATTCTTTCCATACCCGCTATCCATTCGTGAGCCTTCACAGGATCTAATCCGCCATGAAATTTCGGAGGATTCATGCGGAAGAAATCCCAGAAAGTCCCACCTACAGCTTCTGGAACAACTACCTGAGGATGAAGACCTCCATTCATTTGTTGTACCATTTGCTGCATAAACTGGTTCTGTTGCTGCTGCATCTGTTGCATAAATTGATACAAAGGAGCATTCTCATCGCCGCCTAGCGGATTCGTCCCAGCTGGAGAAGTTCTGGGTCTACCACGATTGCTTCTGCGTCTGTCAGCCATGTTCCTAAAAGTCATACAGATAGGATTTAGTTGATCTGGCTCAATACCATAAATATAACACTTAATACCAATGGCGACACAACGCATATGAAACGGAAAGAAATACTTATACTATTTCATGGCTAGGTCGAGGATACGACTTGCTCTGATATCAACATTAACACCCATATATACATACATACATCAAAGAATATATTATACATGAATTCCACGCATATATTGATCATACTACACAATTTATATCACATTTCAATCGTTAGATTCTTTGGTTTAGCAAAATTACTCATTTTCTCACAACCAAAACCTAACTCTAAACTCAACAACTCTACAACTAAAGTATCTATCTAGAACCCACCTGGATTCGAGGATGATGATGAAGAAGATGAGATGATTTGATGAAGAAGAGATGATGATCTTGATCTTTCTCTCTTCTAGGTTTTTCTCCTCTTTTTCCTTCCTTTCCTCTTCCTTTTCTCTACTCTTCTTCCACTTCTTTCTATCTTTTCTTTCTATGTTTGGCAAGGGAGGAAGAGGAAATGATATAGGAAAATATCATTAGTTAGTAATACTACTAAATGTCCAAAAAAAAAGTCTCTATAGCTCCAAATAATAAAACCTCAGAGTCAGATAATATTAATTGGATCTGCTCTGAGCTCAACAATTACTCTAATTATCTTTGCAGATTATTTCTCAGAGTACACTGGAACCTAGTAGATCACAACTAATATTATCTAGAGTAATTTAAAATACGGGGTATTACACTGCCTCTTCTTCATCACCATTCTTCTTTTTTACTTTTGGTTAATGAAAATCTTTATCATAGAACTTTTGAAGTTCTTGATTAAGATGAGAACATTCCTCTTTTTCTTTTTATGTGGAAAACTTTAGGTGAATGACTTACATGTCATTTCTCTAGCTTGTATTAGCACAAATATTATTATTGACCGACATTCCATAGTATGACCTTCCTTATATGTTGTTCTAAGATTGCTTAACATAGCGCTAAATTTGTCCCAAATCGGAAAACAAGTCATTTTTGTAAGTGAGATTTTTAGTATCCTATTCTCCATGGTATTGTGTGAAATAGATTGGATATTTTGTTTCCAAAGAGAGCTAGTGGCATAATTGTTGATTTTATCCAAGTTGGAGCCATTCTCTTGGTAATGTATAAGGCCATGTTTTCATGCTTGTGGGTGTCTAGTTGAGTGTTCTCCAAAAAATGACAAATTGGCTTTTTTTTTTTAATCAATAACTTACTAATATTTACTTTAATTATCATTTAGTTTATGCTATTTACTTATTGCAATTTACTTTTATAATTTTACTCTAGCATTTCATATCATATTATCATATTGCTTTCCTCTTTGTGCACTTGGACTTTTGTTTATGCTTATGCTATTTTTATATTGCCCACTCCGACTTTCTTCCCTTTTAAGACATTAATAAATACCAAAACTCCTAAAAAAAATGTGGTTACTTTGTGGACTTGATGTTACTACCCTATGCATTATTGAGGAGTTATAGACTTAGAATTAAGATCTTGACCTTTCCTTGGAAGTGCATCTTAAGACCTATTTGGATTCATCTGGTACCCTTGGCTTAAGGATTCTCTTAAAGACTCATCTTGGTTATTATGATGTGCTTGAATTTCTATTTGCTTATTTGGCTTGCTTAAGGCTTAATCCAAAGGAGGGAATTCTTGATTGACTTATGTCATGAGGCTTGCTATCTTCTCTTGGTCAGATCTTTCTTTGTCCTTAGCTTTATTTTATGCAATAGGATAGTCTCTTCATCTCTTCCCCCTTCTTTAATTTTCAAAATCTTCTCCCTTTTTCAAAACCTTCTTCTTTTTAAACTTGAACCATTCTCTCAATAAACTCTGACTTTTTGTCAAGTGATTTTCAAACTTCATTTCTTTAAAAAACGCTAATCAATTTTAAGAATACTTTGACCATTTCAAAAGACATAAAAAATACAAAAAATCATTCAATCATTTTTGTGCCTTTTTTGTGCACTTTTCCTTTTAAAACCTTTCATAAAGTTTAGACATAAGTCATTTAAAGTTGAGATGTAATTCTCCTATCCCCATAGTATTGATGGTAATTATTTTCCACTTGTGAGAGTTAGTGGCATACTTGTTGATTTTTATCCAAGTTAAAGTCATTCTCCTTGTGATGCAAAATTCTCATTACTTGTGGGTGATTAGTTGTAGTATTCTCCTTAAAATGACAACATGTATTTTCATTTAAAATGATCCAAAAAAACTTATTTTGTTATTTTTACCATGAACTACGAGGTTTTGATCCTCTATTGCACTTTGTGGGTACATAGGCACGAGGCTCAGGAAGTCTTGTCAAACACAAAATAATAAAAAATACTTCTTTTCTCACCTCCTCAATCTTTTTACAAGCAAATCATTTTCAAAACAAAAATGTAGATATTTTAAAGAGGTTCTTATAGAGTACTATAAATGTTTTTGGTGTTAACATATTCCTTTTGCGTATCGAACCCCCTTTCACTCTCTCTGTTTGTTTATTAGTTTTATTTTAAAATTTCTTACGATTTTATTCAATTTCACTACTACGAAAAGCCCATTTAACGACGTCAGGTTTACAACGGATCCGTATCCCACCGTTGTAATAGGTTAAAAATTTTGCAGCTGATGTATAACGCCATATTTAACGACGGTCGTATTAAAAAACCGTTGTAATACATGGTGTGTAACAAACTTTGATTCCCAGCAACTACATTTTTTTCCATATTTTTACATTTTAAACATATATTTTATTTCTTTTGTTAGTGTTACGAGGATTTAACCACAAAACTCAAAATTCATCTTTGTTTTTCTATTTTTAAGTGCAAGAGAATAGGTTGAAATAGTTTGATCATAACTTCTTTAAAAATAAAAGTGAAAGAGATGAGTATATATAAAAGAAAACTTTATTAAGATTCCAGATAAGAAGAGTACATTGATAATCATATATTACATATATTTATCAATGTCAGAGCCCATAGCTGCAAATACATCTTCATAATCCAGGACTCTCTCCTCACTTCCCTCATCGGACCCATAATAAACAGTCCTCCTTTTCTTCTTTTTCTTTTCCTTCTTCAGCTTCTTCTTCTTCTTCTTCTCCTTCCTTACCCTTAACGCATCCCTGACGTTGGCCGCTGGTTGGACCTCCTCATTTGGCGGCTGACGTTGTTCGTTTGTGCCCTCATTGGTGATGTTTCTAGCATTCTCATTTGTAGAACTCATTGTTACGAAGAATATATTTTGAAGAAATGTAAAATTGTCTATTTATAGATGAGGTTGAAGATGAAAAGTCTGATAGTTTAATGCTTACAATGATGATAACTTGTAAATGGTTGATATTCTGAAACGATATTTTTTGAAAAATGGCAAAAATTTTAAATCATTATTATACTTGGGCAGAGTGTTCTCTATTCCGGGAAGAGCAAGGGTTATAATATTACAACTGTTCTGGACTGGACCAATGGCTAGAATTGGCCCGATCCACCTCTGCTCCAGAGCGGCCCAAATTGGCTAAGTCCAATCCACAGAGGGGAAATGATATGTTGTCATTATATTAGTTAAGCTGATTTGAGTTGTAGAAATGATATGTTGTAGTTGGTTGAATTAATTAAGCTGATTTGAGTTGTAGAAATGATATGTTGTCATTATATTAGAATTATAAAAGAAAGTATGTGGGCATAGTTGGTAGTAGCAATGTTGGGGGTGTAGTAAGTTGGCCCAATGGAAATAAGAGATAAGTGGAGTTAGTTGGAAAAAGGAAGTTACAGGAAAATAAAAGAATTAGGTTATCAGTAAGAGAGAAAAAGAGGTTTTGGAGAATACGAGAAGTTGCAGAGAAAGTGGAGCAAGAGATTTTGGAGAATTACGTGGGAATTGCAGAACCGGAAATCCAATCGAAGAGTAGAGCGACCTTCAATCCAAGGTAAGGGTGGGGTTCTGACTCTATAATTGGGTTTATGATAAATAGTATGTGGGATTGGATTTGTGTAAAATTGCTTCTGTCCATGTTTGATTGTTATGCTTGATTTCAGAATTTGGTTGATGTTATTAAATTGGTCGTAGAAATTTGATTATGTTGTTCGTATTATAATTCCTATGTTGATGTTACACCGTGATGGTTGGGGTTTGATCTGGAACTGAGTCGAAGGAAGAATCAGTAGAATTAAGGAAACTGGAAAGAAATAAGCAGGTGACGAACGAAGTCTGGTGCGTACGCAGAATTGGTATGCATAACGACTGTAATAAGGGCATGACGACCGCCACACCCACGAACAACATCACGACCATCACACTCTCGTGACGAGCGTCACGCGGGCAATTTCTGGGCGGTGTGGAAGTTGGAGATTCTGTTTTGTGGTCTTTGGTCGGTGGAGCCTGGCGTGATTACTGATATGCTTTAGTCGAGTACAGAGCCATAATTTGAATGAGTACATAATTACCAGAGGCTATATTAGGGAATTAAAACCACTATAAATAATTAATAATTGTGTTGCGATGAATTAGTAAGAAACATAATTAAGTTGAACATCAGTATAAGCAGCAGTAGTAATACAAACCAGTGTAGACTGTAAGGAACTGATAATAGTACTGTGACTAATTAATAGGAGGATAATTAAGTAACTGTGTTGTAGAATTTAGTAGTATGTTTTGGTAAGTTGTTGCTGACCAGAATTTAACATGGAAATGATAGAGTTTAGCAGAGAAGTTGGTTAATTGGTTTAGTCAGAAGGTTATACAAATAGTAATGCGATATAACTGGTTGTTTTTTGCGTTGTGCTCCCTGTTGCAAGTTGTGAAGTTGTTAGTTGTGGATTTTGTTGCAAAACCTTATTAGTTGTTGTTGTTGATAAGTTGAAGGCCTATGGCCAGTGTTGATTTGTTGATTAAGTTGTAGGCCTATGGCCAGTGTTGATTTGTTGATTAAGTTGTAGGCCTATGGCCAGTGTTGATTTGTTGTTGTTGTTAAGTTGTAGGCTTATGCCAATGTTGAATTATTGTCGTTATTATGATGTTCATGTTGAGTCGCATACATTGCATTTTCTAAGTTGGAGCTAATGCTCAACCACGTTGGCCTGGATTGGCAAAAAGTTGAAGTTGAAGGCTTATGCCTTGTTGATGCCCGATAAACTGGCACTTTTTAAGTTGGGAGTTCTGCTCCAATGCCTCTATTAATTGGCAGATTTTAAGTTTGGAGTTCTGCTTCAATGCCTCCATTAATTGGCATATTTTAAGTTAGGAGTTCTGCTCCAATGGTACCACATGCATGTGCATTTTCAAGTTGCATTCCATGTTGCATAATTATGTCGTCGTGTTGCATTTTATGTTGATTGATGTTGTTTATGAGTTGTGAAGTGGTGATTTTCTATAATCTGAACTAATATATTATTTATCATATATCCGATTATATTGTTCGATATCTCACCCCTTCTGTGTATGGTGATGGTTTATACGCCATCCTGCAGGTAATCCGGAGTGAAGGCTTTCTACCTTCATTAGTTCGAGTCAGTGTCGTCGCTCTGATACGTGGCACTCGGGGGGTTAACGCATGTTTAGTTTAGTTGTTGGATTTTCATCATGTTGCTGAATTTTAAGTTGTTTCTGTTGAGGATATATTATTTTAAGCTGTTTTGATGTTGAACACGAGTTGAATTATTTTAAAGTTGCAATTATGAAGTCGTTGTTTAGTAATAAAGATGGTTTGTTTTAAAGAATAAATAAAGTTGTCATTTGTCACCCGATGTTTAAGTGTTATGTATCTGTTATATGCGATCAATATCGTTGTTTTTAAGTTGAAAATGTGGCATCCTATTTGATGTTGAAATTTTATTACTCTGATTTTATTTAATATTCGATGGGTAGAAATGGGGTGTTACATTAGTGGTATCAGAGCAGGTCGGTTCGTCCGGCCAAGTTGTCTAATGTTGTTTATTCCTTAGTACGCGGCATGTGTGTGAAACACTGTCGGTACTTACTTATTAGTTTTCTAACAGTTTGTCTCCAGGAGTTGGTTTGAAACAAGTGGGGGAGAACCTTACTTCCCGAAAATGTTAATGGTCTGTGAAGTTGGATCAAGGTGATATTGATTGCAAGAGTGCAAATGCTATTAGAACTGTGTTGTTACGAACCGGCGAGAGTATGGACTCAGGATTCTTATCGGTCGGTCGAGTTTGGGATGTACGTAGACTACGGATGGTGAATTAAAGAGATGATTGAGAATAAGGATCTATTCCAAAGAAAAGGATCAGTTGATAGATCAATTTGGTAGACTAGTATGTCTAGAGTATAATTGGATTGAATTCGGACGATTTTCAGAGTTGGGTGAAAAGCAAGGATAGTTGGAAGAGTTTGGAAGCAAGAGAAAGAGGTAGAACTCATGTTCACCAATTTCGGGTTTTATTTTCGTATTTATGGAACAGCCTTCAGTAAAAGAGTCATAACTTTCTACTCGTAACTCCGATGAAAGCGATTCTGGACTTTTCGGAAAGCTTACGAAATTCCCTATAGTTGGCATATAAATTTATCCTTCGGAAAGTTTTTAAAGAGGGAGAAAAACGCGTTTGAATGTGTGGGTCTGGTGCTGATTGTAACACCCCCTTTCTATACCCCCAAATAATCACATAAATCATTTAGGCACATATTAAAAAAAAATTCGCTAGAGTACGATTAAAACATAGTATAAAAGAGACATGTCACATCATACACGCATTTAATACATACAACACCTGCTCAAAACATTGATATGCAACAGTGGGGTAACCTTGCATACAGAGGAACTTTTTCCTTACACCCACATCACAATATTTAGAATAAAAGCGGAAAATCTAAACATTGAACCACATTCAAACATATATACAGAGATATATACATCACCAAGTGTTATCCACCAACACAATACATGTTTACAGAAACATTTATCCACAAGATACATATACAAATGTATCACAAAAGAATAATGTACATCCTAGCTACCCGGTGCTACATATCAGAGCCAACCGACCAAAAGAATGAAGACACTCTTCACAAAAAGACCTCCAGCATACCTACTCTGCAATGCCTCATAGAGTATCATAAAACAGCAGAAGGGTGAGAAATATTATCATAATAACAATGCATATAATTATATAAATATATAAACATATAAATACACATTTCCACATTCTCACCACAATTCATCACAATTCCAACCATATACATCACAATGTATATATACACACAACCAAGCATATTTATTATGCATACTTTCACAATTCTCAATCATTCCACGTAAACATACACAATTATGTTTATTCATCAACACATCATTATAAAGATGATAAATGCAAATCATAGAGACCGACTCACGACTCTATGCAAATGCAATGCGGGTACCGACTCAATCATCTCAAGTTCACTCAGGAACTTCTGCTGGAACCATCGCTCGTTACTAAAGTAACTCCCCGTCGGGCCTACGGTGTTCACCCATTGCTCACACCCCACATGGGCACACAATGTTTATGGATCGCTCACACCCCACCTGGGCAAACGACCCGATCGCTCACACCCCACATAGGCACACTGTTGCTGTGAAAATCGGATAACAAATTATTAATTAATTTGCATCATATTTCTTTTACAACCGACTTTGATTTATCCAAAGGAAAGGTTCAAGATCGTTCAAAAAACCTAGGGGGGAGAAATTCTAAGGTTCGGGGGTTGGTTATACTAAGGGAAGGTATTAGCACCGTTAATATCTGTAGTACTCTACAGGAGCCTCTTGTTTATGTTTATGTTTGTGCTATGTTTTGGTTTGCTTGCTTTGTATAATCTGTCCGAGATTGGTGATGGATATTTATGATAAGGGTGGAAATGATAGAGGTGAAAACCTAAGGTGGTTTTACTAAGTTTTGCTCGGCAAGACGTCGCGTCTTGTGCCTACGTATCTGACCTCTTAAAGAATCAGAGCAAACCGTAGTTCATCTAAAGGTGGGTTTTAGGAACCATTGACTATGGTCAAAGTTCCAAGGGGAAATGAGCATGAACTCATTTAGAGTCTAAGAAGACTCTTCTAAATCTATGTTGTAGAATGTTGTGTGATTGTGAGACTAAGGTTGATCCTATGACTATGAGGTCTAGGGTGGAATTGTGATACCTATGACTATGAGGTCAAGGTTGTAAGGTAATGAGCTATCTATCACCATGAGGTTGATAGAGAGGCTTTTGTTCTATGACTATGAAGTCAATAGAGTGTTGATGGTTGAATGGAGTATGCCTATGACTATGAGGTCAAAGGTTGTATCCTTAGATGAAGTCCTTGTGACTATGATGTCAAAGGTTGGGGGTACTATGACTATGAGGTCAAATTTTATGCCCTTGGATGAAGTCCTTGTGACTATGAGGTCAGTGTTTGAGATGACTTTGAGGTCAGGGTGTAAGATGACTTTGAGGTCGAAGATGATGATAGCTCTATGACTTTGAGGCCATGAGAGAATCCTATGACTTTGAGGCCAAAGGATGGAGGCAATGACTTTGAGGCCAGAGCTTGAATGATATCTCTATGACTTTGAGGGCATGAGAGAATCCTATGACTTTGAGGCCAAAAGATGGAGGCTATGACTTTGAGGTCAAAGCTTGAATGATATCTCTATGATTTTGAGGGCATGAGAGAACCCTATGACTTTGAGGTCAAAGGAAGATGGCTATGACTTTGAGGTCAAAGCTTAAAGGTACTCTATGACTATGAGGCCATAGGGAGATTCCTAAGACTTTGAGGTCAAAGGAAGATGGCTATGACTTTGAGGTCAAAGCTTAACCTATGACTATGAGGCCAAAGGTTGGATGATGAGCTATCTATCACCATGAGGTTGATAGAGTGACTTTTTCTATGACTTTGAGGTCAATAGAGGGTGGAGATACCTATGACTATGAGGTCAAAGGTTAATGAATACATGAGCTATCTATGACTTGGTAGTCACTAGAGAGTCTTTTCCTTTGGAAGGAAAGGGGGAGTGATGAGTTTTAAGGAGGAAGCTACAAGAGCTTGCCTCACATGAGGGGGGGATATTTAATGAAGTTCTCAAAATATATCATGTCATAGACAAGATGCAAATATGAGCATGGTAATGACAAGACAAATTATCATGAAGAGATGCATGTGGTAATGTTTTACAAGTAAATGGTGTGTGTGACATGTTCTTATCATTCATGCATACAAACATCAAGGCATCAAGCACTCAAAGATGGTTTAAAACATGGCATTCAATGTTGCAAAACATAGACATGATACATGTTGGATTGTGCACATTCATGTTACAAGTAAATGACCTAAAAAGATCTCATGATATTTCAATGATTGTTTTCATGTGATAACACAAATTAAAGCTCAATGATATTAAGTGGGACAAAGCAAACAATTCCAATACATCATACAAGGTTTAAACAAAGTGTTTTAGGTCTCATGTGATCCATATAAATAAGAAAACATGGTGAAGGAATTAGGAGAGGTCAAAATGTCTTTTTATGGAACCCTAAAAAGCCTTTCTCTTCCAACCTTGACAAATGTTCCGAAAATAATTGTTTTCAAGAATTTCTTTTTACAATTAGAAAGTAGACATCTTGAGGGTCACTTTGCAAAAAGAATGGATCAAAAAGGATGAAAAATGAGTGAGTTATGATCTTTTGAAAACAAGGTATAAACCATAAAGGGAAAAATGGAAAAGGGTAATAAAAAGAATGGAAATGGTCTCCATGGGGCTTGAACCCACGCCCTCTCGCCTGCAGCACCAAAACCTTGACAACTGAGCTATCACGCGCGTGTGAAAGAAACATGACAAGCGAAATATATATGTGAAACAAGGAAAATGAAAAGAATGAAAAATAAAAGGACTGGGGCGAGGGGGATTCGAACCCCAGTCCTTTCGCTCGCTAATGCATAGAAACTCCTCCATTGACCAGCGGTGCTACGCCCTCATTCGTTAATATCTTCGCTTCCATTGGATTATATGATAAAGTTGGCTTCCATGCCCATCAAAACACGCCATGGCTGGGCAAGTCTTGGTTTGAACTTGGTTTTGGCTCAATTACGTGAACACCATAACTTCTTCAATACTTGATGAAAATGGATGAAACAAAAAAGGAAATTGTGTATTTTTTTCACAAGGATCACAGTGGTATCCTTGGTTTTTTCAGAAAATGCTTGTAAATTAAAACTCGATAGGGTTTGTGAATTTAGCTTGAATTTGCATTTTGAATGACACAGTTCAATACAGTTGGGTTTACACATGGATGATGCATCAAACACAACACATATAACCTATTAAAGCTATGCATACTCAATGAACATCAAAAATCATCATAATTCAAAGAGTTGGAGTTGAAATGGACTTACCTCTTGTAGTTCAAACTTGTAGACTTGTGAGTAGATGTTCCAGCTGTGGTTTGATGACTTGGGTAGCTCCTAAATATCCTTTTGATGCTTTATGGATGCTTTGAAACCAAGTAAAACAGCTGGACTGTGATGTGCCTTCCAAATTGCAAAATTTACCAAAATGTCAAAATGGAAATTGGCCCAAATGAAGTGACAGTTGTGAAACTGTACTTTGAACACCTCAAGGGTGATTTATGGAATGTGTTTGATGTGTTGGAGTGAATGGAAGTGAAGGGAATTGGGTCTGGTGTGAGAAAATGCAGAAAAGTCAACTTTTCTATGGTTTGAGGGTTGACTTTTGGCTTTGTGAGGTTTTGGATGGTTGTGAGGCTTTGGACAGCTCTAACACATGTTTTGTGATGTGTTAGAGTGATTTGTTTGGTGGTTAGAGGTTTGGAATGGATTTTGACCAAGTTTGTGCAAAATGGTGTTTTTGGCACAATATGGTAAGTTTGAAATTCCAAGGGCTGGTGTGAGAAATTGGATCAAGTAATTTTCTCTGTCCCCTCCCTTCTCCTATGCAGTGTGGAATGAGGCTTTATTTATAGGCCAATGTGTTAGGTTTGAGTTCTGGCCAGAATTGGCATCCTTTGCTCACTTGCCCCTTTTTTCAACATTCCATTTAAGTGGCCTGACTTTGTGCCCTAAGCATTAGTCAAAACAAGCTGCAAAGTTTTGACATAGTGGCAGCATGATGAGCTTGTTTTATCAGATTGGAAATCAAGGGCAATTCATTGAATTAATGCATCTTTCATTTGAAAATCCTTGCATAATTGATGACTTTTTGCTATGCTTAGTCATGGCTGAGGTATGATCATGCCATCTGGATGTTTTACAGGTGGCATTGTACATCCAAACTTGAATTGGTAGCTTGAGGACCAAGATACTGATGTTCAAGCTGCTGTACTGGTGTGTGTGCTGCCATGAAATGGCTGAAACTTCCACCTAGGTCCAATCAAAAATGGCTCGTGCGTTTTGAGTCATTTTTGTGCCAAATGTTCCTTTAAAAATCCTCAACCTAATGCAAAAAGAATGGCATTAAAATCTCTTGTGAGGAGGGAGTTATGCTTGTTCAAAGTTGTGACATTTTGGGCCTTGCTAGCATGTGCAGCAGAATTACCAAAACTTGGTCCATTTGAAATTGGCTCGTGCATTTTTAGGCCAAATTGTGCCAAATGATCTTTGAAACATCCTTGACATAATGCAAAAGGAATGGGATCAAAATCGTTTGTGAAATGGGATTTATGTTGATTTCAAGTTGTAGTGCCCTAGGCCTGCCAGCATACAGCATGGCTGCAATTTGCTAAATCTTGGGCCATTTGGATTTGTCTCGTGCAAACTTAGGCCAAATTGTGCCAAATGATCTTTGTAACATTATGGACATAATTCAAAAAGAATCAGGTCAAAAGGAGTCTTGAGGTGGCAGTTATGATGATCCAAAGTTGGTTTCATGACAAAAGATGTGAAATTTCACGAAGTGTTTTAGGTCAAAATCCCTTCTAGGTCAAATAACTCCAAATCCATACATTTTTTGAAGAAGGGTCCTCTAATATGATTTTAAGATCATGAAAAGAGCTTCCATTTGAGCTTTGAACCACTCCATTTGGATGTGTGGTTTGTGAGTTATGACTGTTTCAATTTTGGTCCAAGTAGTGAAATTTCCACATTTTGAAATGCTTCATGAACCAAACCTTGCTTCCTTTGCAAGAAACTTCTTAAAACTTGATTTTTGATACCTTACATCATCAATGAGATATTTCATGATGGACTTAGGTCTTGGATGTTTCATTTTGTATCAAATTCTTAAGGATTGAAGCCTCAGACAAACCCTAATTTCACTGCCTATGCACTTGAATGCTTTTTGAGGGTTTGGCTTGATTTAATCCCATACAAGTGTCTTGAATTGTCCCCAAGGATGTCTTCTATCATGTGGAGTCAAGTTCTAAGGTTTGGGAATAGCTTTGCTTAGAATTAAAGGTCATAAACCACTTGTCGCATCGAAACCCTAATTTGGATGTACAAGAGAAACAAGCTGCAAGATGAACATGGTTAGTTAACAATGCATAGATGATTGAATCTAAATGTCAAATGCAAGATGTTATGACATCTAAGGGGTAAAATTTGGGTTACAACAGTTGCCCCTATTTAAATAGCTCTACCGGATAGCGCGAGGAATGGAAATCCTCGGGACGTCAAGGTGGAAGATATTTAAATATAGTAAACCGAAAATTTTGTCCTTAGATGGAATGCAGATGTTTGAAGACACGCAACAAAATGCGTATGTCATGAACTCTAATTTGATGATATGATGATATGACGGTGCAAAATGCAGACCAACAGAACACCAAAGAGCTATCAAACTTCACTGGGGCAGGGTGCCAGTTAGTATCCATGAGGCAAACTCGCTGGGGATACAAACTAACCAACAAAAGAGACTCACTGGGGAGACTCTATGGAAACACTGGGGATAGAGAAATAAAAGGGGAAACCCTCACAAATCCTCATTGGAGACAGAGGCCAGAGAGGTGTTCTCTACTGTGAAAATATCCAGAGAGACGAATACTGGTTTGAAGGTGACCAGACGACACTGGGGAAAAATACATTCTTACTGGGCATGAAACCAGAAAGAAGACATGGTCTCCACTAGGGATCAATATGAAATAAAAGGATAGACATCCTACAAAGAAGCTTTCCGGGATTTCTTATGCTGAAGAGTTCAAACGGGAACTTCAAGAAAAACCAGAAAAGGACAGAGACAGATTCTGCCTGTCAAATGATGAGAGATGATTGGGTCTAAAGTACCAATATGAGTTGGTTGGGATGATGACAAGACTTGGTTTAGGAAGAATACTAGTATGAGCTGGATTTTTGGTTACCAGCATGAGCTGGATTTTGGATACCAGTATGAGCCGGATTTGGATACCAGCATGAACTGGATTTTGGGATACCAGCATGAACTGGATTTTTTGGATGAACTGGATTTGGAATACCAGCATGAACTGGATTTTTTTTTTGATACCAGCATGAACTGGATTTTTTGGATACCAGCATGAACTGGATTTTTTGATACCAGCATGAACTGGATTTTTGGATACCAGCATGAACTGGATTTTTGGATACCAGCATGAACTGGATTTTTTTGGATACCAGCATGAACTGGATTTTTGGATACCAGCATGAACTGGATTTTTTTGGATACCAGCATGAACTGGATTTTTGAATACCAGCATGAACTGGATTTTTTGGATACCAGCATGAACTGGATTTTTGATACCAGCATGAACTGGATTTTTGAATACCAGCATGAACTTGATTTTTTTGGATACCAGCATGAACTGGATTTTTGGATACCAACATGAACTGGATTTTTGAATACCAGCATGAACTGGATTTTTTTGGATACCAGCATGAACTGGATTTTTGATACCAGCATGAACTGGATTTTTTGGATACCAGCATGAACTGGATTTTTGGATACCAGCATGAACTGGATTTTTGATACCAGCATGAACGGGATTTTTTGGATACCAGCATGAACTGGATTTTTGATACCAGCATGAACTGGATTTTTGATACCAGCATGAACTGGATTTTTTGGATACCAGCATGAACTGGATTTTTGGATACCAGCATGAACTGGATATTTGGATACCAGCATGAAATGGATTTTTGATACCAGCATGAACTGGATTTTTTGGATACCAGCATGAACTGGATTTTTGATACCAGCATGAACTGGATTTTTTGGATACCAGCATGAACTGGATTTTTTTTTTTTTTTGGATAAGTTTCTCAAGAAAGGGATACCTATGTCTAAAGTATTGAATTCATGCTTTAGCCAAAGATTATATCTCGAAATCAGGAAAAACATAAATTATCCATTTATTAAATGATAATGATTACAAAAACCATGACCATACATAATTCAAAAGCCTCTACTAGTGAAACAAGCTAAGATTAATAATGGTAACACTGTAATTATCATTATTAGAACAAAGCCCTCGCCCAGCTCCTCATGCTTGATGATTCCTATAGCGAAGAGGATGATGACCAGAAGAGTAATGAACACAAGAAAACCCTTTGCCATTTGAAAGATAGTGAGAAGATGTGAAATTTGGTGTGAAAATGATGAAAGGATTTAAATGTATTTATAGGAGGGAAACATGACCGTTGAAGGGTCCTTGTAGCCGTTGGCGGCTTGATGACCGTTGGCGGGATAGTGACCGCTGGCGGCTTGTGACCGTTGGGGCATTGGCCGTTGGCGGCTTTGACCGTTGGCGGCTGGACCGTTGGGGCATTGACCGTTGGCGGCTTTGACCGTTGGCGGCTTGACAATTGGCGGTTTGACCGTCGGAAGAGGGAAAAGGTTAAGCGTGTTAACGACTCTCCCTAGATCAACGTGTTTGATTCGAAGCTTAGGTTTATATTTGACCGTGATTTGTAGGTTAGACTTCCTGGGGAATACCAATTATGGTTGCAAAAAGTTGGATAACACCAGGGATAGACAAGCTTTTCAAGAGATTGCTACTTGTTATTGGGTATAAATTCCAAAGAGATGTTGATATCACAACAATGTTGGAGAATGAATTTTGTCTTCAACGAGGGTCTGTAAAAAGATTCTTCCTGTGAGATACAATGCAAAATAAATGCATTTGAAAGTGGGTTCAGAAACCACACTCGTCAGGGACCAAAGTTCAATCTAGGAACAAGCTAGAAAGAAACGGTCAAACAAGAATCCAATTGAGGAATGAACTCAACTGGGGATTTATCTTATCCGATTGTGGAAAAAGATAACTGAAGCAACCATTATCCACGAGGATAAAACTCTGTGGGGAATTCAGAAGGAATGTCCATTTTATGCCTAGGGCTGACAACTCTATTGGAGAGAAAAGACAAACCTAGTCACTTGGGGAGATAAACGCCAAAGTGAACAACACAGGTAAACACCAGAAACATGTAGCAAAAATGATAATATGCTATGCATATGAGTGCTTATGCCATGCTTTAGCTTATGCTGACAAAACAGAGAAGCGAAACTGGAGATGAAATAAACATCTCGACAAGGATACCCAACCAAACTCAAAAGGTTGGACCATCACTGGGGATGGATTTGCAGAATCAATAGTTCTACTTTAAGATTACAACCTTCTCTGGGGAAAAAGTATTTCACTTGGCATAGCATCATGACTTCACTAGGATTGCCATCATGAACTTCTTTCCTTGCTGAAAAATTGCCAAGATTAGCTGAAGTAACAGCTTACTAGGAGCTAGCAAAAAGATGTCACAAAAGTTGAGTAGTTCTGCATAACTCAATTGCCCCAGAGTACATGGTCTATCAGAAGAATATACCAAGAGGATTTTACAGAAGAATTGGCATACAAGAGGCTTTAATATCTTCAAACTCTTGGAGAGATTCATGAATTTTGGCGTAACTGCCCCAGATTAACAGCGTTTGCACAACAAAGTCTTTGAACTTGCGCTTCTGACTGGTTGTTGACAATTGGGGAACAAACTTGCCCCTGTAAGCTTAGTTGATCTGTGAAGGCGATACCGTTGATTTTTTAGAGATTTGTTGAATCTCGACCTGACTGCTTCTGATTGACGGGTCTGTGAGAATAGGTCCTCAAAAGGATTTCATAGAAGAAATGGCATACCAGATGCTTCAATATCTTCAAACTTTTGAAAAGGTTCATGAGCCTCAACATAACTGCCCCTGTTCAACTGTATTTGCAATACAAAGTACTCTGACTGGTGTAGAAACTTTTGGAGAATAAACTTGCCCCTATTGATGGGTCCTTGGAATCCTTGCCTTGAAACATACATTGTCATAAGATGGCCTCAAGAAGGCTTGCCCCAATATTCTAAACTTTGGAGGGTTCTTCCCCTGATTCAACGGTTCTTGGAACGGTGGATTGGCAGATCCTTCCGCTTGGTTGCCCTTGACTGAGCTCCCTTTATCAAGTCAAATTCCCTAGCTGGCTGTATTCGTTGAGATTTCTTTGATATTGAATCGTTTTTGCAAACAAGCATTGTTCATTTAAAGATTGGTAATTTTAATGCAGAATTCATGCAAGCTTTTGGAATCCAGTTTTATTCATGGAACACACGCAGTGGAATGATTAAACAATAAAAAAAACAAAGGTGGATCTAGTTATTTACAGAATGACAGATGAAATGATCAACACGCGCAAATAGCAAAGATCATTAGGAGTCAGGTTAATCAACCTTGCTGTAGTATGCTTTCAAAACAACCTTACCTCAATTAGGTCTTTTAAAGGTTGTAACGTGGCCCGGTTCACGGTTTATGAAACAAAAGATATAGGCTCAAAGTTTATTTGGTACCCACCCCATCTTCGTGATGAACTTCAATCCTATACTCAGTTAACTCAAACTATGCGTTCAAGATTTCCATAGGCTAGGAAATGAATTGATGATAGTTGACGATGATTCAGACACCTTTGTAGTCATTACTCCTTTGCATAATTTGATTAATCTTTGAGACTTTGAGACTTCTTATTGTCTTTGCTGGTTGAGGTCACGAAACCTCTTCTTTTGATTTGATTGAGGTCACGATACCTCTCTTTGTTTGCGGTTAGGACCTCCTTTTTGTTTGATTGTTGCTTTGAAACTCCTTTCTTTTTTTTTTTTTGCTATTGTACAAGTTCTTTTTGTATAAGTCCAAGTCTTGGGCTTCCCATCTTTATTGGCTTTTACCTTTAAAAGGGACTCGACTCATTCTTTGATTAAGGATTTCTTAACGATTCTTCCTTATTTATCACTTCGGGAACACTTGTACAACATTTTAATCATTTGACTTGAGAGAGCTGACGGGTGTCTTACATGAAGCGCTTTCGTTCAAATGCATAACCAAGTTAAACTGAGAACTACCCATCCCAAGGTTAAGATTTAAGGGTTTTTGTGTAAGAAAAGAAAACTCCTACTTCTTAGGCTCGAAGGGGTTAACGAGGGATTATCTTCCTTATTTCTCCAATGTTTGGGAATTGAAACAATGCCTTACATCCTCGACAAAGTTTAATCGAAAGCATACCACAGCAATTATGGATAATATTTTCGCCATCCTCCCCAATCTTTGCTTTTAAACAAACAGTTTGATAAGTGGAAAGAAACGATATAAAAACATATATTTTTGTTTTCATGAACATAAAAGTAGCTGAGTGAAACGAATGGACTTAATCAAAAGATGCACAAACATTTCATTAATCTTGCCAATTAAAAGTACAACAAAACTTATAAGCAAATACAAGTTCAATAGTGAAAAGGAAATATAATTGGAAAACACTGAAATGAACAAAATGCAGCCAGCTTTGGCGAATTAATTTCAGGAGATTTCAATCTTCAGGTCCAAGCGGGGAAATATCCTTGCCACTGATCATTAGTTCTTTGTGATACAGAATCTTGAGAGACCTTGCAAGTCTTTTGCCCTTTGCTTCAGAAATGGAGATATTGACATCTGATGTACCTTCCTGAGGTTGCAGTGTTTTTAGCAAACTTAGCAGCCTTGCTTCGAACTCTTTACACTCTTCAATGGGATACCCCCTTGTCCCAGTGCGGAATTTGCATTCAATTTCCGGATGATCCTCTTCAAAGATCAAGTCCTTGTTGTAGATCAGATTTTGCAAAGTAGCTTCTAAAACCAGGCAACCATCCAAATTATGTCCTTCAGACCCTTTATGAAAATCGCAAGTCAGATTTGCATTGTGCCAAGGTCCTAGCACAGGGTTGTAAGGTTGAGGAGTCACCAACTTGTTCTGAATCAGCAGTGGAAATAATTTTCTCAGTGGTACCGGGATAGGTGTGTAGTGAACCTTGCCCCTTTTGACAGAGCACTTCTTCTTATCTTGGTTTCGAGAGCCTCGAGGAGAAAGAACCGTTGGAGGCTGAAACATTCTTTCGGTAGACACCTGATGACGATTACATTCTGGTGCAAGACCAAGACCAAGGATTGGTTGGCGTGAAGTTTCTCCAAAGGCAGATCCTTGGTATTGGAGAACCACAGGAGATGGCAAATGCTGGTTAATTTGAATGCCTTGAGGCGTGAATGAAATCCTTTTAGAGCCTAATAGTTTCTGAACCTTACTCGGGAGCACCTTACAGTCTTCAGTGGAGTGCCCTTGTGCCCCAGCATGGCAGTCACATCGAGCATTGGCGTCAAAGCCTGGTGGATACGGAAACGGTACTGGCTTTAATTCTTTTGGCATTATCAATCCACTTTTGATCAAAACTGGCAATATCTGACTGTATGTCATTGGCAGCGGGGAGAAATGCCTTTCTGGCTTTCTTGGCCTTGGTCGCCCATGCGGTTGACGACGGTCTGTCCCTTGATAATGAGGAGATTCTTGAGTTAGAGGAACCATAAGAGCTGGTGAACTGACAACTCCTCTAGAAGTAAAGAGGTGAGCATGCTCCTCTTTCCTCATCAGGGCTTGCAGAGTTTCCAGAACCCAATTCATCTGGCATCTGAGGATTCTGACTTCCTCTTTCAAGACTTCTTGGTTCTTCAGAACTTCATTCATTGTTGCCATTGTCTTGAATAGGTGCTAGGTATCCTTTAGACATAGAGGAAGAGACTCAAGACCGAGAAATGCAAATGAGGTACGAATGCACATGGAATGCAAATACAAGCCAAGTGGTTTCAAGGAACTCAAAGGAAAGTTGCAGAAAAAATTATGGAAAAACTGAAGAAGTTTTTGTTTTCTAGGATCCAAGCTCTATTCCTGTTTTGAAGGGGAAATGGATGTCTAAATTCCTTGAAACCAACAATGGATGCAAATGAGGTGTATGCAATGCACAAACGCGGGTACACATAAGCTTAGGCATATGCACACACAAGTCCAAGGTTTAGAGGTCTCATGAATGTAGTCGTGGTCTACCCATCCCAGAAAGGTGTGGACTATAGGTTCATCAATTGTGGAACAATGGTTCTAAAAGTTCTCAGAGTCTACGTAAATCCTTCGGATATTATCGGCCCATGTAACTACTTACACGGGTTAATAATATTCTCAAGATAAACTCGTCTGAGTGTAGTATCGCGTGACAACTACTCGGGACTGGCTCCCTCATAGTCACCGCACTACATCCTAAAAGGCCAAGTGGGGTAAAAGTAACTATGGTCCTCAGAATCCCTGGCTCTCAATTGAAAAAGTAATATCAATGTGACTTCTCACATCAGACATCAACAATCCCAAAGGGCCTCATCTGAGTGTGGTCATCATATGCCATAAATTGTTGGTACTACTGCCAACAACCGACTATTGATTACACCACGATCCTATCATATTTGTGCTCTCAAGTCCGGGTTAAGACTTATCTCACCACTCAATAGTACCATGCCCACAAGAGACCTCAAACAAAGCATATATACAAGAGATATGTACAAATATAGCAAACAAGCATGAATAACATAAGTAAAAGCAAGGTGGGCTTAACCCTCAAAATTCTTTAATCCCCAGTGAAGTCGCCATTTCTGTTGCAGTGAAAATTGGATAACAAATTATTAATTAATTTGCATCATATTTCTTTTACAACCGACTTTGATTTATCCAAAGGAAAGGTTCAAGATCGTTCAAAAAACCTAGGGGGGAGAAATTATAAGGTTCGGGGGTTGGTTATACTAAGGGAATGTATTAGCACCCTTAATATCTGTAGTACTCTACAGGAGCCTCTTGTTTATGTTTATGTTTGTGCTATGTTTTGGTTTGCTTGCTTTGTATAATCTGTCCGAGATTGGTGATGGATATTTATGATAAGGGTGGAAATGATAGAGGTGAAAACCTAAGGTGGTTTTACTAAGTTTTGCTCGGCAAGACATCGCGTCTTGTGCCTACGTATCTGACCTCTTAAAGAATCAGAGCAAACCGTAGTTCATCTAAAGGTGGGTTTTAGGAACCATTAAATATGGTCAAAGTTCCAAGGGGAAATGAGCATAAACTCATTTAGAGTCTAAGAAGACTCTTCTAAATCTATGTTGTAGAATGTTGTGTGATTGTGAGACTAAGGTTGATCCTATGACTATGAGGTCTAGGGTGGAATTGTGATATCTATGACTATGAGGTCAAGGTTGTAAGGTAATGAGCTATCTATCACCATGAGGTTGATAGAGAGGCTTTTGTTCTATGACTATGAGGTCAATAGAGTGTTGATGGTTGAATGGAGTATGCCTCTGACTATGAGGTCAAAGGTTGTATCCTTAGATGAAGTCCTTGTGACTATGATGTCAAAGGTTGGGGGTACTATGACTATGAGGTCAAAGTTTATGGCCTTGGATGAAGTCCTTGTGACTATGAGGTCAGTGTTTGAGATGACTTTGAGGTCAGGGTGTAAGATGACTTTGAGGCCGAAGATGATGATAGCTCTATGACATTGAGGCCATGAGAGAATCCTATGACTTTGAGGCCAAAGGATGGAGGCAATGACTTTGAGGCAAGAGCTTGAATGATATCTCTATGACTTTGAGGGCATGAGAGAATCCTATGACTTTGAGGCCAAAAGATGGAGGCTATGACTTTGAGGTCAAAGCTTGAATGATATCTCTATGACTTTGAGGGCATGAGAGAACCCTATGACTTTGAGGTCAAAGGAAGATGGCTATGACTTTGAGGTCAAAGCTTAAAGGTACTCTATGACTATGAGGCCATAGGGAGATTCCTAAGACTTTGAGGTCAAAGGAAGATGGCTATGACTTTGAGGTCAAAGCTTAACCTATGACTATGAGGCCAAAGGTTGGATGATGAGCTATCTATCACCATGAGGTTGATAGAGAGACTTTTTCTATGACTTTGAGGTCAATAGAGGGTGGAGATACCTATGACTATGAGGTCAAAGGTTAATGAATACATGAGCTATCTATGACTTGGTAGTCACTAGAGAGTCTTTTCCTTTGGAAGGAAAGGGGGAGTGATGAGTTTTAAGGAGGAAGCTACAAGAGCTTGCCTCACTTGAGGGGGAGATATTTAATGAAGTTCTCAAAATATATCATGTCATAGACAAGATGCAAATATGAGCATGGTAATGACAAGACAAATTATCATGAAGAGATGCATGTGGTAATGTTTTACAAGTAAATGGTGTGTGTGACATGTTCTTATCATTCATGCATACAAACATCAAGGCATCAAGCACTCAAAGATGGTTTAAAACATGGCATTCAATGTTGCAAAACATAGACATGATACATGTTGGATTGTGCACATTCATGTTACAAGTAAATGACCTAAAAAGATCTCATGATATTTCAATGATTGTTTTCATGTGATAACACAAATTAAAGCTCAATGATATTAAGTGGGACAAAGCAAACAATTCCAATACATCATACAAGGTTTAAACAAAGTGTTTTAGGTCTCATGTGATCCATATAAACAAGAAAACATGGTGAAGGAATTAGGAGAGGTCAAAATGTCTTTTTATGGAACCCTAAAAAGCCTTTCTCTTCCAACCTTGACAAATGTTCCGAAAATAATTGATTTCAAGAATTTCTTTTTACAATTAGAAAGTAGACATCTTGAGGGTCACTTTGCTAAAATAATGGATCAAAAAGGATGAAAAATGAGTGAGTTATGATCTTTTGAAAACAAGGTATAAACCATAAAGGGAAAAATGGAAAAGGGTAATAAAAAGAATGGAAATGGTCTCCATGGGGCTTGAACCCACGCCCTCTCGCCTGCAGCACCAAAACCTTGACAACTGAGCTATCACGCGCGTGTGAAAGAAACATGACAAGCGAAATATATATGTGAAACAAGGAAAATGAAAAGAATGAAGAATAAAAGGACTGGGGCGAGGGGGATTCGAACCCCAGTCCTTTCGCTCGCTAATGCATAGAAACTCCTCCATTGACCAGCGGTGCTACGCCCTCATCCGTTAATATCTTCGCTTCCATTGGATTATATGATAAAGTTGGCTTCCATGCCCATCAAAACACGCCATGGCTGGGCAAGTCTTGGTTTGAACTTGGTTTTGGCTCAATTACGTGAACACCATAACTTCTTCAATACTTGATGAAAATGGATGAAACAAAAAAGGAAATTGTGTATTTTTTCACAAGGATCACAGTGGTATCCTTGGTTTTTTCAGAAAATGCTTGTAAATTAAAACTCGATAGGGTTTGTGAATTTAGCTTGAATTTGCATTTTGAATGACACAGTTCAATACAGTTGGGTTTACACATGGATGATGCATCAAACACAACACATATAACCTATTAAAGCTATGCATACTCAATGAACATCAAAAATCATCATAATTCAAAGAGTTGGAGTTGAAATGGACTTACCTCTTGTAGTTCAAACTTGCAGACTTGTGAATAGATGTTCCAGCTGTGGTTTGATGACTTGGATAGCTCCTAAATAGCCTTTTGATGCTTTATGGATGCTTTGAAACCAAGTAAAACAGCTGGACTATGATGTGCCTTCCAAATTGCAAAATTTACCAAAATGTCAAAATGGAAATTGGCCCAAATGAAGTGACAGTTGTGAAACTGTACTTTGGACACCTCAAGGGTGATTTATGGAATGTGTTTGAAGTGTTGGAGTGAATGGAAGTGAAGGGAATTGGGTCTGGTGTGAGAAAATGCAGAAAAGTCAACTTTTCTATGGTTTGAGGGTTGACTTTTGGCTTTGTGAGGTTTTGGATGGTTGTGAGGCTTTGGACAGCTCTAATACATGTTTTGTGATGTGTTAGAGTGATTTGTTTGGTGGTTAGAGGTTTGGAATGGATTTTGACCAAGTTTGTGCAAAATGGTGTTTTTGGCACAAAATGGTTAGTTTGAAATTCCAAGGGCTGGTGTGAGAAATTGGATCAAGTAATTTTCTCTGTCCCCTCCCTTCTCCTATGCAGTGTGGAATGAGGCTTTATTTATAGGCCAATGTGTTAGGTTTGAGTTCTGGCCAGAATTGGCATCCTTTGCTCACTTGCCCCTTTTTTCAACATTCCATTTAAGTGGCCTGACTTTGTGACATAGTGGCAGCATGATGAGCTTGTTTTATCAGATTGGAAATCAAGGGCAATTCATTGAATTAATGCATCTTTCATTTGAAAATCCTTGCATAATTGATGACTTTTTGCTATGCTTAGTCATGGCTGAGGTATGATCATGCCATCTGGATGTTTTACAGGTGGAATTGCACATCCAACTTGAATTGGTAGCTTGAGGACCAAGATACTGATGTTCAAGCTGCTGTACTGGTGTGTGTGCTGCCATGAAATGGCTGAAACTTCCACCTAGGTCCAATCAAAAATGGCTCGTGCGTTTTGAGTCATTTTTGTGCCAAATGTTCCTTTAAAAATCCTCAACCTAATGCAAAAAGAATGGCATTAAAATCTCTTGTGAGGAGGGAGTTATGCTTGTTCAAAGTTGTGACATTTTGGGCCTTGCTAGCATGTGCAGCAGAATTACCAAAACTTGGTCCATTTGAAATTGGCTCGTACATTTTTAGGCAAAATTGTGCCAAATGATCTTTGAAACATCCTTGACATAATGCAAAAGGAATGGGATCAAAATCGTTTGTGAAATGGGATTTATGTTGATTTCAAGTTGTAGTGCCCTAGGCCTGCCAGCATACAGCATGGCTGCAATTTGCTAAATCTTGGGCCATTTGGATTTGGCTCGTGCAAACTTAGGCCAAATTGTGCCAAATGATCTTTGTAACATTATGGACATAATGCAAAAAAAATCAGGTCAAAAGGAGTCTTGAGGTGGCAGTTATGATGATCCAAAGTTGGTTTCATGACAAAAGATGTGAAATTTCAGTGTTTTAGGTCAAAATCCCTTCTAGGTCAAATAACTCCAAATCCATACATTTTTTGAAGAAGGGTCCTCTAATATGATTTTAAGATCATGAAAAGAGCTTCCATTTGAGCTTTGAACCACTCCATTTGGATGTGTGGTTTGTGAGTTATGACTGTTTCAATTTTGGTCCAAGTAGTGAAATTTCCACATTTTGAAATGCTTCATGAACCAAACCTTGCTTCCTTTGCAAGAAACTTCTTAAAACTTGATTTTTGATACCTTACATCATTAATGAGATATTTCATGATGGACTTAGGTCTTGGATGTTTCATTTTGTATCAAAATCTTAAGGATCGAAGCCTCAGACAAACCCTAATTTCACTGCCTATGCACTTGAATGCTTCTTGAGGGTTTGGCTTGATTTAATCCCATACAAGTGTCTTGAATTGTCCCCAAGGATGTCTTCTATCATGTGGAGTCAAGTTCTAAGGTTTGGGAATAGCTTTGCTTAGAATTAAAGGCCATAAACCACTTGTCGTATCGAAACCCTAATTTGGATGTACAAGAGAAACAAGCTGCAAGATGAACATGGTTAGTTAACAATGCATAGATGATTGAATCTAAATGTCAAATGCAAGATGTTATGACATCTAAGGGGTAAAATTTGGGGTACAACACACACGATCTGATTGCTCACACCCCACCCGGGCACACAATCTGATTGCTCACACCCCACATGGGCACACAATCGTTCGTAATCATCGCTCACACCTCACATAGGCACACGATGTTACCACGGATTCTCATTAGAATCACTCAACACAAGAATGTATTTCATGATGCTTCACATGCAAAATGACACAAGACATTCTTGAAATGCATACATATTCACAATATATTCATGCATTCATCTCATACAATCACATACAATCTATATACATTCACATCAATGCACTATTGTATGATTCACATTCAAACACACCGTCAAAACGGTAAAAGTCGCTAAATAGCACTATTCCCGACTTTCTGACATAATTAAATCGGCTAACGATTTCCAAATCATCATAATCACTAAGTACAGCTCAATAGCTTTCCAACGACACCAAGAATGTAAAAATCGGATACTCGGAACAAAAGTTACGGACGAAACCGAAAAAGACATTTTGAAAAATCTCATTTTTACATTCCTCCTGTCCATACGCGTATCACCCATCTCATACGCATACTGCACTAATTTCTCGCCATTCCCATACGCGTATTGCCAATGCCCATACGCGTATGGGCAGAACCATTTTCCTTCACAAATTTCCCATTTCAGACCCCATACGCGTATGCCCAACGTCCATACGCGTATCACCAGAGGGCCGGGAAAAGCCACCCTCCATACGCGTATTGACCCATCCACAGGTCATTGTTACGCGTATCACCTTGGCTCATACGCGTATTGGCATGTCCCTTACGCGTATGGCCAGGGAATTTCCAGAAAAATTCTGCAGAACAATGTTCTGCGTTTTCCACTCCCAAAATCACTAATTCATCATCTAAACTCAGAAAAACACCAAATTGAAGTGTAACAACACATATTAAACATGTACACATAACCAAGCACACAATCAACAAGAGTTTACACACTTTTGGATCAATTTCCAATCAATTTCTCAAAAATGGGTTATACCCTAAAACTCACAAAATTCATCAACAACAACAACAATCCATACATAATCACATACATTGATAAGATAACAATGTTTCACACCCTTACCCGGATTCCCAACTCGCTAATTGATCGATCTTGATGATTTTCCTAGTTTTCCCAAACTTTCTCCTCTTCTTTTCTCTTCTTCCTTTTTCTTTCTCTTCTTTTTCTCTAATTCTCTTTTCTATCTCTTTTCTTTCTATTTCTTTCTTTTCTATTTCTTTTCTCTCTTTTTCCACACAAACACTTAATTCATTTTTCTCATAAATTCTAATTCCACTTAATTATAACTTATCATTAATTGTGAAAATTCTAAAATACCCTCCATTCTAATTTCCCCGAAAACTCTCAAAACGGTAAAATAACATTTAACACACCAATTTCACAATTAAAATAATTTATCACCCAATTAAAATAAAAGACTCA
Source organism: Lathyrus tuberosus (assembly GCA_022829125.1). Classification (NCBI taxonomy): domain Eukaryota; kingdom Viridiplantae; phylum Streptophyta; class Magnoliopsida; order Fabales; family Fabaceae; genus Lathyrus; species Lathyrus tuberosus. Next base: position 3,449,954 of record JALAZF010000295.1, on the reverse strand, counting down.
ACATAATTGGGAAATAATCAAAATCGGGGTGTTACAACTCTCCCCCACTTTAGAAATTTCCGTCCTCGAAAATAATACCTGATTCAAACAATTCCGGATACGACTCTCGCATCCCACTCTCTAGTTCCCAAGTCATATTGCCTTCCGCAGCGCCTTCCCACGCTACTTTCACAAGCGCAATATCCTTGCCTCTTAGTTTCTTAACTTCGCGGTCCAAAATCCTAACCGGTAAAGCTTCCACCGTAAGGTTATCTCTCACTTCAACCTCATCCATAGGAATAACATGTGACGGATCCGGAACATACTTCCGAAGTTGCGAAACATGGAATACATCATGCAAATTCGAAAGGTTCGGAGGCAACGCCACACGGTAAGCCACAACACCAACTCGCGAAGTAATCTGATACGGACCAATAAAACGAGAAGTCAACTTCTTCGACTTCAAAGCACGACCCACACCCGTAACCAGTGTAACTCTCAAAAACACATGGTCGCCTTCTTGAAATTCAAGATCTTTCCTTCTCTTGTCATGATAGCTCTTTTGTCTACTTTGAGAAGCTTTCATCTTCTCTCGAATAAACTTCACTTTCTCCGTCGTTTGTTGTACCATTTCTGGTCCAACTATCGCTCTCTCACCCGTTTCATGCCAACACAAAGGTGTTCGACATCTACGACCATACAAAGCCTCAAATGGTGCCATACTTATACTCGAATGAAAACTGTTATTGTAAGTGAATTCAATCAACGCCAAATAATCATCCCAAGCACCGCCTTGCTCGAGCACACAAGCACGCAATAAATCCTCCAACGATTGAATCGTCCTCTCGGTTTGACCATCCGTTTGTGGATGATAAGCCGAACTCAATCTTAGCTTAGAACCCAAAGCCTTTTGTAAACTCTCCCAAAACCTCGATGTAAATCTAGGATCTCTATCCGATACAATGCTCTTAGGAACTCCATGTAACTTCACCACCACAAGAACATAAATCTCGGCTAACTTCTCCAAAGGATAACTAATATCAATTGGAATAAAGTGAGCAGATTTAGTAAGCCTATCAACAATTACCCAAATAGCATTATGACCTCTTTGCGTATTCGGCAATCCCGTAACAAAATCCATCGATATACTATCCCATTTCCATTCCGGAATATCCAACGGTTGCATAAATCCACTCGGTTTTTGATGCTCCACCTTAGACTTTTGACAAGTTAAGCACGCATACACAAATTGAGCAACATCCCTCTTTAATCCGGACCACCAAAAGATTTTTCTCAAATCTTGATACATTTTGTTCGCTCCCGGATGAATACTTAAGTTACTTCTGTGCCCTTCTTCCAATATCATCTTTTTCAACTCCACATCATCGGGAATACAAATACGACCACGGAATCTCAAAACTCCTTAATTATCAACTTTGAAATCCTCATTCTCATTCCACATCAAATCAACGAATTTCAAGTCCAACTTTTGCTTTTAACCTACCGTTGCAAGAAAATCATTTGTAACATGTAGCATACCAAGTCTCACACTTCTCGGCGTCACTTCACAAACTAAACTCAAGTCTCTAAAATCCTCCAAAAGTTCCCATTCTTTCATCATCAATGCGGACATATGTAACAACTTCCGACTTAAGGCATCGGCCACCACGTTTGCCTTACCCAGATGATAATTCAAACCAAAATCATAATCTTTCAAAAGTTCTAGCCACCTCCTTTGTCTCATGTTCAACTCTTTTTGATCAAATAAATATTTCAAGCTCTTGTGATCACTAAAAACTTCAAATCTCGCACCATAAAGATAATGCCTCCATATTTTCAAAACAAACACCATGGCTGCTAACTCCAAGTCAAGCGTAGGATAATTCTTTTCATGCACTCTCAATTGTCTAGAAGCATATGCCACAACTTTTCCATCTTGCATCAAAACACCACCTAAACCTGTCAATGAAGCATCACAATACACAACAAATGGTTCATTAGGATTAGGCAAAATCAAGATCGGAGTCGTTGTCAACCTTCTCTTTAGCTCATTGAAACTCTCTTCACAATGAATATCCCATATGAAAGCCTTTCCTTTACAAGTCAATTGCGTTAAAGGAAGTGCCAACTTCGAAAATCCCTCAATAAACCTCCGATAATATCCCGCCAAGCCTAAAAAGCTTCGAATCTCCGTAACCGACTTAGGAGCCTCCCATTGCATCACCGCATCAATCGTGGATGGATCAACACTAATACCACTAACGGAAATAATATGTCCAAGAAAACTTACTTCCGACAACCAAAACTCACATTTTGACAACTTAGCATACAATTGTTTCTCTTTCAAAATTTGCAACACAATTCTCAAATGCTCTTCATGCTCCTCCTGAGGCTTAGAGTAAATCAAAATATCATCGATGAACACAACCACAAAACGATCCAACTGTTCATGAAAAATACGATTCATGTATTCCATAAACACACCCGGCGCATTAGAAACCCCGAATGGCATCACGGAATATTCGTAATGACCATACCGTGTCCTAAAGGCCGTCTTTTGAATATCCTCTCCTTTCACACGAATCTGGTGGTATCCTGATCTCAAATCAATCATGCTAAAAACATTCGCACCAACCAATTGATCCATCAAATCATCGATCCTTGGAAGCAGATACTTGTTCTTAATTGTCACCTTGTTCAATTGTCGATAATCAATGCATAATCGCATACTCCCGTCCTTCTTCTTTACCAACAATACCGGAGCACCCCAAGGAGAAACACTTGGTCTTACAAATTTCTTATCCAACAAGTCATTCAATTGCTTTTTCAATTCTACCAACTCCGATGCCGACATACGATACGGTGCCATCGAAATCGGTCTAGTACCCGGAACTAGATCAATAGAAAATTCAACTTCTCTTTCCGGCGGTACATCCGTAATATCTTCCGAAAACACTTCTGGAAATTCACACACCACTGGGAACACATCAAGCTCAACTTGACTCTCCACCGACAATGATGCAAACAAACCAAACAATTGAGCTTCGTCCGCTAAAAGTTTCTTCAACTCTTTAGTGGATAGGAAACTCTCAAATTCATCATATTCCAAAGAAGGAAACCTTACTAGCTTGTGATAGTAATCTATATGAACTCGATTAAATTGCAACCAGTTCATACCCAAGATTACGTCCAAACCCACCAACGGTAAACATACTAAATCCATAACAAAGTCCTTACCATACATGGTTAAAGGACAACTCATACACACCAAAGACGTAGTTACCGACCCTGAAGTAGGAGTCTCAATAACCATTTCAACACCCATCAAAGTCAACGCAAGATTCAAACGCTTCGTGCACTCAGACGAAATAAATGAATGAGTCGCTCCCGTATCAATAACAGCAACTAAAGGTGTACTATTAATAAAGCATGTACCTTTAATCAAACAGTCTGCATTCGTAGTTTGAGTCCCCGCCAATGCAAACACCTTTCCGCCCACTTGAGCTTGTTTCAGCTTAGTACACTTAGTACTAATGTGACCCACTTCTCCACAATTGTAGCACCTCACCATATTCCTTTTACAATCTGTAGCAGCATGCCCAGTACCTCCACAATTAGAACATTTCACTACAGGCTTCCCACACTCAAATGATTTATGACCCAGTTCACCACATTTGTAACACCTAATAACATCGGAACCTCCTCCTCCTGACCTCCTATCAAAGTTTCCCCTATGCTTGCTCTTATCAGCGGGTGTCACATAAGGTCCACTTCTAGCCTGTTGCTTTCCCTTCCTCTCATTCAAACTTTTGTAATGTGTAGAACGAGCCTTACTATCTTCCTCGAAGATTCTACAACATTACGTCAAATCGGAAAACCTTCTTATCCTTTGATATCCCACAGCTTGCTTAATCTCGGGACGTAAACCATTCTCATATTTAATACACTTTGAGAACTCAGCAGTAATCGCAGCATAATGAGGATGGAATTGAACCAACTCCACAAATTTAGCAGTATAGTCCACCACAGACATACTACCTTGTTTCAGTTCAAGAAACTCCATCTCCTTCTTTCCCTTCACACTCTCAGGGTAATACTTTCTCAAGAATTCAGTACGGAATAAATTCCAAGTTACCTCTTCATCATCCACCTCAAGAACTTCACGTATACCGACCCACCAATCGTCGGCTTCTTCCTTCAGCATGTGAGATCCAAGCCTCACCTTATTCTCCTCCGCACAGTCCATCACTCTAAAGATTCTTTCAATCTCTTTCAACCAATTTTGAACTCCATCGGGATCAAATTTTCCTTTGAAAACCGGTGGTTGATTCTTCCTGAATTCATCATTAGCATTCACGTTCGGCGCACCTTGCACCGCCCTAGCCATTGATTCCAAAGCCGCAGCCATCGCATTGTCATTTCTACCAGACATATTCTGATCATTCCCAAAAATAACGAGGTTAAACAATAGTTTAACCAACACAACAACAAGACAGACACAACTGACTCAACTCTGGCTCTGATACCACTTAATGTAACACCCCCTTTCTATACCCCCAAATAATCACATAAATCATTTAGGCACATATTAAAAAAAAATTCGCCAGAGTACGATTAAAACATAGTATAAAAGAGACATGTCACATCATACACGCATTTAATACATACAACACCTGCTCAAAACATTGATATGCAACAGTGGGGTAACCTTGCATACAGAGGAACTTTGTCCTTACACCCACATCTCAATATTTAGAATAAAAGCGGAAAATCTAAACATTGAACCACATTCAAACATATATACAGAGATATATACATCACCAAGTGTTATCCACCAACACAATACATGTTTACAGAAACATTTATCCACAAGATACATATACAAATGTATCACAAAAGAATAATGTACATCCTAGCTACCCGGTGCTACATATCAGAGCCAACCGACCAAAAGAATGAAGACACGCTTCACAAAAAGACCTCCAGCATACCTACTCTGCAATGCCTCATAGAGCATCATAAAACAGCAGAAGGGTGAGAAATATTATCATAATAACAATGCATATAATTATATAAATATATAAACATATAAATACACATTTCCACATTCTCACCACAATTCATCACAATTCCAACCATATACATCACAATGTATATATACACACAACCAAGCATATTTATTATGCATACTTTCACAATTTTCAATCATTCCACGTAAACATACACAATTATGTTTATTCATCAACACATCATTATAAAGATGATAAATGCAAATCATAGAGACCGACTCACGACTCTATGCAAATGCAATGCGGTACCGACTCAATCATCTCAAGTTTGATAACACTGAAATACACTGTATATTTGGCTCTGATTTTACATAATTTTAGTCGTTTATTTGTTATTTTCCTTTGCTATTACGCTATTTTGTTTTACTTTCAGGTTTATTTCCTTATTTGAGCCCACAGTGAGAAAACAAAGCAAAACGGAACAAAAACGGGAATTTCTTGTGAAAACGTACACTAGCCGTTTCACTCAGCGAACGCCTAGGAGGACGCCATAGGCCTAATGACTTCACCCCCATGCCAACGGTCACAAAAGGCGTTTCACCTCTAAAACAACACTCGGCGGGCGCGGAGCAGGGGTCGGCGGGCGCCGAGAGTTATAAAAAGGGAACGGTTTGAAACGCTCAAGGCAGTTACATCTGAAGAATTTAGTTTATAAAACGTTTTTTCATTATGATTAGGGGCAGTTACAGCTTCGAATTTCCTATAAATAGGACTTGTATTTTCACTTTCATTTCATCCAATCTTAGTTTCAACCTTAGGCATAGAGTTCTCTTGTAAAGCAATAATCTGTCACATTGAGGGGTTATTGCACTATAGTTGTTGGTTCGATTGGAGCACTGTAGTTAGAAGATTTATATTTCTCGCAATTTACTTTCCAGCCTTGTACCAGATTCAGTCTCCGCTTTGGAGCAGGTTTATTTATCAATCGCATTTTATTTTATTCCGCATTGCCTTTATATTATTTATTTTCTCGCACTGCTTTAAATTCATTTATTTTCTGTCTCTGCTTTACTTTGTTAATTTATTTATCTGTGTGATCTGTTGTATTTTGGACCTGAACTTAAGCGTGACACTTGTGTTCACACTCTTTAAGTACACTATCACACCTCGCACATTTTTCATATTATAAATGTTTCCTTTAACAAACCAATTTATAATTATGACTTTAATTGCCATGTCTAGCTAAATTCCTTGTGCTAGAATGTGAGGATCGTCATTCCAACGATACTCCTCATGTCTTCTCTTTAGAAATACTTTAGGGGCTGTTTTTGATTTTAATTAAACTCTTCTGAACTTAAATTGATCGGTCATTACGTAAACAAGACCGTGTTTTTGTTTGTGTAATGACTGTGACTAGATCGGGTAAGATCGAAAGCCGTCCGACATTTTAGAAAAGAGTTTGTTATTTGTTAGTTGATAAATACAGCGGAAGCACTTTGTTAACTAACTAGGAAAGTTTTATATTATTAGAAAGAGGTTTTAAAACTATTTTCGGACGCGTTTATAGATTTAGGATCCGGTTGGCCGAGCATATGCCGGAAACCCTTTGGTATAAAATATTTTCAATCGAAAGCACTTTTTAACTAAGTCTTAGAGGAAATTATATAAAAAAGGACTTTCAACACTTTAACGCAAGGAGCGACCGGTGCAGCGTGAGCGGCTGGTATAGATTAAAGGTTAGGTCTGTTTTCGATCACGCTAACGCGGCGGATCCTTTTTAATTAACTTTATTTCAAAGAAAGAAACATTGCCCCGTAAGTGTTACTATTTAGAAGATAGGAGTATTGTTTGATTGATGTGAATTACATTCCAGCATATTTATTTATCTGATTAATTTCTATTTTCGTTCAGTCTAAACTTGTACCCAGATTTCTATTAGCCTTAGATAAGCACCGTAAAAATAGTAATCGATAGATTTGACATTGGTATCTGTGGGAACGATAAATCTTTTATATTACTTTGACGTACTCCGTATACTTGCGGATAACAATTACATCAAGTTTTTGGCGCCATTGCCGGGGACCAATTACGTCAAGATTTCGTACCCTGTTGTTACACCGTCTAGACTAAGGCATCCCTTAGCCGGTAAATACGAAGAACTCGCAGTACCGGAAACCTAGTTGATCCTTTAGAAGATCCTGAACGTTACGCCCGAGCTCGTCTTCTATTTCGAAAACTTAAAAGAGCAATGGCAGAAGAAGAAAACGCTAAACCTCTTAAGGATTTCTCCCTACCCTCTAACGAAGAACCCCATTCTAGTATAGTTAACCCAACTATACCAGCCAATAACTTTGAATTAAAACCATCTCTATTACAAATAGTTCAACAGAACCAGTTCGCAGGTCTTCCTACGGAAAACCCGAACCAACACCTTAAAGTTTTTATTCAACTAGCAGATACCTTAAAAGCGAACGGAGCTCCTCCTGAGGCAATACGTCTAAGACTATTCCCATTTTCTCTCAGAGATAGAGCCCGATCGTGGTTAGATTCCCTTCCAGCCAACTCTATAACCACTTGGAATGACCTAAAGAAAGTATTCCTTGCTAGATACTTTCCGCCAAGTAAAACTGCTGTCTTACGAAACCAAATAACCCGATTTACCCAAAGCGAGGGAGAATCACTTTTCGACGCTTGGGAGAGATATAAGGAACTATTAAGAGCATGTCCACATCATGGCTTAGAACAATGGCTCATAATCCATACCTTTTATAATGGACTCATGTACAACACCAAGATGACCATAGACGCTGCCGCTGGTGGCGCTCTAATGAACAAACCCTACGCCGAAGCTAGCGCTCTCATTGAGGATATGGCACAAAACCATTACCAATTGGGGGACCGAACAAGCACAAGTAGAGAAGAAAGAGACCAAAGGAGGTGTGTATGAGGTAAGTTGTTTTGACCATATGAATGCAAAAATGGACGCTATAGCCCAAAAAGTAGAAAACCTAACTATAAACCCCACAGCAACTGTAGCAGCAATACAACCCGGATGTGAAATCTGTGGAACCTTATGACATACAATGGCTGAATGCAACCTGTTAGCCGAAAGTCCCACAGATCAGGTCAATTACGCCCAAGGAAACCCGTATTCAAACACATATAACCCTGGATGGAGGAATCACCCAAACTTTTCATATAAGAATAATAACCCTACTCAAAATTCAACACCTCAAAGACCACCCGGTTTCCAACCTCAAAGACCCAACCAACCTACAACTTATGCTCCTCAGAAGTCAAATCTTGAGAAGAAGATGGGCAATTCATCTCAGCTCAATTACAGCAGAACAAGGAGTTCATGAACCAAAACGTTCACATTAATGGACTAATTACTCAATTGGGTACTAAACTCGATTCTGTAATTACCCATAACAAAATGCTGGAAACCCAAATCTCTCAAGTGGCACAACAACAATCTACTCATACTACCCCAGGAGGACAAATTCCTGGACAACCTCAACCTAACCCTAAAGGGCATGCTAATGCTATAGCCCTGAGAAGCGGAACCACTTACAATGGGCCAATAAACCCCAGGTTGAACAATCCAGAACCTCCTAGAAAAGTTGTGACCACACCTGAGAAAGAGGTTGAGAAATCTATGGAACCAAAGAAATCTAAAGATACGGAAGTTAAGGAGAAGGAAAAAGAACAAGTTTATGTACCACCTCCTCCTTACAAACCTCTGATTTCATACCCACAAAGACTTAAACAAACCAAATTGGATAACCAATATAAGAAATTCATAAAAGTGATTGAGAAACTCCATGTAGAGATCCCATTCACCGAAGCTATTACCCAAATACCATCGTATTCCAAATTCCTTAACAACATTCTAACCAATAAACGAAGATTAGAAGATCCTAAACCTATAGAATGTAATTCAATTGCTGAGAATAAGCTTGCTAAGAAAGAGAAAGACCCAGGAAGTTTTTCTATACCTTGTGTTTTAGGAAACCAAGTTATAGATAAAGCACTACTGGACTTAGGAGCAAGTGTAAGCTTAATGCCTTTAGCTGTTTGTAAAAGGTTAAACCTAGGAGAATTACAACCAACTAGGATGTCTCTCCAATTAGCTGACAGATCAGTTAAATATCCAATTGGCATTTTGGAAGACGTCCCAGTTAGACTTGGTCAACTTTATATTCCAACCGATTTCGTAGTAATGGACATTAAAGAAGACGATGAGATCCCGATTCTTTTAGGTAGACCCTTCTTATCAACGGCCGGAGCTATGATTGATGTTAAGAAAGGAAGAATGACATTCGGGGTGGGTAATGAAAAAGTAGAATTTATACTATCCCAATTCTTAAATGCACCAGCCATAGATGACTCATGTTATGTCATTGATATAATTGATGAATGCATAAGAGAATTAGATGAAGAAGATCCAGTAGAAATCATCAAACTACCTTCCATCCCCATAATGGAGGACGATGAATGCGAACATTTACCTAAACCTTATATAGATAACAGTCTTTATGAATGCTTGGCACTTACCCCAGATCATATGCCATGTCAGAAAAAACCATCAATAGAGCTTAAGGAGCTACCTAAGAATTTAAGATATTAGTTCTTAGATGAAGAATTAAATCGCCCAGTCATAGTCAGCACCACGTTAGATGGTCCTGAAACCAATCAACTCTTAGATGTTTTACGAAGATATCCCTCAGCTCTAGGTTATAAAATTTCCGATCTCAAAGGAATAAGTCCTTTTGTGTGTATGCACCGAATTATGCTAGAGGAAGATACTAAACCCTCCAGGGAACATCAATGAAGGATAAATCCTATAATGAGTGAAGTAGTAAAAAAGGAAGTGCTAAAGTTATTAGAGGCTGGAATAATATACCAAATATCTGATAGTAAATGGGTAAGCCCCGTACATGTGGTACCTAAGAAAGGAGGTGTCACCGTTGTACAAAACGAAAAAGGAGAACAAATATCCAAACGTGTAGAAAATGGTTGGCGGATGTGTATCGATTACAGAAAACTTAATAAGGTGACTAGGAAAGATCACTTTCCACTCCCATTCATTGACCAAATGCTCGAACGATTAGCTAGGCATTCTTACTTTTGTTATTTAGATGGATACTCAGGATTTTTCAAAATACCCATTCACCCTGACGATCAGGAGAAAACAACCTTTACATGTCCCTATGGAACATTTGCTTACAAACGAATGCCATTTGGACTATGCAATGCCCCAGCCACTTTCCAACGCTGTATGATGTCAATCTTCGCAGACTTCCTTGATGAGATCATGGAGGTATTTATGGACGATTTCTCGGTATGTGGATCCAGTTTTAAAATCTGTTTAACAAACCTTGAGAAAATCCTGGAAAGATGCGTAGAAGTCAACCTTGTCCTAAATTGGGAAAAATGCCACTTTATGGTAACTGAAGGCATAGTACTAGGACACATAGTGTCCGAGAGAGGCATTGAGGTTGATAAAGCTAAAATAGAAGTGATAGAAAACCTTCAACCTCCCAAAACCATTAGAGAAATCCGAAGTTTTCTTGGACACGCCGGTTTCTACCGACGCTTCATTAAACATTTCTCCAAGATAACTAAACCATTAACCAATCTACTTATGAAGGATGCCGAATTCAAATTCGATGATAAATGTCTTGAAGCCTTTAAATACCTGAAACATGCACTGATTTCTGCACCTATAATTCAACCACCTGATTGGAATCAACCTTTTGAAATTATGTGTGATGCGAGCGATTACGCTATAGGTGCTGTTTTAGGGCAAAGGAAAGATAAGAAACTCCATGTAATTTACTACGCCAGTAGAACCTTCGATGCTGCTCAGCTGAATTATGCCACAACCGAGAAGGAACTCCTGGCAGTAGTCTTTGCAATCGACAAATTCCGATCCTATTTAGTAGGAGCAAAAATCATAGTCTACACTGATCACGCTGCGATAAGATATCTATTAAGCAAAAAGGACGCTAAGCCTAGATTACTACGCTGGATCCTTTTACTTCAAGAATTCGATTTGGAAATCTATGATAAGAAAGGCACTGAGAATGTGGTCGCTGACCACCTCTCAAGGCTTGAATATCTAAAACCAGATCTTGTACCTATCAACGATGATTTCGCATACGACAGATTAGTAGGGGTAGTTAGAACCATCCAGGATGATGACCCTAACCCTTATTCAGAAGTAGACATTGAAAAAACACTCGCAGTTACAACCGTACCTTGGTATGCAGATTTTGTTAATTATCTAGCGGCCGATATCATACCCCCTGATTTAAATTACCAACAGAAGAAGAAATTCTTTCATGACGTAAAACACTTTTATTGGGATGAACCCCTTCTATTCAAGAGGGGCGCAGATGGCGTTATCCGTTGCTGTGTCCCTGAAGAAGAAGTTGAAAATATAATTAAGCATTGTCACTCTTCACCATATGGTGGACATTTAGGCTCATCCAAAACATGCGCTAAAATTCTTCAAGCAGGTCTTTTCTGGCCAACATTATGGCGCGATGTTCATACCTACATTGTAAAATGTGACAAATGGCAACGCACTGGAAACGTCTCAAGGAGAGACGAAATGCCTTTGAAAAATATTCAAGAAGTAGAACTCTTCGATGTTTGGGGTATAGATTTTATGGGACCATTTCCATCTTCAATGGGAAACAAGTATATCTTAGTAGCCGTTGATTATGTATCCAAATGGATTGAAGTCATAGCTGCACCCACCAACGATACTCGTGTAGTTATTAAACTATTTAAAAACTATATTTTCCCTAGGTTTGGAGTACCTCGATTGGTTATAAGCGATGGAGGGTCGCACTTCATATCTAGGATATTTGAGAAACTATTAAAGAAATACGGAGTGAAATACCGAGTAGCCACACCTTACCATCCACAGACAAGTGGACAAGTTGAAATCTCAAATAGGGAAATAAAACAAATCTTAAAAAAAACCGTATCAATCTCTAGAAAAGACTGGTCCTTAAAACTACAAGAAGACTTGTGGGCTTATAGGACCGCTTTCAAAACCCCTATAGGAACAACCCCTTATCAACTAGTCTACAGAAAATTTTGCCATTTACCCTTTGAACTTGAACATAAGGCCTACTGGGCCATAAAAACCCTTAATATGGATTACTTAACAGCCGGAGATAAACGAATTCTAGATATTCATAAATTAGAAGAACTACGCCGGGATGCTTATGAAAATGCCATCATATATAAAGAAAGAACCAAAGCATGGCATGACAAAAAGATTATCCGAAAAGAGTTCAACGTAGGCGATCTTGTACTTCTTTTCAATTCTAGATTACGATTGTTTCCAGGTAAACTACGCTCAAGATGGACTGGACCCTATGAGGTCACCAAAGTCCTGAAATCAGGAGCATTTGAAATTGCAAATCATTCATGTAGTCTCTTTCTAGTGAATGAACAAAGATTGAAACCCTACTATGGAGGGGATATCCCTACTTACTACTCAGGTCACACTCTGATAGACCCACCTATAGCAACATCCACAACGTAAGTTTTTCAGTCGTCAAGCTAACGACGTTAAACAAGCGCTGCGTGGGAGGCAACCCACGATTTTATTTTCGTTATTTTTATTTATGAATAGAATTTATTTCAAAAAGAAGAAAAAAAAAATATAAGAAAATATATTTTATTAATTATATTATAATAGTTTTTTTTCGTGATTAACTTATGCAATGTCTTTGTTTACAGGTTACAGATCACATCATCTCAGACATTCCACACTAACTTTTTTTGCAGGATGCAGAGCTATGATGACATGCACATTATGTTCAGAGATGACGAACAGAGGAAGAAATACATAGTCCTTTCTGAGCGACCAATCATACCCACTAGGTACCCTGACCCAAACTGTCTATCAGCCTTAGGTATTGAGGCCAGTGTGAGGTACCTTTGTCACCAGCTCCAGTGGGATGAGTATTCTGAAGCTATGAATGTAACCTATAACCATCTGACCTTAGATTTCCTCAGCTCACTCATTTATGAACCTTATAGTGGAAGAGGTTATAACAGTGGAAGCATAAAGTTTAGACTATTTGGAAATGAGTATGCCCTGAACCACAGAGATTTTGCTAGAATACTTGGTTTTCAGTGTGGCCTGGATGCAATCCACTTTATGCATGAAACCAATGTTATGCAAGATGAACTTGACTTATTCTGGAGCAAAATCACCGGTGGAGGAGGACCTGATCCTTCCACCCAATTGACAAGCAAAATCCACAACCCAGCTTTCCGTTATTTCCAAATGATCCTAGCTGAGACCTTCTTTGGTAGGAGTGATACTGAGAACCAAGTTACTGCAGAAGAGATCCTGATGCTCTTTTGTACTGCTGAGTCACGACCATTAGCCAGTGGAAATTTTTTGATATATAACCTGTATTTGATTGCTGCATCTTCCAAAGGACCCATCCATGTGGGCGGTACGATCACACACATAGCTCATGCTCTATGTCTAGCCAACAAGCTGACTCACCTTACATCCCATTGTGGCTATACCTTGATTGACATTCCTCACTGTCTTGACCGTGGTCTTATTAGGAGAGCATTCTTTAGTGCAGATAACTTTAAGCTCCTAATAGACAACGAAGTCATTCACCACTTTGGACTACCAAACCATACCCGAACAAGTGTCCATGATAGAGCTAACTGGTCATATGCTTTGGAAGGCCAGGACGAGACACCAGTCAAACCAAGAAACCACACTGTGCCAGAGTACCACCCTTCACCCTATCCTGAAAGGACTACCATTTATTCCTCTAACGTTAATCTGCAACGCAGGAACTTATATTCAGAGTTTGACGCTATGCGCAAGGAGATCATTTCTCTTCGCGAGGAATGCGCCGAGCTGACCTTGCAGATAGAGATCTCAGACGCTACGAACGTTTCATCATATGATATTTTGGAGCAGGAGATTTACGACCTCAAGCGCCAGCTTGCAGAGGCACGAACACAGGGTGTCCGTCATCAGTCTTCTTAGGAGACATTCAGGAGCTCCGGAGCATAGCTCATACTTTGTGTGGAGAAGATTTACCTCATGCTTATTTAGATCGTTTATTTTTACCTTTACTGCACTACTATCTTTATTTGTTATTGTGATTTTTATCAGACTATTAGTGGATTTTATTTTTCATGGCTATTAGAATTCTGGCAACCTTATGTTTTTGAGAGTGTTATTTCATTTCGAATTATAATAAATATCTACTCCAGTATAATATATTGTCTATATTTAATTTCCGTTTATTTATTTTATTATAAAAATAAATAAATAAAAAAATTAATAATAGTAATAAAAATAACTGTTATTTAAATAAAACATTTATAAATATATAAAATATAAATAAATAAAATATTCTCTTTGTTTCTTTCATGTACCAGTGTACTATAGACACCCCCAGGGAAGAACATCGAACCAGCCAAGGCCCAATCCGGGCCAGCCCATTTTTCACAGTCCGCGGACGCGGACCCCCCCTCGGCGGACGCGGAAGCGTTCTGGGTTCTAAAATGAACCAGAATTAGAAAACCCATTTTTTCCCCAACTCTCTTCATCTCCTACCTCCATAAACTTCGAATTTAGCCACCATAAATCCCCATTAAACCCTTAAAATCCATCATTTCATAACTCCCCCATTACCATTACACATTCCATTATCCATTATATCTATAAAATCCATAGATTACACCAAAATCTACAAAAACAAAAATACCCATTTTCCATCACCAAACCTTCATTTTTCTTCAATAATGGCAGCGGGAAACCAAGAAAATATCATCTTTCGGGATGGAGAGAATGGAGTCAAGCAATGGGAAAAATGGGACCGGCTCCGGACACACAACATTCTTGCGACCAGGTACGTTAATGATACTTGTCTCTATAGCCTAGGTATTAGATTTAGCGTATTTTATTTATTACAAAATTTGAAATTAGAGAATATTTTTATTCACAAGGAGCCTACCTACGAAAGGCTAACCCGCGAATTTTTGAGTTCTTTGGAGTATACTGTCAGAGAGAACACTGCCAGCACAGTAGGCACAGTGAGATTTAGGATGTTTAATGTTGAATACATTTATACCACTGATGCACTTGCTGAGTTATTAGGATTCCATTTCGGGAATGGTGCGGCCTGTGAAGCGCCCATAGACACTAGTTGGTCAATTGAGGCTTTTCAAATGTGGAGAAGCATATCAGGCCAAACCACTAGCTCCTTTGATGGAAATTTGGCTT
Source organism: Lathyrus tuberosus (assembly GCA_022829125.1). Taxonomy (NCBI): domain Eukaryota; kingdom Viridiplantae; phylum Streptophyta; class Magnoliopsida; order Fabales; family Fabaceae; genus Lathyrus; species Lathyrus tuberosus. Next base: position 3,434,672 of record JALAZF010000295.1, on the reverse strand, counting down.
CTGACATTCATAACCCGGCCATACGGGTATTCCGCCTTTTAGTAGCTGATACTATTTTTGCCCGTGAAAACTCTAACAAAATGAATTCCAAAGAATTCATATTTTTACAGGCTGCTTTACTCAAGAGAAGATTAAATCCTGTACCATTTATGTTATCGCATATGAGGGCGGTTGAGAAAAACGGCAGCACCGTGTCATTTGGAGGGTTGATTACCTTCATTGCACGAGCCCTACACCTGGACGCTGAGTTGGCCACATTAGAACCACTTCCGTCTCGCACTATTGATTTAAAATTTTTGCGAGATATGCGTTTATGCAAAACGAGGCCGAAAGGAGGATATATCCTCATGGTTCGCAATGCTGCCATCCCGAGTGTCGCACTACCTTGTTCAGCACGCACAGATGTGCGCAAAAGAGAAATCTGGCTCTATGATTTAAAGGCTGCTCCTGTTTTAGGCCCATTACTTTCAAACGTCCCTGAGGACGAAGGAAATGAGACAGATGACGAATATGAGCATATGGAGCAGTCTCCCATTCCTGTATCACCTGCACACACCCCACCTGTTACTAACCATCCTGCAGGTACCTCTTCCGGATTTTACATCACTCAAGAAATGTGGCAAGCACAACAAGCCAGAGAAGAAGAGCGTGATGGCCTATTTTATGCCATGTACCAACAGCAGCGGGAGATGATGGACTTTATGCGGGAGTCACAGCAATCCACTCTTGAGAATTTCCAAGCACTTAGAGATCAAAATGCCTCTCTAATCGAGAGGATTGAGCAGATGGAGCTGTCACCTACTATCCGACACTGCAGTAGGAGCCGCCGTCCCAGACGCCCAGAGCATTGTGGAGAAGGCCCCAGTGGCCGACACGATTGAGGACAATGTTCGGTTTAAGTGTGGGAGGAGATATTTACTGTTTTTAGTATTTATTTATTTACTATTTTCTAGTGTAGTTTAGTTTATTTTAAAAATGTGATTTACGAGTCATTTTGTGTAGTTTATCAATTCTTCAAATTCTTGAGCCTTAACAAAACAAAAAATTTTAACAAAGAAACAACATTATTTTCGATTATTTGGGCTATTAGGACAAGTAAGATCAATTGCAAAGGCTTGGGAAAACTATTTGAAAAATCGATATCGTTTTTACACCGTAAGTTTCTAAATTATAGGAGCTTATCTAGATTTTTATTATACAGTGGCCTTAAAATCTCACCCTCCATCTCTAACCCTTAAGTAGTTTATTTGAGCAGTCAGCACCATCGTAATCACCGCTAAGTGACAAACCGATGCAAATAGGTAAGATCCTGCCAAAGAAAAAAAAAAAATAATAGTAATAATAATAATAATTTCAAGAAGATGTTCAAGTATCTTCAGAAAAAAATTCGCAAGAAAAAGTACAAGAATTGGCAAAAAAGGATCTGGATTACCACAGGTTATGTTCACCATGCGAGTGAAAGATAACGGGCTTAATGTGATTGCGCTTGAATGAAAAGGGGTAAGAAAGGGACGAGTAAGATAGGCCTAAGTATAATATCACAGTTTGGATTAGTTTGTGTAGGAGAGAAACTTATGCCCGCAAATCGCGGAAAGTGTCATTACGATACCCTTGGTTCATGAGTTAGTACCTACTGATGCATTATTGATCAAACTCTAGTTCCTAGACCAGATCAGTTTAGTGCATGTTTGCTGTTTTCCTTTGTTTATTTATCAGAGTTTGCTTGAGGACAAGCAAAGGTTTAAGTGTGGGAGAATTTGATAACACTGAAATACACTGTATATTTGGCTCTGATTTTACATAATTTTAGTCGTTTATTTGTTATTTTCCTTTGCTATTACGGTATTTTGTTTTACTTTCAGGTTTATTTCCTTATTTGAGCCCACAGTGAGAAAACAAAGCAAAACGGAACAAAAACGAGAATTTCTTGTGAAAACGTACACTAGTCGTTTCACTCAGCGAACGCCAAGGAGGACGCCATAGGCCTAATGACTTCACCCCCATGCCAACGGTCACAAAAGGCGTTTCACCTCTAAAACAACACTCGACGGGCGCGGAGCAGGGGTCGGGGGCGCCGAGAGTTATAAAAAGGGAACGGTTTGAAACGCTCAAGGCAGTTACATCTGAAGAATTTAGTTTATAAAACGTTTTTTCATTATGATTAGGGGCAGTTACAGCTTCGAATTTCCTATAAATAGGACTTGTATTTTCACTTTCATTTCATCCAATCTTAGTTTCAACCTTAGGCATAGGGTTCTCTTGTAAAGCAATAATCTGTCACATCGAGGGGTTATTGCACTATAGTTGTTGGTTCGATTGGAGCACTGTAGTTAGAAGATTTATATTTCTCGCAATTTACTTTCCAGCCTTGTACCAGATTCAGTCTCCGCTTTGGAGCAGGTTTATTTATAAATCGCATTTTATTTTATTCCGCATTGCCTTTATATTATTTATTTTCTCGCACTGCTTTAAATTCATTTATTTTCTGTCTCTGCTTTACTTTGTTAATTTATTTATCTGTGTGATCTGTTGTATTTTGGACCTGAACTTAAGCGTGACACTTGTGTTCACACTCTTAAGGTACACTATCACACCTCGCACATTTTTCATATTATAAATGTTTCCTTTAACAAACCAATTTATAATTATGACTTTAATTGCCATGTCTAGCTAAATTCCTTGTGCTAGAATGTGAGGATCGTCATTCCAACGATACTCCTCATGTCTTCTCTTTAGAAATACTTTAGGGGCTGTTTTTTATTTTAATTAAACTCTTCTGAACTTAAATTGATCGGTCATTACGTAAACAAGACCGTGTTTTTGTTTGTGTAATGACTGTGACTAGATCGGGTAAGATCGAAAGCCGTCCGACATTTTAGAAAAGAGTTTGTTAGTTGTTAGTTGATAAATACAGCGGAAGCACTTTGTTAACTAACTAGGAAAGTTTTATATTATTAGAAAGAGGTTTTAAAACTATTTTCGGACGCGTTTATAGATTTAGGATCCGGTTGGCCGAGCATATGCCGGAAACCCTTTGGTATAAAATATTTTCAATCGAAAGCACTTTTTAACTAAGTCTTAGAGGAAATTATATAAAAAAGGACTTTCAACACTTTAACGCAAGGAGCGACCGGTGCAACGTGAGCGGCTGGTATAGATTAAAGGTTAGGTCTATTTCCGATCACGCTAACGCGGCGTATCCTTTTTAATTAACTCTATTTCAAAGAAAGAAACATTGCCCCGTAAGTGTTACTATTTAGAAGATAGGAGTATTGTTTGATTGATGTGAATTACATTCCAGCATATTTATTTATCTGATTAATTTCTATTTTCGTTCAGTCTAAACTTGTACCCAGATTTCTATTAGCCTTAGATAAGCACCGTAACAATAGTAATCGATAGATTTGACATTGATCTCTGTGGGAACGATAAATCTTTTATATTACTCTGACGTACTCCGTATACTTGCGGATAACAATTACATAAAAGTTCACTCAGGAACTTCTGCTGGAACCATCGCTCGTTACTAAAGTAACTCCCCGTCGGGCCTACGATGTTCACCCATTGCTCACACCCCACATGGGCACACAATGTTTATGGATAGCTCACACCCCACCTGGGCACACGGCCCGATCGCTCACACCCCACATAGGCACACGATCTGATTTCTCACACCCCACCTGGGCACACAATCTGATTGCTCACACCCCACATGGGCACACAATCGTTCATAATCATCGCTCACACCTCACATAGGCACACGATGTTACCACGGATTCTCATTAGAATCACTCAACACAAGAATGTATTTCATGATGCTTCACATGCAAAATGACACAAGACATTCTTGAAATGCATACATATTCACAATATATTCATGCATTCATCTCATACAATCACATACAATCTATATACATTCACATCAATGCACTATAGTATGATTCACATTCAAACACACCGTCAAAACGGTAAAAGTTGCTAAATAGCACTATTCCCAACTTTCCGACATAATTAAATCGGCTAACGATTTCCAAATCATCATAATCACTAAGTACAGCTCAATAGCTTTCCAACGACACCAAGAATGTAAAAATCGGATACTCGGAACAAAAGTTACGGACGAAACCGAAAACGACATTTTGAAAAATCCAATTTTTACATTCCTCCTGTCCATACGCGTATCACCCATCTCATACGCGTACTGCACTAATTTATCGCCATTCCCATACGCGTATTGCCAATGCCCATACGCGTATGGGCAGAACCATTTTCCTTCACAAATTTCCCATTTCAGACCCCATACGCATATGCCCAACGTCCATACGCGTATCACCAGAGGGCCGGGAAAAGCCACCCTCCATACGCGTATTGACCCATCCACTGGCCATTGTTACGCGTATCACCTTGGCTCATACGCGTATTGCCATGTCCCTTACGCGTATGGCCAGGGAATTTCCAGAAAAATTCTGCAGAACAATGTTCTGCGTTTTCCACTCCCAAAATCACCAATTCATCATCTAAACTCAGAAAAACACCAAATTGAAGTGTAACAACACATATTAAACATGTACACATAACCAAGCACCCAATCAACAAGAGTTTACACACTTTTGGATCAATTTCCAATCAATTTCTCAAAAATGGGTTATACCCTAAAACTCACAAAATTCATCAACAACAACAACAATCCATACATAATCACATACATTGATAAGATAACAATGTTTCACACCCTTACCCAGATTCCCAACTCGCTAATTGATCGATCTTGATGATTTTCCTAGTTTTCCCAAACTTTCTCCTCTTCTTTTCTCTTCTTCCTTTTTCTTTCTCTTCTTTTTCTCTAATTCTCTTTTCTATCTCTTTTCTTTCTATTTCTTTCTTTTCTATTTCTTTTCTCTCTTTTTCCACACAAACACTTAATTCATTTTTCTCACAAATTCTAATTCCACTTAATTATAACTTATCATTAATTGTGAAAAGTCTAAAATACCCTCCATTCTAATTTCCCCGAAAACTCTCAAAACGGTAAAATAACATTTAACACACCAATTTCACAATTAAAATAATTTATCACCCAATTAAAATAAAAGACTCAACATAATTGGGAAATAATCAAAATCGGGGCGTTACACTGATATTAGTAGAATTCTGCATACGGGATTTCTTGACCAGTCCCATTGCAAGGACGATAACTTTTTACTCGTAATTCAGATTCGAGCGATTCTTGAAGTTCTGGAATCTACTTGAAGTTCTGGAATCTACATGAAATTCCCTTCATTTTGGAATATAATTTTGTGTCTGGGAGGTCTGTAATGAAGAAGATAATCGTGTTGGAAGTTGGACAATTCTTGCTAGAAGTAGTAAGATGAAGTCAAGTATAAAAACGTTTGGTAATGGGAAGAAGGTAAGAGTGTCGGGGGAGCACATGGAAGTGCGACGTATAATAGTTGAAAATGATTAAAGTATAGAAATCTTTGAGGAAGGTTAAATAGTAAAGTGGATTATGTGTTAGTGGGGAGATGTGTCGACATGGGTCGGAAATTTTTGGAAGTTCTATTACCAACCAGATGATGAGATGGTATTGTTGAGATTGTGATTGGAATGAGAACCAAGTGTGAAACTATATGGATCATTGAAGTTATGAGATTAAGAAGAGAGACGAAGGATTTGTTAGTGTTGTTAAAGCTCTTAACTTGGATAAATGTTTCGGTGGGAGTGGACCGATTTGGATGGTACTTGATGTGGTAGCGATTCCTGTATTAGAAGGATATTTAGTGATTGTGTTGTGCAACTAACTCGTATAGGAGAATATGTGTTAGATTTTGGACGTTGTGTATCACTGACGAAGTTGGAAATAAAGAAATTAAGAACACGTTTGTAAGCCTTAGAGAAATGGTGGAGCATTATGCTTAGGTAACTTTGAGCACAAGGTAAAGGACGCTATTGTAGTTGGGTAATGATGATTTATGCCAACATTATGGTTGCCGCCTGTCTATTGACAAATTAAGGAACTGATCACCCTTAATCTCTTGTTGATAGTAGACGGGATCATGCAGATGGAGTAGACGTGTCTTTCCAACTAGAATAGTATGCACAGTGAATTGTTTGGAGTTGAGCCAAATGCTTATGAATTGTTTGAGTTGTCGATGCAGATTCCTATATAGGGAAATGAGGCGGATTTGAGGATGTTAGTATGAGGTTGCGGGTTGATCGGTGAGTAGTTTGAAAACTCACAGTTGTGTTCTGGATAACTTGGGTTTTGATTTGTGGTGGTGGCTGGTATGCCTTAATGTGTACATAGGAAATATGAATTGTATTTCCCATACTTGTTCAGATAATGTTATAGCTGGTGTTCATTGTGGATGTTCTGATATGCTATGTAATCAGAAGGAGCGCGCATAGGGTATTTGAGAGTTGAGTTACAAGTATTGAAAGAAGTGAAGCTATATGTTGAATTAGCAAGGTGTGAATTTATGATTTGTGAAGATGAGGTTGCGTGGTTGTGTTAATTTGGATGAGGGAGCTTGGAGAATTGTGTTAGTATGAGTAGGACTTGATGAACTAGTTTGTTTGATTGGTTTGGTTAATATGCCATGTTAAGTGTAGGTTATTGAGGCTAAATCTATGGCTATTGGGTGTTAAGTACTGTTTGGAAGATGATTTTCTTATTGAGATTAATTGGTCACATGTATCCTTACGCTGTTGTAATGTTGTTATGCGTTGAGATGAGTTTTGACGATGTGTTAATACAAGATGGTGAAGTTGTAGCTTATGTTGACGATAATTGGGAATTCTTGAAAGTATATATCCTATTCAAGATTTGGGATTATCCGCAGTTGTAGTTGTGTGGGATATTCGGAGGTATTATTTATGGATCTAAGTTCGAAGTAGTCAGTAATCAAAGTGTAGAATACCTGTTGGTCGGAATTTCTGGAGAATTAAGTCGAAAGTCTTTTCTTATGTCTGCTTTGATAGTCGGACAATTAGATGTGAACTTGGTAGATTTGATGGTTGCTTGTACTCAGAGTGCGCAGTGAAAGCATGGTGTAGCACAGTTTGTTCTTATGTGGGTAACGACAATGTTGGTGGTTTGATTACGTTGATGTTGTGTTATGACTTTTGTGCTCTTATCCTTGTTGTTGCCTCGTTACCTAGGGTGATGGTTCGAGTGCGAGTAGCTAATTCCTATGATGGGGAATTAGGGGAGTGTTGCCTATGGGAGGGTAACAATTGTGTTGTGTTCTGGTTCATAGTGAACTTGGGTGTTCTTAACTTGATTATTCTTTGTGTATTGAGTTAGTCGTTGGATGTGTTGCATGAGCATTGTTTCATGTTGTTATTGTCGTTGATATGATGTATTGTGTTTGGTGTTAGACGTGGGGTGCCTTTATGGCAGGAAAGTTGAATTGTCAGATGAGATAACGTATCTGGAGTGTGGTGCATCGAGTAAATCTTCGAGGATGAAAATATCCTGAGTGGGGGAGAGTTGTAACGCCCTGTTTATTTAATTAATTATTTAATTACATATATTCATATATTTGGTGGTGATTTGTGTTGATTATCGGAATTCTGTGGTGTTGAGTTGCTAAGTTGGTTTTAGCTGAATTAATTTGATTAAGTTGATTTAAGTCGTGTTGTGGTTGGTTGAATTAATTAAGCTGATTTAAGTTGTAGAAATGATATGTTGTCATTATATTAGAATTATAAAAGAAAGTATGTGGGCTTAGTTGGTAGTAGCAATGTTGGGGGTGTAGTAAGTTGGCCCAATAGAAATAAGAGATAAGTGGAGTTAGTGGGAAAAAGGAAGTTACAGGAAAATAAAAGAATTAGGTTATCAGTAAGAGAGAAAAAGAGGTTTTGGAGAATAAGAGAAGTTGCAGAGAAAGTGGAGCAAGAGGTTTTGGAGAATTACGTGGGAATTGCAGAACCGGAAATCCAATCAAAGAGTAGAGCGACCTTCAATCCAAGGTAAGGGTGGGGTTCTGACTCTATAATTGGGTTTATGATAAATAGTATGTGGGATTGGATTTGTGTAAAATTGCTTTTGTCCATGTTTGATTGTTATGCTTGATTTCGGAATTTGGTTATTGTTATTAAATTGGTCGTAGAAATTTGATTATGTTGTTCGTATTATAATTCCTACGTTGCTGTTACACCGTGATGGTTGGGGTTTGATCTGGAACTGAGTCGAAGGAAGAATCAGTAGAATTAAGGAAACTGGAAAGAAACAAGCAGGTGACGAACGAAGTCTGGTGCGTACGCAGAATTGGTATGCATGACGACCGTAATAAGGGCATGACGACCGTCACACCCACGAACAGCATCACGACCGTCACACTCCCGTGACGAGCGTAACGCGGGCAAATTCTGGGCTGTGTGGAAGTTGGAGATTTTGTTTTGTGGTCTTTGGTCGGTGTAGCCTGGCATGATTACTGATATGCTTTAGTCGAGTACAGAGCCATAATTTGAATGAGTACATAATTACCAGAGGCTTAATTAGGGAATTATAACCACTATAAATAATTAATAATTGTGTTACGATGAATTAGTAAGAAACATAATTAAGTTGAACATCAGTATAAGCAGCAGTAGTAATACAAACCAGTGTAAACTGTAAGGAACTGATAATAGTACTGTGACTAATTAATAGGAGGATAATTAAGTAACTGTGTTGTAGAATTTAGTAGTATATTTTGGTAAGTTGTTGCTGACCCGAATTTAACAGGGAAATGATAGAGTTTAGCAGAGAAGTAGGTTAATTGGTTTAGTCAGATGGTTATACAAATAGTATTGCGATATAACTGGTTGTTCTTTGCGTTGTGCTCCCTGTTGCAAGTTGTGAAGCTGTTAGTTGTGGATTTTGTTGCAGAACCTTATTAGTTGTTGTTGTTGATAAGTTGAAGGCCTATGGCCAGTGTTGACTTGTTGATTAAGTTGTAGGCCTATGGCCAGTGTTGATTTGTTGATTAAGTTGTAGGCCTATGGCCAGTGTTGATTTGTTGTTGTTGTTAAGTTGTAGGCTTATGCCAATGTTGAATTATTGTCGTTATTATGATGTTCATGTTGAGTCGCATACATTGCATTTTCTAAGTTGGAGCTAATGCTCAACCACGTTGGCCTGGATTGGCAAAAAGTTGAAGTTGAAGGCTTATGCCTTGCTGATGCCCGATAAACTGGCACTTTTTAAGTTGGGAGTTCTGCTCCAATGCCTCTATTAATTGGCAGATTTTAAGTTGGGAGTTCTGCTCCAATGCCTCCATTAATTGGCAGATTTTAAGTTGGGAGTTCTGCTCCAATGGTACCACATGCATGTGCATTTTCAAGTTGCATTCCATGTTGCATAATTATGTCGTCGTGTTGCATTTTATGTTGATTGATGTTGTTTATGAGTTGTGAAGTGGTGATTTTCTATAATCTGAACTAATATATTATTTATCATATATCCGATTATATTGTTCGATATCTCACCCCTTCTGTGTATGGTGATGGTTTATACGTCATCCTGCAGGTAATCCGGAGTGAAGGCTTTCTACCTTCATTAGTTTGAGTCAGTGCGTCGCTCTGATACGTAGCACTCGGGGGGTTAACGCATGTTTAGTTTAGTTGTTGGATTTTCATCATGTTGCTAAATTTTAAGTTGTTCTGTTGAGGATATATTATTTTAAGTTGTTTTGATGTTGAACACGAGTTGAATTATTTTAAAGTTGCAATTATGAAGTCGTTGTTTAGTAATAAAGATGGTTTGTTTTAAAGAATAAATAAAGTTGTCATTTGTCACCCGATGTTTAAATGTTATGTATCTGTTATATGCGATCAATATCATTGTTTTTAAGTTGAAAATGTGGCATCTTATTTGATGTTGAAATTTTATTACTCTAATTTTATTTAATATTCGATGGGTAGAAATGGGGTGTTACAAGTTTCGGGCACCCTGGCCGACATAACGGCTAGTTTGGGTAGTTACCTATTCTTCGGGGAAAATAGTTATTTCGCCCTGAAAATAGGACCGTTGGCCACGCGCTGGGGGCTCTATATAAACCTCTCGCTTGAGAGGGTCAGGTATTCAATATCGACCCTAAGAATTCATACTTTGTGCTTACCCCTTTTCGCTGACCCTCTCTCACTTGAGCGTCGGAGTGCCTTGCAGGTACACCCCCTCCTCTCCGTACGACCAACATCCCTGACGTACTTGGCGGCCTGATTCTATAGGATCTGATCCAGCCTTCACGATCAGTGGCGCCGTATGTGGGAAACTTTGTTCTCCCCTTCTTTCTTTGACCGAAGATCAAAATAATTCTCGAACATCATCACGATCATGGCCTTCCAAGATCGCACCCAGGATGCTCTCCAAACCATCATCCTCCCCGTCAATAAATCTGACGTTGATAGCCAGCCATCTCTCCTCCGAGATGCCTGTTTCTTTAGGGATGAAGCCACTGCTTCTCCTTCCCCTACCCCTGCTGATCGCGACAACCCTGATCCTGCAGCAGAACGAGAGGATCGGGGCACTGGAAGAGTCTCGACGTCCAAGATCCCCTCCTACGCGGAGGAACCCGCGACGATCAAGAAGTCCGCAGCCACGGAGAGAAATCGACCGAAGACTGCGCCCAGAATCTGATCCTCGCGTAGTCCGAAAGCGCGACCAGATCTCCCCGCGCGACCAGTACGCTCATGACCACAAAAGGACTCGAAGGATCGAGGAATCTTCTCCGATCAAGTCCAACAGACGGGCACGCTCACCTTCTCCTCGAAGGAACCGCTCGCCTTCTCCTCGAAGGAACCGCTCACCTTATTCACGAAGGAACCGCCAACGCGAGCATCCCATCCGGTCACCATCATACACCAGTTCTAGCAACGACGACAAGCCTCGCGGCCCGTTGTCCCAGGAGATCTTGGCTACACATCTCCCGAAAGGCTTGGAGAAACCCCCGTCACTTGGCACGTACGACGGGTCCACTGACCCAAACGAGCACATCGAGAATATCGACGCGCTACTAGACTACCGCGGCGTATGGGGTGCCATCAAGTGCATACTCTTCCCGACCACGCTCCGAAAAGGAGCAATGACCTGGTATAAGCAACTGCCCGAGGAGTCCATTACCTCGTGGAAACAGCTCGGCAGGATGTTCTCGTGGCACTTCACAGCATCTCGCCGCCACCCCAAAACTGAGGCTTCCCTCAGAGCCATAATCCAGAGGAAAGACGAACCTCTTCGAGCATACATCGATAGGTTCAACAAGGAAGCTGTGCAGGTCCCGACGACAGATAAAATGAAGAAGTTCCTGCTCGACCAAGGGGTCCTCCTGGACTCCGATTTCGCTAAAGCCATCGGCCTCGCCCCACCGAGGAACTTAGACGCTCTCCTTCTCAAAGCCCAATCTCATATCCAATAAGAGGAGAAGATCGTGGCCTGTAACGTCCGAGCATCCTGCCGCCAGGAGAACGCCTGGGCTGCTAAAGGAGAAGAAGCCTCGACATCTCGTCGTGGTGAACGAAGACACGAGGACTGTCCAAGGGACTCCCGCGACGGAAAGGGACCCTCCGGGGGCTTCCACGACTACACTCTCCTGACCGTTTCCAGGGAAATGATTCTATCCGAATGTGCCAATTCGGAGTTCAAACAAGCCGGGGTCTATTTCCCCAAACAATTGCCGAACAGACCAAACGTGGATAAGTCGAAATACTGCCGCTTCCACAAAAGTCACGGCCATACTACGGAGGACTGCATCCATTTGAAGGATGCCATAGAGATACTGATCAGGGATGGGCACCTGAAACAGTTCGCAAAGAAGAAGGACGCTCCTCGGCAGGACACCCAGGAGTCCAAGAAAGTCGAGGAAGAGGCACCCTGCTCGGATGACGCCAACATACAGGTCGCAATGTCCATATCACGACCGGAGGACTTCTACGTCCCAGACGGGCTCAACGCCCCTGCTTATTTCGCGGCCCACAGCCCGTGGGAGACCTTTCCCTCCGCCATGGTCATTTCTGGCGGGGGGTTCAACAAAGACATCGTGGGTTTCGTGAAACGGAAGTTCGAACACCTGATCAGCACCAGCTCCAGCAAAGTGACCACGCTTGATCAGGCACATAAGGGCTCCGTCCCCATCTCCTTCTACAATGAGGAACTCCTCGGCGGCTCCCCGAACTCGAGCATACCTCTTCTCGTCCGAGCTCAGATGGCGAACTTCGACGTTCGCAGAATACTCACCGACCAGGGCAGCTTGGTCGACATCATGTACTCCCAGCTGTTTTCAACACTTCAGCTGGACGAATCGCACCTTACCCCCTACGTAGGGTCCAATTTGCAGGGATTCAACGGGTCCGTCACCAAGCCGTGGGGATACGTCGAGCTGATCGTGACCTTCGGCACAGCTGAGACGGCCAGATCCATCAAGGTGCAGTTTCTGGTAATCGATTGCCCGTCGCTTTACCAATGCATTTTCTGAAGGCCAGCTCTAGCCGAGTTGGTAGTAGTGCCCTCAACCGTCCACCTGAAGATGAAGTATTACACTTCAAAAGGGATGGCGCCACCCTCCACGGTGATGTAGAAGCTTCCCGACGATGTTTCGAAGCTGCTATAAAGGGACTCAACACCATCGTGCCCAAGCCAAAGGTGTCGAGCAAGCCTGCACTTCCAAGCAGCTCTGAGGAGGCCAAGCCTCTGCCCCAGGTCGAATCTATCGACCTCGACATTCGCTTCCCCGACGACCAACAGGAGGAACGAGCAGCTTCAGCCGACCCATCTACAGTATCCAGCAGCAGCTCCCATCCGATGCGCCCAATCCCGGATGGCAACTTCAAGATAGTTCTATTTGGCGAAGACCCCCAACGGGGAGTGAAGATCGGGGCAGACCTACCTGACATCGCGAGGAAGCAGCTCAAAGCATGCCTCCGGGAGAACTCCGACCTCTTCGCATGGAGCGCCGCAGAAATGCCCGGTTTGGATCCGTCCACCGCCTGTCACCAGCTGACCATTGACCCCGCCATCAAGGCCGTAGAACAACGTAGGCGAAAGCAGTCTCCGGAGAAAACGGAGGCTGCTGAAAAAGCTGTAAAGGACCTCCTCGAGGCCAAACTTATTTCAGAAGCCAAGTACACCACTTGGCTGTCCAACATTGTATTGGTTAAAAAGTCTAATGGAAAATGGCGCATGTGCATTGATTATACCGATCTCAATAAGGCATGCCCGAAGGATGCCTACCCCCTCCCCAATATTGATAAACTTGTTGAAAATTCCGCTGGCTTTAAACTTTTATCGTTCATGGACATCTACTCGGGCTACAATCAAATCCTAATGGCAATGTCCGACAAAAAATACATAGCCTTCATAACCGAATCGGGCAACTATTACTACAACGTAATGACCTTCGGCCTGAAGAACGTCGGGGCAACGTACCAACGAATGATGAACAAAGTTTTTCGGGGAGAAATAGGAGACATGCTCGAAGTGTACATGGACGACATGATCGTAAAGTCCCACGAGGAAAACGATCATACTGCTCATTTACGAAAGGTCTTCGTACAGGCCAGAAAATACAAAATGCGTTTCAATCCAGAGAAATGCACATTCGGTGTCCGAGCAGGCAAATTCCTCGGCTTCTATTTAACAGAACGAGGAATCGAAGCCAATCCCGATAAGTGTAGGGAGTTCTCCGAGTTTCCTACGCCCAAGTCCAAGAAATCCATCCAGTCCCTCAACGGGATGCTCGCGTCACTACCGCGTTTCATGGCCAAGTCCGCCCAGCACACCCTACCATTCTTCAAACTCCTCCGAAAAGAGGTAGCCTTCGAATGGACCGAGGAGTGCGACAGGGCCCTTCTCCACCTGAAACAAGCACTCTCAGAGCCACCGGTCCTCTCTCGCCCGGACAATGGCAAAACGTTGTACCTATACCTGGTCGTAGCATCCGAAGTCGTGAGTACGGCTCTCATCCACGAGACACCTGATGGGTAGAAGCCCATTTATTTCACGAGCAAAGCATTGCAAGGACCAGAGTTGCGATACCAATAGATAGAGAAAGTGGCATTGGCCCTCATCAACGCAGCCAGAAGATTAAGGCACTGCTTCCTGGCTCACACGATCGTGGTTCGGACAGATCAGCCCATAAAGCAGCTGCTCGGTCATCCAGATATGGCCGGCCGAATGCTCAAATGGTCGCTAGAACTGTCCGAATTTGACATTCAGTACGAAGGTAGAAAAGCCCTCAAGGCTCAAGCTCTGGCCGACTTCGTCGCGGAGATGACGTTCGTAGACTCCCCCGTAAGTGAAGCACGCAAATGGACCATCTTCGTCGACGGTGCCTCAAACTCGGCAGGAAGCGGCGCGGGCATCATACTGGAAAGCGACGAAGGAATTATCGTCGAGGTATCACTCACACTATCTTTCCCAACCTCCAATAACCAGGCTGAATACGAAGCCTTCCTCGTTGGGCTACTCCTTGCCAAGGACCTGGGCGCAGAAGAAGTCGTCATTTGCACAGATTCATAACTCGTGGCCCTCCAGGTCCGGGGAGAATACCAAGCCAAAAACGACAACCTGACCGAATACTTGGCCCTGGTGAAAAAGGAAATGGCAAAATTAACCACAGTAGAAGTGAAACACGTTCCCTGCGAACATAACATACGAGCAGACGTGCTGTCCAAATTAGCCAGCACGGAGAAGAAAGGCGGAAACAAATCCGTCATACAGGAAGTACTTCCTTGACCCAGCATCGAGAAGGCCTCCCCGACACTCGACGTGCAAGTGATCGGCGACAACAACTGCTGGATGACCCCAGTCTACAACTATCTTGCCAAAGACGAACTCTCGTCCGACCCAAAGGAGGCCAGCACGATCAGGCAAAGAGCCTGCTCGTATGTCTTGGTCGAAGGTAAACTTTACAGGCGGGGATTCTCCATTCCGCTGCTCAGATGCGTCGAAGAGGAAATGGTCGCACACATCTTGCGCGAAATCCATGAGGGAATCAACGCCCAGCATCTCGGAGGAAGGTCCTTTGCCCGCAAGGCTCTCCGAGTAGGGTACTACTGGCCGACCATGCAAAACGAAGCGAAAGAACACGTGAAGAAATGCGACAAATGCCAACGGCACGGGGACATGCACCTGGCTCCACCTAACGAACTCAAGGTTATGTCCTCCCCGTGGCCATTCGCCTGGTGGGGCCTAGACATCCTAGGACCCTTCGTGGTAGGATCAAATCAGAACAAGTATCTCATTGTGGGCGTGGACTACTTCACGAAATGGATAGAGGCGGAAGCCCTAGCCAAAATAACTGCCCTCAACATCCTACGTTTCTACAAACCAAACATCCTTGCTCGCTTCGGTGTTCCCCAAGCGATAGTAACGGACAATGGGACGCAATTCACAGACAGGAAGTTCCAGGACTTCGTCGCCCAGCTGGGCACGAAGCAACACTTCGCATCCGTCGAGCACCCCCAGACAAACAGGCAGGCTGAGGCAGCCAACCGAGTCATCCTTTGAGGCCTCAAGCGAAGGCTAGACGAAATAAAAAAGGCATGGGTCGAGGAACTGCACAGCGTACTCTGGGCATACCGTACAACTCCACACTCGACGACCGGGGAAACACATTTTCGCCTAGCATACGGGACCGAGGCCGTAATTCCCGTCGAAGTTCGCGTGCCCTCTAGGCAGACAGAATCGCCCCTAGATGAAGAGATGAACGACGAATCTTTAAGAGAAGAACTCGACCTCGTCGAGGAAATCAGAACCTGGGCAGCCCTCCGTGAAGCCTCACTAAAACAAAAAATTACCATCAGGCACAACGCAAAGGTGATACGGCGGAAGTTTGACGTGGGAAGCCTTGTCCTAAGAAGAAACCACAAAGACTCTCGCGAAGGCAAACTAGCAGCCAACTGGGAAGGACCCTATCGCGTCCGAGCAAAAATGAAAAATGGGGCCTATTACCTAGAACATCTCACTGGGGAAGAAGTCGCTCGACCATGGAACGCGGAAAAGCTAAAACAATACTACAGCTAAATCCTCGGTTCGACTCGTCGCAACAACGAACGTCAGCTACCAACCACTATGCGCGCCTAGGTACAAGCGTCGCATACGAATAAAGCATAAGCCCGCTCAGGAACGAGCCGGGTATATGCACAACAACGGTCCTCGATCGAGCATCGCCGTCGTCAAAGTACCATGAATGGCAGAACCCCAGCTCGCGATGGGACGTTCACGCCGCGAACTCAGGCCTCAAACGCGACCTGATCTCCGCTCCCCGGCCAGGACATTCCCCGACCGTTTGACCAGTTCCCCACACTGTCGAACACATCTAATACGAGCAATCCCCCAAAAATATTTGCACAAGTCAAAAACCCCCTATCACGGGCGGACATACAATCACAACGAGTATGCATACAACACTTAGCAAAATTAAACGCAAGTAAAATCATGCAAAGCCAAAAACAAAATAAGTTAACATAATAGGAGGCCGCAAGGGCCACGATTGTACGTTGTTACATAAAATGGGGGCCACACCCTCCAAAATAAAATTACAACAAAATACTCGGTGCGCAGGCCGAACAGATTACAACATCAAAAATACAACTCCTCACTCATCCGCGTGCTCGGCAGGTTCTGGCTTGGGTCCCTGGTCCTCTGCTGGCTGATCCTCAAGAGTATTTTCAAGGAGACCGTCGGGCACGACAATACGGTCATCCTCTACATGCGCCAGGTAGTGAGTACCCTCGACAGAAAAATCGAGCTCAGGGTTCACCGCCCGCAGTTGAGCCACGGCATTTTGGAAAGACTCCGCCGCGACGGCAATACCATCGTCTTCGGCCAGCAGCATGCGAACAACTAGCTCGGATCTAGTCTTCAATTCTTTCACATCGTACGGCTCGTCGACACCCGGGGCATTAGCCGCCCTCACCTCCCTGATCAGCTCCTCGGCAGCTTTCTTCTCTGCCGCCAGCTTAGAGTTCTCCTCCTTCAGGCTGGCCGCCTTCTCCTCGGCCTTCTTCTGAGCATCGCCGACACTCTTAACCTCCTCCTTGAGGGACGTGATAGAAGCCCGGGCAGCAGTAAGCTCGAATTCAGTAGCGGAGTCCCCTTCGGCGTAGACAGCCGCCATCTCCAGCATCCTGACCAAGGCAGAAGCGTCTTGGGCCACCAGTGCCCTCTTGCTCGGGCGATCCATACTTTCCAAGCGAAGGGATTCCGCCCGGGGCACGACTAAAGAGTTCCCCTCGAAGAACCTCCTTTCGTGGATACAAGGAGGAAGCTCGAACCTCCCTTTCTCCGGCACCCGAGTGAGATCCACTGAATCAACTGTCCTTGCCCGTTTGCCCTGTCCAGTCAAAGACAAAGGAGACCCCCGAGGGGCAGGAGTAGGGGAAGAAGAGGTTCCTGCAGCAGCTTGGACAGGAGGAGGAGCACGAGCACCAGAAAAACGGGATTTCGAAGGAGCCTCCCCGGCCTTACTCCTTGCAATAGCGTTCCTTACAACCCTGTCATGCGCCTGAGGCATCTCACCTGCACAAAAAGCACGAACATGTTAGATACGAGGAAGAAAAATAACGCAAACAAAGTCTAAATAGCTAAGACTACCAAGCAGCTTCTCGGCATCCGCGGAAGTCTTGCACTCTAGCAGTGCCTTAGCGTTGATGAAACAATGCTCAACCCTCTGACTCCCATCTTCCTCGAAGATCGGGTTACCCTTGCTCGTCCAACACGCGGCAAGCCCGAAGGAGTTGACCCACTTCACCAGTGCCTCGTACGACACGGCGTCCTGCCCGCGTAGATCGCTCGGCTAGAAGACATAATCACTGGGCTTCTTAGCAAAATGATCGAGCGCCCAATAGATGGGGAACTTGTAGATTCTCTGCCCAATATACCTCCCCTCCTCTATATGTACTATCCTGGGAAGACTCGGACACGGGCTCAACGACGTAGTACCGCTCCTTGAATGTTCGGATAGACTCCAAAAATGGCTTGAACAGCTTGCGAGGCTGCTTCAGAGAAACCCAGCCATACTTCCTCCCCGTCAGCTGCCTTTGGAGATGAAAAACGGTGAAGAACAGAGGGAGAGTAGCCCCCAATGAGAGATACGTGCATACCAAATCGAAGGCCCGGATGAAGGCCAACGAATTGGGATGCAGCTGCATAGGGGCCAACTTCAGATGCTCAAACACTGACCGCTGGAAGTCAGTAAAAGGCAGGCTCAATCCCAGCTCTTTGAAGGCGTATTCGTACATGGTGAAACGATCCCTGAAGTGTGTACAGACGCGATCATCCACAGAAGGGAAGTGCACCTTCCACTCCCCTTCCTGTCCTACCTCCGTAAAGACGTCCACCAAGGACTTTGCAAACGTCGACACATGTTCGGAAGGTTCGGCCACCTCCCACTCTTTCGCGCAGAACCCTTCGACATCTTCCTCCATGGAGTCCAGTTCTTCCTCCTCCCCGACATTGCTCGAGGAACTCGATGTTGCCGAGCTCGAAGCCGTCGAGCTGCTATTTTCCTCAGAGCCACTTTCCTCCTCGGACGTATCCAGAATAACTTCTCCGTCTGGCCCCATCGCCATTACGATCACCTGAAAAGCAGAGAAGACAGTGAATTCGACAACAAATTAAATCCACCCTTCCACTGCTAAGTCAAGTGAAAGGGCGCGCAAGGGCTAAGGACAACGTCCCCAGCCTAAGCCCTAACATCAAAGGAAAATCTGAAAACCTCCCCGCGAGGAGATGCTCGAAACTATCATCCCAAAACGAGGAGCTTCCCCGCGTTCACACCCAGTTTCCGTTTGAAACTTCACCGGAATCTGGGAACGCTCTACCGTAAAACTCATCGCTCTACCAGAAGATAAACAAACAAGGTGGTTACACATGCAACCTCGCCGTGAACCACCCTCCTCGCCAAACACAGTAACAGGTCCGGCGACATGTTGGAAACGTGAAAATGGAACAACCATTGTGCACCACCAACAATCGCCGGAAAATCACACGTTTTCATCCTCTAAACTAGCCCTAACCGCATGCAAATCTACCACTAAGAACGAAAAAGAGTAAAACAAGTCAAAGACCAGAAAACTTACTTGAGTTGAGTAGAAGAAAGAGGTTGCTCGAAGCTTGACGCGGTGGTCGAAAGCACTGTAGACGGTGACGGGCAAGAGCTCAGAAGAGGCGAAGAGAAATCAGGAAAAAAAAGTGCAAAATGGGACAATCTTCCCCCTTTTATAGAGAGGGGCGCGTACAGACACGCGACCGTAGGCCATCATGACTACCCGCTAGCCATCATTGCATATTTAACTGCTACACGGGGCTCTTGGCACACGTGGTGTCCCAACGTTTCCAATTCTGTCTGACCATTAGTCTCCCCGAATACCGGGCAATAAGGTCACGACCAAGAATCTCGCGAACACCTGGGGTCACGAACACTCTGAGACGACCCTCTTCGTCCTCAAACGACGACTTTATGCTAGCTCCCCGGAGCAACGAGCAGTCCTTAAGTCATCATTCCCATGCTCGGGAGAAACGACTTGGGGGGCTCCTGTTCTGGACTGGACCAATGGCTAGAATTGGCCCGATCCACCTCTGCTCCAGAGCGGCCCAAATTGCCTAAGTCCAATCCACAGAGGGGCAAAAGTTACCTTTCTGCCCCTCCGACCGGGCAAGGAACATAACGTTCCTCCCCGGAATTAATGCCCTTCACGCACGGGTTAATCGTTCCCCGACCAACTATGGGCATGTGCCCGAAACTACGCCTGTGCCCGACATAACGGCTAGTTTCGGGCACCCTGCCCGACATAACGGCTAGTTTGGGTTGTTACCTATTCTTCAGGGAAAACGGTTATTTCGCCCCAAAAATAGGATCGTTGGCCACGCGCTGGGGTCTATATATAAACCCTCTCTCTTGAGAGGGTCAGGTATCCAATATCGACCCTAAGAATTCATACTTTGTGCTTGCCCCTTTTCTCTGACCCTTTCTCACTTGAGCGTCGGAGTGCCTTGGAGGTACACCCCCCTACTCTCCGTACGACCAACATCCCTGACGCACTTGGCGGCCTGATTCTATAGGATTTGATCCGGCCTTCACGATCAACAACGGTTAGTAATAATTACCGGATATCCAGGCAACAACATTTTTCTATTTTACGTAATTATCGAAAAATGTTGTTACCTGGAGTCGAAACTTGTACCAAGTATAAGGGGTATCGCTACGGTTAATATAACTAACCATTGTGATATTATTAAAATAATATATATACTTATCATTACAGTTCTTTTAGAAAACCGTTGTGAAATATTTACCTATATAAGGGAATTAACTTTCCCTTATTGACAGTAGCGTCGTTTCCTTCACAGCGAAACCCTAGCACCCATTTTTTCTCTACATTTTTTGCAGGAAACTTCATCTTTTGTTAGAATCCGCGAAAAGAAAATACAAGAAGTATGAAGCTTTTGATTTAAGCTTCTTCCTCCTTGTATTTCTTCTTGCAGAGTCTAAAACTAGATGAACATGGTGATGATGCTGGCGGTAGCAAGCGTAATGTACATATTGTTTATGGAAAATAAGGTATTCTTCTACTTCAATCTTTTTGTTAGATAGTTCCTATTATCTCGTTTGCTTCATGTTGTTTTTCTTGATTGTTCTCATTTTGTTCAGATTCGACTTCAATGCTTCACAAGCAAGGTGAACTTCATTGTAATGGTACAGTCCCACTTCTTAGGGTGTTGTTTCAACTTTTGCTTGTTTTGTTTTGAATACTAACTAATTTTCTTCATTGCTTCCCACTTCTTAGGGTTTGTTTCACATGGTGATGATGATGGTGGTACATATATATGAATTCATTCTGATAAGGTACATATATATGAATTCATTCTGATACTGTATATGAAATTTAGTTTATTATATACTATGTATATTGTTTGTTTCACTATCCTTTTATTGAAAATGCAATCAGTTAAATTGATATAGAAACTTATAATCTGAAAATTAAGATGTATTTGAAAACCAACCTTTATCATGTCAATGTTTTCCGATTTGCATCCATTTCATTCAGCACATTGTATATTCCTTAACATAAAATTTATAGTTCAATGGTCTGTTTGCTTCAATTCATCGATATCTACAATTCTACTTTACCTCATCGTCGTCACTAATCATCGTGGTTGTTAAGATCATGATTGTTATGATGATAAAATCGCGATGATTTGTGGGGATGATGATGTAAACTATAATAAAGGATATCGATGGATTGAAGGAAACCGATCATTGAACCATAAATTTTATGTTAAGGAACATAAAATGTGCGGAATGAAATGGATGCAATTCGGAAAACAGTGGTGTGTTTAAGTTGGTTTTCAAGAACAGTTTAATTTTCAGATTATATAGTTCTTTACCAATTTTAATGGTTGTATTTCTTTAATTAGGTGTATGGTAAAACAAGCAATATACATTTGCATATAATAAACTAAGGGTACATTCCACAACGGTTGAGACTCATAACTGTTGTGATAGTTAATATATATTACAACGGTTGAAATACCTAACTGTTGCAATATAACGCGCGCTTTCCAGAATACAACAACGGTCTCAGGTCCGTCATAATAGGTAGCGTACTTACGACAACACTCTACTTAACAACACCCTGATCTACGTCATTATATGTAGTTTCCAACCGTTGTTAAATGAGTTTTTCGTAGTAGTGTTTTTTTCATTTTTTTTTGAAAATAATAAAAGCGTGGTGACGACTCTTAATTTATAAATTAAGTTAATTAATATGTTATATTCACAAATTTTACCTCTACACAACCCCATTGATCACAACTTTAATATTTTCTTAATTAATACAAAAATATTAGCTGAAAACTTTTAAAGAAAGATGAATACTGAATTATTATTAGTTTCCTAGTTCATTCAAACCATTATTAAGATGGTTCCATATATCTTGTTCAAATGTTTACAAAGTCATCGATTCCATTAAGTCTTTTTCAAAGATAGAAAACAGCCTCATGTGTGTCTTTTTGCATCCGTATAATTTTCACAAATTGTAAGAGCATGCTGAAGACTAATCAAATGTGAAAATTTTCAACAACCAAAATTTTCCTTATAATAAAAATAATAAAGAAGAGATTCAACGATCAAAGTTGAAAAATATTCGGGAACTACTTCAAGAACTAAGAAAACTACAAAACATACAACCAACCAAAACAAAATTAAGCAGAACAAAGCCAAATAAAGTGCCCGTTTATTTTGGCTTTTTTTAAAAATATTTTTTATAGTGTAACATAATTTTGTGAAAAAAAATTTTATAAAGAAACTTTTTATAAGAGTTTCAAATGAAAATTTGGTTTGAATAGTTATTCTTAAAATGTTATTTTAGGTATTTATCATTTTATTGAAAAAAAATTTGGATATCAAAATTTCAAAAAATCACTTAATTTTGAAGCTATTTCAAATAGCTTTTGATAAAAATCATTTTTGAAATATAACTTTTTGAAAAAATTGTGATTTTGACTATGTTTTGAACTTTAATAATGTATATTAATGTTATAGAATTTCAAAATTGTTCTTTTAATTTATAAAAAACAAATTAGAAAAATTTGTAATATTTTGAAAAACGTTTTTATAGAATCCATTTTCAAAAATACAAAGAAAAATTCATTTTTTTTAAAGCTAAAACAAACTAAAATCATGGCAAACCAACATCGACAAAGCTACCATTATTATCATTCCACGTATAGATTCATCGCATTGCATATTTGAATTTACATCTCCAGATTTTTGTCTTGTTTTGACAATACTAAACTGATTGTTGGTTGAAACATCTACATTTATTTTATGACATATTTAAAATATAATTATTTATATCAAGAAATATTCTCCCTTTTAGTATCCGACATGTTTCGAATAAAATAATTTCAAACAAAAGTATTTTATATAAAATATTACATGATTAGCATTGCTAAAGAATTTTACAATTGTATAGAACAAAAACGTTTTGCAAAAGTATATATATATATATATATATATATATATATATATATATATATATATATATATATATATATATATATATATATATATATGAAAAATGTTAACATACACCCAAAATTAGTGGGTCCCACACAAAAATACACTACATCTATTTTCTTTCTATTTTTTTTCTTCTTCTTTTTAATGTGGGTTCCACCCAAAATTGATGGGTCCCACACAAAAATACACTAAGATGTATGTTGCTAATGCACACCTAAATGAGTGTGCATTAGCATAACCCTATATATATATATGGACACACGCGCACATTAGATCAAATACTCATCTAAATGTTAAACACTAAAAAAAAACTCTCTATTGCTACATGATAATCACGTCACTACAAGTTTTTAGCGACGTGATCTTTCACGCGGAACGAGTTGCCACATGAAAATCACGTCACAACTTTGTCACGTGAAAATCAAGTCGCAAATGTCTCCACAAAACTTTCACCTTTACCTGCTATAATTCAGTAGTGACTTTCACGTGGCAAGTTGCGACGTGAAAATTACATAGCAAAATATATATATTTTTTAAAATAAAAAACTATAATTGTTTTATGTTTTAATAAATTGTTTTCATTAATATATTAAAAGAATAATAAATTTAATAAATAAATAGTTTTTAGTAATTTTTAAATACAAAATTAATAATATTTTTTTTAATAATATATTAAAATGAATAATGAATAAATATCAAAATTAATAAATATAAATAAATACCAAAATCAATAATAAATTTTTTAAATAAAAGTTTTATAATATACTAAATTGAATAATTAATATTTTACAAAATTTAAATTTAAATTTAAAATAAATCCTACAGATCAATTCGGATCGAGAAACTCGTCAAGGTCAAAATCATTGTCATCCTCGTCATCCATCTGTAGTAGACCATCAACTCATTCATTTTCCCCGAACGTTTGATTGCCGCCATCTTGTGATTGCATAAATTGCCGCATCATCTCCTCCATATCAGCTTGAATCTTCTTCATTGCCTCTATTTGACATTGTTGCTCCTTCATTTGGGCCTTTAGTGCCGTATCACGTTGCTCTGACTCGCGTCTCGCCTAGGGATGTAAATGGATATTCATGGGGACGAATACTATGATATGCGTATCCGCCCCGTTAGATAAATATGATATCCATATCCGCCCCATATCGATGCGGATATCTGTTAAGCGGGTAATTCGCGGGTTTTATGATATCCACGGATATTTACAGATATCCATGGATAATATTTTTTTATAAAAAATATTTTTAACTTCTTTTAAAGACACAAAAAGGTATTATCACATAACATCCATAGAATTCGCTCTTAATTTAATAATAAAATTTTATCACATTAATTTTCTTCTTATTAACCAAAACATAATTAGATCCAAACATAATATCCATACATTTCATTTTTAACCAAATAAATAAAAGATATTGTGATTGTGAGTTATGATGGAAGATCGAACAATAGAGGAGTAGGAAGGGAGACACTGGTTCGACAGAGGAATGACGATATTAGTTAGTTGAACTGTGAAATTGATGAAGTGGGGTATGAAGTATCGAAGGGTTTAAATATGAAATGACTAATAGAATTTGAATGAAAAGTGAAGGGTTTTCTTCAAAGAAAATTTCAAAAAAAGAAAGAAGTATAAGAAGACTATTTTTTTTAGAAGATGAAAAGATAAGGTATAATAAACTAATGATATTTAAATAATTTTTATAATTTATAAACAGATATGGATATCCGCAGGTATGGATATCATTAAACCCATATCCATATCCATTAACAAACAAGTATTTAAATATCCATTTATTTTATCTGTGGATATCCATTAAGCTATCCGTCCCATATCCATGACGGATTTTATCGACGGATATCCGCAGGTACGGATTTTTTTGTCATCTCTAGTCTCGCCTCAGTTAGCGCTAGTTGTCTTACTGTTTCTAGCATTTTAGGTGTCAATTGTGGTGAATGTGATGTTCCTTCACCATTTCTAACTCTTTGAAATAAAATTTTATCTCTTTTTGTCATCCCGCCAGCCAAAGTTCTAACACCAAATAAACACCCATTAGGTCCCTTTCCGCCAGTTACTAAATCCCAAATATAAAAATCCATACGTGGATTAAGCGGCTCGGAACCTCTCGGAGTATATTGAGGATTTTCAACCAAAAATTGTGTGAGTAATGTCTAATAATTCTCCTACACATACAATAAAAAAAATAAGTTAAATATAACTTAAACAACTTAAATAAAATTAAATAATAGATATAGTCACGTGATTTTCACGCCACAATATCTTAGTTTCCACATGAAAATCATGCCACAAAGTTGCCATAAAATAAAAAATATAAAAAAATATAAAAAAAAATAAAATAACTTACTAAATCTCTTTTGGTATGTTCGTCAACAAATTCCCCCTATTTTTTTGTTCGAGTCTTTATAACCAGCTCCCTCATTAGTGGAGGTCTCCCCAAACTCTTTTCCTAAATAATAAAATTAACTTAAATTAAAAATATATATTAAATCAAAATATAACTTAAAAAGTAGTAATAATTACCATGCGTCGAGCATGTTTGACAACACTTATACTTCAAACAGCATTAAGGCTAACCCCTTTTTCAGATGCTCTCATTTTCTTTTTTTTCCAGATCTTTGCTTAAAATCAGTTGTATTCCAATAGATAAGAAGTTCATAAAATATTTTTTTGTCTATCCAGTTGGGACGAATATTTTCACTTTCCCAACGCTTTCTAGCACATCGTAGCGTGTCAGAAAGTCGAACCGATGTTCTGCCAAAATAATTTTGTAACTTATTTTTCATTAATTGTTTCCCACGTACACTTTTCCTACAATGTTGTATGACATTAAAATAAAATAGTTAGATAATTATAATAAAAAAAGTAATTTAAACAAAAATAACTTAAGAAATAAATTAAATAACTTAACAAAAATAAATAAATTATACCTTAAATAATTTAAACCAAGCCTCTTTTTCTTCCCCTTCAACTTCTCTAAATCTCTTCCAAACTTTTTTATAATTTTACTGAATAACATAATTTATACACTGGGCAGTAGTCCGACTCGGCTCGAAACTAAGCATTAACAATTTAAATTAGTATGAAATATAAGTTAATATAAAAAATGGAAACATGTATACTTAAATAAAAATTTATAACTTTCAAATTTCTGCTGGGCCAAATATAATATCTTCCTTCAATAATATGAACCACCTCATGATTGCCAACCTCTCCCCTTCATTATCGTCGTCCTCATCATCCACCTCATGATCGTCCTCATTTGGCATTTCATGATCATCCTCACGCGTAGGTATATGTGTAGATGGTAAGGGTACTTGTGTGGGATGTACGGTGCGGGACCCCCCAGACTGTTTGAAGGATGAGGGTACTGTGGGGGAGTTGGAGAGCTAGGTCCCCCAGACTGCATGAAGGATGAGGGTATATGTGAGAGAGGTGGAAAGCTAGATCCCCCAGACTGCATGAAGGACGAGGGTACTTGCTGGTATGGATAACTAAGTGTCTCAGTCTGCTGGTATGAATAACTAGGTCTCCTAGATGGGCTAATAAAAACTGGAGTATCAGATGTGCTAATAAAAACTGGAGCCCCAAATGGGCTAATAAAAATTGGATACTCATGAGGGGAGAGTAATGTCATAAGAGTTTGAGAACTGGCCATGAACATATGATCTACCTGACAAATACACCACTGTTTATGTTTTTTTCCCTTCAATCCATGTCTCAGTGTGAAATTTATATCTATTCACGAAGTATGTAATTAGCTTTAGGTTTTAATGATTTTTTATTCGGTTGACGCTTCAACTCCAACTCTTTTTGATTACACCAAATTTTCATGTCTTGTCTAGCCTTCTCATTGTCTTTAGTTTAATCTTTAACATCCATCACTGTGTTAAAAACATTATCAAAAAAATTCTTCTCAATATGCATAACAACAAGGTTATGGCGCAACAAATTATCTTTCCAATATGGGAGATCCCAAAATATACTTCTTTTTGTCCAATTATGTGTGACCCCATATCCTTGAATTCTACATGCTTTACCAGTATTTATGAATTTTGGTAGTTCACAAACTTGATTCCGTACTTCACCTGGTGACAATTAAGGCAGAGGCAAATCTGTTACTCATTCGTCTTTTTGGAAATCAGTCTTGTTTCTTCTATAGGGATGATTTCCTGGTAGGAATTTACGGTGACAGTCAAACCACGAACTTTTCCCCCCTTTTTTCCAATGTAAACGCCTTGGTGTTCCCCATGTAATGCGGACATCCCATTTTACATGCGTCCCTCATCTAGACAATATGTCATATGCTAGAAAGTCGTTAATAGTCCACATCAAGGTAGCCCGCATAGTAAAGTTTTGTTTACTTGAAATATCATAAGTCCATTCTCCAATACATAACCTCTTCAAATCATCAATTAAAGGTTGTAAGTACACATCAAATCCGGATTTTGAACTCGACAGTCCTGGAATGAGGTAGGTCAAAAACATGTATAGTTTTGTCATGCACGTCTCAAGAGGAAGGTTGTAAGGGGTTACAATAACTGGCCAACAGGAATATCCACTTCCCGACGTTTGGACATATGGAGTAAAACCATCAGAGCATATTTCAAGCCTCACATTTCTAGGTTGTGTGGCAAAATCAGTATGTATGTGATCAAAGTGCTTCCATGCCTCGCCATCAGATGGATGTCCCATAATTCCTGAACTAGTTTTGTTTGTATGATGCCATGTCATTTGACCTACATTGTGCATTGAAGTAAACATGTCATTAGACTCTTACAGAACTTACATTCCTCCAATGCTCCATCATTAGTACCAAACTCACTGTCATAAAACAACATGCAACTACTAATGCAACAATCAATCTTTCTTACTTCTAAACCCACCTTCGACACCAACCTTTTTGCATCATAAAAACCTGTAGGCAAGTTGTCTTTCGTAGGAGTCGCATCGAGCATCATTTTTGCGAAGAATTACAAACATTGATCAAGAACATTCCAATTTGACTTGGCGGCCAATAATCTCACACACATTGATAATTTTGAGTCTGACGACCCCTCAAACAACGACGTATTCATCTCATTCAACAAGTGATAAAATCTTTGCGATTCCTCATTCGGCAACTCTTCCCCATCAAAATCTTGAAGTTCATCATAGGTCACGTTCACACCAAAAGCATCGCCCACCATCTCACCGATCAGATTAAAGTTTTCCGTATGTTCCATCAGTGATCGACTACTTGATGCATGCGTATTACTGGTCTCTGGTACGCTACTCGGCAGTTCTTCTCCATTATATGTCCAAACCTAATAATTTTCAATGAAACACCTTCTCTTTAAATGACATTTTACTTCCTCTATGTCACTAATTGTAGATTTGCATTCACATTTAAGACAAGAACATCTAACTTCTCCTTCGCTTCGACAACATTCCTGAGAAAATTCCCACGTGATAAACCCTTTAACCCATTCCTGAGAAAATCTGGATACAACCTATCGTACATCCAACTATGATAGTACCGATAATATTCCATACTGCACATTTATACAATCATTGCCTTTTTACTTACAAATATTATTTTATTATTATTCTTTAACATAAACTTATATTAACTAAAAACTTATATTAATTACAAATATGATTTTATTATTATTCTTTAACATAAACTTATATTAACTAGAAACTACTTTTAATACAAACAAATTTTTTACTATTTTTTATTTATTCTTAGTATATATAACTACAAATAAATTTCATACTATTTTGTTTTCAATAAACTTAAATAATAAATTATTTAAAATAAACATAAATATTTGCTTTTTCTTTTAACTGTTAAGTATTAACAAGTGTGAGTATTGTGGATAATAGTCTCATATTGGATTGGAATGTGGTGACTTGAGCATTTATAAGTGGGAGAACCCACACACCTATCACCTTAAGGTTTTGGGTGAGTATGTGGTGTGTCTCTCACACAGGTGTTGCTCTAGAAATAGAAATCCCACAATGTTCAATGCTCCCTAGTAGAAATCTCCCCAACAGTGGTATCAGAGCCTGGTTCGAGGAAGGGACCGACTCACTTGTACCGAAAGTACTCCCCACTGGTGGTGGTTAGGAGGTGTCCCGTTGAAGAGTGTCAATGGCGGTACAAGGGTGTAGTTGCACTGTTGAAGCTTCCGCTTAAGGGGGAGCACTGTAGAAGCATTGTGGATATACTCACACTTGAGGGGGAGTGTTAAGTATTAACAAGTGTGAGTATTGTGGATAATAGTCCAACATTGGATAGGAATATGGTGACTTGAACATTTATAAGTGGGAAAACCCACACACCTATCACCTTAAGGTTTTGGGTGAGTATGTGGTGTGTCTCTCACAAAGGTGTTGCTCTAGAAAAAGAAATCCCACAATGTTCAATGCTCCCTAGTAAAAATCTCCCCAACATTAACTAAACATTTAATAAACATATAACATACACTACTACAAAACACCCAAACAACAACGTCAGGTTTATAACAACATCCTATACACTGTTGTAATAGTGCGTACTGGATGTGCGCGCATTGTTTTAAGTCTTATTAAAATGCTTTTAATGACTGTTAAAACTCCAACCGTGATAATAGTGCGTACTGGATGCGCGCACATTATTTTAATTAGAAATTTCAAGGGTATAATAACGGTTGTTGTGAAAACCGTGGTGATACAATCAAGCTTTCATGGGTTCGAACCTCATCGCCCTCAAATAGTTTATTCCTTTGACGTAAATGCGCCCTTTTTAAGTTTTATTTATATTTAACTAAAAAATAATAAGGATATCACTACGGTTATTTCTTAAAACTGTTGTTACAAACTGAAGCTTCTTTTTATGTATTTTAAACACCAAGTATATATCCATTTATCTGCAGTAAAAAGAAATAAGACGAAACAACCTTAACACCAACGCCGTCACCATCGCCGGGAAGAAGACAACAACAACAAGAAAGTGTTCTACTTTAAGTTGTTGCAATGTCGCATTTGAAGACAAACTCATCCAAAGGTGTTTCTATGTCTTCTTTCCATGTAAAATCTCGATCTGGAAATTTCTGTGGTTGTGATGGTCGTATGATTTCGTGCCAATGCAAGAAGGGATAAAATAAAGGAAGGCTTTTTTGGAGATGTCCATTTTGGAGGAGCGATGAAACATGTAATTTGTTCATATGGGATGAAGTCGTGGGAGAAAGAGGTGGAAATGAAGATGAGAGCATTATGAAGTCAGAGTTGGAAGTTGTGGGGTATTTGAAGGTTATGTATGAGGATTTATAGAAGAAGAACAAGAATTTGAAGAACAAACTGAAATCAGAGAGATTTTCTGGAAATCTCAAGATGTTATGTTTTCTTGTCTCCTTTATGTTTAATGTTTACTTTGTTATGAAATGTAATAGTTGAATTAGGATTTGAATTACATTGTTGATGTTTAAACTGCAGATGCATTGTGAATTACATTGTTGATGTTTGAATTACATTATGAAGACATGAATGCAACTAATAAAAGACGGTTTCTTACGAGTAAGTTCAACGCAAACTTTTAATTTTCAATTAGTTATCTGTTTGTTAGTATATTAGTTGATAGATATTGTAGCTTCTAGTTTAAACTGTTAAGCAAAAAGATTAAAATTTCATTAGATAAATTAAGTTTCATTACATAAACTTTTCATTACATAAACTTAATCATCAAATCTAAATGCTCTAGATGAGAGGAAGTTTGACCAACCATAGTTAGCCTCATCATCATCATCAGAATTGACAACAACCATCTGCCTTCTCAACATTATTCTCCTTCTTTTTCTCACCCTTAAAGCTCTCATTCTTTCCGCAGCAGCCCCATCTACAGCAATAACTTGTTGATTCTGAGGAAGGTTTTGAACGACAACCCTGTCTACAGCAACATGTTGATTCTGAGGAAGGTTTTGAACTACATCCCCCTCTACAACAACAACTTCATTCTCAACATTTTTGGTAGCTTGAGAAGTAGAACTCATTTTGATTCTTTTGGATTAAGTTGTTTTTATGTTTTGGCTCTTACGCTTTTATATTGTTTCTTCTGATTCTTCATCTTCTCTTGGAAGTTGGATAAGTTTCTACCAACCTCGAGTTGTTGAATTAATGATTATATCTCCTTGTCTTTTGAAATTTCATTTTTCATCCTTTGATATTCCTTCGTAATTAATGGTTTTGATATCTGTTCACAAATTGTGTATTGTTGATTCTGGTATGATACGTTTGTTTTTTATTCATACACAATATCACAACAGTTATTACTCTTAACCGTTGTTATATGGCGCGCGCGCTTTCCTATTTATTACAACGGTCACAAAACCGTCATTGTAAGTATCATATATATAACAACACTCTACATAACAACCCATGTGTCCGCGTCATTATATATCTTTCTCAACCGTTGTTAAATGGGTCTTCTGTAGTAGTGATAACATGTAATACATATAATTAGTAAACATATAATATAACATAACATATATTACATAACATATAATATAACACATAATACATAACATATAACATAACATATAATACATAACATATAATACAACATATGGCATAATTTTTTTTGAATAAAAAAGGAAGATAGAATTAATTCAAAAAAATCAGAAGAGTACAAAGTGATCGCTCGGATCCAGTCGTCAAAGAAGACAATGAAAAAAAACGAGGACACTAAAAAATCATCAGTTTAGCTATATATTATAACATATTTTTTTTGTATAAACTTAATTAATATAACATATTTTGTTTTTTATAAATTTATATAAGAAATTCTTTAAGATAAACATAAATATTTTGTTTTTGTTTTAGCTAAATATTTAATAAACATATAAAATAACATATATAATACATATAATAAACGTTTAAACATTTTAACCGTAGTTATTTATATGTAAGTTCTTAAAAGTTTGAGTCTTCTATGAAAGATCTAAAAACGTATCTTATATTATTTCTTTTAATACAATTTTGATCTAATTTAACTTAATATAATTTATCATTGACGCTCTCAAATTCTCCTAATACTATTTGAGAAATATTGTTAGACACTAAATATGAACATATCTTTTAATTAATATTCGAATTTTGATCAATTAAATTGAGGAGTTAGTCACATTTGCTAGAGTCGACTCCATTGATCACAAATTCAATATTTTATTAATTAATACAAAAATATTAGCTAAAAACTTTTAAAGAAAGATGAATACTGAATTATTATTAATTTCCTAGTTCATTCAAACCATTATTAAGATGGTTCCATATATATTGTTCAATGCTTACAGAGTCATCGATTCCATTAAGTCTTCTTCAAAGATAGAAAACGGCCTCATGTGTTTGTCTCTTTGCATACGTATAATTTTCACAATTTTCACAAGTCCTCTCTTTAAGAGCATGCTGAAGACTAATCAACGGGAAAATTTTCAACAAGCCATTGCGACAGTATGTATATAATAATAATAATAATAATAATAATAATAATAATAAAAAAAAAAAATAATAATAATAATAATAATAATAAATAATAATAATAATAATAATAATAATAATAATAATAATAATAATAATAATAATAATAATGATTATTTTCCATAAGTATTTTACTTGGTCCAATAGACAAAGTAATAATATCATATATTCGAGAATTGACCATGAAATGGCTAATAATGATTGGTTCCATAAATACATGAATATGGATCTCAGGATATTGGCACCTGGTATCTCTGATCATGGTCTTCTGTACCTCGACAATCCTGATTGTCAGAATCAAAGAACTTATCAGTTTAAATTCATTAATGTTGTGGCAGATATGGAGGGATTTCATAAAGCTATTGATGAGTCTTGGAGAGTCCCTATAACAGGTAGGCCTATGTTTGTCACGTGGAGGAAATTAATCAGAATCCAGGGTGTGGTGAAAAACCTAAGCAAACCTGTGGTTGGTGCTGTAACGCCCCGATCTTGATTTTTCTAGCTTTTCCTCTTTTCTTTCTCTTTTCTCCTCTTCCTTCTTCTTTCTCTCCTTTTTCTTTCTATTTTTCCTTTCTATCTCTTTCTCTCCTATTTCCTCCTCTTATCTCTTTTTTTTCTTTTTTTTTCTATTTTTTTTTCTTTTCTCTCTTTTCCAAACAATCAATTAATTCATTTTTCTCACATAATTCTAATTCCACTAAATTATAACTTATCATTAATTGTGAAAACTCTAAAATACCCTCCATTCTAATTTCCCCCGAAAACTCTCAAAATGTTAAAATAACATTTAACACGCCAATTTCACAATTAAAATAATTTATCACCCAATTAAAATAAAAGACTCAACATAATTGGGAATACTGAGAATACTGAGGCTCAAAATTTTGATAGAGGCTCAAAATTAAATCAAGAATGATCCTGAGAATACTGAGTTAATCAATCTTGTGAAGCAGCAGACTGATGAGGTTTTCAAATGGAGTGAAATTGAAGAGCAGGTGCTGAAGCAGAGATCCAAGATTAACTGGTTGAGATTGGGGGATGGTAATAACAGATATTTCCATGCTCAATTGAAGGTTAGACAAAACCTGAGTAATATCTCTTGTCTGTCCAAGACTGATGGCACTCTGTTGACCATGCCTGCTGATATAGATAATGAGGTGGTACAGTTTTATAATAGTCTCATGGGGAGTCCAAGTAGGGAGCTTGAGGGTATTGACCTGGTTGCTATTAGGGATGGCCCTCAGCTGTCTCTTGATCAAAGGAATATGTTGGACTGTCCTATCACTAACTCTGAGATTTACCAGGCCATGAAGGATATTTGAGACCTCAAAGCACCTGGTGTGGATGGGTTTGGGGCTAAATTCTTCAAAGCTGCTTGGACTGTCATCAAGGATGATACTATTGCTGCTGTGATGGAGTTTTTCAATGAATTCAAAATGTATCCTGCTGTGAATTGCACCCTGGTCTCATTAGTTCCTAAAGGGAATGGTGGCAAGTGTGTGAAGGATTTTAGACCCATCTCTTGTTGTACTACCCTGTACAAAATTATTTCCAAAATCCTGACTAGAAGATTAAGTCTGGTCCTCAATAGCATAGTGAATCCTAGTCAGGCTGCTTTCATTCTTGGTCACAACATACATGACCATATTTTACTTGCTTATGAACTTATCCGTGGGTACAGTAGAAAGGGTGGGACCCCTAGATGCTTATTACAACTTGATATCCAAAAGGCCTATGATACTATAGATTGGTATGCTATGAAAAGTATTCTGAAATAGTTAGGTTTCCCTCATAAGTTCACCAAATGGATCATGCTGGGTGTGACTACAGTGTCTTATAAGTTCAATGTTGGTGGTAGAGTGACTAGAATTATGAAAGCAAAAAGGGGCATTAGACAAGGTGACCCTATATCTCCTCTCCTCTTTGTGTTGGTCATGGAATATTTTCACAGGTTGGTGCATCAGTTGAATAAGGTTCCTGATTTCAATTTCCACTCTAAGTGTGAAAAGCATCAAATTATCAATCTTAGTTTTGCTGATGATGTTTTATTATTTGCTCGTGGTGATTGTAAATCTATTGAGCTTCTTATGGATAAGGTTAGCAACTTTTCCAAATCTACAAGTTTAGTGGTTAACCCGACAAAGTGTAATGTCTATTTTGGTGGTGTGGACATTGATGACAAAGCTAGGATCCTTGCTGCTACTACTTTTAAGGAAGGTATATTACCTTTTAGATACCTGGGAATCCCCCTCACCAGTAAAAAATTGTCTAGCCATCACTATATGATCTTAGTGGACAGAATCATCAGTCGGATTCGTCATTGGAGTGCAAAGATGCTTAGTTATGCTGGAAGACTTCAATTGATAAATAACACTATTTCCTCAATGTCTGCATATTGGATGAATTGCCTTCCTTTTCCTAAAAAGGTGATACAGGCCATAAACACTGCTTGTAGGACCTTCTTATGGACTGGTAATATTCTGATCTCCAACAAATCTCCTGTTGCGTGGAAAATGGTTTGCTCCCCTAGGCGAAATGGCGGTTTAAATGTTAAATCTCTTAGTGATTAGAATAAAGCTAGCATTATGAAGTTGCTTTGGAACATTTGCCATAAGAAAGATTCATTGTGGGTCAAGTGGATCCATGTTTACTATTTTAAAAATTCTGATATAACTCAGGTGCAAGAGAAGCAAGGGATGTCGTGGATAATGAAAACTATTCTAAGACAGCGTGACATCATGCATAGCTGGCCTTGCTGGCAGTCTATGACTATGAAGTTCTCAATCAGTAAAACTTATGATTACTTGAAACAAGAGGAACCGGAGGTTGGTTGGCAACATTTGTTCTACAGTTCTATTGCTAGACCTAGGGCAATGTTCATATTTTGGTTGGCCTGTAATTGCAGCCTGGCAACTAAAGACTGGTTAAGGAAGTTTAGCTTCATTGCTGCTGATGGCTGTGAATTCTGCAACCAGATAGAAACAATGAAACACCTATTTTTTGAATGTGCTCTGTTTAAGAGTTGTTGGCATGAAATTATAGGTTGGCTTGGCATAGTCCATAACCCGGGTGGTTGGCAAGAGGAGTTAAGATGGATCACTAAGGCTGGTAAAGGCAAAGGCTGGAGGGTTTGTCTTATTCGTAGTGCAGCGGCGGAAACGGTCTATGAGATATGGAAGTATAGAAACAAGACAATATTTGGTGATAGTGTGAATAATAGAAAGATTAAAGATTCAGTTATTGCCACCCTTGCTAATAGAGGTTGGATGCATACTAGAATTAGAAAGAACATAGTTAATCTCCTTATAGATTAGTCTTGTCTGGTGGGTTTGTTTTGGTGGGTGTGTTTAGGCCACCTTGTATTTTCTCTTCTTTTGGTCTAATAAAGTTATCTTTATTTCTAAAAAAAAAATAAAATAAAAAAAAATAAAAAAATAAATAAAATAATAATAATAATAATAAAAATAAAAATAATAATAATAATAAAAATAATAATAATAAAAAATATATATAATAATAATAATAATAATAATAATAATAATAATAATGATGATGATGATGATGATGATGATGG
Organism: Lathyrus tuberosus; assembly: GCA_022829125.1. Lineage (NCBI taxonomy): Eukaryota > Viridiplantae > Streptophyta > Magnoliopsida > Fabales > Fabaceae > Lathyrus > Lathyrus tuberosus. The sequence continues at coordinate 3,398,569 of JALAZF010000295.1, read as the reverse complement.
AAGGTTCGACAAACAAAGTACAAAAACACCAAGTGATGACACAAAAAGTAACTACCTCGGGATCACGACCAAATAAGAACTAAACACAAAAATACTATAACAGCTAAAAAAAACTACAAAATACACCATCAACTAGGATTGAAAATAGTTTGAATCGAGTCAAACTCGTCATAACTCGGCTCGACTCGTTAAAAATTTGTTCAACTCAAATCTGGTTTTGAGTTCGACACAAATTTAATTTTAAACTTAAATTCGACTCGTTATAAATTCCCAAATAACTATATTCAACTCGTTAATTTCATCTCGTTAAATTCAGCTCAATTGATTCACGAACTTCAAAACCATTTTTTAAGTTTATTTTTTAGATATATATTTGACATTTTAAATTAATATTTTTATTAATAAATATTAAAATAAAATAAAAGTTATCAAATTGAAATTTAACTTTGTTTCAAAAATCTCCTCATTCAAAAATTATACAACTTTCAAGAGATATGTTTAAAATTCTGGTTCAAAAACTACTCAATTGAAGTTTAAATATTTAGGAACCTTATAAATTTAATGAAAAAGTACACAAAAAATTATTAGATATTAATATATTTCCATCAGAGAATGATTACACCACTTGCAATCTTCATTACACATGTTGTTTTATCAAATGCCACTATGCCTCCAACAAAAATGACTCTAAATGCAATTGTCAGCTTTACTACCATAATTAGTACATAAGGGACAAATTTATGGTTATGATTTGGAGTAAATCTTCAAATTTACTCTTAAAAATAATATAATCATTTTCATATATAATCGAATTGACTCATTAACCTAATGAATCGAACTATGTCTAGTTTAAATTTAGTTCATTTAATTAACGAACTTTGTTTTTTTCTCTTATTCATCTTATTTAGTGAGAGTTTCTTAATACACCACCCATGTTTCTTAGACACCACGTGAAATTTCTTTTTTGCCCCCTGATTCTGGATGTGCACATTTGGACGCACTATTTTTTTTAAAAACGTTGATTTGTTCCTGTCGCAACTGCGAAAAAACAACCGGCGAGAAACAGGAACGGAAGAGTCGCCACCGAGCGTTATTTATCCCGACGCAGGGAAAGGAAACGATCGAAGAAAACCTGAAGAGGGAGAAGACATGGTCATTGCAACCATAGTCCGGTTTCGGGAGTCGGTTACGCGAGGGGAAGGTGTTAGTACCCCACGCGTCCATCGTACTCGATGGGATCCATGCTTGTTGTCTAATCAAAGGGTGAGTTATCCTAAAGTCTACGGCTAAACGAAAAAGGGGGAGGGGGAAGCAAAGACGGACTCGCAAGGATTGTCGCAATCCAATGCCTACGTATCTTCGTGGACGAACGAAGAATCAGAGTCAACGTAGTTCGATGGACTACAGGGGGGAAGTTGCTCGTCGAGATATCGCATCTCGTGCCTACGTATCCTCAATCGGACGAGAAAGAGGAATCAGAGCAATTGTAGTTCGACCTAACGAGGTCTTTACATTTTTTATGAGCGACGTTAAGTTCGCGTCCGGCAGTTAGGGTCGATGCCTGTTTGCGACTTGAACGAAAATAACATGCTCTTTTTTGAAAATGGTTTGAAACCCAACAATCCCGAAGGATGAAAAAGATTTGAATTTGTTTTTGTGTTTTTTTAGACAGAAGTGGATTGAAATTAGTTCGTAACTTGCATTGCACCCAGGTCTATAACGTAGGAACGAATGCGTCGCATATCGTCCCCAACAGGACGTACACTAAACACTCTAGAAGACCCCCATCCCTCATTTCCCACGCACAAGGCTCATGCGCAATACACGTTAACTTTATTACGTGTTTTAGAGTTGTCATGAGATGAGAAGAGAAGACTCAAGTTGAAAAAAAAACACTACGTGAATTCTATCTTAATGTTGTCATGCAAAAGTTGCCCTAAGGTTGAGGTAAGAGGGGAAGATTCTACCTATTGTTAGCATGCATGGTTTGAATCCTAATGTCTATCCCATTCCAATCTTAATCAAAGATTATGTTGGACTAGGAAGTCCTAAGGGAACATGCAAAGGCAAAGTAAAAACAAGAAAATAAACCAAAAGCAGCAGCTACAACAACGCTCCAGCACCTGCACAGTGGTAAATTCCAGCCAATACACCAAATAGCCTTCAATAGCTCACATTTCAGCACAAAAATAGGTGTAAGAAGGCAAACAGCAGCACATACAACAACACACATGCAAAGGGACAGCAATGGAAAATAGGGCAGCATGCATTAAAAAATGATTCCAACATGGAATAACGAACATGCATCAAGCATTACACATTCTTCAATCAAACATGATCACAAACACACCACACACCATGGTAAACAATTCTTGAAAACAACATGACATAATGCACATCATTTGACAATTGAACAAATTAATTCAAGCATGCACTTTGTGAAATTAAAAGCGAACAAGCATATGCAACTCAACTCCAGCGACATAAGCAATAATCCACAATCAACATGCTTATCGCATCAAGAAATCAACAACACAAACATGATAATTCATCAATGAAAACCAAAAGTCACGTGTCGAAGAATCGCTTACAAACCAACATGTGAGGTAAAACAGCTCAAGAATAATCCACAAATCAACATCATATCAATCCATGAGGTTTAGAGATGTTAAGGAACCCAAACAATCAAGAAAATGCAAGACAGCAGTGGTAATCGGTTACTCTATTTGAGTAACCGGTTACTCAGTTCAAAACAGCATAATCACGCAGAAAAACAACAGAGTAACCAGTTACCCTATTTGAGTAATCGGTTACTCAGTAGAAAAACAGCCAAAATCTGCAAAAAAAACAGAGTAACCCGTTACCCTATTTGAGTAACCGATTACTCTGCAACAGTAGCAGAAAAAACAAGTTTCAAAAGCACTTTTCAACAGCAAATGACTTATCTAAACATCCAAATGATCATGTAATCAAGTAATCACGAAATTCACATCAAATATCAGTAATCAAACACAAATTTCACCAATCAAACAACAAGATCATGAATCAAATCAAGCAAATGGACCAAATTACATTGAAAACCATGGATCTACATTGCATAAGCAGAAATTAAGCTAGATCAAGTATGGATCTGAGATTAACCAACCTACAAAGCGGAGAATTGCTTTGGTAAGTGTTGCAAACGAAAATTGATGAATCCAAGCAAGAAATCCAAGATCCTAGCAAGAAACTTCAAGCTCCAAGCAATGTGATGAACTTACTTCAAAATCAACTCAAATAATCACTTCCAAAATTTCAGATCTGAACCCAAACGAAAATCACCAATGAAATCAAGTAATGGAATGGTAATAAGAGGCTTTAGCTCAAGAATTAACAAGTTCCAATGAAGAACTTGTTAACCTCTATGGAATAGCTCTAAGTGAGGTTGAAAATGGAGGTTGAGAGTGAAAATGTGAGAGAGAATTGAGAGAGAATTCTGAAAAATTTAGAGTGAAAAAATGAGGGTGGTCCATAGGTTTGGAATTAATTTGGTTAAATAAGCTCTAGGTTAGGAGTTAAGTTTGGGTTTGGAATGAGGTTTAGTGAGTGGAATTGGAAGTGGAAAATGAATTAGGAAAGGGGATGTGGAATTAGAGTGGAAAATGTTGGAAGGAATTTGAATTTTGTGAAAATGAATCAAAATTGAATCAATTCTAGATCCTTCTCATCATGCACATGGAAATCACATGATCACAATTAACTCAAAAATTCTGCAATGCTGAAAATTGCCATATTTTTGCAATTTCACCCAGAGTAATCGGTTACCCCATTTGAGTAATCGATTACTTTGTTCAAAAATTCAAAATCTTTGCGCCAAAAGGAGGAAACGTTGCAGAATTATCTGTCTTCACCCATTCTGAGCCATACTTAGCCTCTGAAGCCTGTCATTTGAGATTACCACTGAATCGTGCCTGAAATATGTTGTGGATTCCTTTCCGCACTCGAAATGACCGACTGAAAATGACTGTCCGGTGCTAAATCACTGATCAAAAATAATTGTCGGAGCTTCTAACCGCCCAATCATCTAGTGAGCAAAATAAATGCTCAAAAAGACTTTGAAAGATGTATGTTAGGCTCTGAATACTGCTGAAAATGTCACCGAAACTGATGACACCATGAGCTGACGGAAAATACCTTGATCCCATGTCCAAAAGAACCATGCAAATGCAAAATGATAATGCAGAATGATATGAAACATAAAACAGTTAGAGCTAAAAGTATGAGGGCAAATTTTGAGGTGTTACAGTTCTGGATGTGCATATACGGAAAAATTCCTGATCTGCAGATCCAGAACCTTTTCTTATTAATTCGCGCCAGACCTTCTCCCTCCCCTCATTCTTTACATTTTCATATTCTAAACAACCAAACTCTCTCAAACTCTCAAATTCTCAATCCCACAAATCCCGACTTTTTTCACTCGAGTTCGGCACAGAGCAAATTCTACAACGATCAAGACACTCCAAATCCTCTGTATCTCAATTTAATCGGTAAGTTTTTGAATTTTAGAGTTTCGGAGTTATTTTTGAGTAATCGATTTAGAGTAGACATTTAGGTGTAGAAATTGTTAGGTAGTATGAATAACATAGGTTAGAGACAATGTAGGTATTGTTTGCTGCTTCAAACGGACGATCAGGGAATTAAAATGCCCTTTTCTATGGTACAGTAGCCATGACTGCGTTTTTAGAACTTCAAATACGTACCGGATGTGCAGATCCAGAAACATTTTAACGTTAAGTGCTTTCGGATGTGCATATCAGGAAAAACCCAACGTTAAATATTCTGAATACTTCCGGATGTGCAAATCTGGAAGAAACTTGGTATCTATATTTTTTTGTTGTTTTTTTAATTATTTTTAAAAAATTCTAATTTATTTATTATGCCTTGCAGATTACATGGCTGGCCGAGACGATCGTATCATACATGGACGGACAGCTCAGCATGCATCTGTCCGACGTGAGCGGACGCAGTCTACAGCCGAGGGTTCCGGCGCAGAGGCAGTTCCAACAGTCGCTACAGCTGAGGGACATTCTACACCTACCCCACAACCTTCCACGTCACAGGTTCAGGCCACTCCCCCGTCAGCCGCGGACTCTACATCTCGGACGCGTCGGGTTCCTACTCCTGGTTCATCAGGGTCCCAACCCCCACACAGGCGTCGTCAGGAGACTCCAGTTCCATCAGATGCTCCTATTTCATCCCCTGTTCCTGTTCCTGAGGGTGATCACCCAGCACATGAGAGTGGTGTCGACGATAACGATTTTGGTGAGATGGACGGTTACCCCGGGGGACCGTCTGATATGTCCCTACTCGTGGGGTACTCTGAGCATACTGCCAGATATGTCTGGCTAGGACAGGTAACCTTTCTCGGTTTATTTATAGAATTGTTTTCGTTGAAAATATTTTCATTTGTAACATTGTTTTATTTGAAAATTTTCAGAAGGATTCCCAGAAGTTCTATAACCATGGGGACAAGGTTATAGACATGATTGTCATGTTGCCAGAGGATGAGTGGTTCCAGTCTGCACTTGCTACCTTTGGTCTTTGAGGCCTTTCTAGGATTGGGTATCCCCATATCAGGTACGGTATGCTGATGGCCTTTGTTGAGAGATGGAACCCTGAGACATCCTCATTCCATCTACCGTACGGCGAGCTCACGATTAGACTCGACGACATCTCGTGCCTTTTACATCTACCGATCAAGGGTACCCTTCTCCGTCACGGTAAGATGTCGAAGGGGGAGGCGATGGAGATGCTGACCGAGGAGCTTGGGGCTACCCCAGATGAGGCACTTGCGGAGGTGACCCAGTTGAGAGGCGCACACGTCCAATTCTCATTTCTGACACGCATATTTGGTGAGGAGCTTGCAGAGGCACAACGGGCAGCAGGTGATGGAGCTGAGGTGGCGATCCACAGGCAGCGTGCCCTGAGATGCTACTATCTATTTTGCTCGGCACGCAGCTGTTTGTGGACACCAGCGTCACTTACGTTGATATCGTTTACCTTAGGTGCCTTTTGGATCCCACAAAGATCCATGGGTACAACTTGGGGGCGGCTACGCTGGCATTCACCTATTCTATGCTCTCAGATGGTTGCCGCTGGCCAGCCAAGACTGTGGCAGGCAGCTGTAGGCTATACGTGGTAACAATATTATATTCTATGTCATGTTTTTCATTTCTTTTCTTTCTATACTCATTATAATGTTTGACAGTGATGTTATGTTTTCCATTTCAGGCGTGGATATTACAACACTTTCCCAAGATTACTGGTTTGGGGTGTCTCGAGGGGTACACTGAGGATATGTCGCGTGCTGCTGTATTTCTCCTGCTCAGAGGGAACCAGGCGCTCGAGCCCTACAGGGTTTATCTTGATCGGATGGCTGCTGAGGACATTTTTTATGACGCCTATGCCGATCACCATGTGACGCGCCCGTTCGATGAGGTTTCCATGCAGTTCGATCATTACTGCTCGATACCTGCCAGAGCGCGTCTTGCCTTAGTTCGGGTACACGCAGACGATCCCCAGGATGCTTCATGAGTCTGCTCTTCTAGGCTTGACCCGCGTGCAGATAGATGAGATATATGTTGACTTCCAGTCCCACTTGGTACCAGAAGAGGCTCGAGCGACCAGAGCGCCGAGAGACTGGAGCGTTGTTGTCGGGTACATCATGTGGTTCTATACCGTCTCACACCCATGCATGGTGCCCACTGCTGAGGGATCGCCACCCAGACCTGCTCATCAGGAGATATTAGAGGAGCGGCAGTCTCAGCTGGACCATACTCTGGATGTCCTACCTCGCTGTCGTGAAATAGAGGAGATAGCGCGGGCGGCCATTGCGGACGGTCACCTCCCTGAGGGCTCTGGTGGCAGACTTGCCATGGATAGAATTATTGAGATTGCTCGGGAGGCACTTCAGTACTGCAGACATTGAGCTAGGACGGCGGGTAGGGGCAGAGGAGCAAGGGAGCCGGGAGAGATCCTTCGCCATACACAGTAGTTTTTTGTTTGGTGTATTATATTTTTATTACATCTATGTACTGTATTTTGACAGGAGTATTATTATTTATATATATATCATTTAATTTTATATTTGGATGTTTTCGAATGTATATTAAGTTGCGATGATATATTAACATATGCGACCAACCAACAAAACTGATTTTAAAAAAAAAATTGTTCTGCTATTTTTCCGGATCTGCAGATCAGGAATTTTTCCGGATATACACATCCGGAATAAATCAACATTTTAAAACAAAATGGTGCGTCCGGATGTGCACATCCGAAATCAAGGGGCAAAAAAGAAATTTCGCGTGGTGTCTAAGAAACATAGGTGGTGTGTTAAAAAATTCTCTATTTAATTCATAACATTAATTCAACGATTTAATTATCGAATTAAATATCGAATTATTTTCAAGTTGGTCCGCTAATTGCCAACCCTACCACAAATCAAAACAAAAACAAGCCGAACAAAGCCAAATAAATAGACGACAAAGCTACCGTTATTATCGCATTGCATATTTGAATTTACATCTCCAGATTTTTGTCTTGCTTTGACAATAATAAAATTATTGTTGGTTGAAATATCTACATTTATTTTATGACATATTTAAAATATAATTATTTATATCAAGGAATATTCTCCCATTTAGTATCCGACATGTTTCCGATAAAATTATTTCATACAGAAGTATTTTATATAAAAGATTACATGATTAGCAATAGAAAAGAATTTTAAATTGTATAAAACAAAAACGTTTTGCAGTATTTTTTTTTTTAAATTCACATTACCAAATTAAATCTAGTCGTGGTTTTTTTTAAAAAGAAATAAATTATATATATATATATATATATATATATATATATATATATATATATATATATATATATATATATATATATATATATATATATATGAATAATTGTTATGTACTATTAATTTAAAATATTTTATACAATCAATGCATCACAACTATTCACAAATGAAACTTTATATATGATTTAACAAAAAGTTAAATATTTATAAAAATTTAACGATTATAATTCACTGACATTGTAATACTTCTTTACATTGTCAGTCCATTCCTATTATATATATATATATATATATATATATTCATAAAACGGCACAAATATAGTGCATGAAAAGTTCAACAAATAAAACAAAACAAATGAAAGATAAAATAAATAAAGAGAAAAATTAACGAACAACTAAAACTATTGCCATTAGAATAAGACTAGATTATAGAAAAATGAATCACCATCAACATTATCTAAGAGTAGCTTAAAATCACTTTCCCAAGAAAATTCAATGTCATACACAAACCGCTATTGGCACAAACAAAGAACATGGTTCGTAAATCAGTTAGAGAAAGATCAAGAATATGTTGGCAGGCTACAAAGATACCATTTCTAAGTAAGAGACACTCTTATCTTCCATGTCCTCTTCCTCAATCAGTAAACATATAAAAATGAAATCATTATAGGTTTTTCATATAATTCACACCACTGAATGCCAAATCATCGTAAGCCTACCTTTATTCCTATGCAAACCCCCTAAAGAAGAAAAAATCTCAATAAGCGATTTGATATCTCTGAGTAAGCCAACTATCCACCCTAGCCTTTGAAAAATTCTATACCACAGGTTTGCCCACATATTACAAGTGACAAGCAAGTAAGACACCAACGCGATAGACCTAACACATAACCCCTAATAAAGAACAAAATAATAATTAATAACTCGTACGATGCATATATTTTTTCTTGTTAAGATCTTATATTGAAGAAGTTTCCAAGAAAAGATTGCCACTTGTGAGGGGGCCCAAGTGCACCAAATAGGGGCCAGAGTAATATTCAAACTAGAAGACGAGGTAGTTAGATGAGAATTAGACTTAAATAACTACAATAAGACGAACAACATAGTAGACATCACTATCCCCTCGCGACTAAGACCAATGATCAATCTCCAACAAGAAGTAAACTCTCTTAATAGTCAGAAGTAAGTCATCCACCAAGTCTTGGTCATAGCCAGAAAGGGGTCTCCTCCATTGAATGTCAAAATTCTTTAACACTCCCACATACATCAAACTGACAACCTTCTAGAACAACCTCCCACTATATCCACCACCTAAACGTTCTAGAAATTCATGGTTTAAGATCATGCCCATTTTAATGAATTTAAACCAAACATAATATTTACCTAAAGCCTACATCACAATAAAATCAACTTCTCTCTCCACTTGCTCCGAAAATTTATCATTACATTTTCCATATTTCATCTTCTTCACAAATGCCAAAAACTTTCTCCAATTAATAGTTTGAAATAATTATTGATTCTTCCTCAAGTAAGTGATTGTACACATATCTATATCGTTTGAGTTACCCTTGATATTTAACTGTTACACCTTTAATCTGTGTTCTTGTGCATGTTCATTGTACAATGGAAAAGCATTGTTTTGGCAAGATGAACCTACATCAAATGGGTATATGCTTCCCCATTATGGCTTACTTGCAGCTTCAGATGGAGCTTTTAAGCTACCACTACTACAGAAAACCAATTTAACAACGGTTGGGAAAGGTATGTAATCACGCTTGCTCAAACGTTGTTATGTAGAGTGTCGTTGTATATATGATACGTACAATCATGGACCAGTAACTGTTGTATTAAACTGGAAAGAGCGCTACCTATCACAACGGTTGATACAAACAACTGTTGTGATAAAGCAATTGTCCTAGGTTTAATTCTCAGCTGCGCTGTTTTGATATTTATTTTTTTCTGGACAGCGCACGAGATATTATAACGGTTGTGTAATATAACCGTTGTTAAAGCATAAGATATTATTACGGTTATCATGTATAGCCGTTGTTACATATACTGCAGAATTAAGAAAAAGATTCCTGATTTTATAATGAATCCCTTTTTTTAACCTGTATTATTGTTCACCATATCACAGCAGAAAATACAACTAACATTTGTGATAAAGTAATCATAATAATGTTAATTGTATCATATTCATAATATCACATAACTGTATCATATGCAATTGTAACAAATATCTTACAATATATCAGAACAAACAACCTGCAGTTTTGTATCATATTCAATTGTAACAAATATCTTACAAGTTATTAGAACAAACAGCCTAGAGTTTACACATTACATAACATCACATAATTGTAACTTGATGTTTTGGTTTCTTGTCTCTTGGTGTCTTGACTCTAAAGACCTATGATTTCAAATAATTATACTTGTTAGTAAAAATATTTAGAAACTATAATATACAATTAATATATCATGAATAAAGAGTAAATTACATACTTGTTAATTTTCCCATATGCCTTCTTCATGATCGATTTGAAAAGCGTGCATGGCATCTCCATCAACTTTATCATATGAGGTAGGGATTTATGTTGTGTAAGAAGATGTGGACGGAATATCAAGACTTCCATCACTAAGAGGAATATGTTTTCCTTGGAGAACAATTGACCATTTCCCTGATATGTCCGATGGGTGGGTAACATAGAAAACTTGTTTTGCTTGAGAAGCCATGATGAATGGTTCGGTCATAAAAGATACCTTGCCAAGGTCGAACCGTGTGAATCCTAAGTCATCAATGTTTACACCATTACTATTATTGGGAACCCATTTGCATTTAAATAAAGCCACTTTGAAAATAACATAATCAATCTCCCAAATCTCATCAATGACACCATAAAACGCAGTAGTTGCCAATACAGGATTCTTATCTTTCGAATTAGAGAAATACATCGATCCGACTTCAGCCATAACCCCACTATTTTGCATTGTACTACGATCATCTTTTGATTTTGTATAAAAGGTATAATGACCAATGTCGTATGCGGTCCAAGTAATGACACAAAATTTTGGCTCGTACGACAACATTTAAGTATCTCGGATGCACTACGATCATTAGATACACTTTTATTAAACCAACCTATGAATATCTTGTTATGCTCTATCAACAACAACTTGTCACTCATTCGGGGATATTTTTTCCTCAAAAGTCCTTTGTGAGTATCTATGAAAGGTTAAACTTCATCTATATTATTCAATATATAGAAATGTGCTTGAATAACTACATCCCGAGACATTGACTACACATTTAGACCTTGAATATCTCTTCCGTCTGTGTCAGCATGACGAGAAATTGGAATTCCTATAGAATCTGTGTCCGACAAATAGTTTGTACAAAAGTCAATAGCTTCTTCTAGGATGTATCTTTCAACAATTGAAGCTTCTGGTCAGTGATGATTCTTCGTATATCCTTTAAAGATCTTCATATATCGCTCTATTGGATACATCCACCTTAAATAAACTGGACCACAAATTCTGACTTCTCTGACTAGATGAACAAGTAAGTGAACCATAATGTCAAAAAATGATGGAGGAAAATACATCTGCAATTGACACAAGATTATGGCAGACTCATCTTCTAATTCATCTAATTTTTTGAAATCAAGAACTTTATTACATATGGCATTGAAGAATAAGCACAATCTCGTTATAGTTACTCTCACATTTTTTGGTAGGATCCCACGGATAGCCACTGGTAGAAGTTGTTGCATCAATACATGGCAATCATGAGATTTTAAACCAATTAACTTGAGATCTTTCATTGATACAAGTTTCTTGATGTTTGATAAGTAACCTTGCGGAACTTTAATACCTTGCAAAGACTCGCAGAAAATTTTCTTTTCCTTTTTAGAAAGAGTGTGACATGTTGGAGGCAGATAAGTTCTTTTTCCTTTCTCTATTTGAGCCAACTGTTTTCTTATAACCATCTTCTCTATATCAAGACGGAAAGTCTTACTATCTTTAGTCTTGCCTGGAATGTTTAGAAGTGTGTCAATCAAACTATCACACACATTTTTCTCCACGTGCATCACATCAAGACATGTCTAATATCAAGACTTGACTAATACCGAAGATCAAAGAAGATGGATCTCTTTTTCCAAATAATTTTCGCAACTGCCCCTTTTTCTTTTTTTCTCTTCCCAAAGACATCATTAACGTGTTTCTTCCGTTGATAAACTTCTTCCCCAGTTAAAGATTCAGGTGCCTCATCAAACTCTTACTCTCCATTAAAAGCCTTTCGTAATCTACGATAAGGATGGTCGGGTTTTAGAAATTTTTTATGCCCAAGGTAAACATTCTTTTTTACAAACTCAAGTTGGTGATAACAAGTATCATTTTCACATATAGGACATGCTCTATGTCCTTTGACACTATATCCATCCAAGTTACCGTAAGCAGAAAAGTCGCTGATTGTGCAAAATAACATTGCACGCATCTTAAACTTTTCCCCAGAATATGTATCATTAACTTCAATGCCTTCATCCCACAGGAGTCGTAAATCATCAATTAATTAAATTAGATAAACATCTATGTCATTACCAGGTTGTCGTGGTCCAGAAATCATCATACTTAACAGTATATACTTGCGCTTCATACTTAACAGTATATACTTGCGCTTCATACTAAACCAAGGAGATAGGTTATAAATAGTGATAAGAACAGGTCACAAAGTATCATTAGTGCTCAGATTACCAAAGGGGTTCATTCCATTGGTGGCAAGTCCAAGCCTAAGGTTTCTTGGCTCAACTCCAAAATCCGGAAACAACAAATCAATTTTCTTCCATTGCAACGAATCAGCAATATGGCAAATGTTTCCATCACAAGTCCTTTCATTTGCATGCCGTCTAAGATTCTTTGTGTCATTCGAATTAGCAAGAAGTCTCTTAAATTGTGAAATTATTGCAAAGTACCATAACACTTTAGCAGGAGGATGGTTCCTACTAACATTGTCATAGTCATTGTCATCACCACGGTTAGCCTTCAGCTTGTAACGTGACACACCACATTTCGGACATTGACACAAGTCTTCCTACTCTTTCCAGTTTAATATGCAATTATTAGGGAAAGCATGTATTTTGATATACTCCAGACCCATTGGACACAATATCTTCTTGGCCTCATAAACACCGATCCGGCAATTTGTTATCTTTTGGTAACATTTTCTTTAGCAATTCAAGTAATTCCGTGAAAATTTTATCCGACCGTCCATTTTTTGTCTTCAGATTAAACAACTTTAACACCACCGACAATCGTGTAAAATTTGTGCATCCCTTGTATAAAGGGGTGTCTTTATCACTACATAAAGTATCATAAATATGAGCATTCTTAAAAGAAGATTCCCCAATACCACGAAACATATCATCTAGTTGATCTTCCATATATTCATCTTCATCGACTCTTTGACTTTGTGACGCACGAATTTCCTCCACTTCACCATGCCACGTCCTTATTATATAATTTTGACATATACGATCACAACAAAGGTGATGAAATATTTCATCCTTTCTACACTTTTTGATATTCGCGCAAAGAACACAAGGACAATAAAAGATACCATTATTTTCGGGAAGATGTTTATCAACGTATTCAAGAAATTCAAGAACTCCTTTCTCATAAACCGGACCTAATCTATCGTCTTTCATCCAACTACGATCCATAACAACTTCTGAAATTTATACACATATAATAATGTGAATGACACACCAAAATGTAATCCAAAAACTTAATGATTTGCAAATATAAACCTAAAGCATATAAAACATTTACTCTAATACTGGCTTGAGTATAAACAACATAAACATACTGACTTGAGCATATGAACAAGGAAAAAAGGAATGAAGATGTTGAATAATACCGTACTTCGAAGCTAGAGAATTAAATGAACGAAGAGGGTGTGAAGATTTGAGCTACGAAGAGGGTAAAGTTTACGCCACCACGGATCGTCTTTGGTGGCTCGCTTGTTCAACTAGGGCGTCTTTTGAAAGAAATAATACAGAATAAGTTTTGTTTTAAGTTATCAATGAACCCTTTAATTACGGTTGGAAAACACAACCGTAGTGGAATTGAAGACCTCTTACAACGGTTTTTTACTTCACCGTTGTAAGCTATTTTACAATTTATTTTTAAAGTAATAGAGTTAAGTTCTATAACAACGGTTGGTTTAAAAAACCGTTGTAAAAAAGCAATCATGAAATTAATCAACAATTATAATTACAAAGAAATGGTTTCAACCATTTATTCACTATTTGTTTTAAAAATCATATAAGTTGAGAGAAAGTGGACCTTTAAATTTAAAGTTAAAATGAAGCAATTAAAACATAAAAGTGCTACAAACAAAGGAATGGAACATTGAAAATCAAAGTTCTTATTTCACATATGGTATGAGAGAGTATTCTATGATTTGTTTAGAACTTTATACGTAAAAAGAACTACTACAAAATTGTGCACACACCACAAAGAATATAAATAAATAAAAAATAGTTATACATTCAAAATTGAATATATTGTAACTATCACATGAACGACAATAAACATACAACCAACAATTCAAGACTTCTGGAATCGATTCATCTGATGTTTTCGGCTTAAACTCCTAGCCTTAGGGCTAGGGGCCTTGGCAATAGTTTGGTTGATTTTGGATTTCTTGTGATATTTACACATGGACTGGAAGACTGTGACGAGAAGGAGGTATGGAGGAAATGGTTTGAAGGTATCAATCTGGAAGGAGAGAAACGGAAAATGGATTGAAAATCAAGAAGATATCACTTATTTCTTCTTTACAAAATTTCCCGATCATTACAGGGCAAATGACATGGCAAAGATTTTTATGGAATATGGAACACTATTTGAGATTTTTATGCCTGCTAAGAGAGACAAAAGGGGAAACATATATGGTTTTGTGAGGTTTAGGAATGTAGAGGATGCAAGGATACTGGCAACAAAGCTGGATAACATCCACATCAAGGGTAGGAAAATTTTCGTTAACACACCAAGGTTCAATAAAAAATAATATGAAGATCATAAAGCAACAAGAGTAGGACCAAAACAGATATGGACAAAGGTTGGACAGGGTAAATCATATGCGGACATTGTTTCAGGTGGAGTTGGAAACAAAACAATACACAAAAATTTAAACTATAGAAGAAAGATGGAAGCAAAATCCTCCAGGTCTGGTCTTATGTTCAAAATGGAAGAAGGGGACTTCAAACAATTTGAAGAAGTTTATGTAGGTCAGGTTAAGCTTCCAGGAAACTCGTATAATATACATGAAATATTCAATAGAGAAGGATTTTCCACAATAAAGTAACATCAATGGGGGCCAATCTTTGTTTATTGGAAGATTTAGAGGAAAATACGGTTAGAAATCTGATCAAAGAAGAGGAAGAATGGTTGTTGAAATGGTTCGATGATATAAGACCGTGGTCACCAGCGGAAGTAGATAAAGAAAGATTAACATGGGTAAAATGTTTTGGAGTCCCATGTCACGCTTGGAGGCAAGAGTTTTTCAAATACATTTCAAGTAGAATTGGAGAATATATCCATAGTGATGAGGAAACTGAAACACATTCTACATTCGATGTGGCCAGAATTTTGATCAAAACAAAGTATACTAGCAATCTGAATGAAGTGATCAATATTGAGATTAAGGATGTACTCTTTAGTATAAAACTGATAAAAGATTTCCATGGTCCAAAACGAATTGTTTTTTCTAGTAGCAAGGAGGACAGAGATGATTCAGAAGAAACATATGTTGAAGACACGGAGGAAGAATCTGACGGTCAAGATGAAGATATGGAAGATGACGGCAATGGTGGTATCTCAGGGGACGAAGACGATCCAAACACTAAAGATGGAGGGGATGATGGTGGCAGGGTAGACAACCACGTGGAAGATCTTGGGAAGACCAATAACATGGGTATCGAGGCAAAGCGGGGAGCCGCCCATACTTTTTCAGCAGACACGCATAAGAAACAAGAGCAGGCTAAAAAGATATTTCTTGGAAGTAGCAGAGGGCCAGGTCAGTACATAGAGAAGACAAAACATAGGAAGGATATCAAGGGACAAGATTACATAGGAAGCCAGATGGGACATCACGAGGAGACTAAATCAGCCTCAAGTCTAAATCCTATGGAAGGTGATAGTACACGTGGGACAAAGAACAAAAAGGAGGTTGAAGTAAATGGTTCTCCACACGATAGTAGTTTGGGTACGGGCCAAGAGTTTGGTCCAGATAACTTAAATGGAATTAGGCCCATTCCCAACTTGGAGACGGAGGCAAAACCAAGTGGGCCTCACACTTTCATCAGCAAGTGGCGTCATTAACTCCTGTTTTTAAGCAAAACAGCGTTCAGAAGAAAGAACATTTTGATTCAATTCTGATGTCATATGCAGAACTATACCCCATTTTGATACAAAAGAATTTGGTTCAGACTAGGGCACCGCCAACTATTCCGAAGAGACTTCCATGGTGGTATAAGCCTGGTCTTTTTTGTGCATATCACCAAGGCGGACCCGGTCATGACATTGAAATTGTATTCCTTTAAAAGCTGAAGTACAAAGGCTAGTAAAGAGTGGTATTCTTGAATTTTGAAGACAAGGGACCTAATGTGCAAGTCAACACCGTCACTTGGAAGTTATCATAAGTAAGAAGGATGTTCTTTCAGACTCAGACTGAGACAATCTCTCCAAGTCTTTAGTTCATTACTGTAGTTTTATTTGTAATCTTTTATGATTGTTAATGCTTTGTTTGCATGCATGAACTTGTTTGATTTTGAATATTAATCATAATGCAATGAGTATGTTTATCTTGAAGCAATCCATTCGCATTCGCTCATAAATTATTTTACTGCATTTGCAATACCAACTTCTTGTTTAAACTCTTGGAGGGAAGATGATGAAGTGAAAACGTAAAATTTCTGATTGTATGCTTTTGAATAAGACCCTGCTGATGATGTAAGACATTGTTTCAAACTCCCAATCACTGGAGATATAAGGAAGATAATCCCTTGTTAACCTCTTTGAGCCTTGAAGTAGGAGTTTTTCTTTCTAAATGAAAAAATTCTCACATTTTAACCTTGGGGCAGGGTAGTCGTCAGCTGATTTGATCAAGCGTTCAAATTTCAAAAGGAGTATGAAAAGAGACAGTCGCAACCCTTTCAACAAGTCAGATAAGCCAATGTCGCAAGATTTGTTTGAAAAAAGAAATCAAAAGAAAAATAAAAAGCCCGCTATGCCGGAAAAAAAAATTGAAAACAAGTGACTTAGGCAAAAATTGGGGCATCCCGCTGGACATAAAAAAAAATCAAAAGAATCAGTCCAGGCAAAAATTAGGGAAAAATAAAAGAATGAAAAGCGCGAAAAGCGAAAAGAAAGGATTACAAGGAAAAATCCTGAACAAATCTGTGTCACTATAGACAAAAGGGTGACTGTTATTCCTCAAAATCCCCATTGGTTCTTAAATCATCAAGTTTCATCACAAAATCCTTTTGAGAGATGAACATTCCTGTCAACTTAGCTGAATGTAGGACTGAAGGACATCACGGAGAATGGGCGAATACAAATAAATTTTGAGCCTAAAAATCCTTTTTTCTAAAAACCGTGAACCAGGCCACATTTCAACCCTTAAAAGACCTAATTGAAGCAGGGTTCACTAGTGCAAAGTGACGAATATAATTTTAAAATTTACACCCATTATGCGAAAAACAGGTGTAAATAAAAATTTCGGTGGCAAATTTGTAAATAAAATATCATTTTATATATTAGCACGTGATAATAAACACCTTATATTTTAAAAAAGGGTGCAAATTAAAAATATTATTATAATAAATTAAAATCATTATTATAGTCAAATCTCTATTACTTCAATTAAAGATAAAAGGGGTGTAAATTTAAATTGGTTGAAAAAATTAATTATTTTAATAACTCTCAATATTAATTTTAAACACATTCATTTTAAATACATTAAAAAACTCTTCTTTAATCTAATTTATCAGATAATGTAAAAGTAAAAATGTATTAAAAAAACGTATTCGTATCATTATCTCTAAATAATTTTCAAAATTAATCATGTTATAGTTAAAAAAACATCTAACAAGTAAATATATACATACATCATCAAACCCACGCGTCACACGATAAACGCAGAAAAAAACCCTCACTACGACCTCTATCATTTCTTTTCCCTAACCAACTCACTTTCACCCTCCATCTTCAACCACAATCATAATGTGGGAATGAGAACGAGACGACCACCACAACAACAACAACAACAACAACGCCTCTCCAAAACCCGACCAAATCCCGACCCTAATTCCTATCTCAATTTCGTTTTCTTCTCATCTCTCTCCAAACTCCAAACCCTCACCCTTATGGGTTTTTTTTTCATGAATAAGGCGATGTGGAGTTCAACCAGAGTCTCCGAAGAGGAACATAATGAATCTTTTCCATTCTCAACTTCTGTCTTCAATTTCTCTTCCAGAAACCCTAGAATCGAAGAATCTCGCAGCCTCATGTACTTCTTCCCCGACGAATCTCCTCCTTCTCTTCCGGTATCTAATCAATTCAATCTTCTTCTTAAACTGAATTTTCATTTCCGATTTCCAATTTGTGTGTCTGAATTAGGTCGAACGGAATCCATTGGCATGTGTTCTAGGAGTACCAAATCACATGACATATGCCGATTTCTGCCAATATTGTGGTTCGTTTATTCAGCATATTCTTGAAATGCGTATTGTGAGAATGGATTCAATGGAAGATCGATACAGTGTTTTAATTTGGATGGAATTTTAAAAAACATTCTGTGGCCGTGAAGATGGCCTCCACAAAACGGTATCGGCACCAATATTGATATTAATACTGTTTTTATGTTAGATTTCGACTACTTTTTCTTAAGATATCAGAGGATATTATATGGATTTGATTTGATTTGATTCAGCAGTGAAAAAGTCGTAGTTGAGAGATAGGAAGAACCAGATCTGGTTTTGAATAGAATTTGACTCGTTCTTGTTTGTGTTATACAATTTAAGGAATCTGTGATCGTTGCTTGAAATTTTGCTCTCTATGGTTCATTTCATGTTTTGGTGAGGGTAGATTAGTTAATTAGTAACCATCTACGCCTTTTGTTTCCTCAATAGATTATTTAATGTTTTGTTAACTAATAAATGGAATTCTGCTATAGAGGGATTTTGTTTCTTTGTTTATCTTTTCAATGGCTTGTTTGTCTCTTGCTGTCATTAGGCTTATTCTGCTATAAAAGCTTTTAATCATTTGAGTTGAGGATTAGTTATGCAAAACTTGATTGCTGTGAATTGTTTCGTACCCAAAATAGCTAGTAGAGTAGACGAATGAGAGGATAGAAGATAACCGAACATGTTGATGTATTCTTGTAAGTTGTAACTATAGATTAGGAGCATCATAAACCGAAAGATCAGTTTAATATTTTTATCACTTGCTTAGTTTCATTTTCAGAAAATTTGCAAGGCCTTATTGATCATTTTACTGATTCTTAGTTTGAGTTGCTCGCCGTATTGCAAAGGTTTTTTATTATTCGCTATCCTTATTTACGACTTTGTCTTGAATCATACTTAAGTATAAATGTTTCTTCTTGCAAAGGTTTTAATTTTGTGAATTTTGAAATGTCAATGAGTATTGAACTTTGAATCATTGAATAATGGTCTTCTAACTTTTATGACTTTGTTGCCTGGCAGCTACACCCGTTAACAAAGACCTGTGGGATAAATCGATTCTGAAAAGTGAAACCCCAATCCTTGTTGAGTTCTATACAAATTGGTGTGGCCCGTGCAGGATAGTACACCGAGTTATCAATGAGGTTGCAACAGAGTATGCTGGAAGACTCGAGTGCTTTGTACTCAACACGGACGCTGATATACAAATTGCTGAAGAGTATAAAATTAAGGTTGTACCAGTGGTTTTATTTTTTAAAAATGGAAAGAAATTTGACGTCGTAGTTGGCACCATGCCAAAGGAGTTTTATGTGTCTGCAACTGAGAGGATGCTGAATTGACGGATAAACTTTTGCTGTTACAGGTCATGTTGAATTTTGGTTAAATTTTCTGACTAATAAATGGCTTGTTTTGTTAACTAATAAGTGGAATTCTACTCATTTATGTACTTGCAGTTGTACATATTTTTCCCTTTGTGGGCAGATTGTGCTATGCTAAGAGATTGTTTCATCTTTGTGTTTGTTGTTTCCAGAAAGAGGCCATGGAAAATTCAGTTGAGATTGTAATTGAAAAGCTCCTTAATATTACAAAGGATATTGTTCCCAAGGTAACTGATTTAGCCCCCTGTTCTACTCGTACATAGTTTTTTTTTTGTCTTTTAAGTCCGAGTTTTCACCCTTTCTCCAGGTTTTAAATGAAGCAGAGCACTGCCTGACAATTGTTTTATCTCAGAATGATCCATTTAGATGCTTAAGTGTATGTATTTCTTAGTTTTTCTACTTTTTGGCCCTCTTTGCTTCTTTAAAAATGTATAATTGAAAAAGGGAGTAGAGTTTTGGATTATTAACTGGAATTTTTTTCAGGTTATAAATCAACAACTTAAAAAGAAATAACTGAAATTTTTTCAGGTTATTATTCCTCTTTTGGTTACCGAGGACGAGAAAACTCTAGTCACTTGCATAAATTGCTTGACTAAGGTAAAGTGCATAAATGTTTCTGTTATGCTTCTATGTGTTTTTAGTAAGTCGCGTGACTAGTCAGTCTACATGTGTATATTTATCATCTGCAGAGTAATCAATGGTGTTGGAATGTGATGCTAACTCTACAAGGGCTAACAATTAGGAATGAATCTGTTAGGATAGGATCCTTTCTTTGAGCAAGAAAACAATTCCTAGAATAGTGGTGTAAAGATATTTTATGTTTGTCTTGATGAATAATTTAGATAATATATTATGATTTTTCATTACTGATTCTTGATTGTGGGTCTTTTGCCTAATATGATAATAAGATTCCACTTTGAGTACAAATTATCCGTAATGCTCATGCTTATGAATGCTGTTCTTTCAGCAACGTATTTGATATCAATCACTCCCCGTTCCCCTCTTAATCAATATTGGGCTCGTGCAATGAACTCAGAGCTACCGATCTCGATGGTTAAATTGCAATGAAACTTTTGATCTGAATGTTAAATAGTTGTAACCCTTAGTCTATTTTTTATATTGGATATCACGGGCTTTTCTGATGTGGTGTTTCTCTAAAGTGTTGCTTACATACTTGTCAGTATTTTTTCAATCTGATGGAGCTGTGATCACATAGGGAGGTGAAGTCTGCTAGAGGAAAAGGGAAGGGAGTGCCACAATCACTTCGTGCACTTGCTCGTATTCTTTCTTGTACTACGCCTCAGGGTGTGTTAAAATTCTTATTACTTAGATTCAGGTTTTAATTTTAGCCCTTTTTGTTAAATTTCAGAATCCAGGAGAATACCAAGAATATGTTAATACTGTTGGTCTGGCTGTTCGATTAAGGCATGTCTCTAATTTTGTACCTTCAGTTCATAAACCTGAGACACAAAAAGCCAATGTTGACATGGAAGCCAAATTGAGATCTTGACTAGAATCAAAAGGCAAGGCAAAGACCTCACAACAAAGACTTGGGCCATTTAAGGGTGTTGTTTATCATTGTTTAAATTTGTGTGTGATAGATAACTGGTGTATTCGTTATTCAGAGACTGGAGCTAGTGAAGAAAAGGGTAATATATGAGAGATGCTGCAGAAAGAGGTTTGGGATGCCAGAAGATTATGGATGGGAAGGAGAGTAACAGGAATGGCTTGGACAAGGAAATTCCTTCCTGTTGTTTGAAAGCCATGGCTTCGGCACCTGAGTTGGTGTCTAACTGTCACTCTACTGTTGTTTCTAGGTGGTTCTCAGAATCTCAAACTTCCTCTGGTCATTATCAGCTTTTTAAATTTGTGTTCTTTCATACGTGTTGCCATTTTCATTCCACTCACAACAATCTATTATTTCTTTGTGTGGCTTCTTTCTTTTATAGGGAAATCTGGGCAAGTTGTTTATTTCAACAACCCAATGTGGCCGTGTGAGTGTTATTCATGTGTATGCATTTATTTATGCTTCATGTAGACTTGTGAGATCGGAGTGTGTGCTTTTCTTTCTTTTTGATGCTTGGAAACTTAAATTGCAAACTTTACTATTAAAAGATGTGCATATTCTTATTTTTCATGGCTTTCCTGTTTAATACAAAATTTAGAAGTAAATTTTTGATGTTAGAGCATTGAACTTCTTTGTTAATCCTTTTAGAGAAACATCTTTTTTTCTATTTAAGAGTTCCATTATGACCTCTGCTAAGAAGTCAGTTACTTTCTGTACTTCAGTGAAGGTGGAAATAACTTCCATCAACCGAGATGCTCAAAATACTACTGAAAGGTAACAAGTGGTCCTACTCCTATTCTAGTATGTTATAACTCTTTGGCTTTCTGTAACTTAATGTTTGTCTTATTGTGTAAGCAGTAGGACCTTTGCTGATTCTTTTAGAAGTTTGATAGATGATGAAGCTGCTTTTGATTCTTTCGAGGCAAGTGAGTGTCACATGTGAAGTACATGTACTAAGAAGTTCACTAATAACAAGTACTATGCCACTAATATTGAAAAAGACATGCATTATCAAAAGTACACACATTCGGATACAGTTCTTGTCCTCATGAATATTAACATTTTGATGCATTGTAAATAGTGGCATTTTAAATTCTGGTTGCATCAAGATGTAGTTGATTCACTCGAGTTAAGAGTGAAGAACAAAAAGAATAATCAATCAGTAAGAGTGAAGAAATATATCGAGAATGGTGACCTTTTCTCCATTATGGACCCGATCCCTCAAATTGGCCAAACCAAGGTTTTCCATGTTCTCATTCTTTTAGCTTTCTATAAAATGGTTCATGTGTTGAATTGTAATTGGAAAATAGTAAACACCATGAATAAAAATGCACGTGAAGTTTTGATTTATTCGTTACTAGGTTGGCGAGTTGGCTAAGTCCTTCCTCTAGTAACCTTTTTTCCCGGTACACTTGGATGACACAATTCTGCACGCATTGCT
This sequence comes from Lathyrus tuberosus, assembly GCA_022829125.1. Taxonomy (NCBI): domain Eukaryota; kingdom Viridiplantae; phylum Streptophyta; class Magnoliopsida; order Fabales; family Fabaceae; genus Lathyrus; species Lathyrus tuberosus. The sequence continues at coordinate 3,375,591 of JALAZF010000295.1, read as the reverse complement.
ACTTCTTTCTAAGCATAGGCTGCATGTTTTACCTTTCATACAACAACCTGATGTATCTGTCGAGTAGCATAGGCTGCACGCATTGTTACTCATCGATTTTGTTACTCAGGTATCTGTCGAGTTATTGATTGAAGAACCATATGTATGCATCTTGAAAATTTGTATATTCAGGATGAGTATTGTATTTGCTTTTATGCTAGAATGCTCTAGTGGAACTACTTCTTCAATCAGGAAAACTAGAGTTGTTTGATAATATTGCAAACAAGAACTTGTTAGATTTCCGGTATTTAAGATAATACCGTTTAGTACAAAGACTACATGAACTTATTTTGATCTATGTTCTGGCTCTGATCCTTTTTTGTCGTAGCACAGTTTTGAAGGCCAAGAACATCCTAGATGTGTACTTGGGATCCAAACTGTTGCAGATGCTTTGAAGCTGCTATGGCATAACCAAACATGTGCAGTTGCAGTCGTGGATCGACAAACCAAGAAGCTCATAGGTAATGTGAGGTATAGTGACATTTATAATCTTGTAAAGAATGATGAGCTCCTTAGAAATAGAAGGTAAGTTCAAAAAACTTGTCTAATATTTCTTTGCATACAGGTTATGAATATATAGATAGATAGAGAATAAGATATTAATTTTGATACGCGATTAATACTTATTTCTATGCAATGACAGGATTGTAACTGGTACTATGCCACTATTTAAGTTATGTACTTAATTTTGTAATTGGGGCATTCTAGATTGATTATTCGGTTATGATGTGAATATTGAATCTTGATTTTCTGCATGGAGTCCCAGGTGTGTTGAATGAAAATTTATACAATATAAATCTTGATAATATATTTTTAGCTGAAGTTGACTCATTGTTTCAATTCATTTTACAGATAAAAAATGAAGTCACTAACCCCATCAGGTGATTCAGCAAGCGAACATATTACTGCTCCAAGAGGCAGATGCCACCTTGAAGCTAAGGACTGGGAGTTAGGAATTCCACTGGTTGTGAATCGTAGATATCTGGGATTGCAGTTCATGGGATACATCTCAGTCAAATTTGTCGGCTCGACATCACCATCCAAAGGCCTAAGAAGTTCTTTAGCATCAAATAATGGGTAATTTTACCTTGAAAGCTTATAAGAGAATATTATTAGTTAAGCCAATTTTAAATTTGTAATGTACTATCACACATGAATCCTAATTCCTAATGTTATGGGTACAACAACTAAATTGAGGTTGCTTATCAGGAAGTTGTTACCCTAAAGAGACAAGAAGAATGCATTCGTGAAGAAGAGTCACTGTGGCAAGCTGAAAATGATCAGAAAATAAAACATGGAGTCAATTTGAGGGAAAAGAAGTCAAAGAAAAAAACAGGTTATTACAGATTGAAATTGCACTGTTAATGAAACTTTAAAAATATGAATATTGATTTCACATATGCTAATTTATCATCTTGTTCTTTTGTTAACAATATTTTTTTACTTTGTCACAGACTGAAATTCAATTGTCTGACATTGTTAATATTATGATTTTAGAAGTCAATAGATGCAAGATTAAATGATTCTCATAAGTTCGAGTACCGAAGATTATTAGAGGAAACAGTGTTATAGGTGACAATTATATGAGATTTGTTGAAATCCTACACCTATTAAAGTTTCTTATTCTTAATTTGGGAGTCTTAGACTGTTATGCTTGGTAAGAATATTTTAGGTATGTATATTAGTGTTTTCCATATCTATGAGGCTGAACAAAATATCATGTTTCTTTGCAGGAACTTCGGTTAGAAATTGGTCCGACTTTGCTAATGAAAAATTGATCCGGTTTGGACCTGGTTACACTAGACAACCTATATGACGACGTACTCAGAAGAAACAACCAAGATGTTAGCTATAATCCATGGGAGCAAGGCGGGAGGCATGATGCAACCTGCAACGCACGATCCGTTTTTTGCCTCTAATAGAATTGCTGCTCCACCTTTTGTACAAATGGAAGCTACGTCCAACCAACAACAATCTTTCATGTATCAACAACAATAACACATTATTTATAGTTGAAAATTATGTTGGTTTTGTCATTGTGGAAATAGGTCTAATTGAATAGAAAATGGAATTCATTTGATTTAGTGAGAATTACATGAATTATATGTTTGTTTTGGTTGTGCTTTTTATTTATCGAATGTTTAGATGTATACAAAAATATTTGATTAAATGCAATAGGTTTAAATCAAATAAAATATAATATAATTATGAAAATAAAACAAACATATTCTATTTAAAGAAAATAAGGTGTAAATTTGTCAACATCTATGGTAAAATCTGGTGTAGTAATCATGAAAATAGGGTGTAAATTTGTCAACATCCATGGTAAAATCGGGTGTAAATTTGTCAACATCCATGGTAAGATCGGGTGTAAATTTGTCAACATCCATGGTAAAATCAGGTGTAATATATCATACTTTTACACTCTATTTAAAGAAAATAAGGTGTAAATTTGTCAATATCTAGAGTAAACATTACTCATTTTACACCCAATTTTTATCAAATGGGGAGTAAATATGTTTAATTTAAATGCAATTATTTAAAAATTTATACCTATTTTCTAAAACAGGGTGTAATATTACATATTTATACACCTATTTTAAACAAAAAAGGGTGTAATATACCATCTATAAATATCTACATGTAAACATTTATACCCGATTTCTATAAAACATAGTGTAATATACCATCTATAAATGTATATATAAACATTTACACCCGATTTCAACAAAAAAAAGGTGTAATATAACATTTATTTACACCCATTTTAAAACGGGTGTAAATTCGTCAGACATCTCACCCGTTGAATTCACACCCTCTAAAAACGGGTGTGAAATGTAAAAAAAACGGGTGTAAATTACTCTTTCTGCACTAGTGGTTTATTTTGAAGGCATACTTTAACGAGATAGTGTTCCTGACTCCCATGAGTTGTGCTAAAAGATTTTTGTTGGTATTGCATATGCCTTAAAAAATCTATGTCATATCTCAACTAGTGACTAATTCACAAGGTTTTGCGACATCTCTTCAATAAAAACTTCAAGATAAACATGTGTGTTGCATTAGAATTATCATTCTCATAATTAACATTTTCTTCTTGCATACATTTATTGACATCATGGAAGCTTACATATGAGCATCAGTGATGAGTTTAATCTTTTGAGGCCTGAAACTCTTATGAGTATTTGACATATCATTTCAAAGAATGATCATATCCAGGGGCATGTTGCCTGAAGAATTTGTCGAGCATGAGCAAGTTTGTTTTCCCGGTTGATGCTTTCACATGCGGCAAAGCTTGAATACTCCATTGATCAAAGAATGTGCCAAGTTCAATCAATCTGGGGAAGTTACGCCGAGATTCGACGAATCTCTCAGAGTTTGAAGACGTTGGGGCAGATTATCTCAAGTCCTTATGGTACAAAGTTTCCTCTTGGTGTAAAATCCTTTGTAGTCCAATCAATCTGGGGCAGTTACGTCGAGATTCGATGAATCTCTCAGAGTTTGAAGACGCTGGGGCAGATTATCTCAAGTCCTTATGGTACAAAGCTTCCTCTTGGTGTAAAATCCTTTGTAGTCCAATCAATCTGGGGCAGTTACGTCGAGATTCGACGAATCTCTCAGAGTTTGAAGATATTGGGGCAAATTATTTCAAGTCATTGTGGTACAAAGTCTCTTTAGGAAAATATCTAGCAAACCAATCAGAGTTTGCGTTCTCCCCGGTAGAGTCTGTTGATGATCTCCCAAACAGTTTAATCTTGCTGACGCATTTCTCAGATGAACATTAGTTCGAGCATCTCAAACTTGGACACCCTTGCTAAGTCTCGATTCAGATTTCCTCAGCCGAGCATGGTTTATCTTCGCCAGCCTGTGTATGATCAATCATATATGAATCTGATTAGTGGATCCCATCTCTTTTTGTGATAAAACTTGATGAGAAGCCCCGACAGGTTTCCACCTCCTCTATTATGGTTTGTTACTCTTATGGTCAATCTGAATCATATTTCCCACCTGAGAAGTATTGATATAGTAGTCAACTATTGGATTTTCTCTCACCTTGTTTTGAGTTTTAAATCTCTCGCAGTTTGACTTTTTGCTATGATGCTAACTTCTTAATTATCCCCGCGATTCCAAGATGTTTCTTGGAAGGTTGTTAGTGCCTAGAGAATTAAACTTGCTGATCCCCTACGGATATTATGCAATTATTACCACTGGTTATGAAAGATAGTATATCACCCTCATCAGGTTCTTATACTCTTCAGTAGAGTTTGTTGATATTTCCTCAGCAGAGCTTGTTCCTATGAATGTGATTAGTTGTTGACAAGGTGATATGTTTATTATGATGTGTTGAATTCATAAGGTCAAATGTTGTTTGGTTTTTCCCCAGCTAGGTCTTGATCCAAATCTTCTCCACCTGATTATGTTATGGTCAGATAGTTGAGTAGTTTTGAGGTTCACCTCTCCTTGATGACAGTCCTCATGCAGATATTTATTTTTGCTATCCCCAGCAAAAATAATATAAAGAATCCTCACTAAGAATTTTACCCTCTAGATATGTTGTTGTTGCTTTGGATATCCCCAAGCGGAGAGCGATGTTATTTCCCTCTAAGGAGTATTGACATAGTGGCCGCCTTGTCGGGTTTTACCTTGTCTTGAGCATATCTTTTTCTCCAGGTTGTTCTACCCAGAGATATATCCTTCCTGATTCCCCAACGGAGGCAGTGCATTATTGTTTTGAGGGTTTCCCAAGCATAGACCAGTGATGTTAATTTTTTATTTTGCCCGGCAAGTCCAGGATGTGCTTCTCTGCAGATTGTTTTATTCAGAGATTCCTCCCAGTGAAAATTGTGCATCACTATTGCGGTTATTCCCCAGTGAAGTCGCTGGTGATATCTATATTCAAGGAATATTGATATAATAGTCACCTGTCGGGTTTTCTCTCATTTATGATGAGTATTGATCTAAAATTCCCCGCAGTTTAACTTTTTGCTGTTTCCCCTAGCAAGTCCAGGATGCTTTGCTCAGGATTGGTTAATCCTCAGAGAGTTTTTCTCTTGTATCTCCAGCAGATCTGCCTTGTATTCTCAGTGGATTTTTGCGTAGATATTTATATGTCTACAATCCCCAACGGATTCATTTCTTTTTTCCACAGCAGATCTCCGCATCTTATTAAAGTGGAAGTTCTTGTGAATAATTTATTATCCCCAGAAAAAGTCAAAAAGATTTAAGTTGTTATGATACCCCGACATCTTTCCTGCATTCCTCAAAGCAGAGTTTATGTGGTTATCCTCTTTGTGGATCGTTGATGTTAGAAGATTGATATTTGGGTTTCTCCCCAAGGAGTATCTTTCTTTCCCCAGCAAGATTTGAGCCTTGTAGTAGGATTTATTTTCCTTTGATGGCTTCTGTTGATCTCTTGCCAGATTTCTTCAGCTAAATCCCTAGCGGAGTTTCTAATGATATCTCCATTTTGTTGAGATTAGCCGAGTATTCAGTGGCGTTGTGATGTTTGTTAATCCTCTGTTTATCTTTATGTCTGTTTTGTCAGCATATTCATACTCATACGCATTGCATCCGCATTCATTTGTTGTGCATATCATTTTGTTGTTGCATTGTGCATTTTGCATTTGTGTTGGTGCTTCTTTGTTCTCTTGTGCCTTTATCCCCACAGAGCATGTGTGTCCTCTCTCCATTAGAGTGTAGACCCGTAAGTAGAAAATGTATATCTTTGTTAATTCCCCACTTAGTTTATGCCTCGTGGAAGATTTTTGTTTTAGCCTTCCTCCCCAGTTCATTTTTGTGGATGGAATTAATCCCCTGTTGAGATATTTTCTCCTCGAGATGAGTCTTATTTGACCGTTTCTCTTCAGCTTGTTCCTGAATTGAACTTTGGTCCCTTGTGAGTTTATTATCTGTATAAGCCTACCTTTACAGGTAGTAGATAATATTTATCTCTCTTTGGTTAGTTACCTTGTTAGGATACCTTGATGGTAGTTGGTAATCTTTAGAGTTTATTACCTTTGTTGGGATATCACTTGGTTGATGGTTAGGTAATATATCTTGTTATTCTTTGGTTAGTTACCTTGTTAGGCTGCCTTGATGGTAGTTGGTAATCTTTCCTTTCGAGTTTATTACCTTAGTTGGGCTATCACTTGGTTGATGGTTAGGTAATATATCTTGTTATTCTTTGGTTAGTTACCTTGTTAGGCTGCCTTGATGGTAGTTGGTAATCTTTTCTTTCGAGTTTATTACCTTTGTTGGGTTATCACTTGGTTGATGGTTAGGTAATATATCTTGTTATTCTTTGGTTAGTTACCTTGTTAGGCTGCCTTGATGGTAGTTGGCAATCTTTTCTTTCGAGTTTATTACCTTTGTTGGGCTATCACTTGGTTGATGGTTAGGTGATATATCTTGTTATCTTTGGTTAGTTACCTTGTTAGGCTGCCTTGATGGTAATTGGTAATCTTTCCTTTCAAGTTTATTACCTTTGTTGGGCTATCATTTGGTTGATGGTTAGGTAATATATCTTGTTATCTTTGGTTAGTTACCTTGTTAGGCTGCCTTGATGGTAGTTGGCAATCTTTCCTTTCGAATTTATGACCTTTGTTAGGCTATCACTTGGTATCTCGTTATCTTTGGTTACTTACTTTTTTGAGCTTATCACATTTATCGTCCTGCCCATCTAGTTGGTAGTAGGTGATGTAGTTGGCTTATTACCTTTGTCGTCCTTCCCATTTAGTAGGTAATAGGTAATATAGTTGGGTTTGATTACCTTGTTGTAACAATCACTTTGTTGATGGTTGGTAATCTCTCCCTGTTTGAGTTTATCACCTTTGTCATCCTGCCTTTTGTTGGTAGTAGGTGATATTTCTTGTATCTTTTGAGATTGTTACCTTTGTCGTCATGCCCTTTGTTGGTAGTAGATAATATTCCTCATACCCTTTAGTTGCCTTGTCGTAACTTCCACTTGGTTCGTAGTTGAAAATATTTCCTTTCGATCATGCTATTACCAGATGCCTGGTGGTAGATGATCTCTTCCCCAGTGGAGATTGTTTCATCCCCTGTTGAGATGTGCTTTCCCTCATTTATTTTTGGTATTGGTAATTTTCCCTCAGTAGAATCTTACTCTGTAGTTTTCCCCTGCGGAATCTGTTCTTTTTCTTTTTCTCCCCAACATTTGTTTATCTCCTGTGGCATATTCTCCCCATAGAGGTCTTGTGTCTGCATATCGTTTGCATAATCATATCATTTTGTGGTCTCTTAGGGCCAAAAATTGGGTTTATTGTTATATTTAAGTCTCTTCTATCTCGTAGAGACAAATATGTCCATCTTCATATCTCCGGATAGAAGAAACTTAAATTGGGGCAGCTGTAATACCCTAATTTTTATCCCTAAGATCCCACATGTCATTTGCATCTCATACCACAAACAAGATCACAAGCTTTGATTCTCTTGCCCTCCTATGAAGGGTTGTTCTTGAGCGAGATCGCCAAGCACCCCTGTTCTCTTGTTTGATTGATGTTTGTATTTGTTTATGTTTACTAACAATTAATTAAAATCCAAAAAATATGTTTGTTTTTCCTTTACTAGCTTTTTCAGGAAGAATTTGGATTAAGGATATTAAAATTAGTCCCTCAGCTCGAATGAATTTCATCTGAACAAAGTCAAAGTTGACCTGCAAATAATTCAAAATTCATCTGATAAAGAGTTTCCAAGATTTAATTAATTATTATTCAAGAGACTCCAAGGTTCATGCATTTACTTCCATACCTTCTTTGACAAGCAAGAATAATCGAGCCAGAGCCAGAACAATCCAGCCAACAGGGAATTTTTCAAGTTTTTCAACTGTGCAATCGATTGCACTATTGGTCCAATCGATTGCACCTTGCATTTTTTGCCTAGATTTTGAAGTTTTCAGCAGTGCAATCTATTCGCGCTACAGTGCAATCGATTGCACAAGGACAGAATTGGCCAAAATCAGAAATTTTCAAATTTTGAAGCATTTGGCACCAATTTCATCATTTGAGAATATTCCAGATCACCCAAAAATAATTCCCCTACATAATCACAATTAATTCCTACGATACACCCTCATTAATCACCACTTGATCTTGATTTTGCCTCCAAATTCAAATTCCAAGCCTAATTTTGTTTCCAAACCAAATTCCAAACCACCAAAATTTCCAAGCCTAAATTCTATAAATAGAGGCCTCATTTCATTCATTTCACAAGCTTTGGAGAGCCAAAAAACCTCTTGCAAATTCTCTCCCCAACCACAAAATTCACTCAAAGCTCATTTTCTTCTTTTGAAAGTTAACAAGTTTTCACATTGAATCTTGTTTAACTTTGAGCTAAACCTCCATCCATTCACTTTTTCTTCATCAATTTTTGTAGATCAAGGCTTTGGAGTGTGGTTCTTGGAGTTGATTTGAAGAATTTTCAGATTTGAAGTGGTAAACTCTTGATCCACCATTGTTGTGCTTGATCCATCCTCCACAATGTGATCTCTTGTTGATTCTTGTTGCTTGATCTTTGGATCTTGCAAATTGTGTTTTATTGGTGTTATTTGCTGTTGTTTTACATTAATTTTCGTGCTCTTTTGCATGCATAATCATGAGGTGTTTGGAGAAATGATTGATCATGGTTTTGCCTTGTAAATGCTGATTTTCTTGCTGTCTGGCAGTGTGCAATCGATTTGCATTGTAGTGCAATCGATTGCACAATGTATTTTTTGCCCAGAATTGCTGATTTACTGCTGTGCAATCGATTTGCACAGTGCATAATGTGTTTTTTGGCTCTGTTTTGGGACTGTTTTGGTTCCTTTCTCTTCTTCTTCCATTTCCTTTTGATTTTGGCTTTGGATTACACTTTTAAAGGTCCTATTCCTCTTTAAATTCATTGGACTTAGGGTGTAGATGAAGTTGGATAAACATTCACTAATTCAAATCTATCTTTAAAGTGAATTGTTTAATTCATTTTAGGCGCTTTGAATTAATGATATGTTTAGTGCTTTAATCCACCAAAATGAGTGGATGAACTTAAAGATGGAGTGGTCTTGAATTTGTAATTCAATTTGGCTTTCTCTTCACCTATTTCTTTTATTTTGATCGATGAAAGTCTTATAGATCCTAGAATTTCTTTGTTGAATTCTTGATCAAGACTAGATCGCTACCTATTTTCTTTTCGTGCGGTATTGCTTTCAGATGGCGATTTACATATCGTTCATCTAGCATGCATTAGGACAAATTGCACTATTTACCGGCCTCAAGTAAGGTGACTTTTACATAAGTTACTTGGCAATTGCTTAACATAGCGCTACATTTGTCCCTCCCTCCGAATCGGAACTTGATCTTTCGTGGCCTAAACCTTTTGGTTGTGTAAGCCCAATGATGGTTAATCTTTTGTATTAGGTTCAAAATCTTTGAAGCTTGTTGTGTAGAGGCTTTGAATCTATCAATCTTCTAACAAGTCTTCATTAACCTTGACCTAAGTGCATTGTTTAATCATTATAGTTCAAGACGCGAGACGGAATAATTGGTTGCTTTTAAAGGTTTATGGCACTAGAGCCTTTGTGCTACTAATCACTAACTTCTAACCTTATTTTTATGCTTCCTTCTTGCTCCCTATCTCTCTTTATTTTTTATGCTTTATGTCATCATATATCATATCATGTTTATGTTTATGTCATTTTTCTTTTGTCCATTTGGATCATATTATCTTGTGCTTTTGTTTTTCTTTTGTCCATTTGGACTCTAAAACATTAATAAAGGCTTAAACCACTAAAAGACTTGTGCTCTTAATTGTTGGACTATGGCCACTATCCCTTGCATTGGAGGATCTTTACTCTTAGACTTCTTGGCTTGATTATGGACTTATGGACTTAGACTTAGGATTCTCTCCCTTGTGCTTTGGACCATTATGAAGTTTGATATTCTAGCCTTAATTTGGCTTGCTTATTGGCTCAAGATGATGGAATTCTTTTCTTATTATGCTTTGAGGAGTGCCTCCATGTGGTTAGATCTTTCTTACCCTAGCTTTTATATTATGCACTAGGATCGTCTCTTCTTCTCCACCCCTTCTTAGATTTTCAAAATCTTCTCCCTTTTTCAAAACCTTCTTATTTTAAAACTCAAAACCGCTTTCATAATAAAACCTTGACTTTGGTCAAGTGATTTTCGAACTTTGTTTTCTTTAATAAATGTCAATCCATGTAATCATACTTTGACCATTTCAAAAAGACATAAAAAATACAAAACTCATCCAACTTTTTGTTCTTTGTGCACCTTTTTCTTTTAAACTTTTCAAAGAGAATTAGACATGAGTCATTTTTTGGATGAGATGTAAAGCTCCTAACCATGGTATTTTGTGTAAAGTGTGGCTATTTCCACCTTGATGTTGAAGTGATAGTCTTGTTGATTTTAATCCAAGCAAATCCTCCATCTTAATATGATTCAAATGCCTCTTTCCCATACCTTTGGGTAATTAGTTGAGTATTCTCTCTTGAGAATGACAGGTTGTCTTTTCAAGATAAAATGAATCATAACCAATAATTTTTGTTATTTGTACCACGAACTACGAGGTTTTGATCCTATATTGCACTTTGTGGGTACGTAGGCATGAGGCGATAAATCTCTCCAAACACAAAAATCTTAAAAAATATTTCTCTTCTCACCTCCACAATCTCTTTTCAGATAAACCTTTTCAAACCAAAAAGCGTAGATATTTCAAAGGGTTCCTATAGAGTACTATAGACGTTTTGGGTGCTAACACCTTCCCATTCCGTAACCAACCCCCTTACCCAGTTTGAGTTCTTTTGTTCTTGTTTAGAACTTGTTTAGGTTTTGTTTACTCTTTTTCCTTTCCTTTTGGATAAAATAAAAGTGCGGTGGCGACTCTTGCTTTTTTAGTTAAGTTAATCAATAGCTTACACTCACAATTTTTACCGCTACAGTTATCAAATCCAATACAAACTGACGCAAAACAAACACCAGTTGTAAAATAAAAAATAGCATAAGAAGGATCTAAATAAGCAGGAACAATTGGTTTAATTCCAAATATATATATATATATATATATATATATATATATATATATATATATATATATATATATATATTGAAAGATTAAACTTGATTTGAGACTAAACATATTATTTGGATTTTTCGGCTTAATTATCTTGGGCTTAAGTAATTTTGGATAATGTTTCTAGAAAACTCTTGTAGTGTTTGGAATGTCTAGATATTTCTTAGGGTTGTAATATTTTTTAGAATACTCTTGGAATTTCTAGAGTTGAGAACTCTCTAGAATTAGTGTGTCTAGAGTTCTCCTTAGAGTACTATAAATAGAGATGTAATCCTACACTTTTGTATCAAGTAAAAATACAAAGTTCTCTCTTCCATAAATAATTCTACTACCTATGAAGTTTTGCTTTAAGCCTCTAATATTCCCACACACTTTCCCTAAACATAAAAGGCTTTATTTCCAACAAAGTGGCATCAGAACTTCAAGGTCCTCAAAAGATGGCGAATGGAGGTTTTCCTTTCCAAATGTCGGTGCTCACAAAGAACAACTATGACAATTGGAGTATCAAGATGAAGGCGCTACTAGTAGCTCAAGATGTGTGGGATGTCGTTGAGAATGACTTCAAGGAGCAAGATGAAGCCTCACCAAGCCAAGGTGTAAAGGAGACAATTAAGGAGTCAAGAAAGAAAGACAAGAAAGCTCTCTTCCTCATTCATCAATCGTTGGGTAAAGGCACATTTGAGAAGATCTCCAATGCAACGATGACCAAAGAAGCATGGGACAAACTTCAAACTAGCAACATAGTCTTTTCTGAAGAGATTGTGGACATAACTTGATTGCTAAGGTTCCTATGTCAAAGAATATAATGTTCCTCTTGAACATTCAAAATGATGTGGCAAAGTGTCTCAAGGCTGGCTATACCGACTCTTCGTGGTTATGGCATCTACGATTTTGAAACCTTAACTTCACAGTCTAGAATGTTTGTCAAAGAAGAAGATGGTGAGAGGCTTGCCTAGTATAAACCACCTAGACCAACTATGTGAAGGATGTCTAATTAGGAAGCAATTCCGAAAAATCTTTCCAAAGGAATCAACGTCAAGAGCGGCAAAAGCGCTAGATCTCATACACACTGATGCATGTGGACCAATCAATCCAAACTCTTATGGTAAGAGTAAATACTTTCTCCTCTTTATTGATGATTATTCTAGAAAACTTTAAGAAGTTCAAAGCCCTTGTGTAGAAAGAAAGTGGTATTTCCATTAAGGCTATGAGATATGACCGAGGAGGAGAGTTCACTTCAAATGAGTTCCAAAAATATTGTGAAGACCATGGAATCCGCCGCCCACTAACAGTGCCAAGATCGGCACAACAAGATGAAGTAGCGGAGACAAATAACCGGACCATACTTAACATGGTGTGAAGCATGCTTAAGAGCAAGAAGATGCCGAAAGAGTTTTTGGCCGAAGCAGTGGCATGTGCGGTTTACCTGACAAACCGTTCCCCAACAAGAAGTGTGCATGAGAAGACACCACAAGAAGCATGGAGTGGAAGGAAGGCCGAGATCTCTCACCTCAAAGTGTTTGGAAGCATTTCCTATACCCACGTTCCAAATGAAAGGAGAACAAAGCTCGATGATAAAAGTGAGAAGTACGTATTCGTGGTTTATGACTCAAGCTCCAAAGGGTACAAGCTCTATAATCCAAATAGTGAAAAGATTGTCATAAGTCGTGACATGGAGTTCGAAGAAGAAGATTGTTGGGATTGGAGTGTTCAAGAAGACAAGTATGATTTTCTTCTTTACTTTGAAGAAGAAGAAGATGAAATAGAACAACTAATGATAGAGGAACATATTACACCGCCTGCCTCACTGGCACCAAGATTGGATTAAACAAGCTCAAGTGAGAGGACACCATGACTAAGGAGCATTGAAGAGCTTTACGGGCCTAAACATATTATTTGGATTTTTGGGCTTAGTTATCTTGGGCTTAGGTAATTTTGGATAATGTTTATAGAAAACTCTTGTAGTGTTTGGAGTGTCTAGATATTTTTTAGGGTTGTAATATTTTCTAGAATACTCTTGGAATTTCTAGAGTTGAGAACTCTCTAGAAATAGTGTGTCTAGAATTCTCCTTAGAATACTATAAATAGAGATGTAATCCTAAACTTTTGTACCTAGCAAAAATACAAAATTCTCTCTTTTATAAAGAATTTTTTTAACCTATCAAGTTTCTCTTTAATAAGCCTCTAATATTTCCACACACTTTCCCTAAACACAAAAGACTTTATTTTCAATATATGTATTTATTGAAAAAGTTAAAGAGTGTTAGTATATATATGAACAAAACTCTACATAGTAGATAACTATTAATAAATCCACTCTATTGAATTCTCCATCTAGTAGAAGTATAGATATCTCTTAAATATATTGTACAACTTGTAAAAAGTGTCCAGATTTCAGAAAGAGCAAAAAATAGAATTGATATTGTTACATTGAATGTAACACCTACATCGTATGTTTTACTTTTTTAAAGTGTTTAATTATTATTTTTTTCTTTATTCTAACACAAACAAACATGTGGGCCATGTTTTATTTTGTATGGTGTAAAACATATGGTGTAACTTTTTTTGGTGTAAACATAGCATTCCTCAGTAAAAAATAACTCTACTATCAGAGGAGTCACAAACTTATTATGTTGGCCAAATTAAAAATGAAGAGAAAAATTGCAAAGAGTAACAAACATGACATGTTTTTAACAAACTCGGAAAATATACAACCAACGATAGAACTAGGTGCAGACATCATACAAATGGCAAAAACAATACACAAAACTATAAATTTCAATTCATATGCTTTCACTGATTGATTACCAGCCTCATTGTTGGCCTGTCTTAAATTCGGCAAGCAGTATATTCAACATCCCATAATATACCTATGCAAAACAAAAGAAATAAAACACCGAAATCTGCAGTAAAGAACAGATACATTGCTCATATCTTATATTAAAACACACAGTTGATTCACTGGCTGCAGTTGAAGGTATACAATTTTCATCAATCACTCTCACAATATCAATTTCAAATCTATGTATATACTCCTTAATTCCTTTCAGATTTACATCATTTCTCTTTGACTCTTCCTTTTTCTTTATGGAATACATAATCCTCCACGGTTCTCTCCAGGCACCAATCACATTCTTATAATCAAACAAAAGTAGACACCTAACACACCTTTGAAATTATATGTGCTACAAAGTAAATGGAAAGTCATAAGATCAACATTTTATATGCAAAAGATAACATACTTTGATTTTCATCTAATCACTCGTTATGAATATTCTCAACGCTGAACAATAACAACATTGCAATAAATTTTCCACATATTATTTACTAGTTACAAGACAATCAAAGACAGCTTTAATGATGGAGAAATAAAATCATAATTTACACGTTAACCCCCAATAACAAGTGCTACAAAAATGCAATCACCTGCACGATTAGATGACATTAAAATGAATCCAAATTCAAGATAAGATTCATGTGATCATGTCCATCCAAATAGACACACACTAGAGATTTGTACTGTTTGGATTCAATTTAGTATTCACTCACTTACTGTCATAGATTATATGACTCACACAACAATGTTATTGTTGGTAATATTTACACTCAAATATTTGCTGTATACATTAGCTGGTTTCTTTTTTGGTGTAGGCACACTATGCTTTGAAAGCTGCCTGGTTGCATTTTCCTGTGACTCATGCAAGTTAAATGTAGTGTAAACTGACATTCCAGTGAGAGAAATAACTGCTCCGCCAAAGCTAATAATCACTGGATCAGAATCGACTAACAGGTAACCTCCCAACAGAATGACACAAGTCATAAACTGTCCTAAAACAACACGAATTGTAGTAGAAGTTGCTCTGCATCATAAATAAAATTATCTGTCATAAACGGTGCATCACTATTTCGTTCTATTAAAACTTGAAAGCAGAAAGAACTCTCACCTCATTGCCTATGCACCTGACCACTTGAAGAGAAAACCATGAAGAGTCGATATGAAAATTGCAGACAAGCTGTTTACATCCCACTTGAAAGATAACACTCCTGGTGGATCAATCCAAGGCATCAAATCCCCTAGGAAGAAGACTGTGATAGGCATAGTCTTCCACATCAATCTACAATTTTTAGAGAGGCGAAATTGGATAGTGTCCGCTAGTACTTACGCCAAAGCCGTCCAATTTCCTTGCTGCTGTAAAGTAGTCCATAAACAAATAAAGGGAAAGAATGAAAAACGGCGAAAAGCTTTGTTATGACCTTTTTTGAAGAAATGGTTTTCTTAAAAAATATGAACTCTGCCAAAACAATTGTTGGAGTAACAGCAATCTTGGCCATTTGGTAAAAACCAACACTTCATGAACCGAACTGTCAGAAAACAGAAAAGGAAATTCTGAATCTTTTATCGTAAATAAGCTTTTTAGACAAAGAACCCTGATGCAGTTTTGGCTAATAAACATATTTGAGCAAAAGCATGAACCTGTTATACTTGAGGCTTGTGTTTGCAAGACCAGATGCAAAAGCCATAACAGCGCCAAGTGCAAATATAGAAGAGAAAGGAGTTGATTTAGATGGAGGAGACACTGGAAGCACCGAGATCGTTTTGAATATTGCACGAAGAACCCATGCAGTGATGTAGTGAAAAAATGTGAGGAAAATTGGGAAGTTAAAACCAACTCTTCCCATCACCTATCAACGACAAAGTGTATAACATGCAGCATAAGAGATATTTCATATTGATGATAAGTTAAACGCAACATAAGAGGAAAAATGGTTCTGATTATCTTTGTTGTTGTCGCTTGGCTCCTTCTGATGTACGGAGCTCATTGTAGAGAGAAGATCTTAGTTCTTCCCTTGCTTTACCTGAACATTTTTAGCCATAAAAACAATGCAATATGTGATTCAATCATGATGGAACTCAACAAATTTCAAAAGCAAATCACAGAAAATCAAGAATTCATGAATCAGAAAAATGAACCTGTTTCTCTTGCATCACTGTCTTTCCTTTTGATAAATTTGCGTCCATTTCCAAACAGTGAATCCAACCACCCCATAACAACCAAGCTTATTCATGGACATGGATCACATATTAAATCTAAATTCTTTATTTATTAAACACCTTTTGTAAAACACAATTATGTAACAATTACTCAAAAAACAGAATTGAAAAAGTAAAAGTCTCAAAATATGAATTAAAAGACCATGTTGCTTATAATACAATCAATCTGTTCATACATAAAGAAAGAGAAAAAGAGAAAAAAAAAAAGAAAGAAAAAGAGAAGGTAAGTAGATTTATCTTGATTTGTGTCCTACAAGAGAATATTGCATTTGATATGAACAAAGTAGTAAGATTCTTAGTAACATTTGTTTGTTGTATGATAGAAAATTGATTTACGGAGAAGTTAAGGTATCATCATCATCATCCATGAAATATTGTTATATGAAAGAGTCAAAAGAGACATGTGTAACAACCACCTTCATTTCCTCTTTTAGTTGAAATTATATCAATTCATAACTAAACTTGAAGCAAATTAAAATTTCATATTATTTTATTATTATAAAAAAAAAGTTTCATCATCACACCAACTGGTTGGTAGCATTTCCCATATTATTATAGTATTTCTTAAATCTTTATGTAAATTAAGTTACACTTTTTCATTTAATTCCAATTTCTTAAATCTATTTGTTAAACTAAAATAAAATAAATACAACACACCTTACAACATTAACAAGAACACCTCAAAAACAACAATGGAAAGTTTACAACACAAAATCAAAGTAGCTGATCAAACAAGAATGATTAAGCTTATTTTAAACAGAAAATAAAAACTAACACAATAGAAAAAATAAACACAAGAATAAAACTATGACATTTGTATCATCTGATTCATGGTTGAACCATTGGTCCTTCTCACTCTTGTTCTTCTTTTCACTCTTCTCTTAGGCTTCCCACCAAATATGATCACAAGCCATCTAGGCTTTCCAACTAAAAACATGCAATATCCAAGGCCTATTCCAAACACAAATCCACATCCATATCCAATTGCCACTGGTTTCCATCCAAATCCAAATTTCTCTTCACTCCAAGAAATGTCCGGTGAAGGTGGAGATTGTTGTTCAGGTCGACATTTCTTTGACAAGGGTAATCCACATAACCTCAAGTTTCCTTCATAAGATTCATTTGAAAATGTGTTGAACTGCTC
The DNA here is from genome assembly GCA_022829125.1 of Lathyrus tuberosus. NCBI lineage: Eukaryota > Viridiplantae > Streptophyta > Magnoliopsida > Fabales > Fabaceae > Lathyrus > Lathyrus tuberosus. The sequence continues at coordinate 3,358,279 of JALAZF010000295.1, read as the reverse complement.
TCCTTGAGGTATTTCTCCTACAAGATTGTTATAGGAAAGATTCAAGACTTCAAGACTAGTCAAATTAGTTAATTCCGCAGGGATTCCACCGGTAAGCATATTTGAGGAGAGATCCAACCATTCCAAATTTGTCAAGTTTCCCATAGATTGTGGAATTTGACCAATGAGTCTGTTATGAGAAAGGTTAAGGCCTTTGAGTGCATGAAGCTCTCCAATATCATTTGGAATCTCTCCTTCAAACATGTTTCTTGACAAATCAATACTTTCAAAGATGTTTGGAATTTTTACCATTGGTATATTGATTCCTTTCAATGTCAGAGTCACAGAATCATAATAACTTCTTTGTGCTCTTTCATTATATAATCTAGATATATCATTACTAAGTGGAGAGAAATCAACCGGTTCAAATTTTATATATGACAAACTACCCTCCTCATTAACTCGAGTAACATTTTTCATGGATTCAAATTTTTTGAAATATGCTTTTGGTAGGGGACCGCTAAAGTTATTTCCTGAGATATCAAAAATAATTAAACTGGGAAATGGATAATTGATCTTCAGATTAGCAATGGAACCGTGCAGCTTATTGTCTCGCAAAACCAACACTTTCAAAATTGGCAGAGTTTGAAACCAATAAGGAAATTTGTCTTCTATTTTGTTGCTCCCAAGATTTAAAACTTCAAGATATTTGCATTGGGACAAAGTTTCAGGAAAACGATCTTCTAGTTGGTTGTCAAAGAGATTCAGAGTAGAAAGGAAACTGTCCTTTGAAAAGTTATTTGGAAAAGTGCCATAAAACTTGTTCATTTGTAGATCCAAAACTCGAAGAGATGATAAACTGACAAGACAATTTGGAATGGTACCTGTCAATTTATTGTGTGCAAGATTGAGAAATTGTAGTGAACTCATGTTGCAAATTGAGGCAAAAAGTTCACCTTGTAGTAAGTTATAACTAAGATCAAGGTAAGTAAGCTGGTATGGGTAATTACTTGTTGAGATTTGATCCATTGATGTGAACATGTTTTGAGAGAGATTCAAAAACCCAAATGGATACATCGTTTCAAGTAACCAATTGGGCACTCTTCCATTCAATTTGTTATTGGACATATCAAAAGTATAAAATTTTGGGGACTTTCCTAGGAATTCAGGTAACTCAGTCAAACTCAAAGAAGACAATTTCAATGTATTTAGGTTAACAAAATTGTAACTGACATTGGGTTCAATGGTTAATGATAATTGGCTATTATGTGAAAGGGATAGAGATTCAAGATTTTGAAGTTTGGAAAAGTGATGAAAATCAACAACACCACTCAAGTTATTTGATGATAGACATAAAACAGTTAGGTTTGAAAGGTTGAAAATTGATTTTGGAATATTACCCTGTAGCTTATTGCCGCATAGAATAAGGCTTTCTAACGAATACGATGAGATTGCACCGATATGCCCTGTAAATCGATTGTTTGTTAGAGATAACATTTCCAGACAAGGCAAAGATAACAATGAGGAAGGAATTGTTCCATTTAACAAGTTGTTATGTAAAATTAAATTAATTAGTTTTTGAAACCCTGCAATTTTGTTGATTAGAGGACCCACTAATTTATTATCAGAGCAATCTAATGACACAAGTTGATTCAAGTTAAACAATGAAGAAGGAATTTGTCCTTCTAAATTGTTTGAATATAGATAGAGTTCCTGCAGTTTGGTCATCCCACAAAACACATCTGGAATCTGACCATTAAATGAATTCTCTGAAAGGTCTAAGCTAATGAGATGCTGAAGGTTTGAAAGTGATATTGGAAGTTGACCACTAAGATTATTTGAAGAGAGATCTAGAGAAGTTAGACATGGAAGAGTAAAAAGTGAGGATGGGATTTGGCCACTAAGATGATTGAAAGAGAGATCTAGAGAAGTTAGATTTGGAAGAGTTAAAAGTGAAGATGGAATTGAACTGTTAAGAGAGTTATAGCTGAGACTTAGAGAAGTAAGATATGTGAGGTTGGAAAATGATGGAGGAATGGGTCCATGGAAATCATTGAATGAAAAATCCAAAATTTTAAGAAAAACACTGCAACTCAATTCTGGAATCTGACTTATAAAGTCATTACCTGACATATATAGTTCATGAATACCTGGTAAACAAAGGATGTTTTGTTTGAAGTTTCCCCATAATCCTGTGCTTCCAAGATTTAGAGTAACCAAAGAAGAAGACTGATTGAAGAGCAAATCAATGGAATTTAATTTTATTGAAGACATGTTTGTTCCATCCAAAAACATGTCCCTTAAATTTGTTGCATTTTGCACAAGTCTCTTCAAAGTGGTCTCTTTCCAAATTAACTCACTATTGTCAAAGAGATGAAGTGATGTTAATTTGGAAAGGTGTGAGATTTGAGGAGGAACAACACCTTGAAAGTCACAGAAAGACAAGTCAAGATGTGTAAGACTCATAAATCTCCCAAACTTAGCATGAAAATGGGTGTCATAGAAATTATTGCCAGAAAGGTTGAGTGTCTGGAGGTGAGGAAGATGGAAAAGGGTACTGTTGGGGTGTAATGTACCATAAAGACCTTCACAACCAAGGTCAAGGCCAATCACGTGACCAGAAACAGTGTCACAAGTGACCCCATCCCATGAACAACAGTCACTCCCATTTTTCCATGATGTTGTTTTCCTTGGACTATATTCATGACAAATATAATTATAAGCATCACCAATAGTGAATGAGGACTTGAAGTGAAGCAAAGCATAATATTCATCATGATGACATATGAAATTGAAACAAGAGAAGGATGGAAAATGAAAGAGAAAAAGATGTAAAAACAAAAGCAACCACTTCATGGATAATTGATTTTGTGAAAACATAATAGTTTATGTGAAAGAAAATAAAGTTTGGATGAAAATGGAAAGGAAGGTAACGTAGCTATTTATAGCCAAAATTTAAATACAATATATCTCAAAATTTATTTTCAAAACAAACTTTAAATTTAACTCTTTATTTTATTAATGGCCCATTGCTCATCATAATAAACTGTTAAGGGAGCTATATAAATTTACCTCTACTCCCAATCGGTTCATGGAATTGTGATTTATCAAGTTTGTTAGAGTAATATTATAAAAAAATATAAAAGTATATATTTAAATTAATTTCATTGAATGATTTTATTTACAGTTACATTGAATTTCACCCATATAATTACAGTTTAGTATTTAATTATTTATTTACATTTCCATCAAACAACTAGCAAATTGAAGTTGAACACGTCTTATTTATCTTTCAAAAATTATTTTAAAAACACAAATATGAAATGAATTCCACAAATATTATAATCAACAATACAAATTTACTTTGATTAACTTATCTGCACATATATTTCCCATATTTTTAAATCTAAAAGAATATATAATGTATAAAATATTTTTCTATTTAATTAGAAAAAGTCAATAATCAAAATATTTAAATTAGAAAACACGAATTACTTTTAAGTCAAATGTTTATCCAATTCCTTCTCTTAACATATTTGATAGCCATTGTGATTTCATACTATTCAATTTGAAAAGAGATGCAAACTCCAATCTTAACTATAAAATTATCTAAATTATTCCAAAACATGTCATTCCAAGTTGATTTTTCTAGATTTCCCTTTTCAAACTCTATCTATATTGAACTTAAATCAATTATTACTAAAAAAACAAAATTTTAATTTAAAATATTATTTATTAATAGTATAAATTAAAACTAAATGAATTTAAATTTTAATAATTAATTTTATAAATGAGATGAAATAAGAATACTAAAATTATAATTTAGCATATTATTTATTAATAGTATAAATTAAATTTTATCAAATACACTAAATTATAGAAACAATTTTTTTTATGTGGCTACCAAATTATAAATTTACCATTATTACATAAATTATCAAAATTAAATTCTTTATGACAAGTTGCAAATTTGGAAGGTTGCAAGTAAATTTTGTTGTATCTATAAATTGACTTGGAAGTCTTCGGCAAATATAAAATTGGTCTAAACTTTTATATCATTCATTTCTTATCTTATTGAGATCATTATAATCCTTCCATGCAGATATGCATATGACTTATTTTGAATCTCATCTTCAAATTTATTTCTTGCTGTATCAAAAATTTTCCAGTTATTATCTAGTGGCTAATTGAACAAATAATAAATTAATTTTTATATGAAAAAATAATATCATCTACAAAGAGGAAAATACTTAATTTTACGTCGACCACAAATTCTATTCATTAACGTTAGAAGATGTAATTCATTGTTTAGTAGAAAAGTTATATTCGATATAGTGGTATTCTACTTAATTCATGTAGTTGTAGTATATAGGATAGAAGTTATCTAAGTGTAAGTTGTATTCGACTTTGTCGAATATAACATGTTATCGATTTGTGTAAGCATGTATTCGCCAGAGCCGAATACTGCAGTCTGTATATTGTATGTTTTGGCAAATGAAGGCCATCTTCAGATTTCAAGACGTGGCTGAAATCGTGTGTGATGAAGTACCTGCATTGGAACAAAATGCAAATGGTGTTCAGAAGGCTGCACACAAAGAAAAAAAAGGAAGAAAGATGGAAAAGCTTTTTTCTTAACTAATCAATGTGTGGATCCTAATGTGTTAGAGAAAATTATTGAAGAAGAATCGGCTAAAGGAGCGTGGGACAAGTTAAAGAGCTTGTATGGTGGAGATGAAAAAGTGAAGAAGGTGAAGCTGCATGCGCTGAGAAAGCAATTTGAGATGACTCAAATGAAAAAAAGATGAGAGAGTTTCAGAATTCTTTTCACGTGCGGTGCTGCTAACGGACCAAATGAAGTCGTGCGGTGAATCGATCACGGATTTGAAAAATATTGAGAAAGTGTTGAAATCTATGACTGCAAATTTTGATTACATTTTTGTGTCTTTCGAAGAGTCCAATAACCTAGCTGAGATGAAGTTAGAAGAACTTCAAGCTTCATTAGAAGCTCATAAGATGAGGCTGAAGCAGAGGTCCTCAGAAAAGGAGAAGGTGGATGAGCGGGCATTACAAGCACGATTCACAAAGAAGTCTAGTAAAGAAAAGACGAAGTAGAGAAAAAAAATCTTGCAAATCATGAGAAGTCAAGCAAGAACTCAAAGAATCACTCTGATTCAACCAAGAAAGGCATGTACAACAATTATTCGTAGAAGAAAGTTGGCATGAAGGAGCTGCAATGTTAGAACTGTCAAGTATTTGGTAATTATGCTCGAGATTGTCGCAGAAAGAAGGAATCAAAAGCAAAAGATAACGACGAAGTGAAATATGCACATGCAGGAGGAAATAACTTAGATGATATGCTACTCATGGCAAATACCCAGTCAAATGGTGAATAAACTAATAGTGGTACTGTTCAAATCGTACTATAGGGGGGTTTTGTTATCGTCTCCACATGGATTATTCTGATATGGGATGATTGTCGTTCAATAGTTTACCATTTCAAGAAAAGGGTTTTCAAAGTTTGTTTCATAAATTTTCACGATTTTAGTAGCAAAGCTATAAATTCTAAAGTGTTTGATTAACAAAGTATATCAAAAGTAGTTTTCATCTACCCTAACTAATATGTATTCTCTTAATCTTGCATGTGAAGTCGGATCTGATTAATCGCGTATTCTCCCAATACCGTCTATCTCTAGAGCGGTGTCGTGAGGAATATCGTATTCATCGCAACACGATCTCTCCATATAATAACCAATATAGTAAGTTTTAAGTTCAATACAAAGCAAATATCAACCATAGACCGATCTCTCCAATCTATAAATCGATAGATGAATATTTTAGGTCAAGTTCCATAAAATCTATGTCTAGAGTTTTACAAAACAAGAATGGATCATTAAGGACAAAAATATTCATCATATATTAATCATCACTTGTTCACATACAAGGCCAATAAAAAAATACATAAAGCTAAGGTAGACTACCTCTACCTTTGATACAAAGGAAATTAACTACCCATAACCATGGTAGCTTACTTTACAAGTAATGAGAGAAGATGAATGAGCATCCATGTCAAAGAATCGAACTTGGATGTGAATCTAGATTCTATTTGAAAAATATCACTCTTTGGTGAAGAAATGCATAAAACATAGGTTTCTATGTGAAAATGGGGTTATGATCCCCAAAAAGTGTGAAAAGTACATATATAGTACTTTCAGAATCTGTCAAGTTCGCCCAGCGAACACCACTTTATGGCACCTGAAGTGTCTCTGAATAGTTAAACCGCCCCTGAGGAAATATCTAAGTTCGTTGTGCGAACACTTCTTCGCCCAGCGAGCTACTTCACTATAAGTTCGCACAGCAAACTTATGGTCCTTTAGCTACTGCCTCAAATCTGGGATGGTTCGCTGGGGCTTCGCTGCAACCTCGCCCAACGAATATTCATCGGTTGCTCGCTGTTGTTCGCCCAGCAAACATGCTGAATCTTCTCCTTTTCTTTGGCTTCTTTGTTAATTCACTTGTGTCTTACTCTTTAAAGTTTTATGCCTAAATCCTGCACAATAACACTGTAACACCCATATACAACAACATACCTCAAAGCATATATATTATACATGAATCCAAGTTTTGGTATTGAAATACCATAAGTTCCTAGTTAACACATTGTATACATTACGTGCCCAAAATACAAAATACTAAAACCATGGCATAATATACACAAGATGTTCCAAAGTACTAAGAACTAGATCAAAACAATGATCTCAAAATAAAATCTCCACAACGGAAGCTATGCCATCCCAAAAAGCCAAGACACGAAAGGATAATCAAACGACTTTATCCTTACCCTTTGCGGAACCTGAACTACCTGTAATATAATCAACAATGTGGGGTGAGATATTAAATCCCAGTGAGTTCCCTATCTTATGGATTCTCTCGGCTTTACAAGGTTCTATCAATCCTAACTCAAGTCAAAGGGAAGGGAAAGACTTTGACTTCACAATCTCACACTATATGGAAACATGTTCATGAGTTCACAAACACAAATTATCATTAATCGGTAACCAAATCAAGGCATCCCCTTTTTACGTCCTCTCCAACGTATAAGTGTCGGCACGAGTCATGGATCCTTGTAATTTACTTGACATACGAAACGGGTTCGGGTTCTACGGGCCATCAACCGTTATGAACCGTCACTTCACACGGGCCATAAACCGTCACAAGTCTCTTTACCCGTAGGCTCCATTCGTACTACACGCGGGAATCAAACCTGCCAAGTAATCATGCATACATTCCAGAGGAGCCTAAGCTTATGAAATGACAAGTCTCAGGGAAACGATTCTGATTACATGATCTCATACACAAACGTGATTGTATTCGACAATCACAAGGCCACATTCGCCTTTTTCTCACAAAACACAAGGGTTTACACATGTTCCATACTAGTGTCTTACTCTCTTCTAGACCATTACTTGTCGAGTGTAGCGGGCGATTTTGGACGCGGTTCTTAAGCGATGGTCGCTCTCTGCGGTTGAGCTTTAAACTACAGGTCGATTCATTTTTTATCCTATTGTAAGCTGAATAAGGAAGGGAAATAGATGTCTCCAATTAACCCTGCTTTGCATTCTGAGTTTGAACAGCGGTCTGTTAGGTTACGGATGCTATCAATGTGGGGGGGCCTTTGTACTGGTTATTTGTATTTTCGCCAATACGGGTTTCTTTCTTTCTAGGGCTGGGCAGAAGGTTTCAGGCGGGGAACTAGGATTAGGATGTTAGGACTGATGTTTTTTTTTTGAATTACTGCTTTTGATTGATATGGGATTTGGGTTTTTTGTTGAGTGTGCTCGCTAAGATATTTTCTTTCGATCTTATGCCTACGAATTCCCGTTTACCGAAACAGGGAAATCAGAGCGTTTCGTAGTTCCTCCTAATCTATGGGAGGAAATTGGGGTTTTTGGTGTCTTGTTCAAGGCCCAAGACGTGAAGTGTAAGGTGTTTGTATCTTGTTCAAAGCCCAAGATGTGAAGCTGAAAAGATAGTTTGTGTCTTGTTCAAAGCCCAAGACGTGAAGCTGAAGAGTTTATTTGTATCTTGTTCAAAGCCCAAGATATGAAGCTGAAAGGTCTATTTGTGTCTTGTTCAAAGCCCAAGACGTGAAGCTAAAAAGGCCTCGACTTTAGAGAGAATTTGTCATCTCTAAAGAAGGGTTTGTTTGTCACAACTGTTGGGTGACTGATTATAAAGGAGAATTACTTTAACCGGGATACGCGGATCCTAGCAATGCCATAATTTCCTTTATAGGTGGTTTTAACTTGAAGGAGAAGACTTTAACTCAGTGTAGAGCAATGCCATCCTTCCTTAGGAATTTCTCATGCTAAAAGATGGACAGTGGCATGGATGTAGATGATCTAGAGGCTTGCCGCTTACAGCGATTAGATGAAAGAGAAAGAGTTGTTGATGTTTGTATACTGTGAACGAGGCACAGCTTTGATGTTAAAAGGTTGATTGGACTCAACCGGGGATTTCTTATACAAAGCCTAAGAGGAGGCTAACTCTACTGAGGAAAATCATTATACAAAGCCTAAGAGGAGGCTAAAAGGTGTCTCGTACAAAGCCCGAGAGAGAGGCTGAAAGGGGTTGATCCTACAAGAGGATCTTTTATACTCAACAAGAGAGTGTTTTTGTATCTCGTACAAAGCCCGAGATGAAGGCAAAAAGGTTTTTGACCCGACGATGGAGCCGTTTGTTATCTCGTATAAAGCCCGAGATGAAGGCGATTTGTTTGTTTTTGTATCTCGTACAAAGCCCGAGATGGAGGATGAAAAAGTTTGATTCCGCTTAAGGGAATTTGTATCTCGTACGAAGCTCGAGATGAAGGCGGAAGGGTGGTTTGACTCAACGAGGGAGTCTTTTATGTGTCTCATACAAAGCCTGAGAGAGAGGCTAAACGTTGTTTGACTCCACTGGGGAATCTTTTGGTATCTCGTATAAAGCCCGAGATGGAGGCGAAAATTGTTAGCTCCGCTGGGGAGAATCATTGTACAAAGCCCAAGAGGAGGCTAAATTCTGCTAGGGGAAATCATTATACAAAGCCTAAGAGGAGGCTGACTTCTGCTGGAGAAGGATCATTATACAAAGCCTACAAAGCCTAAGAGGAGGCTAACTTCATTGAAGAAGGATCATTATACAAAGCCTAAGAGGAGGCTATGGTTACTGTCTCAATTGAGTGACAGGTCCAGTATACTGATTTTGAAAGAGAAAATCAGTTCTTATATGAGCAACACTGTACTCAGGAATTTGATTCCAAGGGTTCGGGTTATTCCTGTTCTTTAAGGAAGCGGGAAATCCGAAGGGTATCGAGACTGTCGGAGTCTGCGGGTTTCCTTCCTATTTAACGAATGGGTCACTTGAGAATGTCTTTGAGACTCAAGGGGATTAGACTGTCCAAGTCTAGAGTTTCATCTTTTGTACTATGTTTTGAGAAACAGTAGTAGACTCTATGAAATGACTGTTCTATGAAGATGACTAAGTTCTGTTCCTATACCTTTAAGAGATCGTCGGGACAATTTGTACGAAGCCCAAGAGGAGGCTGGAAGCTTTTAAGAAGCCGACGGGTCCTTGTATTAAGCCCAAGAGGAGGCTATCATTCCCGAAGAAAGAGATCATTATACGAAGCCTAAGAGGAGGTTGTGAATACTTCTAAGAAGCCGTAGGGTCCTTGTACTAAGCCCAAGAGGAGGCGGGGTTGCTTTTAGGAAGCCTGTGGGTCCTTGTACGATGCCCAAGAGGAGGCCGATGCTTTTAAGAAGCCCGTGGGTCCCCAAACCCCGAGACATTCAAGGCAAGCTATTCACAAGGAATAGATCAAGTCAGGAAAGTTCGAGAATTTGGAAGAAACTCAAAGATGCCATTCACGGAGAATACATTCATCTTTGGGAGTAGAGTTTCTTGACAATTCCTAATGAGGACAGCCGAAGAGAAGACTGTATCTGGTGCTCCTATTGGGGATCTAGCTGTCTATTTCTTCGAATAAACGAAACGGCTTTACCTAGTTCTAGACGTAGTTGCCGGGGAAACTCTAAATATCTATACTATTATTACACAGTAGATATGAGTTTATGAAAGGAGACTTACAATGAGCAGCCCCACAATACAGTTATATATGAAAGCAGTAAATGAAAGTGATAACCACTTACTCGGTTGTAGTGCTTCCATGCTATTTCGTTAGTTGTTCAACAAAGAAAGATGAAAACAACAGTATATTCAAAATCAAAGGAGAAAGTGCTTTGAAAAAGAAAGATTTGGGGCTTACTGCTCAAGGAGAGGCCCAGGGTTTTAACAGTGAGCGTACTGTTTGAATTTGTACAGAGGGACTTATACAAGTGACTGGGGCCCAAAATTGTTTGCTGTACAATGGGATGGGTCTTACACTCTATTAGAGGCCCAAAGAGTTTTGAATTAAAAAAGGTGGGGCTTATAACACGAGGGTAGGCCCAAGAGGATTTTTTCGTTTAAAATGGCGATGGCGCCGAGGTTTTCTTTTAACGCTGGGGGACTTATACAATAAGTGAGACCCAAAATGTTTTGGTTAAAAGGGGGTTGGGTCTTACACTCTAATAGAGGCCCAAAATTTTTGAATGGGTCTTATAGCTCAAGGAGAGGCCCAGATGATTTTTTTAAAAGGCGACGATCGCGTCGTTTATTTGAAAATGTACAGAGGGACTTATACAACGAATGAGGCCCAAAATATTTCTGTACAAGTGGGTTGGGTCTTACACTCTAATAGAGGCCCAAAAAGTTTTGAATGGGTCTTATAGCTCAAGGAGAGGCCCAAGGTTTTATTTTGGATCGGCGATCGCGGCGAGATTTTTGAAAGTACCGTGGGACTTATATAATAAGTGAGGCCCAAAGTTTTGGTATTTACAAAAAGGCTTGGGTCTTACACTCTATTAGAGGCCCAAAAAGTTTTGAAAATGATCTATGAGGGTTGAATTAATCCAAAACCCTAATTTGTTTTCAAAAATGTATTTAATTGAATAAAAAATTCAATTAAAATGATCAAAATTGTTGAACATATGAAAAACAAATTGTGTTCTTGGATTAATGCTTCAAAAATTAAGTATTGACCTACAAAATAATTAGAAAGCATTAGAAGTTGCAAAATCAAGATGGAAAAAATATTTCAAATGTTAAAAACAATTAAAATATTAATTCTTTGCAAAAATATCAATTATACAAAATAAATAATATTTTTGGGATTTTTTGGGAAAATCAAATATTTCAACATTTTTGTGATTTTTTTTGCAAAAAGAATCAGTCAAAAATAATTAAAATTGAATGAGTTATTAATTTTTCAAATCATTAAAAATAATAATATGAAAAATAACAAAATAAACAAGTGATAAAAAGAAGTCTGGGGCGAGGGGGATTCGAACCCCAGACCTCTCGCTTGCCAATACACACAAAACCAGCTGATGAACCGCTGGGGCGCAATGCCAATTCATTAATAATATGGCAAGTGAAAAATATATAGAGAACTTGTTGGATTTTCTGAAAATGGCGCCATGGCCATCTTCTGCCTCCAGCCCAGATGCATGAAGCCCTCTATCTCTCTCATTTCTCAACCATTTGACATGATTTAAACACCAAACTTATGCATTTTTTCACAAGGAACAAGATGGTAATACCCAATTTTATTGATTTTTAGTGTATAGCAAATTATATCATTGTGGCCGTATGAACCCTAATTTTGCAAAATCAATCGAGCAGACATGATTATGAGTGCTATGATCGAACTTTTTGAGGGAAAACAATCAACACATGATGGCAAGCAATTGGCAAAAATATCATGCGAGGAAATATGCATGGATCATGGAGTTTGAGTTTTGAGGCTCACCTTGATGCAAGCTGAAACGGAACTCTGCACAAACTTTGTTCCAGTTGTGATTTAATGATCCCTATAGCTTCGATGGATGGTATGGAGTGTGTTGCAAGCTTTAGAACACTTTGAAACTCTTTGGATCAAGCTGGAGACCCCCACCTGTAAAATTGAAGCATAATGGCTTGGTTGATGGGTGATTTTGAGCTTGAGGTGTTACAGTTAGTGTTTAAGTGTTTGGACACCTCAAATACATCATAATTGATGTGTTTGAGCAATTGGAATTGATTGCTTATGGCTGCAACTCAAAACCCGATAGTGGTTACTCAAAAACAAGAAAACTTGAGATTTAAGAAAGAATGAGAGAAAGCAGTGCTGTAACTAGCTTTGGTGTGAGTTGAATGATCCATTGGGACCTCTATTTATAGGTGATCAACTCTTGTCTTGGAGGAATAGTGAATGGCTGCTGGATCAGATCACTTCCAATTGGATTGGCTTGGCCTAGATGCCTCTTGAACTAGGCATAACAGCTGCTCCAAATAGATCAGCTATGCCTTCACTGAAATCACATTCCTCAATCATTTTAATTGTTGTTTAATGTGAGAACTTGACTGAGGAGAGTAAGAATCTTGACAATACACTATTCCACATTAATGCACATTGAATTCAAGGCAAAATCTGTCAAAGTGGATGAATCTCAAGTTGGAAGATTCCTTGGCTTTGTGACTCAGCTTTGTTGGTTGGATCAGATGCAAAGTGATTGGTTTGAATACATGTGGCATGCTGATCCTCAGTTTTTGGTTCAAAATCGTGTGTGGCTGTTAACCCTCATTTTCGACGCTAGAGGGAAAAAGCAAATGTTGTTCCAAGTAAAAGATTGTTTAAATAGACGGATGTTTCGACCCAGTTCTGAACGAGGCCTGAGTCGAAGAGGGGATGTTGAAACTCCTCAAAATGGCTAAGTGTTGGAGATTCTTTCGACCATGGGAATTTGCAATACGCGCTGCAAGAGCTGGAGGGAATTTCAGATATTTGAAATTCAAATGAAGGCAGTTGTGAGCGTGGGAACAGTTGAGGCCAGTGTGAAGGCGCCAAAAGGGACACGTTGGAGCAGTAACTATCATTTAGAAGTTATTTCTTAGCAATATAAATAGGAGTTAGATCTTTGTAATAGAGGTGTTCATATTTTTGTACTAGTGACTCAAAGAAACTCAATGTACCCGCGTGTAGAGAAACGAGTTCGTGAGAATGTACGTAATGTAACACCACCTTTTCTTCAGCAATGCAATTTATCTTCTTCATCATGGTTATGTTTCAGCACTTTACTTTTTCTTGAATTTAATCTGTCATGTCTTAACTTGTTTTTTAACTTCGTTGTTTTCAATCAGTCTTATGTTATACTGCAGTTTTACCTTCCTTTAAAAGCTTTCGACATCTACTTTTTTTGCCCCTTTGACATTCAACGTCTTTATTTCCAAAAGCTTTCCTTTTACTGCATCTATTCTCGATTGCCATTTTATCCATTTCAGCAGTTATTTTCAAGAAAGTGGAGTTCACTGCACTTTCCTTTTACTGCATTTAGTTTTCGACAGCCCTTTACATTTTTCAGTATTTACTTTTTAAGAACGTGGAGTTCAAGCATTTTCTCTCATTATTTACTTTCGACAGTGGTTTACAGTTCCTGCATCTTTAATTTCCAAAACTCTTCACATTGCTGCCTTTTACATTCGACGTCTTTAAAGTCTTGCATTATTTACTTACAGCCTTTTACATTTATCAAGCTTTTACTTTACTGCGCAAGTAGTCGAACGTGGAGTTCGTGTAGCTTTTATTTTGCTGTCGAACGTGGAGTTCATTTTACATTTCTTGCATTTATTGTTATCAGTTACATTTTTTCCTTAAACTTAGCACGTGTCCTAGGATTTGTGTGGTCGATCCTGCAAGTTAGTCAGTTTTTCTGTAAGATTGATAGACCAGAGGTTGTTTACCGAAAACCAAGGTAAACAAATTGGCACGCCCAGTGGGACCCAGTGCTAAATGTTTTACGTTTGTTAACGCCTAATTTTTGGTAGAAAGATACTTTCATTGCATGTTATTGCGAAGTGGGAAGTTAGCCACAATAGACGAAGGAATACCAAAAAGAAGATACGATAAGAGAATGGCAGCCAATGTCAACCAACCAGTTGATCCACAAGGAAGCATTTCAAACACCCAGTCGACTAGCAGTATGGGGTCTCAAAGTACGTCATCACCGGTGTCTTCGACAGGAGGGCAGACATCACCTTCAGTAGTAGTGTCTGAACCAGGATCAACATGTACAAAGTCATATACTCAACCAGTGATAGAATACATAGGACCACAAAGTCCTAATTCGCCAGCACCCCCAGGAGGAAGTGCAATGTACCGACATTTTCCTCCACCAGATTTCCACCCCCAGGGTCGAGGAGTCAACCCTATGGGATGCCTACGGCAATGATGCAAAATCTGCAGACAGCTCCGCCTGTGTTTGCAGAGAATGTGGTGTCTTCGTCATTACAAGGATCAGGGGGTCGAAATAATCAGAGTGTAGGTGTTGGTTACTCTGTTCAAGCTCATAGTCTTACAAATACATCAATAAACTATTTGAGACAGCAGATGGATGAAAGCAACATGCAAATGGTGCATACACTATCTCAGACAATGGGAGAAGTTTTTCAACCCTTGATTCAGAATACAACTCAAACTAACCAACAATTGGCTACACAATTGGCACGTATGGCTGATTTCATGGGAGTACCAGCAGTAGATCGAAGAGCAACCGTTGTCGAAGATGTCCCAAGACGTCACATACGTCATGTCCCTGAGGTGAACTTGGAGGACCAAGAGATGATTGAACATTTTAGGGTCGAACCACCAAGAAACCAGATACCAGTCCATATGGAGGAAGAGCCAGTGGTGATGGTGAACAGGAACCAAAATGCTGATCAATTCCTTAGACAGGTTCGACATCAAAATCAAGCAGAAGAGAATAACCTTGCCACCATGGTTGAAAGGATAATGACCAGAAATGGTATGAATCTTGGCTTCACAAGGCCAAATTATACTTCGCCTATAGTGGATTATATTCTCCAAGCAGAATTACCCCCTAGAATGAAGGTTCCAAAGTTCAGCAAATTCTCAGGGGATACTACTGAATCTACCGTCGAACATGTGGCTAGGTATTTGATTGAGGCAGGCGAAATCGCAGCTGACGAAAGCCTCAGGATTAAGTACTTCCCTAGTTCTCTTACCAAGAACGCTTTCACATGGTTCACTACTTTGTCTCCAAATTCCATATACAATTGGACCCAGTTGGAACGTTTGTTTCATGAACAGTTCTATATGGGGCAAACTAAGATTAGTTTGAAAGAATTGGCTAGTATAAAATGCAAAGTCACTGAGCCAATTGATGATTATTTGAATAGGTTTTGACTTCTTAAAGCCAAGTGCTTTACACAAGTACCAGAACACGAGTTGGTCGAAATGGCTGCTGGGGGTCTTGACTATTCCATTAGGAAGAAGTTAGATACCCAATATCTTAGAGATATGGCCCAATTGGCTGATAGGGTTCGACAACTTGAAAGGATGAAGGAAGAAAAGGCTAAATTCAGCAGGGGTAAAAAAGTGGCCTTTGTTGAATGTAAGGAAGATGTGGAGAACTTGTATGATGACACATCTTATTTCGACGAAAATGAGGTTGACGTTGCTGAATTAAAGCAAGGCCCACCTTATGCCTGCAAATTATTAGCTCCTTCAAATGGAAAAAATTCTGTCGAATCTAATGACAAATTTCCTAAGAAAACATATACTTTCGACGTCATTAAATGTGACGAAATTTTTTATTTGTTAGTTAAAGATGGGCAAATGATAGTGCCTGCTGGCGCTAACATGCCACCTTTAGAACAAAGAAAGAAAAGAGGTTTTTGTAAGTACCATAATTTTTTGGGTCATAAAACTTCTCAATGTTTTCTTTTCAGGGATTTGGTGCAGAATGCTATCCAAGAAGGAAGGCTGAAGTTTGGCGACAAAGGAAAAGCTCAGATGAAAATTGATTCTGACCCGTTGCAAGTTGCAGAGGCTAACTATACAAAGCCTCATAAAGTTCAGATGGTCGAAGCCACAGATGGATTGGACCAGTCAGTCAACATGGTGGAAGTTACTGAAGACTTCGCCAACAATCCTGTGTTTGCTGAAGGTGTTGATCAGGCTGCAAATGACTTGAGTCCCAAAGGGGCCTGTTTGATGTTGGTAACCAAAACAGCGGCTGACAAGTTTGTTGAGATAGATAATGCTGCCAAAGGTTTGGATTTGGCAATAAGCAAATTGAGGAATAATGCTACTGAAGGCATTAACATGGTCACATTGGTTGAAGAGTCTGATGCTAGTTCAGGCAGTGTCAGCACCAACGAGGCTATGGGTAAAAACGCCCCCAAAGTCCAAGTGGTGAAGGAGTTGGAGGATGACATGCTATTGGTGGGTGAGATGATAGACATGGACGATTGTTTGGTGGAAAACTGGATATGTATGGCTGCTGAATAATTCTTCAAGACATCTCCTGATGTCGAACGGGTTAACGCCGAGGAATTGGTCGAAGCTGAGAAGGCTGCTTGGCAGAAGGCTTCCCAGAAGGCTGCAAAAGCAGCAGCAAATGGAGGGTGTAGGACGAAGACTACTAAAAGTCTTGAAGCTCATTTCTCCAAGATGCGCTTGAAAGATAAAATAGATGTCAATATGGTCGAGATCACAGACCAAAAAGCTGAGAAAGTAAGTAAAACAGGTAGGCAGGAAGAACGCAACAAAATGGCTTATCCTAAGCCAGACGAGACAATTGTAGATTTTCTGCAGCGTTGCCAGAAGAAAGGTTCTGGAGTGATGTTATGTCCTAGATGCAGCGCCATTTTCGACGAGAAAACTACTCACCAGTTAGAAGGTGTCAAAAGAACTGGTGGAAGCGGGGGGCAAAGGGTGAGTAAAGGCCCTAGAAGTTTCGACCCTCGAAGTCTCTCGACGGGGTGGAAAGCTAGGCCAGGAACATTCAAACCAGCTGTGAATGTACCAACAGGTAGTTGGATTAAGCCTGTCGAAGGGAGAGGACAGTAAAAGAAGTGGGAGAAGTTTGACGTCGAACGAGGTTCTTCATTTGAATATCGAAAAGAGAACCATACCACCAACAAGTCAGCATACCTCTCTCAAAATTATAAGGGTAATAATCCTATGTCCAGGTCACAATGGCGAAGAGAGCAGCGTAGGCGAAAAGCTATCAGGGAGACTCAGGCACAAGGAGAGTCGAGTACTAACATTGATAATCAAGTTGGAATCAATGAGAAGATGCCTATCAGGCGAAAGTTGTTTAATATTCAGCCAGAAAAGAAGGTTGAAGATGATGAGAACATGACTGATAATTTCGACAGTGAATCAGCAGCTTCGCTGGATATCATTGTGAATGTGGTATTAGTAATGCCGAAAGAATTTGGTCAAGTTTCCGAGGTCGAAGACTTGGACCAAACTGCTGAATTGGAGATGTTGGCACACAAGCCTGTGTGTTATTATATCATGAACAATGGGTGCGTCGAGGAACAGAATGCTTTCTTCGAACGCCCCACGGAGGCAATGAAGGGTCATTTAAAGCCTCTTTACATTACTGGAAAAGTGGAAAATGTTCCCGTCAACAAAATCTTGGTGGATTGTGGTGCAACTGTCAATTTGATGCCAAGGTTTTTGCTGGGTAAGATTGGGAAGTTTGAAACTGATACCAAACCCCACAACATGGTTCTGTCGAACTATGAAGGAAAAGTTGGTTCTACTCTTGGGGTGATTCAAGTAGATCTTACTGTGGGAACCATCACCAGACCAACGGTGTTTATGGTCGTCGAAACAAAAGCTAACTACAACTTGCTCCTGGGTCGAGAATGGATTCATGGGATAGGAGTTGTACCCTCATCTATGCATCAAAGGATCACCATTTGGAGACCAGATGGGATAGTGGAAAATATTGAGGCTGATAAAGGGTACTTCAAGGTGCCTATTAATCATGTGGATAGTAGGCAGTTTGATAAGCATTTGGCGAACATTTCTCCTTGTCCTCCAGCTGACTTTGAGTTTACTCCTGATGAAGAAACGTTTTACTCATTGTACTTACACCCTGTCGAAGGATTCAGGTGGGATAGGGAAGTACCAGGAGGAAGATTGCCATGCTTGGGCTCACCTCCGATAGAGCCCACAGGATGGGGAAACGAATTCAGTGATCATGACTGAGTTCGAAGCCTTAAAAAGAATTTCGGCCTATGTGGCTGAAACAAAACTACAAGCGGCTTTGGAAGCTGCCAATAACTATATGGCTGGTGAAGCCATTTCTGAATTTTATCAAGAAGGTCCTGGTAAGGACTTCGACCCAAAACCTCCAGATAAGGTTGAAATTGGAGAGCAAAGCCAGAGGCTCGATGCCATTTATGAAGATGAGCCTTTGGGATTTGAGAAGGATCCGTTGGCAAATAATATCAAAATGCTAGCACAAGATCCTTTAGAAGAAGTTGACCTCAGTGAAGGGCCAACCAAAAGGCCTACCTATATCAGTGCCAATCTAGATCCTCAATTGAAGGGTGAAGTAGTTCAGTTGTTAAAAGAATTCAAGGACTGTTTCGCTTGGGATTATGATGAAATGCCTGGCCTGAGCAGGGAATTGGTCGAACATAGGTTACCTCTGACACCTGGGAAAAAGCCAGTCAAGCAAAATCCAAGACAGTTTGCACCAGAGATATTGTCAAAATCCAAGAGGAAGTCGAAAGACTGCTTCGTTGCAAGTTCATTCGCACAGCAAGGTATGTCGAATGGTTGGCTAATATAGTACCTGTCATTAAGAAGAATGGGTCTTTAAGAGTTTGCATTGATTTTAGAGATTTAAACTCTGCAACTCCTAAAGATGAATATTCTATGCCAGTAGCAGAAATGTTAATAGATTCTGCAGCAGGACATGAATATCTGAGTATGTTAGATGGATATTCTGGCTACAACCAAATATTCATTGCTGAAGAAGATATTCATAAAACTTCCTTTAGATGCCCTGGCGCCTTAGGCACCTATGAATGGGTAGTGATGCCTTTTGGTCTCAAAAATGCTGGCGCCACTTATCAAAGGGCGATGAATTCAATCTTCCATGATTTTATAGACACATTCATGCAAATTTACATTGATGATATTGTGATAAAATCTATTTCGGGGAAGAATCACATTGACCATTTTCGACAGTCCTTTGAAAGGATGAGGAAACATGGTCTTAAAATGAATCCTCTCAAATGTGCTTTTTGTGTGCAGGCAGGGGATTTCCTAGGCTTTGTGGTCCACAAGAAAGGGATCGAAATAAATCAGAATAAAACCAAAGCCATAATGGAGGCGAAAGTACCATCAACAAAAAAGGAGTTGCAGTCGTTGCTGGGCAAGATCAACTTCCTAAGAAGGTTTATATCCAACCTGAGTGGCAAGACACAAGCCTTTTCGCCACTGCTTCGTTTCAACAAGGATGGTTTTGAGTGGGGGCAATTACAGCAGGAAGCCTTCGACAAAGTCAAGGAATACCTAAGCCACCCTCCAATTCTTTCACCGCCTTGTAGAAACAAGAGTATGAGATTGTATATAGCTGCGTCAGATAAAACTCTAGGGAGCATGTTAGCTCAGGAGGATGAAAATGGAGTCAAAAGACCTATTTATTACCTTAGTCGAGTTTTAAATGATGCTGAAACTAGGTATAGCATGATTGAAAAGTTGTGTTTATGCTTGTATTTCTCTTGTACTAAATTGAAGCAATATATAAAGCCAGTTGATGTGTATGTTTCTTCGCATTGTGATGTTATAAAACATATGTTATCTAAGCCCATTTTGCATAGTCGAATTGGCAAATGGGCGTTAGCATTAACATAATTTTCTCTAACATATCAACCTTTAAAAGCTGTGAAAGGGCAAATAGTGACAGGTACTATATTAGCCAACCATTCGACATACCTTGCTGTGCGAATGAACTTGCAACGAAGCAGTCTTTCGACTTCCTCTTTGATTTTTGACAATATCTCTGGTGCAAACCGTCTTAGATTTTGTTGACGGGAACATTTTCCACTTTTCCAGTAAAGTAAAGAGGCTTTAAATGACCCTTCATTGCCTCCGTGGGGCGTTCGAAGAAAGCATTCTGTTCCTCGACGCACCCATTGTTCATGATATAATAACACACAGGCTTGTGTGCCAACATCTCCAATTCAGCACTTTGATCCAAGTCTTCGACCTCGGAAACTTGACCAAATTCTTTCGGCATTACTGATACCATATTCATAATGATATCCAGCGAAGCTGCTGATTCACTGTCGAAATTATCAGTCATGTTCTCATCATCTTCAACCTTCTTTTCTGGATGAATATTAAACAACTTTCGCCTGATAGGCATCTTCTCATTGATTCCAACTTGATTATCAATGTTAGTACTCGACTCTCCTTGTGCCTGAGTCTCCCTGATAGCTTTTCGCCTACGCTGCTCTCTTCGCCATTGTGACCTGGACATAGGATTATTACCCTTATAATTTTGAGAGAGGTATGCTGACTTGTTGGTGGTATGGTTCTCTTTTCGATATTCAAATAAAGAACCTCGTTCGACGTCAAACTTCTCCCACTTCTTTTGCTGTCCTCTCCCTTCGACAGGCTTAATCCAACTACCTGTTGGTACATTCACAGCTGGTTTGAATGTTCCTGGCCTAGCTTTCCACCCCGTAACGAGGTTCTTCATTTGAATATCGAAAAGAGAACCATACCACCAACAAGTCAGCATACCTCTCTCAAAATTATAAGGGTAATAATCCTATGTCCAGGTCACAATGGCGAAGAGAGCAGCGTAGGCGAAAAGCTATCAGGGAGACTCAGGCACAAGGAGAGTCGAGTACTAACATTGATAATCAAGTTGGAATCAATGAGAAGATTCCTATCAGGCGAAAGTTGTTTAATATTCAGCCAGAAAAGAAGGTTGAAGATGATGAGAACATGACTGATAATTTCGACAGTGAATCAGCAGCTTCGCTGGATATCATTGTGAATGTGGTATCAGTAATGCCGAAAGAATTTGGTCAAGTTTCCGAGGTCGAAGACTTGGACCAAACTGCTGAATTGGAGATGTTGGCACACAAGCCTGTGTGTTATTATATCATGAACAATGGGTGCGTCGAGGAACAAAATGCTTTCTTCGAACGCCCCACGGAGGCAATGAAGGGTCATTTAAAGCCTCTTTACATTACTGGAAAAGTGGAAAATGTTCCCGTCAACAAAATCTTGGTGGATTGTGGTGCAACTGTCAATTTGATGCCAAGGTTTTTGCTGGGTAAGATTGGGAAGTTTGAAACTGATACCAAACCCCACAACATGGTTCTGTCGAACTATGAAGGAAAAGTTGGTTCTACTCTTGGGGTGATTCAAGTAGATCTTACTGTGAGAACCATCACCAGACCAACGGTGTTTATGATTGTCGAAACAAAAGCTAACTACAACTTGCTCCTGGGTCGAGAATGGATTCATGGGATAGGAGCTATGCCCTCATCTATGCATCAAAGGATCACCATTTGGAGACCAGATGGGATAGTGGAAAATATTGAGGCTGATCAAGGGTACTTCAAGGTGCCTATTAATCATGTGGATAGTAGGCAGTTTGATAAGCATTTGGCGAACATTGCTCCTTGTCCCCCAGCTGACTTTGAGTTTACTCCTGATGAAGAAACGTTTTACTCATTGTACTTACACCCTGTCGAAGGATTCAGGTGGGATAGGGAAGTACCAGGAGGAAGATTGTCATGCTTGGGCTCACCTCCGATAGAGCCCACAGGATGGGGAAACGAATTCAGTGATCATGACTGAGTTCGAAGCCTTAAAAAGAATTTCGGCCTATGTGGCTGAAACAAAACTACAAGCGGCTTTGGAAGCTGCCAATAACTATATGGCTGGTGAAGCCATTTCTGAATTTTATCAAGAAGGTCCTGGTAAGGACTTCGACCTAAAACCTCCAGATAAGGTTGAAACAGGAGAGCAAAGCCAGAGGCTTGATGCCATTTATGAAGATGAGCCTTTGGGATTTGAGAAGAATCCGTTGGCAAATAATATCAAAATGCTAGCACAAGATCCTTTAGAAGAAGTTGACCTCAGTGAAGGGCCAACCAAAAGGCCTACCTACATCAGTGCCAATCTAGATCCTCAGTTGAAGGGTGAAGTAGTTCAGTTGTTTAAAGAATTCAAGGACTGTTTCGCTTGGGATTATGATGAAATGCATGGCCTGAGCAGGGAATTCGTCGAACATAGGTTACCTCTGACACCTAGGAAAAAGCCAGTCAAGCAAAATCCAAGACGGTTTGCACCAGAGATATTGTCAAAAATCAAAGAGGAAGTCGAAAGACTGCTTCATTGCAAGTTCATTCGCACAGCAAGGTATGTCGAATGGTTGGCTAATATAGTACCTGTCATTAAGAAGAATGGGTCTTTAAGAGTTTGCATTGATTTTAGAGATTTAAACTCTGCAACTCCTAAAGATGAATATTCTATGCCAGTAGCAGAAATGTTAATAGATTCTGCAGCAGGACATGAATATCTGAGTATGTTAGATGGATATTCTGGCTACAACCAAATATTCATTGCTGAATAAGATATTCATAAAACTGCCTTTAGATGCCCTGGCGCCTTAGGCACCTATGAATGGGTAGTGATGCCTTTTGGTCTCAAAAATGCTGGCGCCACTTATCAAAGGGCGATGAATTCAATCTTCCATGATTTTATAGACACATTCATGCAAATTTACATTGATGATATTGTGATAAAATCTATTTCGGGGAAGAATCACATTGACCATCTTCGACAGTCCTTTGAAAGGATGAGGAAACATGGTCTTAAAATGAATCCTCTCAAATGTGCTTTTTGTGTGCAGGCAGGGGATTTCCTAGGCTTTGTGGTCCACAAGAAAGGGATCGAAATAAATCAGAATAAAACCAAAGCCATAATGGAGGCGAAAGCACCATCAACAAAAAAGGAGTTGCAGTCGTTGTTGGGCAAGATCAACTTCCTAAGAAGGTTTATATCCAACCTGAGTGGCAAGACACAAGCCTTTTTGCCACTGCTTCGTTTCAACAAAGATGGTTTTGAGTGGGGGAAATTACAGCAGGAAGCCTTCGACAAAGTCAAGGAATACCTAAGCCACCCTCAAATTCTTTCACCGCCTTGTAGAAACAAGAGTATGAGATTGTATATAGCTACGTCAGATAAAACTCTAGGGAGCATGTTAGCTCAGGAGGATGAAAATGGAGTCGAAAGACCTATTTATTACCTTAGTCGAGTTTTAAATAATGTTGAAACTAGGTATAACATGATTTAAAAGTTGTGTTTATGCTTGTATTTCTCTTGTACTAAATTGAAGCAATATATAAAGCCAGTTGATGTGTATGTTTCTTCGCATTGTGATGTTATAAAACATATGTTATCTAAGCCCATTTTGCATAGTCGAATTGGCAAATGGGCGTTAGCATTAACAGAATTTTCTCTAACATATCAACCTTTAAAAGCTGTGAGAGGGCAAATAGTGGCAGACTTCATAGTTGACCATTCAATAAATGAGAATGATTTGAATTATGTTGAATTAAAATCCTAGAAGTTATACTTTGATGGATCAAGTCATAAAAATGGAACCGGGGAGGGAATATACATTATTTCTCCTGAAAAAATTCCAACAAAATTCAAGTATAAGGTCGAAGGACCTTGCTCTAACAATGAGGCTGAATATGAAGCATTAATTGCTGGCCTTGAAATTTTGTTAGAATTGGGGGCAACTAGAGTCGAAATAATGGGAGACTCAGAATTGGTTATAAAATAAATCACAAAGGAATATAAATGTGTTAAAGAAAATCTCATTATGTACTTTGTGATAGCCAATAGATTATTAAAGAAATTTGAGACAGTGGCCATTCAACACATACCTAGAATAGAGAATCAAGTTGCTAATGACTTGGCTCAAATTGCCTCTGGATACAAGGTGTCGAAAGGCAACCTGCAAGAAGTAATTGAAGCAAGAGGGAGAGTGGTGTCTGTTGGACTGTGCCCATTAGACTTAGAAACAACTAAGCTTGGATGCATAGATGGCGAAAATTTTGAAATTTTTGCTATAGATGATTTGACAGATGAAGACTGGAGGAAGCCTATAGTTGAATATTTGCAAAATCCAACGGCTTCGACAGAGAGGAAAATCAGGTATCAAGCATTAAGTTATGTACTCTTGGGTAACGAATTGTTTAAAAAGACCCCTGAGGGAGTCTTGTTGAAATGCCTTAGCGAAACAGAGGCATATTTAGCTCTTTCGACAGTACATAGTGGGGCATGCGGGGCTCACCAAGTTGGCCAGAAGATGAAATGGTTATTGTTTCGACAAGGCATGTATTGGCCTACTATGTTGAAAGATTGCATAGAATTTGCTAAGGGTTGCCAAGAATGTCAGATCCATGCTGGCATACAGCACATACCTGCAAGTGAATTACACTCCATAGTGAAACCATGGCCTTTCAGAGGATGGGCTTTGGATATAGTAGGAGAGATTCGACCAGCATCTTCAAAGAACCAAAGATATATTTTGGTGGGAATTGATTATTTCACCAAGTGGATTGAAGCAATACCACTGGCGAATATAGGTCAAGAGGATGTCATCGAATTCATTCAAAATCACATTATTTATAGATTTGGCATTCCTGAAACAATCACTACAGATCAAGGATCAGTGTTCACTGGTCGAAAGATGCAGGAGTTTGCCAAAGAAATAGCTTTCAGGCTATTAACTTCCACACCTTACTATGCTCAGGCCAATGGGCAAGTCGAAGCTGCCAATAAAGTGGTGATTGAACTAATTAAGAAGCATGTGGGGAAAAAGTCTAGAAATTGGCACAAGACATTGGGCCAAGTTCTCTGGGCATGTCGAACATCCCCTAAAGAGGCTACTAATACCACCCCGTTTCGACTTACTTTTGGTCATGATGCAGTATTGCCTGTTGAGATTTATTTGCAATCTATAAGAATTCAAAGACATCATGAGATTCCTGCTGAGGTGTATTGGGAAATGATGATGAATGAATTAGTGGATTTGGATGAAGAAAGACTTAGGGCATTAGAGTTGTTAAGAAGACAAAAGATGAGGGTCGAAGAATCATACAACAAGAAGGTGAAAGCTAAGTCTTTTTAGTATGGAGATTTAGTTTGGAAAGTAGTTTTGCCTATGGATCGAAAGGATAGAACATTAGGCAAATGGTCCCCTAAGTGGGAAGGACCGTTCCAAGTCATACAGGTTTTCTCTAATGGCGTGTATGAAGTGGAAGAAGTGGATAAAGATAAAAGAATCTTGAAAGTAAATGGCAAGTATTTGAAAAAATATAAGCATATGCTGCAAGAGATTCATATCAAAACGTAAATTTCATTTCAAGCAAGGAAGGCCAAAATAGGCCAACCCAGGCTAATATGGCATACAAAGCAAAGGAGAAACCAGCATAACATTTTTTCAAAGATAAGGAAAAAAAATTATTCATAATCTCTCCAGTCAATGGATTTGAGGAAATCCATGTAGTATGCATCTGGTTCCTCATCATCAAAATCATGAGTGTTGAAACGCCCTCGCTTGGGGGGCTTCATTTTGGTTTCTCTCTTCTTGGCTTGAGAGGTTGCTCCAATAGAGGCTTCAGTTTTTTTGGTGGCCTCCATCTTTTGGGCGCCTTCACTTGCTTTTGCCTTGTCAGCCATATCTTTGGCTGGTGATTTCTCTAAATTACTCATGTTTGCTTTGATGCGAAACCTGGGTCAGAGGGAAGAGAATTTATAGAGGCAAGTTAGTGTTGGGATTGGTTAGTCAAACGGTGGAAACACGTGAGTTTTCTTGGAAGTATGCCTAAGGGTTATACTATAAAGGCTACTTTAAAGCTAGAGGCTTATGCCTTGAAATTTTAATTTAAAGAGTCCTGTTTTCCAAGAAAAAGGCAGAATGTCTTAATTGCAAAATTGACTGGAATATGAAGCAATAAATGAAATTCATAATGATATGGGTCGAACGCAATTATGGCGAATTAATAATAATTGATTCAGGCCAAAAGCATAAAAAGTTGTCATTACATAAAGACCTCAACAGGTCGAGAAAACAAATGATTGATTAAACAAAAGAACAAAAGTCTTGAGAGCATCAGAAGGGAAGCCTCGACTCCAACTGGGCAAAGGTTGCGATATGATGCTTGAGGCGAGCATTGCACAAAGATTCGTCAAGTTTAGCTGTGGCAAGCTGTTGCTCAAATTGTTGGGCTGCCTCAATACGCTCTGAGGCATGTTTCACTTCCTTAGCCATTTCAGTGGTGTCGAAGTTTTGCAAATCCTGGTTGCGTTTTTCAGCTTTCTCAATCTTGGCTTGCAACTCAGTGATTTGCTGCTTCCAGGCTTCAATCTTCTTCTGATTTGAGGCTATTTCAGCGTGTGTCTTCTTTTGTTCAGCCTCCAAACTTTCGATCTTCTCGTATGACTCCTTTGCACTACACCAAGCTCCACTCTCACGACCAGAGTTTTCTTCCATAGCCTTGATGATAGTTGGAAGCAGCTTTATCTCTGCAGTTATCTGGTTCACCACAACAGTTAACTCTATTAGAAAACCAGAAACTTCTAGACTAAGAGTGGCAAGGTCGAGCTTTGCCAGAGTATCCTTCAGATAGATGGTTGCAGTAAGATCTGAAGCCAAAACTCTGTGGATATCCCCTCTGAAGATTTTTTTCTTAATGGCTTGGAGGATTGGTATGGTGAAGTCATCTGGTGCTGAAGTCAAAGAGCCGGAAGAAGAAGAACCATACTTTTGCCCAAGTATTAGCCTAGAATACTCCCGTGGGTTTGACCACTTGAGCGCCGTTAGTGAGTCCCCAGGAGGTGGAATGCTAGCCATGGTTTGTTGGACCATGGGCGAAGGAGTATGGTGAGGGGTGGGCTCAGTGTGGTCTTTGTCCTCTTCTTCCTCTGATGCTTCACCCTCTTCGTCATATAATTCTGCGTCTCCCATCTCTTCGTTAGGCCCTTCAACAGTTGGTCGAATGAGCTCCTGGTCATCTGCTGGCGTGGGATGCGTTTCAGTTGTTTCTTCAGGCTCAGCTTGACCAGGATTAGCGTCATGTGTTTGAATTACAGGTTCACTTCTTTCGTCGACCATTTGATCATCATCTTGGAAGTTATCCAGATCGAAGGGTGGCGGACTCGAAGCATCATCATCATCAGAGTTGGCACCGTCAGCCTGTGCATGTTGAGTAGCGGTGGGGACAGGTGGTATAGGTTGTCCTGCTGCATGAAAATTGGGTTGATTAACCTCACTCAAACCAGAGCCAATATCAGAAGATGGGTGATAAGTTGGCTCACCATGGCTGTTGAGGAGTGTGGTGGTGAAACTTCCCGCAGCTGGTTGAGGGTCAGGATTGTTGATGGTGGTGGCCTAAGAAACACAAGTGGAGAGGATAAGATTGAAGGAAACTTGGGCGAAAGACGTCAGCATAATGAAAGATAATGTACTTACCTGGGCTTGTGCAGCAACAGAACCTGGATTATCACCCCCATAATCACCAAGAGGGGGCCTCGAGGCTGTCATGGAAGGTTCTTTTTCGACACCACTGGTAGTGGATGCCTTTTCGAGTATTTTGGCCACCTTCGATCGAGGTGGGCCAGCAGGGCCAGATGCTTTGGCGGGTTTTTTCCTTTTCTTTGTAAGAACCTCCTCAGGAGATTCGTCTGAAGCATATGAAGAGACGACAACAGCTGGAACGTCCTTTTTACCTTTCTTTGAAGGTGTAGAAGGCTTTCGACCAGTCTGAAAGGCAAGGCAGGGGTAAGAAAGAGATTCATAAAATGTAAGTGCAAGCAGGAGATGCAAAACGTACCTGTGTACTCTCTTTGCCACTTTATGAAGTGGCAGCCAGAGTCAAAGCAGCTTTCCTCGCCACAGCTGTAAAACAGAAAAAATTGTTACAGGTTAATGATGACGTGAGTAGTCATAAAGCCATGGATTAATGGTTTCAAACCTTCATATATTTCAGATTCGACACGAACGTCCTGAATTCCTATATGAAGGTGTCCTTTAAAATTATCTAACACATGCTTAGTCGAAACCACTCGTTGGGCCTTTGGCTGAGCCTGCTGTCAAAGAAGTTTTAAATGCTCCCCACAGACAAACCAATCTGGAAATGGAGGGGTAAGTGCCACTCCAAAATCAGCATTAGGCAGTCGAGGGAACTTGGGAGGGAAAAGTTTAAAAGCTACCTCATAACGTTTCTCACGAGGGACGTTCGGGGGACGTTTTAGTTGATCCAGCTTAGCTAGAAACTTTCTTTTTAGAGTGACAGCAGCCTCATGAATGGTTCGACTAAGATCATTTGGTAGATAGATGGTTTCAAAGTATTTTTGAAAAGTCTGTATCTCTTCGACGTGAGTGGACTTACTCTTTTTTGTCTTGTCCTGCACATTGAGAAAAGCTTGGTCAAGTAATGAAGAAAGCATAGCCACATCGAGGAAATGCTCGCGATAGTGCTTCGACCACCAGAGGTGGAATGAAGAAGTACATAGAAAAGAAGGCTCAAAAAATACAGGAGAAAGAATTTTTCTTTTCTCATTATGACTGTCGAGGGTGAGGGAAACGTTTGCCTCGTCGAAGCAGGCAATGTGGAGAATCACTTGACCTTCCTCTTATACAAGCATCGAGGGAAACTTTGGGCCAGCCCAAACTGTCGAGAGACGAGGTTTGGTTGATAGGCGATGAGCGCTGACAAACCTTTCCCTAGGTTCAGCCTGTGTATAATAAGTCTGGGGATCAGAAAAGCTTCCCAGATAGTAACAGACTCTTGATCAAGAGGTTGACGAGGATCTGGGAATGGCCTGGTGAACCACACAGGGGCACACCTCCTGTGAGCAAAGGGCGCCATGCTAGGAGTGAATTCATAACGCTTGGCAAACATCATAACATAGCTGGTAAAAGCCCTTTGAGGGGTTTCACCATCATCAGTAGGAGTAAGTTTGGCCAAGCGCGTCCCTTCGACACTCCTTTCCCTGATTTCGACAGAAGTTTCATCAACCAGGCCTTTTCTAGGGAGGCTAGCCTCGAATGTGGCATTAAGCCACAATTGAAGTAGCCAAAGAGGTCCACTCAGGTGCATGGGACCTTGATCCTCCATATCTTTCAGTCGAGAGGCCCCGTCGCTAATGGACTCATAAAGGTTCGCCAGGATGAGTTCACTTAGGCAAGTCCCTCTGTTGTGATGGAGTTGGTTCGCCAGGGGCAGGTATTTCTTGGCTACCTGCAGGGATTTGGTGCAGAAAACATATCTCGACAGCCAAACTGTGAGAAAAGCGATGTGTTCCTCATCAGATACTGTAGCTTCTTCTGGTTTGAAGTGGTGTTTGATGAAGAGAGTATATGTGAGTTTAGAGCCTGAGATGTTGATGGTGTCGTCAGCATCAACTTCAAGATTGTAAGTAAGGCCATCTGGGCGAAGTCCCGTTATAGCAGCTACGTCGAATAGAGTTGGAGTAACCATCCCACATGGCAAATGGAAGGTATAATGAGTGTAGTCCCAAAAATACAAGGACGCTGCCAACATATTCAGATAATAGGGTATGCTAGTCTTCGACAGCATAAGCAGGTCATAGATCCCTATTTGCTTCCAATGGTCAACTTTGACCTCCTCCACTTTCGCCATCCATTGGTCAAACTCTTTCAAAGGGTTGACAGCCCTCACCAGTCTGGTGCCATCAACAAGGTAGCTAACGTCGAATTTTGGCAAAGGGATGTCTTCAGGAGACGTTTCAGCAGTGGCGTGGATGTTGGAAAAACTTTTTTGCGCCAGTGGGCGTGTTTTCCGGTAGGAAGGGAGAAACTCACTTAGTCTCTCAATTGAAATCTCCATATCAGCCAGAGGACCTGACAATGCGTAGGGTTTATCAGAAACTATTAAAGGGATCATTACCTGGGATTCATAGATGGCTCGTGACTCTTCGTTGGCGGGTTCCGGCAGACAGCGGCGATTATCCACCAATTGGGGGCCGGAGATATTGGTGAAAGGAGGAATGGTTTGCTTAAACTGTGAAGCCTTGCCACGTTGGGTTTTCTTTGGTTGGGTTTTAGCTTGAGAAGACACCATTGTTGAAGAAGATAGAAAGATGGTGTTTTCTGAGATTTTCGTTGGAGGAAATGAACTAGGAGAGAAGTTTGTTTGGGAGTTTGAAGACGAGGAAAAGTCCCTAAATGGTGAAATTGGGTTTTTATAGACGTTTGAAACCCCCAAGACTGAGGATCCACCGTTGAAGTTGAGGGGTTAGTGGGACGCGTGTCATTTTCTGGAAGCATGATAAAAGGTAGCAGTTATGTGCAGACTGCAAACGTCTGTTTTCGAGGAAAGTGTTATGATGAAAAACGGCTGAAAAGACGTTTTGAGAATTCGTCATGATGGTGTGACGTCAGAAGCGTGGGTCAAAAGAACTGAACAGTTTAGCCACTAAGTGGTTAGTGGGGGGTTTGGTTAAAGCCATGCAAACAAGCGTCGAAATAGTCAATAGATCAAGAAATGACCTTTCTACCAATTCTGGCGAAAGGGCATTCCTTGGGGGCAATTTGTTAACCCTCATTTTCGACGCTAGAGGGAAAAAGCAAATGTTGTTCCAAGTAAAAGATTGTTTAAATAGACGGATGTTTCGACCCTGTTCTGAAAGAGGCCTGAGTCGAAGAGGGGATGTTGAAACTCCTCAAAATGGCTAAGTGTTGGAGATTCTTTCGACCATGGGAATTTGCAATACGCGCTGCAAGAGCTGGAGGGAATTTCAGATATTTGAAATTCAAATGAAGGCAGTTGTGAGCGTGGGAACAGTTGAGGCCAGTGTGAAGGCGCCAAAAGGGACACGTTGGAGCAGTAACCATCATTTAGAAGTTATTTCTTAGCAATATAAATAGGAGTTAGATCTTTGTAATAGAGGTGTTCATATTTTTGTACTAGTGACTCAAAGAAACTCAATGTACCCGCGTGTAGAGAAACGAGTTCGTGAGAATGTACGTAATGTAACACCACCTTTTCTTCAGCAATGCAATTTATCTTCTTCATCATGGTTATGTTTCAGCACTTTACTTTTTCTTGAATTTAATCTGTCATGTCTTAACTTGTTTTTTAACTTCGTTGTTTTCAATCAGTCTTATGTTATATTGCAGTTTTACCTTCCTTTAAAAGCTTTCGACATCTACTTTTTTTGCCCCTTTGACATTCAACGTCTTTATTTCCAAAAGCTTTCCTTTTACTGCATCTATTCTCGATTGCCATTTTATCCATTTCAGCAGTTATTTTCAAGAACGTGGAGTTCACTGCACTTTCCTTTTATTGCATTTAGTTTTCGACAGCCCTTTACATTTTTCAGTATTTACTTTTTAAGAACGTGGAGTTCAAGCATTTTCTCTCATTATCTACTTTCGACAGTGGTTTACAGTTCCTGCATCTTTAATTTCCAAAACTCTTCACATTGCTGCCTTTTACATTCGACGTCTTTAAAGTCTTGCATTATTTACTTACAGCCTTTTACATTTATCAAGCTTTTACTTTACTGCGCAAGTAGTCGAACGTGGAGTTCGTGTAGCTTTTATTTTGTTGTCGAACGTGGAGTTCATTTTACATTTCTTGCATTTATTGTTATCAGTTACATTTTTTCCTTAAACTTAGCACGTGTCCTAGGATTTGTGTGGTCGATCCTGCAAGTTAGTCAGTTTTTCTGTAAGATTGATAGACCAGAGGTTGTTTACCAAAAACCAAGGTAAACAGTGGCAAGTAAACATGCAAACTGATTTTTCCAAAACAGCTTGCAGCAGCATGACTTTGGGCATGGATTTCTCTTGGCTCAAGTTGAATCAATTCATGCTGTTAAGCTCTTTGGATTCTTGGCTCAAGTTGAATCAATTCATGCTATTAAGCTCTTTGGATTCTTGGCAACATTTGCAACAACATTGATGTTTAACTCTGGACTTGATTCAGCTTGTAACTATGTGAAAAAATCCCACAAGTTTTGGTGTTTCAATACAAAATCTGCCTTGCCCAGAATTTTTCTAAGTGTTGGAAAAGTTGTGTTTTCATGTTTTTAGTGACTTTGATCACTCCATAACTCAAAATCCATGAGGAATTTGGACATAACTTAGATGAAGTTTTTGTAGAGGGAAAGGTGATCTATAAATCAAGCTTTGAATGGGGCACAATGGCCTTGTGGTTTAGGAGTTATGGTCCTCCAAATTTGGTGCATTAGTGGTACTTTTTCCATAACTTAGAAAATTTTCTAAGTTTTATGGTTACCCCTTTTACAAGTTATCCAACTTTTCTTGATTTTTCTTGATGAATGATGATTCAAATCATACATAAACATCATTTTAGGGTTAAAAATCCATTTTGGTGAAAAATCTCAAAAAGTCAAAGTTGACTTTTGTGCACAGTTGACTTTTTATCAGATGAATTCCAAACTGTGCAATTCCTCAGGAAATCATGTCCTTGACCTAAATCAAACTTGATGGACATGTTCCATGGGTGTCATAGGGTATATTGAGGCATGTCTTAGGGCTTGGGAGCAAGTCCTCATGAAAAGTCAAAGTTACAGTTGACTTTTTCCGCAAAACCCTAACTGTGGTGCAGATGAAACTGAGACTTGTTGCTCAAGCTTCTTGGATTAATCCATTATTCCAAATGGACCGACATAGATCATTTAAGACCCTCAAACCCTCTCTTGAGGTCTTGGTTCATGATTTGTACCAAAAGTCAACTCAGGGGTGAATTAGGTCAAGAAACCCTAATTCCTGATTTTTGATGTATGCATCCCCTGAGGCATAATTGACTTGGTGATTGGGTCCATGAGGTTTCATGGAGTATATTAGGTTATGTTTTGAATCAATGGCTTGTGCCCAGATGAAAATTTTCATCTAGAGGCCCTGGTCAACCAAAACCCTAATTTGGGGACACTGGCGATCTTGAGGGTTGATCCACCTAGAAGGGAGCATCCTTGTGCTTAATCCTTGAAGTGGGAGTCCTTTTTGATCCATTATGAATGTTTGAGAGGTTAAACAAGTTGAGGATCATGTCATTCCTTGATTGGTCCTGAAATTCTTGTACCAGACGTGTGATGTTAAGGTGCGATGTCACAACAACACACTCTGCAATAATGGACAGCAATAACAGAACACAAAATAACACAAGGAATTATTCACCCAGTTCGATCTAACTACCTACGTCTGGGGGCTACCAAGCCAGGGATGAATTTCACTACTTGTATATATAATTTACAGACTCAACACACCAGTTGACAATCTCCTAAACTTATACTCTACCAGTGACTTTCTACCTAAGAACCCACTTAGATATGAGAACACTACTCAATCCCCTAAAACACTCAAAGAACAACCTCTTTGAGATTCCTTGATCTTTCTTCCTAGCTTCGATCAATCAACAACTCTCTATTGCTTCACAGCTTCTAGAGAGGACAGAAACATAACACCTATTCAAACCTAGAATAGTGTAAATACAAGCACTCTAAACAAACCCTAGATACTAAGCCTCCAGCTCTTGATCTTCAATCTATTTTCTGTGCCTTCTTCCTTGGTCTTGTGCGCTTTATATAGCTCCTTGAATTTGGATTGGATTTGTCACAATATTTGATCAGATTTGTTAATTAAAACTGAATCTTCAAAACAGATTTTATCCCCAAAATCTTTTTAAATCTTCAACCTTTTAATTCTCCAACAGACCTGCAATCAAATCTCCCATGTAACAGAAAATATCTAGCCCAAGATATTCTCATCCAATGAGTCAACCACTCTCCACAATTCCAGCTAATACGCGACCCTAATAACAACAAGCCCATGCTGTTATCAGTTCAGTTCTGCAGGTCTGATGTTACAACATCACCTATGTAACATCAGGCATCCAACTTCAGCAACATGAAAACTTAACACAGCCCAGTGTTAAGGACAATGTTATGACATCAAGCCCATGACATCAAACATTGTTAACCTTCACAACTTAGTACAGCCCAGTACTAAGACTCAATGCTGCAACATCAACACCATGACATCAGCATTGAACACCTTGTTGTTTTACCAAAATTCCAGCCAATCCAGGAACTTACAATCTCCCCCTTTGGCTAATTTTGGCTTAAACAATCTCTGCATCTTCAGAGACTTCAGCAGCGGAAAATCTTCAATATTTTGAAACAAAACAGCAGCAGTTTTGACAATCTTCATAAAGTCTTCATCACTTGATCTGCTGCAGCACCATCCTCATTATTGACAACAGCCAATTGGTGCTCCCCCTCAAAAACATGAACCAGCATCACAGCTATTCAGTAGCTCACAATGTGCAGTATTTCTCCCCCTTGATGTCTGCTTTGCTGCACTCTTCAATATGCTATGAAATCTTCACTAGCAGCTCAACAACTATGTTATCTATACTCCCCCCTCAATATTTGCATCAGCACTTCTTTTCAACTAAACAACTAAACACCTTATCCACTTCTTTTCAACTAAACACTTTATTCTTTTAGCAGCATCACTTTGTCTATACTCCCCCTCAATATTTGCATTAGCACTTTTCAACTAATTCTTCATGGCAATTTTCTTAACTCTCCCCCTTTTTAGCCATAATTAGATTACCCTCTTAAGTTAGTCCTAAACTAGCCCTCATTGTTAGCCTCACAGTCAGCAAACAGGCAAAACAAATCATAGAACAAAAAGTAGGTGCATAAAACACACAAAATTCAAATAACAACAGCAAGCACATTAAGTCTGAACCAAAAACAACAAAAACTAAGACTACAAGAAGCAAAAGCTAATCTTCTTCTGAACAAGCTTCATCTGCAATGTCTTGTCCTTCATCTTCAGAGGCAGCATTGTCATCTAGTTCCAAAGTTTGGATCATCTTCTCAATCTTTTCTTTTCTACTCAGACTGGTAGTGATCACATCATCCAAGTCTTTGCAGGTTGCCTTCAGCTCCGCTAGAAAATCAGCCTTGGAAGTTTTCTTCTTGATGCCTGCATTTGATGTTGAGACAATGTCTGCAACATGACTTCCCACAAACAACTTCTGATGCAAGGATAGTGGAGACTTTCTTTTATAAGCTCTATCTGCACAAGTCAATATTCCTGGTTGTTGACTCAAAATGACTCCACTAATGAGTGAAGGAAATGCTATGGGCATTTTAATGGCATTTGTTGTTGCATGTTTCACAGTCTGATCAAATATGTATGTGCCATAGTCAAACTTTTTCTGAGTACCAACAGCATAGATAAGTCTTCCTAATCCCACAGCTATGGTGGTTTTATGATTCGTGGGCACCCAGTTGACATCTCCAATTTTGTGCAGTATAGCATACTTCACACTTGGTTTGCTAGTTGGTAGCTTCTCTTTTAATGGCCATACTCTAACCTGCCCAGCTGTAATAACCTTGCAAACTTCATTATCTGTATCCTGCAGTTCTGGATACTCTGCATCCTCTCTCCCTAAGTAGCTGTTCACAATCTTAGGAGAGAACTCCACGCATTTTCCTCTGACAAACACCTTCATATAATCTGGGCTGCTCTGGTCAGAGATATTAATAGGAAGATTTACTATGAATTCCTTTACCAGACCCTCATAGCACCTTGAAATTCCACACACAGTTCTCATTAACCCAGCAGAATTGATCCCTTCCATCACCTCTTTAATCTCCATGGCTTCTTTGCCAAGCTCCCTTTCCAGAGCTACCCTCCTTTGGCACACAAACTTCCACAGGGAAGCACTGCTCACATAATGAAAGGATATGTTGTCCACTGGCTCTTCAGGGACCTTATCAGAAATTCTTTTTAAGATGGTCTTTCTGACTGGTGTGATGTTATGAACATCTTCCTCAACTTCATCCTCAGACTCAGACGGTTCCACAATCTTCCTCTTTCTTGGAGTAACTTCGACCTTGCTCCAAGCTTTAGTTGGCCCAACACCACTCTTTTTCTTCTTATCACCTGAAGCCTTCTTTGGACAAGCTTCACCCTGCTTACCCATCCTTGTTTTTAGTCTCTTAGCCAGACCGGGCACATCTCTTCCAATGACTTCATCATCAGATAAGTCATCAACATTAATCACATCAGTACTCTTTTCTCCTCCAGGGGTAGTCTCATCCTCTCTACTAGGCGATGTTCTGACATTCCCTTCAACATGAGTATCACCTGCTTCCTTTTCAGCATCTTCGATTGCGGATACCGCTAATCTGTGAAGATCTGAATCAGTAGACTGCATGTCACTCCTTTCTCTTGTACCCTGTTTAGCATCTATCCTTTCCTCAGCAGTTTGGGGAATCAGGTTGATAGCTCTAGGTTTGTCTCCAAACAACACACTAGTAACAACTTTCATGGTTTCAGGATTCGTAAAGACAGTAACAGGTCTCTTGGGAGTTAGTTTAGCGGGTCTCGTAGTACCTAATTCCGGGTAGATGGTGGAGAGGGGCTCAATATCCATGGGCTTGACTGCTGACCCTTCGTCAGTGGAAACCCTAGCTCTTCCTTTAGCGGAACTCTGACCCTCAGAATTCTTGGATGCAGATGCCTTGATTCCTATTAGAGAAGGTTGATTCTTGAGGACGAGAGAGTTAATTCGTTGAGAGAATAGGGATTTGAAGAATCGAGATGTAGTAACACCGGGAAAGGGGGTTCTGAGGCAAGGAGCTAGATTTGAAGTGGCAATGATGTGTTCCCTCCATAAATCTTTTCCTTTTAGACAATTCACATTTGAGTGACCTTTCAGCATCCTGATGTCACTGTCTGATGTTATAACATCAACTTGAACATCATTAGTTGAACTGCTTTCAAAGGAAATCCACTGGTAGCAGTTATCCTTGGTTCTGGCACCCTTCATAACAACCTGATTGTGCTCATTGGAAACCACACACTCATTCTTAGTGTAGTTTACCTTATAGCCTTCATCACACAGCTGGCTAATGCTGATCAAGTTTGTTTTTAATCCTCTGACCAATAGAACATTGTCAAGTTCAGGTATATCATCACCTTTCACTTTCCCAACTCCTGTACACACACCTTTTTCTCCATTGCCAAAAATAACTTCAAGAGAGAGACAGGGTCTACATTCAGTAAACATGGATCTACATCCAGACATGTGGTTGGAACACCCACTGTCAAAATACCATGTTCCTTCACTAGCTTCTTTGTCAGCTAAGTGAGCCAATAAGCACTTCATCTTCTCCTTCTGTACCCATTGTTTAACAACTTGGGGCCTGTACTTTCTCCATCTGTTCTGAGGTTGAGGGTATCCATGCAGCTTGTAGCAAGAGTACTGCATATGACCAACCCTACCACAATTGAAACATCTGATTCGATCTTTTCTGATGTGATTATATCTTCTGCCTCCTTGATGATAATGTTGTGGCTGCCACCCATAATGTTGACTTCTTCTTCCAGAGTAGGCTTGTCTTTTAAGGTGCTGATGTCTTTTACCATAGGTAGGCTGTCTCCTGTGCTGAGAATACTGTCTTCTAGTCTGTCTCCCATGGTGATGAGGCTTCCTTCTCCCATAGTTATAAGGTACGACATTGTTGGAACCAGATTCATACCAGTTTTCCTGATGTTGAGACATCTGCTTTGACATGTTCTGTTTGTACCTTGCAGCCTCCATGCTCCTATGATATTGGGGAGGCATATACTGTCTAGCACCTTGAGGTTGCACCTTCCTCTGTTGGTTGGGACCAGTCTTCTTCTTAGTCTGAGAGCCATCAGCTTCCTTAGGAGTAGAATTCTGTTTTTGTGGCTGATGTTGGAACCAGGGTTGTGCTACTTCCTTCTTTATACCTGAAGTACTTGCTTCTGAGGTTCTTTTGTCTACAGCCACATAACCTATCCCAGCTTTGTCTCCAGAGGCTTTTTCTGACTGGAGTATCTTGTCAAGAGTGGCTGTCCCACTGTTCAACATTCTAACAGATTTTGTCATATGATCAAGATGAGCTTTGACACATAAGACTTCTTTCTCCAATTCAGCTTTGTCATTCTCTAGCTGATCAATCATTCTCTTCTGTTGATTCCTCTCCTGACATAGTTCAACACTCTTTAAGCACAATCTTTGTAGGTTGAAGCTAGCTCATTATAGGTGAATTCTCCATCACTGTCATCATCAGATTCAACAATTCCTGTCAAAGCTATAACATGCTTTGCTGACTCACTTTCACTCTCACTATCAGAGTCACACCAGGAAATTTTCAGGCCCTTATTCTGCTTCTTCAAGAATGTGGGACACTCTTTCTTGACATGTCCATACCCTTCACATTCAAAGCACCGGACTCCTTTATCTTGGCTCGTCTTTTCATCATCTTTCTCTTTCGACCTGCTGATGTCAGAAGAGATGTTCTTGACATTAGGCTTGTAATTATAGTTCATCTTCTTGAACACTTTGTTGAACTGCCTTCCTAACATAACTATGGCTTGTGAAAGATCTTCCTGAGAGTCATCATCTTTGACTTTCTTGGCTTCTGCAGAGTTAGAGACTAAAGCTATACTCTTGGGCTTCTTTTCTGGTTCTTCTTCATTCAACCCAAGTTCAATTGTTTGAAGAGATCCAATGAGCTCATTAACTCTCATCTTGTTGATGTCTTGGGATTCTTCAATGGCAGTCACCTTCATCTTATACTTCTTAGGCAGAGACCTAAGGATCTTCCTTACAAGTTTTTCTTCTGTCATCTTCTCACCAAGAGCACTGGATGCATTTGACAGCTCAAGAACACTCATGTGGAAGTCATGAATAGTCTCATCTTTCTTCATCTTTAGACTTTCAAACTTAGATGTTAAAAGTTGAAGTCTTGACATCTTAACTCTAGATGTGCCTTCATGAGTAGCCTTCAAAATATCCCAAGAAGCTTTAGCAGTTTCACATGAGTTGATCAACCTGAATATGTTCTTATCAACTCCATTGAAGATAGCATTTAGGGCTTTTGAATTTCCAAGGGCAAGCTCATCTTCTTCCTTGGACCATTCTTCTTCCGGCTTTGGCTTTGAGGTGCCTTCTTTATCCTTGCCAGCATCATCTTTCTCACATACCACTGGAGCTTCCCACTCTTTAATGACAGTCTTCCAAGCTCTGCTGTCTAATGACTTTAAAAAGGTGGTCATCCTAGGCTTCCAATACTCATAGTTTGAGCCATCCAATATAGGGGGTCTGTTGACAAATCCTCCAACCTCTTTGTCCATCTTTCACCAGAAAGTAACTTCCCTAGATCTCACCCAGAGACAGACAGGATGCCTGCTCTAATACCAATTGAAATTCTGGTACCAGACGTGTGATGTTAAGGTGCGATGTCACAACAACACACTCTGCAATAATGGACAGCAATAACAGAACAAAAAATAACACAAGCAATTGTTCACCCAGTTCGGTCTAACTACCTACGTCTGGGGGCTACCATGCCAGGGATGAATTTCACTACTTGTAGATATAATTTACAGACTCAACACACCAGTTGCCAATCTCCTAAACTTATACTCTACTAGTGACTTTCTACCTAAGAACCCACTTAGATATGAGAACACTACTCAATCCCCTAAAACACTCAAAGAACAACCTCTTTGAGATTCCTTGATCTTGCTTCCTAGCTTCGATCAATCAACAACTCTCTATTGCTTCACAGCTTCTAGAGAGGACAGAAACATAACACCTATTCAAACCTAGAATAGTGTAAATACAAGCACTCTAAACAAACTCTAGACACTAAGCCTCCAGCTCTTGATCTTCAATCTGTTTTCTGTGCCTTCTTCCTTGGTTTTGCGCGCTTTATATAGCTCCTTGAATTTGGATTGGAATTATCACAATATTTGATCAGATTTGTTATTTAAAACTGAATCTTCAAAACAGATTTTATCCCCAAAATCTTTTTAAATCTTCAACCTTTTAATTCTCCAACAGACCTGCAATCAAATCTCCCATGTAACAGAAAATATCTAGCCCAAGATATTCTCATCCAATGAGTCAACCACTCTCCACAATTCCAGCTAATACGCGACCCTAATAACATCAAGTCCATGCTGTTATCAGTTCAGTTCTGCAGGTCTGATGTTACAACATCACCTATGTAACATCAGACATCCAACTTCAGCAACATGAAAACATAACACAGCCCAGTGTTAAGCACAAGGTTATGACATCAAGCCCATGACATCAAACATTGTTAACCTTCACAACTTAGTACAGCCTAGTACTAAGACTCAATGCTGCAACATCAACACCATGACATCAACATTGAACACCTTGTTGTTTTACCAAAATTCCAGCCAATCCAGGAACTTACAGGTCCTTTGTCTAAGAACTCAAAGAGGGCTTGAAACCTTAATTTTGATTGTAGTGAGTGCTCACCCATCTTTGGGGAGACTGACAAGGTAGGATGATTCTCCCTTATTATGATGATGATTTGCACAATGATGGGAAATCTTAGTGGTCAAAATTTGGGGTATGACAGATGCCCCTATTTAATCATCTTGGACCCGAAGGTGTGAATGACGAAGGTATTCGAGCATTCGGGGTGCAAGAGGATTAAATATCGGAATACCCGAAATTTTGATGGTGGTTATGAACGGTAGCCTGCGCATTCATCTTCTTTTGCTAAGCAATGATGCTTAGAAAAGGTAAACTTCCCCTCGATCCTGGTCTTCAGCCAAGGAACTGGTCTCAGTTTTCTTTTGAAGTAAACCTCCCCTCGATCCTGGTTTCCTACCAAGGAACTGGTCTAAGTTTCTGATTTAAACTTCCCCTCGATCCTGGTTTCCTACCAAGGAACTGGTCTAAGTTTCTGATTTAAACTTCCCCTCGATCCTGGTTTCCTGCCAAGGAACTGGTCTTAGTTTCTGATTTAAACTTCCCCTCGATCCTAGTTTCATACCAAGGAACTGGTCTTAGTTTCTGATTTAAACTTCCCCTCGATCCTGGTTTCCTACCAAGGAACTGGTCTCAGTTTCTTTTGTCAATAAACTTAACTGACAAGGGATGCTACGCGTAGCGATTTTCCTCAAACTTCTAGCCGAATTTTCCTGGAGAGATGCCATTTGGCGGAAAAACTTTCGATGTCAGACTTGCTGGGGAACCCAGTCGTCTGAGTTGTAGAGTTACACAAACTTCTCTGTTGGAGACGCCATTTGTTTCTACTGGGGGGAAAGCAGGTCTCTTGAGAGACTGCCGTCGCTTGGGATCTTACGTCATACTTTACTCGGGATCTTCCCGGAGAAATTCCATATGATGGGGTCCAATTTTGAGGTGTCGATGACTTTTTCATCAACGTTTTTTAGAGAATGGCAGCTGTACTGCCAAATCTCTACTTAGGAGGCTTCCTCTGTGGATCTTCCTTAATCCGGGAAAGCAAGGATATCATCTTCAATGGCGAAGAGTGATATTTGTTGAACGTTTCTCTGGCTTTTCAGAGGTTCAAATTATCAAAGTGGTAGAGTGCCGACTCTGATCTAAAGATACACTGGAGAAAAGTTTGATCGGCCATAATACTTCCTGACGAGGCAAGAACTGGCAAACTCGATTGAGAGGACGGTTATCACGGCAGGATAAGACCGACTCAAGTGATAGTGATGCAATATGAAATGTGAATGCAAATCAATAATGCATGATGTATGTATGTGTATGCTGACAAAACTGGCGCGACATACAAACTAAAAGATGAACATGACTGGATACTCGGCCACTGCTTGGAACGAAGAAGTATCACTGGTTCAAGATAGCAATTCCTCCTTGCTTAGGAGAGATAGTCCCTGCTGTAGCGAGTGATTTTTGGATGTGGTTGCGAAGCACGATCGCTCTTGATAACTACAGGTCGATTCATTTTTTATCCTATTGTAAGCTGAATAAGGAAGGGAAATAGATGTCTCCAATTAACCCTGCTTGCATACTGAGTTTGAACAGCGGTCTGTTCGGTTACGGATGCTACAAAGATTCGGGGAGTTTGTACTGGTTATTTGTATTTTCGCCAATACGGTCATTTTGATCTAGTCGCCTAGGGCAGAAGGTTTCTAGCGGGGAACAAGGATTAGGATGTCAGGACTGATGTTTTGAATTACTGCTTTTGATATGGGATTTGGGTTTTTTGTTTAGTGCGCTCGCTAAGATCCTTTCTTTCGATCTTATGCCTACGTATTCCCGTTTACCGAAACAGGGAAAT
Source organism: Lathyrus tuberosus (assembly GCA_022829125.1). Taxonomy (NCBI): domain Eukaryota; kingdom Viridiplantae; phylum Streptophyta; class Magnoliopsida; order Fabales; family Fabaceae; genus Lathyrus; species Lathyrus tuberosus. Next base: position 3,316,173 of record JALAZF010000295.1, on the reverse strand, counting down.
CAGAGCGTTCGTAGTTCCTCCTAATCTGTGGGAGGAAATTGGGGTTTTTAGTGTCTTGTTCAAGGCCCAAGACGTGAAGCATAAGGTGTTTGTATCTTGTTCAAAGCCCAAGATGTGAAGCTGAAAAGATAGTTTGTGTCTTATTCAAAGCCCAAGACGTGAAGCTGAAGAGTTTATTTGTATCTTGTTCAAAGCCCAAGATATGAAGCTAAAAGGTCAATTTGTGTCTTGTTCAAAGCCCAAGACGTGAAGCTAAAAAGGTCTCGACTTTAGAGAGAATTTGTCATCTCTAAAGAAGGGTTTGTTTGTCACAACTGTTGGGTGACTGATTATAAAGGAGAATTACTTTAACCGGGATACGCGGATCCTAGCAATGCCATTATTTCCTTTATAGGGGGTTTTAACCTGAAGGAGAAGACTTTAACTCAGTGTAGAGCAATGCCATCCTTCCTTAGGAATTTCTCATGCTAAAAGATGGACAGTGGCATGGATGTAGATGATCCAGAGGCTTGCCGCTTACATCGATTAGATGAAAGAGAAAGAGTTGTTGATGTTTGTATACTGTGAACGAGGCACAACTTTGATGTTAAAAGGTTGATTGAACTCAACCGGGGATTTCTTATACAAAGCCTAAGAGGAGGCTAACTCTACGGAGGAAAATCATTATACAAAGCCTAAGAGGAGGCTAAAAGGTGTCTCGTACAAAGCCCGAGAGAGAGGCTAAAAGGGGTTGATCCTACAAGAGGGTCTTTTATACTCAACAAGAGAGTGTTTTTGTATCTCGTACAAAGCCCGAGATGAAGGCGAAAAGGTTTTTGACCCGACGATGGAGCCGTTTGGTATCTCGTATAAAGCCCAAGATGAAGGCGATTTGTTTGTTTTTGTATCTCGTACAAAGCCCGAGATGGAGGCTAAAAAAGTTTGATTCCGCTTAAAGGAATTTGTATCTCGTACGAAGCTCGAGATGAAGGCGGAAGGGTGGTTTGACTTAACGAGGGAGTCTTTTATGTGTCTCATACAAAGCCCGAGAGAGAGGCTAAATGTTGTTTGATTCCGCTGGGGAATCTTTTGGTATCTCGTATAAAGCCCGAGATGGAGGCGAAAATTGTTAGCTCCGCTGGGGAGAATCATTGTACAAAGCCCAAGAGGAGGCTAAATTCTGCTAGGGGAAATCATTATACAAAGCCTAAGAGGAGGCTAAAAAGGTTTGCTTCGCTGGGGAGAATCATTGCATGAAGCCCAAGAGGAGGCTGACTTCTGCTGGAGAAGGATCATTATACAAAGCCTAAGAGGAGGCTAACTTCATTGAAGAAGGATCATTATACAAAGCCTAAGAGAAGGCTATGGTTACTGTCCCAGTTGAGTGACAGGTCCAGTATACTGATTTTGAAAGAGAAAATCAGTTCTTATATGAGCAACACTGTGCTCAGGGATTTGATTCCAGGGGTTCGGGTTATTCCTGTTCTTTAAGGAAGCGGGAAATCCGAAGGGTATCGAGACTGTCCGAGTCTACGGGTTTCCTTCCTATTTAACGAAGGGGTCACTTGAGAATGTCTTTGAGACTCAAGGGGATTAGACTGTCCAAGTCTAGAGTTTCATCTTTTGTACTATGTTTTGAGAAACAGTAGTAGACTCTATGAAAGGACTGTTCTATAAAGATGACTAAGTTCTGTTCCTATACCTTTAGGAGGTCGTCGGGACAATTTGTACGAAGTCCAAGAGGAGGCTGGAAGCTTTTAAGAAGCCGACGGGTCCTTGTATTAAGCCCAAGAGGAGGCTATCATTCCCGAAGGAAGAGATCATTATACGAAGCCTAAGAGGAGGCTGTGAATACTTCTAAGAAGCCGTAGGGTCCTTGTACTAAGCCCAAGAGGAGGCGGGGTTGCTTTTAGGAAGCCTGAGGGTCCTTGTACGATGCCCAAGAGGAGGCCGATGCTTTTAAGAAGCCCGTGGGTCCCCAAATCCCGAGACATTCAAGGCAAGCTATTCACAAGGAATAGATCAAGTCAGGAAAGTTCGAGAATTTGGAAGGAACTCAAAGATGCCATTCACGGAGAATACATTCATCTTTGGGAGTAGAGTTTCTTGACAATTCCTAATGAGGACAACCGAAGAGAAGACTGTATCTGGTGCTCCTATTGGGGATCTAGCTGTCTATTTCTACGAATAAACGAAACGGCTTTACCTAGTTCTAGACGTAGTTGCCGGGGATACTCTAAATATCTATACTATTATTACACAGTAGATATGAGTTTATGAAAGGAGACTTACAGTGAGCAGCCCCACAATACAGTTATATATATGAAAGCAGTAAATGAAAGCGATAACCACTTACTCGGTTGAAGTGCTTCCATGCTGTTTGGTTAGTTGTTCAACAAAGAAAGATTAAAAACAACAGTATATTCAAAATCAAAGGAGAAAGTGCTTTGAAAAAGAAAGATTTGGGGCTTACAGCTCAAGGAGAGGCCCAGGGTTTTATCAATGAGCGCACTGTTTGAATTTTGTACAGAGGGACTTATACAAGTGACTGGGGCCCAAAATTGTTTTCTGTACAAAGGGATGGGTCTTACACTCTATTAGAGGCCCAAAAAGTTTAAAGAAAAAGAGTGGGGCTTATAACACGAGGGTAGGCCCAATTGATTTTTCCGTTTAAAATGGCGATCGCGCCGAGGTTTTCTTTTAACGCCGAGGGACTTATACAATAAGTGAGGCCAAGAATATTTTGACTAAAAGGGGATTGGGTCTTACACTCTAATAGAGGCCCAAAGTGTTTTGAATGGGTCTTATAGCTCAAGGAGAGGCCCAGATGATTTTTTTTTAAAAGGCGACGATCGCGTCGTTTATTTGAAAATGTACAGAGGGACTTATACAACGAATGAGGCCCAAAATATTTCTGTACAAGTGGGTTGCGTCTTACACTCTAATAGAGGCCCATCAGTGTTTTGAAAATGATCTATGAGGGTTGAATTAATCCAAAACCCTAATTTGTTTTCAAAAATGTATTTAATTGAATAAAAAATTCAATTAAAATGATCAAAATTGTTTAACATATGAAAAACAAATTGTGATCTTGGATTAATGCTTCAAAAATTAAGTATTGACCTACAAAATAATTAGAAAGCATTAGAAGTTGCAAAATCAAGATGGAAAAAATATTTCAAATGTTAAAAACAATTAAAATATTAATTCTTTGCAAAAATATCAATTATACAAAATAAATAATATTTTTGGGATTTTTTGATAAAATAAAATATTTCAACATTTTTGTGAATTATAAAAAAAAAGAATCAGTAAAAAATGATTAAAATTGAGTGAGTTATTAATTTTTCAAATCATTAAAAATAATAATATGAAAAAATAACAAAATAAACAAGTGATAAAAAGAAGTCTGGGGCGAGGGGGATTCGAACCCCAGACCTCTCGCTTGCCAATACACACAAAACCAGCTGATGAACCGCTGGGGCGCAATGCCAATTCATTAAGTATATGGCAAGTGAAAAATATATAGAGAACTTGTTGGATTTTGACACATGGCGCCATGGCCATCTTCTTCCTCCAGCCCAGATGCGTGAAGCCCTCTATCTCCCTCGTTTCTCAACCATTTGACATGATTCAAACACCAAACTCATGCGTTTTTTTACAAGGAACAAAATGGCAATACCCAATTTTATTGATTTTTAGTGTGGAGTGAAATAATATCATTGTGGCCGTATGAACCCTAATTTTGCAAAAGCAATCGAGCAGACATGATTATGAGTGCTATGATCAAACTTTTTGAGGGAAAACAATCAACACACGATGGCAATCAAATGGCAAAAATATCATGCGAGGAAATATGCATGGATCATGGATTTTGAGTTTTGAGGCTCACCTTGATGCAAGCTGAAATGGAACTCTGCACAAACTTTGTTCCAGTTGTGAATTAATGATCCCTACAGCTTCAATGGATGGTATGGAGTGTGTTGCAAGCTTTAGAACACTTTGAAACTCTTTGGATCAATCTGGAGACCTCCACCTGCAAAATTGAAGCATAATGGCTTGGTTGAATGATGATTTTGAGTCTGAGGTGTTACAGTTAGTGTTTAAGTGTTTGGACACCTCAAATACATCATATGTGATGTGTTTGAGCAATTGGAATTGATTGCTTATGGCTGCAACTCAAAACCCGATAGTGGTTACTCAAAAATAAGAAAACTTGAGGTTCAAGAAAGAATGAGAGAAAGCAGTGCTATAACTGGCTTTGGTGTGAGTTGAATGATCCATTGGGACCTCTATTTATAGGTGATCAACTCTTGTCTTGGAGGAATAGTGAATGGCTGCTGGATCAGATCACTTCCAATTGTATTGGCTTGGCCTAGATGCCTCTTGAACTAGGCATGACAGCTGCTCCAAATAGATCAGCTATGCCTTGACTGAAATCACATTCCTCAATCATTTTAATTGTTGTTTAATGTGAGAACTTGACTGAGGAGAGTAAGAATCTTGACAATGCACTATTCCACATTAATGCACTTTGAATTCAAGGCAAAATGTGCCAAAGTGGATGAATCTCAAGTTGGAAGATTCCTTGGCTTTGTGACTCAGCTTTATCAGTTGGATCAGATGCAATGAGATTGGTTTAAATACATGTGGCATGCTAATCCTCAGTTTTTGGTCCAAAATCGTGTGTGGCAAGCAAACATGTCAATTGATTTTTCCAAAACAGCTTGCAGCAGCATGACTTTGGGCATGGATTTCTCTTGGCTCAAGTTGAAACAATTCATGCTGTTAAGCTCTTTGAATTCTTAGCAACATATGCAACAATATTGATGTTTAACTTTGGACTTGATTCAGCTTGTAACTATGTGAAAAAATCCCACAAGTTTTGGTGTTTCAACATAAAATGTGCCTTGCCCAGAATTTTTCTAAGTGTTGGAAAAGTTATGTTTTCATGTTTTTAGTGACTTTGATCACTTCATAACTCAAAATCCATGAAGAATTTGGACATAGGTCAGTATGAAGCTTTTGTAGAGGGTAATGTGATCTACAAATCAAGCTTTGAATGGGGCACAATGGCCTTGTGGTTTAGGAGTTATGGTCCTCCAAAGTTGGTGCATTAGTGGTACTTTTTACATAACTTAGAAAATTTTCTAAGTTTTATGGTTACCCCTTTTACAAGTCATCCAACTTTTCTTGATTTTTCTTGATGAATGATGATTCAAATCATACATAAACATCATTTTAGGGTTAAAAAACCATTTTGGTGAAAAATCTCAAAAAGTCAAAGTTGACTTTTGTGCACAGTTGACTTTTTATCAGATGAATTCCAAACTGTGCAATTCCTCAGGAAATCATGTCCTTGACCTAAATCAAACTTGATGGACATGTTCCATGGGTGTCATAGGGTATATTGAGGCATGTCTTAGGGCTTGGGAGCAAGTCCTCATTAAAAGTCAAAGTTACAGTTGACTTTTTTCCGCAAAACCCTAACTGTGGTGCAGATGAAACTGAGACTTGTTGCTCAAGCTTCTTGGATTAATCCATTATTCCAAATGGATCAACATAGGTCATTTAAGACCCTCAAACCCTCTCTTGAGGTCTTGGTTCATGATTTGTACCAAAAGTCAACTCAGGGGTGAATTAGGTCAAGAAACCCTAATTCCTGATTTTTGATGAATGCATCCCCTGAGGCAAAATTGACTTGGTGATTGGGTCCATGAGGTTTCATGGAGTATATTAGGTTATGTTTTGGATCATTTGCTTGTGCCCAGAATAAATTTTTCATCTGGAGGCCCTAGTCGACCAAAACCCTAATTTGGTGATACTGGCGATTTTGAGGCTTGATCCACCTAAAAGGGAGCATCCTTGTGCTTAATCCTTGGAGTGGGAGTCCTTTATGATCCATTGTGAATAATTGAGAGGTTAGACAAGTTGAAGATCATGTCATTCCTTGATTGATCCTTTGTCTAAGAACTCAAAGAGGGCTTGAAACCCTAATTTTGATTGTAGTGAGTGCTCACCCATCTTTGGGGAGAATGACAAGGTAGGATGATTCTCCCATATTATGATGATGATTTGCACAATGATGGGAAATCTTAGTGGTCAAAATTTGGGGTATGACAGATGCCCCTATTTAATCATCTTGGACCCGAAGGTGTGAATGACGAAGGTATTCGAGCAATCGGGGTGCAAGAGGATTAAATATCGGAATACCTGAAATTTTGATGGTGGTTATGAATGGTAGCCTGCGCATTCATCTTCTTTTGCTAAGCAATGATGCTTAGAAAAGGTAAACTTCCCCTCGATCCTGGTCTTCAGCCAAGGAACTGGTCTCAGTTTTCTTTTGAAGTAAACCTCCCCTCGATCCTGGTTTCCTACCAAGGAACTGGTCTAAGTTTCTGATTTAAACTTCCCCTCGATCCTGGTTTCCTACCAAGGAACCGGTCTTAGTTTCTGATTTAAAACTTCCCCTCGATCCTGGTTTCCTACCATGGAACTGGTCTTAGTTTCTGAAATAAACTTCCCCTCGATCCTGGTTTCCTACCAAGGAACTGGTCTCAGTTTCTGATATAAACTTCCCCTCGATCCTGGTTTCCTACCAAGGAACTGGTCTCAGTTTCTTTTGTCAATAAACTTAACTGACAAGGGATGCTATGCGTAGCGATTTTCCTCAAACTTCTCGCCGAATTTTCCTGGAGAGATGCCATTTGGCAGAAAAACTTTCGATGTCAGACTTGCTGGGGAAGCCAATCGTCTGAGTTGTAGAGTTGTACAAACTTCTCTGTTGGAGACGCCATTTGTTTTTACTGGGGGGAAAGCAGGTCTCTTGAGAGACTGCCGTCGCTTGGGATCTTACATCATACTTTTCTCGGGATCTTCCCGGAGAAATGCCATATGATGGGGTCCAATTTTGAGGTGCCGATGACTTTTTCATCAACGATTTTTGGAGAATAGCAACTGTACTGCCAAATCTCTGCTTAGGAGGCTTCCTCTGTGGATCTTCCTTAATCCGGGAAAGTAAGGATATCATCTTCAATGGCGAAGAGTGACATCTGCTGAACGTTTTCTCTAGCTTTTTAGAGGTTCAAATTATCAAAGTGGTCGAGTGCTGACTCTGATCTAAAGATATACTGGAGACGAGTTTGATCGGCCATAATACTTCCTGACGAGGCAAGAACTGGTAAACTCGATTGAGAGGACGGTTATCACGGCAGCATAAGACCGACTCAAGTGATAGTGATGCAATATGAAATGTGAATGCAAATCAATAATGCATGATGTATGTATGTGTATGCTGACAAAACTGACGCGACACACAAACTAAAAGATGAACATGACTGGATACTCGGCCACTGCTGGGAACGAAGAAGTACCACTGGTTCAAGATAGCAATTCCACCTTGCTTAGGAGATATAGTCCCTGCGGGGAGCTATGTTGGTCGGGCTTAGGAGATGAGAACTCGGCCGAGGTGTGTCAGATGAAACAAGGTCTCTGACACAGTTGATCCTTTACTCAGGCGTACTAGTCGAGAAGGAGTACTTTGATTCTGCACTTTGAAGTTCGCTTACTTCTGGAGAAGCGGTTGATGCCCTTTTGATGTTCAACAGTCAAAAGAAATTTCCATCTTTTTTTTTTAAAAGCAGAAAAAGTTTTAACAAGTAAATTCATTTTGTTTTATTTCAAGAATCGTTAGTTATGTTAACAACGTCGTTCTGTAAAGCTAAAACAAATAAGAATTACAAACAAAAACACAAGGGCTCAAATTTTATTGATAAGATGGAGATCAGCTAAACGCGTGATTCCAAAGAGTATATACAAAGTTAGAAAATGGTAATTTACAGGGAAAAGGGCTACGTTGAAACATAACGACCACTATCCTTCTACCAACTTTGAATTCGGGGCATCCTGAGCTTCTGTCGAAGATGAGCTTGACTGGAGTTTTCTTCGATGGATGATGTATCTGCTGTTGCTGAGGGACTTGCCCCTGTTGAACATAGTTACTTGCCATTATCCCTAATTTTTTCCTGGATTGTACTTTGATGTTTCCAATCCACCGGGATGATGATTTTTTTTCATGTCTCTAACTTTTTCCTGGACCGCCCTTTCGGGTTTTCAATCCACCGAGACGTTTTTTTTTTTTAGTTTAGGCGAAGTATTTCTTGACTACATCAACATTTATGGGGTACGCAAATTCCTCTCCGTCCATGGTTGCAAGTCTCAAGGCGCCGCCTGAGAAAGCTTTCGTGACCACATAAGGGCCATCATAAGTTGGGGTCCATTTGCCCCGAGAATCAGTGAGAAATGATTGTATCTTCTTGAGCACGAGGTCTCCTTTTCTGAAGACACGAGGTCGGACTTTTTTGTAAAACACCCTCTTCATTCTCTGTTGATATAACTGACCGTGGCATAGTGCCATGATTCGCTTTTCTTCGATCAAATTCAAATCGTCGTATCGGCTTTGACACCATTCAGCTTCGGTGAGCTTAGCTTCCATCAATACCCAGATTGATGGGATCTCTACTTCTATGGGGACCACTGCCTCCATGCCATACACTAGAGAGAAAGGCGTAGCCCCTGTTAAAGTGCGGACAGCTGTGCGATAACCGTGAAGAGCAAAGGGTAGCATCTCATGCCAGTCTTTGTACGTTACAACCATCTTTTGAACGATCTTCTTGATGTTCTTATTAGCCGCTTCTACCGCTCCATTCATCTTGGGTCGGTAGGGAGAGGAGTTATGGTGTTCGATCTTGAACTCTGCACAAAACTCTTTCATCATCTTATTGTTCAAGTTAGATCCATTATCAGTAATGATCTCGCTTGGAACACCATAACGGCAGATGATATGATTTTTGATAAATCGGACCACCACTTGTCGGGTTACATTGGCGAAGGACGCCGCCTCAACCCACTTGGTGAAGTAGTCAATGGCTACTAGAATGAACCGATGTCCGTTTGAAGCCATAGGCTCAATCATGCCAATCATGTCGATTCCCCATATGGAAAAGGGCCATGGGGAAGAAAGAACTTTGAGATGTGATGGCGGTACATGAATTTTGTCGGAGTATATCTGACACTTGTGACACCTCCTCATGTACTTGTAGCAGTCGGATTCCATGGTCAACCAGTAGTACCATGCTCTTAGAATTTTTCTCGCCATTGTGTGTCCATTGGCATGAGTGCCAAAGGATCTTTCATGAATTTCTTTCATAAGAATGTCTGCTTCTGGTCTGTCGACGCATCAGAGCAAGACCATGTCAAAATTTCTCTTATAGAGAATGTCGCCGCTCAGGAAGAAGTTTCCAGCCAATCTTCTGAGGATTTTCCTGTCTTTTTTGAGTGCCCCAGATGGGTACTCTTGTTTCTGAAGGAAGCATTTGATATCGTGATACCAAGGTTTATCGTCTATGACTGCTTCAATCGTGAAGACGTAAGTGGGCCTTTCAAGGCGCTGTATGTCGATCTTAGGTATGTCATTCCATTGACCTACACTAATCATGGAAGAGATAGTGGCTAATGCATCAGCCATGTGATTCTCATCACGAGGGATGTGATGAAACTCAACTCTGTTGAAGAAAGGTAGCAACCTTCTTGCATAGTCTTTGTAAGGAATCAAACCTGATTGGTATGTGTTCCAATCTCCTTTTATCTGATTGATAACCAAGGCTGAGTCTCCGTATACGTCCAAGTTTTTTATCCTTAAATCAATTGCTTCTTCGAGACCCATAATACAAGCTTCGTATTCGGCCTCATTGTTCGTACACTTGAACGTAATTCTGGCAGTGAAAGGAATGTGGGTACCCTGAGGGGTAACAATGATTGCCCCAATTCCGTTTCCATAATGGTTAACTGCTCCGTCAAAGATAAGTCCCCATTGGGAACCTGGTTCTGTCCCTTCACTGGGCAACGGTTCATCGCAATCTTTCATTTTTAGATACATGACATCTTCATCTGGGAAGTCAAACCCGATTGATTCTTGATCGTCAATCGGTTGATGAGCCAAATGATCGGCTAAAATACTTCCCTTAACGGCTTTTTGAGCGTGGTACTCTATGTCATATTCTGATAACAGCATCTGCCAACGGGCAATTCTTCCCGTGAGAGCAGGTTTTTCGAAAACGTACTTGATTGGATCCATTTCAGAGACCAACCAAGTAGTATGACGAATCATGTACTGGCGAAGACGTTTGGCTGTCCAAGCCAAAGCGCAGCAAGTTTTCTCGAGCATCGTGTACCGAGTTTCACAGTCGGTAAATTTCTTGCTCAGATAGTAAATGGCAGACTCTTTCCATTTGGTTTCGTCTTGTTGGCCAAGTACACATCCCATCGAGTCCTCTAGGACTGTGAGGTAAATGATCAGTGGTCTTTCTTCCACTGGAGGTGATAGAATCGGAGGATTCAACAGGTATTCCTTAATGCTGTTGAAGGCGGTTTGGCAATCTTCTGACCAAACACAATCCTGGTTCTTTTTCAGTAATTTGAAAATCGGCGCACATGTGGCGGTCATAAGGAATATGAATCTGGAGATGTAGTTCAAACGTCCCAGGAATCCTCTGACTTGTTTTTCAGTTTTCGGAGAAGGCATTTCTTGAAAGGCCTTGACCTTGTCAGGATCAACTTCAATTCCTTTCTGGCTGACGATGAACCCTAGTAGTTTCCCTGAACGGACACCGAAGGTGCACTTGTTGGGATTCAAGCGGAGCTTGAATTTTCTTAAACGTTCGAACAATTTTGACAGGTGTTCAACGTGCTCACTCTCTATTTTTGATTTTGCAATCATATCATCGACATATACTTCGATTTCTTTGTGTATCATGTCATGAAACAGAGTAGTCATGGCCCTTTGATAGGTTGCCCCGACGTTCTTCAAGCCGAACGACATAACCTTGTAACAAAAGGTACCCCATGGGGTGATGAACGAAGTTTTCTCCATGTCTTTCGGCGCCATTTTGATTTGATTATAGCTCGAGAATCCATCCATGAAGGAGAAAACTTTGAACTTTGTTGTGCTATCTACCAGCATGTCAATGTGTGGTAAAGGAAAGTCGTCCTTTGGACTTGGCTTGTTCAGATCCCTGTAATCAACACACATTCTGACCTTTCTGTCCTTTTTGGGAACGGGTACGATGTTGGCTAACCATTGAGGATATTCAGATGTAGCGAGGAAACCCGCGTCAATCTATTTCTGTACCTCCTCTTTGATTTTGATGGCCATGTCTGGGTGAGTGCGTCTCAACCTTTGCTTTACTAGCAGACATTCCGATCTTAACGGTAAGTGATGTTCCACGATGCTGGTATCCAACCCTGGCATGTCCTGATAGGACCAAGCGAATACATTGGGGAATTCTCTGAGAAGCTTTATCAAACCCTCTCTGGCAGTTGGACTGAGCAGTGCTCCAATCCTGATTTCTTTTCTCTCTTGCTCTGAACCCAAGTTTACCGTTTCCAACGGTTCTTTATGAGGCTCGATGGACCTTTCCTCTTGTCTGAGTAGTCGGGAGATCTCTTCTGGAATTTCATTGTCATCTTCTTCTTCAGCCCCAAATACCGGGAACTCAAAGTCGGGAGAAGGCATCGGATCGTATGTTTCAACGGGGTTTAAAACAAGCAATCTGCATGACGGTATGATTCGTGTTTAGAAGAGATAGAGAAAAATGCAAGTGTGTGCAGTGTTTTATTTTACTGCTTGTTTTATGATTGAATGTTTTTTAGGATTACCATTTTCTGAAAAAGCAAAAAGAGAAAACAACAATTAATGCGGAAATTACAAAACGACGTTATTTTATTAATGAACAAGTCGAATCTTGAAACTACAACCCTATAAAACAAAACTCTGTCGCTTTGGGCGAAGCGAAGAGGGAAAATTTACATAAAGCGAGCCCTATCAAAACATCCGTTTCACCTGGGCAGGGTGAAAGGTTAAAGATGGCAATTACTTTGACTGATGAACGATCTTCGGAACCTCGACGGCAACCCATTGACGGCGAACTCCTCGGTGAATCACAAAGTCTGGCACCTTCCTTGATTTGTCTTCAGAAATAACGCTAATTTCTGGTGGAGTAGGATCATTGGAATCTGTCTCCCAGGCAGAGTTGTCATAGGAGGATTCCTCTGTTGTATTTTGTAGAGTAGTTGTGCTCTCAGCTGTATCTCCCTATCCAGTAGGCTGGATATCTTCGAGCCTGATACGAGAGCTTTCGGGAGCGGTGTACTTGACCAAGAAGTCGAATTTTCCACTCGGTTGTCCCAAGGTGTCCCACACTTCTTTCGAACTGGAGGAGTCATCCCTCTCGATGACGTTGACCTCGGGAAAAGCATAGTTGATGAACTCAAGTCCTGCGAACGTTGCGAATTCATCTTCATGTTGAGTAGCTTCTGAATGACCTGAGTGTTGATCCCATGACATGGTGGGGACACAGGTATTCTGTTCAATGATGGTCAGCGAAGTTTCATTACTCGGCTGACTTTCTTGCCCCAAGATTCCTGGGTAAGGTTGCCACATTGGCAGACCATCCATTGGGCTATAGTAGTTGTAGTCAAAGTCGTCTTTCATCAGAGTGTCTTCCTCTAACGAATTTGGCGGAGCACGGCACCCTTCCGGATCACAATCTCCATATACCATTTTGACGTCTGACCTTGGTATAAATCTCGGACTTTTTGTAGGAAAGCAAAAAGGCGTAAATACCTCTTCCCGAGACATATAACCGTCCTTGTTAAGGTAGGACTTCCATTCTTCATCCGTGTCAGAGGGATCTTCCTCATTGATAGCATGTACTGCTTGAGACACTGGGTGAAGGAAACCTCCACTGTGGAAGAAGTTTTGAAGGGGATGAAGACTTTCATCGTCGGCAGCTTCCTGGGTAAAGGTTGCAGAAAAACCAAGACCCTTCTTTGTTTTATTGTCAATAGGAATGACAAGCTGTCCCCATCCGTTTGTATCGATACTCTCGACCACTTTGATAGCATATTTGTATGAGGAAATCGAAGTTCCTCCTTTGAACTGATTGTCTTTGCTTACCGACAGTGCTTGGAACTGCGTTCCAATAACCTCCTCGGGTTCTACACAAGTAGATGATGATAAGTTACTCACGAGCAAGGCTTGTTCCCCACAAACCGTGACAAGTTGATTGTTCTGAATGAACTTTAGCTTTTGGTGGAGGGTTGAAGTAACCACTCCAGCCTGGTGTATCCGAGGTCTTCCTAATAAACAACTGTACGTTGCCCGGATGTCCATGACCTGGAAAGTGATTTGGAAAGTATGAGGACCAATAGTTATGGGAAGATCAACTTCGCCGATAACTGCTTTTCTGGATCCGTCGAATGCTTTGACGACGACCTCGCTGATTCTCATCGGAGGGCCTTTGAATGATAATTGCAACAAAGTAGACTTCGGCATAACATTCAGGGCTGACCCTGTGTCTACCAGTACACTGGCTAAAGCATCGTCCTGGCAGTTAACTGTAATATTGAGCGCCATGTTATGACGGCGACCCTCTTCGGGTAATTCCTCATCACTAAATCCCAAATTGTTGCAGGAAGTGATGTTAGAGACAATGCTATCGAACTGTCTGATTGTTACATCCTGTTCCACAAAGGCTTGCTCCAAGACTTTCTGTAGAGCCTTTCTGTGTGCTTCTGAACTGAGTAACAGTGATAACACCGAAATCTTTGAAGGAGTATGCAACAGGTGATCAACAATGTTGTATTCACTCCTTTGGATGAGCTTCAGCATCTCATCATTGCTTTTCGAAAGGTCGGGATTACTGGATTGACCGACTGGTGGATCGGGAGCTTCTGTTTGAAGTTCCTTTTCTTTGTTAGGTTCTCCAACCCCTCGGTTGAAGATTCTACCACTCCGGGTTACACGACTGATGTCTGCAATATTCACGACGGAGGGTAATGGAATTTCCTTTCCATTTTCAATGGTCGTTGCACCGTATTTGTAAGGGATAGCCTTAGTTGATTCATACGGTAATGGTCCCCGTAGATAGATGACTATAGGAGCCTTCTGATTTTTCTGACCATCGTAAGTAATCTCGATCCGTTCCCGGTTGGGAACTTTAGATTCATCAAGTAGAGGGATGATGGCAAAAACATCCCGGATCCTGTGATGACCAGAGATGGTGACAACATCCTCAACTTGATCAGCAAGGTAGTTGAGTGATCCAGAACCCGATCTTGGTTGAATCTCTTGGCGGTCCAACTGACTTTGAAGAGCCGCTCGCACGAGGTAGCACCCTTGATTATCCACTGAGCAAACTCTACACCAATCATAATTGTGTAGTGGCACTTGACCATGTCCACTCTGAATGCAGTGCAACCTTACGAGGTCCGTTTCCATTGATCGGACATCCTGACTTTGATATCTAGCAGGATTTCCGTTAGTGACACTAACTTGTTGGATGTCTTCATCCATATAGATGGGAAGCCACCAATGGTCCAACAAGTGTTGAAGTGTTTCCTGGACAAGGGTACAGCCTTGATTGCTTTCACAACCCGCTTTACAGTTTTGATAGTCATGTGATATTAAGAATCCGAGTCGGACCTGCTCAGCATGTAACTCTACCAGATTGGTATTCATCAAGCGGATATCAAAGATCTGGATCCTGTTGATTGGATAGGGATTCCTATCATGGTAGTCTTGAATCCATCCAATATCCATTTGGCGTTGGAGGGCCTCTTGTATGAAAGAGCATCCCTGATTGTTTGTTGAGCAGATCGGACAGGCCTGGTAATCATGCCGTGGTATATCGTAGTGTAGACTTTGTCGTGAGTGCATCGCGACCAAGTTGACATTCATTGCTAGAATGTTATGATTCTGAATGATATTGGAATTCGTATAGACCATGTTAACTTCACGAACTCTGTGCTCTTGGATCCATCCGAGATCCATTTGTTCCTGCAGAGCTGCTTGCACCACAGAACATCCTTGGTTGTCTTTAGAGCAGGTATCACACTGGTGATAATTATGAGGTGGCACATGGCCATATCCACTATGTCTACAATGCATCTTGACCAGATTAGTTTTCATCAAGAGTACATCATGAATCTGATAGACATTGTTAGTCTCTTTCTCAATCAGATTGATTGCAGCTTTCTCATGTTGAGGCAGCGGGTTCGTGAGAACATTAGGATTCGTATCCTTGAAGGATAAGAGCCCGCTCCTAACAAGCTTTTGCACGTCGGACTTGAAATTGAGACAAGTCTCTATGTTATGCCCTGGAGCTCCTTGATGATAAGGGCATGTCTGATCCACCTTAAACCAGAAAGGCGGATTTTCCGGTACTGTAAGAGGATACTTAGTCTGAATGTGCCCCTTAGCCAGTAGTAATGGAAATAGTTATGCGTACAACATAGGTATAGGATCAAACCCTGATGGTCGTGTTGTACGGTTGTTGTTGTATGGGGGACGAGCCTGCTGAAGAGGCTATTGTGTCCTTTGCTGGTCAGGTTGGCTCTGCGCAACCTGAGGTTGATACGTGGGAACAGGCGCGGGACCGATAGCAGGAGTTACAGCTGCTACTGGTTGATAACGACGCCTTTTCTTTCCGAGAGAGATATTCCCAATATCTTGCTCTTTTTTCTTAGGGAGAACACTACCGTATTTTTTAGTACCACTCGTCGATCCAGTGTCTTTTGCCAAACGTCCTTCTCGGACGGCTTCCTCAAGACGTACACCCATGCCGACCATCTCGTTGAAATCACTGGGCGCACTGGCAACCATTCGGTCATAGTAAAATGAGCTTAAGGTCTTTAAGAAGATCTTTGTCATCTCTTTTTCCTCAAGAGGTGGACAAATTTGGGCAGCAATTTCACGCCACCTTTGAGCATACTCCTTAAAGGTTTCCTTGTCCTTTCGCGACATTGATCTGAGTTGATCTCTGTTGGGTGCCATGTCCAAATTGTATTTGTATTTTTGGACAAAGGCAGTACCAAGATCTCTGAATGTGCTGATCGTAGCACGGTTTAAACCCATGTACCATTTTAATGCGGCACTGGTTAAACTATCTTGGAAGTAGTGAATCAGTAGGTCTTGATTCTCTGTCTGAGCTGACATCCGCCGTGCGTACATCACTAGATGGCTCTGAGGGCAAGAGTTACCCTTGTACTTTTCAAAGTCGGGCACTTGGAATTTGTGCGGGACTTTCACATTGGGGACCAAGCAGAGATCTGCGGCGTCCTTTCCAAATAGATCCTGACTGCGAATGCCTTGCAGTTCCTTCTGCATTTCCAAGAACAGCTCCTGGAATTCCTCCATTCGGTCAAACATAGTTTCCTTTTTACCAACAGGTGTTGGTGGAGTCTGTCCTTCCGGGACAGTGTGCACCACAGGGGGTGGAACCGTAACTACGGTAGCGAGTCTTGGCGTACCCCGAAGTTTTGTAACCTTCAGGAGTCTTCAGTATGCCCCCCGCATCTTCGCTTTCCCGAAGTTTGTAACCTTCAGGACCAGCGGCTTCTGTTGTGATTCCCTGATCTTCAGTGATCGGCGAAACATATCCTTCCTGGATATAGTTGACAGGCATGCCCCAGGGACGATCCTTTGGCATCTGATACCTAGGATCATACTTCTCCACTATGGGCGTTGAGGTGATCTCTGAGATCACAGTTCTTTGTAGCTGAGCTTCTGCCATGGCTTACATGTCGTTACGAAGCTTTCTCATATCCTCTCTCAGAGCGTCGATTTCTTCTTTCAACTCTCTGTTTTCTTCCTCAAGATCATCCATTTTTTTTTACGATTGGCCCGAGTATTGTACGAATAAGACAGTTTGACTCTATAACCGAGATGCAAACGTGAGATTCGTAGGGAAAAAGAATACGCGATGTGAGAATGATGAATGCAATGATTATATTAATTGTTTTTTGGTTTAATCAAAATAAACTTCGACAATTAGATTGCAAATATCAAACGGTGGGGAAACCCCTTTTTTATTGAATTCCAAAGGATTACAGAAATGGAAATACAGTAGATTACAAAATGCAAAAACATAAACCTAAACTAATAGGTCTCGAGTCCTCTCTGAAGAGAAGCCGGGTGCTGATTTTGATATCTTCCCTTTCTTTGATCGGGGCTCTTGGGCCGTTGTCGGGTTGTCATTCCTTTGCCAGGTGAAAGGAGCGAGCAAGTTCCTTTGATCCTCTTGATTCTCTACAGCATGTTGCTCCAAAATTTCAATCAGAGCATCTTTTTCTTTCAGTAATTGCTGTATTTTGATGCACTCTACGTCGAGGGTACGGTACTTGTTCTTCCAAGACCTCCTCTCCTTTTGAACTTTGTTGAGAGTAACCTGAAGCTTTTCAGTTTCCGTCATGAAGTACATGACAGATTCCCTCGGTGGAAGAATTCCGTAACGAGGATAAGGCATCTTTAGCTTGAGAGCTCTAGTTTGTACCCAATGGAGATAAGGCTCCACTGAGACACAGTTTGGTTTTCCTAGAGACTCTCGTCCTTTCTTATGAACCTGTTTCCAAGCTTGCACTATTTCCAGTTTTAGTGCTCTGTGGTTCTCTCCTTCCTTGAAGAAAAGACCTTCAAGATGAGTGTTCTGCGGAACAAGCCTCATCGGGTATCCAAATTGACGACGAACCAATACCGGATGGTAGTTGATTCCTCCCTTAGTTCCTATAAGGGGTATGTTGGGGAAGTTTCCACAACGATCAATGATTCTGATTCCATCATGAATCTTGTTGCACCAATCTATATCAGAGTTGGTAAGAGACATGATCTTTTGCGACCAACGTAAGGCACTCTTGCAATCCCAAAAAGCAGCAGACTTGGGCAAGTGAGAGATAAACCATTTGTAGAGCAGAGGTACACAACATGTGATCTCCCCTCCACTGTACAAATTACCCAAGTGTACAGAATGATACGCATCTGCGAGCAAAGTCGGCACAGGGTTTCCAATGAGAAAAACCTTAATAGCGTTGATATCTCTGAAGTTATTGATGTTGGGAAATAAAAATAACCCGTATGTGAGCAAGACAAAGATGCTTTCAAAAGCAGTCACATTTCCTATACTGGCGAAGTATAGGGCCTTCTTTGTCAAGAACTGGGCTGGCAAACCTTGTATGCCACCCTTAGTGGTTAGGTGAGTCCTGACCTCAGACTCGTCCAAATAAATTGCTCTTGCAATAGTCTAATTTTTTGGAATTTCTTCCAGTCCAGAAAATGGAGCTCGATCTGTAATATGTAGATCGATCAGATGAGAATACTCCTCCAGCGTTGGTGCTAGCTGATAATCCGGGAATGTGAAACAGTGATAAACTGGATCGTAGAACTGAATGAGCGCATCCATGATTCCCTTAATCACATGGACTCTTAACAGTGGTAACAGACCTCCGAGCTTGGCTCTGAAAGCCTCTGGGTTAGTGATCATCCTTGCTAACCTTCTCAAATCCCCAAGTTTTGGAACCTTGAAGGTGTACGCATGAGTTCTCCTTCTACCGAAATCCATTAGCGTAATCCTCTTCTCTGATATTTGTAATCACAGTCTTAGTTTGATTTGAAAAAACAGAGAGACTAGAAGAGAAGTTTTTTTAATGTTTTAATGTTTTTTAGATGAATGCATGAATGCAACACACAAAAACATAGAAAAAACATGGGGTCAAAGGGTCGTTGTCATGAAGTCAAGGCTCAACCCATCCCCAAAGGTTTATACTAAGGTGATTTTGTGTACCTGTCACTCAAAATCATTGATTTCTGAGAACACCAGCGGGTCGGGAACCGTGCCAGGTGGTGTCCTTTCAAAGAAATCTCAGAAGAAGGTAGTTTATCGCGTAACAGCCATTCCCGATAGCCACCGCACTACAAAAAAAAGGTGATTTTTCCTAGGTGTATACTCATTCTTTCCACATACGGCATCACACGCATTCCCATTAGCAGAAAAATAAACACGTATAGCAATTAGGAAAAGCAGTATATATATTTGTCCTAATCATCCTAGACCTTTAAAGCTATGAATCTTAAGTTCCTGACAGAAATGGGTTTCCCGGCGGAAGCCCCAATCTGTGGTTCCCTGCCTAAGAGATGGACCAGCATAGGTCAATCTTTCTCCTCAGCCGAGTTCCCATTTTTCGTGGAAAACGGGGATGATGCCCTAAGGCAGAAAACGATTCTCCCCAGCAGAGTCGCCATTTTTCTGTAGCGAGTGATTTTTGGATGTGGTTGCGAAGCACGATCGCTCTTGATAACTACATGTCGATTCATTTTTTATCCTATTGTAAGCTGAATAAGGAAGGGAAATAGATGTCTCCAATTAACCCTGCTTGCATACTGAGTTTGAACAGCGGTCTGTTCGGTTACGGATGCTACAAAGATTCGGGGAGTTTGTACTGGTTATTTGTATTTTCGCCAATACGGTCATTTTGATCTAGTCGCCTAGGGCAGAAGGTTTCTAGAGGGGAACAAGGATTTGGGTTTTTTGTTTAGTGCGCTCGCTAAGATCTTTTCTTTCGATCTTATGCCTACGTATTCCCATTTACCGAAACAGGGAAATCAGAGCGTTTGTAGTTCCTCCTAATCTGTGGGAGGAAATTGGGGTTTTTGGTGTCTTGTTCAAGGCCCAAGACGTGAAGCGTAAGGTGTTTGTATCTTGCTCAAAGCCCAAGATGTGAAGCTGAAAAGATAGTTTGTGTCTTGTTCAAAGCCCAAGACGTGAAGCTGAAGAGTTTATTTGTATCTTGTTCAAGGCCCAAGATATGAAGCTGAAAGGTCTATTTGTGTCTTGTTCAAAGCCCAAGACGTGAAGCTAAAAAGGTCTCGACTTTAGAGAGAATTTGTCATCTCTAAAGAAGGGTTTATTTGTCACAACTGTTGGGTGACTGATTATAAAGGAGAATTACTTTAACCGGGATACGCGGATCCTAGCAATGCCATAATTTCCTTTATGGGGGGTTTTAACCTGAAGGAGAAGACTTTAACTCAGTGTAGAGCAATGTCATCCTTCCTTAGGAATTTCTCATGCTAAAAGATGGACAGTGGCATGGATGTAGATGATCTAGAGGCTTGCCGCTTACAGCGATTAGATGAAAGAGAAAGAGTTGTTGATGTTTGTATACTGTGAACGAGGCACGGCTTTGATGTTAAAAGGTTGATTGAACTCAACCGGGGATTTCTTATACAAAGCCTAAGAGGAGGCTAACTCTACTGAGGAAAATCATTATACAAAGCCTAAGAGGAGGCTAAAAGGTGTCTCGTACAAAGCTCGAGAGAGAGGCTAAAAGGGGTTGATCCTACAAGAGGGTCTTTTATACTCAACAAGAGAGTGTTTTTGTATCTCGTACAAAGCCCGGGATGAAGGCGAAAAGGTTTTTGACCCGACGATGGAGCCGTTTGGTATCTCGAATAAAGCCCAAGATGAAGGAGATTTGTTTGTTTTTGTATCTCGTACAAAGCCCGAGATGGAGGATAAAAAATTTTGATTCCGCTTAAGGGAATTTGTATCTCGTACGAAGCCCGAGATGAAGGCGGAAGGGTGGTTTGACTTAACGAGGGAGTCTTTTATGTGTCTCATACAAAGCCCGAGAGAGAGGCTAAACGTTGTTTGATTCCGCTGGGGAATCTTTTGGTATCTTGTATAAAGCCCGAGATGGAGGTGAAAATTGTTAGCTCTGCTGGGGAGAATCATTGTACAAAGCCCAAGAGGAGGCTAATTCTGCTAGGGGAAATCATTATACAAAGCCTAAGAGGAGGCTAAAAAGGTTTGCTACGCTGGGGAGAATCATTGCATGAAGCCCAAGAGGAGGCTGACTTCTGCTGGAGCAGGATCATTATACAAAGCCTAAGAGGAGGCTAACTTCATTGAAGAAGGATCATTATACAACGCCAAAGAGGAGGCTATGGTTACTGTCCCAGTTGAGTGACAGGTCCAGTATACTAATTTTGAAAGAGAAAATCAGTTCTTATATGGGCAACACTGTGCTCAGGGATTTGATTCCAGGGGTTCGGGTTATTCCTGTTCTTTAAGGAAGCGGGAAATCTGAAGGGTATCGAAACTGTCCGAGTCTGCGGGTTTCCTTCCTATTTAACGAAGGGGTCACTTGAGAATGTCTTTGAGACTCAAGGGGATTAGACTGTCCAAGTCTAGAGTTTCATCTTTTGTACTATGTTTTGAGAAACAGTAGTAGACTCTATGAAAGGACTGTTCTATGAAGATAACTAAGTTCTGTTCCTATACCTTTAGGAGGTCGTCGGGACAATTTGTACGAAGCCCAAGAGGAGGCTGGAAGCTTTTAAGAAGCCGATGGGTCCTTGTATTAAGCCCAAGAGGAGGCTATCATTCCCGAAGGAAGAGATCATTATACGAAGCCTAAGAGAAGGCTGTGAATATTTCTAAGAAGCCGTAGGGTCCTTGTACTAAGCCCAAGAGGAGGCGGGGTTGCTTTTAGGAAGTCTGAGGGTCCTTGTACGATGCCCAAGAGGAGCCCGATGCTTTTAAGAAGCCCGTGGGCCCCCAAATCCCGAGACATTCAAGGCAAGCTATTCACAAGGAATAGATCAAGTCAGGAAAGTTCGAGAATTTGGAAGAAACTCAAAGATGCCATTCACAGAGAATACATTCATCTTTGGGAGTAGAGTTTCTTGACAATACCTAATGAGGACAGCCGAAGAGAAGACTGTATC
Source organism: Lathyrus tuberosus (assembly GCA_022829125.1). Taxonomy (NCBI): domain Eukaryota; kingdom Viridiplantae; phylum Streptophyta; class Magnoliopsida; order Fabales; family Fabaceae; genus Lathyrus; species Lathyrus tuberosus. Next base: position 3,294,575 of record JALAZF010000295.1, on the reverse strand, counting down.
TGGTGCTCCTATTAGGGATCTAGCTGTCTATTTCTACGAATAAATGAAACGGCTTTACCTAGTTCTTGACGTAGTTGCCGGGGATACTCTAAATATCTATACTATTATTACACAGTAGATATGAGTTTATGAAAGGAGACTTACAGTGAGCAGCCCCACAATACAGTTATATATATGAAAGCAGTAAATGAAAGCAATAACCACTTACTCGGTTGTAGTGCTTCCATGCTGTTTGGTTAGTTGTTCAACAAAGAAAGATTGAAAACAACAGTATATTCAATATCAAAGGAGAAAGTGCTTTGAAAAAGAAAGATTTGGGGCTTACAGCTCAAGGAGAGGCCCAGGGTTTTATCAGTGAGCGCACTGTTTGAATTTTGTACAGAGGGACTTATACAAGTGACTGGGGCCCAAAATTGTTTTCTGTACAAAGGGATGGGTCTTACACTCTATTAGAGGCCCAAAAAGTTTAAAGAAAAAGAGTGGGGCTTATAACACGAGGGTAGGCCCAATTGATTTTTCCGTTTAAAATGGCGATCGCGCCGAGGTTTTCTTTTAACGCCGGGGGACTTATACAATAAGTGAGGCCCAAGAATATTTTGGTTAAAAGGGGATTGGGTCTTACACTCTAATAGAGGCCCAAAGTGTTTTGAATGGGTCTTATAGCTCAAGGAGAGGCCCAGATGATTTTTTTTAAAAGGCGACGATCGCGTCGTTTATTTGAAAATGTACAGAGGGACTTATACAACGAATGAGGCCCAAAATATTTATGTACAAGTGGGTTGGGTCTTACACTCTAATAGAGGCCCATGAGTGTTTTGAAAATGATCTATGAGGGTTGAATTAATCCAAAACCCTAATTTGTTTTCAAAAATGTATTTAATTGAATAAAAAATTCAATTAAAATGATCAAAATTGTTTAACATATGAAAAACAAATTGTGATCTTGGATTAATGCTTCAAAAATTAAGTATTGACCTACAAAATAATTAGAAAGCATTAGAAGTTGCAAAATCAAGATGGAAAAAATATTTCAAATGTTAAAAAAAATTAAAATATTAATTCTTTGCAAAAATATCAATTATACAAAATAAATAATATTTTTGGGATTTTTTGATCAAATAAAATATTTCAACATTTTTGTGAATTATTAAAAAAAAGAATCAGTTAAAAATGATTAAAATTGAGTGAGTTATTAATTTTTCAAATCATTAAAAATAATAATATGAAAAAATAACAAAATAAACAAGTGATAAAAAGAAGTCTGGGGCGAGGGGGATTCGAACCCCAGACCTCTCGCTTGCCAATACACACAAAACCAGCTGATGAACCGCTGGGGCGCAATGCCAATTCATTAAGTATATGGCAAGTGAAAAATATATAGAGAACTTTTTGGATTTTGAAACATGGCGCCATGCCCATCTTCTTCCTCCAGCCCAGATGCGTGAAGCCCTCTATCTCTCTCGTTTCTCAACCATTTGACATGATTCAAAGACCAAACTCATGCGTTTTTTCACAAGGAACAAAATGGCAATACCCAATTTTATTGATTTTTAGTGTGGAGTGAAATAATATCATTGTGGCCGTATGAACCCTAATTTTGCAAAAGCAATCGAGCAGACATGATTATGAGTGCTATGATCAAACTTTTTGAGGGAAAACAATCAACACACGATGACAATCAAATGACAAAAATATCATGCGAGGAAATATGCATGGATCATGGATTTTGAGTTTTGAGGCTCACCTTGATGCAAGCTGAAATGGAACTCTGCACAAACTTTGTTCCAGTTGTGAATTAATGATCCCTACAGCTTCAATGGATGGTATGGAGTGTGTTGCAAGCTTTAGAACACTTTGAAACTCTTTGGATCAATCTGGAGACCTCCACCTGCAAAATTGAAGCATAATGGCTTGGTTGAATGGTGATTTTGAGTCTGAGGTGTTACAGTTAGTGTTTAAGTGTTTGGACACCTCAAATACATCATATGTGATGTGTTTGAGCAATTGGAATTGATTGCTTATGGCTGCAACTCAAAACCCGATAGTGGTTACTCAAAAACAAGAAAACTTGAGGTTCAAGAAAGAATGAGAGAAAGCAGTGCTATAACTGGCTTTGGTGTGAGTTGAATGATCCATTGGGACCTCTATTTATAGGTGATCAACTCTTGTCTTGGAGGAATAGTGAATGGCTGCTGGATCAGATCACTTCCAATTGGATTGGCTTGGCCTAGATGCCTCTTGAACTAGGCATGACAGCTGCTCCAAATAGATCAGCTATGCCTTGACTGAAATCACATTCCTCAGTCATTTTAATTGTTGTTTAATGTGAGAACTTGACTGAGGAGAGTAAGAATCTTGACAATGCACTATTCCGCATTAATGCACTTTGAATTCAAGGCAAAATGTGCCAAAGTGGATGAATCTCAAGTTGGAAGATTCCTTGGCTTTGTGACTCAGCTTTATCAGTTGGATCAGATGCAATGAGATTGGTTTGAATACATGTGGCATGCTAATCCTCAGTTTTTGGTCCAAAATCGTGTGTGGCAAGCAAACATGTCAACTGATTTTTCCAAAACAGCTTGCAGCAGCATGACTTTGGGCATGGATTTCTCTTGGCTCAAGTTGAAACAATTCATGCTGTTAAGCTCTTTGAATTCTTAGCAACATATGCAACAATATTGATGTTTAACTTTGGACTTGATTCAGCTTGTAACTATGTGAAAAAATCCCACAAGTTTTGGTGTTTCAACATAAAATGTGCCTTGCCCAGAATTGTTCTAAGTGTTGGAAAAGTTATGTTTTCATGTTTTTAGTGACTTTGATCAATTCATAACTCAAAATCCATGAAGAATTTGGACATAGGTCAGTATGAAGCTTTTGTAGAAGGTAATGTGATCTACAAATCAAGCTTTGAATGGGGCACAATGGCCTTGTGGTTTAGGAGTTATGGTCCTCCAAAGTTGGTGCATTAGTGGTACTTTTTCCATAACTTAGAAAATTTTCTAAGTTTTATGGTTACCCCTTTTACAAGTCATCCAACTTTTCTTGATTTTTCTTGATGAATGATGAATCAAATCATACATAAACATCAATTTAGGGTTAAAAAACCATTTTGGTGAAAAATCTCAAAAAGTCAAAGTTGACTTTTGTGCACAGTTGACTTTTAATCAGATGAATTCCAAACTGTGCAATTCCTCAGGAAATCATGTCCTTGACCTAAATCAAACTTGATGGACATGTTCCATGGGTGTCATAGGGTATATTGAGGCCTGTCTTAGGGCTTGGGAGCATGTCCTGGTCAAAAGTCAAAGTTACAGTTGACTTTTTTCTGCAAAACCCTAACTGTGGTGCAGATGAAACTGAGACTTGTTGCTCAAGCTTCTTGGATTAATCCATTATTCCAAATGGATCAACATAGGTCATTTAAGACCCTCAAACCCTCTCTTGAGGTCTTGGTTCATGATTTGTACCAAAAGTCAACTCAGGGGTGAATTAGGTCAAGAAACCCTAATTCCTGATTTTTGATGAATGCATCCCCTGAGGCAAAATTGACTTGGTGATTGGGTCCATGAGGTTTCATGGAGTATATTAGGTTATGTTTTGGATCATTGGCTTGTGCCCAGATGAAATTTTTCATCTGGAGGCCCTGGTCGACCAAAACCCTAATTTGGTGATACTGGCGATTTTGAGGCTTGATCCACCTAAAAGGGAGCATCCTTGTGCTTAATCCTTGAAGTGGGAGTCCTTTCTGATCAATTGTGAATGTTTGAGAGGTTAGACAAGTTGAAGATCATGTCATTCCTTGATTGATCCTTTGTCTAAGAACTCAAAGAGGGCTTGAAACCCTAATTTTGATTGTAGTGAGTGCTCACCCATCTTTGGGGAAACTGACAAGGTAGGATGATTCTCCCATATTATGATGATGATTTGCACAATGATGGGAAATCTTAGTGGTCAAAATTTGGGGTATGACACCTGCGGGGAGCTATGTTGGTCGGGCTTAGGAGATGAGAACTCGACCGAGGTGTGTCATATGAAACAAGGTCTCTGACACAGTTAATCCCTTCATTCAGGCGTGCTGGTTTAGAAGGAGTACTTTGATTCTGCACTTTGAAGTTCGCATACTTCTGGAGAAGCGGTTGATGCTCTTTTGATGTTCAACAGTCAAAAGAAATTGCCATCTTTATTTTAAAAGCAGAAAAAGTTTTAACAAGTATATTCATTTTGTTTTATTTCAAGAATCGTTAGTTATGTTAACAACGTCGTTCTGTAAAGCTAAAACAAATAAGAATCACAAACAAAAGCACAAGGGCTCAAATTTTATTGATAAGATGGAGATCAGCCAAACGCGTGATTCCAAAGAGTATATACAAAGTTAGAAAATGGTAATTTACAGGGAAAATGGCTACGTTGAAACATAACGACCACTATCCTTCTATCAACTTTGAATTCGGGGCATCCTGAGCTTCTGTCGAAGATGACCTTCACTGGAGTTTTCCTTCGATGGATGATGTAACTGCTGCTGCTGAGGGACTTGCCCCTGTTGAACATAGTTACTTGCCATTATCCCTAATTTTTGTCTGGATTGTACTTTGATGTTTCCAATCCACCGGGATGATGATTTTTTTTCATGTCTCTAACTTTTGCCTGGACCGCCCTTTCGGGTTTTCAATCCACCGAGACGTTTTTTTTTTTTTTTTTATTTTATTTTAGGCGAAGTATTTCTTGACTACATCAACATTTGTGGGGTAGGCAAATTCCTCTCCGTCCATGGTTTCAAGTCTCAAGGCGCCGCCTGAGAAAGCTTTTGTGACCACATAAGGGCCATCATAAGTTGGGGTCCATTTGCCCCGAGAATCAGTGAGAAATGATTGTATCTTCTTGAGCACGAGGTCTCCTTTTCTGAAGACACGAGGTCGGACCTTTTTGTCAAACGCCCTCTTCATTCTCTGTTGATATAACTGACCGTGGCATAGTGCCATGATTCGCTTTTCTTCAATCAGATTTAAATCGTCGTGTCGGCTTTGACACCATTCAGCTTCGGTGAGCTTAGCTTCCATCAATACCCGGATTGATGGGATCTCTACTTCTATGGGGAGCACTGCCTCCATGCCATACACTAGAGAGAAAGGGGTAGCCCCTGTTGAAGTGAGGACAGCTGTGCGATAACCGTGAAGAGCATAGGGTAGCATCTTATGCCAGTCTTTGTAGGTTACAACCATCTTTTGAACGATCTTCTTGATGTTCTTATTAGCCGCTTCTACCGCTCTATTCATCTTGGGTCGGTAGGGAGATGAGTTATGGTGTTCGATCTTGAACTCTGCACACAACTCTTTCATCATCTTATTGTTCAAGTTAGATCCATTATCAGTAATGATCTCGCTTGGAACACCATAACGGCAGATGATATTGTTTTTGATAAATCGGACCACCACTTGTCGGGTTACATTGGCGAATGACGCCGCTTCGACCCACTTGGTGAAGTAGTCAATGGCTACAAGGATGAACCGATGTCCGTTTGAAGTCTTAGGCTCAATCATGCCAATCATGTCAATTCCCCATATGGAAAAAGGCCATGGGGAAGAAAGAACTTTGAGATGTGATGGTGGTACATGAATTTTATCGGAGTATATCTGACACTTGTGACACCTCCTCATGTACTTGTAGCAGTCGGATTCCATGGTTAACCAGTAGTACCCTGCTCTCAGAATTGTTTTCGCCATTGTGTGTCCGTTGGCATGAGTGCCAAGGGACCCTTCATGAATTTCTTTCATAAGCATGTCTGCTTCTGGTCTGTCGACGCATAGGAGCAAGACCATGTCAAAATTTCTCTTATAGAGAATGTCGCCGCTCAGGAAGAAGTTTCCAGCCAATCTTCTGAGGGTTTTCCTGTCTTTTCTGAGTGCCCCAGATGGGTACTCTTGTTTCTGAAGGAAGCACCTGATATCGTGATACCAAGGTTTGTCGTTTATGACTGCTTCAATCGTGAAGACGTATGCGGGCCTTTCAAGGCGCATGATTTCGATCTTAGGTATGTCATTCCATTGACCTACACTAATCATGGAAGAGATAGTGGCTAATGCATCAGCCATGTGATTCTCATCATGAGGGATGTGATGAAACTCAACTCTGTTGAAGAAAGGTAGCAACCTTCTTGTATAGTCTTTGTAAGGAATCAATCCTGATTGGTATGTGTTCCAATCTCCTTTTATCTGATTGATAACCAAGGCTGAGTCGCCATATACGTCCAAGTCTTTGACCCTTAAATCAATTGCTTCCTCGAGTCCCATAATACAAGCTTCGTATTCGGCCTCGTTGTTCGTACACTTGAACGTAAGTCGAGCAGTGAAGGAATGTGGGTACCCTGAGGGGTAACAATGATTGCCCCAATTTCGTTCCCATAATGATTAACTGCTCCGTCAAAGATAAGTCCCCATTGGGAACCTGGTTCTGGCCCTTCACTGGGTAGCGGTTCATCGCAGTCTTTCATTTTTAGATACACGACATCTTCGTCTGGGAAGTTAAACCCGATTGATTCTTGATTGTCAATCGGTTGATGAGTGTCATACCCTAAATTTTGACCACTAAGATTTCCCATCATTATTCAAATCATCACCACAATATGGATGTATCTCCTACCTCATCAGTCTCCCCAAGGATGGGTGAGCATCCACTACAATCAAAATTAGGGTTTCAAGCCCTCTTTGAGTTCTTAGACAAAGGATCAATCAAGGAATGACATGATCTTCAACTTGTCTAAATCTCTCAAACATCCACATTGGATCAAAAAGGACTCCCACTTCAAGGATTAAGCACAAGGATGCTCCCTTCTAGGTGGATCAAGTCTCAAGATCGCCAGTATCACCAAATTAGGGTTTTGGTCGACCAGGGCCTCCAGATGGGAAATTTTCATCTGGGCACAAGGCAATGATCCAAAACATAACCTAATATACTCCATGGAACCTCATGGACCCAATCACCAAGTCAATTTTGTCTCAGGGGATGCATACATCAAAAATCAGGAATTAGGGTTTCTTGACCTAATTCACCCCTAAGTTGACTTTTGGTGCAAATCATGAGCCAAGACCTCAAGAGAGGTTTTGAAGGTCTCAAATAACCTATTTTGATCCATTTGGAACAATGGATTAACCCAAGAAGCTTGAGCAACAAGTCTCAGTTTCATCTGCACCACAGTTAGGGTTTTGCCGAAAAAGTCAACTGTAACTTTGACTTTTGATCAGGACATGCTCCCAAGCCCTAAGACATGCCTAAATATACCCTATGACACCCATGGAACATGTCCATCAAGTTTGATTTAGGTCAAGGACATGATTTCCTGAGGAATTGCACAGTTTGGAATTCATCGAATAAAAAGTCAACTGTGCACAAAAGTCAACTTTGACTTTTTGAGATTTTTCACCAAAATGGATTTTTAACCCTAAAATGATGTTTATGTATGATTTGAATCATCATTCATCAAGAAAAATCAAGAAAAGTTGGATAACTTGTAAAAGGGGTAACCATAAAACTTAGAAAAATTTCTAATTTATGGAAAAAGTACCACTAATGCACCAACTTTGGAGGACCATAACTCCTAAACCACAAGGCCATTTTGCCCCATTCAAAGCTTGATTTGTAGATCATGTTGCCCTCTACAAAAGCTTCAAACTGACCTATGTCCAAATTCCTCATGGATTTTGAGTTATGGAGTGATCAAAATCAAGAAAAGTCACTTTGTTCCAACACTTAGTGAAAATTTCATTAAGGCAGAATCTGCCTCACTTTTTGCCAAATGTAGAGGATTTTTCACTTGGTTTCAAAAGAGGTCAAAATCAAACATGTTCAAACAGTTATTGTAGCATGTAAGGGCTTTCCAAAAAGGCCAAGAACATTGCCAAATTCCATTTGAGCCATGAGATATGACATTGGAAAGTGGCCTTGCTGAAATCTGTCAAAGGCAAGACAGAATTTGCAATTTGGCTCGATTTACCAAAATCAGCCAAATTCAAATGCTCCAAGCCACTTGGACACCTCAAGGGATTGAATCTAAAGGGGACAATCACTGAGCCAAGCCTCCAAAGTCTTTGGAACAAGAAATAGCACTCAAAACCTAGAATTGCCTAAAATAGGGACAAGACTCCAATTTTGGATTCAAGCATTCAATGAAAGCTCTAAGGTGGCATAGACTGAGCTCTCATCAACTGAATTCAGTCAAGACTTATCCAAGACCAAGGGGACCAACAGCCTGTGCCCTAACCTCTAGTCAATGGCAAGAGAAGACTTGAATTCTCATTGATCAACATTGGCCAAACCTATTCTGCAGTTGCCATTCACTATTGATCCCAAAACAAACTTGCTCTACTATAAATAGAGCTCATTTGTGCTCAGTTTAAGCACACCAAAGCCATCAAACAGATGCTTTCCTTAAAATCTCTTTTTCTTGGCAAAAATGCCTTCTTTAGCAAGGTAACTTTGGGTTTTTGAGCTAGAGAGCAATTCCACCCAAACTAATCACACACACACCTCATATATATCATATGTAAGCTGTGCAAACCATAAAAAATGACCTGTAATCACAGCATCACAAAATCACCTCTCAAAACCTCAAAATAACACTTTTTTCATTTTTCAAGCCATGTCTTGATTCAGTCACTTTCCAAACCAGATAAAACCTCAAACACACTCCAAATAACATCCTTGAACTATCCCAAATGGTTCCCACCATCTGGAACACCATTTGAGGGAGTTGCTATTTTGGTCACTTTTGACCCCCTTTGCAAGAAAGGGACTGTTTGTGTTTTCGCAGGTACCAGTTGATTCTAACCATCCTAAAAGCATCCAAGGGATCATTTGAGGTGCTTCAAAGCATAAAATCACATCTGGAGCAAGAGGGTTGGCAGATTGCATAGAAACCTCCAAAATCCCAAAGAAGGTGTGGCAGAGAAAATGCATTTACAAGCCATTTTCAAAACCACTATCGGATTTTGAGGAGGGAGTGTGATCTGGAAAAACCACCACCACCATTGGATTCCTTATGAAATTATGGTCCAGATGCATATAAATTTTGTCTCAAACAAGTGAGAATTGAGAAAGTTATGACCTTTCCGTTTTTGAGCCAAAACTGAATTTGCCTTGCCTTGGGCCAGACCTAAAAACAAGTCATGCCTTGTATATTTATTGTTTTATTTCAAACAATGGATGTATCACCACCCCAGTGGTAGAGCGCGCGCCCTGTGCACATGAGGTCGTGGGTTCAAACCCCACCCATGCCATTTTGTGATTTTTCACATTTTTTCTATTTTTCCAATTATTTTCATGTTTTGTTAATTATTTGGAAAATTAATAACTCTTTCAATTTTAATTATTTTTGATTGGTTATTTTTGCAAAAAATCACAAAAATATTGAAATATTTTATTCCACAAAAAAATTAAGTTTATATTATTTACTTAATATAATTAGTATTTTTGTGAATAAATTCATTTTATTTGTTTTTAAACACTTTAAAAATGAATATTTATCTTGGAAAACCGAGACCAAATGAGTTTTAATATCTCTTGTGATTTATACATCATTTTTCAAACCTTAAACAAAAATCACAAGTAGGTTATTCAAACTTATTTGGTATTTTTCATTGATTTTCTTTAAATATTTGTTTTTAAAGGAATAAAATTAGGGTTTTCTTCGATTTCAAACCATCTGGGCCTACCCTCGAGTAGTAAGACCCATTTCTTTTCTCTAAAATTCTTCGGGCCTCTAATAGAGTGTAAGACCCAGTCCTTTTTGAAACCAAAATAATCTGGGCCTACCCTCGTGTTATAAGCCCCACTCTTCTTCTTCAAAACTCTTTGGGCCTCTATTAGAGTGTAAGACCCAACCCACTTGTACAGAAATATATTGGGCCTCATCCGTTGTATAAGTCCCTCTGTACATTTTCAAATAAACGACGCGATCGTCACCTTTTGAAAAATAACCATCTGGACCTCTCCTTGAGCTATAAGACCCATTCAAAACTTTTTGGGCCTCTATTATAGTGTAAGACCCAACCCCCTTTTAACCAAAACATTTTGGGCCTCACTTATTGTATAAGTCCCCTGGCGTTAAAAGAAAACCTCGGCGCGATCGCCATTTTTAACGAAAAATCATCTGGGCCTACCCTCGTGTTATAATCCCCACTCTTTTTCTTTAAAACCTTTTGGGCCTCTTGAGAGAGTGTAAGACCCATCCCTTTGTACAGCAAACCTTTTTGGGCCACAGTCACTTGTATAAGTCCCTCTGTACAAATTCAAACAGTGCGCTCACTGATAAAACCCTGGGCCTCTCCTTGAGCTGTAAGCCCCAAATCTTTCTTTTTCAAAGCACTTTCTCCTTTGATTTTGAATATACTGTTGTTTTCATCTTTCTTTGTTGAACAACTAACCAAACAGCATGGAAGCTCTACAACCGAGTAAGTGGTTATCGCTTTCATTTACTGCTTTCATATATATAACTGTATTGTGGGGCTGCTCACTCTAAGTATCCTTTCATAAACTCATATCTACTGTGTAATAATAGTATAGATATTTAGAGTTTCCCCGGCAACTACGTCTAGTACTAGGTAAAGCCGTTTCGTTTATTCGTAGAAATAGACAGCTAGATCCCCAATAGGAGCACCAGATACAGTCTTCTCTTCGGCTGTCCTCCTTAGGAATTGTCAAGAAACTCTACTCCCAAAGATGAATGTATTCTCCGTGAATGGCATCTTTGAGTTTCTTCCAAATTCTCGAACTTTCCTGACTTGATCTATTCCTTGTGAATAGCTTGCCTTGAATGTCTCGGGATTTGGGGACCCACGGGCTTCTTAAAAGCATCCGCCTCCTCTTGGGGATCGTACAAGGACCCACAGGCTTCCTAAAAGAAACCCCGCCTCCTCTTGGGCTTAGTACAAGGACCCTACGGCTTCTTAGATGTATTCACAGCCTCCTCTTAGGCTTCGTATAATGATCTCTTCCCCCGGGAATGATAGCCTCCTCTTGGGCTTAGTACAAGGACCCGTCGGCTTCTTAAAAGCTTCCAGCCTCCTCTTGGGCTTCGTACAAGTTGTCCCGACGACCTCCTAGAGGTATAGGAACAGAACTTAGACATCTTCATAGAGCAGTCCTTTCATAGAGTCTACTACTGTTTCTCAAAACATAGTACAAAAGGATGAAACTCTAGACTTGGACAATCTAATTTCCTTGAGTCTCAAAGACATTCTCAAGCGACCCCTTCGTTAATTAGGAAGGAAACCCGCAGACTCGGACAGTCTCGATACCCTTCGGATTTCCCGCTTCCTTAAAGAACAGGAATAACCCGAACCCTTGGAATCAAATCCATGAGTACAGTGTTGCTCATATAAGAACTGATTTTCTCTTTCAAAATCAGTATACTGGACCTGTCACTCAACTGAGACAGTAACCATAGCCTCCTCTTAGGCTTTGTATAATGATCCTTCTTCAATGAAGTTAGCCTCCTCTTGGGCTTTATACAATGATTCTCCCCAGCGGAGCTAACAATTTTCGCCTCCATTTCAGGCTTTATACGAGATACCAAAAGATTCCCCAGCGGAATCAAACAACGTTTAGCCTCTCTCTCGGGCTTTGTACGAGACACATAAAAGACTCCCTCGTTGAGTCAATCACCCCTTTAGCCTCCATCTCGGGCTTTGTACGAGATACAAAAAGGTTCTAATTGAACCAAACAAACAATAGCCTTCATCTCGGGCTTCATACGAGATACCAAAAGACTCCGTCTTCGGGTCAAAACCTTTTCGCCTCCATCTCGGGCTTTGTACGAGATACATAGAAAAACACTCTCTTGTTGAGTATAAAAGATCCTCTTGTAGGATCAACCCCTTTTAGCCTCTCTCTCGGGCATTGTACGAGACACCTTTTAGCCTCCTCTTAGGCTTTGTATAATGATTTTCCTCAGTAGAGTTAGCTTCCTCTTAGGCTTTGTATAAGAAATCCCCGGTTGAGTTCAATCAACCTTTTAGCATCAAAGCTGTGCCTCGTTCACAGTGCACAAACATCAACAACTCCTTCCCTTTCATCTAATCGCTGTAAGCGACAAGCCTCTGGATCATCTATATCCATGCCACTGTCCCTCTTTTAGCATGAAAAATTCCTAAGGAAGGATGACATTGCTCTACACTGAGTTAAAGTCTTCTCCTTCAGGTCAAAACTACCCTATAAAGGAAATTATGGCATTGCTAGGATCCGCGTATCCCGGTTAAAGTAATCTTCCCTTTATAAACAGACAAACCCTTCTTTAGAGATGACAAATTCTCTCTAAAGTCGGGGTCCTTCAGCTTCACGTCTTGGGCTTTGAATAAGACACAAATAAACCTTTCAGCTTCATATCTTGGGCTTTGAACAAGATACAAATAAACTCTTCAGCTTCACATCTTGGGCTTTGAACAAGATACAAACAACCTTACGCTTCACGTCTTGGGCCTTGAACAAGACACCAAAAACCAATTTCCTCCCATAGATTAGGAGGAACTACGAACGCTCTGATTTCCCTGTTTCGGTAAACGGGAATACGTAGGCATAAGATCGAAAGAAAAGATCTTAGCGAGCACACTCAACAAAAAACCCAAATCCCATATCAAAAGTAGTAATTCAAAACATCAGTCCTAATCCTAGTTCCCTGCCAGAAACCTTCTGCCCAAGCCCTAGAAAGAAAGAAACCCGTATTGGCGAAAATACAAATAACCAGTACAAAGGCCCCCCCACATTGATAGCATCCGTAACCTAACAGACCGCTGTTTAAACTCAGTATGCAAGCAGGGTTAATTGGAGACATCTATTTCCCTTCCTTATTCAGCTCACAATAGGATAAAAAATGAATCGACCTGTAGTCAAAGCTCAAACCGCAGAGAGCGACCAGCGCTTAAGAACCGCGTCCAAAATCGCTCGCTACAGAAAAATGGCGCCCACCGTGGGGCCCAACTTTCTTTCTTTCTGTTTTCCTTGAAAATGGCGACTCTGCTGGGGAGTCCTTACCAAGATTTATTCTGCCTTAGGGCATCAACCCCGTTTTCCACGGAAAATGGGAACTCTGCTGAGGAGAAAGATTGACCTATGCTGGTCCATCTCTTAGGCAGGGAACCACAGATTAGGGCTTCCGCCGGGAAACCCCTTTCTGTCAGGAACTTAGGATTCATAGCTTTAAAGGTCTAGGATGATTAGGATTCATAGCATTCATGCATTCATCTAAAAAACATTAAAACATTCAAGAAACTTCTCTTCCAGTCTCTCTGTTTTTCAAATTAAACTAAGACTGTGATTGTAAATATCAGAGAAGAGGATTACGCTAATGGACTTCGGTAGAAGGAGAACTCATACGTACACCTTCAAGGTTCCAAAACTTGAGGATTTGAGAAGGTTAGCGAGGATGATCACTAACCCTGAGGCTTTCAGAGCCAAGCACGGAGGTCTGCTACCACTGTTAAGAGTCCATGTGATTAAGGGAATCATGGATGCGCTCATTCAGTTCTACGATCCAGTTTATCACTGTTTCACATTCCCGGATTACCAGCTAGCACCAACGCTGGAGGAGTATGCTCATCTGACTGATCTACATATCACAGATCGAGCTCCATTTTTTGGACTGGAAGAAATTCCAAAGAATCAGACTATTGCCAGAGCAATTTATTTGGACGAGTCTGAGGTCAGGACTCACCTAACCACTAAAGGTGGAATCCAAGGTTTGCCAGCCCAATTCTTGACAAAGAAAGCCCTGTACTTCTCCAGTATAGGAAACGTGACTGCTTTTGAAAGCATCTTTGTCTTGCTCACCTACGGGTTATTTTTGTTTCCCAACATCAATAACTTCGTAGATATCAACGCTATTAAGGTTTTTCTCATTGGAAACCCTGTGCCGACTGTGCTCGCTGATGCGTATCATTCTGTACACTTGGGTAATTTGTACAGTGGAGGGGAGATCACATGTTGTGTACCTCTGCTCTACAAATGGTTTATCTCTCACTTGCCCAAGTCTGCTGCTTTTTGGGATTGTAAGAGTGCCTTACGTTGGTCACAAAAGATCATGTCTCTTACCAACTCTGATATAGATTGGTGCAACAAGATTCATGATGGAATCAGGATCATTGATCGTTGTGGAAACTTCCCCAACATACCCCTTTTAGGAACTAAGGGAGGAATCAACTACCATCCGATATTGGTCCGTCGTCAATTTGGATACCCAATGAGGCTTGTTCCGCAGAACACTCATCTGGAAGGTCTTTTCTTCAAGGAAGGAGAAAACGACAGAGCACTAAAATTGGAAATAGTGCAAGCTTGGAAACAGGTTCATAAGAAAGGAAGAGAGTCTCTGGGAAAACCAAACTGTGTCTCGGTGGAGCCTTATCTCCATTGGGTACAAACTTGAGCTCTCAAGCTAAAGATTCCTTATCCTCGTTACGGAATTCTTCCACCGAGGGAATCTGTCATGTACTTCATGACGGAAACTGAAAAGCTTTAGCTTACTCTCAACAAAGTTTAAAAGGAGAGGAGGTCTTGGAAGAACAAGTACCGCACCCTCGACGTAGAGTGCATTAAAATACAGCAATTACTGAAAGAGAAGGATGCTCTGATTGAAATTTTAGAGCAACATGCTGTAGATAATCAAGAGATCAAAGGAATTTTTCTCGCTCCTTTCACCTGGCAAAGGAATGACAACCCGACAACGGCCCAAGAGCCCCGGTCAAAGAAAAGGAAGATACCAAAGTCAGCACCCGATTTCTCTTCAGAGAGGACTCGGGACCTATTAGCTTAGGTTTATGTTTCTGTACTTTGTAATCTATTGTATTTCCATTTCTGTAATCCTTTGGAATTCAATAAAAAGGGGTTTCCCCACCATTTGATATTTGCAATCTAATTGTCGCAGTTTATTTTGATTAAACCTAAAAACAATTAATATAATCATTGCATTCATCATTCTCACATCGCGTATTCTTCTTCCCTACGAATCTCACATTTATGTCTCGATTCTAGAATCAAACTGTCTCATTCGTATAATACTCGGGCCAATCGTCAGAAAAAGATGGATGATCTTGAGGAAGAAAACAGAGAGTTGAAAGAAGAGATCGACGCTCTAAGAGAGGATATGAGAAAGCTTCGTAACGACATGCAAGCCATGGCAGAAGCTCAGCTACAAATAACTGTGATCTCAGAGATCACCTCAATGCCCATAGTGGAAAGGTCTGATCCTAGGTATCAGATGCTGAAAGATCGTCCTTAGGGCATGCCTGTTAACTATATCCTGGAAGGATATGTTCCGCCTATCACTGAAGATCAAGGAATCACAACAGAAGTCGCTGGTCCTGAAGGTTAGAAACTTCGGGAAAGAGAAGATGCCAAGGGCATACTGAAGACTCCTGAAGGTTACAAACTTTGGGGTACGCCAAGATTTGCTACCGTGGTCACGGTACCACCCCT
Source organism: Lathyrus tuberosus (assembly GCA_022829125.1). Classification (NCBI taxonomy): domain Eukaryota; kingdom Viridiplantae; phylum Streptophyta; class Magnoliopsida; order Fabales; family Fabaceae; genus Lathyrus; species Lathyrus tuberosus. Next base: position 3,279,116 of record JALAZF010000295.1, on the reverse strand, counting down.
TGTGGTGCACACTGTCCCGGAAGGACAGATTCCACCGACACCTTCTAGCAAGAAGGAAACTATGTTTGACCGAATGGATGAATTCCAGGAATAATTCTGGGAAATGCAGAAGGAACTGTAAGCCATTCACGGTCAGGATCTATTTGGAAAGGACGCCGCAGATCTCTGCTTGGTCCCCAATGTGAAAATCCCGCACAAATTCCAAGTGCCCGACTTTGAAAAGTACAAGGGTAACTCTTGCCCTCAGAGCCATCTGGTGATGTACGCGCGGCGGATGTCAGGTCAGATGGAGAATCAGGACCTACTGATTCACTACTTCCAGGATAGTTTAACCGGTGCCGCACTCAAATGGTACACGGGATTAAACCGTGCTACGATTAGCACATTCAGAGATCTTGGTACTGCCTTCGTCCAACAATACAAATATAATTTGGACATGGCACCCGACAGAGATCAACTCAGATCAATGTCGCAAAAGGACAAGGAAACCTTTAAGGAGTATGCTCAAAGGTGGCATGAAATTGCTGCCCAAATTTGTCCACCTCTTGAGGAAAAAGAGATGACGAAGATCTTCTTAAAGACCTTAAGCTCATTTTACTATGACCGAATGGTTGCCAGTGCGCCCAGTGATTTCACCGAGATGGTTGGCATGGGTGTACGTCTTGAGGAAGCCGTCCGAGAAGGACGTTTGGCAAATGACACTGGATCGACGAGCGGTACTAAAAAATACGGTAGTGCTCTCCGTAAGAAAAAAGAGCAAGATATTGGAAATATCTCTCTCGGAAAGCAAAGGCGTCGTTATCAACCAGTAGCAGCTGTAACTCCTGCTATCGGTCTCGCGCCTGTTCCTGCGTATCAACCTCAGGTTGCGCAGAGCCAACCTGACCAGCAAAGGACACAACAGCCTCTTCAGCAGGCTCGTCCTCCATACAACAACCGTACAACAAAACCATCAGGGTTTAATCCTATACCCATGTTGTACGCAGAACTATTTCCATTACTACTGGCTAAGGGGCACATTCAGACTAAGTCTCCTCTTACAGTACCAGAAAATCTGCCTTTCTGGTTTAAGGTGGATCAAACTTGCCCTTATCATCAAGGAGTTCCAGGGCATAACATAGAGACTTGTCTCAATTTCAAGTCCGACGTACAAAATCTTGTTAGGAGCGGGGTCTTATCCTTCAAAGATACGAATCCTAATGTTCTCACGAACCCGCTGCCTCAACATGAGAAAGCTGCAGTCAATCTGATTGAGAAAGAGACTAACAATGTCTATCAGATTCATGATGTACTCTTGTTAAAAACCAATCTGGTTAAGATGCATTGTAGACAGAGTGGATATGGCCATGTGCCACCTCATAATTATCACCAGTGTGATATCTGCTCTAAAGATAACCAAGGATGTTCTGTGGTGCAAGCAGCTCTGCAGGAACAAATGGATCTCGGATGGATCCAAGAGCACCGAGTTCGTGAAGTTAACATGGTCTATACGAATTCCAATATCATTCAGAATCATAACATTCAAGCAATGAATGTCAACTTGGTCGCGATGCACTCACGGCAAAGTCTACACTACGATCTGCCACGGCATGATTACCAGGCCTGTCCGATCTGCTCAATAAATAATCAGGGTTGTTCTTTCATACAAGAGGCCCTCCAACATCAAATGGATCTTGGATGGATTCAAGACTACCATGATAGGAATCCCTATCCAATCAACAGGGTCCAGATCTTCGATATTCGCGTAATGAATACCAATCTGGTAGAGTTACATGCTGAGCAGGTCCGACTCGGATTCTTAATATCACATGACTATCAAAGCTGCAGAGCGGGCTGTGAAAGCGATCAAGGCTGTGCCCTTGTCCAGGAAACACTTCAACACTTGTTGGACCATTGGTGGCTTCCCATCTATATGGATGAAGACACCCAATAAGTTAGTATCACTAACGGAAATCCTACTAGATATCAAAGTCAGGATGTTCGATCGATGGAAACGGACCTCGTAAGGTTACACTGCATTCAAAGTGGACGTGGTCAGGTGCCACTACACCATTACGATTGCTATAGAGTTTGCTCAGTGGATAATCAAGGGTGCTACCTCGGGCGAACGGCTCTTCAAAGTCAGTTGGACCGCAATGAGATTCAACCAGGATTAGGTTCTGGATCAGTCAACTACCTTGCTAATCAAGTTGAGGATGTTGTCACCATCTCTGGTCATCACAGCAGCAGGGATGTTTTTGCCATCATCCCTCTACTTGATGAATCTAAAGTTCCCAACCGGGAACGGATCGAGATTACTTACGATGGTCAGAAAAATCAAAAGGCTCCCGTAGTCATCTAGTTACCGGGACCATTACCGTACGAATCAACTAAGGCTATCCCTTACAAATATGGTGCAACGACCATTGAAAATGGAAAGGAAACTCCATTACCCTCCGTCGTGAATATTGCAGACATCAGTCGTGTAACACGGCGTGGTAGAATCTTCAACCGAGGGGTTGGGGAATCCAACAAAGAAAAGGAACTTCAAACAGAAGCTCCCGATCCACCAGTTGGTCAATCCAGTAATCCCGACCTTTCGAAAAACAATGATGAGATGCTGAAGCTCATCCAACGGAGTGAATACAACATTGTCGATCAACTGTTGCCGACTCCTTCAAAGATCTCAGTGTTATCACTGTTACTCAGTTCAGAAGCGCATAGGGAGGCTCTACAGAAAGTGTTGGAGCAAGCCTTTGTGGAACAAGATGTAACAATCAGACAGTTCGATAGCATTGTCTCTAACATCACTTCCTGCAATCATTTGGGATTTAGTGATGAGGAATTACCCGAAGAGGGTCGCCGTCATAACATGGCGCTCAATATCACAGTTAACTGCCAGGACGATGCTTTAGCCAGCGTACTGGTAGACACAGGGTCAGCCCTGAATGTTATGCCGAAGTCCACTTTTGCAATTATCATTCAAAGGCCCTCCGATGAGAACTAGTGAAGTCGTCGTCAAGGCGTTCGACGGATCCAGAAAGCAGTTATCGGCGAAGTTGATCTTCCCATAACTATTGGTCCTCACACTTTCCAAGTCACTTTCCAGGTCATGGACATCCGGGCAGCGTACAGTTGTTTATTAGGAATACCTTGGATACATCAGGCTGGAGCGGTTACTTTGACCCTCCACCAAAAGCTAAAGTTCGTTCAGAACGATCAACTTGTCACGGTTTGTGGGGAACAAGCCTTGCTCGTGAGTAAATTGTCATCATCTACTGGTATAGAACCCGAGGAGGTTATTGGAACACAGTTCCAAGCACTGTCGGTAAGCAAAGACAATCAGTTCAAAGGAGGAACCTCGATTTCCTCATACAAAGATGCTATCAAAGTGGTCGAGAGTACCGATACAAACGGATGGGGACAACTTGTAATTCCTATTGACAACAAAACAAAGAATGGTCTTGGTTTTTCTGCAACCTGTACCCAGACAGCTGCCAACGATGAAAGTATTCATCCCCTTCAAAACTTCTTCCACAGTGGAGGTTTCCTTCACCCGGTGTCTCAAGCAGTACATGCTATCAATGAGAAGATCCCTCTGACACAGATGAAGAATGGAAGTCCTACCTTAACAAGGACGGTTATATGTCTCAGGAAGAGGTACCTACGCCATTGTGCTATCCCTCAGAGAGTCCGAGATTTATACCCAGGTCAGACGTCGAAATGGTATATGGAGATTGTGATCCGGAAGGATGTCGTGCTCCGCCAAATTCATTAGAGAAAGACACTCCGATGAAAGACGATTTTGACTACAACTACTATGGCCCAATGGATGGTCTGCCAATGTGGCAACCTTACCCAGGAAACTTGGGGCAAGAAAGTCAGCTGAGTAACGAAACTTCGCTGACCATCATTGAAAAGAATACCTGTGTCCCCACCATGTTATGGGATCAAGACTCAGGTCATTCGGAAACTACTCAACATGAAGATGAATTCGCAACATTTACAGGACTTGAATTCATCAACTATGCTTTTCCCGAGGTCAACGTCATCGAGAGAGATGACTCCTCCAGTTCGAAAGAAGTGTGGGACACCTTAGGACAACCGAGTGGAAAATACGACTATATGGTCAAGTACACCGCTCCCAAAAGCTCTCGTATCAGGCTCGAAGATATCCAGCCAACTGGATGGGGAGATACAGCTGAGAGCGCAACTACTCCGCAAAATGCAACAGAGGAATCCTCCTACGACAATTCTGCCTGGGAGACAGATTCCAATGATCCTGCTCTACCAGAAATCAGCGTTATTTCTGAAGACAAATCAAGGAAGGTGCCAGACTTTGTGATTCACCGAGGAGTTCGCCGCCAATGGGTTGCCGTCGAGGTTCCGAAGGTCGTTCGTCAGTAAAAATAATTGCCATCTTTAACCTTTCACCCTGCCCAGGTGAAACGGATGTTTTGATAGGGCTCGCTTTCTGTAAATTTTCCCTCTTCGCTTCGTCCAAAGCGACAGAGTTTTGTTTTATAGGGCTGTAGTTTCAAGTTTAGACTGTTCATAAATAAAATAACGTCGTTCTGTAATTTCCGCATTAATTGCTGTTTTCTCTTTTCGCTTTTTCAGAAAATGGTAATCCTAAAAAACATTCAATAATAAAAACAAGCAGTAAAATAAAACACTACACACACTTGCATTATCTCTATCTCTTCTAAACACGAATCGTCACGTCATGCAGATTGCTTGTTTTACACCCCGTTGAAACATACGATCCGATGCCTTCTCCCAACTTTGAGTTCCCGGTATTCGAGGCTGAAGAAGAAAATGACAACGAAATTCCTGAAGAGATCTCCCGATTACTCAGACAAGAGGAAAGGTCCATTGAACCTCACAAAGAACCGTTGGAAACGGTAAACTTGGGTTCGAAGCACGAGAGAAAAGAAATCAGGATTGGGGCACTGCTCAGTCCAACTGCCAGAGAGGGTTTGATAAAGCTTCTCAGAGAATTTCCCGATGTATTCGCTTGGTCCTATCAGGACATGCCAGGGTTGGACACCAGCATCGTGGAACATCACTTACCGTTGAGATCGGAATGTCCGCCAGTAAAGCAAAGGTTGAGACGCACTCACCCGAACATAGCCATCAAAATCAAAGAGGAGGTGCAAAACCAGATCGACGCGGGTTTCCTCGCTACATCTGAATATCCTCAATGGTTAGCCAACATCGTACCCGTTCCCAAAAAGGACGGAAAGGTCAGAATGTGTGTTGATTACAGGGATCTGAACAAGGCTAGTCCAAAGGACGACTTTCCTTTACCACACATTGACATGCTGGTAGACAGCACAACAAAGTTCAAAATTTTCTCCTTCATGGATGGATTCTCGGGCTATAACCAGATCAAAATGGCGCCGAAAGACATGGAGAAAACTTCGTTCATCACCCTATGGGGTACCTTTTGTTATAAGGTTATGTCGTTCGGTTTGAAGAACGCCGGGGCAACCTATCAAAGGGCCATGACCACTCTGTTTCATGACATAATACATAAAGAGATAGAGGTATATGTCGATGATATGATTGCAAAATCAAAAACAGGGAGTGAGCACGTTGAACATCTGTCAAAATTGTTTGAACGTCTAAGAAAGTTCAAGCTCCGCTTGAATCCCAACAAGTGCACCTTCGGTGTCAGTTCAGGGAAACTACTAGGGTTCATCGTCAGCCAGAAAGGAATTGAAGTTGATCCTGACAAGGTCAAGGCCATTCAAGAAATGCCTTCTCCGAAAACTGAAAAACAAGTTAGAGGATTCCTGGGACGTTTGAACTACATCTCCAGATTCATATTCCTTATGACCGCGACATGTGCGCCGATTTTCAAATTACTCAAAAACACCCAAGATTGCGTTTGGTCAGAAGATTGCCAAACCGCCTTCAACAGTATCAAGGAATATCTTTTGAATCCTCCGATTCTATCACCTCCAGTGGAAGGAAGACCACTGATCATTTACCTCACAGTCCTAGAGGACTCGATGGGATGTGTACTTGGCCAACAAGACGAAACCAAACAGAAAAAGTCTGCCATTTACTATCTGAGCAAGAAATTCACCGACTGTGAAACTCGGTACACGATGCTCGAGAAAACTTGTTGTGCTTTGGCTTGGGCAGCCAAACATCTTCGCCAGTACATGATTCGTCATACTACTTGGTTGGTCTCTGAAATGGATCCAATCAAGTACGTTTTCGAAAAACCTGCTCTTACGGGAAGAATTGCCCGTTGGCAGATGCTATTATTAGAATATGACATAGAGTACCACGCTCAAAAAGCCGTTAAGGGAAGTATTTTAGCCGATCATTTGGCTCATCAACCGATTGACGATCAAGAATCAATCGGGTTTGACTTCCCAGACGAAGATGTCGTGTATCTAAAAATGAAAGATTACGATGAACCGCTACCCAGTGAAGGGCCAGAACCAGGTTCCCAATGGGGACTTATCTTTGACGGAGCAGTTAACCATTATGGGAACGGAATTGGGGCAATCATTGTTACCCCTCAGGGTACCCACATTCCTTTCACTGCTCGACTTACGTTCAAGTGTACGAACAACGAGGCCGAATACGAAGCTTGTATTATGGGTCTCGAGGAAGCAATTGATTTAAGGATCAAAAACTTGGACGTATACGGCGACTCAGCCTTGGTTATCAATCAGATAAAAGGAGATTGGAACACATACCAATCAGGATTGATTCCTTACAAAGACTATGCAAGAAGGTTGCTACCTTTCTTCAACAGAGTTGAGTTTCATCACATCCCTCATGATGAGAATCACATGGCTGATGCTTTAGCCACTATCTCTTGAATGATTAGTGTAGGTCAATGGAATGACATACCTAAGATCGACATAATGCGCCTTGAACGACCCGCCTACGTCTTCACAATTGAAGCAGTCATAGACGACAAACCTTGGTATCACGATATCAAATGCTTCCTTCAGAAACAAGAGTACTCATCTGGGGCATCCAGAAAACACAGAAAGACCCTCAGAAGATTGGCTGGAAACTTCTTCTTGAGCGGTGACATTCTCTATAAGAGAAATTTTGACATGGTCTTGCTCCGATGCGTCGACAGACCAGAAGCAGACATGCTGATGAAAGAAATTCACGAAGGATCCTTTGGCACTCATGCCAACGGACACACAATGGCGAGAAAAATTCTCAGAGCAGGGTACTACTGGTTAACCATGGAATCCGACTGCTACAAGTACATGAGGAGGTGTCACAAGTGTCAGATATACTCCGACAAAATTCATGTACCGCCATCACATCTCAAAGTTCTTTCTTCCCCATGGCCTTTTTCCATATGGGGAATAGACATGATTGGCATGATTGAGCCTAAGGCTTCAAACGGACATCGGTTCATTCTAGTAGCCATTGACTACTTCACCAAGTGGGTCGAAGCAGCGTCGTACGCTAATGTAACCCAACAAGTGGTGGTCCGATTTATCAAAAACAATATCATCTGCCGTTATGTGTTCCAAGCGAGATCATTACTGATAATGGATCTAACTTGAACAATAAGATGATGAAAGAGTTGTGTGTAGAGTTCAAGATCGAACACCATAACTCATCTCCCTACCGACCCAAGATGAACGGAGCGGTAGAAGCGGCCAATAAGAACATCAAGAAGATCGTTCAAAAGATGGTTGTAACCTATAAAGACTGGCACGAGATGCTACCCTTTGCTCTTCACGATTATCGCACAGCTGTCCGCACTTCAACAAGGGCTACCCCCTTCTCTCTAGTATATGGCATGGACGCAGTTCTCCCCATAGAAGTAGAGATCCCGTCAATCCGAGTATTGATGGAAGCTAAGCTCACCGAAGCTGAGTGGTGTTAAAGCCGACACAACGAATTGAATCTGATCGAAGAAAAGTGAATCACGGCACTATGCCACGGTCAGTTGTATCAACAGAGAATGAAGAGGGCATTCGACAAAAAGGTCCGACCTCGTGTCTTCAAAAAAGGAGACCTCGTGCTCAAGAAGATACAGTCATTTCTCACTGATTCTCGGGGCAAATGGACCCCAACTTTTGATGGCCCTTATGTGGTCACGAAAGCTTTCTCAGGCGGCGCCTTGAGACTTGTAACCATGGACAGAGAGGAATTTGCCTACCCCACAAATGTTGATGTAGTCAAGAAATACTTAGCCTAAAAAAAAAAAGAACGTCTCGGTGGATTGAAAACCCGAAAGGGCGGTCCAGGAAAAAGTTAGAGACATGAAAAAAAAATCATCCCGGTGGAGTGGAAACATCAAAGTAAAATCCAGGAAAAAATTAGGGATAATGGCAAGTAACTATGTTCAACAGAGGCAAGTCCCTCAGCAGCAGTAGCAGTTACATCATCCATTGGAGGAAAACTCCAGTCAAGGCCATCTTCGACAGAAGCTCAGGATGCCCCGAATTCAAAGTTGGTAGAAGGATAGTGGTCGTTATGTTTCAACGTAGCCCTTTTCCCTGTAAATTACCATTTTCAAACTTTGTAAATACTCTTTGGAATCACGCGTTTGGATGATCTCCATCTTATCAATAAAATTTGAGCCCTTGTGCTTTTGTTTGTAATTCTGATTTGTTTTAGCTTTACAGAACGACGTTGTTAATATAACTAACGATTCTTGAAATAAAACAAAAATGAATTTACTTGTTAAAACTTTTTCTGTTTTAAAATAAATATGGCATTTTCTTTTGACTGTTGAACATCAAAAGAGCATCAACCGCTTCTCCAGAAGTAAGCGAACTTCAAAGTGCAGAATCAAAGTACTCATTCTCGACTAGTATGCCTGAGTAAAGGATCAACTATGTCAGAGACCTTGTTTCATCTGACACACCTCGGCCGAGTTCTCATCTCCTAAGCCCGATCAACATAGTTCCCCGCAGGGACTATCTCTCCTAAGCAAGGCGGAATTGCTATCTTGAACCAGTGATATCTCCACATGCCCCGCGATGGCCGAGTATCTAGTCATGTTCATCTTTTAGTTTATGTGTTACGTCAGTTTTGTCAGCATAAACATACATGCATCATGCATTATTGATTTGCATTCACATTTCATATTGCATCACTATCACTTGAGTTGGTCTTATCCTGCCGTGATAACCATCCTCTCAATCGAGTTTGCCAGTTCTTGCCTCATCAGGAAGTATTATGGCCGATCAAACTCGTCTCCAGTGTATCTTTAGATCAGAGTCGGCAATCGACCACTTTGATAATTTGAACCTCTGAAAAGCCAGAGAAGCGTTCAACAAGTATCGCTCTTCGCCATCGAAGACGATCCCCTTGCTTTCCCGGATTAAGGAAAATCCACAGAGAAAGCCTCCTAAGCAAAGATTTGGCAGTACAGCTGCCATTCTCCAAAAATTGCTGATGAAAAGGTCATCGACACCTCAAAATTGGACCCCATCATATGGCATTTCTCCGGGAAGATCCCGAGAAAAGTATGATGTAAGATCCCAAACAAACAGCAGTCTCTCAAGAGACCTGCTTTCCCCCCAGTAGAAACAAATGGCGTCTCCAACAGAGAAGTTTGTGCAACTCTACAACTCAGACGACTGGGTTCCCCAGCAAGTCTGACACTAAAAGTTTTTCCGTCAAATAGCATTTCTCCAGGAAAAATCGGCGAGAAGTTTGGAGGAAAATCGCTACGCATAGCGTTCCTTGTCAATTAAGTTTATTGACAAAAGAAACTGAGACTAGTTCCTTGGTAGGAAACCAGGATCGGGAAGTTTATTTCGGAAACTTAGACCAGTTCCTTGGTAGGAAACCAGGATCGAGGGGAAGTTTAAATCAGAAACTAAGACCAGTTCCTTGGTAGGAAACCAGGATCGAGGGGAAGTTTAAATCAGAAACTGAGACCAGTTCCTTGGTAGGAAACCAGGATCGACGGGAAGTTTAAATAAGAAAACTAAGACCAGTTCCTTGGCTGAAGACCAGGATCGAGGGGAAGTTTTTACCTTTTCTAAGCATCATTGCTTAGCAAAAGAGGATGAATGAGTAAGCTACCGTTCATGACCACCATCAAAATTTTCGGTATTCCGATATTTAATCCTCTTGCACCCCGAATGCCCGAATACCTTCGCCATTCACACCTTCGGTCCAAGATGATTAAATAGGGGCATCTGTCATACCCCAAATTTTGACCACTAAGATTTCCCATCATTGTGCAAATCATCACCACAATATGGATGTATCTCCTACCTCATCAGTCTCCCCAAGGATGGGTGAGCATCCACTACAATCAAAATTAGGGTTTCAAGCCATCTTTGAGTTCTTAGACAAAGGATCAATCAAGGAATGACATGATCTTCAACTTGTCTAAATATCTCAAACATCCACATTGGATCAAAAAGGACTCCCACGTCAAGGATTAAGCACAAGGATGCTCCCTTCTAGGTGGATCAAGTCTCAAGATCGCCAGTATCACCAAATTAGGGTTTTGGTCGACCAGGGCCTCCAGATGGGAAATTTTCATCTGGGCACAAGGCAATGATCCAAAACATAACCTAATATACTCCATGGAACCTCATGGACCCAATCGCCAAGTCAATTTTGTCTCAGGGGATGCATACATCAAAAATCAGGAATTAGGGTTTCTTGACCTAATTCACCCCTAAGTTGACTTTTGGTGCAAATCATGAGCCAAGACCTCAAGAGAGGTTTTGAAGGTCTCAAATAACCTATGTTGATCCATTTGGAACAATGGATTAACCCAAGAAGCTTGAGCAACAAGTCTCAGTTTCATCTGCACCACAGTTAGGGTTTTGCAGAAAAAGTCAACTGTAACTTTGACTTTTGATCAGGACATGCTCCCAAGCCCTAAGACATGCCTCAATATACCCTATGACACCCATGGAACATGTCCATCAAGTTTGATTTAGGTCAAGGACATGATTTCCTGAGGAATTGCACAGTTTGGAATTCATCGGATAAAAAGTCAACTGTGCACAAAAGTCAACTTTGACTTTTTGAGATTTTCACCAAAACGGATTTTTAACCCTTAAATGATGTTTATGTATGATTTGAATCATCATTCATCAAGAAAAATCAAGAAAAGTTGGATAACTTGTAAAAGGGGTAACCATAAAACTTAGAAAAATTTCTAAGTTATGGAAAAAGTACCACTAATGCACCAACTTTGAAGGACCATAACTCCTAAACCACAAGGCCATTTTGCCCCATTCAAAGCTTGATTTGTAGATCACATTGCCCTCTACAAAAGCTTCATACTGACCTATGTCCAAATTCCTCATGGATTTTGAGTTATGGAGTGATCAAAATCAAGAAAAGTCACTTTGTTCCAACACTTAGTGAAAATTTCACTAAGGCAGAATCTGCCTCACTTTTTGCCAAATGTAAAGGGATTTTTCACTTCGTTTCAAAAGAGGTCAAAATCAAACATGTTCAAAAAGTTATTGTAGCATGTAAGGGCTTTCCAAAAAGGCCAAGAACATTGCCAAATTCCATTTGAGTCATGAGATATGACATTGGAAAGTGGCCTTGCTGAAATCTGTCAAAGGCAAGACAGAATTTGCAATTTGGCTCGATTTGCCAAAATCAGCCAAATTCAAATGCTCCAAGCCACTTGGACACCTCAAGGGATTGAATCTAAAGGGGACAATCACTGAGCCAAGCCTCCAAAGTCTTTGGAACAAGAAATAACACTCAAAACCTAGATTTGCCTAAAATAGGGACAAGACTCCAATTTTGGATTCAAGCATTCAATGGAAGCTCTAAGGTGGCATAGACTGAGCTCTCATCAACTGAATTCAGTCAAGACTTATCCAAGACCAAGGGGACCAGCAGCCTGTGCCCTAACCTCTAGTCAATGGCTAGAGAAGACTTGAATTCTCATTTATCAACATTGGCCAAACCTATTCTGCAGTTGCCATTCACTATTGATCCCAAAACAAACTTGCTCTACTATAAATAGAGCTCATTTGTGCTCAGTTTAAGCACACCAAAGCCATCAAACAGATGCTTTCCTCAAAATCTCTTTTTCTTGGCAAAAATGCCTTCTTTAGCAAGGTAACTTTGGGTTTTTGAGCTAGAGAGCAATTCCACCCAAACTAAGCACACACACACCTCATATATATCATATGTAAGCTGTGCAAACCATAAAAAATGACCTGTAATCACAGCATCACAAAATCACCTCTCAAAACCTCATAATAGCACTTTTTTGCATTTTTCAAGCCATGTCTTGATTCAGTCACTTTCCAAACCAGATAAAACCTCAAACACACTCCAAATAACATCCTTGAACTGTCCCAAATGGTTCCCACCATCTGGAACACCATTTGAGGGAGTTGCTATTTTGGTCAATTTTGACCCCTTTTGCAAGAAAGGGACTGTTTGTGTTTTCGCAGGTACCAGTTGATTCCAACCATCCTAAAAGTATCCAAGGGATCATTTGAGGTGGTTCAAAGCATAAAATCACATCTGGAGCAAGAGGGTTGGCAGATTGCATAGAAACCTCCAAAATCCCAAAGAAGGTGTGGCAGAGAAAATGCATTTACAAGCCATTTTCAAAACCACTATCGGATTTTGAGGAGGGAGTGTGATCTGGAAAAACCACCACCACCATTGGATTCCTTATGAAATTCTGGTCTAGATGCATATAAATTTTGTCTCAAACAAGTGAGAATTGAGAAAGTTATGACCTTTCCGTTTTTGAGCCAAAACTGAATTTGCCTTGCCTTGGGCCAGACCTAAAAACAAGTCATGCCTTGTATATTTAGTGTTTTATTTCAAACAATGGATGTATCACCACCCCAGTGGTAGAGCGCGCGCCCTGTGCACATGAGGTCGTGGGTTCAAACCCCACCCATGCCATTTTGTGATTTTTCACATTTTTGCTAGTTTTCCAATTATTTTCATGTTTTGTTAATTATTTGGAAAATTAATAACTCTTTCAATTTTAATTATTTTTTATTGGTTCTTTTTGCAAAAAATCACAAAAATATTGAAATATTTTATTCCACAAAAAAATTAAGTTTATATTATTTACTTAATATAATTAGTATTTTTGTGAATAAATTCATTTTATTTGTTTTTAAACACTTTAAAAATGAATATTTATCTTGGAAAATCGAGACCAAATGAGTTTTAATATCTCTTGTGATTTATACCTCATTTTTCAAACCTTAAACAAAAATCACAAGTAGGTTATTCAAACATATTTGGTATTTTTCATTGATTTTCTTTAAATATTTGTTTTTAAAGATATAAAATTAGGGTTTTCTTCGATTTCAAACCATCTGGGCCTACCCTCGAGTAGTAAGACCCATTTCTTTTCTCTAAAATTCTTCGGGCCTCTAATAGAGTGTAAGACCCAGTCCTTTTTGAAACCAAAATAATCTGGGCCTACCCTCGTGTTATAAGCCCCACTCTTCTTCTTCAAAACTCTTTGGGCCTCTATTAGAGTGTAAGACCCAACCCACTTGTACAGAAATATATTGGGCCTCATCCGTTGTATAAGTCCCTCTGTACATTTTCAAATAAACGACGCGATCGTCACCTTTTGAAAAATAACCATCTAGGCCTCTCCTTGAGCTATAAGACCCATTCAAAACTTTTTGGGCCTCTATTTGAGTGTAAGACCCAACCCCCTTTTAACCAAAACATTTTGGGCCTCACTTATTGTATAAGTCCCCTGGCGTTAAAAGAAAACCTCGGCGCGATCGCCATTTTAAACGAAAAATCATCTAGGCCTACCCTCGTGTTATAAGCCCCACTCTTTTTCTTTAAAACCTTTTGGGCCTCTTGAGAGAGTGTAAGACCCATCCCTTTGTACAGCAAACCTTTTTGGGCCACAATCACTTATATAACTCCCTCTGTACAAATTGAAATAGTGCGCTCGCTGATAAAACCCTGGGCCTCTCCTTGAGCTGTAAGCCCCAAATCTTTCTTTTTCAAAGCACTTTCTCCTTTGATTTTGAATATACTGTTATTTTCATCTTTCTTTGTTGAACAACTAACCAAACAGCATGGAAGCTCTACAACCGAGTAAGTGGTTATCGCTTTCATTTACTGCTTTCATATATATAACTGTATTGTGGGGCTGCTCACTGTAAGTCTCCTTTCATAAACTCATATCTACTGTGTAATAATAGTATAGATATTTAGAGTTTCCCCGGCAACTACGTCTAGCACTAGGTAAAGCCGTTTCGTTTATTCGTAGAAATAGACAGCTAGATCCCCAATAGGAGCACCAGATAAAGTCTTCTCTTCGGCTGTCCTCCTTAGGAATTGTCAAGAAACTCTACTCCGAAAGATGAATGTATTCTCCGTGAATGGCATCTTTGAGTTTCTTCCAAATTCTCGACCTTTCCGGACTTGATCTATTCCTTGTGAATAGCTTGCCTTGAATGTCTCGGGATTTGGGGACCCACGGGCTTCTTAAAAGCATCGGCCTCCTCTTGGGGATCGTACAAGGACCCACAGGCTTCCTAAAAGCAACCTCGCCTCCTCTTGGGCTTAGTACAAGGACCCTACGGCTTCTTAGAAGTATTCACAGCCTCCTCTTAGGCTTCGTATAATGATCTCTTCCCCCGGGAATGATAGCCTCCTCTTGGGCTTAGTACAAGGACCCGTCGGCTTCATAAAAGCTTCCAGCCTCCTCTTGGGCTTCGTACAAATTGTCCCGACGACCTCCTAGAGGTATAGGAACAGAACTTAGACATCTTCATAGAGCAGTCCTTTCATAGAGTCTACTACTATTTCTCAAAACATAGTACAAAAGGATGAAACTCTAGACTTGGACAATCTAATTTCCTTGAGTCTCAAAGACATTCTCAAGTGACCCCTTCGTTAAATAGGAAGGAAACCCACAGACTCGGACAGTCTCGATACCCTTCGGATTTCCCGCTTCCTTAAAGAACAGGAATAACCCGAACCCTTGGAATCAAATCCATGAGTACAGTGTTGCTCATATAAGAACTGATTTTCTCTTTCAAAATCAGTATACTGGACCTGTCACTCAACTGAGACAGTAACCATAGCCTCCTCTTAGGCTTTGTATAATGATCCTTCTTCAATGAAGTTAGCCTCCTCTTGGGCTTTATACAATGATTCTCCCCAGCAGAGCTAATAATTTTCGCCTCCATCTCGGGCTTTATACGAGATACAAAAAGATTCCCCAGCGGAATCAAACAACATTTAGCCTCTCTCTCGGGCTTTGTACGAGACACATAAAAGACTCCCTCGTTGAGTCAATCACCCCTTTAGCCTCCATCTCGGGTTTGTACGAGATACAAAAAGGTTCTAATTGAACCAAACAAACAATAGCCTTCATCTCGGGCTTCATATGAGATACCAAAAGACTCCGTCGTCGGGTCAAAACCTTTTCGCCTCCATCTCGGGCTTTGTACGAGATACATACAAAAACACTCTCTTGTTGAGTATAAAAGATCCTCTTGTAGGATCAACCCCTTTTAGCCTCTCTCTCGGGCTTTGTACGAGACACCTTTTAGCCTCCTCTTAGGCTTTGTATAATGATTTTCCTCAGTAGAGTTAGCTTCCTCTTAGGCTTTGTATAAGAAATCCCCGGTTGAGTTCAATCAACCTTTTAGCATCAAAGTTGTGCCTCGTTCACAGTACACAAACATCAACAACTCCTTCCCTTTCATCTAATCGCTGTAAGCGACAAGCCTCTGGATCATCTATATCCATGCCACTGTCCCTCTTTTAGCATGAAAAATTCCTAAGGAAAGATAGCATTGCTCTACACTGAGTTAAAGTCTTCTCCTTCAGGTCAAAACTACCCTATAAAGGAAATTATGGCATTGCTAGGATCCGCGTATCCCGGTTAAAGTAATCTTCCCTTTATAAACAGACAAACCCTTCTTTAGAGATGACAAATTCTCTCTAAAGTCGAGGTCCTTCAGCTTCACGTCTTGGGCTTTGAACAAGACACAAATAAACCTTTCAGCTTCATATCTTGGGCTTTGAACAAGATACAAATAAACTCTTCAGCTTCACATCTTGGGCTTTGAACAAGATACAAACAACCTTACGCTTCACGTCTTGGGCCTTGAACAAGACACCAAAAACCAATTTCCTCCCACAGATTAGGAGGAACTACGAACGCTCTGATTTCCCTGTTTCGGTAAACGGGAATACGTAGGCATAAGATCGAAAGAAAAGATCTTAGCGAGCACACTCAACAAAAAACCCAAATCCCATATCAAAAGCAGTAATTCAAAACATCAGTCCGAATCCTAGTTCCCCGCCAGAAACCTTCTGCCCAAGCCCTAGAAAGAAAGAAACCCGTATTGGCGAAAATACAAATAACCAGTACAAAGGCCCCCCCACATTGATAGCATCCGTAACCTAAAAGACCGCTGTTTAAACTCAGTATGCAAGCAGGGTTAATTGGAGACATCTATTTCCCTTCCTTATTCAGCTCATAATAGGATAAAAAATGAATCGACCTGTAGTCAAAGCTCAAACCACAGAGAGCGACCAGCGCTTAAGAACCGCGTCCAAAATCACTCGCTACAATGAGCCAAATGATCAGCTAAAATACTTCCCTTAACAGCTTTCTGAGCGTGGTACTCTATGTCATATTCTGATAACAGCATCTGCCAACATCGTGTACCGAGTTTCACAGTCGGTGAATTTCTTGCTCAGATAGTAGATGGCAGACTCTTTCCGTTTGGTTTCTTCTTGTTGGCCAAGTACACATCCCATTGAATCCTTTAGGACTGTGAGGTAAATGATCAGTTGTCTTCCTTCCACTGGAGGTGATAGAATCAGAGGATTCAACAGGTATTCCTTGATACTGTTGAAGGCGGTTTGGCAATCTTCTGACCAAACGCAATCCTGGTTCTTTTTGAGTAATTTGAAAATCGGCGCACAAGTGGCGGTCATAAGGAATATGAATCTGGAGATGTAGTTAAAACGTCCCAAGAATCCTCTGACTTGTTTTTCAGTTTTCGGAGAAGGCATTTCTTGAATGGCCTTGACCTTGTCAGGATCAACTTCAATTCCTTTCTGGCTGACGATGAACCCTAGTAGTTTCCCTGAACGGACACCGAAGGTGCACTTGTTGGGATTCAAGCGGAGCTTGAATTTTCTTAGACGTTTGAACAATTTTGACAGATGTTTAACGTGATCACTCTCTGTTCTTGATTTTGCAATCATATCATCGACATATACCTCGATTTCCTTATGTATCATGTCATGAAACAGAGTAGTCATGGCCCTTTGATAGGTTGCCCCAGCTTTCTTCAAACCGAACGGCATAACCTTGTAACAAAAGGTACCCCATGGGGTAATGAACGAAGTTTTCTCCAAGTCTTTCGGCGCCATTTTGATATGATTATAGCCCGAGAATCCATCCATGAAGGAGAAAATTTTGAACTTTGCTGTGCTGTCTACCAGCATGTCAATGTGTGGTAAAGGAAAGTCGTCCTTTGGACTAGCCTTGTTCAGATCCCTGTAATCAACACACATCTGACCTTTCCGTCCTTTTTGGGAACGGGTACGATGTTGGCTAACCATAGAGGATATTCAGATGTAGCGAGGAAACCCGCGTCAATCTGTTTTTGTACCTCCTCTTTGATTTTGATGGCCATGTCCGGGTGAGTCCGTCTCAACCTTTGCTTTACTGGCGGACATTCCGATTTCAACGGTAAGTGATGTTCCACGATGCTGGTATCCAACCCTGGCATATCCTGATAGGACCAAGCGAATACATCGGGAAATTTTCTGAGAAGCTTTATCAAACCCTCTCTGGCAGTTGGACTGAGCAGTGTTCCAATCCTGATTTCTTTTCTGTCTTGTTCTGAACCTAAGTTTACCGTTTCCAACGGCTCTTTGTGTGGTTCAATGGACCTTTCCTCTTGTCTGAGTAGTCGGGAGATCTCTTCTGGAATTTCGTTGTCAACTTCTTCTTCAGCCTCGAATACCGGGAACTCAAAGTTGGGAGAAGGCATCGGATCGTATGTTTCAACGGGGTGTGAAGCAAGCAATCTGCATGACGGTATGATTCGTGTTTAGAAGAGATAGAGAAAAATGCAAGTGTGTGCAGTGTTTTATTTTATTACTGCTTGTTTTTATTTTTTGCATGTTTTTTAGGATTACCATTTTCTGAAAAACGAAAAGAGAAAACAGCAATTAATGCGGAAATTACAGAACGACGTTATTTTATTTATGAACAGTCGAAACTTGAAACTACAGCCCTATAAAACAAAACTCTGTCACTTTGGGCAAAGCGAAGAGGGAAAATTTACAGAAAGCGAGCCCTATCAAAACATCCGTTTCACCTGGGCAAGGTGAAAGGTTAAAGATGGAAATTACTTTGACTGATGAACGACCTTCGGAACCTCGACGACAACCCATTGACGGCGAACTCCTCGGTGAATCACAAAGTCTGGCACCTTCCTTGATCTGTCTTCAGAAATAACGCTGATTTCTGGTGGAGTAGGATCATTGGAATCTGTCTCCCAGGCAGAGTTGTCGTAGGAGGATTCCTCTGTTGCATTTTGCAGAGTAGTTGTGCTCTCAGCTGTATCTCCCTATCCAGTTGGCTGGATATCTTCAAGCCTGATACGAGAGCTTTCGGGAGCGGTGTACTTGACCATGAAGTCGTATTTTCCACTCGGTTGTCCCAAGGTGTCCCACACTTCTTTCGAACTGGAGGAGTCATCCCTCTCAATGACGTTGACCTCGGGAATAGCATAGTTGATGAATTCAAGTCCTGCAAATGTTGCGAATTCATCTTCATGTTGAGTAGTTTCTGAATGACCTGAGTGTTGATCCCATGACATGGTGGGGACATAGGTATTCTGTTCAATGATGGTCAGCGAAGTTTCATTACTCGGCTGACTTTCTTGCCCCAAGTTTCCTGGGTAAGGTTGCCACATTGGCAGACCATCCATTGGGCCATAGTAGGTGTAGTCAAAATCGTCTTTCATTAGAGTGTCTTCCTCTAGCGAATTTGGCGGAGCACGACATCCTTCCGGATCACAATCTCCATATACCATTTCGACGTCTGATCTTGGTATAAATCTCGGACTTTCTGTAGGAAAGAAAAAAGGCGTATGCACCTCTTCCTGAGACATATAACCGTCCTTGTTAAGGTAGGACTTCCATTCTTCATCTGTGTCAGAGGGATCTTCCTCATTGATAGCATGTACTGCTTGAGACACCGGATGAAGGAAACCTCCACTGTGGAAGAAGTTTTGAAGGGGATGAATACTTTCATCGTTGGCAGCTGTCCGGGTACCGGTTGCAGAAAAACCAAGACCCTTCTTTGTTTTATTGTCAATAGGAATGACAAGCTGTCCCCATCCGTTTGTATCGGTACTCTCGACCGCTTTGATAGCATCTTTGTATGAGGAAATCGAAGTTCCTTCTTTGAACTGATTGTCTTTGCTCACAGACAGTGCTTGGAACTGCGTTCCAATAACCTCCTCGGGTTCTATACCCACAGATGATGATAAGTTGCTTACGAGCAAGGCTTGTTCCCCATAAACCGTGATAAGTTGATCGTTCTTGACGAACTTTAGCTTTTGGTGGAGGGTTAAAGTAACCGCTCCAGCCTGATGTATCCATGGTCTTCCTAATAAACAACTGTATGTTGCCCGGATGTCTATGACCTGGAAAATGACATGGAAAGTATGAGGAACAATAGTTATGGGAAGATCAACTTCGCCAATAACTGCTTTTCTGGATCCGTCGAACGCTTTGACGACAACCTCTCTGGTTCTCATCGGAGGGCCTTTGAATGATAATTGCATCAAAGTGGACTTCGGCATAACATTCAGGGCTGACCCTGTGTCTACCAATACGCTGGCTAAAGCATCGTCATGGCAGTTAACTGTAATATTGAGCGCCATGTTATGACGGCGACCCTCTTCGGGTAATTCCTCATCACTAAATCCCAAATTGTTGCAGGAAGTGATGTTAGAGACAATGCTATCGAACTGTCTGATTGTTACATCCTGTTCCACAAAGGCTTGGTCCAAGACTTTCTGTAGAGCCTCTCTGTGTGCTTCTGAACTGAGTAACAGTGATAACACCGAAATCTTTGAAGGAGTCTGCAGCAGCTGATCAACAATGTTGTATTCACTCCTTTGGATGAGCTTCTGCATCTCATCATTGCTTTTCGAAAGGTCGGGATTACTGGATTGACCGACTGGTGGATCGGGAGCTTCTGTTTGAAGTTCCTTTTCTTTGTTAGGTTCTCCAACCCCTCGGTTGAAGATTCTACCACTCCGTGTTACACGACTGATGTCTGCAATATTCACGACGGAGGGTAATGGAATTTCCTTTCCATTTTCAATGGTCGTTGCACCGTATTTGTAAGGGATAACCTTAGTTGATTCATACGGTAGTGGTCCCGGTAGATAGATGACAACGGGAGCCTTCTGATTTTTCTGACCATCGTAAGTAATCTCGATCCGTTCCCGGTTGGGAACTTTAGATTCGTCAAGTAGAGGGATGATGGCAAAAACATCCCTGATCCTGTGATGACCAGAGATGGTGACAACATCCTCAACTTGATCAGCAAGGTAGTTGACTAATCCAGAACCTGATCCTGGTTGAATCTCTTGGCAGTCCAACTGACTTTGAAGAGCCGCTCGCACGAGGTAGCACCCTTGATTATCCACCGAGCAAACTCTACACCAATCATAATTATGTAGTGGCACCTGACCACGTCCACTTTAAATGCAGTGCAACCTTACGAGATCCGTTTCCGTCGATCGGACATCCTGACTTTGATATCTAGCAGGATTTCCGTTAGTGATACTAACTTGTTGGGTGTCTTCATCCATATAGATGGGAAGCCACCAATGGTCTAACAAGTGTTGAAGTGTTTCCTGGACAAGGGCACAACCTTGATCGCTTTCACAGCCCGCTCTGCAGTTTTGATAGTCATGTGATATTAAGAATCCGAGTCGGACCTGCTCAGCATGTAACTCTACCAGATTGGTATTCATTAAGCGGATATCAAAGATCTGGACCCTGTTGATTGGATAGGGATTCCTATCATGGTAGTCTTGAATCCATCCAAGATCCATTTGGCGTTGGAGGGCCTCTTGTATGAAAGAGCATCCCTGATTGTTTGTTGAGCAGATCGGACAGGCCTGGTAATCATGTTGTGGCAGCTCGTAGTGTAGACTTTGTCGTGAGTGCATCACGACCAAGTTGACATTCATTGCTAGAATGTTATGATTCTGAATGATATTGGAATTCGTATAGACCATGTTAACTCCACGAACTCGGTGCTCTTGGATCCATCTGAGATCTATTTGTTCCGGCAGAGCTGCTTGCACCCCAGAACATCCTTGGTTGTCTTTAGAGCAGATATCACACTGGTGATAATTATGAGGTGGCACATGGCCATATCCACTCTGTCTACAATGCATCTTAACCAGATTGGTTTTTAACAAGAGTACATCGTGAATCTGATAGACATCGTTAGTCTCTTTCTCAATCAGATTGACTGCAGCTTTCTCATGTTGAGGCAGCGGGTTCGTGAGAACATTAGGATTCGTATCCTTGAAGGATAAGAGCCCGCTCCTAACAAGTTTTTGCACTTCGGACTTGAAATTAAGACAAGTCTCTATGTTATGCCCTGCACCTCCTTGATGATAAGGGCATGTCTGATCCATCTTAAACCAAAAAGGCAGATTTTCCGGTACTGTAAGAGGAGACTTAGTCTGAATGTGCCCCTTAGCCAGTAGTAACGGAAATAGTTCAGCGTACAACATGGGTATAGGATCAAACCCTGATGGTCTTGTTATACGGTTGTTATTGTATGGAGGACGAGCCTGCTGGAGAGGCTGTTGTGTCCTTTGCTGTTCAGGTTGGCTCTGCGCAACCTGAGGTTGATACGTAGGAACAGGCGCGGGGCCGATAGCAGGAGTTACAGCTGCTACTGGTTGATAACGACGCCTTTGCTTTCCGAGAGAGATATTCCCAATATCTTGCTCTTTTTTCTTAGGGAGAGCACTACCGTATTTTTTAGTACCGCTCGTCGATCCAGTGTCTTTTGCCAAACGTCCTTCTCGGACGGCTTCCTCAAGACGTACACCCATGCCGACCATCTCGGTGAAATCACTGGGCGCACTGGCAACCATTCGGTTATAGTAAAATGAGCTTAAGGTCTTTAAGAAGATCTTTGTCATCTCTTTTTCCTCAAGAGGTGGACAAATTTGGGCAGCAATTTCACGCCACCTTTGAGCATACTCCTTAAAGGTTTCCTTGTCCTTTTACGACATTGATCTGAGTTGATCTCTGTCGGGTGCCATGTCCAAATTGTATTTGTGTTGTTGGACAAAGGCAGTACCAAGATCTCTGAATGTGCTGATCGTAGCACGGTTTAAACCCATGTACCATTTTAATGCGGCACCGGTTAAACTATCTTGGAAGTAGTGAATCAGTAGGTCCTGATTCTCTCTCTGAGCTGACATCCGCCGTGCGTACATCACCAGATGGCTCTGAGGGCAAGAGTTACCCTTGTACTTTTCAAAGTCGGACACTTGGAATTTGTGCGGGACTTTCACATTGGGGACCAAGCAGAGATCTGCGGCGTCCTTTCCAAATAGATCCTGACCGCGAATGGCTTGCAGTTCCTTCTGCATTTCCAAGAATTGCTCCTGGAATTCCTCCATTCGGTCAAACATAGTTTCCTTTTTACCAACAGGTGTTGGTGGAATCTATCCTTCCGGGACAGTGTGCACCACAGGGGGTGGAACCGTAACTACGGTAGAAAATCTTGGCATACCCCGAAGTTTGTAACCTTCAAGAGTCTTCAGTATGGCCCTGGCATCTTCGTTTTCCCGAAGTTTGTAACCTTCAGGACCAGCGGCTTCTGTTGTGATTCCCTGATCTTCAGTGATCGGCGGAACATATCCTTCCGGGATATAGTTGACAGGCATGCCCCAGGGACGATCCTTCGGCATCTGATACCTAGGATCATACTTCTCCACTATGGGTGTTGAGGTGATCTCTGAGATCACAATTCTTTGTAGCTAAGCTTCTGCCATGGCTTGCATGTCGTTACAAAGCTTTCTCATATCCTCTCTTAGAGCGTCGATCTCTTCTTTCAACTCTCTGTTTTCCTCCTCAAGATCATCCATCTTTTTCTGACGATTGGCCCAAGTATTATACGAATGAGACAGTTTGACTCTAGAACCGAGACGCAAACGTGAGATTCGTAGGGAAGAAGAATACGCGATGTGAGAATGATGAATGCAATGATTGTATTAATTGTATTTTGGTTTAATCAAAATAAACTTTGACAATTAGATTGCAAATATCAAACGGTGGGGAAACCCCTTTTTATTGAATTCCAAAGGATTACAGAAATGGAAATACAGTAGATTACAAAGTGCAGAAACATAAACCTAAGCTAATAGGTCCCGAGTCCTCTCTGAAGAGAAGCCGGGTGCTGATTCTGGTATCTTCCTTTTCTTTGACCTGGGCTCTTGGGCCGTTGTTGGGTTGTCATTCCCTTGCCAAGTGAAAGGAGCGAGCAAGTTCCTTTGGTCATCTTGGTTATCTACAACATGTTTCTCTAAAATTTCAATCAGAGCATCTTTTTCTTTCAGTTATTGCTGTATTTTGATGCCCTCTACGTCGAGGGTGCGGTACTTGTTCTTCCAAGACCTCCTCTCCTTTTGAACTTTGTTGAGAGTAACCTGAAGCTTTTCAGTTTCCGTCATGAAGTACATGACAGATTCCCTCGGTGGAAGAATTCTGTAACGAGGATAAGGCATATTTAGCTTGAGAGCTCTAGTTTGTACCCAATGGAGATAAGGCTCCACTGAGACACAGTTCGGTTTTCCTAGAGACTCCCGTCCTTTCTTATGAACCTGTTTCCAAGCCTGCACTATTTCTAATTTCAGTGCTCTGTCGTTTTCTCCTTCCTTGAAGAAAAGACCTTCCAGATGAGCGTTCTGCGGAACAAGCCACATCGGGTATCCAAATTGACGGTGAACCAATACCGGATGGTAGTTGATTCCTCCCTTAGTTCCTATGAGGGGTATGTTGGGGAAGTTTCCACAACGATCAATGATTCTGATTCCATCATGAATCTTGTTGCACCAATATATATCAGAGTTGGTAAGAGACATGATCTTTTGCGACCAACGTAAGGCACTCTTGCAATCCCAAAAAGCAGCAGACTTGGGCAAGTGAGAGATAAACCATTTGTAGAGAAGAGGTACACAACATGTGATCTCCCCTCCACTGTAAAAATTATCCAAGTGTACCGAATGATACGCATCTGCGAGCAAAGTCGGCACAGGGTTTCCAATGAGAAAAACCTTAATAGCGTTGATATCTACAAAGTTATTGATGTTGGGAAACAAAAATAACCCGTATGTAAGCAAGACAAAGATGCTTTCAAAAGCAGTCACGTTTCCTATACTGGCGAAGTACAGGGCCTTCTTTGTCAAGAATTGGGCTGGCAAACCTTGTATGCCACCCTTAGTGGTTAGGTGAGTCCTGACCTCAGACTCGTCCAAATAAATTGCTCTTGCAATAGTCTGATTCTTTGGAATTTCTTCCAGTCCAGAAAATGGAGCTCGATCTGTAATATGTAGATTGATCAGATGAGCATACTCCTCCAGCGTTGGTGCTAGCTGATAATCCGGGAATGTGAAACAGTGATAAACTGGATCGTAGAACTGAATGAGCGCATCCATGATTCCCTTAATCACATGGACTCTTAACAGTGGTAGCAGACCTCCGTGCTTGGCTCTGAAAGCCTCTGGGTTAGTGATCATCCTTGCTAACCTTCTCAAATCCTCAAGTTTTGGAACCTTGAAGGTGTACGCATGAGTTCTCCTTATACCGAAATCCATTAGCGTAATCCTCTTCTCTGATATTTGCAATCACAGTCTTAGTTTAATTTGAAAAAACAGAGAGACTAGAAGAGAAGTTTTTTGAATGTTTTAATGTTTTTTAGATGAATGCATGAATGCAGCACACAAAAACATAGAAAAAACATGGGGTCAAAGGGTCGTTGTCATGAAGTCAAGGCTCTACCCATCCCCAAAGGTTTATACTAAGGTGATTTTGTGTACCTGTCACTCAAAATCATTGATTTCTGAGAACACCAGCGGGCCGGGAACCGTGCTAGGTGGTGTCCTTTCAAATAAATCTCAGAAGAGGGTAGTTTATTGCGTAACAGCCATTCCCGATAGCCACCGCACTATAAAAAAAGGTGATTTTTCCTAGGTGTATACTCATTCTTTCCACATGCGGCATCACACGCATTCCTATTAGCAGAAAAATAAACACGTATTGCAATTAGGAAAAGCAGTATATATATTTGTCCTAATCATCCTAGACCTTTAAAGCTATGAATTTTAAGTTCCTGACAGAAATGGGTTTCCCGGCGGAAGCCCCAATCTGTGGTTCTCTGCCTAAGAGATGGACCAGCATAGGTCAATCTTTCTCCTCAGCCTAGTTCCCATTTTCTGTGGAAAACGGGGATGATGCCCTAAGGCAGAAAATGAGACTCCACAGTAGAGTCACCATTTACAAGAAAAACAGAAAGAAAGAAACAAAGGCCCCACGGTGGGCGCCATTTTTCTGTAGCGAGCGATTTTGGACGCGGTTCTTAAGCGCTGGTCGCTCTCTGCGGTTGAGCTTTAAACTACAGGTCGATTAATTTTTTATCCTATTGTAAGCTAAATAAGGAAGGGAAATAGATGTCTCCAAGTAATCCTGCTTTGCATTCTGAGTTTGAACAGCAGTCTGTTAGGTTACGGATGCTATCAATGTAGGGGGGCCTTTGTACTGGTTATTTCTATTTTCGCCAATACGGGTTTCTTTCTTTCTAGGGATGGGCAGAAGGTTTCTGGCGGGGAACTAGAATTAGGATGTTAGGACTGATGTTTTTTTTGAATTACTACTTTTGATTGATATGGGATTTGGGTTTTTTGTTGAGTGTGCTCGCTAAGATCTTTTCTTTCGATCTTATGCCTACGTATTCCCGTTTACCGAAACAGGGAAATCAGAGCGTTTCGTAGTTCCTCCTAATCTATGGGAGGAAATTGGGGTTTTTGGTGTCTTGTTCAAGGCCCAAGACGTGAAGCGTAAGGTGTTTGTATCTTGTTCAAAGCCCAAGATGTGAACCTGAAAAGATAGTTTGTGTCTTGTTCAAAGCCCAAGACGTGAAGCTGAAGAGTTTATTTGTATCTTGTTCAATGCCCAAGATATGAAGCTGAAAGGTCTATTTGTGTCTTGTTCAAAGCCCAAGACGTGAAGCTAAAAAGGCCTCGACTTTAGAGAGAATTTGTCATCTCTAAAGAAGGGTTTGTTTGTCACAACTGTTGGGTGACTGATTATAAAGGAGAATTACTTTAACCGGGATACGCAGATCCTAGCAATGCCATAATTTCCTTTATAGGGGGTTTTAACCTGAAGGAGAAGACTTTAACTCAGTGTAGAGCAATGCCATCCTTCCTTAGGAATTTCTCATGCTAAAAGATGGACAGTGGCATGGATGTAGATGATCCAGAGGCTTGCCGCTTACAGCGATTAGATGAAAGAGAAAGAGTTGTTGATGTTTGTATACTGTGAACGAGGCACAGATTTGATGTTAAAAGGTTGATTGGACTCAACCGGGGATTTCTTATACAAAGCCTAAAAGGAGGCTAACTCTACTGAGGAAAATCATTATACAAAGCCTAAGAGGAGGCTAAAAGGTGTCTCGTACAAAGCCCGAGAGAGAGGCTGAAAGGGGTTGATCCTACAAGAGGATCTTTTATACTCAACAAGAGAGTGTTTTTGTATCTCGTACAAAGCCCGAGATGAAGGCGAAAAGGTTTTTGACCCGACGATGGAGCCGTTTGGTATCTCATATAAAGCCCGAGATGAAGGCGATTTGTTTGTTTTTGTATCTCGTATAAAGCCCGAGATGGAGGCTGAAAAAGTTTGATTCCGCTTAAGGGAATTTGTATCTCGTATGAAGCCCGAGATGAAGGTGGAACGGTGGTTTGACTCAACGAGGGAGTCTTTTATGTGTCTCATACAAAGCCTGAGAGAGAGGCTAAACGTTGTTTGACTCCACTGGGGAATCTTTTGGTATCTCGTATAAAGCCCGAGATGGAGGCGAAAATTGTTAGCTCCGCTGGGGAGAATCATTGTACAAAGCCCAAGAGGAGGCTAAATTCTGCTAGGGGAAATCATTATACAAAGCCTAAGAGGAGGCTAAAAAGGTTTGCTCCACTTGGGAGAATCATTGCATGAAGCCCAAGAGGAGGCTGACTTCTGCTGGAGAAGGATCATTATACAAAGCCTAAGAGGAGGCTAACTTCATTGAAGAAGGATCATTATACAAAGCCTAAGAGGAGGCTATGGTTACTGTCTCAATTAAGTGACAGGTCCAGTATACTGATTTTGAAAGAGAAAATCAGTTCTTATATGAGCAACACTGTACTCAGGAATTTGATTCCAAGGGTTCGGGTTATTCCTGTTCTTTAAGGAAGCGGGAAATCCGAAGGGTATCGAGACTAGCTGAGTTTGCGGGTTTCCTTCCTATTTAACGAAGGGGTCACTTGAGAATGTCTTTGAGACTCAAGGGGATTAGACTGTCCAAGTCTAGAGTTTCATCTTTTGTACTATGTTTTGAGAAACAGTAGTAGACTCTATGAAAGGACTGTTCTATGAAAATGACTAAGTTTTGTTCCTATACCTTTAGGAGGTCGTCGGGACAATTTGTACGAAGCCCAAGAGGAGGCTGGAAGCTTTTAAGAAGCCGACGGGTCCTTGTATTAAGCCCAAGAGGAGGCTGGAAGCTTTTAAGAAGCCGACGGGTCCTTGTATTAAGCCCAAGAGGAGGCTATCATTCCCGAAGGAAGAGATCATTATACAAAGCCTAAGAGGAGGCTGTGAATACTTCTAAGAAGCCGTAGGGTCCTTTTACTAAGCCCAAGAGGAGGCGGGGTTGCTTTTAGGAAGCCTGTGGGTCCTTGTACGATGCCCAAGAGGAGGCCGATGCTTTTAAGAAGCCCGTGGGTCCGCAAACCCCAAGACATTTAAGGCAAGCTATTCACAAGGAATAGATCAAGTCAGGAAAGTTCAAGAATTTGGAAGAAACTCAAAGATGCCATTCACGGAGAATACATTCATCTTTGGGAGTAGAGTTTCTTGACAATTCCTAATGAGGACAGCCGAAGAGAAGACTGTATCTGGTGCTCCTATTGGGGATCTAGCTGTCTATTTCTACGAATAAACGGAACGACTTTACCTAGTTCTAGACGTAGTTGCTGGGGAAACTCTAAATATCTATACTATTATTACACAGTAGATATGAGTTTATGAAAGGAGGCTTACAGTGAGCAGCCCCACAATACAGTTATATATGAAAGCAGTAAATGAAAGCGATAACCACTTACTCGGTTGTAGTGCTTCCATGCTGTTTGGTTAGTTGTTCAACAAAGAAAGATGAAAACAACAGTATATTCAAAATCAAAGGAGAAAGTGCTTTGAAAAAGAAAGATTTGGGGCTTACAGCTCAAGGAGAGGCCCAGGGTTTTAACAGTGAGCGCACTGTTTGAATTTGTACAGAGGGACTTATACAAGTTACTGGGGCCCAAAATTGTTTGCTGTACAAAGGGATGGGTCTTACACTCTATTAGAGGCCCAAAGAGTTTTGAATGAAAAAAGGTGGGGCTTATAACACGAGGGTAGGCCCAAGAGGATTTTTTCGTTTAAAATTGAGATCGCGCCGAGGTTTTCTTTTAACGCCGGGGGACTTATACAATAAGTGAGGCCCAAAATGTTTTGGTTAAAAGGGGGTTGGGTCTTACACTCTAATAGAGGCCCAAAATTTTTGAATGGGTCTTATAGCTCAAGGAGAGGCCCAGATGATTTTTTTAAAAGGCGACGATCGCGTCGTTTATTTGAAAATGTACAGAGGGACTTATACAACGAATGAGGCCCAAAATATTTTTGTACAAGTGGGTTGGGTCTTACACTCTAATAGAGGCCCAAAAAGTTTTGAATGAGTCTTATAGCTCAAGGAGAGGCCCAAGGTTTTATTTTGGATCGGCGGTCGCGCCGAGATTTTTGAAAGTACCGTGGGACTTATATAATAAGTGAGGCCCAAAGTTTTGGTATTTACAAAAAGGCTTGGGTCTTACACTCTATTAGAGGCCCAAAAAGTTTTGAAAATGATCTATGAGGGTTGAATTAATCCAAAACCCTAATTTGTTTTCAAAAATGTATTTAATTGAATAAAAAATTCAATTAAAATGATCAAAATTGTTGAACATATGAAAAACAAATTGTGTTCTTGGATTAATGCTTCAAAAATTAAGTATTGACCTACAAAATAATTAGAAAGCATTAGAAGTTGCAAAATCAAGATGGAAAAAATATTTCAAATGTTAAAAATAATTAAAATATTAATTCTTTGCAAAAATATCAATTATACAAAATAAATAATATTTTTGGGATTTTTTGGGAAAATCAAATATTTCAACATTTTTGTGATTTTTTTTGCAAAAAGAATCAGTAAAAAATAATTAAAATTGAATGAGTTATTAATATTTCAAATCATTAAAAATAATAATATGAAAAATAACAAAATAAACAAGTGATAAAAAGAAGTCTGGGGCGAGGGGGATTCGAACCCCAGACCTCTCGCTTGCCAATACACACAAAACCAGCTGATGAACCGCTGGGGCGCAATGCCAATTCATTAATAATATGGCAAGTGAAAAATATATAGAGAACTTGTTGGTTTTTCTGAAAATGGCGCCATGGCCATCTTCTTCCTCCAGCCCAGATGCATGAAGCCCTCTATCTCTCTCGTTTCTCAACCATTTGACATGATTCAAACACCAAACTCATGCGTTTTTTCACAAGGAACAAGATGGCAATACCCAATTTTATTGATTTTTAGTGTATAGCAAATTATATCATTGTGGCCGTATGAACCCTATTTTTGCAAAAGCAATCGAGCAGACATGATTATGAGTGCTATGATCAAACTTTTTGAGGGAAAATAATCAACACATGATGGCAAGCAATTGGCAAAAATATCATGCGAGGAAATATGCATGGATCATGGAGTTTGAGTTTTGAGGCTCACCTTGATGCAAGCTGAAATGGAACTCTGCACAAACTTTGTTCCAGTTGTGATTTAATGATCCCTACAGCTTCGATGGATGGTATGGAGTGTGTTGCAAGCTTTAGAACACTTTGAAACTCTTTGGATCAAGATGGAGACCCCCACCTGTAAAATTGAAGCATAATGGCTTGGTTGATGGGTGATTTTGAGCTTGAGGTGTTACAGTTAGTGTTTAAGTGTTTGGACACCTCAAATACATCGTATGTGATGTGTTTGAGCAATTGGAATTGATTGCTTATGGCTGCAACTCAAAACCCGATAGTGGTTACTCAAAAACAAGAAAACTTGAGATTTAAGAAAGAATGAGAGAAAGCAGTGTTGTAACTAGCTTTGGTGTGAGTTGAACGATCCATTGGGACCTCTATTTATAGGTGATCAACTCTTGTCTTGGAGGAATAGTGAATGGCTGCTGGATCAGATCACTTCCAATTGGATTGGCTTGGCCTAGATGCCTCTTGAACTAGGCATAACAGCTGCTCCAAATAGATCAGCTATGCTTTGACTGAAATCACATTCCTAAATCATTTTAATTGTTGTTTAATGTGAGAACTTGACTGAGGAGAGTAAGAATCTTGACAATGCACTATTCCACATTAATGCACTTTGAATTCAAGGCAAAATGTGCCAAAGTGGATGAATCTCAAGTTGGAAGATTCCTTGGCTTTGGGACTCAGCTTTGTTGGTTGGATCAGATGCAAAGTGATTGGTTTGAATACATGTGGCATGATGATCCTCAGTTTTTGGTTCAAAATCGTGTGTCGCAAGCAAACATACAAACTGATTTTTCCAAAACAGCTTGCAGCAGCATGACTTTGGGCATGGATTTCTCTTGGCTCAAGTTGAATCAATTCATGTTGTTAAGCTCTTTGGATTCTTGGCAACATTTGCAACAACATTGATGTTTAACTCTGGACTTGATTCAGCTTGTAACTATGTGAAAAAATCCCACAAGTTTTGGTGTTTCAATACAAAATCTGCCATGCCCAGAATTTTTCTAAGTGTTGGAAAAGTTGTGTTTTCATGTTTTTAGTGACTTTGATCACTCCATAAATCAAAATCCATGAGGAATTTGGACATAACTTAGTATGAAGTTTTTGTAGAGGGCAAGGTGATCTACAAATCAAGCTTTGAATGGGGCACAATGGCCTTGAGGTTTAGGAGTTATGGTCCTCCAAAGTTGGTGCATTAGTGGTACTTTTTCCATAACTTAGAAAATTTTCTAAGTTTTATGGTTACCCCTTTTACAAGTTATCCAACTTTTCTTGATTTTTCTTGATGAATGATGATTCAAATCATACATAAACATCATTTTAGGGTTAAAAATCCATTTTGGTGAAAAATCTCAAAAAGTCAAAGTTGACTTTTGTGCACAGTTGACTTTTTATCAGATGAATTCCAAACTGTGCAATTCCTCAGGAAATCATGTCCTTGACCTAAATCAAACTTGATGGACATGTTCCATGGGTGTCATAGGGTATATCGAGGCATGTCTTAGGGCTTGGGAGCATGTCCTGATCAAAAGTCAAAGTTACAGTTGACTTTTTCCACAAAACCCTAACTGTGGTGCAGATGAAACTGAGACTTGTTGCTCAAGCTTCTTGGATTAATCCATTATTCCAAATGGATCAACATAGGTCATTTAAGACCCTCAAACCCTCTCTTGAGGTCTTGGTTCATGATTTGTACCAAAAGTCAACTCAGGGGTGAATTAGGTCAAGAAACCCTAATTCCTGATTTTTGATGTATGCATCCCCTGAGGCAAAATTGACTTGGTGATTGGGTCCATGAGGTTTCATGGAGTATATTAGGTTATGTTTTGGATCATTGGCTTGTGCCCAGATGAAATTTTTCATCTGGAGGCCCTAGTCAACCAAAACCCTAATTTGGTGACACTGGCGATCTTGAGGCTTGATCCACCTAGAAGGGAGCATCCTTGTGCTTAATCCTTGAAGTGGGAGTCCTTTTTGATCCATTGTGAATGTTTGAGAGGTTAAACAAGTTGAGGATCATGTCATTCCTTGATTGGTCCTTTGTCTAAGAACTCAAAGAGAGCTTGAAACCCTAATTTTGATTGTAGTGAGTGCTCACCCATCTTTGGGGAGACTGACAAGGTAGGATGATTCTCCCATATTATGATGATGATTTGCACAATGATGGGAAATCTTAGTGGTCAAAATTTGGGGTATGACATCGAGGATGCACACTTAGGCATCGAACGCACGAGCATCTCCATCTAGATCATCTATCAATTTCCTAGTCACATTACTAGGTTCTACTTATAGATTTATGGTAAGGTTTCCTCACTCTTCCTATTCCATATTTTTAAACATGTATTCACTCAATTACATTTCACAATAAAAAGTTAGATATAACACAACACAATAGTATAATAAAAATACATGTAATAATTCAACTCATAATTTATCACATTTCTTGAGTTTCCTCCGATTTATTTAATAAGGTATCAAAATCAATATTTTTCACTTTCATGGTGTAGGATGTTTCCATAGCTTTCCAACGACTATTACTACGCTTCGATCGGAGTTACGATCTAAAAGATATGCATTTTTTCAATATTTTTCCTCAACCTACAGTGGGGTAATCGGTTACTCACGTTTCACTGTTCACACATAGGCTAAATGAGAGTTAGAGACACATTTCATTAATCAATTACTCAAATAGGATAGTCGGTTACTCAGTTCAAATTTTGCGCAGATTATCAATTTTTCCACAGATACCCTAATCTGTTAACTGATTACTCTGTTATATAACAAAAAAATTATGGTTTTCTCATGATTCAAAACCATACAATTTTACTCAAAACTCATAGAAACTCATAGGATCAATTAATCATTTATCATACATCATATTCATACTTGTATCAATCATATTATGCATTTTTATTTAGATTTGAACCGTGAAAACAATCGATTCCACACAATATTCAATATTTACCATTTCTAACCTAAACTCTAACATCTCTAAAACTTCTAGAGCTTAAGTACTAACTGGAACCCACCTCTAAACAAGATGATGATGAAGATTGTGAGATGATTTGATGAAGAATGAAGAAGAATTCAAGCTTTCTCTCTTCTTCTAGGTTTTCTCCTCTTTCTCCCTTTTGCTTTTCCTTCTCTCCACTTCTTTCTATCATTGTCCCAATCAAGAGGAAGGGAAAATGAAATGATATAAGGAAATATCATTAAGTTAGTAACACTAACTCAAAAACCCAAATTGTCTCTAATGTATCGATTGATAAAACCTCAGGGTCAGATAATATTAATTTGATCTATTCTGAGCTCATCAGTTGCTCTAATTATCTTTGCAGATAATTTCTCAGAGTACACCGGAACCCAGTTGATCAAAACTAATATTATGTAGAGCAAAATAAAAATACGGGGTATTACAAACACACAAATCAAAGCAACCAAAGGTATTTGCACATAATTGAAGAATAGCATGGAAACATGGAATAAATCCATTGAAACATAACAAAAGAGTTGAAATGCCAATAAATATGGATCAAAATAAGACATGTTTGGCATTCAACGGGTACCTGAATTCAGGATGTAGTAACCACATGACTAAGAATAAAAGGTGGTTCACTAAGTTAGATGAATAGATAAAGAAATTGATTAGTGTTCTGGACTGGGCCGGCGCCTGCCCATCAGTCGAGCATGCCTAACCCAATATTGATGTTACCCAATAAGGCCCAAGTCTACCCAGCGTCGAGCACGCTCCAACCTTCTCATCATCGAGCACACGCTGGCCAGACACTGTCGAGCAGGGCTTCACGTCTCGGGGAACATGTCTCATTACTCCTCGATCTCCACGTGCTCCTCCTCGCAAGGACACGTCATCATGTAACCGCCCACCTCCGAAAGAGTCGGTCTGCCCACCTCCGGAGACCTCGGGACCGTTACCACAGGGCGAAGACCACACGCTGGTCTTCTTTACGCCACGTAAGCCCTGGCAGTCACCTGGATTGGGCCTTGCAATCCAGCCCAGTACAGATGACCGTTGGCCCCGCGCTGGGGGCAGCCTATAAATACCCTCTCACTTGAGAGGGTCAGGTTACATTACATTCTAACTCTCATACTTTTTTCTGTACTTGTCTACTCCCTTTCCTGACTTTGGCATCGGAGTACCTTGCAGGTACACCCCCCCGGCTGTCTTATCACCACCAGAGTTGCGGAGCTCACGACGTCACTGGCCACTAATATCCTTTCTGATAAGGTACAATCAGTGGCGCCGTCTGTGGGAAACTTTGCTTACCCGTTTTTCCTCTTTGTAAAACCAAAGCAACATCCATCTTTCCGACAACCATGGCCAGCTCACAACCTGAGAACAAGACTCCGGACACCGCCTTCGCACCGTTTAACAACGGAGACGGCCGTGAGGACAATGTGGTCGTCAACGTCGAAGAAGGCGACGAAAGGGACGGGCGTACTGCCTCTCCTTTCTCTAACGATGCGGCTTACCACGCTGCCCAACAAAGCAATGCACCCGCTGCCTACCAGCCGATCCCCGCGCCACCAAATACTGATTCAAACACGGTGTCCATGTTCACTTTGATCAATCAGACCAACCAACTGATCTCCCTGCAGAACGTGAGGATTGAAGCGCTCGAAAGGGGGTGACCACGACGCTTTCCCCCGCGGAGACATCATCGCGCTCCATCTCCCAGTCGACTCCAGAAGCCCGACGCCCCAACCTGCGGGACGCCGCTCGTGTCTGGAACGACCCCGGCCTGTGGTCGCCCAGAAGCGTCATCGATCACCTCCTCCGAAGGAACAACAACACTCGCCTTCCCAGAAGAGGAGCAAAGCTGACGGCGAAAAGTCAAAGAGTCGTTCGAGGAGCACTCCCCGACGACACGGGCCTGATCGGGGCCATCACTCCCCATCACGATCACCAGTTAGGAGTGATGAGGATGACCAACATACCGCTCTGTCCAGGGAGATTATGGAGACCCCTATACTTGTAGGGATGGAAAAGCCTCCACCCTTGGGGACATACGACGGGACGGCCGACCCCGACGATCACGTCGAGAGCTTCGAGGCTATGCTCGACTACAGGAATATTCGGGGAGCTATTAAGTGTAGGCTGTAACAGCCCGCGGCCGCTCGCGCACGAGTCCTGACACTATTACCAACTCAGACTTAATCACTAGCCCCCTTTTTTCAACTATACTAGCGTTTTTGCCTCCCGTGGGAATCGAACCGTGTACCTGGGGATAAGTACTGCGTTCAATGCATTCCCACTACCAATTAAGCTACTAGCTTAATTGGTAGTGGGAATGCATTGAACATGGTACTTATCCCCAGGTGCACGGTTCGATTCTCACGGGAGGCAAAAACGCTAGTATAGTTGAAAAAGAGGGGGCTAGTGATTAAGTCTGAGTTGGTAATAGTGTCGGGACTCGTGCGCGAGCGGCCGCGGGCTGTTACACAGGCTCTTCCCGACCACCCTCAGAAAAGGTGCCATGACTTGGTACAAAATTCTAGCCCCAGAATCCATTACGTCCTGGAAGCAACTGAAGAGACAGTTCTCCAAGCATTTTACTGCATCTCGCCGCCATCCGAAGATGGTGGCCTATTTGGAAGGAATCCTCCAAGGGAGGAACGAATCTCTCAAAGACTACATCGAGAGATTCAACCGCGAAGTTGTTGAGGTGCCCACTACTAACGACATGAAGAAGTACCTGATCGAGCGGGGACTGCGTCACGGGACCGAGTTCGCCAAGTCTGTGGGCATCCATAGACCCCGCAACATGGAAGACCTCCTCCACCGAGCCCAGTTGTACATCAGTTCGAAGACTCAGTGGCCGCCCACGTTGCCCAAGACTTACGACACCACGAGGGCTCCCGCAGCTCCAAGGATGAAGACTCTACTGCCCCTGACGCGGGGGAGAGAGGAGACGTGAAGGCCGTCCCAGGGACATTCGTGAGCTGAGAGGTCCATCTGGCCGGTTCACGGAGTGTAATCTACTTAACGCTCCCCGTGAGCGAATTCTCTCCGAGTGCGCCAACTCGGAATTTCATAAAGGGGGTGTCCGCTTTCCAAAGCCGACACCCCCCAAATCAAACACTGACAAGTCTAAATACTGCAGGTTCCATCGGAGCCACGGGCATGTCACCGAAGAGTGCATCCACCTCAAGGACGCAATCGAGATCCTAATCAAGAAAGGGCATCTTAAGCAGTACACCAAGAAGAACGACGCTCCTCGCCCAGATGTCTGGGACACACAAAGCGTCAAAAAGACGACACCTCCTGTAGCGAGCGATTTTGGATGCGGTTCTTAAGCGCTGGTCGCTCTCTGCGGTTTGAGCTTTTGACTACAGGTCGATTCATTTTTTTATCCTATTGTGAGCTGAATAAGGAAGGGAAATAGATGTCTCCAATTAGCCCTGCTTGCATACTGATTTTAAACAGCAGTCTGTTAGGTTACGGATGCTATCAATGTGGGGGGGCCGTTGTACTGGTTATTTGTATTTTCGCCAATACTGGTTTCTTTCTTTCTAGGGCTTGGACAGAAGGTTTCTGGCGGGGAACTAGGATTAAGATGCTAGGACTGATGTTTGAATTACTGCTTTTGATATGGGATTTGGGTTTTTTATTGAGTGTGCTCGCTAAGATCTTTTCTTTCGATCTTATGCCTACGTATTCCCATTTACCGAAACAGGGAAATCAGAGCGTTCGTAGTTCCTCCTAATCTATGGGAGTAAATTGGTTGTTTGGTGTCTTGTTCAAGGCCCAAGACGTGAAGCGTAAGGGTAGTTTGTATCTTGTTCAAAGCCCAAGATGTGAAGCTGAAGGTTTATTTGTATCTTGTTCAAAGCCCAAGATATGAAGCTGAAAAGTCTATTTGTGTCTTGTTCAAAGCCCAAGACGTGAAGCTGAAGGACCTTGACTTTAGAGAGAATTTGTCATCTCTAAAGAAGGGTTTGTCTGTTTATAAAGGGAAGATTACTTTAACCGGGATACGCGGATCCTAGCAATGCCATAATTTCCTTTATAGGGTAGGTTTGACCTAAAGGAGAAGACTTTAACTCAGTGTATAGCAATGCCATCTTTCCTTAGGAATTTCTCATGCTAAAAGATGGACAGTGGCATGGATATAGATGATCCAGAGGCTTGCCGCTTACACCGATTAGATGAAGGGGAAGGAGTTGTTGATGTTTGTGTACTGTGAACGAGGCACAGCTTTGATGCTAAAAGGTTGATTGGGTCAACCAGTGGTTTTCTTATACAAAGCCTAAGGGGAGGCTAATATGTGTCTCGTACAAAGCCCGAGAGAGAGGCTAAAAGGGGTTGATCCTACAAGAGAATCTTTTATGCTCAACAAGAGAGTGTTTTTGTATCTCGTACAAAGCCCGAGATGGAGGCGAAAAGGTTTTTGACCCGACGATGGAGTCTTTTGGTATCTCGTTTAAAGCCCGAGATGGAGGCGATTGTTTATTTGGTTCAATTAGAACCTTTTTGTATCTCGTACAAAGCCCGAGATGGAGGCTAAAG
Organism: Lathyrus tuberosus; assembly: GCA_022829125.1. Taxonomy (NCBI): domain Eukaryota; kingdom Viridiplantae; phylum Streptophyta; class Magnoliopsida; order Fabales; family Fabaceae; genus Lathyrus; species Lathyrus tuberosus. Next base: position 3,241,483 of record JALAZF010000295.1, on the reverse strand, counting down.
GGTGATTGACTCAACGAGGGAGTCTTTTATGTGTCTCGTACAAAGCCCGAGAGAGAGGCTAAACGTTGTTTGATTCCGCTGGGGAATCTTTTGTATCTCGTACGAAGCCCGAGATGGAGGCAAAAATTGTTAGCTCCGCTGGGGAGAATCATTGTATAAAGCCCAAGAGGAGGCTAACTTCATTGAAGAAGGATCATTATACAAAGCCTAAGAGGAGGCTATGGTAACTGTCTCAGTTAAGTGATAGGTCCAGCATACTGATTTTGAAAGAGAAAATCAGTTCTTATATGAGCAACACTGTACTCAGGGATTTGATTCCAAGGGTCCGGGTTATTCCTGTTCTTTAAGGAAGCGGGAAATCTGAAGGGTATCAAGACTGTCCGAGTCTGCGGGTTTCCTCCCTATTTAACGAAGGGGGTCGCTTGAGAATGTCTTTGAGACTCAAGGAGATTAGACTGTCCAAGTCTAGAGTTTCATCTTTTGTACTATGTTTTGAGAAATAGTAGTAGACTCTATGAAAGGACTGTTCTATGAAGATGATTAAGTTCTGTTCCTATACCACTAGGAGGTCGTCGGGATAATTTGTACGAAGCCCAAGAGGAGGCTGGAAGCTTTTAAGAAGCCGACGGGTCCTTGTACTAAGCCCAAGAGGAAGCTATCATTCCCGAAGGAAGAGATCATTATACAAAGCCTAAGAGGAGGCTGTGAATACTTCTAAGAAGCCGTAGGGTCCTTGTACTAAGCCCAAGAGAAGGCTGGGTTGCTTTTAGGAAGCCTGTGGGTCCTTGTACGATGCCCAAGAGGAGGCCGATGCTTTTAAGAAGCCCGTGGGTCCCCAAACCCCGAGAAATTCAAGGCAAGCTATTCACAAGGAATAGGTCAAGTCAGGAAAGTTCGAGAATTTGGAAGAAACTCAAAGATGCCATTCACGGAGAATACATTCATCTTCGGGAGTAGAGTTTCTTGACGATTCCTAATGAGAACAGTCGAAGAGAAGACTGTATCTGGTGGATCCTATTTGGGGATCTAGGCGTCTATTTCTACGAATAAACGAAACGGCTTTACCTAGTGCTAGACGTAGTTGCCGGGGAAACTCTAAATATCTATACTATTATTACACAGTAGATATGAGTTTATGAAAGGAGACTTACAGTGAGCAGCCCCACAATACAGTTATATATATATGAAAGCAGTAAATGAAAGCTATAACCACTTACTCGGTTGTAGTGCTTCCATGCTGTTTGGTTAGTTGTTCAACAAAGAAAGATGAAAACAACAGTATATTCAAAATCAAAGGAGAAAGTGCTTTGAAAAAGAAAGATTTGGGGCTTACAGCTCAAGGAGAGGCCCAGGGTTTTACTGTTGAATTTGTACAGAGGGACTTTATACAAGTGACTGGGGACCAAAATTATTTTCTGTACAAAGGGATGGGTCTTACACTCTCTCAAGAGGCCCAAAAAGTTTAAAGAAAAAGAGTGGGGCTTATAAGACGAGGGTAGGCCCAGATGATATTTCGTTTAAAATGGTGATCGCGCCGAGGTTTTCTTTTAACGCAGGGGGACTTATACAATAAGTGAGGCCCAAAATGATTTTTGTTAAAAGGGGGTTGGGTCTTACACTCTAATAGAGGCCCAAAGGTGTTTTGAATGGGTCTTATAGCTCAAGGAGAGGCCCAGATGATTTTTCAAAAAAGGCGACGATCGCGCCGTTTGTTTTTTGACGGTATTGGGACTTATACAATAAGTGAGGCCCAAAATATTTCTGTACAAGTGGGTTGGGTCTTACACTCTAATAGAGGCCCAAAAAAGTTTTGAATGGGTCTTATAGCTCAAGGAGAGGCCCAGATGATTTTGAATGAAAACGGCGAGCGCGCCGAGGTTTTTTGAAAACGCCGTGGGTCTTATACAATGACTGAGGCCCAAATTATTTTGGTTTTCAAAAAGGATTGGGTCTTACACTCTATTAGAGGCCCAAAGTGTTTTGAAAATGATCCATGAGGGTTGAATTAATCCAAAACCCTAATTTGTTTTCAAAAATGTATTTAATTGAATAAAAATTCAATTAAAATGATCAAAAATTGTTTAACACATGAAAAACAAATTGTGATCTTGGATTAATGCTTCAAAAATTAAGTATTGACCTACAAAATAATTAGAAAGCATTAGAAGTTGCAAAATCAAGATGGAAAAAAATTTCAAATGTTAAAAAACAATTAAAATATTAATTCTTTGCAAAAATATCAATTATACAAAATAAATAATATTTTTGGGATTTTTTAGGAAAATCAAATATTTCAACATTTTTGTGAATTATTGCAAAAAGAATCAGTCAAAAATAATTAAAATTGAGTGAATTATTAATTTTTCAAATCATTAAAAATAATAATATGAAAATAACAAAAAAAACAAGTGATAAAAAGAAGTCTGGGGCGAGGGGGATTCGAACCCCAGACCTCTCGCTCTCTAATACTCACAAAACCAGCTGATGAGCCGCTGGGGCGCAATGCCAATTCATTAAGTATATGGCAAGAGAAAAATATATAGAGAACTTGGTTGGTTTTTGAACCATGGCGCCATGGCCATCTTCTTCCTCCAGCCCAGATGCAGGAAGCCCTCTATCTCTCTCGTTTCTCAACCATTTGACATGATTCAAACACCAATCCTATGCGTTTTTTCACAAGGAACAAGATGGCAATACCCAATTTTATTGATTTTAAGTGTAGAGTGAAATATATCATGATGAACACAGATGAACCCTAATTTGCAAAAGCAATCGTGCAGTCATGGTTATGAGGTCTATGATCAAACTTTTTGAGGGAAAACAATCAACACATAATGACAATCAAATGGTAAAAGTATCATGCGAGGAAATATGCATGGATCATGGAGTTTGAGTTTTGAGGCTCACCTTGATGCAAGCTGAAATGGAACTTTGCCCAGATGGTGTTCCAGTCGTGAATTGATGATCCCTACAACTTCAATGGATGGTATGGAGTATGTTGCAAGCCTTGGAACACTTTGAAATTCTCTGGATCAAGCTGGAGACCTCAACCTGCAAAATAGAAGCATAATGGCTTGGTTGAAGGGTGATTTTGAGCTGGGAGTGTTACAGATGATGTTTAAGAATTTGGACACCTCAAATACATTATATGTGATGTGTTTGAGCAATTGGAATTGATTGCTTATGGCTGCAACTCAAAACCCGATAGTGGTTACTCAAAAAACAAGAAAACTTGAAGTTCAAGAAAGAATGAGAGAAAGAAGTGCTGTAACTGGCTTTGGTGTGAGTTGAATGATCACTTGGAACCTCTATTTATAGGTGATCAACTCTTGTCTTGGAGGAATAGTGAATGGCTGCTGGATCAGATCACATTTCCATGGATTGGCTTGGTAATTATGCCTCTTGCACTAGGCATAACAGCTGCCCCAAGTAGATTAGCTATGCCTTGACTGAAATCACATTCTTCAGTCATTTTAATTGTTGTTTAATGTGAGAACTTGACTGAAGAGAGTAAGAATCTTGACAATGCACTATTCCACATTAATGCACTTTGAATTCAAGGCAAAATGTGCCAAAGTGGATGAATTTCAAGTTGGAAGATTCCTTGGCTTTGTGACTCACCCCTATCAGTTGGTTCAGTTGGTTCATGATCAGATTGAATGCATGTGGCATAATGATCATTACTTTTGACTCAAAAATCGTGGATGGCAAAAAACTCCCAAACTGATTTTTCATGGCAGCCTTGACATGGCATGTTGTGGCAGCCATAATTCTTGGCACAAGTGGAATGATTTCATGCTATTGAGTTGCTTGGATTCTTGGCAACATTCGCAACAACATTGATGTTTAACTTTGGACTTGATTCAGCTTGGAACTGTGTGAAAAAAACCCACAAGTTTTGGTGTTTCAACACAAAATCTGTCTTGGACAGAATTTTTCTAAGTGTTGGAAAATGGTATACTTTCACATTTTCAGCCACTTTGGCTCACTCATAGCTCAAAATCCATAATGAATTGGAGTTAGGCCTAGTTGAAGTTTTTGTAGAGGGAAGTGAGATCTACAAATCAAGCTTTGGATGGAAAAAATTGGCCTTGTGGTTTAGGAGTTATGGTCCTCCAAAGTTGGTACCCTAGCCACTTGAATTTTAACTTAGAAAAATTTCTAAGTTTTTATGGTTACCCCTTTTACAAGTTATCCAACTTTTCTTGATTTTTCTTGATGAATGATGTTTCAAATCATACATAAACATCATTTTAGGGTTAAAAATCCATTTTAGTGAAAAATCTCAAAAAGTCAAAGTTGACTTTTATGCACAGTTGACTTTTTATCAGATGAATTCCAAACTGTGCAATTCCTCAGGAAATCATGTCCTTGACTTAAATAAAACTTGATGGACATGTTCCATAGGCGTTGTAGGGTATATTGAGGCATGTCTTAGGGCTTGGGAGCATGTCCTGGCCAAAAGTCAAAGTTACAGTTGACTTTTCCCGCAAAACCCTAACTGTGGTGCAGATGAAACTGAGACTTGTTGCTCAAGTTTCTTGGGTTAATCCATTGTTCCAAATGGATCAACATAAGTCATTAGAGACCCTCAAATACTCTCTTGAGGTCTTGGCTCATGATTTGCACCAAAAGTCAACTTAGGGGTGAATTAGGTCAAGAAACCCTAATTCCTGATTTTTGATGTATGCATCCCCTGAGGCCAAATTGACTTGGTAATTGGGTCCATGAGGTTCCATGGAGAATATTAGGTTATGTTTTGGATCATTGCCTTGTGCCCAGATGAAAATTTTCATCTGGAGGCCCTGGTTGACCAAAACCCTAATTTGGTGATACTGGCGATCTTGAGACTTAATCCACCTAGAAGGGAGCATCCTTGTGCTTAATCCTTGATGTGGGAGTCCTCTTTGATCCATTGTGAATGTTTGGGAGATTAGAGAAGTTGAAGATCATGCCATTCCTTGATTGATCTTTTGTCTAAAAACTCAAAGAGGGCTTGAAACCCTAATTTTGGTTGTAATGAATGCTCATCCATCTTTGGGGAGACTGACAAGGTAGAATGGTTCATCCATATTGTGGTGATGATTTACACAATGATGGGAAATCTTAGTGGTCAAAATTTGGGGTATGACACCTCCCTCCGGGGAAAACAGACTGCAAGTCGCCCTGAGCGTCACTCGACCAGAGGACTTTTACGTCCCCAAAGGAATCGCGGATGCCGCAGCAGTTCACATAATGTGGGAAAGTTTTCCCCCAGAGGGCCTTGTCACAGGCCGTAGCACGTGGGAACGTTTTCCCACAGCGATGGTTATATCTGGCGGGGGCTTCAACAAGGTCTCCGTCGGGTCAATCAAGCGGAAGTTCGACGAGCTAGAATCCGCGACCTCGGCACAGACTACCACGTTGGAGAAGGTGAAAGGGAGGTCAAACCCCATCACCTTCTACCTCAAGGAGCTGCCAGGCGGTGCGCCCAACTCCATCATCCCCCTCCTGATTCGGGCGCAGATGGAAAATTTTGACGTCTGCAGAATTCTGGTAGACCAAGGGAGTTCGGTGGACATCATGTACGCCCACCTCTTCAAGACCCTCCAGCTCGACGAAAAACATCTAACCCCATACGTGGGCTCAGATCTACAAGGGTTCAACGGCACCACCACCAGGCCATGAGGCTACGTCGAACTGATGGTCACATTCGGGAGTGAGGACACTGCCTGCCAATTCAAGACCAGCTTCTTGGTGGTAGAATTTCCTTCCCTCTACCAATGCATCATGGGGAGAACCACTCTAGCTGAACTCACGGCAGTACCCTCTACAGTCCACCTGAAGACCAACGGCCTGAGCTTGATCAACGTCAAGCTCAAGGCCGGAGAGAAGCCAACCCTGAACGCAGTGCAGAAGCCACTCCCGCGCATCAACGCGGTGGACCTCGACAGTCGTTTCCCCTGCGAGCAGGAGGAAGGAAGAGTAGTGGACAATGACTTCCCAGGTGAAGGCAACGGGCAGCCTCTCCACCCAACGCACCCCATCCCAGACGGAGACTTCGAGCTAGTTGCCCTCGGAGACGATCCAGATAAGAGCGTGAAGATCGGCACCGGGCTCCCCGACCTGACGAAGAAACAGCTGAAGGCATGACTCCGAGAGAACGCTGATTTTTTTACGTGGAGCGCATCGGAGATGCCTGGCCTCGACTTCGAGGTGGCCTGTCACCAGCTCGCTGTAGATCCGGCCGCTAGGGCCATAGTACAACGTAGGCGTAGGCAGCCTCCCGAAAAAGTGGAGGCTGCTGGAAAAGCTGTAAGGGACCTCCTAGAGGCAAATTTTAATTTGGAGGCCAGGTACACGACCTAGCTGTCCAACGTTGTACTTGTCAAAAAGAATAATTGAAAATGAAGGATGTGCGTTGACTATATCGATCTTAACCGGGTATGCCTGCAAGATTTTTATCCATTACCCAACATCGACCAGCTGGTCGACAATTCTGTAGGTTTCAAATTATTGTCCTTCATGGACGCCTACTCGGGGTACAACCATATCCCCATGGCCAATGCCGACAAACAGCACACTGCCTTCATGACCGAGTCGGGCAATTACAACTACAACGTAATGCCCTTCGCCCTAAAAACGTCGGCGCAACCTACCAGCGGATGATGAACAAAGTCTTCTGGGGAGAGATCAGAGACATGCTTGAGGTCTACATGGACGACATGATCGTCAAATTCACTGAAGAAGTCGACCACACTACCCATTTTACAAAGGTCTTCGACACAGCGAGAAAATGTAGGATGAGGTTCAACCCCAACAAATGCACCTTCGGCGTTCGGGCGGGCAAGTTCCTCGGTTTCTACCTCACGGAGAGAGGAATCGAGGCAAACCCCAACAAGTGTAGGGCATTGTCCGAGATCCCAACACCAAACTCAAAGAAGTCGATACAGTCGCTGAACGGGATATTGACCTCGCTGTCCCGCTTCGTGGCTATGTCCGCACAGTACACACTCCGATTTTTCAAACTTCTATGCCAGAAAGCCACGTTCGAGTGGACTGAGGAATGCGAGCAAGCGCTCCTTCACCTCAAACAAGTTCTCTCGTAACCCCTAGTTCTCTCACGACCAGAGTGTGTGGAGACGTTGTTCCTATACCTCGTCATCACAGGCGAATCAGTCAGCGCGGTCCTAATCCGGGAAACCACCGACGGGCAGAAGCCAATTTACTTCACCAGAAAAGCCCTCCAAGGTCCGAAACTTAGGTACCAATAAATCAAAAAGGTCTCCCTGGCTTTCGTCACTGCGGCCAGAATGTTACGACATTACTTCTTGGCCCACACGATCGTGGTGAGGACCGAGCAACCCATAAGACAACTCCTCGGCCAGCCTGACATGGCGGGGAGGATGCTCAGATGGTCGCTCGAACTCGTCAAGTTCGACATCCAATACGAGGGCAGGAAGGCCCTAAAAGCTCAAGTGTTGGCCGACTTCGTGGCGGAGATGACCCTCCCCGACCCTTCGACCAATGGATTCCAAAAGTGGACGATCTACGTCGATGGAGCATCCAGCTCGAAAGGCAGCGGAGCCGGCATCATCCTCGAGAACAAGGAAGGCATCCTGATCGAAGTCTCCCTCACTTTGTCTTTCCCGACATCGAACAATCAGGCAGAGTACGAGGCTTTCCTCCCCGATTTACGCTTAGCTGAGAACCTCGGGGCCAAAGAGGTCCAAATTTTCACCGAAATTCCAGCTTGTGGCCTCCCAGATACGGGGAGACTACCAAGCCAAAAACGACAGCCTCATCGAGTACTTGGCTCTGGCGATGAAAACAATGAAAAAGTTCTCCTCGGCGGAAGTGCATCACGTCCCACGCAAGCACAATACTCGAGCAAACATTCTGGCGAAACTCTCGAGCACAGAGAAGAAAGGCGGAAACAAGTCCGTCATTCAAGAGGTGCTCTCTCGCCCGAGCATCGAGAATGCCGTCCCCACGACTGACGTAAACGCCATTGGGGATAGCCATAGCTGGATGACCCCGGTGTACGAGTACCTTAGTGTAGCACCCCAAAATTTGCCTTTTTGTTACTAAGGCTAACTGGCTTATGTTTCATTTCATTCTTGCATTATCATCTTTGCATATCATTGGTTCTTGGCATAGGATCAAGGCATCTAGACCAACTCAAGGGAAGAAGAGGTTTTCCAAAGCTTCAAGCAAGAGTTCATGTGTATTGTCCAAGAGATTAAGTGGAGAGATGGTTCTTGATATCATCATTACTTGAGTCACAAAGGATCCTTGGGCCTCAGGGCATCCTAATTTGTCCATCACCTCATCAGAAGATTGCAATTGGCAAGAAATTTCAAGTGAATCACATCCTCCTAGCCTGATTTCTCAAACTAGGGTTTTGAAGATCCTTGAGTTTAATCCCCAAATGGGAAAAATCTTTGAAGTTTTATCATCATCAAGTGGCATATATCATCCTTGCTTGAGAGGATGCACATCATATTCTGAGGAATTTGGATTTTGAGCATGGGTCGATGTCTCCTAAACCACTGGTGCCAAAATTAAGGTTTGCCATAAAATCAGTTTATTTCTGATTTTTTTGGCAAGACTTGATTCCATGGTATTTCTCATGTCCCCAAGTGTCTAGGAATGGAAGATTGTCCATCAATTTGGTTCAGAGGATTGAAAATCAAGAGAATTGGGAACAAAGTCAACTGTGCAGTGAAAAAGTCAACTCCTGATTTTTTAAGGTCAACATGGTGATTTTCAACTCAAATATGGTCCATGGATGAGATTTACTCAAGGAATACTCAAGGATTCATAAAAAATCAAGAATTTGTGAAAGTTTCCATTTTTGGCAAAAATAGGGTTTTAGAACTTACTATTTTTGGCAAGTTTTCATAGTTTAGGGGTTACTTTCAAGGCCATATTTCTTCATGATACAAGCTACATTTCAATTTTCTTCAAACATGAAAATTGTAGTACTCATTCCAAGCTTTCCAACCATGTAAAGAATGTGTCGTTTGGATCATTATTGAGCAAGTTATGGTTGTTGGACGTTGACACTTTCAAACTTGAATTTTCCAATACTTAGAAATTTTTCTAAGTGTTAGAATTCAGTTTGAGGTACTCATGTTCATGCACATTTTTGACCAATTTCCAAGCCTCATCTTGAAAAAACTCAAACATGAAAAGTGTGGAGAGCAATCCCCTCTTTCCAAAGAATCCAAGTTTATGTCATTTGGATCATTGTGGTGAAAGTTCTACATGTTCAAAGATCATGTCACCAAGTTGTCAAGTTGTGTTTATAACTTGAACTATTTTGGCAGTTTTGAATACATAATTTCATGGACAAATTACATCATCTTCCAAGCTCAATTTGCACTTCTTTTGAACACCAAAGATGTTCCTTGATGTATGGATTTTCCATTGAGCATAAGTTGGCACGATTTGGATTGATATCCATGGAGGTATAGTGACACAAAGTGTGCTGTACGATTTCATTTTAAGGAATGGAAAGGAATGTATTTCCTTTGGTTTTTGGCACATTTTGGAGTCATGATTTTGAAGCATCATGTGTACTTCCATCATGCAAACCTTTGTACCTTATTTCTTGCCAGAATGTTGCTTGAAATGACCAAGAATCACACACTTTACTTACACACATTCCATGCAATCTTGGCACGATTTTGGAAAGAAGAATTGGTATAACTCGACCTCATTCTCATGATCACGTGCCTGTTCATTCCACAACATTCTCACACTTTATTTCACTCAAAAATAGCATGAAAATAGTATCACCCCATGTGCTGGCCCGTGTGGAATTCTCTCTCATTCTTGAAATTTCAAAATGTGCAACAAACTTTCACACACTTGCTCTCACGTGTCAAGATGATATATAAGTCATACCAATCCCTAGAAACGGGATCAGACACTCATTTGCTCAGTTTCCAGATATGAAAAGAAGTTCTCTCCCTCAAATTTTCTCAGCTCGTGCAAGCTCATTCATCAGGATTCTTGCTCATTCACTACTCTATTCAGGATCCTTAGGAGATTGTAGACTATTTGGTGGAATTCCTGAAGTCTTTTATAAGAGTTTGAAGAAGCAACGGACTTACTCCGTTGAGTAAGTTTTCTAGAATCTTGTTCTCACTTTTTCATCATGCTTTCGGCTTGTGATTGATCTTTCTGAAGCCCTACATCCATGTAGGCATTGGTTACATGCTTATTGTTTCAGTGTAATTCGTTTTTAGTTTGGATTTTAATTCTTCAAGTTCTGTTTTCATAAAGTTTTATTGGTTTTAAATGATTTTTGATGCTTGATTCGTGATCTACGTAAGATTTTACGTGAGGTGATGTCCACTTTTTTTGCTTTCGTTTTGTTTCGTGGTTGCATCACCGGAGACTCGCCTGAGAAGAAGATCGGAGCCCTAGCTCCGGCGTCTGAGGCGACTTGCTGATATGGCAAGCTTGACTTGTTGACTCGCGTGTGATTGGAGGCTTCGTGCTGACATGTATGTGTATGTTCATGAAACGTTGCGTTTCATTTTAGTGATGTTTTTTTGTTTGTGCTGGCTGATAGTATGATCTGGGCCTAAGACATGTTGATATCGCCACCCCCATTTCCCTGAGCCCATGCGCGTGTAAACATATTTCCTTTGTTGCTGTTAATTGCTTATGCACCCCCTGTTCTTTGGTTTCCCTTTTATTTTCTTTTTCATTCCACCTTCCATTTAATTTTTGTTTTAATTGTTAAAATCATGATAAAAATACCAAAAAATGTTTTTCTGGTCAATAAATGTGTTGACTTATTTTCCATGATTTTTATTTTATTTTTTATTTTTATTTTCATATTTTATTTTGATTTAATTGTGTGATGTGTTTCTTTGACCTAGTCTTTGAACTATTGCCTTGATTCATGATCATTCCAATTGATTCTTGATCCATCCTTTTGCACACACTTAGGCACATGTATGTAGGGCATTTGAGTGTTCATTTGATGTTTTAATCACGTATTTTGTGTTCATGTTGGGATTTCTTTTCATGCCTAACTTGTTTGATCAATGAATTATGTATTTGCCTAATGTTTGAGGTGGTTTGAGCATCCTTTGCACACATTCTTAGGCACTCTTTTAGAGCAAATTGGGCTACTGCTTTCTAGATACCTTGATAATTATTCCATGATTTTTAAACACTCTTAGCTATTTTTCATGTGTGATGCAATGTATGGTAACTTGTTCGGATGTGCTTGAATTTTGTGGTGCATACATGCTTGTTTGTGTGAACTTGTTGTCATGTGATGTTCTTGTTTCTTGCTTGGCATGTTGAACTTGAGTTTGAATTGATCTTCACACACACACTACTGCCCCTACTTGGTTTCATACCTTGATCTTACATGATTACTTCTTTGAGGCGTGTTTTACATGATTATATGTTTGACAATTGATGGAGTTTGAATTTGGTGTATGACTTTAACTTTTGTGATTTTATTTTGATCCATCTTATGAGTTGAATGTATCTTGACATAGCTACTGCCCTACTTTGGTTCTCACATCATTTGACTTCATTTCACTTTGCTTGATGATAGATAATGCTTCTTGGTTGATCTTAAGTCATTTGTGTATGCATTGGTGTATTGTTTTGCCTAATTGTTTTGATTTCCAATCTTTGGACTGGGTTTGAAATGTGTGCACATTGCTTGATGCTTATGTATTATTGTTTGAACCTCATTGTTCTTCTCTCTCACTTGTTTCATCTTCTTCTTCATCTATCTCACTTCTTTCCTTCCCCTTTGGATCTAAAGACTTGTTCAAGTCTTGGATCCACTTTTGTATGCTCCCATAGGGTTCCTAGTCCAACTTAATCTTTGATTAAGCTTGGAGTAGGATAGAAATTAGGATTCAAACCATGCATACTAACATTAGGTAGAATTCTCCCCCTCTTACCTCAACCTTAGGGCCATCTTTGCATGACAACATTAGGATAGAATTCCCGTAGTGTTTTCTTTTTTTTCCCCTTGAGTCTTCTCTTCTCATCTCATAACAACTCTAAGACACTTAATAAAGATAACGTGTACTGCGCACGAGCCTTAAGGGTGGGAAATGAGGAATGAGGGGTTTCCTCTCATTTTTCTAGAGTGTTGAGCGGATGTCCTGTCTTGGGACGATTTGCTATGCATTCGCTCCTATGCCATAGACTTTGGTGCAATGTAAGTTATGAACTAACTTAAATCACTTCTGTCTAAAAAACACAAAAACAAATTCAACCTTTTTCATCCTTCGGGATTGCTAAGTTTTAAATATTTTTCAGAAAAGAGCACGTTATTTTCTGTTTTATCGCAAACAGGCATCGACCCTAACTGCCGGACGCGAACTTAACGTCGCTCATAAAAAACACAAAGACCTTGTTAGGTCGAACTACGACTGCTCTGATTTCCTCTCTCTAGTCCGATTGAGGATACGTAGGCACAAGACGACGATGTCTTGGCAAGCAACCTTCCCCCGAAGTCCGTCGAACTACGTTGACTCTGACTTTCCCATTGCACAAAGGGAATACGTAGGCCTAGGACGGCGATGTCCTACCGAGTCACTTTTTCTTTTCTTTTCCCCGTTTCGTTTCTGTTTAGCCATATACTTTAGGATAACTCACCCTTTATTTAGACAACAAGCGTGGATCCCATCGAGTACGATGGACGCGTGGGGGTGCTAATACCTTCCCCTCGCGTAACCGACTCCCGAACCCATACTATGGTTGCGATGACCATGTCTTTCCCTCTTTCAGGTTTTCCTCAATCGTTTCCTTTCCCTGCGTTGGGATAAATAACGTTCGGTGGCGACTCTTCTGTCCTAGTTTCTCGCCGGTTGTTTTTTCGCAGTTGCAACACTCAACACGGGCAAGCTACCCGACGACCTTAAAGGCGTCGGAGTGGTTAGGCGCTGAGCATGCTCCTATGCAATCATCGAAGACAAACTGTATCATCGCGGCTTCTCGATCCCTCTCCTCATGTGCGTCGAGGAGTCCAAGGTCCCCGGGATACTCCAGGAGATCCACAAAGGGATCAACGCGCAACACCTCGATGGATGATCACTAGCCCGTAAAGCGTTACGAGCGGGGTACTACTAGCCCACCATACAGTAGGACGCCAAGGAGCACGTCAAGAAGTGCGACAGATGCTAGTGACACGGGGACATGCACCTGGCCCCACCCAGTGAGCTCAAAACATTATCGTCCTCATGGCCGTTTGCATGGTGGGGGACGGATATCCTCGGGCCCTTCGTCGTGGGATCGTACCAAAACAAGTACCTGATCGTCGGTGTAGACTATTTCACGAAGTGGATCGAGACGGAAGCCCTGGCCAAAATCACGGCTCACAATATATTACGTTTCTACAAGAGGAACATACTCGCCCGGTTTGGCACGCCCCAAGCAATTGTCACCGACAACAGGACACAATTCACCGACAAGAAATTTTAAGACTTCGTCACCAAGCTGGGCACGAAGCAACACTTCACGTCGGTCGAGCATCCTCAACCGAACGGGCAAGCCGAAGTGGCAAACAGAGTGATCCTGCGAGGACTGAAATAGCGACTAGGCGATGCCAAGAAAAGATGGGTCTAGGAGCTGCACAGCGTCCTCTAGGCCTACAGAACAACCCCGTACTGCACTACTAGAGAGACCCCTTTTCGCTTGACTTACAGAATGGAGGCGGTGATCCCCGTGGAAATAAGGGAACCCTCGAGAAGAACGGAGTCTCCCCTCGACGAAGAGACAAACGATGAGGCCCTCAGGGAGGAGCTCGACTTCGTCGAAGAGATAAGGTCGGGTGTGTCCCTCCGCGAAGCCTCACTCAAGCAGAAGGTAACTCGGCGCTATTACAACAAAGTTATTAAACTAGATTTTCAGGTAGGCACCCTCGTCCTACGAAGGAACCAGAAAGATTCGCGAGAAGGCAAGCTCGCCGCAAACTGGGAGGGCCCCTACCGCGTCCGCGCGAAAACGGGGACTGGAGCCTACAACCTCGAAAATCTACACGGGGAAGAACTTGCTCGACCACGGAACGCTGAGAAACTTAAACAAAATTACAGTTAAACACTGCCCGCGACTCCTCCGCGTCGCGACTACAGGAGCGCACTAAAGGTACAAGCGCGACTCCCTTCGGGACAAAAAGACAAGGTCAACGTTGTGTGTGCGCGAGGACCCCTGTCTGACAGGGACACCTCAACTGAGCTCCACCGTTGCCGTACCAGTTCGGCAGGGCACCCAGCTCGCGATGGGAAGCCCACGGCACAGGACTAAGACCTCGATCGAGCTCTTAGCCTCGTCGAAGGTCAGAATACATCTCCGACCACTCGACTAGTTCCCTACATTGCCGAGGATCAACAACAAGTCGAGGAAAACCCCCAAATTACTTAGACAAAAATAACAGATATATCATCAAGCATACAAACATCACACGCACAGGTAAACAAAAGACAAAGCATTAGATCGGGAACAAGCTCATTGTGCAAATAGTACATATAAAAACGTCATAAAGCCCCTGGCACGCAGGCCGGGTAATCAAAGCCCCTGGCACGCAGGCCGGGAAATCACAAAAATCACGGCGCGTAGGCCGAACCGAACAAAGTTAAAAGAAAATTGGCGCGCAGGCCAAACAAGCTAAACAAAGAAAAATTAGACATCCACGTCCCCCTCAGGCTGACCTTCCTCCGCATTCTCGTCATCATTATCACCCTCGGACGCCGGCGGGATAATCTAACAATCGACAACCTCGTGATAAGGGCCAGTTCCCTCGGTGATGAGGTCGGGATATAGCACCTGAAGCTGCTTCAAGGCTTTACCAAAGCCCAACTCGAGAGACTGGAGGACATCCTGCTCGGTCAACCTGAGCTTTGAGATCAACTCAGCTCGGGAAGTCAACAGCTTGTCGTCCTTAATTTCCTCTTCAGTAGGTCGAACAGCCTACTCCATCTCGGCGACCCTCGCCAAGAGATTTTTCCTCTCCTCGGCTGCTTTCTCCAACCTCTCTTCCAGCTGCCACTAAAGCTCGACCTGGGCCTCGTTCTGTTTCTTGCGCTCCGCGAGATCCTTGCTCAGCTTTTTAATTTTGGCCTCAAAGGATTTGAAGCTATTCTGCAACCTAGTCAGCTCTGACGACAAACAGGTTTCTTCATTCAGGACCAGCACGAAAGCACATACCCGCATCATCGCGGCCATGTCCTCCACCAGGGATTTCCTCCTCGTAACCCGGTCAGCACCCAAGATGGCCCGGGCCTCAGAAACAAGGACGGACAGGGATTTGCCCCCCGAGAAAAATTTAGGCCTCAAATAACAGGCTGGAAACACAAACTTGTCACGGGGAGGACTCTCGGTGAGATCCATATGTGTCTGCTCGACGGTTCTCTGCCCTTTCGGGGACCCTTGCGAGTTCGGAGATGGACTGCCCTGCGGGAAACTGGAGGAGTCCCCGGGGGTGAGGATGGGGCCCTGGACCTGCTGCCGGAGCTGCTCGACCCACCCTTTTCCGGCTCTCTTCGAACCTCGAGTTGATGTCAGCTTCTTTACGCGTTCCTCCAAGGTCGACATGGCACCTGCGAAAAAAGAGAGTGAACATCAGTAAACCAATAGTAGAAACGATAATGGACCCCGAGTCAGGGGTGTGCCCACTACCTAAGACCCGGAGAGCCTCCTCCTCGGTATCACACTAGAGGAGGGCCTTTGTGTTTATGAGCCGGGCTTTGGTAAGGGTCTCTCCGCGGGCATTGGTTATGAAGTTTCCGTCCGGGGTCACCAACTTTGCTTTGCTGAAACCTTGGACAAATTTCACTAACTTCTCGTAGGCTTGCTGGTTTTCCTCGCCCAATGCATTTGGACTAACGATATAGTTCTCAGTGCTCAGCTCGAAGTGCTCCTCTGTCCATTCTAGGGGGCACTTCGATTCGAGGAACTCCTTCTGTCGACCACCTTCCACCTCTACCGTTCTACGGTTGTACAAGGTGTCGGTGGCTGCATGGGTGAGAGGCTTGATGACGAACCACCGGGTTTTGAAGTTCTGGACAGAGTCCATATATGCCCAAAACAGCCTCTTCGGCTGCATAAATGACACCCAGTTGTAGTGACCTTCCACCATTTGTCGTTGTAGGTGGAAGATCCAGAAAAAGAGGGGGACGATGGCCTCGACGTCGAGATATTTACAAACGAGTTCGTAGGCCCACACAAAGGCAATGGCGTTTGGATGTAGTTAGGAAGGCGCCAGGTGCAACCAAGAGAACACTCCCATTTGGAAACCACTGAAGGGCAGACGTATGCCCGCCACCTGAAATGCAAACTCATACATGGGAAATCATGTCCTTCTGAACGTCGAGCATATCCGGCGATGCTCTAGTGGCCTGTAAGCCTGCCAACTCAGCGGGGAACCTGTACAGACATCCTCGATAGTGGTGAAGGCACCGGGACCATCGGGAACAAATAGTGAAGGAAAGCCCAGAGGCTCATCCCCAGCCCAGTCCTAGGGCGATCGAGCACCGCTTTCCAGCGCCACGGGGGAGCCTAGCTCACCATCTGTTTTAATATTCCCTTCAATCCACTTGGCAGCCATTTTTACCTGAAAAGCAGAGGAAACCGGTGAATTCGATATCCTAGATCAAATTCACCCTTCCACCGCTGATCAAGTGAAAGGGCGAAAAGGGGATGCAAGGAACTACTTAGTGGAACGACCCTCCGACCACGATGATCGGGGAAGCACGCATGTGTGTTCGGTATCCCTGTCATATGTCCCCGAAACACTTACCCCGCGTCCTCGGGCATTCATCGGACGTCCCCGAGACCTTATCAGGTCCCCAGCGCCGTCGTCCCGTGACCCCGGGAAATTCATCGCGTCTTCTCGGGACCTTCAACGGGTCACAGGGATATTCGTCCCATCTCCCCGTGGCATTCATCAAAAACATAAAGAAGCTGCGCCGTCTTCGCTGGAAACTTCGTGGCCTCCCCGGGGACTTCATCAGTTCACCGAAGGAACCACCATAGAAAACGTAAAACGGAAAGAAAAGGATGGAAACTTACTTGAGACAGTGGTTGCAAGTTTCCGGTACGATGGCGTACGGTGGCGAGACGGTGGCAAAAGATAGAAGAAGAGTAGAGAAACTTGGAGCGAAAAAGGAAAATGTGCAAATGGCACGGACTCACTCCTATTTATAAGGCCATCACGGGACTCGAGGCATCCCTAGACACTCGAGTATCCTAGCCCACTCGGGGCACGGACACACTCGAGGCATCCCGCGTGCGTTCTTTCGCTTGCCTTGGTGCCCGAGGCCACGTCTTCTTGTCTCCCTGCTTCGTCGCCCAACGACGACATTGGAAACTCGGGCAGACTTCCATCTCCGAGACTCCTACCCGGCAAGTGTCATACCCCAAATTTTGACCACTAAGGTTTCCCATCATTGTGTAAATCATCACCACAATATGGATGAACTATTCTACCTTGTCAGTCTCCCCAAAGATGGGTGAGCATTCATTACAACCAAAATTAGGGTTTCAAGCCCCTTTGAGTTCTTAGACAAAAGATCAATTAAAGAATGACATGATCTTCAACTTGTCTAGCCTCTCAAACATCCCCATTGGACCAAAAGGACTCCCACATCAAGGATTAAGCACAAGGATGCTCCCTTCTAGGTGGATCAAGTCTCAAGATCGCCAGTATCACCAAATTAGGGTTTTGGTCGACTAGGGCCTCCAGATGGGAAATTTTCATCTGGGCACAAGCCAATGATCCAAAACATAACCTAATATACTCCATGGAACCTCATGGGCCTCATCACCAAGTCAATTTTGCCTTAGGGGATGCATACATCAAAAATCAGGAATTAGGGTTTCTTGACCTAATGCACCCCTAAGTTGACTTTTGGTACAAATCATGAGCCAAAACCTCAAGAGAGGGTTTGAGGGTCTCAAATGACCTATGCTGATCCATTTGGAACAATGGATTAATCCTAGAAGCTTGAGCAACAAGTCTCAGTTTCATCTACACCACAGTTAGTGTTTTGCGGAAAAAGTCAACTGTAACTTTGACTTTTGACCTGGACATACTCCCAAGCCCTAAGACATGCCTCAATATACCCTACAACACCCATGGAACATGTCCATCAGGTTTGATTTAGGTCAAGGACATGATTTCCTGAGGAATTGCACAGTTTGGAATTCATCTAATAAAAAGTCAACTGTGCACAAAAGTCAACTTTGACTTTTTGAGATTTTTCACCAAAATGGATTTTTAACCCTAAAATGATGTTTATGTATGATTTGAATCATCATTCATCAAGAAAAATCAAGAAAAGTTGGATAACTTGTAAAAGGGGTAACCATATAACTTAGAAAAATTTCTAAGTTATGGAAAAAGTACCACTAATGCACCAACTTTGGAGGACCATAACTCCTAAACCACAAGGCCATTTTGCCCCATTCAAAGCTTGATTTGTAGGTCACCTTACCCTCTACAAAAAATTCATATTGAGTTATGTCCAAATTCCTCATGGATTTTGAGTTATGGAGTGATCAAAATCAAGAAAAGTCACTTTGTTCCAACACTTAGTGAAAGTTTCACTAAGGCAGAATCTGCCTCATTTTTGCCAAATGTAGAGGGATTTTTCACTTGGTTTCAAAAGAGGTCAAAACCAAACATGTTCAAACAGTTGTTGTAGCATGTAAGGGCTTTCCAAAAAGGCCAAGAACATTGCCAAATTCCATTTGAGTCATGAGATATGACATTGGAAAGTGGCCTTGCTGAAATCTGTCAAAGACAAGACAGAATTTGCAATTTGGCTCGATTTGCCAAAATCAGCCAAATTCAAATGCTCCAAGCCACTTGGACACCTCAAGGGATTGAATCTAAAGGGGACAATCACTGAGCCAAGCCTCCAAAGTCTTTGGAACAAGAAATAGCACTCAAAACCTAGAATTGCCTAAAATAGGGACAAGACTCCAATTTTGGATTCAAGCATTCGATGGAAGCTCTAAGGTGGCATAGACTGAGCTCTCATCAACTGAGTTGGAGAGGGATTTCAACCAAACCAATCACACACACATCTCATATATATCATATGTAAGCTGTGCAAACCATAAAAAATGACCTGTAATCATAGCATCACAAAATCACCCCTCAAAACCTCAAAATAGCACTTTTTTGCATTTTTCAAGCCATGACTTGATCCAGTCACTTTCCAAACCAGATAAAACCTCAAACACACTCCAAATAACATCCTTGAACTGTCCCAAATGGTTCCCACCATCTGAAACACCATTTGAGGGAGTTGCTATTTTGGTCACTTTTGACCCCTTTTGCAAGAAAGGGACTGTTTGTGTTTTTGCTGGTACCAGTTGATTCCAACCATCCTAAAAGCATCCAAGGGATCATTTGAGGTGGTTCAAAGCATCAAACCATATCTGGAGCAAGAGGGTTGGCAGATTGCATAGAAACCTCCAAAATCTCAAAGAAGGGTAAGCATCTCCACTTGCACTCACCAAAACATGTGTGCATTTGAAGTTCATTGATCATAAACATCTCATACATGTTATATATGTTGTGTTTGTACCAATTTATCATGTAATTCATGCCTGTATCCAAGTGTGGCAGAGAAAATGCATTTACAAGCCAATTTCAAAACCACTATCGGATTTTGAGGAGGGAGTGTGATCTGAAAAAACCACCACCACCATTGGATTCCTTGTGAAATTCTGGTCCAGATGCAAATAAATTTTGTCTCAAACAAGTGAGAATTGAGAGAGTTATGATCTTTCCGTTTCTGAGCCAAAACTGAACTTGCCTTGCCTTGGGCCAGGCCTTAAAACAAGTCATGCCTTGTATATTTGTTGTTTCATTTCAAACAATGGATGTATCACCACCCCAGTGGTAGAGCGCGCGCCCTGTACACTTGAGGTCGTGGGTTCAAACCCCACCCATGCCATTTTGTGATTTTTCACATTTTTGCTATTTTTCCAATTATTTTCATGTATGTTAATTATTTGGAAAATTAATAACTCTTTCAATTTTAATTATTTTTGACTGATTCTTTTTGTAAAAAATCACAAAAATGTTGAAATATTTTATTCCACAAAAAAATTAGTTTTATATTATTTATTTAATATAATTAATATTTTTGTGAATAAATTCCTTTTTAAAGTTTTTTAAGCATTTTAAAAGTGAATATTTATTTTGAAAATCAACACCAAATGAGTTTAAATATCCCTTGAGGTTAAACTCCATTTTTCAAAACCTTAAACAAAATCACAAGTGGTTTATTCAAATTTATTTGGTATTTTGTTTGATTTTCTTTAAATATATACTTTTAAAGAATAACAAATTAAGGTTTCTTTGATTTTCGCCATCATAAAAACTTTTTTAAACACTTTGGGCCTCTAATAGAGTGTAAGACCCAAGCCTTTTTTGTAAAATACCAAAACTATGGGCCTCACTTATTGTATAAGTCCCACTGTATTTTCAAAAATCACGGCGCGATCGCCAATTCAAAATCAAACCATTTGGGCCTCTCCTTGAGCTATAAGACCCATTTAAAACTATTTGGGCCTCTATTAGAGTGTAAGACCCAACCCCTCTTTTAACCAAAACATTTTGGGCCTCACTTATTGTATAAGTCCCCCGGCGTTAAAAGAAAACCTCGGCACGATCGCCATTTTAAACGAAAAATCAACTGGGCCTACCCTCGTGTTATAAGCCCCACTCTTTTTCCTTAAACTTTTTGGGCCTCTTGAGAGAGTGTAAGACCCATCCCTTTGTACAGAAAAACCTTTTGGGCCCGAGTCACTTATATAAGTCCCTCTGTACAAATTCAAACAGTGCGCTCACTGATAAAACCCTGGGCCTCTCCTTGAGCTGTAAGCCCCAAATCTTTCTTTTTCAAAGCACTTTCTCCTTTGATTTTGAATATACTGTTGTTTTCAATCTTTCTTTGTTGAACAACTAACCAAACAGCATGGAAGCACTACAACCGAGTAAGTGGTTATCGCTTTCATTTACTACTTTCATATATATAACTGTATTGTGGGGCTGCTCACTGTAAGTCTCCTTTCATAAACTCATATCTACTGTGTAATAATAGTATAGATATTTAGAGTTTCCCCGGCAACTACGTCTAGAACTAGGTGACGCCATTTCGTTTATTCATAGAAATAGACGCCTAGATCCCCAATAGGATCACCAGATACAGTCTTCTCTCAGGCTGTCCTCATTAGGAATCGTCAAGAAACTCTACTCCCCAAGATGAATGTATTCTCCGTGAATGGCATCTTTGAGTTTCTTCCAAATTCTCGAACTGTCCTGACTTTGATCTATTCTCGGTGAATAGCATTGCCTTGACTTTCTCGGGGTTTGGGGACCCACGGGCTTCTTAAAAGCATCGGCCTCCTCTTGGGCATCGTACAAGGACCCACAGGCTTCCTAAAAGCAACCCCGCCTCCTCTTGGGCTTCGTACAAGGACCCTACGGCTTCTTAGAAGTATTCACAGCCTCCTCTTAGGCTTCGTATAATGATCTCTTCCTCTGGGAATGATAGCCTCCTCTTGGGCTTAGTACAAGGACTCGTCGGCTTCTTAAAAGCTTCCAGCCTCCTCTTGGGCTTCGTACAAATTGTCCCGACGACCTCCTAGAGGTATAGGAATAGAACTTAATCATCTTCATAGAGCATTCCTTTCATAGAGTCTACTACTGTTTCTCAAAACATAGTACAAAAGATGAAACTCTAGACTTGGAAAGTCTAATCTCCTTGAGTCTCAAAGACATTCTCAAGTGGCCCCTTCGTCAAATAGGAAGAAAACCCGCAGACTCGGACAGTCTCGATACCCTTCGGATTTCCCGTTTCCTTAAAAGAACAGGAATAACCCGAACCCTTGGAATCAAATAATTGAGTACAGTGTTGCTCATATAAGAACTGATTTTCTCTTTCAAAATCAGTATACTGGACCTGTCACTCAACTGAGACAGTTACCGTAGCCTCCTCTTAGGCTTTGTATAATGATCCTTCTTAAGTGAAGTTAGCCTCCTCTTGGGCTTTATACAATGATTCTCCCCAGCGGAGCTAATAATTTTCGCCTCCATCTCGGGCTTTATACGAGATACCAAAAGATTCCCCAGTGGAGTCAAACAACGTTTAGCCTCTCTCTCGGGCTTTGTACGAGACACATAAAAGACTCCCACGTTGAGTCAATCACCCTTTCGCCTCCATCTCGGGCTTTGTACGAGATACAAAAAGGTTCTTATTGAGCCAAACAAACAATCGCCTCCATCTTGGGCTTTATACGAGATACCAAAAGATTCCATGTCGGGTCAAAACCGTTTAGCCTCTCTCTTGGGCTTTATACGAGATACCAAAAGACTCCATCTTCGGGTCAAAACTTTTTCGCCTCCATCTCGGGCTTTGTACGAGATACAAAAACACTCTCTTGTTGAGTATAAAAGATCCTCTTGTAGGATCAACCCCTTTTCGCCTCTCTCTCGGGCTTTGTACGAGACACCTTTTAGCCTCCTCTTAGGCTTTGTATAAGAAAACCACTGGTTGAGTCCAATAAACCTTTAAACATCAAATCTGTGCCTCGTTCACAGTATCCTTCCCTTTCATCTAATCGCTGTAAGCGGCAAGCCTCTGTGTAACACCCCAAAATTTGCCCTACCTTTTTCTGGCTTATGTTTCTTTCTCATTTTGCATTCCGTAGGTCATTTTCATATTCATATTCATATCATTTGCATTGGGTTCCTAAGACATGGGATCGAGGGGTTTTCTTGTTACCGATATTTCTCTTATTCAGAGGTACAAAGGTTTTCTTATTCAGAGGAGGCATCAAAAGCATCGGGCCAGGATTTCATTTGTGTGAATCAGGGTGTACGTCTCAAGGAGAGTTAGAGTTCTTGTTCAAAGTTGAGCTTGTGGATAGTTTATCGGTTGAGATTCTTCAGTGGATCATGTGAATGGCCAGATTGTTCAGTGGTAGCTGTGACCTTTTTGTTGGAAGCTTGTGGAAAGTTGGCGATCGGTTTTGAATTCATTTGGTTATCCATTTTCTATCCATAATCCATATCCAAACTCATTATTATTAATCCATCAACCATTTTCATTTTTTTTATCCAATTATCTTTTTCTTTTATCCATAAACCATTTCTAATTTCTAAATCCATTGTTCAAACCATATCCAATTTCAATCCACATAAATAATCCATAAACTTCCATAATCAATTTTTCTTTATCCATTTTTTTTTACATCCATTTCACAAATCTAATTGATCATATAACCATATTCATTTTTTTTATCCATATCCAATTTCTAAACTCTTTTATCTTATCCACATTTTTATCCAAATTACAATTTATCCATATTTCATATCCATTTTTTATAAACAATTATTCATTCCTAAATTCCAAAAATCCACTTTCCATTTATATTCATATTCCAAAATTCATTTTATCCAATTTTTATCCAACGCCAATTCAATTATCCACCTCCATAAATATTTTAATCACCATTTTTATCCATTGCCCAAGATTCCAAAATCTACATTTTAAGCCCATGGTTTACAAAAAGTTCCCAAAAAAAATAATAAGCCAACAAGCTGGTGATTGATGCCAAAATCTTGCAAATCTCTTCCAAGGCATCACGTGAGCTACCCTGCTACACTAAGGCCCACACAAAAGTACCACAAGCTGCATACTCCTTGAAGCCAAAACAATACGCCAAAATGCAAGCTTAAATGAAGGTCTCTCACTATCAAATGTGTCGCAAGCCACGCTGTAACTTCATGTATTACTCCAAGCCGTGAGAGTCACCCGAGTTCACGCATCAAGCCACATCCAAGCTGTTGTTACAAACAACTTGCAGAGTGTATACACAGCAAATAAAAAGAGAAAAAAATAAATAGCAGGAAAGTTAAATGTGGAAAAGTGAAATACACGAGAATAACAAAGCTCAAGTGCCAACCGCGTGACTCTTTTCACCACGCATACATTCTAACAGAATTCCTCATCATTCTCTACACAGATCATTCCTCAACAAACTCCAAAAATCAGAATTGATACTTAGAGGAAGAGGTTTCTTCATCTTCAAATTTCTGGATCCATTCCATCGCCACTCCAAATTCTGTGAACCACAACAAATCATCATCATTCTTCTACTGCAAATCATCCCTAAATCATCTTCAGTTCAATTCAGCCTTCATCATCATTTCTAGTTTCCAAAGAAACTTCAAGAACCTGTAACAAATGCATCACCTGCAGAAAGTTACAGAATAGCTTCACACACTCAAGAATTTAGCAATAGCAGAAGTACGAACTAGAAGTGATTTCGGAAACGCGAGGAAGAAGAAGAAATCACGCAACAAGCAAGAAGAAGATTCTGCTAGTTTCAAGTTCGCTCACGCACGAGAATCAAAAGGGAAGTGGAATCAACATTACCTCTGGTTTTCTGTTCTCCTTCGCCGATTTGAAGAAGCACCGGACTTACTCCGGTAGGTACATCAACTTAGCTTACGTCAACTCTGCTTCGAATTTTGTTGTTGCGATGCGTTTGTTTATCGATTTATTGTATGCTCGCATTCACTTGATCTAATGTTGTGGTAAATCGTATCGAACGAAGGTCTCGTGTGAGGTCGTGTTTGAGCGGAACATTTAACGTGAGAGCAATACGATATTTTTTGCGTAGCTTGATTTTTGATTTGTTTTTCTCTGTTGCGAACTCGTGAGTGGGGTGAGGTGCGAACGGCGTCGCCGGCGAGGATGGTGTTTGTTGAGGCGAAGGCAGACGGAGAGAGAGGACTGTGACGGATTTTGAACGATGGGGAATGGTTCCGGCGAGGTTCTGTTTGTCTCCGGCGATTTGAGAGGAGCCACGAAGTAGGAACATTGATGGAGATGAGATGGACGACGCACCATTTTTTTCCCTGCCAGTTTGTTTTACAGGCGACGCCATTTGTGGTGTGAGAACGTTGTGGTTGAGGATTGGCGGTGCGAGGTTGAAAGGAGGTGAGACGGAGGAAGTGATCGGCCGCGAACGGCTCGAATGTTGAGTGAAGCAGGGGAAGGATATGTTGGAGATAGGTCAAGAGAAGAAGAGATTGAAAACAGGGGACGGCGCTACTGAAGCTGGTGATGTTAGGTTTGAGCTAAAAACCTGTTGTTCATGGTGACTTGGGCCGAGTTTGTTGTGATTGATTCACCCATTTCAATCTTCTTTCCACACCTCCCTTTGTCATCTCGCACCCCCTTGGCCTCTTTGTAATATCCTGGGCCTTAGGCCCGTGCTTTTTCTTTTCACACACGCCTAATCACTCATTGGAACTCCCTCTGTTGCTTTCTGATGTAATCCTTGGGCCTAGCATATCAGGCTCATGCGTTCTAATTTTTTCCACCCCTGAGATGCTAATGCACCCTTGTCATTAGTTAATATTAGTTTTTTTTTGTTTTGTTATTTGATTTAATTAATTAATTAGATATTAATTGGTAGAATTAATTTTTAATTTGTTAGTTTTAGTTCTTAATTTTAGAATTAATCTTGGTCTTAATTAGATTAGAATTAATCTTGTTTCTAATTAACTTTCTAATTGGTTTTAATTTTAGTTTAACTTTTTTTTAGAATTTAATTTTTCTTTTAATTAGTATTTTATTTCTAACTTGGTTATTCTTGATTAATTCTTGATCTCGATCTTAACGCTAATTTTGTTTAATTCCTGATTAAATACTTGTTTGCCTCTTGTTTGATTTTCTCTTTGTGATTGAGCTGTCTGGTGTTTACTTGTTGTTTACCTTTGTATTCACATGCTCCCTTAAGGCTCCTAGTCCGACTTAATTTCTGATTAAGCTCGGAGTAGGATAGACATTAGGCTCTCAATCCAAGCATGATAACATTAGGTAGTCGTCCCTCCTAAGCCTCACTAACCATACGACATCCATGCATGATAACATTAGGATTCTTAGTCTCCCTTTAGAGTTTCCTTTTGTGTCGCTTCTCTTCTCATCTCAAAACTCCGTCAAGACACGTAATAAGAGTTAACGTGTATTGCGCTCGAGCCTTCTATGTGGGAAGTGGGGATTGAGGGGCTTCCTCTCATTCTTCTAGGATACCTAGTGTACGTCCTGTTGGGGACGATGCGCGAAGTATTCGTTCCTATATTCAAGACCTGGGTTCAATGCAAGTTGCGAAACAACTTAAAAGACACTTCTGTCTAAAAAACACCAAACAAATTCAAATCTTTTTATTCTTCGGGATTGTTGGGTTTCAAACTTCTTTTTTTCAGAAAGAGCTCGTCGCTCACATAAAAAACACTTACCCACCCGTGGTCGTACCCACGAACTACGTCAGCTCTGATTCCTCTCTCTCGTCCGATTGAGGATACGTAGGCACAAGACAGCGATTGTCTTGGCGAGCAACCTTCCCCCACAGTTCCCGTCCGAACTACGTTGACTCTGACTTTCCCATTGCACTGAGGGAGTACGTAGGCCTAGGACAACGATACCGTCCTATCGAGTCACTTCCTTTTCTTTTTCTTCTTCGTTTCTCCGTTCTTTCCATTCTCGTTTCTTCGCCGGTCCAGTAGCAGTGGAGTTCCAGACGACGACACCCTTTGATGCAGACAGCAAGCGTGGATCCCATCGAGTACGATGGACGTGTTGGGTGCTAACACCTTCCCTTCGCGTAACCGAGTCCCGTACCCGTTCTCTTGGTCGCGTGACCATGCTCTTTCCCTTCTTCCAGGTTTACGCAGTGTTTCCTTTCCCTCTCTTGGGATAAATACACTTTGCTGGCGACTCTGTGTCTTCTGCGCCACTCTCGCGTTTGTACCGTTGGATGTGAATCTTTCGGGAGCGACAGCTGGCGACTCCACTGGGGACTCTGGTTGACCTACTACTGGTCCTTCCCCTTTAGCGAGTCGATCCTAGCGCTTGTCTGTTTTATTTCATTGGGTGTTTTTTGTGGTGCTTTGCTTCGTTGTATATTACTGTATTTACTGCCTTATTTACTTTACTGTATTTACAGCTCTTTATTGCACTGCATTGCATTTTATATTGTCATACTGGATATACTGCGCTGTGCTGGCTGTTGTTCTGTTTGGCGGGTTGGGATGTTCTGAGAGATGAGCTCAATACCCAGGCTCGAGTATACACCTAGGTTTTAGGGTGGGCAGGCGTGACGCTCCCGTGGTGTTGGCCACGTGCGGGTGATCACGATCCCTACAATCAGACGAGGTTCTATCCGGAGCTTTCTGCTACTGTATGTTGATACAGGCCAGTAGTTATTCTCTGGAGGAATTGTCGACTCTGATGACCATTCCCGAGGACTCAGTTGCGGTACTCCTCCCGGGATGTGACAGTGGCAGCCCACTTTTTGTGGCAAACCCATTGCACATTCTCGATCCGAGGACCCAATGCTGGGAACTTGCAATAGGATCCTTCTTTTTGAAAGAGAATTAGCGGACGACCTCTTTGATTAGCGGTAGCATTGTATCCTTCGGGCTGAATGTGCTATTGCTTCTCAAACTCTGAAGCTGAGGATCTTTCGTTTTTGGAGAATCAGTTGAGGCCTCCTCGATTGGTGATGATGCCAAACCAGAAATGGTGAACGTATCATCATTTCTCGACCTGAGAGCCCGGGATACTGAACATCCTAGTACCCACACGTGAGAAGGGCGGGTTGTTTACAGGTTTGCAGGTAACGTTGACCTTCGACATACCCGGTATTCTGGATTTCCTGTCAGTGTGGACTTATCAGCCTGGTATTCTGGTATTCTGATCATCAGGTATTCTGGTATTCTGGTATTTCTCTTCAGAGCAGGCCTTTGAGCCTATTCAGTCAGCACAGTGCAGCCAGTTTGTGTGGATACCTTGATCCCATGTCTGTTGCATATGCATCATCATTCTTGCATACATGTTCTTGTATTTCCAAGGATATCATTGTTGAGGCTCACCGTTGAGAATTTCCATTTATTCCTTGTGGTTCTTCTGAAAAGTTTCAAATTAAAATAGAATGATTCCTTGGAAATATTTGGACATGGAATTTGCATTTGCATAATTATCTCATTTTGCATAGCAGGTGTTCAAGGCTGGTTATTCTTGTTCTGATCTGGTTTTCTTCAGAATTTCAGACTTAACTCCTCAGACCATTCAAGAGTTGATCATGGAGCAAATTCAAGCTGAGTTGAGGGAAATGCCAGGCCAGATGGGGCAGTTTATGGGGAATATGCAAACTCTCACCCAAGAACAGAAGATGCTGAGAGAGGAGGTCAATCGGATGAAGACTCAGATGGGTTTGATCATGGAGATTTTGAAGACAGTGCTACAGAAGGAAAATAGTCATGTGCTCGCTTCCGCAACCGAAGTCCTTAATCCTCCCAACTCTTTGGGGTCTTCGCTAGATCATGGAATTCCTCGTGAATCCCCTTCACAGCCCAAGGTTCCAGAACCTTCCCAACAGCAACCAGGTCCTGTCTCCCGAGAGAAGCCCAAGAGTAAAAAGGGTGCACAGAGACAGAAGCAGTCGGAAAGAGTTTTTCATCCGCTCCCTATGCCATATTCTCAGCTATTGCAGCATCTCCTACAGTTGCAACTGGTACAGAAAAGGACTTTGGCTCCTCTCACTGGTAATCCCCCACCAGGCTACAATGCAAGAGCCCGTTGTGATTTCCATTCTGGGGCACCAGGGCATACTGTGGAGGGATGTAGGGCCTTTCAGAACCAAGTCCAGGATTTGATTGATGTAGGGGCAATTGAATTCACGTCGGGCGGCGTGAGCATACAAGGTGATTTTACCCCAATTGTTGCAAAAGAAGTAGGGACTCTTTCCTTTTCCAAAGGATCCACCTCATGCCATAGACCTTCTCCACAACCTTTTGCTGCAGAAGCTCTACGTTAACAACCTTTGTTGGTGCCTCAGCCAAAGGTGGAAAGGAAAGTCCAAGCGCAGGTTGGACACCCGAATCAGCAACAGCAGAATCATCAGCAGCAGAGGCAGTTCAGATCAAGAGGGCCCAAGAGGATATTTGATCCCATTCCTATCCCTTATAGTCAGTTATTTGCTCGTCTGCTCAAGAACTCTCTGATCCAGCTGAGGAATGCCGTGTCAGTGCCATACCCTATTCCTCCGGACTTTGACATGAATGCTAGCTGTGAGTTCCACTCGGGAACGTTTGGGCATACAATTGACGACTGTAATGCATCCAGCACCAGGTGCAAGACTTGATTGACTCGAAGGTCATCACGCCAGATGGTACCCCTTTGGATTGAAGCTTCTTTGTCAGAGTAAGCACCAGATTGCAAGAGCGTCATCGGAAGCAATAAGTCCAGACGGAGTCAAGTCTCCTCAACAAGGGCAATCATCAGCTTCCTTTATTGCATTTTCATATGTAGCTTTCATTTGTTTGTTTAAACATTGCTTGCATGTAAGAACTCGTTTGTTTCTGAATGACAATCATAATGCAATAAGTATGTTTTCCTTGAAGAGTTACATTCGTGTTTACTCATTTTAATGCTTATATACACTGCAATACCAACTTTCTTGCTCAAACTCTTTGAGGGAGGATGACGAAATAAGAACGCAGGTTTCTAATGGTATGCTTTTGGATAAAACCCTGTTAAAGATGTACAGGCATTGTTTCCAATCCCCAAACACTGGAGAGATAAAGAGATAGACCTTTGTCAACCCCTTTGAGCCTAGTAGTAGGAGTTCTTTCTAAAAACGAAAAAACCTCAATTTTAATCTAGGGGCAGGGTAGGCGTCAGTTAGTTTGACCAAGTGTTCAACTTTCAGAAGGGGTGTATGTCTGAGGATCCATTACCTTCCATTCCACCGTCAAGATGTCAAGAGGTGAAACCACAATGGTTATCCACCGACAATCAAAGAGTGAGGCAGTCACAACCCTTTCAAGCAAGTAAGACAACCAGTGTCACACGACTTGTTCAAAAAAGAAAAAAAAAGCAAAAGAAAAGCCCGCTAAGTCGAGACTTGAAAACAAGCGACTTAGGCAAAAGTTAGGGCATCCCGCTGGACTTCAAAATCGAAAAACTCAAAAGAGTCAGTCCGGACAAAATTAGGGAAATAAAAAAGGCGAAAAACAAAAAGGAATGTTCAAAAAGAGAAAATCCTCGATAAAGAACAAGTTGTGTGACCAAAACACTGAAGACAAAAAGGGGTGACTGTTGCTCCAAAACCTCATTAGGTGTCAAACCATCAGTTGCATGGGTCCCTTAAAGTTCAAAGACCTTTTGAGAGGTGAGCGCTTGTGTCAGATTAGCTGAACATAGGAGTGGAGAACATCACGAAGAGTGGGTGGGCACCGATAAACTTTGAGCCATAAATCTTTTTTTTTAAACCGCGAACCAGGCCATGCTACAACCCTTAAAAGTCCTAATTGAAACAGGGTTTAGTCTGAAGGCGTACTTCAATGAGATAGCGTTCCTGACTCCCATGAGTTGTGCTAATAAGATTTTTGTTGGTGTTGCATGTGCGTATTGCTTTCCTTTCAAAAATAAGTGTCGTAACTCAGTTGTGTGACATATTTTCAATAAGGACTTCAAGATTAACATATGTGTTGCATTTGAATAATCATTCTCAGAATAAATATTTTCTGCTTGCATACATTTGTTTGACATCAAAGAAGCTTACACGATGAACATCAATCGAGAAGCTTAAACTGGCCAAGTTGAGGTGACTGAGACTCCAGAAGACATGTTGCTGAAAGATGATGTGGGAAAAAGGCGTTCCCAGCCATTTGTGTTGAGATGTAACCAATCTGGGACAATCACACTGGGAAATCTCTTCAAAATATAGCCAAGCTGGGGCATTCATGTTGAGAAAATTTCTTCGAACTGGGGCAATTATGTCGAGATCTGATAAATCTCTCCACAAGCGTGTAAACTGGGGCAATCACGTCGAGATCCGGTAAATCTCTCGAAGACCAGTCAGTCAGAGACAAATGTACTGCAAGGCTTGTACTGGGGCAGGTTACTTCAAAAGGCGCGAGAAGTTTTTTTCCCTTCAAGACACAATCAGTCAATAGCACCTCTGCAAGGTTCAGAATACTGTGGCAGAACATTTCAGGTCATTACGAACCCTCTCGAGTTGGTTTATTTCATGAATCATGAAGTATGGGACAGTTATGTCCAGACCGGATACATCTCTAAGAGTTTAAAAACCCTGGGGCATTGTTGAACGCCAGGTTTTCTGTAAAATCCTCTTAAGATGATTGCTTCAAGTAGACCTTGTGGTCTGGGGCAAGGTGGAAAGTTAAAGGAACTATGTTTCGCTCTTGACAATCAGCACTGAGTTGTTCCCAGTGTGGAACTTTTGGAGTGTTTTCCCTCCAGCAAAGAGCCAGAGGGTATCTTCTTCCAGCAAGGTGTGGGAATTGTTGTTCTTTCTCAAGCAGAGAATTGTCCTATGTTCGAAAAGGGCTTTTATGAAGGTTTCTTATCTCTAGCAGTACAGATGGAATCCTCACTCTCAGCAAGGTAAGACGATAGAATATCGTCAAAAAGACGATGAGGAATCAGAGTGTTCTATCCCTCAACGGTCAGATCTAGTCATCGCAAGTAATTCAAAGTCCAATCTTCATTGGTACTCCCCCAGTAGAGTTGCTCTCTCCATTTTTGAAGTCTGATCGTCCTCTGCAGCTTGCTGTTTTCCCCAGTAGAGTAGAGCTCTCCCCTACTTTGAAATCTGGTCGTCCTCAGCAGGTTATTACTCTTCCCCATCAGAGTACCGAGGGTCGTCTTCCTCAACCAGAGTATAAAGAAGTAATTCCCTAAGCTGAGTTGTTAAGGATCGTCCTCCTTAGCAGGATATAAGAGTTTTTTTTCCCAGACCAGGGTTTTGACTTGGCACATCTTTCTTCGGCAAGTGATGTCTCCCCACGGAGCATGGGGCAGCTATTTGTTCCCCAGCTAGTCATGAAGCATGTGTTATCCCCTAGCAGGTGAATATTGACAATTACTTTCGCTCCCAAGCGGAGTCGTTGAGGATCGTCTTCCTCAGCAAAGTATAGAGGATTATATATCCAACCGAAGTCGTGTTTGGATTATTATTCCCCAGCAAGTACTCAGAAGATGATTGCTTTAAGGTGAGTGTTGTCGTACCTCCCGCAGGAAGTTTGTGGACGAAGATGTTTTTATCCCCACAGGGTCCTGGTGTCTACTTTCCTCAGTTGGTCAGAAAGTATAGTCTCGGCGACGATGGTTTGATCTAATACCCAGCAGGGTGAGGGTAAAGTTACTTCCCTAGCAGCAGATTAAGCTCATTTCCCCAAGCAGAGTCTGGTGGTGAGGGGTATCCCCAGCAGGTCTTAAGGCCGATCGTTTTGGCAGGCACCGAAGCCAAGTTCTGAAATAGTTGGTCGTCCCCAGCGGTGGAATTTCCATCTTCAGTATTCATATCCCTCCCCAGCTGAGTGGGTATTCTCTCGGAGCTTCGTCCATCTCCAGTAGAGTAGTTGATCTTGATATTCCCCAACAGAGTGGATATTCTCTCAGAGTTTCGTCCATCTCCGGCAGAATTGGTGATTGTGATCTCCCCTAGCAGGGAGAAGTCTTCCTCAACAAGTTTTCCTTTGTTTCAGTGGCAATTTAGTTTGCCATCCCCAGCGGAGTTGCTTCTGGTCTTCAGCATTTATTTTGCTGAGACATCTCTCTTGCATTGCATAAGCATTTGTTTTGCATGGCATCCTCCCAAATGCGTAGCATTTCCGCTTCATGTGGAGCATTACGGCAAAATTCAAACATATGCATCTGAAGCATGAGCCAGGTTTGAGTTTTCCTTCGTCAGGAAAGCCGGATTTCAGAAAGATGTCTTTACTCCACAGGTGTTGGGTTAAGCAATATTTGATAGTTCCCCGGCAGAATGTCTTGCCAGGATTGTTTATCCTTGATTTTATTTGTACCCCTTCGTCCAGGTGGTCCTTTGGTTTATTCCCTCAAAATTTTTACCGTCAGACACTCGTCCATGTTTCTTTCAGCACCCGTCCGTGTTTGACCCTTTTGTTTCAATGCCCGTCCGCATTGACATTTGGCACTCGTCTGTGTTTCCTACAGCACCCGCCCATGTGTGAACCTTTGATTTCAATACCCGTTCGTATTGACCATCTGATGACACTCGTCTGTGTTGCCTTCCGTTTCCCCCTGCAAATTAAATTCCCGTTATAGTTATTTCACCCTTTTCAGTACCCGTCCGTATTGAAATCTTTTTTACACCCGTCCGTGTACCTTTTCGATACCCGTCCGTATTGAAATCTTTTTTTACACCCGTCCGTGTACCTTTTCGATACTCGTCCGTATTGAAACCTTTTTTACACCCGTCCGTGTACCTTTTCGATACCCGTCCGTATTGAAATCTTTTTTACACCCGTCCGTGTACCTTTTCGATACCCGTCCGTATTGAAATCTTTTTTTACACCCGTCCGTGTACCTTTTCGATACCCGTCCGTATTGAAATCTTTTTTTACACCCGTCCGTGTACCTTTTCGATACTCGTCCGTATTGAAACCTTTTTTACACTCGTCCGTGTACCTTTTCAGTACCCGTCCGTATTGAAACCTTTTTTACACCCGTCCGTGTACCTTTTCGATACCCGTCCGTATTGAAATCTTTTTTTACACCCGTCCGTGTACCTTTTCGATACCCGTCCGTATTGAAATCTTTTTTTACACCCGTCCGTGTACCTTTTCGATACCCGTCCGTATTGAAACCTTTTACACCCGTCCGTATTGAACCTCTTTACACCCTTCCGTGTATCTTTTCACCCGTCCGTGTCTGATATCTTTGATTCCTTGACACCCGTCCGTGTTTATCCCCAGCATAGTTAACACTCGTTTGTGTTTATTTCAAGACATTTTAATACATTGTTTGTATTGGTTTCCAACACTCGTACGTGTTGTGATAGTGCAGTATTTATTGCTTGTTCCCCAGTGGAGTCGTCCCTCCTTTGACGATTGCAAATTTCAGGTTTCTTTTGGTATTCAATCTCCGTGAATCCTTTGAATGCATGATAGCCGTCACTATCATACCTTCAGGACCAAGTTGATTGAATAGGGGCAGCTGTAACACCCCAAAATTTGCCCTACCTTTTTCTGGCTTATGTTTCTTTCTCATTTTGCATTCCGTAGGTCATTTTCATATTCATATTCATATCATTTGCATTGGGTTCCTAAGTCATGGGATCGAGGGGTTTCCTTGTTACCGATATTTCTCTTATTCAGAGGTACAAAGGTTTTCTTATTCAGAGGAGGCATCAAAAGCATCGGGCCAGGATTTCATTTGTGTGAATCAGGGTGTACGTCTCAAGGAGAGTTAGAGTTCTTGTTCAAAGTTGAGCTTGTGGATAGTTTATCGGTTGAGATTCTTCAGTGGATCATGTGAATGGCCAGATTGTTCAGTGGTAGCTGTGACCTTTTTGTTGGAAGCTTGTGGAAAGTTGGCGATCGGTTTTGAATTCATTTGGTTATCCATTTTCTATCCATAATCCATATCCAAAGTCATTATTATTAATCCATCAACCATTTTCATTTTTTTTATCCAATTATCTTTTTCTTTTATCCATAAACCATTTCTAATTTCTAAATCCATTGTTCAAACCATATCCATTTTCAATCCACATAAATAATCCATAAACTTCCATAATCAATTTTTCTTTATCCATTTTTTTTTACATCCATTTCACAAATCTAATTGATCATATAACCATATTCATTTTTTTTATCCATATCCAATTTCTAAACTCTTTTATCTTATCCACATTTTTATCCAAATTACAATTTATCCATATTTCATATCCATTTTTTATAAACAATTATTCATTCCTAAATTCCAAAAATCCACTTTCCATTTATATTCATATTCCAAAATTCATTTTATCCAATTTTTATCCAACGCCAATTCAATTATCCACCTCCATAAATATTTTAATCACCATTTTTATCCATTGCCCAAGATTCCAAAATCTACATTTTAAGCCCATGGTTTACAAAAAGTTCCCAAAAAAAATAATAAGCCAACAAGCTGGTGATTGATGCCAAAATCTTGCAAATCTCTTCCAAGGCATCACGTGAGCTACCCTGCTACACTAAGGCCCACACAAAAGTACCACAAGCTGCATACTCCTTGAAGCCAAAACAATACGCCAAAATGCAAGCTTAAATGAAGGTCTCTCACTACCAAATGTGTCGCAAGCCATGCTGTAACTTCATGTATTACTCCAAGCCGTGAGAGTCACCCGAGTTCACGCATCAAGCCACATCCAAGCTGTTGTTACAAACAACTTGCAGAGTGTATACACAGCAAATAAAAAGAGAAAAAAATAAATAGCAGGAAAGTTAAATGTGGAAAAGTGAAATACACGAGAATAACAAAGCTCAAGTGCTAACCGCGTGACTCTTTTCACCACGCATACATTCTAACAGAATTCCTCATCATTCTCTACACAGATCATTCCTCAACAAACTCCAAAAATCAGAATTGATACTTAGAGGAAGAGGTTTCTTCATCTTCAAATTTCTGGATCCATTCCATCGCCACTCCAAATTCTATGAACCACAACAAATCATCATCATTCTTCTACTGCAAATCATCCCTAAATCATCTTCAGTTCAATTCAGCCTTCATCATCATTTCTAGTTTCCAAAGAAACTTCAAGAACCTGTAACAAATGCATCACCTGCAGAAAGTTACAGAATAGCTTCACACACTCAAGAATTTAGCAATAGCAGAAGTACGAACTAGAAGTGATTTCGGAAACGCGAGGAAGAAGAAGAAATCACGCAACAAGCAAGAAGAAGATTCTGCTAGTTTCAAGTTCGCTCACGCACGAGAATCAGAAGGGAAGTGGAATCAACATTACCTCTGGTTTTCTGTTCTCCTTCGCCGATTTGAAGAAGCACCGGACTTACTCCGGTAGGTACATCAACTTAGCTTACGTCAACTCTGCTTCGAATTTTGTTGTTGCGATGCGTTTGTTTATCGATTTATTGTATGCTCGCATTGCTTGATCTAATGTTGTGGTAAATCGTATCGAACGAAGGTCTCGTGTGAGGTCGTGTTTGAGCAGAACATTGAACGTGAGAGCAATACGATATTTTTTGCGTAGCTTGATTTTTGATTTGTTTTTCTCTATTGCGAACTCGTGAGTGGGGTGAGGTGCGAACGGCGTCGCCGGCGAGGATGGTGTTTGTTGAGGTGGAGGCAGACGGAGAGAGAGGACTGTGACGGATTTTGAACGATGGGGAATGGTTCCGGCGAGGTTCTGTTTGTCTCCGGCGATTTGAGAGGAGCCACGAAGTAGAAGCATTGATGGAGATGAGATGGACGACGCACCATTTTTTTCCCTGCCAGTTTGTTTTACCGGCGACGCCATTTGTGGTGTGAGAACGTTGTGGTTGAGGATTGGCGGTGCGAGGTTGAAAGGAGGTGAGACGGAGGAAGTGACCGGCCGCGAACGGCACGAATGTTGAGTGAAGCAGGGGAAGGAGATGTTGGAGATAGGTTAAGAGAAGAAGAGAGTGAAAACAGGGGACGGCGCTACTGAAGCTGGTGATGTTAGGTTTGAGCTAAAAACCTGTTGTTCATGGTGACTTGGGCCGAGTTTGTTGTGATTGATTCACCCATTTCAATCTTCTTTCCACACCTCCCTTTGTCATCTCGCACCCCCTTGGCCTCTTTGTAATATCCTGGGCCTTAGGCCCGTCCTTTTTCTTTTCACACACGCCTAATCACTCATTGGAACTCCCTCTGTTGCTTTCTGATGTAATCCTTGAGCCTAGCATATCAGGCCCATGCGTTCTAATTTTTTCCACCCCTGAGATGTTAATGCACCCTTGTCATTAGTTAATATTAGTTTTTTTTTGTTTTGTTATTTGATTTAATTAATTAATTAGATATTAATTGGTAGAATTAATTTTTAATTTGTTAGTTTTAGTTCTTAATTTTAGAATTAATCTTGGTCTTAATTAGATTAGAATTAATCTTGCTTCTAATTAACTTTCTAATTGGTTTTAATTTTAGATTAACTTTTTTTTAGAATTTAATTTTTCTTTTAATTAGTATTTTAATTCTAACTTGGTT
Organism: Lathyrus tuberosus; assembly: GCA_022829125.1. Taxonomy (NCBI): domain Eukaryota; kingdom Viridiplantae; phylum Streptophyta; class Magnoliopsida; order Fabales; family Fabaceae; genus Lathyrus; species Lathyrus tuberosus. Next base: position 3,204,416 of record JALAZF010000295.1, on the reverse strand, counting down.
ATTCTTGATTAATTCTTGATCTCGATCTTAACGCTAATTTTGTTTAATTCCTGATTAAATACTTGTTTGCCTCTTGTTTGATTTTCTCTTTGTGATTGAGCTGTCTGGTGTTTACTTGTTGTTTACCTTTGTATTCACATGCTCCCTTAAGGCTCCTAGTCCGACTTAATTTCTGATTAAGCTCGGAGTAGGATAGACATTAGGCTCTCAATCCAAGCATGATAACATTAGGTAGTTGTCCCTCCTAAGCCTCACTAACCATAGGACATCCATGCATGATAACATTAGGATTCTTAGTCTCCCTTTAGAGTTTCCTTTTGTGTCGCTTCTCTTCTCATCTCAAAACTCCGTCAAGACACGTAATAAGAGTTAACGTGTATTGCGCTCGAGCCTTCTATGTGGGAAGTGGGGATTGAGGGGCTTCCTCTCATTCTTCTAGGATACCTAGTGTACGTCCTGTTGGGGACGATGCGCGAAGTATTCGTTCCTATATTCAAGACCTGGGTTCAATGCAAGTTGCGAAACAACTTAAAAGACACTTCTGTCTAAAAAACACCAAACAAATTCAAATCTTTTTATTCTTCGGGATTGTTGGGTTTCAAACTTCTTTTTTTCAGAAAGAGCTCGTCGCTCACATAAAAAACACTTACCCACCCGTGGTCGTACCCACGAACTACGTCAGCTCTGATTCCTCTCTCTCGTCCGATTGAGGATACGTAGGCACAAGACAACGATTGTCTTGGCGAGCAACCTTCCCCCACAGTTCCCGTCCGAACTACGTTGACTCTGACTTTCCCATTGCACTGAGGGAGTACGTAGGCCTAGGACAACGATACCGTCCTATCGAGTCACTTCCTTTTCTTTTTCTTCTTCATTTCTCCGTTCTTTCCGTTCTCGTTTCTTCGCCGGTCCAGTAGCAGTGGAGTTCCAGACGACGACACCCTTTGATGCAGACAGCAAGCGTGGATCCCATCGAGTACGATGGACGTGTTGGGTGCTAACACCTTCCCTTCGTGTAACCGACTCCCGTACCCGTTCTCTTGGTCGCGTGACCATGCTCTTTCCCTTCTTCCAGGTTTACGCAGTGTTTCCTTTCCCTCTCTTGGGATAAATACACTTTACTGGTGACTCTGTGTCTTCTGCACCACTCTCGCGTTTGTACCGTTGGATGCGAATCTTTCGGGAGCGACACTCTGGATCATCTATATCCATGCCACTGTCCATCTTTTAGCATGAGAAATTCCTAAGGAAAGATAGCATTGCTCTACACTGAGTTAAAGTCTTCTCCTTCAGGTCAAAACTACCCTATAAAGAAAATTATGGCATTACTAGGATCCACGTATCCCGGTTAAAGTAATCTTCCCTTTATAAACAGACAAACCCTTCTTTAGAGATGACAAATTCTCTCTAAAGTCGAGAACCTTTTAGCTTCACGTCTTGGGCTTTGAACAAGACACAAATAGACTTTTAAGCTTCATATCTTGGGCTTTGAACAAGATACAAATAAACTCTTCAGCTTCACGTCTTGGGCTTTGAACAAGACACAAACTATCTTTTCAGCTTCACATCTTGGGCTTTGAACAAGATACAAACACCTTACGCTTCACTTCTTGGGCCTTGAACAAGACACCAAAAACCCCAATTTCCTCCCATAGAATAGGAGGAACTACGAACGCTCTGATTTCCCTGTTTCAGTAAACGGGAATACGTAGGCATAAGATCGAAAGAAAAGATCTTAGCGAGCACACTCAACAAAAAAACCCAAATCCCATATCAAAAGCAGTAATACAAACATCAGTCCTAACATCCTAATCCTAGCTCCCCGCCAGAAACCTTCTGCCCTAGCCCTAGAAAGAAAGAACCTGTATTGGCGAAAATACAAATAACCAGTATAAAGGCCCCCCCACATTGATAGCATCCGTAACCTAACAGATCGCTGTTTAAACTCAGTATGCAAAGCAGGGTTAATTGGAGACATCTATTTCCCTTCCTTATTCAGCTCACAATAGGATAAAAAATGAATCGACCTGTAGTCAAAAGCTCAAACCGCAGAGAGCGACCAGCGCTTAAGAACCGCGTCCAAATTCGCTCGCTACAGAAAAATGGCGCCCACCGTGGGGCCGTTCAAAGTTAAATCTAGGCACGGTCGTCCCAATTTTTCACAGAAAAATGGCGCCCACCGTGGGGCCGTTCAAAGTTAAATCTAGGCACGGTCGTCCCCATTTTTCATAGAAAAATGGCGCCCACCGTGGGGCCGATCTTTCCTTCTTTCTTTCTTTCTGGCGACTCTGTTGGGGAGTCTCATTTTTTGCCTTAGGGCATCATCCCCATTTTCCACGGAAAATGGGAACTCTATTGAGGAGAAGGATTGACCTATGCTGGTCCATCTCTTAGGCAGAGAACCATAGATTGGGGCTTCCGTCGGGAAACCCATTTCTGTCAGGAACTTAAGATTCATAAAGGTCTAGGATGATTAGGACAAATATATATACTGCTTTTCCTAATTGCTATACGTGTTTATTTTTCTGCTAATGGGAATGCGTGTGTGTAGCGAGCGATTTTGGACGCGGTTCTTAAGCGCTGGTCGCTCTCTGCAGTTGAGCTTAAACTACAGGTCGATTCATTTTTTATCCTATTGTGAGCTGAATAAGGAAGGGAAAAAGATGTCTCCAATTAACCCTGCTTTGCATACTGAGTTTAAACAGCTGTCTGTTAGGTTACGGATGCTATCAATGTGGGGGGCCCTTTTTACTGGTTATTTGTATTTTCGCCAATACAGGTTCTTTCTTTCTTTCTAGGGCTTGGGCAAAAGGTTTATGGTGGGGAACTAAGATTAGGATGTCAGGACTGATGTTTGAATTACTGCTTTTGATATGGGATTTGGGTTTTTTGTGGAGTGCGCTCGCTAAGATCTTTTCTTTCGATCTTATGCCTACGTATTCCCGTTTACCGAAACAGGGAAATCAGAGCGTTCGTAGTTCCTCCTAATCTATGGGAGGAAATTGGGGTTTTTGGTGTCTTGTTCAAGGCCCAAGACGGGAAGCGTAAGGTTGTTTGTATCTTGTTCAAAGCCCAAGATGTGAAGCTGAAAGGATAGTTTGTGTCTTGTTCAAAGCCCAAGACATGAAGCTGAAGAGTTTATTTGTATCTTGTTCAAAGCCCAAGATATGAAGCTAAAAGGTCTATTTGTGTCTTGTTCAAAGCCCAAGACGTGAAGCTGAAGGACCTCGACTTTAGAGAGAATTTGTCATCTCTAAAGAAGGGTAAAGGAGAATTACTTTAACTGGGATATGTGAATACGGCAATGCCATAATTTCCTAAGAAGGGGTTTATCCTGAAGGAGAAGACTTTAACTCAGTGTAGAGCAATGCCATCTTTCCTTAGGAATTTCTCATGCTAAAAGAGGGACAGTGGCATGGATGTAGAGGATCCAGAGGCTTGCCGCTTACAGCGATTAGATGAAAGGGAAGGAGTTGTTGATGTTAAGAGGTTGATTGAACTCAACCGAGGATTTCTTATACAAAGCCTAAGAGGAGGCTGAAGGGAGTCTCGTACAAGGCCCGAGAGAGAGGCTAAAAAGGGGTTGATCCTACAAGAGGATCTTTTATACTCAACAAGAGAGTGTTTTTGTATCTCGTACAAAGCCCGAGATGGAGGCGAAAAGGTTTTTAACCCGACGATGGAGTCTTTTGGTATCTCGTATAAAGCCCGAGATGGAGGCGATTTGATTTGTTTGGTTCAATAAGAACCTTTTTGTATCTCGTACAAAGCCCGAGATGGAGGCTAAAATTTGTTTGACTCAGCGAGGGAGTCTTTTTATGTGTCTCGTACAAAGCCCGAAAGAGAGGCTAAACGTTATTTGATTCCACTGGGGAATCTTTTGGTATCTCGTATAAAGCCCGAGATGGAGGCGAAATTTGTAAGCTCCGCTGGAGAGAATCATTGTATAAAGCCCAAGAGGAGGCTAACTTCACTTAAGAAGGATCATTATACAAAGCCTAAGAGGAGGCTACGGTTACTGTCTCAGTTAAGTGACAGGTCCAGTATACTGATTTTGAAAGAGAAAATCAATTCTTATATGAGCAAAACTGTACTCAGGGATTTTATTTCAAGGATCGGGTTATTCCTGTTCTTTAAGGAAGCGGGAAATCCGAAGGGTATCGAGACTGTCCGAGTCTGCGGGTTTCCTTCCTATTTAACGAAGGGGGTCACTTGAGAATGTCTTTGAGACTCAAGGAGATTAGACTGTCCAAGTCTAGAGTTTCATCTTTTGTACTATGTTTTGAGAAATAGTAGTAGACTCTATGAAAGGACTGCTCTATGAAGATGACTAAGTTCTGTTCCTATACCTTTAGGAGGTCGTCGGAACAAGTTGTGCGAAGCCTCAAAGGAGCCGGGAAACTTTTAAGAAGCCGACGGGTCCTTGTACTAAGCCCAAGAGGAGGCTATCATTCCCGGAGGAAGAGATCATTATATGAAGCCTAAGAGGAGGCTGTGAATACTTCTAAGAAGCCGTAGGGTCCTTGTACTAAGCTCAAGAGGAGGCGAGGTTGCTTTTAGGAAGCCTGTGGGTCCTTGTACGATGCCCAAGAGGAGGCCGATGCTTTTAAGAAGCCCGTGGGTCCCAAACCAAAGAAAAGTTCAAGAAAACTCTTTTAAAGATAAAAACCACTGGTAAACGTGCGAGGTTTACTATCCAGCAACTTTTAACTTTTAAAGAGGGTTTGAACAGTTCTGAGGTTTGAAGAAATTCAAGAGAAGTTTCACCGATAATAATTCATCTCTGGGGAATAGAATTTCTTGACGATTCCTAAGGAGGACAGCCGAAGAGAAGACTGTATCTGGTGCTCCTATTTGAGGATCTAGGCATCTATTTCTACGAATAAACGAAACGGCTTCACCTAGTGCTAGACGTAGTTGTCGGGGAAACTCTAAATATCTATACTATTATTACACAGTAGATATGAGTTTATGAAAGGAGACTTACAGTGAGCAGCCCCACAATACAGTTATATATGAAAGCAGTAAATGAAAGCGATAACCACTTACTCGGTTGTAGTGCTTCCATGCTGTTTGGTTAGTTGTTCAACAAAGAAAGATGAAAACAAAAGTATATTCAAAATCAAATGAGAAAGTGCTTTGAAAAAGAAAGATTTGGGGCTTACAGCTCAAGGAGAGGCCCAGGGTTTTAATTTGTACAGAGGGACTTATACAAGTGACTGAGGCCCAAAAAGATTTTATGTACAAAGGGATGGGTCTTACACTCTCTCAAGAGGCCCAAAAAGTTTAAAGAAAAAGAGTGGGGCTTATAACACGAGGGTAGGCCCAATTGATTTTTCGTTTAAAATGGCGATCGCGCCGAGGTTTTCTTTTAACGCAGAGGGACTTATACAATAAGTGAGGCCCAAAATGTTTTGGTTAAAAAGGGGGTTGGGTCTTACACTCTAATAGAGGCCCAAAGTGTTTTTGAATGGGTCTTATAGCTCAAGGAGAGGCCCAAGGTTATTTTTCAAAAGGTGACGAGCGCGTCGTTTATTTTTGACGGTATCGGGACTTATACAACGCACTGAGGCCCAAAAATGATTTTGGTCAAAAAAAGGATTGGGTCTTACACTCTAATAGAGGCCCAAAGTGTTTTTGAAAATGATCAATGAGGGTTGAATTAATCCAAAACCCTAATTTGTTTTCAAAAATGTACTTAATTGAATAAAAATTCAATTAAATATGATCAAAATTGTTTTACATATGAAAAACAAATTATGATCTTGGATTAATGCTTCAAAAATTAAGTATTGACCTACAAAATAATTAGACAACATTAGAAGTTGCAAAATCAAGATGGAAAAAATATTTCAAATGTTAAAAACAATTAAAACATTAATTCTTTGCAAAAATATCAATTATACAAAATAAATAATATTTTTGGGATATTTTGATAAAATAAAATATTTTATCATTTTTGTGAATTATTGAAAAAATAATCAACTCAAAATCATTAAAACTCATAGAGAAATTAATTTTTGAATCAATTAAATAAAATCACAAAATTCAAATATTTGAATTTTTGAAAAAGGGCGCCAAGAACACGCGCCCTCCCTCTGTTTCTGCAGATTTGCAAATTCTCCTCAATCTCATGGAATACTTGATGATATCATGCAATCCACATACCAATCAACTCGTTTCAACCTCACGATCATGTCTATGGCATTTAATTTCATTTAAATTAAACATATAACAATAAATCACGAAGAATCCTCAAGAACCCTAATTTCTGCATGAAGGTTAGGATTTTTGATACACGATTCAAATAATGCAATTGATTGAGGGGAAACATTCCATGCATGATTATGAACATATGGCAAAATTATTGTGCGAGGAAATATGCATAGATTGAGAGATGACCTAGTTTATGCTCACCTCTAGGCCGTGACAGCAAGTGCAAAGTGATTTTTGATTTGGAGGTGTTACAGATGAGTGGTGATGATCTGAACAGCTTCCCTACACCCTATGGAGTGTGTTTGAATGCTTGGACTTGATTGAAATTGGCTGGATCAATTTGTGGCATCTCAACTGCACTTTGGTTAAAACCTTGAGCAATTGACTGGTGATTCTGAGAAATCAGTGTTCCAATTGTTGTTTAAGTGTTTGATCATCTCATATGTGATGTATATGAGGTGTATGTGTGATTGGTTTGGTTGAAAAAGCTCTCAAATTCAAAAACCCAAAGTTACCTTGCTAAAGAAGGCATTTTTGCCAAGAGAAAGAGATTTTGAGGAAAGCGTCTGTTTGATGGCTTTGGTGTGCTTAAACTGAGCACAAATGAGCTCTATTTCTAGTAGAGCAAGTTTGTTTTGGGATCAATAGTGAATGGCAACTGATAATTAGGTTTGGCCAATGTTGATCAATGAGAATTCAAGTCTTCTCTAGCCATTGACTAGAGGTTAGGGCACAGGCTGCTGGTACCCTTGGTCTTGGATAAGTCTTGACTGAATTCAGTTGCTGAGAGGTCAGTCTATGCCACCTTAGAGCTTCCATTGAATGCTTGAATCCAAAATTGGAGTCTTGTCCCTATTTTAGGCAATTCTAGGTTTTGAGTGCTATTTCTTGTTCCAAAGACTTTGGAGGCTTGGCTTAGTGATTGTCCCCTTTAGATTCAATCCCTTGAGGTGTCCAAGTGGCTTGGAGCATTTGAATTTGGCTGATTTTGGCAAATCGAGCCAATTTGCAAATTCTGTCTTGCCTTTGACAGATTTCAGCAAGGCCACTTTCCAATGTCATATCTCATGACTCAAATGGAATTTGGCAATGTTCTTGGCCTTTTTGGAAAGCCCTTACATGCTACAACAACTGTTTGAACATGTTTGGTTTTGATATCTTTTGAATCCAAGTGAAAAATCCCTCTACATTTGGCAAAAAGTGAGGCAGATTCTGCCTTAGTGAAATTTTCACTAAGTGTTGGAACAAAGTGACTTTTCTTGATTTTGATCACTCCATAACTCAAAATCCATGAGGAATTTGGAAATAACTCAATATGAAGTTTTTGTAGAGGGCAAGGTGACCTACAAATCAGGCTTTGAATGGGGCACAATGGCCTTGTGGTTTAGGAGTTATGGTCCTCCAAAGTTGGTGCATTAGTGGTACTTTTTCCATAACTTAGAAAATTTTCTAAGTTATACGGTTACCCCTTTTACAAGTTATCCAACTTTTCTTGATTTTTCTTGATGAATGATTATTCAAATCATACATAAACATCATTTTAGGGTTAAAAATCCATTTTGGTGAAAAATCTCAAAAAGTCAAAGTTGACTTTTGTGCACTGTTGACTTTTTATCCGATTAATTCCAAACTGTGCAATTCCTCAGGAAATCATGTCCTTGACCTAAATAAAACTTGATGTACATGTTCCATGGGTGTCATAGGGTATATTGAGGCATGTCTTAGGGCTTGGGAGCATGTCCTAGTCAGAAGTCAAAGTTACAGTTGACTTTTCCCGCAAAACCCTAACTGTGGTGCAGATGAAATTGAAACTTGTTGCTCAAGTTTATTGGGTTAATCCATTGTTCCAAATGGATCAACATAGGTCATTTGAGACCCTCAAACCCTCTCTTGAGGTTTTGGCTCATGATTTGTCCCAAAAGTCAACTTAGGGGTGAATTAGGTCAAGAAACCCTAATTCCTGATTTTTTATGTATGCATCCCCTGAGGCAAAATTGACTTGGTGATTGGGTCCATGAGGTTCCATGGAGTATATTAGGTTATGTTTTGGATCATTGCCTTATGCCCAGATGAAATTTTTCATCTGGAGGCCCTGGTCGACCAAAACCCTAATTTGGTGATACTGGCGATCCTGAGGCTTAATCCACCTAGAAGGGAGCATCCTTGTGCTTAATCCTTGATGTGGGAGTCCTTTTGGATCCATTGTGAATGTTTGGGAGATTAGACAAGTTGAAGATCATGTCATTCCTTGATTGATCTTTTGTCTAAGAACTCAAAGAGGGCTTGAAACCCTAATTTTGATTGTAATGAATGCTCACCCATCTTTGGGGAGACTGATGAGGTAAAGAGGTACACCCATATTGTGGTGATGATTTGCACAATGATGGGAAATCTTACTGGTCAAAATTTTGGGTACGACAGATGCCCCTATTTAATCATCTTGGACCCGAAGGTGTGAATGACGAAGGTGTTCGAGCATTCGGGGTGCAAGAGGATTAAATATCGGAATACCCGAAATTTTCATGGTGGTTATGAATGGTAGCTTACACATTCATCTTCTTTTGCTAAGCAATGATGCTTAGAAAAGGTGAAAACTTCCCCTCAATCCTGGTTTCCTACCAAGGAATTGGTCTAAGTTTTCTTTTGAAATAAACCTCCCCTCGATCCTGGTTTCCTACCAAGGAACTGGTCTAAGTTTCTGATTTAAACATCCTCTCGATCCTGGTTTCCTACCAAGGAACTGGTCTCAGTTTCTGATTTAAACTTCCCCTCGATCCTGGTTTCTTACCAAGGAACTGGTCTAAGTTTCTGATTTAAACTTCCCCTCGATCCTGGTTTCCTACCAAGGAACTGGTCTAAGTTTCTTTTGTCAATAAACTTAATTGACAAGGGACGCTATGTGTAGTGGTTTTCCTCAAACTTCTCGCCAAATTTTCCTGGAGAGATGCCATTTGGCGGAAAAACTTTTGATGTCAGACTTGCTGGGGAATCCAGTCGTCTGAGTTGTAGAGTTGCACAAACTTCTCTGTTGGAGATGCCATTTGTTTCTACTGGGGGGAAAGTAGGTCTCTTGAGAGACTGCTCTTGCTTGGGATCTTACATCATACTTTTCTTGGGATCTTCCCGGAGAAATGCCATATGATGGGGTCCAATTTTGAGGTGCCGATGACTTTTTCATCAGCAGGTTTTTTCGGAGAATGGCAGCTGTATTGCCAAATCTTTGTTTAGGAGGCTTTCTCTGTGGATTTTCCTTAATCCGGGGAAGCAAGGATATCATCTTCAATGGCGAAGAGTGATATTTGTTGAACGTTTCTCTGGCTTTTCAGAGGTTCAAATTATCAAAGTGGTCGACTGCCGACTCTGATCTAAAGATACACTGGAGACGAGTTTGACCGGCCATAATACTTCCTGACGAGTCAAGAACTGGAAAACTCGATTGAGAGGATGGTTATCACGGCAGGATAAGAACGACTCGAGTGATAGTGATGCAATATGAAATGTGAATGCAAATCAACAATGCATGATGTATATATGTTTATGCTGACAAAACTGACGCGACATACAGACTAAAAGATGAACATGACTGGATACTCGGCCATCGTGGGGCGTGTAGAGATATCGCTGGTTCAAGATAGCAATTCCACCTTGCTTAGGAGAGATAGTCCCTGCTGGGAATACCGTTGATCGGGCTTAGGAGATAAGAACTCGGCCGAGGGTATCAGACGGGAAAAACGCATCTGATACAGTTGATCCTTCATTCAGGCGCACTGGCTTAGAAGGAGTACTTTGATTCTGCACTTTGACGTTCGCCTACTTCTAGAGAAGCGATCGATGTTCTTCTGATGTTCAACAGTCAAAAGAAATTGCCATCTTTATTTTAAAAGCAGAAAAAGTTTTAACAAGTAAATTCGTTTTGTTTTATTTCAAGAATCGTTAGTTATGTTAACAACGTCGTTCTGTAAAGCTAAAACAAGTAAGAATTACAAACAAAAGCACAAAGGCTCAAATTTTATTGATAAGATGGAGATCAGCCAAACGCGTGATTACAAAGAGTATATACAAAGTTTGAAAATGGTAATTTACAGGGAAAAGGGATACGTTGAAACATAACGACCACTATCCTTCTACCAACTTTGAATTCGGGGCATCCTGAGCTTCTGTCGAAGATGACCTTGACTGGAGTTTTCCTACGATGGATGATGTAACTGCTGCTGCTGCTGAGGGACTTGCCTCTGTTGAACATAGTTACTTGCCATTATCCCTAATTTTTGTCTGGATTGTACTTTGATGTTTCCAATCCACCGGGATGTTATTTTTTTCATGTCTCTAACTTTTGCCTGGACCGCCCTTTCGGGTTTTCAATCCACCGAGACGTTTTTTTTTAGTTTAGGCGAAGTATATCTTGACTACATCAACATTTGTGGGGTAGGAAAATTCCTCTCCGTCCATGCTTGCAAGTCTCAAGGCGCCGCCTGAGAAAGCTTTCGTGACCACATAAGGGCCATCATAAGTCGGGGTCCATTTGCCCCGAGAATCAGTGAGAAATGATTGTATCTTCTTGAGCACGAGGTCTCCTTTTCTGAAGACACGAGGTCGGACTTTTTTGTCGAACGCCCTTTTCATTCTCTGTTGATACAACTAACCATGGCATAGTGTCGTGATTCGTTTCTCTTCGATCAGATTCAGTTCGTCGTGTCGGCTTTAACACCATTCAGCTTCGGAAAGCTTAGCTTCCATCAATACTCGGATTGAAGGGATCTCTACTTCTATGGGGAGAACTGCCTCTATGCCATATACTAGAGAGAAAGGGGTAGCCCCTGTTGAAGTACAGACAGTTGTACCGTGAAGAGCAAAAGGCAGCATCTCGTGCCAGTCTTTGTATGTTACAACCATCTTTTGAACGATCTTCTTGATGTTCTTATTGGCCGCTTCTACCGCTCTGTTCATCTTGGGTCGGTAGGGAGATGATTTATGGTGTTCGATCTTGAACTCTGCACACAACTCTTTCATCATCTTATTGTTCAAGTTAGATCCATTATCAGTAATGATCTCGCTTAGAACACCATAACGGCAGATGATATTGTTTTTGATAAATCGGACCACCACTTGTCGGGTTACATTGGCGAATGACGCTGCTTCGACCCACTTGGTGAAGTAGTCAATGGCTACTAGAATGAACCGATATCCGTTTGAAGCCTTAGGCTCAATCATGCCAATCATGTCGATTCCCCATATGGAAAAAGGCCATGGGGAAGAAAAGGCCATGGGGCTCAATCATGCCAATCATGTCGATGCCCCAGGTGGGTACTCCAGTTTCTGAAGGAAGCATTGGATATCGTGATACCAAGGTTTGTCGTCTATGACTGCTTCAATCGTGAAGACGTAAGCGGGCCTTTCAAGGCGCATTATGTCGATATTAGGTATGTCATTCCATTGACCTACACTAATCATGGAAGAGATAATGGCTAATGCATCAGCCATGTGATTCTCATCACGAGGGATGTGATGAAATTCAACTCTGTTGAAGAAAGGTAACAACCTTCTTGCATAGTCTTTGTAAGGAATCAATCCTGATTGGTATGTGTTCCAATCTCCTTTTATCTGATTGATAACCAAGGCTGAGTCGCCGTATACGTCCAAGTTTTTGATTCTTAAATCAATTGCTTCCTCGAGACCCATAATACAAGCTTCGTATTCGGCCTCATTGTTCGTACACTTGAACGTAAGTCCAGCAGTGAAAGGAATGTGGGTACCCCGAGGAGTAACAATGATTTCCCCAATTCCGTTCCCATAATGATTAACTGCTCCGTCAAAGATAAGTCCCCATTGGGAACCTGGTTCTGGCCCTTCACTGGGTAGCGGTTCATCGCAATCTTTCATTTTTAGATACATGACATCTTCGTCTGGGAAGTCAAACCCGATTGATTCTTGATCGTCAATCGGTTGATGAGCCAAATGATCGGCTAAAATACTTCCCTTAACGGCTTTTTGAGCGTGGTACTCTATGTCATATTTTGATAACAGCATCTGCCAACGGGCAATTCTTCCCGTAAGAGCAGGCTTTTCGAAAACGTACTTGATTGGATCCATTTCGGAGACCAACCAAGTAGTATGACGAATCATGTACTGGCGAAGATGTTTGGCTACCCAAGCCAAAGCAAAGCAAGTTTTCTCGAGCATCGTGTACCGAGTTTCACAGTCGATGAATTTCTTGCTCAGATAGTAGATGGCAGACTATTTCCTTTTGGTTTCGTCTTGTTGGCCAAGTACACATCCCATCGATTCCTCTAGGACTGTAAGGTAAATGATAAGTGGTCTTCCTTCCACTGGAGGTGATAGAATCGGAGGATTCAACAGATATTCCTTAATACTGTTGAAGGCAATTTGGCAATCTTCTGACCAAACGCAATCCTGGTTCTTTTTGAGTAATTTGAAAATCGGCGCACACGTGGCGGTCATAAGGAATATGAATCTGGAGATGTAGTTCAAACGTCCCAGGAATCCTCTGACTTGTTTTTCAGTTTTTGGAGAAGGCATTTCTTGAATGGCCTTGACCTTGTCAGGATCAACTTCAATTCCTTTCTGGCTGACGATGAACCCTAGTAGTTTCCCTGAACGGACACCGAAGGTGCATTTGTTGGGATTCAAGCGGAGCTTGAACTTTCTTAAATGTTCGAACAATTTTGACAGATGTTCAACGTGCTCACTCTCTGTTTTTGATTTTGCAATCATATCATCGACATATACCTCAATTTCTTTGCGTATCATGTCATGAAACAGAGTGGTCATGGCCCTTTGATAGGTTGCCCCGGCGTTCTTCAAACCGAACGACATAACCTTGTAACAAAAGGTACCCCATGGGGTAATGAACGAAGTTTTCTCCATGTCTTTCGGCGCCATTTTGATCTGGTTATAGCCCGAGAATCCATCCATGAAGGAGAAAATTTTGAACTTTGTTGTGCTGTCTACCAGCCTGTCAATGTGTGGTAAAGGAAAGTCGTCCTTTGGACCAGCCTTGTTCAGATCCCTGTAATCAACACACATTCTGACCTTTCCATCTTTTTTCAGAACGGGTACGATGTTGGCTAACCATTGAGGATATTCAGATGTAGCGAGAAAACCCGCGTCAATCTATTTTTGTACCTCCTCTTTGATTTTGATGGCCATGTCCGGGTGAGTGCGTCTCAACCTTTGCTTTACTGGTGGACATTCCGATCTCAACGGTAAGTGATGTTCCACGATGTTGGTATCCAACCCTGGCATATCCTGATAGGACCAAGAGAATACATCAGGAAATTCTCTTAGAAGCTTTATCAAACCCTCTTTGGCAGTTGGGCTGAGCAGTGCTCCAATCCTGATTTCTTTTCTCTCTTGCTTTGAACCCAAGTTTACCGTTTCCAACGGTTCTTTATGAGGTTCAATGGACCTTTCCTCTTGTCTGAGTAATCGGGAGATCTCTCTTGGAATTTCGTTGTCAACTTCTTCTTCAGCCTCGAATACCGGGAACTCAAAGTCGAAAGAAGGCATCGGATCGTATGTTTCAACGGGGTGTAAAACAAGCAATCTGCATGACGTGATGATTCGTGTTTAGAAGAGATAGAGAAAATGCAAGTGTGTGCAGTGTTTTATTTTACTGCTTGTTTTATTATTGAATGTTTTTTTTTAGGATTACCATTTTCTGAAAAATGAAAAGAGAAAACAACAATTAATGCGGAAATTACAGAACGACGTTATTTTATTAATGAACAAGTCGACTCTTGAAACTACAGCCCTATAAAACAAAACTCTGTCGCTTTGGGCAAACCAAAGAGGGAAAATTTACAGAAAGCGAGCCCTATTAAAACATCCGTTTCACCTGGGCAGGGTGAAAGGTTAAAAGATGGCAATTACTTTGACTGACGAACGACCTTCGGAACCTCGACGGCAACCCATTGATGGCGAACTCCTCGGTGAATCACAAAGTGTGGCACCTTCCTTGATTTTTCTTCAGAAAAGACGCTGATTTCTGGTGGAGCGGGATCATTGGAATCTGTCTCCCAGGCAGAATTGTCGTAGGAGGATTCCTCTGTTGCATTTTGCAGAGTAGTTGTGCTCTCAGCTGTATCTCCCCATCCAGTTGGCTGGATATCTGCGAGCCTGATACGAGAGCTTTCGGGAGCGGTGTACTTGACCATGAAGTCGTATTTTCCACTCGGTTGTCCCAAGGTGTCCCACACTTCTCTGGAACTGGAGGAGTCATCCCTCTCGATGACGTTGACCTCGGGAAAAGCATAGTTGATGAACTCAAGTCCTGCGAACGTTGAGAATTCATCTTCATGTTGAGTAGTTTCCGAATGACCTGAGTGTTGATCCCATGACATGGTGGGGACACAGGTATTCTGTTCAATGATGCTCAGCGGAGTTTCATTACTCGGCTGACTTTCTTGCCCCAAGTTTCCCGGGTAAGGTTGCCACATCGGCAGACCATCCATTGGGCCATAGTAATTGTAGTCAGAATCGTCTTTCATTAGAGTGTCTTTCTCTAATGAATTTGGCGGAGCACGACATCCTTCCGGATCACAATCTCCGTATACCATTTCAACATCTGATCTTGGTATAAATCTCGGACTTTCTGTAGGAAACCAAAAAGGCGTAGGCACCTCCCCTTGAGACATATAACCGTCCTTGTTAAGATAGGACTTCCATTCTTCATCCGTGTCAGAGGGATCTTCCTTATTGATAGCATGTACTGCTTGAGACACCGGGTGAAGGAAACCTCCACTGTGGAAGAAGTTTTGAAGGGGATGAATACTTTCATCGTTGACAGCTACCTGGGTACTGGTTGTAGAAAAACCAAGACCCTTCTTTATTTTATTGTCAATAGGAATGACAAGCTGTCCCCATCCGTTTGTATCGGTACTCTAGACCGCTTTGATAGCATCTTTGTATGAGGAAATCGAGGTTCCTCCTTTGAACTGATTATCTTTGCTCACCGACAGTTCTTGGAACTGCGTTCCAATAACCTCCTCGGGTTCTATACCAGTAGATGATGACAAGCTGCTCACGAGCAAGGCTTGTTCCCCACAAACCGTGACAAGTTGATCGTTCTGAATGAACTTTAGCTTTTGGTGGAGGGTTGAAGTAACCGCTTCAGCCTGATGTATCCAAGGTCTTCCTAATAAACAACCGTACGCTGCCCAGATGTCCATGACCTGGAAAGTGACTTGGAAAGTGTGAGGACCAATAGTTATGGGAAGATCAACTTCGCCGATAACTGCTTTTCTGGATCCGTCGAATGCTTTGACGACGATCTCACTGGTTCTCATCGGAGGGCCTTTGAATGATAATTGCATCAAAGTAGACTTCGACATAACATTCAGGGCTGACCCTGTGTCTACCAGTACGCTGGCTAAAGCATCGTCCTGGTAATTAACTGTAATGTTGAGCGCCATGTTATGACGGCGACCCTCTTCGGGTAATTCCTCATCACTAAATCCCAAATGATTGCAGGAAATGATGTTAGAGACAATGTTATCGAACTGTCTGATTGTTACATCCTGTTCCACAAAGGCTTGCTCTAAGACTTTCTGTAGAGCCTCTCTGTGCGCTTCTGAACTGAGTAACAGTGATAACACCGAGATCTTTGAAGGAGTCTGCAACAGTTGATCAATAATGTTGTATTCACTCCTTTGGATGAGCTTCAGCATCTCATCATTGTTTTTCGAAAGGTCGGGATTACTGGATTGACCGACTGGTGGATCGGGAGCTTCTGTTTGAAGTTCATTTTCTTTGTTGGATTCCTCAACCCCTCGGTTGAAGATTCTACCACTCCGTGTTACACGACTGATGTCTGCAATATTCACGACGGAGGGTAATGGAATTTCCTTTCCATTTTCAATGGTCGTTGCACCGTATTTGTAAGGGATAGCCTTAGTTGATTCATACGATAATCGTCCCGGTAGATAGATGACTACAGGAGCCTTCTGATTTTTCTGACCATCATAAGTAATCTCGATCCGTTCTCGGTTGGGAACTTTAGATTCGTCAAGTAGAGGGATGATGGAAGAAACATCCCTGATCCTATGATGATCAGAGATGGTGACAACATCCTCAACCTGATCAGCAAGGTAGTTGACTGTTCCAGAACTTGACCCTGGTTGAATCTCTTTGCGGTCCAACTGACTTTGAAGAGCCGCTCGCACGAGGTAGCACCCTTGATTATCCACTGAGAAAACTCTACACCAATCGTAATTGTGTAGTGGTACCTGACCACGTCCACTTTGAATGCAGTGTAACCTTACGAGGTCCGGTTCCATCGATCGGACATCCTGACTTTGATATCTAGCAGGATTTCCATTAGTGACACTAACTTGTTGGGTGTCTTCATCCATATAGATGGGAAGCCACCAATGGTCCAACAAGTGTTGAAGTGTTTCCTGGACAAGGGTACAACCTTGATCGCTTTCACAGCCTGCTCTGCAGTTTTGATAGTCATGTGATATTAAGAATCCGAGTCGGACCTGCTCAGCATGTAACTCTACCAGATTGGTATTCATCAAGCGGATGTCAAAGATTTGGACCCTATTGATTTGATAAGGATTCACATCATGGTAGTCTTGAATCCATCCAAGATCCATTTGACGTTGGAGGGCCTCTTGTATGAAAGAGCATCCCTGATTGTTTGTTGAGTAGATCGGACAGGCCTGGTAATCATGTCGTGGCAGATCGTAGTGTAGACTTTGTCGTGAGTGCATCGCGACCAAGTTGACATTCATTGCTAGAATGTTATGATTCTGAATGATATTGGAATTCATATAGACCATGTTAACTCCACGAAGTCGGTGCTCTTGGATCCATCCGAGATCCATTTGTTCCTGCAGAGCTGCTTGCACCACAGAACATCCTTGGTTGTCTTTAGAGCAGATATCACACTGGTGATAAATATGAGGTGGCACATGGCCATATCCGCTCTGTCTACAATGCATCTTAACCAGATTGGTTTTTAACAAGAGTACATCGTGAATATGATAGACATTGGTAGTCTCTTTCTCAATCAGATTGACTGCAGCTTTCTCATGTTGAGGCAGCGGGTTTGTGAGAACATTAGGATTCGTATCCTTGAATGATAAGAGCCCGCTCCTAACAAGCTTTTGTACGTCGAACTTGAAATTGAGACAAGTCTCTATGTTATGCCCTGGACCTCCTTGATGATAAGGGCATGTCTGATCCACCTTAAACCAAAAAGGCGGATTTTCCGGTACTGTAAGAGGAGACTTAGTCTGAATGTGCCCCTTAGCCAGTAATAATGGAAATAGTTTTGCGTACAACATGGGTATAGGATCAAACCCTGATGGTCTCGTTGTATGGTTGTTGTATGGAGGACGAGCCTGCTGAAGAGGCTGTTGTGTCCTTTGCTGATTAGGTTGGCTTTGCGCAACCTGAGGTTGATACGTAGGAACAGGCGCGGGGCCGATAGCAGGAGTCACGGCTGCTACTGGTTGATAACGACGCCTTTGCTTTCCGAGAGAGATATTCCCAATATCTTGCTCTTTTTTCTTAGGGAGAGCACTACCGTATTTTTTAGTACCACTCGCCGATCCAGTGTCTTTTGTCGCTCCCGGGATTTTCATCCTAGTACAAACGCGAAAGTGGCACCGAAACAGAGTCGCCAGCAATGTGTATTTATCCCAAGAGAGGGAAAGGAAACACCGCGTAAACCTGAGAGAAAGGAAAAGCATGGTCTTGCGACCAAGAGAAGTGGGTAAGGGAGTCGGTTACGCGAGAGGAAGGTATTAGCACCCCCTCACGTCCATCGTACCCGATGGGATCCACGCTTGCTTGTCTCGATCAAAGGGTGTAAAGAAAGGAATACTGAGAAAGAACTGAAAGAGGACAGGAGAAAGAGAAACAAATGTAGGGAAAATAAAAGAAGTGCTCGCATGGGCCCTACCCCACTGCCTACGTATCTCATCGGGAGCATGAGAATCAGAGCGACGTAGTTCCCCTCACTAGGGATGAATTGTTTGTGTTTTTTAGAGAACGGCTGACGTTCTAGCTCAGGTGTTGCAGGCTCGCTGGTCCGAGTGCGTTACCATCTTGCAAGAGAACGAGTAGAAGCGCGTTCGTACGCTAAGAGTGAATGAGGTGAGAAAAGAATTCCCGAAGGAAAGACGTTATTGTTTGTTTCTTGTCTTTTAGAAGGAAGTGTTTTGGATTTGTTTGCATACGACAGTGTATCCAAATCTTAGTCATCGGAATGTGTACATTCTCACATTCCAAGATGGAATGGGTAAGAAAGCACACTAAGAGTGAAGAAGACCTCCACACTTAGCTCCAATTGTCAAGGTTCAAACACACTAGCATACTTGTGTTTATTAAGTGTTTTTGTTGATTAAGAAATGAAGAAGTGTTTTTTATTATTTGCACCTTCAACAAGTATTGCATTTAAGTCCCTCATACAAGATCAAATGTTTAACACATTGACCCAAGATGGGCTATATGCTATACATTCTAAGATTATAAGAGAAGACCCCTTATAACCTTTTCTTTATATGAAAGGCCTAAATGCAATAAATGCCCACCTTTATTATATATTTTGAATTTTCTTTGAGATGAGAAGATGAAAGACTCAAGAGAGGATAAAGGTAAAAATCTATATGGACTAAGACTCCATCCTAATTGATTAGTTAAGGGAGTGATCCTAAGGTTTGTGAGGTTTCAACCTAACGTCTAAAGAAAGAATGAATTAAACAATTCACTTCTAAAGTAGAAGATGAATTGTAATTCACAAAGGGAAAGTGATGAGTTATTAAAAGAAAGCACATAAGTGCTTAACAAAACACAAAGTGGAATTGTAAAAGAGAAGGGATAGAAGTTGAATGTGGATTCCTTATCCACACTCAATTGAAACTTACCAAAGCCCCTACATGGTTAGCACAATCACTTACAAGTAAAGTAAGAAAATATAATGAACAAATCAAATTCAAACAAGTTGACAAACAAAGTAAAATGAGATTGAATTGCTATAAGAGCTTCCCAATCAGAATGTGCATCTCAAAATGCATTCAATAACATCTACATATCAAACACAAACCAAAGGTACACAAACAAAGAATTAAACACCAAGAAGTGCACTATGAAAGAAGTAGAAGGAGAGTGAAAGGGAATGCAAAACAACTATGCAAGAATACTTCATAAGAAGTCATGGTCAGAATATGGTTACCCTAAACATGTTCCTAAATAGGATCTTCAAACATCACTCAAATCATGCACACCAATTCTCAATTCAATAAGAAACAAAGAAGAAAGATGAAGTGATGTGAATATGGTTCATACTTGTAAAACAAGTGACTTAAAGTGAGAGACAATTACAAACATGCAAAGGTGAAGTTCTAATATCACAACCAGAGATCAATTAGCATGCTATCCATCCTAGAACACAACCACAAATCATGGCACAAGTGCCTTCATGATCAATTAAACCAAACATGAAGCATATATTCATAAATTTGGACTAGTTAAAGTTCATGCCTCAAGCAAATATCAAGCATGCTTCAAAAATTATGATCTTCAATAATAAAACACCTTAAACATGTATCATTGACATATCAAAGCCACAAGTAATGAATCAGAACCAAAGTCAATCAATCAATTAGGTCAAAGTCTCATGGAAGTTTCATGCATTCATGCTCAAAGCAACACATCAAAAGTCATCCAAAAAAAAGACTTAAAAATCATCTCATAAATCTCAAACATACCTCAACATATTGTGACCACAATGCAAAAAGAAAGGCATCAAAATCATTTTTTATGATCAAGAACAAAAATGCACAAAATCATATGTCACATTAGGTATGCATACAAATGGAAATTCAAAAGAAATAATGGAACAGGGGCAAAATGGTCATAAAATCAGAAAATAAAATCATAGAAAATTTCCTAAATGTTTTAAGAATACACATGAATTTTTGTAGAATTTTCCAATATGTTTTGGTATTTTTAAAAGTTAGAAATCAAACGTGTATGAAAATGAAAATAAAAATAAAATGCAATATGAGAGGGGGGTATGAATATAGCAAATCAGCATGTTCAAATCACATGGGCCTCAAAATTGGGGGTGTGGATAGTATTCTGATTTGGGTCCATTTACGCACATGACACAATAATTAAAATGCACCTTCAGTCAACATTAGTCAACACAATCCAAACCATTGGATAAAGTCAAGTCAACACACAGTCAAAGTACACAAGATCAACGTATGCACGTGAGGGAACACATTACGTTACATGCACTGCACCACATAAAATTTAAATGAATTCAGAAAAAGGCACGTGAAGAGCATGCTGATTTTAATGTGTTGGCACGTTTTAAGCCACACGATGCAAGCAAATCTACGGTCATGTTTTAAACTGCAATCAAAACCCTAACCAAAGACCACCGGCCGGAGAGGGACCTCCGGTCACCTTCTCCGGTCAATCACCACCGTCTGCAACTTTGAGTTTCCCAGAATTACACAAACCATATACCAAAATGAAGCTGAGCTCACATACATCATGAATGTGCAATCAACTTTCATAGATCACGCATGTACAACACAAACCGAACCAAAACATTTTGCCCTAAAATCTTATCTAAACTCCTAAAGAGCCTATCAACTAGTCAGGACTCACGCATAGCCTTTAATAAGCTCTAAACATCATAAAGCAAGCTAAAACAACAAGAACTTATGCAATCAAGTTGGAGTAATTGGAACCTGAAATTTGCAGAACTTTGAAACAAAAGAAAACCAGAGATCCACTCTTGATCTTTGAGCTTGATTCGTGCAAAATAAATGCAGTTGAGCCTTGAGATATTGAGAACAGAGAGAGATTCAAGGCTGAGCAATACTTGAAATCTTGAGGACTGTGTGGAAAACTTCTTCAATCCAATGCCATTGATGATGATGATGATGAAGTAAGATGGAGGATGATGAGGTTCGTGTACAGAGAGAGAGAAAAATGGAGAGAAACTGAGAGAGAGAAAAGAGAAGTTTTTGGAGTGAATGTGAAAAAATGAGAACTGAAAATGAATTGTGAAGTGTGATTTTGTTTTATAATTTGAGTTAACCACGGTTTGGTGAGTGAGTTAAATGAGTCCAAGTTGGGTTAATTGAGTCCACCCTAACTAACTGAGCCAAGTTAGTTAGGGGACGAGTTGGTCATGGCTGGGTTATGGTGATGAAGGTTCATGGAGTTATGGTGAGGAGCAATTGCAAGGAATGGTGATGATGAGTTGTTCTGGTGTGGCAGCTTGATAAACTTGTTTCACAAGTTTTGTTCTTCCTCTTTAGTGTATGGAAACAACATGGATAGCACGTGCTGCTCAAGTTTGTAAGGGGATGTTGGCTTAAATGAGGAAAGGAATAAAGAGTGTACATGTGAATTCTGAAACAATCAACCACAACCATGTTTATTTTCTGGTTTTATGACAGCTTGAAACCAATGCAATCATGGTGATTTGATGATGGAATTCTCTCAAATCCATGGATGATTTGATGTGTTTTTGGAGTCATTGGAAACAGGAGATGTAATGCTACATGTTTGGTGTGAAAATTGAATGGAAATGATGCTTGGAACATGCCTAAAAATGACCATAAACAGATGTAAAACAAACTGATGCATGGGCGAGCAATTTGGGGCATGGCATGGCAAGTTGGCCTAGTGATTTTCAGCATAATCACACCAACTTTAGACCCATCTTTCTATTTCATAACTTGGTCAAATCAAAATTTGTCCAACATGAACATTGAAGATAAGACTACATAGAACAACTTTGATGTTGAAAATTTTCTCATTAGAGGCCTTTAACCATGAGAAAAATGAATGGACATTTGGCCCACCACACGTTTGTAAAAATGACTGCGCGCAGACCTGGCCAAGCTTGGTCAAGACATGGTTTTTGGCCTACTTTCCTCCAACTTTGATTAATCATATCTCCCTCAATTTTTGTCCAATGGAGATGTTATACCCATGGATTTGAAGCTTAAAGCAAGATCTTTCATTGAGGCAGAGTGGAATTTTCATTTGATGCTTCAATTTTGAATGGCCTTGGTTCCAATTCTGATGCAAAATGGCCAAAACTTGCTATTTTTAGTAACCCTACTTCATCCAAAAGTGGCAACTTTCCAAATCTTGATTTTTTCATGATTCCTTTGGAGTTTCTTGATCAAATTTTGTACATTGGTCACATATAACATGAATTTCATGATTTTGGGCTCAAAAAGTCAAGAGTTGACTTTTTCCTCTGATTATTTGACTTGGCCCCAAATTCCCTGATTTTTGATCTTTCTTCCAATTGAACCTCTTCTAAAACCAATTGAGATGCAATCTTCCACACACATACACTTAAGAACATGTAGAATACCATGACAACAAGCTTTGTCCAAAAAATCAAAGATTCCCTGATTTAATGGGAAACCCTAGTTTTGACCCCCTTTGGTTAGGAGGAAATTGCACATCTTCCAAATCTAAATTCCTCAGAGTATGTTGTGTATCCTCTTAAAGGAGGATGAAAAATGCCACTTGAGGATGATTTTGAATCAATGAGCTATCTCTTTTGAGGATTTTCCTTCAATTTTTGGACTTCTTGCATAGTGTAGGATGTAATGCCTCAATCTCCTATTGTATCTCTTATCCTTGAGGTTGTGGATGATCAACTGAGATAATATGAGACATGAAAGGCTTCTTGGCTTGCCTTGAGGCAACTTGACTGACCTTTTGTGCTTTGAATGATTCCTAGATTGTCCACCTTCCACATGATCACATGCCCTAATGGTAAGAAGGATGCCATGCTTCATTTTTCTATGTTAAATGCAATGCAATGCTAATGAGATGGATATGATATGATAAATGATAATGCCATGCTATGATGCCAAAAAAGGAGAGCAAATTTTGGGGTATTACAGCTGCCCCTATTCAAGCGCTGTAGACCTGAATGCCTGAAAGCAATTGCTTTCGGACTTTCAAGGTATATAGTGATTGAATACCAAAAATAACCAAAAATTTGCTCTGGGTAGTGAAGAAGAAAAAGGATATAAACCCAACGAGACTGCTGGATTGAATCTTCGATGAAACGTCGGAGAGACCTGTCTTTTGAACGACGCCAGACGACTACTGGCTTGCCACGCTGATGGTGGACTTTAATACTGTCTTTTATGCAATTCCAGACGACTACTGGCCTGCCACACTACTGGTGGACTTTGATAATGTCTTTTATGCAATTCCAGACGACTACTGGCCTGCCACACTACTGGTGGACTTTGCAGCTTCGTGCCACCCGAAGATGGACTTTTGCCAATCCACTGTTGGACTTTTAGAATATGCCACCCTCAGATGGATCTTTCGCCAATCCACTATTGGACTTTTGCCACCCGAAGACGGACTTTTGCCAATCCACTGTTGGACTTTTGCCACCCGGAGACGGACTTTTGCCAATCCACTGTTGGACTTTTGCCACCCGAAGACGGACTTTTGCCAATCCACTGTTGGACTTTTGCCACCCGAAGACGGACTTTTGCCAATCCACTGTTGGACTTTTGCCACCCGAAGACGGACTTTTGCCAATCCACTGTTGGACTTTTGCCACCCGAAGACGGACTTTTGCCAATCCACTGTTGGACTTTTGCCACCCGAAGACGGACTTTTGCCAATCCACTGTTGGACTTTTGCCACCCGGAGACGGACTTTTGCCAATCCACTGTTGGACTTTTGCCACCCGAAGACGGACTTTTGCCAATCCACTGTTGGACTTTTGCCACCCGAAGACGGACTTTTGCCAATCCACTGTTGGACTTTTGCCACCCGAAGACGGACCTTTTGCCAATCTACTGTTGGACTTTTGCCACCCGAAGACGGACTTTTGCCAATCCACTGTTGGACTTTTGCCACCCGAAGACGGACTTTTGCCAATCCACTGTTGGACTTTTGCCAATCTACTGTTGGACTTTTGCCACCCGAAGACGGACTTTTGCCAATCCACTGTTGGACTTTTGCCACCCGAAGACGGACTTTTGCCAATCCACCGTTGGACTTTTGCCACCCGAAGACGGACTTTTGCCAATCCACTGTTGGACTTTTAGAATTTCAAAATTGAATTACTCTCTGCATCTGCGTCAGACATCTCTGCCGACTCTGCTGAGGAACCATTATCAATGATTTGACTTTAGAGACTCCTGAAAGGATAATGTCTCCACCGGAGAATGAATGAACAATCCGTCTGCTTCGAATTATCATTCTTGCCAAAAATATATTGGACTTTGGAAATATGAGGAAACGATGACTCTGCCAGGAATTATTCCATCTGTTTGGGGGAACGAATTCTGGTCACAGCGATTCCGCTGGGGATGAGAATTTTTAAATGACGTCCTGCTGGGGAAATGAGCCCTTAAAACTCTGCTTGGGGATTTATTCAACCCAAGATCCTTTATAGGGATTATCAACCTTCTGACCCGGCTAGGGAAAGGCTGTACCATCCTTGTTGAGGAATAGATTTTGTCGATCTGATAAACCTCTGCGGAGAGAACAACAACTCAGCTGGAAGTTGCTGACAAGATTCGATGCTGACCTTTGTGAGGATACCATGACCAGAGATACGATCTTGCTGGGTATCAGGGCTACTCTGCCAGGGATATGCAAATCCTGGTTAGAACATTCCCCTGCAACTTGCTAGAAAGAGTCCTTAGAGATCTGTTGGGGAAACCCAAAGCAAATCCACAGTAGTCTACTGAAGAATGTGACTGTCGAGCTTAGGATAAGTACTACAATGCCCCATGTTAGGCGAGCTTTCCTGATGACGAGTTTAACAAACTCTGCTGGAGAAAACTGCTTTAAAGCGTCTCATGTTGGGGAATGCCTTTCGAGAGGATTTTACAGAAGACCAACTGTCCTCAAACTCTACTGGGGATGATCAACACTTCATGCTGGGGAACCAAACAATTTGTCCCCGAAGAGGATGTCATAAGAGGATTTTACAGGAGATTTAGCCTCTTCAAACCCCTGCGACTTCGCTGGGGATAATGACCATCAGTTTCGGTGTCGACGAGACCACTCTTTTGGGGGAACTTGTGACCGTTATCGGCACAGAAAAGCTTGTAGCTGTTGGAAGTACTGTATGAGAGAATCGACTTAATAAGATACAACGGTACCCAGTTGAACTTAATTCAATGATATCGACCCGTTATGAACGACCGTCGACCGAGCGATGAACGCAGACCTCCTTACCCGTAATTGCCCCAGTCTTTTGCGTGGGGTGATTTATTGCTGGTCTTGTGCTTAAAATCATCTGCACCTGCTACCTGCAACAAAAGAATATGCCCACATGCCCCGAATATTGCGTGGCTAGAATCCACCATCCGGGAGTATTCAACATTCGAAGTAATTTCAAATGTTTTTTCTGCGCATGTTATTGCAAGGCTGTCATGTTTTCAAATGCAATGTTTTATCAAAAATTAGGACGTTTTTGCAAACAAAGCAATAAAACAAAAATAGAAAGCTTTTTATTGAGATTCAATTTATTGACTGAGAGCCCAGAATAGGCAATTACATCCGGAAGCAATCCCTGGAAAGAGGTGACCGCTGAAAATTGAGAAAAGAAACTATCCTAATGGCAATGTGAAAACGGAATTCCACTGAGTTTCCATTCTGTTATGACCAGTATGTCTTCAAAACTCCCCGACCTTGCCTTCTGAGGAATGATCAGACCGATTCCTATCCTTCAGAACGTCAGTTGTTCAAACGGTAATGAGTACAGATAACTCAGACTGTAGTCATTCGCTTAAATCCCTCTTTTGTGTGGACCGCCCTTTCAGGTTTTCGATCCACCAGGATACCCTTTTTTGCCTAAGTTGCCCTTTCGGGTTTTCAACTTACCGGGTGTACAAATTTTTCAATTATATCCCTAATTTTTGCCCGAACCTTATTCTGTTTTTGGTTCGCCGGGATGCCCTTTTTTGCCTGGATTTTTTATTTTTATTATCCAGCGGGTCTATTCATGCGAAGTATTTTTTGACTACGTCCGAGTTGACAGGGGATGAAAAGTCTTCGCCATCCATGGTTGTAAGCAATAAAGCTCCGCCCGAAAAGACCTTTTTAACCACGAATGGACCTTCATAATTAGGAGTCCATTTGCCCCTGTGATCTGTATTGGGAGGAAGGATCCTTTTGAGTACCACATCTCCGACTTTATAAACCCGATGACGCACCTTCTGGTCAAATGCCTGCTTCATTCTGCGCTGATATAGTTGCCCATGACATACAGCCGCCAATCGCTTTTCCTCAATAAGGCTCAACTGATCAAATCTGGCTCGTACCCATTCGGCTTCATCTAGCTTAACATCCATCATAACTCTGAGGGATGGAATCTCTACTTCAACCGGTAGCACTGCCTCCATACCATATACAAGTGAGAATGGGGTTGCCCCAATGGACGTGCGTACCGACGTTCGATACCCATGCAAAGCAAATGGTAACATCTCATGCCAATCTTTGTACGTGACAACCATCTTCTGTACAATCTTCTTGATATTTTTGTTGGCCGCTTCGACCGCGCCATTCATCTTTGGGCGGTACGGAGAAGAATTGTGATGTTCGATTTTGAAGTCCCGGCATAACTCAGCCATCATCTTATTATTCAAATTAGAACCATTATCAGTAATGATTCTTTCGGGAACTCCATATCGGCAAATGATATCCCGTTTTAAGAAACGAGCGACCACTTGCTTTGTAACATTGGCATAGGATGCGGCTTCAACCCATTTGGTGAAGTAATCAATTGCCACCAAGATGAAACGATGACCATTGGAAGCTGTGGGCTCAATCTTTCCGATCATATCAATGCCCCACATGGCAAACGGCCAAGGCGATGACATGATACTCAACGGATTTGGAGGCACATGCACCTTGTCTGCATAGATCTGGCATTTATGGCATTTGCGGGCATATTTGCAACAATCTGACTCCATAGTCAACCAATAATATCCCGACCTTAACAACTTTTTAGCCATTGCCTGCCCTCCGGCATGAGTACCGAAAGAGCCTTCGTGCACTTCAATCATCAACAAGTCTGCTTCATGTCTATCCACACATCTAAGCAGGACCGTGTCAAAATTTCTTTTATACAGCACGCCATCTTTGTTCAGGAAGAAACTACCAGCTAACCTTCTCAACGTCTTCCTATCTTTGGACGATGCCCCGGACGGGTACTCTTGACTTTTCAAGAAACACTTAATGTCATGAAACCATGGCTTGTCATCAGACGTTGCATCTACCGCAAACACAAATGCTGGTCTGTCAAGGCGGGATACCTCAATCTTAGGTACATGGTTCCATCCTTGCACTTTGATCATGTAAGACAAAGTGGCCAAGGCATCAGCGAACCTATTCTCATCTCGAGGAATGTGGTACAGTTTCACTGTTGTGAAAAATGTCAGCAATCTCCTTGTATAATCTCTATACGGCACTAGATTTGCTTGGTGCGTGTACCAACTCCCTTTCACTTGATTGATTACCAAGGCTGAATCACCAAATATATCAAGGGTTTTAATCCGTAGATTAATCGCCTCCTCGATCCCCATTATACAAGCTTCGTACTCTGCTTCATTGTTGGTGCATCCGAAAGTTATTCGGGCAGTGAAAGGCATATGAACACCTTCCGGCGTGATAAGAACTGCTCCAACTCCGCACCCATTCATATTGACAGCCCCATCAAACATCAGACTCCATTTGGATTCAGGGTCTGGCCCCTCCTCCGGAAGTGGTTCCTCGCAGTCTTTAGCTTTGAGAAACATGATGTCCTCATCAGGGAAGTCAAACTTCATGGGTTGGTAATCATCAATCGGCTGTTGCGCGAGATAGTCGGACAAGATACTTCCTTTGATGGCCTTTTGTGAAGTGTACTGAATGTCATACTCTGTCAAGACCATTTGCCACCGTGCAACTCTGCCTGTCAATGCTGGTTTCTCGAAAATATACTTGATAGGATCCATTTTTGAAATCAACAAGGTCGTGTGCCTAACCATATATTGCCTCAATCGCTTAGCGGCCCATGCAAGCGCACAGCATGTCTTTTCAAGCATTGAGTATCGGGACTCACAATCATTGAACTTTTTGCTCAGGTAGTAAATAGCATGCTCCTTCCTACCTGTCTCGTCATGTTGACCGAGAACACAACCCATGGAACCTTCAAGCACTGTCAGATACATTATCAGCGGTCTCCCTTCAACTGGAGGCATTAGAATCGGAGGTTCCTGCAAGTATTCTTTTATCTTATCGAATGCCAATTGGCAATCGTCATTCCACCTGACCGTTTGATCTTTCCTTAACAATTTAAATATTGGTTCACACGTGGCTGTTAGGTGAGATATGAACCTTGCAATGTAGTTCAATCTACCCAAGAAACCACGAACCTCTTTTTCTGTTCTCGGTTCAGGCATTTCTTGTATTGCTTTCACCTTGGCAGGATCAACCTCGATTCCTCTTTCGCTCACAATGAAACCCAGTAACTTTCCAGAACGCACCCCAAACGTGCACTTGTTTGGATTTAATCTCAGACGGAACTTTCTCAACCTTTCAAACAGCTTTTTCAGGTTAACCAGATGTTCCTCTTCTGTTCTCGACTTGGCAATCATATCATCTACATAACATTCGATCTCCTTATGAATCAAGTCATGAAACAATGTCACCATCGCCCGCTGGTACGTTGCCCCTGCGTTTTTCAACCCAAAAGGCATTACTTTATAACAATATGTACCCCACGGAGTAATGAACGTGGTCTTCTCCATGTCTTCAGGTGCCATCTTGATCTGGTTGTACCCGGAGAAACCGTCCATAAATGAGAACACTGAAAACTGAGCTGTATTATCGACCAGCACATCAATATGAGGTAGTGGAAAATCATCTTTCGGGCTAGCTTTATTAAGATCTCGATAATCCACACACATTCTCACTTTTCCATCTTTCTTCGGTACTGGCACGATGTTGGCTACCCATGGAGGATACTTTGTCACAGCAAGAAAACCAGCGTCCCACTGCTTCTGGACTTCCTCCTTAATCTTTAAGGCCATGTCGGGGTGAGTCCGACGAAGTTTCTGCTTGACTGGCGGACATTCTTCTCTCAATGGTAGCCTGTGCACGACAATATCTGTATCCAACCCCGGCATGTCTTGATACGACCAGGCGAAGATGTCAACATACTCGCGCAACATTTCCATCAAAGTTTGCTTCACATCTGCTTGCAAGCTGGCACCAATCCTGATCTCTTTCTTGGCGTCCTTGGTACCAATATTGATGATTTCTACAGTCTCCTGATGAGGCTGGATGACCCTTTCCTCCTGTTTCAACAATCTGGCCAGTTCTTCAGAAAGTTCACAATCTTTCCCATCCCCTTCTTCGGCTTGATAAATCGGATTGTCAAAGTCATACATGGCCATATCAAAATCGTTATCAGTGGTATCCGGAGGATCAAGTCTGCATGAACGGGTTCATGCCTTATTTTAGAATTTATTTTTAAGCAAAACAAAAGAAAATGAAACATTGCCATTTTATATTTTTTGTGCAAAAATAAAAACTGAAAGACAGAGAACAAAATTTGATTGCAAAACGTCCTTTATTAATGATTAAACATTGCCAATGCAACCATGGTGGCCCTACAAATGAATCTATACGCCTTGGGCAGAGCGCAAGATTTTGTCATGCATTATGGTTAGAAAAAACAAAGAAAAATTACTCTGTCTGAAGAGTAACCCGGATGACTTCTTCAACGAACCAGTTTTGCACTTGTTGTCCCGGAACATGAGGGCGTACCCAATTGTCCAGGTCACAATCACTGTCAACACTATCCTCTGTGGCTGCACAAGACTGGTCCGTGTAGATGATTCCCCCACTATTGAAAGTAATGGGTCCCCTGCTCCCTGCATCTGAAGTTGTAGAGGGATGATAACCAATACCAAATTTGTCTTCCTTCATTGGGGTCTCTATCAACCTGCCCCAACCTTGGGCGTTGCCTGCCCTGACGACTTCGACAGCTTGTTTGTAAGATGAAATGGAGGTACCAGCCCCAACTGGTACAGAAGAAGACTCAGGTGCATCGTCAATATTGACTGCTTCAAATGATTGGCACAGCATCTCATGAATTTCCCCATCCATTTCAATGTACTTGAACGTGGATAAGTGACTCACAAAGATGTCTTCTTCTCCACACACTGTCACAACCTGCCCTTCAAACTCATACTTCAGCTTTTGATGTAGAGTAGAAGTAACAGCCCCGGCTCCGTGAATCCAAGGGCGTCCCAATAGGCAGCTATATGCAGGTTGTATGTCCATTACATGGAACGTGGATTTGAATACCTGTGGTCCAATTTGTACGGGCAATTCCACCTCACCAAACACAGATCGTCTGGTCCCATCGAATGCTCTGACCACCAATTCACTAGGCCTTAAGATCAAACCATCAACTTCCAGCTTCATCAATGCCTTCTTGGGCAAGACATTAAGTGATGAACCAGTGTCTACCAGTACATGAGATAACACTGCGCCCTTACACTCCATCGTGATATGCAAAGCCTTATTATGGTTTCTTCCTTCAACAGTCAAATCTCTACTTGTAAAGCCCAAGCCATGGCTAACATTAACATTGGAGATTACGCCCTCGAGCTGATTAACAGTGATTTCTTGTGGCACGTACGCACTCTTCAACACTTTCAACAACGCCTGTCGGTGCGCATCAGAACACATCAATAGTGACAAGATTGAAATCTTTGAAGGGGTCTGATTCAGTTGGTCCACGATCTTATAATCGCTTTTCTTGATTATCTTCATAAATTCTTCCATTTCCTTATCAAAAGTAATCTTTGTCTCTGCTTCAGGTGAAGGCTCACTTTCAACCACCTGTTTACCCTTAGCCTTTGCTGCAGCTTCTACCTCCTTATCACTTCTCAAGGTTGGGGGAGCGAACAACCTTCCACTCCTTGTAAAACCCCCTACACCCCCTACATTATCAATATTTGGGCTGACCGACGACTCAACTTCCTGCTTTTTGCCTTCGTAATATACATCTGCTCCATAGTGCCTTGGGATAGCTTTCGTAGATGTGAACGGAATTGGCCCTGGCACCGTGATAGTGACAGGACTGGGCCCTTCTGGCGCAACACTCGCCACGGGAACTGCATTGACCGGCATTTGAATCTCAGCGGGAGTGTAATAGATGGTCACGGTTGATATTTCATCAGTGTCTTTCACGACTCTGTCGAACTGTAGACATCCTTCATCGATCAGATTCTGTAAACCCATCTTCAACTTATCACAGCCGTTCTCCTGATTCATACACTCAGAGCACTCTTGATTACAGCCCGGGAACACCCGTCCCTTCAATAAACGATCTTTTACCACCAACAAAGAAGTTTTCACTTGATGAACGTCTAACACCAAATTCAATCTCCTCCCATCTTCAATAGCGTACACATTTGCTGCACTATGATCAGGCATGGGATGCTGAGTAATATTAGGAGCGGGAGAGAAATTGATGGCTTTAGCATCAATCAAATCTTGTACTTTATGATGGAAAGCCCAGCATTTTTCAATGGAGTGCCCCTGAGCACCTGAGTGGAACTCACAACGAGCATTAGCATCGAAGTTAGGTGGCAGGTTTCCAGCAACCGGAGCTTTCATAGTACGGAGTTCTACCAACTTTAACTCGAGTAGCCTGGGCAATAGCGCGGCATAAGTCATAGGGAGAGGATCCATCTTACGATCCCTCTGTCTAGACCTTTGCTGGAAAAAAGGTTGTTGCTGTTGAACTTGTTGTTGGGGTTGTTGTTTCTGAACAGACGGTGTGGGGATTGTTACAGCATCTACCTGATAATAAGCTCGAGAACGCCCTCTGCCTCGTCCTCTAAACACAGCATTCGTATCACCTTCTCTTCTTTTCTGGTTACTAGCAAACGGTTTCTTCGTCCCCGAAGAGCCAGCCCCACTCACATCCTGGATCTTTCCAAGCTTTAACAGACTTTCTATTCTTTCTCCCGCAATCACAATATCAGCAAATCCAGTTGACGGACAAGCAGCTAATCTATCCAGATAGGCCCCTTGCAAGGTGCCCATGAACATATCTGCCATTTCTCTGTCTGACAAGGGAGGTTGGACCTGGGCAGCCATTTCCCTCCACCTCTGTGTATATTCTTTGAAACTCTCCTTGGCATTCTGTGACAACCCCTGCAATTGAGTGCGGTTGGGCGCCATGTCAATATTATACTGGTATTGCTTCAGGAACGCTTCTGCCAGATCTTTCCAATTCTTCACAGCAGCTCTATTCAACTTCATGTACCAGGTCAAGGACGCCCCCGCCAGACTGTCCTGAAAATAGTGCATCCATAGCTTCTCGTCATCCGTATGGGCTGAAATCTTCCCAAAGTAAGCTTGAAGATGCGTTTGGGGACACGCATTGCCGTGATACTTATCAAAAGTGGGAGGCTTGAATTTAGGGGGAATTCTGACTCCTGAGACCAGCCCCAAGCTGGTAACATCAATACCCATAGAGTTCTTGCATTCTATGGCCCTGATCTTCTCTGCTAACTCATCATACCTTCGATCACCTTGATTACCCACATCAGCATCCAGCAGAGTAAATTGGTCTTCCAGAGTATCCTCAAGAGTAACACCAGCATGCCTACCATTTCCATTACCCCGATTGTTACCACCAGGAGGAGGGTTGCCACCGGGAGGAGGAATGCCATGTCCCTGTGAATTGTCATGATGATCACCTTCGGGCCCATTGTCGGGACGCTCTACCAGAAGCCTCAGTCTCTCCTGATTTTGCGCCATGCCAGTCATGAGGGTCATGAACTGGTCCATACGCGCCCTCATTTCCGCCAAATCACTTTGCACTTGATCCATGATTCTTACTTGATTCCTTCGCGTCGAATATCGGTGAATATGACTCTCCGCTATACTGCCTGAAACCAAATAAAGGTTAGAGACCCTGCAACGAGTACCTGAAAAGCAAGTAACAAAAATGCAAAATGATATGCAATGCCATGCAATGCCATGTTTGTCATTTCCGAGGTGCTTTATACCCTGATTCCAATCCAACCACAGAAATCTGAAGACCAGAAATTGTGATATAAAGAGACGTGTCATGGTCATGTGCTTGTGTGCGGCTATCTGATAAGAAATAATCCTGAATAAAACTGCTCATACTCATTCAACAAAATATTCAAGTACATTTAAGAAAGGTTCCACCGCAAATGCAATACAAGGAAAAATGGATCCATCAACAAGCCTGATGGTAGCCATTAACAACAAAATACAGGGAAAAGAACATCAATCTGACAATTCCACACCCTTCAGCTTATCACTTGAGTATTTGATCTCCTCAAAAAGTATACGGGTACGCTGGTGATTCGGCTTTTCAATCATTTCTTTGATCAAGACATCCTTTTTCTCAAGAGCTTCAGTTAAAGATCCCATATGCAGCATCAGAGCCTCGTCATCACACACTCCTTTGTGTCTCTTTATGCCAGCTTGCGTCTTGAGTATCTCTCTTTCTACCATGGCTTCTTCAAGCTCTTTCTTGGTATTCTTCAACTGGCTTCTAGCTTCTTCTAACTGTTCTTGACTTTTATCGAGACTTTCCCGATACTTTCTCCTCTGCTCATGTGCCTTTTTAAGCTCCTCGTCTTTAGTCTTCGACTGATCCTTTAACTCGGCATTTTCAATTCTGACTTCATCCCAAGCTTGACGAAGTTGAGCTAATGAATCCTTGCTTCGGGCTAAAGCCTGTTTTGTAATCTTGTGAGCCTGACTAGTGTCATCTGCTCCCAAAGTAAGTTTCCGAAAGTACCGAGCTCGGTCATCAAAATCTTCCTCTTTGTCAGCCAAGGTTTTTTCCGCTTTCAAGGCTCTCTTTTCCAACTCTTTGTTGTCAGCTAGAGCTTTCTGAAGACATCTGCTCATTCCAGAATTTTCTATCTGCAGCTCTCTGACCATTTTCTTCCACTTCTCACATTCTTCAATAGCCACCATGGTGGGTTGTTCTGGCTGTACTGAACATAAAAGAGGTCCCCTTGAAAAGGGTAAAAGCAATTCCTTTACTTTCGTCTCCATCCACCTGTCATATTCAGGATAAGATCTACAATCTCCTTTTCCAAAAACTGCTTTTCCAATTTTGTGCTTATCTTTCCAAGCATTCACTACTTCTACCACCTTCGCATCTTTAGTTCCTGTAAAGAATAAAGATTCTTCCACATCTTGCTCTGTAGGAGGATATCTGGAAGCATACCCAAACTGTCGGATGGCCAAAACTGGATTATAATTAATCCCTCCTTTTCTGCCAATCAAAGGCACATTTGGAAAATTTCCGCATCTTGTGACAAGCTCTATTCTCAACAACCGGTGATCAAACCATACAATGTTATCAGCAGTTAAACTCATCAATCGTTTAGACCATTTCGCCACATCTTTGGTTTCCACAAAGGCACCTGTCTGAGGCAAATGTTTGAAAAACCAATGACTCAGCAGTGGAGTGCAACAACTAACAGATCCTCCCCTCCTTTTCTCATTCTTGTAATGCACGGAATGATAAAAATCTCCTAACAAAGTAGGGACTGGATTTTTAAGGACAAAAACTCTCGTTGCTTGCATATCCACAAAGTCTTGCTGATTGGGAAAGAAAACTAGGCCATATATGCAGAGAGCCAGAATGGAATTGTAAACCGTCCAATTTTTAGCACTTGCAGCCTCTTGGGCCTGTCCAGCCAGAAATTCTAAATGAAATCCGCTAACTCCATTTTTACTGCTCACACCACTCTTTATCAATGTCTGATCCATTTGTAAAGCAGCAGCAATTTCTTTTACGCTGGGAGAACTACCAGAGAAGAATGGTATTGCCGACGTGATCGGAATTCCCAAAATAAATGAGAATTCTTCCAGTGTTGGCATCAAAATGTAATCTGAAAAAAGAAAGCACCTCAACGAAGGCTCGTAGAACTGCAGCAGAGTGTGTAAAGCATCATGCTCATACTTGGTGATTGTACGGACCATCCCAACCAAATTCCCGTAGCTCTTCTGAAACCTATCAAGAATACCCGGACCAGCCATGTCTATAACTTTGAGCAATGAATCCAAGACAGGATCTGGAAACTTGTAAGACACATTGTTCTTTCTCTCGGCGACGATCTCTGTTGAACCCATGGATTGGAATCAGAAATGTATTATGCACCTGAAAATGACAACATAACTGTTATGATATGATAATGCAATGCAAAAGGGCATGTGATCAGGTAATCAAGTGTCGGTGTCTGTATTGAACTGTGTGCACTGTGTCTCTTTGCTGAATCTGGCAATATCTGAGATGAACACTCAAATCACTGTCATAGGATACAATGTCTGAAAATCATCATAGAATCACGAGTAAGGTAGGTAGGAGGCTGGGTTTCCTGCAAACCTGTAAACATCCCGCCCATACTCACATGTGGTTCTTAGAAAATAAGGCTTGTCAGCTTCGGAGGTTTGAGAAGCAATAGCACATTCAGCCCGTAGGATACAATGCTATGCCAATCAAAGAGGTCGTCCACTGACTCCCCTTAGAAAATAAAGGTCATCCTATGCAAGTTCCAAAGTGGGTCCTCGGGTGCGAATGGGTTTGCCACAGAATGTGGTCTGCCATTGTCACCACCAAAAAGGGATATTTCCACTAAGGTCCTCATGATCGGTCACTAGAGTCGACAGCTCTCTAGATCTACATCCTGGAATACGCAAGATGCGTATGCCACGACGTGTCCCAAGATAGCCTCGTCTAGCTGTGAATTTCGTGAACACCCAACGCACTCCAAACGGCACGTAGGTCCCACTACTCTCCACTCTAATTCTAAGTGTATACTCAAGCCTGTGTAATGGGCTTATCTCTCAGAAATCCCGCCCGCCAAACAGAAAACAACACAGTCCAGTATAGCATAATATATCATATGAAATGAAAATGCTAAAATACGGTAAATACAGTAATGTACAGTAAAGCAGTAAATAACCATACAATAAAACAGTAAATACAACACAACAGTAAACACCCAATGAAAGAAAAACAGACAAGCGCTAGGATTGACTCGCTTAGGGATGGACCAGCAATAGGTCAACCTCAAATTTTCCCCAGCAGAGTCGCCAGCTGTCGCTCCCGGGATTTTCATCCTAGTACAAACGCGAAAGTGGCACCGAAACAGAGTCGCCAGCAATGTGTATTTATCCCAAGAGAGGGAAAGGAAACACCGCGTAAACCTGAGAGAAAGGAAAAGCATGGTCTTGCGACCAAGAGAAGTGGGTAAGGGAGTCGGTTACGCGAGAGGAAGGTATTAGCACCCCCTCACGTCCATCGTACCCGATGGGATCCACGCTTGCTTGTCTCGATCAAAGGGTGTAAAGAAAGGAATACTGAGAAAGAACTGAAAGAGGACAGGAGAAAGAGAAACAAATGTAGGGAAAATAAAAGAAGTGCTCGCATGGGCCCTACCCCACTGCCTACGTATCTCATCGGGAGCATGAGAATCAGAGCGACGTAGTTCCCCTCACTAGGGATGAATTGTTTGTGTTTTTTAGAGAACGGCTGACGTTCTAGCTCAGGTGTTGCAGGCTCGCTGGTCCGAGTGCGTTACCATCTTGCAAGAGAACGAGTAGAAGCGCGTTCGTACGCTAAGAGTGAATGAGGTGAGAAAAGAATTCCCGAAGGAAAGACGTTATTGTTTGTTTCTTGTCTTTTAGAAGGAAGTGTTTTGGATTTGTTTGCATACGACAGTGTATCCAAATCTTAGTCATCGGAATGTGTACATTCTCACATTCCAAGATGGAATGGGTAAGAAAGCACACTAAGAGTGAAGAAGACCTCCACACTTAGCTCCAATTGTCAAGGTTCAAACACACTAGCATACTTGTGTTTATTAAGTGTTTTTGTTGATTAAGAAATGAAGAAGTGTTTTTTATTATTTGCACCTTCAACAAGTATTGCATTTAAGTCCCTCATACAAGATCAAATGTTTAACACATTGACCCAAGATGGGCTATATGCTATACATTCTAAGATTATAAGAGAAGACCCCTTATAACCTTTTCTTTATATGAAAGGCCTAAATGCAATAAATGCCCACCTTTATTATATATTTTGAATTTTCTTTGAGATGAGAAGATGAAAGACTCAAGAGAGGATAAAGGTAAAAATCTATATGGACTAAGACTCCATCCTAATTGATTAGTTAAGGGAGTGATCCTAAGGTTTGTGAGGTTTCAACCTAACGTCTAAAGAAAGAATGAATTAAACAATTCACTTCTAAAGTAGAAGATGAATTGTAATTCACAAAGGGAAAGTGATGAGTTATTAAAAGAAAGCACATAAGTGCTTAACAAAACACAAAGTGGAATTGTAAAAGAGAAGGGATAGAAGTTGAATGTGGATTCCTTATCCACACTCAATTGAAACTTACCAAAGCCCCTACATGGTTAGCACAATCACTTACAAGTAAAGTAAGAAAATATAATGAACAAATCAAATTCAAACAAGTTGACAAACAAAGTAAAATGAGATTGAATTGCTATAAGAGCTTCCCAATCAGAATGTGCATCTCAAAATGCATTCAATAACATCTACATATCAAACACAAACCAAAGGTACACAAACAAAGAATTAAACACCAAGAAGTGCACTATGAAAGAAGTAGAAGGAGAGTGAAAGGGAATGCAAAACAACTATGCAAGAATACTTCATAAGAAGTCATGGTCAGAATATGGTTACCCTAAACATGTTCCTAAATAGGATCTTCAAACATCACTCAAATCATGCACACCAATTCTCAATTCAATAAGAAACAAAGAAGAAAGATGAAGTGATGTGAATATGGTTCATACTTGTAAAACAAGTGACTTAAAGTGAGAGACAATTACAAACATGCAAAGGTGAAGTTCTAATATCACAACCAGAGATCAATTAGCATGCTATCCATCCTAGAACACAACCACAAATCATGGCACAAGTGCCTTCATGATCAATTAAACCAAACATGAAGCATATATTCATAAATTTGGACTAGTTAAAGTTCATGCCTCAAGCAAATATCAAGCATGCTTCAAAAATTATGATCTTCAATAATCAAACACCTTAAACATGTATCATTGACATATCAAAGCCACAAGTAATGAATCAGAACCAAAGTCAATCAATCAATTAGGTCAAAGTCTCATGGAAGTTTCATGCATTCATGCTCAAAGCAACACATCAAAAGTCATCCAAAAAAAAGACTTAAAAATCATCTCATAAATCTCAAACATACCTCAACATATTGTGACCACAATGCAAAAAGAAAGGCATCAAAATCATTTTTTATGATCAAGAACAAAAATGCACAAAATCATATGTCACATTAGGTATGCATACAAATGGAAATTCAAAAGAAATAATGGAACAGGGGCAAAATGGTCATAAAATCAGAAAATAAAATCATAGAAAATTTCCTAAATGTTTTAAGAATACACATGAATTTTTGTAGAA
Organism: Lathyrus tuberosus; assembly: GCA_022829125.1. Classification (NCBI taxonomy): domain Eukaryota; kingdom Viridiplantae; phylum Streptophyta; class Magnoliopsida; order Fabales; family Fabaceae; genus Lathyrus; species Lathyrus tuberosus. Next base: position 3,165,670 of record JALAZF010000295.1, on the reverse strand, counting down.
TTTTCCAATATGTTTTGGTATTTTTAAAAGTTAGAAATCAAACGTGTATGAAAATGAAAATAAAAATAAAATGCAATATGAGAGGGGGGTATGAATATAGCAAATCAGCATGTTCAAATCACATGGGCCTCAAAATTGGGGGTGTGGATAGTATTCTGATTTGGGTCCATTTACGCACATGACACAATAATTAAAATGCACCTTCAGTCAACATTAGTCAACACAATCCAAACCATTGGATAAAGTCAAGTCAACACACAGTCAAAGTACACAAGATCAACGTATGCACGTGAGGGAACACATTACGTTACATGCACTGCACCACATAAAATTTAAATGAATTCAGAAAAAGGCACGTGAAGAGCATGCTGATTTTAATGTGTTGGCACGTTTTAAGCCACACGATGCAAGCAAATCTACGGTCATGTTTTAAACTGCAATCAAAACCCTAACCAAAGACCACCGGCCGGAGAGGGACCTCCGGTCACCTTCTCCGGTCAATCACCACCGTCTGCAACTTTGAGTTTCCCAGAATTACACAAACCATATACCAAAATGAAGCTGAGCTCACATACATCATGAATGTGCAATCAACTTTCATAGATCACGCATGTACAACACAAACCGAACCAAAACATTTTGCCCTAAAATCTTATCTAAACTCCTAAAGAGCCTATCAACTAGTCAGGACTCACGCATAGCCTTTAATAAGCTCTAAACATCATAAAGCAAGCTAAAACAACAAGAACTTATGCAATCAAGTTGGAGTAATTGGAACCTGAAATTTGCAGAACTTTGAAACAAAAGAAAACCAGAGATCCACTCTTGATCTTTGAGCTTGATTCGTGCAACATAAATGCAGTTGAGCCTTGAGATATTGAGAACAGAGAGAGATTCAAGGCTGAGCAATACTTGAAATCTTGAGGACTGTGTGGAAAACTTCTTCAATCCAATGCCATTGATGATGATGATGATGAAGTAAGATGGAGGATGATGAGGTTCGTGTACAGAGAGAGAGAAAAATGGAGAGAAACTGAGAGAGAGAAAAGAGAAGTTTTTGGAGTGAATGTGAAAAAATGAGAACTGAAAATGAATTGTGAAGTGTGATTTTGTTTTATAATTTGAGTTAACCACGGTTTGGTGAGTGAGTTAAATGAGTCCAAGTTGGGTTAATTGAGTCCACCCTAACTAACTGAGCCAAGTTAGTTAGGGGACGAGTTGGTCATGGCTGGGTTATGGTGATGAAGGTTCATGGAGTTATGGTGAGGAGCAATTGCAAGGAATGGTGATGATGAGTTGTTCTGGTGTGGCAGCTTGATAAACTTGTTTCACAAGTTTTGTTCTTCCTCTTTAGTGTATGGAAACAACATGGATAGCACGTGCTGCTCAAGTTTGTAAGGGGATGTTGGCTTAAATGAGGAAAGGAATAAAGAGTGTACATGTGAATTCTGAAACAATCAACCACAACCATGTTTATTTTCTGGTTTTATGACAGCTTGAAACCAATGCAATCATGGTGATTTGATGATGGAATTCTCTCAAATCCATGGATGATTTGATGTGTTTTTGGAGTCATTGGAAACAGGAGATGTAATGCTACATGTTTGGTGTGAAAATTGAATGGAAATGATGCTTGGAACATGCCTAAAAATGACCATAAACAGATGTAAAACAAACTGATGCATGGGCGAGCAATTTGGGGCATGGCATGGCAAGTTGGCCTAGTGATTTTCAGCATAATCACACCAACTTTAGACCCATCTTTCTATTTCATAACTTGGTCAAATCAAAATTTGTCCAACATGAACATTGAAGATAAGACTACATAGAACAACTTTGATGTTGAAAATTTTCTCATTAGAGGCCTTTAACCATGAGAAAAATGAATGGACATTTGGCCCACCACACGTTTGTAAAAATGACTGCGCGCAGACCTGGCCAAGCTTGGTCAAGACATGGTTTTTGGCCTACTTTCCTCCAACTTTGATTAATCATATCTCCCTCAATTTTTGTCCAATGGAGATGTTATACCCATGGATTTGAAGCTTAAAGCAAGATCTTTCATTGAGGCAGAGTGGAATTTTCATTTGATGCTTCAATTTTGAATGGCCTTGGTTCCAATTCTGATGCAAAATGGCCAAAACTTGCTATTTTTAGTAACCCTACTTCATCCAAAAGTGGCAACTTTCCAAATCTTGATTTTTTCATGATTCCTTTGGAGTTTCTTGATCAAATTTTGTACATTGGTCACATATAACATGAATTTCATGATTTTGGGCTCAAAAAGTCAAGAGTTGACTTTTTCCTCTGATTATTTGACTTGGCCCCAAATTCCCTGATTTTTGATCTTTCTTCCAATTGAACCTCTTCTAAAACCAATTGAGATGCAATCTTCCACACACATACACTTAAGAACATGTAGAATACCATGACAACAAGCTTTGTCCAAAAAATCAAAGATTCCCTGATTTAATGGGAAACCCTAGTTTTGACCCCCTTTGGTTAGGAGGAAATTGCACATCTTCCAAATCCAAATTCCTCAGAGTATGTTGTGTATCCTCTTAAAGGAGGATGAAAAATACCACTTGAGGATGATTTTGAATCAATGAGCTATCTCTTTTGAGGATTTTCCTTCAATTTTTGGACTTCTTGCATAGTGTAGGATGTAATGCCTCAATCTCCTATTGTATCTCTTATCCTTGAGGTTGTGGATGATCAACTGAGATAATATGAGACATGAAAGGCTTCTTGGCTTGCCTTGAGGCAACTTGACTGACCTTTTGTGCTTTGAATGATTCCTAGATTGTCCACCTTCCACATGATCACATGCCCTAATGGTAAGAAGGATGCCATGCTTCATTTTTCTATGTTAAATGCAATGCAATGCTAATGAGATGGATATGATATGATAAATGATAATGCCATGCTATGATGCCAAAAAAGGAGAGCAAATTTTGGGGTATTACATCTTTAGCCAAACGTCCTTCTCGGACGGCTTCCTCAAGACGTACGCCCATGCCGACCATTTCGGTGAAATCACTGGGTGCACTGGCAACCATTCGGTCATAGTAAAATGAGCTTAAGGTCTTTAAGAAGATCTTTGTCATCTCTTTTTCCTCAAGAGGTGGACAAATTTGAGCAGCAATTTCACGCCACCTTTGAGCATACTCCTTAAAGGTTTCCTTGTCCTTTTACGACATCGATCTGAGTTGATCTCTGTCGGGTGCCATGTCCAAATTGTATTTGTATTGTTGGACGAAGGCAGTACCAAGATCTTTGAATGTGCTAATCATAGCACGGTTTAAACCCATGTACCATTTTAATGCGGCACCGGTTAAACTATCCTGGAAATAGTGAATCAGTAAGTCTTGATTCTCCGTCTGAGCTGATATCCGCCGAGCGTACATCACCAGATGGCTCTGAGGGCAAGAGTTACCCTTGTACTTTTCAAAGTCGGGCACTTGGAATTTGTGCGGAACTTTCACATTGGGGACCAAGCAGAGATCTGCGGCGTCCTTTCCAAATAGATCCTGACCGCGAATGGCTTGCAGTTCCTTCTGTATTTCCAAGAACTGTTCCTGGAATTCATCCATTCGGTCAATCATAGTTTCCTTCTTACCAACAGGTGTTGGTAGAATCTGTCGTTCCGGGACAATGTGCACCACAGGGGGTGGTACCGTGACTACGGTAGCAAATCTTGGCGTATCCCGAAGTTTGTAACCTTCAGGAGCCTTCAGTATGCCCCCGGCATCTTCGCTTTCTCGAAGTTTGTAACCTTCAGGCCCAGCAGCTTCTGTTGCGATTCCCTGATCTTCAGTGATCGGCGGAACATATCCTTCCAGGATATAGTTAACAGGCATGCCCCAAGGACGATCTTTCGGCATCTGATACCTAGGATCAGACCTTTCCACTATGGGCGTTGAGGTGATCTCTGAGATCACAGTTCTTTGTAGCTGAGCTTCTGCCATGGCTTGCATGTCGTTACGAAGCTTTCTCATATCCTCTCTTAGAGCGTCGATTTCTTCTTTCAACTCTCTGTTCTCCTCCTCAAGATCATCCATCTTTTTCTGACGATTGGCCCGAGTATTATACGAATGAGACAGTTTGACTCTAGAATCGAGACACAAACGTAAGATTCGCAGGGAAGAAGAATACGCGATGTGAGAATGATGAATGCAATGATTATATTAATTGTTCTTTTTTGTTTAATCAAAATAAACTTCGACAATTAGATTGCAAATATCAAACGGTGGGGAAACCCCTTTTTATTGAATTCCAAAGGATTACAGAAATGGAAATACAGTAGATTACAAAGTGCAGAAACAAAAACCTAAGCTAATAGGTCCCGAGTCTTTTCGGGTGCTGACTCTGGTATCTTCCTTTTCTTTGACCGGGGCACTTGAGCCGTTGTCGGGTTGTCATTCCTTTGCCAGGTGAAAGGAGCGAGCAAATTCCTTTGATCCTCTTGGTTATCTACAGCATGTTGCTCCAAAATTTCAATCAGAGCATCCTTTTCTTTCAGTATTTGCTGTATTTTGATGCACTCTACGTCAAGGGTGCGGTATTTGTTCTTCCAAGACCTCCTCTCCTTTTGAACTTTGTTGAGAGTCAGCTGAAGCTTTTCAGTTTCTGTCATGAAGTACATGACAGATTCCCTCGGTGGAAGAATTTCGTGACGAGGATAAGGCATTTTTAGCTTGAGAGCTCTAGTTTGTACCCAGTGAAGATAGGGCTCCACCGAGACACAATTTGGTTTTCCTAGAGACTCTCGTCCTTTTTTATGAACCTGTTTCCAAGCTTGCACTATTTCCAATTTTAGTGCTCTGTCGTTTTCTCCTTCCTTGAAGAAAAGACCTTCCAGATGAGTGTTCTGCGGAACAAGCCTCATCGGGTATCCAAATTGACGACGGACCAATACCGGATGGTAGTTGATTCCTCCCTTAGTTCCTATAAGGGGTATGTTGGGGAAGTTTCCAAAATGATCAATGATTTTGATTCCATCATGAATCTTGTTGCACCAATCTATATCAGAGTTGGAAAGAGACATGATCTTCTGCGACCAACGTAAGGCACTCTTGCAATCCCAAAATGCAGTAGACTTGGGCAAGTGAGAGATGAACCATTTGTCGAGTAGAGGTACACAGCATGTGATCTCCCCTCCACTGTACAAATTACCCAAGTGTACAGAATGATACGCATCTGCAAGCAAAGTTGGCACAGGGTTTCCAATGAGAAAAACCTTAATAGCGTTGATATCTACGAAGTTATTGATGTTGGGAAACAAAAATAACCCGTAGGTGAGCAAGACAAAGATGCTTTCAAAAGCAGTCGTGTTTCCTATACTGGAGAAGTACAGGGCCTTCTTTGTCAAGAATTGGGCTGGCAAACCTTGGATGCCACCCTTAGTGGTTAGGTGAGTCCTGACCTCAGACTCGTCCAAATAAATTGCTCTTGCAATAGTCTGATTCTTTGGAATTTCTTCCAGTCCAGAAAATGGAGCTCGATCCGTGATATGTAGATCAGTCAGATGAGCATACTCCTCTAGTGTTGGTGCTAGCTGATAATCTGGGAATGTGAAACAGTGATAAACTGGATCGTAGAACTGAATGAGTGCATCCATGATTCCCTCAATCACATGGACTCTTAACAGTGGTAGCAGACCTCCGTGCTTGGCTCTGAAAGCCGCTGGGTTAGTGATCATCCTCGTTAAACTTCTCAAATCCTCAAGTTTTGGAACCTTGAAGGTGTACGCATGAGTTCCCCTTCTACCGAAGTCCATTAGCGTAATCCTCTTCTCTGATATTTGCAATCACAGTCTTAGTTTAATTTGAAAAACAGAGAGACTAGAAGAGAAGTTTTTTGAATGTTTTAATGTTTTAGATGAATGCATGAATGCAACACACAAAAACATAGAAAAAACATGGGGTCAGAGGGTCGTTGTCATGAAGCCAAGGCTCTACCCATCCCCAAAGGTTTATACTAGGGCTGATTTTGTGTACCTGTCACTCAAAATCATTGATTTCTGAGAACACCAGCGGGCCGGGAACCGTGCTAGGTGGTGTCCTTTCAAAGAAACCTCAGAAGAGGGTAGTTTATCGCGTAACAGCTATTCCCGATAGCTTCCGCACTACAAAAAATGGTGATTTTTTTCCTAGGTGTACACTCATTCTTTCCACATGCGGCATCACACGCATTCCCATTAGCAGAAAAATAAACACGTATAGAAATTAGGAAAAGCAGTATATATATTTGTCCTAATCATCCTATACCTTTAAAACTATGAATCTTAAGTTCCTGACAGAAATGGGTTTCCCGGCGGAAGCCCCATTCTGTGGTTCCCCGCCTAAGAGATGGACCAGCATAGGTCAATCATTCTCCTCAGTAGAGTTCCCATTTTCCGTGGAAAACGGGGATGATGCCCTAAGGCAGAAAATGAGACTCCCCAGCAGAGTCGCCATTACAAAGAAAACATAAAGAAAGAAGAACCGGCCCCACGGTGGGCGCCATTTTTCTGTAGCGAGCGATTTTGGACGCGGTTCTTAAGCGCTGGTCGCTCTCTGCAGTTGAGCTTAAACTACAGGTCGATTCATTTTTTATCCTATTGTGAGCTGAATAAGGAAGGGAAATAGATGTCTCCAATTAACCCTGCTTTGCATACTGAGTTTAAACAGCGGTCTGTTAGGTTACGGATGCTATCAATGTGGGGGGGCCTTTGTACTGGTTATTTGTATTTTCGCCAATACAGGTTCTTTCTTTCTTTCTAGGGCTTGGGTAAAAAGGTTTCTGGTGGGGAACTAAGATTAGGATGTCAGGACTGATGTTTGAATTACTGCTTTTGATATGGGATTTGGGTTTTTTGTGGAGTGCGCTCGCTAAGATCTTTTCTTTCGATCTTATGCCTACGTATTCCCGTTTACCGAAACAGGGAAATCAGAGCGTTCGTAGTTCCTCCTAATCTATGGGAGGAAATTGGGGTTTTTGGTGTCTTGTTCAAGGCCCAAGACGTGAAGCGTAAGGTTGTTTGTATCTTGTTCAAAGCCCAAGATGTGAAGCTGAAAGGATAGTTTGTGTCTTGTTCAAAGCCCAAGACATGAAGCTGAAGAGTTTATCTGTATCTTGTTCAAAGCCCAAGATATGAAGCTAAAAAGGTCTATTTGTGTCTTGTTCAAAGCCCAAGACGTGAAGCTAAAGGACCTCGACTTTAGAGAGAATTTGTCATCTCTAAAGAAGGGTAAAGGAGAATTACTTTAACCGGGATATGTGAATCCGGCAATGCCAAAATTTCCTAAGAAGGGGTTTATCCTGAAGGAGAAGACTTTAACTCAGTGTAGAGCAATGCCATCTTTCCTTAGGAATTTCTCATGCTAAAAGAGGGACAGTGGCATGGATGTAGAGGATCCAGAGGCTTGCCGCTTACAGCGATTAGATGAAAGGGAAGGAGTTGTTGATGTTAAGAGGTTGATTGAACTCAACCGAGGATTTCTTATACAAAGCCTAAGAGGAGGTTATCATTATACAAAGCCTAAGAGGAGGCTGAAGGGTGTCTCGTACAAGGCCCGAGAGAGAGGCTAAAAAGGGGGTGATCCTACAAGAGGATCTTTTATACTCAACAAGAGAGTGTTTTTGTATCTCGTACAAAGCCCGAGATGGAGGCGAAAAGGTTTTTGACCCGACGATGGAGTCTTTTGGTATCTCGTATAAAGCCCGAGATGGAGGCGATTTGATTTGTTTGGTTCAATAAGAACCTTTTTGTATCTCGTACAAAGCCCGAGATGGAGGCTAAAATTTGTTTGACTCAGCGAGGGAGTCTTTTTATGTGTCTCGTACAAAGCCCGAGAGAGAGGCTAAACGTTATTTGATTCCACTGGGGAATCTTTTGGTATCTCGTATAAAGCCCGAGATGGAGGCGAAATTTGTAAGCTCCGCTGGGGAGAATCATTGTATAAAGCCCAAGAGGAGGCTAACTTCACTTAAGAAGGATCATTATACAAAGCCTAAGAGGAGGCTACAGTTACTGTCTCAGTTAAGTGACAGGTCCAGTATACTGATTTTGAAAGAGAAAATCAGTTCTTATATGAGCAACACTGTACTCAGGGATTTGATTTCAAGGATCGGGTTATTCCTGTTCTTTAAGGAAGCGGGAAATCCGAAGGGTATCGAGACTGTCCGAGTCTGCGGGTTTCCTTCCTATTTAACGAAGGGGGTCATTTGAGAATGTCTTTGAGACTCAAGGAGATTAGACTGTCCAAGTCTAGAGTTTCATCTTTTGTACTATGTTTTGAGAAACAGTAGTAGACTCTATGAAAGGACTGCTCTATGAAGATGACTAAGTTCTGTTCCTATACCTTTAGGAGGTTGTCGGGACAAGTTGTGCGAAGCCTCAAAGGAGGCGGGAAACTTTTAAGAAGCCGACGTGTCCTTGTACTAAGCCCAAGAGGAGGTTATCATTCCCGGAGGAAGAGATCATTATACGAAGCCTAAGAGGAGGCTGTGAATACTTCTAAGAAGCTGTAGGGTCCTTGTACTAAGCCCAAGAGGAGGCGAGGTTGCTTTTAGGAAGCCTGTGGGTCCTTGTACGATGCCCAAGAGGAGGCCGATGCTTTTAAGAAGCCCGTGGGTCCCAAACCAAAGAAAAGTTCAAGAAAACTCTTTTAAAGATAAAAACCACTGGTAAATGTGCGAGGTTTACTATCTAGCAACTTTTAACTTTTAAAGAGGGTTTGAACAGTTCTAAGGTTTGAAGAAATTCAAGAGAAGTTTCACCGAGAATAATTCATCTCTGGGGAATAGAATTTCTTGACGATTCCTAAGGAGGACAGCCGAAGAGAAGACTGTATCTGGTGCTCCTATTTGAGGATCTAGGCGTCTATTTCTACGAATAAACGAAACGGCTTCACCTAGTGCTAGACGTAGTTGCCGGGGAAACTCTAAATATCTATACTATTATTACACAGTAGATATGAGTTTATGAAAGGAGACTTACAGTGAGCAGCCCCACAATACAGTTATATATGAAAGCAGTAAATGAAAGCGATAACCACTTACTTGGTTGTAGTGCTTCCATGCTGTTTGGTTAGTTGTTCAACAAAGAAAGATGAAAACAACAGTATATTCAAAATCAAAGGAGAAAGTGCTTTGAAAAAGAAAGATTTGGGGCTTACAGCTCAAGGAGAGGCCCAGGGTTTTAATTTGTACAGAGGGACTTATACAAGTGACTGAGGCCCAAAAAGATTTTCTGTACAAAGGGATGGGTCTTACACTCTCTCAAGAGGCCCAAAAAGTTTAAAGAAAAAGAGTGGGGCTTATAACATGAGGGTAGGCCCAATTGATTTTTCGTTTAAAATGGCGATCGCGCCGAGGTTTTCTTTTAACGCAGAGGGACTTATACAATAAGTGAGGCCCAAAATGTTTTGGTTAAAAAGGGGGTTGGGTCTTACACTCTAATAGAGGCCCAAAGTGTTTTTGAATGGGTCTTATATGAAATTTTGGTACAGATGTGTGATGTCTTTGTGCAATGTCACAACATCGCAATCTGCTGAACAAGGTAATGATAAAAGCAGTAAATGAACACAATCAATTGTTCACCCAGTTCGGTTCAACCAACCTACATCTGGGGGCATACCAAGCCAGGAAGGAAGTCCACTATTAGTAGTATCAAATTACAGACTCAACAGACCAGTTGACAATCTACCTAATTTAATCCCTACCCAATGACCCTTCTACCTAAGTCCTCCCTAGGTAAGAGACTCCATCTCACTTCCAATCATCTCGATGATGTCTAGCAGTCAACTCCACTGTCACTGCATCAACAGCTTGACTCCTTAAACTTTTCTATCACATAGACCTTGGAAGACACACTTCCATGACAGCCCTTTGGAGTTGCTTCAAAGCTTCCTCCAAGAACAATACAAAACTCATTACCTACAGGTTTCTGAGTTAAACATAGTGACCATCTCACACCCCGAGTGGTTCACTAGACAAAGCCCTAAAGTTCTACATCTTGGACTCCTGCTCATTCTAGGTTACAAGCACTCTATTTAAACTATGATCCCAGCTGGATTTGGGCCTTCAAATCATATCAAATCTTTTGTAACAAATCTGCTTCTAAATCATATCTTCATTTATTAGATCAGAATCTTCTCCATATCTTTATGCTTTAGATTCGTAACAATCTGATCTTCATAACAGATTGTAACAGAATATATCTCTCCCTTGATCTTCGTCTGCATTCTCTGATTCTCTTTAGCAGAAAATCTCATACACACCAGAAACACGTGCAGCCCTAAACACATTATAGTCTGATGTTTTAATGTTCTGGTATAGTGATGTTACGACATCGCATGTGACATCAGTCTTCAGCACTTTACCTCTTCAACTACAAACCAGAATGTTAGTTAAAACATACCTATACTGGTAGAAGCTCATGTTGTAACATCAACCATGACAACACATTGTTTTAACAAAATTACAGCCAATTACAAGAACTTACAATCTCCCCCTTTGGCTAATTTTGGCTAAAACATATACATAGATATTACAACTCAGATTACAGCAGTAATTACAATCCTACACTACTGTTGGGTGTCATCTGATCCTAACAGTGTACTGCATCCATGGGGAATCCTCTTCTGACTGATGTTAGGACATCACCATACGACATCAGCTCCAGGCAGCACATCAGGAGGTGCACAGGCAACACATCAGGAGGTGCACATGAGGAAGAAGATATCCAATACTCCCCCTTAATACAACGCATTTCTTTTTCCTTTCAACTCAGACCTGGAGAGGATGTAGACGACTCCTCTAGAAAAGAAATGCTTGTCTAGACATCAAAGACCAATGGTGGCATAAGAGAATTCAGCACACCTAAATTGATCAGACGCCCCCAGTCGACCTATGGCATAAGATGAAACATAAGATGTGCCATTCTGCCAACCCATGTAACTCAGAACACAAGTCACAACTGTGTTCATAACTCAGGACACAAGTCACAAAGACTCAACACCAACTTTGGCTGAGACCTCCTTCTGCAACAGCTGGGACTGCAGACTTCAGGCAAAACATCTGCGCAAACCATTTAGCCCATCTCTCACTTTTCTCCCCCTTTTTAGCCACAAATTGGCAAAGGAAGCCCTCACAAAACCAGACCCAAGAAGTACTCACCCAAAAGCACACAAAAGCCATCAGACTTAAGAAATAAGAACACTCACTGGTTGAAGGAGAGAAGAATAACCCCTATATATATCAGATCAGTTACTTAGGAATTAACGAGCTTTGAATATTTCAAAGTTCTTGGTCAAAGAAATGCTATTTTAGGATCTAAAAACTCCATCCAAATTCAATGTCTTCCGTCCAAAACAGTCTTGACCAGATTTATTGTTTCCTAACTGATACATAACATAAATTGTGCCAATACAGTTCCATGCAGGGTCGGATCCACGTGTTTGCATCTTATCCTTACACCACCGTCCAAAATAATTCCTTGTTTGGCCCAAGAGAAACATGTCCTATACGATGTTCTGACATCTTATCAGACATTGTCTGCTGGCTCACAGAACCCCCAATCCACAGAAGAACACAAACAACCTCAATCACATCAAACTGCACAAGGCTAAGCTCCCCTTCAAGACATGAATCAGCTGCTCAAACATGCACACTCCCCCTCAATCCCAGAGTCTCCTTGGTCAACACACATTGGCTATCTCTCCCTCCTTATAGCCACAATAGGACAACTAAGTACACACAATTCCAAAGACAACCTCTTAACCATCCAACCAACATACTCACACAATGAGGTAGATGTGCACTATTGGTCCAATCCATTGACATACCAGATCAAAATAGTCATGTCCACACCAACATGTCATAACATGTTGTCTGACATTATATCCAGTCGACTTGATCAGCATGCAGTCTTCAAAATCATCGGCAGTAACTTCCCTTCAACATCTGAACCACATCAGTCAAGATCACACACCGACACACCTAGGCTAACTCTCCACAAGCTTGATCATCATGCAAGCTTCACACTATGTGCACCTTGGCAGCAAAAACCAACAGCAATAACTCCCTTTGTCCAATGCTCTTGCCCACTACTTCACATATCTGCTGAACCTCTTGGTTAGTTAACTTCACATGCTCCATAACTCCGTATCATGCCAGGCTGATCAACTTCTCTCTAGAAGAACTTGAAAAGAGGGATATATCCCCTTCACAAGCGCTTCTTCATTTGGATCAGTTGATGAATAACCACATTCGGACTCTCAAGCAATCAAAACCTGATCTACTTCAGTCTTTTCTACATTCTCCATCCAAGGCAGACCTTCTACTTCATCATTCTCCCGTATGACTGCGTAGACGCTCCTTAGGCATAATGTAGGCACCAATCTTCTGAACCAGGGCATAATTATCCTTCACCAAGGATATTCAACCAGATAATGTCCCAACATAAGGTAGAACATCTGCCACACACCAAAAACATCATCACCATGATTCTTGATATGCTCCACCAACTGGACTTACTATTGCATAGTAATCCAAAGAACTAGAGAGATACACTCTCATCCACCTTCAAGAAGAGTAATCTCCTTGAGTCTTCAACTCCTCACCCTTCTGCCCAAGAGTAACTTGTTCCAAGACAAACCTCAATAATAACCAGCTGCCACACTCTGATTATCTTGATTCTTCGAATCCACTTCTGAGATCAACCAAATGCCACAGTTTGATCACCTCATTCACGAATCCTCATATGAAAACAGTCAAATGCCATATTTTGACCTTTTTCACGTTTGTCAGAACTCTCAAAGATATCTAGATCCACCAAGGAAACTTGATCTTCAAGTCACATGTTCCACTTGCTCAAGAGCAAACACACTTAAACTCCCTAAGCCATGGTCATGTAACATCTTCTCCTTCCTGCAGCTCCCGCAAACTGCCATGAGAACGATCTTTTTGAAGCATCCTATTGTTCATTCCTGTAGATCACCCTATCATTAGCTGATGTGCCACATCACCAGCTGAGACTCCTGATGTTGAGCTAGATGTCATAACATTATGTCATCCAACTGTTGAATTCAGCTCAACCTTCTGCCACTCAGAAGAACCTCCTCCCTATGCAGAAATAGATTTCCATGCTCTCATAGACTTGATTCAACAATCAAGTTTGAGTAGACAACCTCCATCCTGCTTAGAAACTCCAAAGACTTCAAACTTACCACAATTGAATCTTCAGAAAAAATAGTCCAAGACTACTCCATAGCTATACCAAAGAATGCCACTTCCCTTAGTAGAGCCGTCAGTAGAAAGCCAGAGATAACTGCCACTTATCCTCAACCTTCACGACTAGAGCAAACACCATGCTCCAAACCATTTAGATCAGAAATAAACTGATCCAAGCTCTAACCATCAAGAATATGTTGTCTTCATAGTCTGCATCTTTAACAGCATAATTCAGGTCGTCACACACATTAGACAACTGCCAAGCTCCCACCTAGGTCTTTACAAACAGCCAGCAGATGATGCTCACTCCTGCATTCACACACTTCTGATACAGTCAGCTGATCAAGCTACTCCATCATGGCCAGACACAGATTTGCATAATTCTCTAGACAAATACTCAGTCTCCCGTCAAAGTATTTACCCTTATGCACAACATCACTAATAGACAAATACTAAGTCTCCCGTCAAAGTATCTACTATTAGACTGAATAAGATTACCTTCCCACACAAGGCATGACATTTGGTCTGACATACTTTTATGCACACTTGTGGCATTAGCTGATCACTCTTTTATAAATTCACACTGCTGATCACTTCAGATTAGGTAAGTGGCTTGACCTGATACTCCACCATGAGCACAGCTAACTGTCTTGGCTGAGGAAGCAATGAACTGAAATGATGTTTCAACATCAGTTCTGACATCAGTCTAAATTACATTAAACATCTACTATGGCTTTGGAAACAATAACCACAGTAAACCTCACACAAGAGGATTGACCATCAGCATCTGAGCAACCTTCAAAACCAGACCATACACACAAGTAGGAACCTGCATACTCTATATCTCAAGACTCTTCTTCTCAACCTTCTGATGTTCAGACCTTCTGTCTGTCTTTGAGATGTTGAACGCCATCCTTCTGCACCTAAAGAGGAGATTCCCTCTAACAAGTTTCATAAAACAACCAATGACTGGTCATCTAATATACTTCTCCCAACATTTTAACCTACAAGGATGCCCTTCAATCCTTGCCAAAAAAATGTTCCATTATGTGAGGACACCACATTAACTGAACTCCAGCTTTAGAAGAACCAAAACACCAACATCTCCTTGCACAAATCTGAAATGCTCATCCTATGCTTGGTACACACATATAACTCCTTTTAAACAGAAACTGCACCATGGCCATAAACAAGATTGCAAACAACTGGCTGCTTTAATCAGAAGGAACTTTCAGATATAAGAGAAAATGTCCTTGACATTTGAGCTTGACCTCCACAAAAACAAACAGCCTTTGAACACCTACTCACTTATCTAATGAGTGACACTATATTGATCATCTCTAAGACATGTTTCTTGAAGGAAACTTCTTAGACACACAACCCAGATGCCTCCTCTTCCACGCCAGGAGTAGGTTCCAAACAGATGTGATCAATACACATATGTTCAGCCCCCAAGCATCTGTTATACCAACAAGATCCTGCATAATCTGTTGGTTTTATGTTCCAACCTCTAGTAGGACATAAGTTCTCTTCACAAGAAGCACACCAAAAGATCCTTTAACACAACCCAGAGATTGACCTTGTAGGGTTGTAGGCAAGAGTAAATGGCTTCTAACTTTCTTCAGATCTCTTTTCAACAGGCTCATATAAGAGTTCCTTAATGAGTGGACTTGGGATGAACCACAAGTATCTTTGGCAACTCTAACAAGCTAGTTGAAGAAATCCTCATGTATCACCACACCATGTGATACATCTTCAGAGGAGAACACAACCATCAGGAATTTTCCATCAGGTATATAAATATACGCAGCGGAACACATACCAGAAAACTCCTCTATATCCTTCAGGCACACCATAATAATCCTTGCACAACCACAACACTTCATGTGCACTAGATCAACATAGGATTCAAACCACAAAGCAGCTTATCACCAAAGCTACACGCCTGATAACTCCATTCTCCACTTCTATGAACTGACCAAGTCCATAACTATCTTCCTTGCTCACGAACCAGAAAGTATCTTCCCTAGATCTCATCCAGAACCAGACAAGATGCCTGCTCTGATACCAATTGAAATTCTGGTACAGATGTGTGATGTCTTTGTGCAATGTCACAACATTGCAATCTGCTGAACAAGGTAATGATAAAAGCAGTAAATGAACACAATCGATTGTTCACCCAGTTCGGTTCAACCAACCTACATCTGGGGGCATACCTAGCCAGGAAGGAAGTCCACTATTAGTAGTATCAAATTACAGACTCAACAGACCAGTTAACAATCTACCTAATTTAATCCCTACCCAATGACCCTTCTACCTAAGTCCTCCCTAGGTAAGAGACTCCATCTCACTTCCAATCATCTCGATGATGTCTAGCAGTCAACTCCACCGTCACTGCATCAACAGCTTGACTCCTTAAACTTTTCTATCACATAGACTTTGGAAGACACACTTCCATGACAGCCCTTTGGAGTTTCTTCAAAGCTTCCTCCAAGAACAATACAAAACTCATTACCTACAGGTTTCTGAGTTAAACATAGTGACCATCTCACACCCCGAGTGGTTCACTAGACAAAGCCCTAAAGTTCTACATCTTGGACTCGTGCTCATTCTAGGTTACAAGCACTCTATTTAAACTATGATCCCAGCTGGATTTGGGCCTTCAAATCATATCAAATCTTTTGTAACAAATCTGCTTCTAAATCATATCTTCATTTATTACATCAGAATCTTCTCCATATCTTTATGCTTTAGATTCGTAACAATCTGATCTTCATAACAGATTGTAACAGAATATATCTCTCCCTTGATCTTCGCCTGCATTCTCTGATTCTCTTTAGCAGAAAATCTCATACACACCAGAAACACGTGCAGCCCTAAACACATTATAGTCTGATGTTTTAATGTTCTGGTATAGTGATGTTACGACATCGCATGTGACATCAGTCTTCAGCACTTTACCTCTTCAACTACAAACCAGAATGTTAGTTAAAACATACCTATACTGGTAGAAGCTCATGTTGTAACATCAACCATGACAACACATTGTTTTAACAAAATTACAGCCAATTACAAGAACTTACATTATAGCTCAAGGGGTGGCCCAAGGTTATTTTTCAAAAGGTGACGAGCGCGTCGTTTATTTTTGACGGTATCAGGACTTATACAACGCACTGAGGCCCGAAAATGATTTTGGTCAAAAAAAGGATTGGGTCTTACACTCTAATAGAGGCCCAAAGTGTTTTTGAAAATGATCAATGAGGGTTGAATTAATCCAAAACCCTAATTTGTTTTCAAAAATGTACTTAATTGAATAAAAATTCAATTAAAAATGATCAAAATTGTTTTACATATGAAAAACAAATTGTGATCTTGGATTAATGCTTCAAAAATTAAGTATTGACCTACAAAATAATTAGACAGCATTAGAAGTTGCAAAATCAAGATGGAAAAAATAATTCAAATGTTAAAAACAATTAAAACATTAATTCTTTGCAAAAATATCAATTATACAAAATAAATAATATTTTTGGGAGTTTTTGATAAAATAAAATATTTTATCATTTTTGTGAATTATTGAAAAAATAATCAACTCAAAATCATTAAAACTCAGAGAGAAATTAATTTTTGAATCAATTAAATAAAATCACAAAATTCAAATATTTGAATTTTTGAAAAAGGGTGCCAAGAACACTCAAGAACACGCGCCCTCCCTCTGTTTCTGCAGATTTGCAAATTCTCCTCAATCTCATGGAATACTTGATCATATCATGCAATCCACATACCAATCAACTCGTTTCAACCTCACGATCATGTCTATGGCATTTAATTTCATTTAAATTAAACATATAATAATAAATCACGAAGAATCCTCAAGAACCCTAATTTCTGCATGAAGGTTAGGATTTTTGATACACGATTCAAACAATGCAATTGATTGAGGGGAAACATTCCATGCATGATTATGAACATATGGCAAAATTATTGTGTGAGGAAATATGAATAGATTGAGAGATGACCTAGTTTATGCTCACCTCTAGGCCGTGACAGCAAGTGCAAGGTGATTTTTGATTTGGAGGTGTTACAGATGAGTGGTGATGATCTGAACAGCTTCCCTACACCCTATGGAGTGTGTTTGAATGCTTGGACTAGATTGAAATTGGCTGGATCAAGTCGTGGCATCTCAACTGCACTTTGGTTAAAACCTTGAGCAATTGACTGGTGATTCTGAGAAATCAGTGTTCCAGTTGTTGTTTAAGTGTTTGATCATCTCATATGTGATGTATATGAGGTGTGTGTGTGTGATTGGTTTAGTTGAAAAAGCTCTCAAAATCAAAAACCCAAAGTTACCTTGCTAAAGAAGGCATTTTTGCCAAGAGAAAGAGATTTTGAGGAAAGCATCTGTTTGATGGCTTTGGTGTGCTTAAACTGAGCACAAATGAGCTCTATTTATATTAGAGCAAGTTTTTTTTGGGATCAATAGTGAATGGCAACTGATAATTAGGTTTGGCCAATGTTGATCAATGAGAATTCAAGTCTTCTCTAGCCATTGACTAGAGGTTAGGGCACAGGCTGCTGGTCCCCTTGGTTTTGGATAAGTCTTGACTGAATTCAGTTGCTGAGAGGTCAGTCTATGCCACCTTAGAGCTTCCATTGAATGCTTGAATCCAAAATTGGAGTCTTGTCCATATTTTAGGCAAATCTAGGTTTTGAGTGCTATTTCTTGTTCCAAAGACTTTGCAGGCTTGGCTCAGTGATTGTCCCCTTTAGATTCAATCCCTTGAGGTGTCCAAGTGGCTTGGAGCATTTGAATTTGGCAGATTTTGGCAAATCGAGCCAATTTGCAAATTCTGTCTTGCCTTTGACAGATTTCAACAAGGCCACTTTCCAATGTCATATCTCATGACTCAAATGGAATTTGGCAATGTTCTTGGCCTTTTTGGAAAGCCCTTACATGCTACAACAACTGTTTGAACATGTTTGGTTTTGATCTCTTTTGAATCCAAATGAAAAATCCCTCTACATTTGGCAAAAAGTGAGGCAGATTCTGCCTTAGTGAAATTTTCACTAAGTGTTGGAACAAAGTGACTTTTCTTGATTTTGATCACTCCATAACTCAAAATCCATGAGGAATTTGGAAATAACTCAATATGAAGTTTTTGTAGAGGGCAAGGTGACCTACAAATCAGGCTTTGAATGGGGCACAATGGCCTTGTGGTTTAGGAGTTATGGTCCTCCAAAGTTGCTGCATTAGTGGTACTTTTTCCATAACTTAGAAAATTTTCTAAGTTATATGGTTACCCCTTTTACAAGTTATCCAACTTTTCTTGATTTTTCTTGATGAATGATGATTCAAATCATACATAAACATCATTTTAGGGTTAAAAATCCATTTTGGTGAAAAATCTCAAAAAGTCAAAGTTGACTTTTGTGCACAGTTGACTTTTTATCCGATTAATTCCAAACTGTGCAATTCCTCAGGAAATCATGTCCTTGACCTAAATCAAACTTGATGGACATGTTCCATGGGTGTCATAGGGTATATTGAGGCATGTCTTAGGGATTGGGAGCATGTCCTAGTCAGAAGTCAAAGTTACAGTTGACTTTTCCCGCAAAACCCTAACTGTGGTGCAGATGAAATTGAAACTTGTTGCTCAAGTTTCTTGGGTTAATCCATTATTCCAAATGGATCAACATAGGTAATTTGAGACCCTCAAACCCTCTCTTGAGGTTTTGGCTCATGATTTGTCCCAAAAGTCAACTTAGGGGTGAATTAGGTCAAGAAACCCTAATTCCTGATTTTTTATGTATGCATCCCCTGAGGCAAAATTGACTGGGTGATTGGGTCCATGAGGTTACATTGAGTATATTAGGTTATGTTTTGGATCATTGCCTTATGCCCAGATGAAATTTTTCATCTGGAGGCCCTGGTCGACCAAAACCCTAATTTGGTGATACTGGCGATCCTGAGGCTTAATCCACCTAGAAGGGAGCATCCTTGTGCTTAATCCTTGATGTGGGAGTCCTTTTGGATCCATTGTGAATGTTTGGCAGATTAGACAAGTTGAAGATCATGTCATTCCTTGATTGATCTTTTGTCTAAGAACTCAAAGAGGGCTTGAAACCCTAATTTTGATTGTAATGAATGCTCACCCATCTTTGGGGAGATTGATGAGGTAAAGAGGTACATCCATATTATGGTGATGATTTGCACAATTATGGGAAATCTTAGTGGTCAAAATTTGGGGTATGACAGTGTGATGCCGCATGTGGAAAGAATGAGTATACACCTAGGAGAAATCACCTTTTTTTTTTAGTGCGGTGGCTATCGGGAATAGCTGTTACGCGATAAACTACCCTTTTCTGAGGTTTCTTTGAAAGGACACCACCTAGCAAGGTTCCCGGCCCGCTGGTGTTCTCAAAAATCAATGATTTTGAGTGACAGGTACAAAAAATCACCTTAGTATAAACCTTTGGGGATGGGTAGAGCCTTGACTTCATGACAACGACCCTTTGACCCCATGTTTTTTCTATGTTTTTGTGTGCTACATTCATGCATTCATTTAAAAAACATTAAAACATTCAAAAAACTTCTCTTCTAGTCTCTCTGTTTTTTCAAATTAAACTAAGACTGTGATTGCAAATATCAGAGAAGAGGATTACGCTAATGGATTTCGGTAGAAGGAGAACTCATGCGTACACCTTCAAGGTTCCAAAACTTGAGGATTTGAGAAGGTTGGCAAGGATGATCACTAACCCAGAGGCTTTCAGAGCCAAGCACGGAGGTCTGCTACCACTATTAAGAGTCCATGTGATTAAGGGAATCATGGATGCGCTCATTCAGTTCTACGATCCAGTTTATCACTGTTTCACATTCTCGGATTACTAGCTAGCACCAACACTGGAGGAGTATGCTCATCTGACTGATCTACATATCACAGATCGAGCTCCATTTTCTGGACTGGAAGAAATTCCAAAGAATCAGACCATTGCAAGAGCAATTTATTTGGACGAGTCTGAGGTCAAGACTCACCTAACCACTAAGGGTGGCATCCAAGGTTTGCCATCCCAATTCTTGACAAAGAAGGCCCTGTACTTTTCCAGTTTAGGAAACGTGACTGCTTTTGAAAGCATCTTTGTCTTGCTCACCTACGGGTTATTTTTGTTTCCAAACATCAATAACTTCGTCGATATCAACGCTATTAAGGTTTTTCTTATTGGAAACCCTGTGCCGACCTTGCTCGCAGATGCGTATCATTCTGTACACTTGGGTAATTTGTACAGTGGAGGGGAGATCACATGCTGTGTGCCTCTGCTCTACAAATGGTTTATCTCTCACTTGCCCAAGTCTACTGCTTTTTGGGATTGCAAGAGTGCCTTACGTTGGTCTCAGAATATCATGTCTCTTACCAACTCTGATATAGATTGGTGCAACAAGATTCATGATGGGATCAGAATCATTGATCGTTGTGGAAACTTCCCCAACATACCCCTTATAGGAACTAAGGGAGGAATCAAATACCATCCGGTATTGGTCCGTCGTCAATTTGGATACCCGATGAGACTTGTTCCACAGAACACTCATCTGGAAGGTCTTTTCTTCAAGGAAGGAGAAAACGACAGAGCACTGAAATTGGAAATAGTGCAAGCTTGGAAACAGGTTAATAAAAAAGGACGAGAGTCTCTAGGAAAACCAAACTGTGTCTCGGTGGAGCCCTATCTCCACTGGGTACAAACTAGAGCTCTCAAGCTAAAGATGCGTTATCCTCGTTACGGAATTCTTCCACCGAGGGAATCTATCATGTACTTCATGACGGAAAATGAAAAGCTTCAGCTGACTCTCAACCAAGTTCAAAAGGATAGGAGGTCTTGGAGGAACAAATACCGCACCCTTGACATAGAGTGCGTCAAAATACAGCAATTACTAAAAGAAAAGGATGCTCTGATTGAAATTTTATAGTAACATGTTGTAGAGAACCAAGATGATCAAAGGAATTTGCTCGCTCCTTTCACCTGGCAAAGGAATGACAACCCGACAACGGCCCAAGAGCCCCGGTCAAAGAAAAGGAAGATACCAGAATCAGCACCCGATTTCTCTTCAGAAAGGACTCGGGACCTATTAGCTTAGGTTTATGTTTCTGTACTTTGTAATCTACTGTATTTCCATTTCTGTAATCCTTTGAATTCAATAAAAAAGGGGTTTCCCCACCGTTTGATATTTACAATCTAATTGTCGAAGTTTATTTTGATTAAACCAAAAAAAAAAAACAATTAATATAATCATTGCATTCATCATTCTCACATCGCGTATTCTTCTTCCCTACGAATCTCACGTTTGTGTCTCGGTTCTAGAGTCAAACTGTCTCATTCGTATAATACTCGGGCCAATCGTCAGAAAAAGATGGATGATCTTGAGGAAGAGAACAGGGAGTTGAAAGAAGAGATCGACGCTCTAAGAGAGGATATGAGAAAGCTTCGTAACGACATGCAAGCCATGGAAGAAGCTCAGCTACAAAGAACTGTGATCTTAGAGATCACCTCAACGTCCATAGTGGAAAGGTCTGATCCTAGGTATCAGATGCCGAAAGATCGTCCTTGGGGCATGCCTGTTAACTATATCCCGGAAGGATATGTTCCGCCGATCACTGAAGATCAAGGAATCACAACAGATACCGCTGGTCCTGAAGGTTACAAACTTTGGGAAAGCGAAGATGTCGGGGGCATACTGAAGACTCCTGAAGGTTACAAACTTTGGGGTACGCCAAGATTCGATACCGTAGTCACGGTACCACCCCCTGTGGTGCACACTGTCCCGGAAGGACAAATTCCACCGATACCTTCTAGCAAGAAGGAAACTATGTTTGACCGAATAGATGAATTCCAGGAACAGTTCTTGGAAATGCAGAAGGAACTGCAAGCCATTCTCGGTCAGGATCTATTTGGAAAGGACGCCGCAGATCTCTGGTTGGTCCCCAATGTGAAAGTCCCGCACAAATTCCAAGTGCCCGACTTTGAAAAATACAAGGGTAACTCTTGCCCTCAGAGCCATCTGGTGATGTACGCTCGGCGGATGTCAGCTCAGACGGAGAATCAGGACCTGCTGCTTCACTACTTCCAGGATAGTTTAACCGGTGCCGCATTAAAATGGTACATGGGTTTAAACCGTGCTACGATTAGCACATTCAGAGATCTTGGCACTGCCTTAGTCCAACAATACAAATACAATTTGGACATGGCACCCGACAGAGATCAACTCAGATCGATGTCGCAAAAGGACAAGGAAACCTTTAAGGAGTATGCTCAAAGGTGGCGTCAAATTGCCGCTCAAATTTGTCCACCTCTTGAGGAAAAAGAGATGACAAAGATCTTCTTAAAGACCTTAAGCTCATTTTACTATGACCGAATGGTTGCCAGTGCACCCAGTGATTTCACCGAGATGGTCGGCATGGGTGTACGTCTTGAGGAAGCCGTCCGAGAAGGACGTTTGGTAAAAGACACTGGATCGACGAGTGGTACTAAAAAATACGGTAGTGCTCTCCCTAAGAAAAAAGAGCAAGATATTGGGAATATCTCTCTCAGAAAGCAAAGGCGTCGTTATCAACCAGTAGCAGCTGTAACGCCTGCTATCGGTCCCGCGCCTGTTCCTACGTATCAACCTCAGGTTGCACAGAACCAACCTGACCAGCAAAGGACACAACAGCCTCTTTAGCAGGCTCGTCCTCCATACAACAACCGTACAACATGACCATCAGGGTTTGATCCTATACCCATGTTGTACGCAGAACTATTTCCATTACTACTGGCTAAGGGGCACATTCAGACTAAGTCTCCTCTTACAGTACCGGAAAATCCGCCTTTTTGGTTTAAGGTGGATCAGACATGCCCTTATCATCAAGGAGGTCCAGGGCATAACATAGAGACTTGTCTTAATTTCAAGTCCGACGTGCAAAAGCTTGTTAGGAGAGGGCTCTTATCTTTCAAGGATATGAATCCTAATGTTCTCACGAACCCGCTGCCTCAACATGAGAAAGCTGCAGTCAATCTGATTGAGAAATAGACTAACAATGTCTATCAGATTCACGATGTACTCTTGTTAAAAACCAATTTGGTTAAGATGCATTGTAGATAGAGCGGATATGGCCATGTGCCACCTCATAATTATCACCAGTGTGATATCTGCTCTAAAAACAACCAAGGATGTTCTGTAGTGCAAACAGCTCTGCAGGAACAAATGGATCTCGGATGGATCCAAGAGCACCGAGTTCGTGGAGTTAACATGGTCTATACGAATTCCAATATCATTCAAAATCATAACATTCTAGCAATGAATGTCAACTTGGTCGCGATGCATTCACGACAAAGTATACACTACCATCTGCCACGGCATGATTACCAGGCCTGTCCGATCTGCTCAATAAACAATCAGGGATGGTCTTTCATACAAGAGGCCCTCCAACGTCAAATGGATCTTGGATGAATTCAAGACTACCATGATGTGAATCCTTCTCAAATCAATAGGGTCCAGATCTTTGATATCCGCTTGATGAATACCAACCTGGTAGAGTTACATGCTGAGCAGGTCCGACTCGGATTCTTAATATCACATGACTATCAAAACTGCAGAGCGGGTTGTGAAAGCGATCAAGGCTATACCCTTGTCCAGGAAACACTTCAACACTTGTTGGACCATTGGTGGCTTCCCACCTATATGGATGAAGACACCCAACAAGTCAGTGTCACTAACGGAAATCGTGCTAGATATCAAAGTCAGGATGTCCGATCGATGGAACCGGACCTCATAAGGTTACACTGCATTCAAAGTGGACGTGTTCAGGTGCCACTACACAATTACGATTGGTGTAGAGTTTGCTCAGTGGATAATCAAGGGTGCTACCTCGTGCGAGCGGCTCTTCAAAGTCAGTTGGACCGCAAAGAGATTCAACCAGGGTCAAGTTCTGGAACAGTCAACTACCTTGCTGATCAGGTTGAGGATGTTCTCACTATCGCTGGTCATCACAGGATCAGGGATGTTTTTGCCATCATCCCTCTACTTGACGAATCTAAAGTTCCCAACCGGGAACGGATCGAGATTACTTATGATGGTCAGAAAAATCAGAAGGCTCCCGTAGTTATCTATCTACCGGGACCACTACCGTATGAATCAACTAAGGTTATTCCTTACAAATACGGTGCAACGACCATTGAAAATGGAAAGGAAATTCCATTACCCTCCGTCGTGAATATTGCAGACATCAGTCGAGTAACACGGAGTGGTAGAATCTTCAACCGAGGAGTTGGAGAACCTAACAAAGAAAAGGAACTTCAGACAGAAGCTCCCGATCCACCAGTCGGTCAATCCAGTGATCCCGACCTTTCGAAAAACAATGATGAGATGCTGAAACTCATCCAAAGGAGTGAATACAACATTGTTGATCAACTGTTGCAGACTCCTTCAAAGATCTCGGTATTATCACTGTTACTCAGTTCAGAAGCGCATATGGAGGCTCTACAGAAAGTCTTGGAGCAAGCCTTTGTGGAACAAGATGTAACAATCAGACAGTTCGATAGCATTGTCTCTAACATCACTTCCTGCAATCATTTGGGGTTTAGTGATGACGAATTACCCGAAGAGGGTCGCCGTCATAACATGGCGCTCAACATTACAGTTAACTGCCAGGACGATGCTTTAGCCAGCGTACTGGTAGACACAGGGTCAGCCCTGAATGTTATACCGAAGTCTACTTTGATGCAATTATCATTCAAATGACCTCCGATGAGAACCAGCAAGATCGTCGTCAAAGCATTCGACGGATCCAGAAAAGCAGTTATCGGCGAAGTTGATCTTCCCATAACTATTGGTCTTCACACTTTCCACGTCACTTTCCAGGTCATGGACATTCGGGCAGCGTACAATTGTTTATTAGGAAGACCTTGGATACATCAGGCTGGAGCGATTACTTCAACCCTCCACCAAAAGCTAAAGTTCATTCGGAATGATCAACTTGTCACGGTTTGTGGGGAACAAGCCTTACTTGTGAGCAGCTTATCATCATCTACTGGTATAGAACCCGAGGAGGTTATTGGAACGCAGTTCCAAGCACTGTCGGTAAGCAAAGACAATCAGTTAAAAGGAGGAACCTCGATTTCCTCATACAAAGATGCTATCAAAGCGGTCGAGAGTACCGATACAAACGGATGGGGACAGCTTGTCATTCCTATTGACAATAAAACAAAGAAGGGTCTTGGTTTTTCTACAACCAGTACCCGGATAGCTGCCAACGATGAAAGTATTCATCCCCTTCAAAACTTCTTCCACAGTGGAGGTTTCCTCCACCCGGTTTCTCAGGCAGTACATGCTATCAATGAGGAAGATCCCTCTGACACGGATGAAGAGTGGAAGTCCTATCTTAACAAGGACGGTTATATGTCTCAGGAAGAGGTGCCTACGCCTTTCTGCTTTCCTACAGAAAGTCCAAGATTTATACCTCGGTCAGACGTCGAAATGATATACGGAGATTGTGATCCGGAAGGATGTCGTGCTCCGCCAAATTCATTAGAGGAGGACACTCTGATGAAAGACAACTTTGACTACAACTACTATGGCCCAATGGATGGTCTGCCAATGTGGCAACCTTATCCAGGAAACTTGGGGCAAGAAAGTCAGCCGAGTAATGAAACTCCGCTGACCATCATTGAACGAAATACCTGTGTCCCCACCATGTCATGGGATCAACACTCAGGTCATTCAGAAACTACTCAACATGAAGATGAATTAGCAACGTTCGCGGGACTTGAATTCATCAATTATGCTTTTCCTGAGGTCAACGTCATCGAGAGGGATGACTTCTCCAGTTCCAGAGAAGTGTGGGACACCTTGGGACAACCGAGTGGAAAATACGACTTCATGGTCAAGTACACCGCTCCCGAAAGCTCTCGTATCAGGCTCGCAGATATCCAGCCAACTGGATGGGGAGATACAGCTGAGAGCACAATTACTCTGCAAAATGCAACAGAGGAATCCTCCTACGACAATTCTGCCAGGGAGACAGATTCCAATGATCCCGCTCCACCAGAAATCAGCGTTATTTCTGAAGACAAATCAAGGAAGGTGCCAGACTTTGTGATTCACCGAGGAGTTCGCCGTCAATGGGTTGCCGTCGAGGTTCTAAAGGTCGTTCGTCAGTCAAAGTAATTGCCATATTTTAACCTTTCACCCTGCCCAGGTGAAACGGATGTTTTGATAGGGCTCGCTTTTTGTAAATTTTCCCTCTTCACTTCGCCCAAAGCGACAGAGTTTTGTTTTATAGGGCTGTAGTTTCAAGATTCGACTTGTTCATTAATAAAATAACGTCGTTCTGTAATTTCCGCATTAATTGTTGTTTTCTCTTTTTGCTTTTTCAGAAAATGGTAATCCTAAAAAACATTCAATAATAAAAACAAGCAGTAAAATAAAACACTGCACGCACTTGCATTTTTCTCTATCTCTTCTAAACACGAATCATACCGTCATGCAGATTGCTTGTTTTAAATCCCGTTGAAACATACGATCCGATGCCTTCTCCCGACTTTGAGTTCCTGGTATTTGGGGCTGAAGAAGAAGTTGACAACGAAATTCCAGAAGAGATCTCCCGACTACTCAGACAAGAGGAAAGGTCCATTGAACCTCACAAAGAACCGTTGGAAACGGTAAACTTGGGTTCAGGCCATGAGAGAAAAGAAATCAGGATTGGGGCACTGCTCAGTCCAACTGCCAGAGAGGGTTTGATAAAGCTTCTCAGAGAATTTCCCGATGTATTCGCTTGGTCCTATCAGGACATGCCTGGGTTGGATACCAGCATCGTGGAACATCACTTACCGTTGAGATCGAAATGTCCGCCAGTAAAGCAAAGGTTGAGATGCACTCACCCGGACATGGCCATCAAAATCAAAGAGGAGGTGCAGAAGCAGATCGACGCAGGTTTCCTCGCTACATCTGAATATCCTCAATGGTTAGCCAACATCGTACCCGTCCCCAAAAAGGATGGAAAGGTCAGAATGTTTGTTGATTACAGGGATCTAAACAAGGCTAGTCCAAAGGACGACTTTCCTTTACCACACATTGACATGCTGGTGGACAGCACCGCTAAGTTCAAAATTTTCTCCTTCATGGATGGATTCTCGGGCTATAACCAGATCAAAATGGCGCCGAAAGACATGGAGAAAACTTCGTTCATTACCCCATGGGGTACCTTTTGTTACAAGGTAATGCCGTTCGGTTTGAAGAATGCCGGGGCAACCTATCAAAGGGCCATGACTACTCTGTTTCATGACATGATACATAAGGAAATCGAGGTATATGTCGATGATAAGATTGCAAAATCAAAAACAGAGAGTGAGCACGTTGAACATCTGTCAAAATTGTTTGAACGTTTAAGAAAATTCAAGCTCCGCTTGAATCCCAACAAGTGCACCTTCGGTGTCCGTTCAGGGAAACTACTAGGGTTCATCGTCAGCCAGAAAGGAATTGAAGTTGATCTTGACAAGGTCAAGGCCATTCAAGAAATGCCTTCTCCGAAAACTGAAAAACAAGTCAGAGGATTCCTGGGACGTTTGAACTACATCTCCAGATTCATATTCCTTATGACCGCCACGTGTGCGCCGATTTTTAAATTACTCAAAAAGAACGAGGATTGCATTTGGTCAGAAGATTGCCAAACCGCCTTCGACAGTATTAAGAAATACCTGTTGAATCCTCCGATTCTATCACCTACAGTGGAAGGAAGACCACTGATTATTTACCTCACAGTCCTAGAGGACTCAATGGGATGTGTACTTGGCCAACAGGACGAAACCAAAAGGAAAGAGTCTGCCATTTACTATCTGAGCAAGAAATTCACCGACTGTGAAACTCGGTACACGATGCTCGAGAAAACTTGTTGCGCTTTGGCTTGGGCAGCCAAACGTCTTCGCCAGTACATGATTCGTCATACTACTTGGTTGGTCTCCGAAATGGATCCAATCAAGTACGTTTTCGAAAAGCCTGCTCTTACGGGAAGAATTACCCATTGGCAGATGCTGTTATCAGAATATGACATAGAGTACCACGCTCAAAAAGCCATTAAGGGAAGTATTTTAGCCGATCATTTGGCTCATCAACCGATTGACGATCAAGAATCAATCGGGTTTGACTTCCTAGACGAAGATGTCATGTATCTAAAAATGAAAGATTGCGATGAACCGCTACCCAGTGAAGGGCCAGAACTAGGTTCCCAATGGGGACTAATCTTTGACGAAGCAGTTAATCATTATGGAAACGGAATTGGGGCAATCATTGTTACCCCTCGGGGTACCCACATTCCTTTCACTGCTCGACTTACGTTCAAGTGTACGAACAACGAGGCCGAAAACGAAGCTTGTATTATGGGTCTCGAAGAAGCTATTGATTTAAGGATCAAGAACTTGGACGTATACGGCGACTCAGCCTTGGTTATCAATCAGATAAAAGGAGATTGGAACACATACCAATCAGGATTGATTCCTTACAAAGACTATGCAAGAAGGTTGCTACCTTTCTTCAACAGAGTTGAGTTTCATCACATCCCTCGTGATGAGAATCACATAGCTGATGCATTAGCCACTATCTCTTCCATGATTAGTGTAGGTCAATGGAATGACATACCTAAGATCGACATCATGCGCCTTGAAAGGCCCGCTTACGTCTTCACGATTGAAGCAGTCATAGACGACAAACCTTGGTATCACGATATCAAATGCTTCCTTCAGAAACAAGAGTACCCATCTGGGGCACTCAGAAAAGACAGGAAAACCCTCAGAAGATTGGCTGGAAACTTCTTCCTGAGCGGTGACACTCTCTATAAGAGAAATTTTGACATGGTCTTGCTCCGATGCGTCGACAGACCAGAAGCAGACATGCTTATGAAAGAAATTCATGAAGGTTCCTTTGGCACTCATGCCAATGGACACGCAATGGCGAGAAAAATTCTAAGAGCAGGGTACTACTGGTTGACCATGGAATCCGACTGCTTCAAGTACATGAGGAGGTGTCACAAGTGTCAGATATACTCCGACAAAATTCATGTACCGCTATCACATCTCAAAGTTCTTTCTTCCCCATGGCCTTTTTCCATATGGGGAATCGACATGATTGGCATGATTGAGCCTAAGGCTTCAAACGGACATCGGTTCATTCTAGTAGCCATTGACTACTTCACCAAGTGGGTCGAAGCAGCGTCATTCACCAATGTAACCCGACAAGTGGTGGTCCGATTTATCAAAAACAATATCATCTGCCGTTATGGTGTTCCAAGCGAGATCATTACTGATAATGGATCTAACTTGAACAATAAGATGATGAAAGAGTTGTGTGCAGAGTTCAAGATCGAACACCATAACTCATCTCCCTACCGACCCAAGATGAACGGAGCGGTAGAAGCGGCCAATAAGAACATCAAGAAGATCGTTCAAAAGATGGTTGTAACCTACAAAGACTGGCACGAGATGCTGCCCTTTGCTCTTCACGGTTATCGCACAGCTGTCCGCACTTCAATAGGGGCTACCCCTTTTTCTCTAGTATATGGAATGGAGGCAGTTCTCCCCATAGAAGTAGAGATCCCATCAATCCGCGTACTGATGGAAGCTAAGCTCACCGAAGCTAAATGGTGTCAAAGTCGACACGACGAATTGAATCTGATCGAAGAAAAGCGAATCATGGCACTATGCCACGGTCAGTTGTATCAACAAAGAATGAAAAGAGCGTTTGACAAAAAGGCCCGACCTCGTGTCTTCAGAAAAGGAGACCTCGTGCTCAAGAAGATACAATCATTTCTCACTGATTCTCGGGGCAAATGGACCCCAACTTATGATGGCCTCTATGTGGTCACGAAAGCTTTCTCAGGCGGCGCCTTGAGACTTGCCACCATGGACGGAGTGGAATTTGCCTACCCCACGAATGTTGATGTAGTCAAGAAATACTTCGCCTAAACTAAAAAAAAAAAAAAAAAGTCTCGGTGGATTGAAAACCCGAAAGGGCGGTCCAGGCAAAAGTTAGAGACATGAAAAAAAAATCATCCCGGTGGATTGGAAACATCAAAGTACAATCCAAGCAAAAATTAGGGATAATGGCAAGTAACTATGTTCAACAGAGGCAAGTCCCTCAGCCACAGCAGCAGTTACACCATCCATCGGAGGAAAACTCCAGTCAAAGGTCATCTTCGACAGAAGCTCAGGATGCCCCGAATTCAAAATTGGTAGAAGGATAGTGGTCGTTATGTTTCAACGTAGCCCTTTTCCTTGTAAATTACCATTTTTAAACTTTGTATATACTCTATGGAATCACGCGTTTGACTGATCTCCATCTTATCAATAAAATTTGAGCCCTTGTGCTTTTGTTTGTAATTCTTATTTGTTTTAGCTTTACAGAACGATGTTGTTAACATAACTAACGATTCTTGAAATAAAACAAAATGAATTTACTTGTTAAAACTTTTTCTGCTTTTAAAATAAAGATGGCAATTTCTTTTGACTGTTGAACATCAAAAGAGCATCAACCGCTTCTCCAGAAGTAAGCGAACTTCAAAGTGCAGAATCAAAGTACTCCTTCTAGGCCCAGTACGCCTGAATAAAGGGATCAACTGTGTCGAAGACCTTGTCTCATCTGACACACCTCGGCCGAGTTCTCATCTCCTAAGCCCGATCAACGGTATTCCCAGCAGGGATTATCTCTCCTAAGCAAGGTGGAATTGCTATCTTGAACCAGCGATATCTCTACACGCCCCGCGATGGTCGAGTATCCAGTCATGTTCATCTTTAGTTTGTATGTCGCGTCAGTTTTGTCAGCATAAACATACATACATCATGCATTGTTGATTTGCATTCACATTTCATATTGCATCACTATCACTTGAGTCGGTCTTATCCTGCCATGATAACCATCCTCTCAATCGAGTTTGCCAGTTCTTGCCTCGTCAGAAAGTATTATGGCTGATCAAACTCGTCTCCAGTGTATCTTTAGATCAGAGTCGGCAATCGACCACTTTGATAATTTGAACCTCTGAAAAGCCAGAGAGGCTTTCTACAAATATCGCTCTTCGCCATCGAAGACGATCTCCTTGCATTCCTGGATTAAGGAAAATCCACAGAGAAAGCCTCCTAAACAGAGATTTGGCAATACAGCTGCCATTCTCCCAAAGACCGTTGATTAAAAGGTCATCGGCACCTCAAAATTGGACCCCATCATATGGCATTTCTCCGGAAGATCCCGAGAAAAGTATGATGTAAGATCCCAAGCAACAGCAGTCTCTCAAGAGACTCGCTTTCTCCTAGTAGAAATAAATGGCGTCTCTAAACAGAGAAGTTTGTGCAACTCTACAACTCAGACGACTGGGTTCCCCCAGCAAGTCTGACATCAAAACTTGTTCCACTCAAATGGCATCTCTCCAGGATAATTCGGCGAGAAGTTTAAGGAAAATCGCTACGCATAGCGTCCCTTGTCAATTAAGTTTATTGACAAAAGAAACTAAGACCAGTTCCTTGGTAGGAAACCAGGATCGAGGGGAAGTTTTAATCAGAAACTTAGACCAGTTCCTTGGTAGGAAACCAGGATCGAGGGGAAGTTTAAATCAGAAACTAAGACCAGTTCCTTGGTAGGAAACCAGGATCGAGGGGAAGTTTAAATCAGAAACTAAGACCAGTTCCTTGGTAGGAAACCAGGATCGAGGGGAAGTTTATTTCAAAAGAAAACTGAGACCAGTTCCTTGGTAGCAAACCAGGATCTAGGGGAAGTTTCTACCTTTTCTAAGCATCATTGCTTAGCAAAAGAAGATGAATGCGTAAGCTACCATTCATGACCACCATCAAAATTTCGGATATTCCGATATTTAATCCTCTTGCACCCCGAATGCCCCAACACCTTCGTCATTCGCACCTTCGGGTCCAAGATGATTAAATAGGGGCATCTGTCATACCCCAAATTTTGACCATTAAGGTTTCCCATCATTGTGTAAATCATCACCACAATATGGATGAACCATTCTACCTTGTCAGTCTCCCCAAAGATGGGTGAGCATTCATTACAACCAAAATTAGGGTTTCAAGCCCCTTTGAGTTCTTAGACAAAAGATCAATCAAAGAATGACATGATCTTCAACTTGTCTAGCCTCTAAAACATCCACATTGGACCAAAAGGACTCCCACATCAAGGATTAAGCACAAGGATGCTCCCTTCTAGGTGGATCAAGTCTCAAGATCGCCAGTATCACCAAATTAGGGTTTTGGTCGACCAAGGCCTCCAGATGGGAAATTTTCATCTAGGCACAAGCCAATGATCCAAAACATAACCTAATTTACTCCATGGAACCTCATGGGCCTCATCACCAAGTCAATTTTGCCTCAGGGGATGCATACATCAAAAATCAGGAATTAGGGTTTCTTGACCTAATTCACCCCTAAGTTGACTTTTGGTACAAATCATGAGCCAAAACCTCAAGAGAGGGTTTGAGGGTCTCAAATGACCTATGTTGATCCATTTGAAACAATGGATTAATCCAAGAAGCTTGAGGAACAAGTCTCAGTTTCATCTACACCACAGTTAGGGTTTTGCGGAAAAAGTCAACTGTAACTTTGACTTTTGACCTGGACATACTCCCAAGCCCTAAGACATGCCTCAATATACCCTACAACACCCATGGAACATGTCCATCAAGTTTGATTTAGGTCAAGGACATGATTTCCTGAGGAATTTCACAGTTTGGAATTCATCTGATAAAAAGTCAACTGTGCACAAAAGTCAACTTTGACTTTTTGAGATTTTTCACCAAAATGGATTTTTAACCCTAAAATGATGTTTATGTATGATTTGAATCATCATTCATCAAGAAAAATCAAGAAAAGTTGGATAACTTGTAAAAGGGGTAACCATATAACTTAGAAAAATTTCTAAGTTATGGAAAAAGTACCACTAATGCACCAACTTTGGAGGACCATAACTCCAAAACCACAAGGCCATTTTTCCCCATTCAAAGCTTGATTTGTAGGTCACCTTACCCTCTACAAAAACTTCATATTGAGTTATGTCCAAATTCCTCATGGATTTTGAGTTATGGAGTGATCAAAATCAAGAAAAGTCACTTTGTTCCAACACTTAGTGAAAATTTCACTAAGGCAGAATCTGCCTCACTTTTTGCCAAATGTAGAGGGATTTTTCACTTGGTTTCAAAAGAGATCAAAACTAAACATGTTCAAACAGTTGTTGTAGCATGTAAGGGCTTTCCAAAAAGGCCAAGAACATTGCCAAATTCCATTTGAGTCATGAGATATGACATTGGAAAGTGGCCTTGCTGAAATCTGTCAAAGACAAGACAGAATTTGCAATTTGGCTCGATTTGCCAAAATTAGCCAAATTCAAATGCTCCAAGCCACTTGGACACCTCAAGGGATTAAATCTAAAGGGGACAATCACTGAGCCAAGCCTCCAAAGTCTTTGGAACAAGAAATAGCACTCAAAACCTAGAATTGCCTAAAATAGGGACAAGACTCCAATTTTGGATTCAAGCATTCAATGGAAGCTCTAAGGTGGCATAGACCGAGCTCTCATCAACTGAATTCAGTCAAGACTTATCCAAGACCAAGGGGACCAGCAGCCTGTGCCCTAACCTCTAGTCAATGGCTAGAGAAGACTTGAATTCTCATTGATCAACATTGGCCAAACCTATTATGCAGTTGCCATTCACTATTGATCCCAAAACAAACTTGCTCTACTATAAATAGAACTCATTTGTGCTCAGTTTAAGCACACCAAAGCCATCAAACAGATGCTTTCCTCAAAATCTCTTTCTCTTAGCAAAAATGTCTTCTTTAGCAAGGTAACTTTGAGTTTTTGAGTTGGAGAGGGATTTCAACCAAACTAATCACACACACACCTCATATATATCATATGTAAGCTGTGCAAACCATAAAAAATGACCTGTAATCATAGCATCACAAAATCACCCCTCAAAACCTCAAAATAGCACTTTTTTGCATTTTCAAGCCATGACTTGATCCAGTCACTTTCCAAACCAGATAAAACCTCAAACACACTCCAAATAACATCCTTGAACTGTCCCAAATGGTTCCCACCATCTGGAACACCATTTGAGGGAGTTGCTATTTTGGTCACTTTTGACCCCTTTTGCAAGAAAGGGACTGTTTGTGTTTTTACAGGTACCATTTGATTCCAACCATCCTAAAAGCATCCAAGGGATCATTTGAGGTGGTTCAAAGCATCAAACCATATCTGGAGCAAGAGGGTTGGCAGATTGCATAGAAACCTCCAAAATCTCAAAGAAGGGTAAGCATCTCCACTTGCACTCACCAAAACATGTGTGCATTTGAAGTTCATTGATCATAAACATCTCATACATGTTATATATGTTGTGTTTGTACCAATTGATCATGTAATTCATGCTTGTATCCAAGTGTGGCAGAGAAAATGCATTTACAAGCCAATTTCAAAACCATTATCGGATTTTGAGGAGGGAGTGTGATCTGAAAAAACCACCACCACCATTGGATTCCTTGTGAAATTCTGGTCCAGATGCATATAAATTTTGTCTCAAACAAGTGAGAATTGAGAGAGTTATGATCTTTCCGTTTCTGAGCCAAAACTGAACTTGCCTTGCCTTGGGCCAGGCCTAAAAACAAGCCATGCCTCGTATATTTGTTGTTTCATTTCAAACAATGGATGTATCACCACCCCAGTGGTAGAGCGCGCGCCCTGTACACATGAGGTCGTGGGTTCAAACCCCACCCATGCCATTTTGTGATTTTTCACATTTTTGCTATTTTTCCAATTATTTTCATGTTTGTTAATTATTTGGAAAATTAATAACTCTTTCAATTTTAATTATTTTTGACTGATTCTTTTTGCAAAAAATCACAAAAATGTTGAAATCTTTTATTCCACAAAAAAATTAGTTTTATATTATTTATTTAATATAATTAATATTTTAGTGAATAAATTCCTTTTTAATGTTTTTTAAGCATTTTAAAAGTGAATATTTATTTTGAAAATCAACACCAAATGAGTTTAAATATCCCTTGTGGTTAAACTCCATTTTTCAAAACCTTAAACAAAATCACAAGTGGTTTATTCAAATTTATTTGGTATTTTGTTTGATTTTCTTTAAATATATACTTTTAAAGAATAACAAATTAAGGTTTCTTTGATTTTCGCCATCATAAAAACTTTTTTAAACACTTTGGGCCTCTAATAGAGTGTAAGACCCAAGCCTTTTTTGTAAAATACCAAAACTATGGGCCTCACTTATTGTATAAGTCCCACTGTATTTTCAAAAATCACGGCGCGATCGCCAAGTCAAAATCAAACCATCTGGGCCTCTCCTTGAGCTATAAGACCCATTTAAAACTATTTGGGCCTCTATTAGAGTGTAAGACCCAACCCCCCTTTTAACCAAAACATTTTGGGCCTCACTTATTGTATAAGTCCCCCGGCGTTAAAAGAAAACCTCGGCGCGATCGCCATTTTAAACGAAAAATCAACTGGGCCTACCCTCGTGTTATAAGCCCCACTCTTTTTCCTTAAACTTTTTGGGCCTCTTGAGAGAGTGTAAGACCCATCCCTTTGTACAGCAAAACCTTTTGGGCCCCAGTCACTTGTATAAGTCCCTCTGTACAAATTCAAACAGTGCGCTCACTGATAAAACCCTGGGCCTCTCCTTGAGCTGTAAGCCCCAAATCTTTCTTTTTCATAGCACTTTCTCCTTTGATTTTGAATATACTGTTGTTTTCAATCTTTCTTTGTTGAACAACTAACCAAACAGCATGGAAGCACTACAACCGAGTAAGTGGTTATCGCTTTCATTTACTGCTTTCATATATATAACTGTATTGTGGGGCTGCTCACTGTAAGTCTCCTTTCATAAACTCATATCTACTGTGTAATAATAGTATAGATATTTAGAGTTTCCCCGACAACTACGTCTAGAACTAGGTGACGCCGTTTCGTTTATTCATAGAAATAGACGCCTAGATCCCCAATAGGATCACCAGATACAGTCTTCTCTCAGGCTGTCCTCATTAGGAATCGTCAAGAAACTCTACTCCCCAAGATGAATGTATTCTCCGTGAATGGCATCTTTGAGTTTCTTCCAAATTCTCGAACTGTCCTGACTTTGATCTATTCTGGGTGAATAGCATTGCCTTGACTTTCTCGGGGTTTGGGGACCCACGGGCTTCTTAAAAGCATCGGCCTCCTCTTGGGCATCGTACAAGGACCCACAGGCTTCCTAAAAGCAACTCCGCCTCCTCTTGGGCTTCGTACAAGGACCCTACGGCTTCTTAGAAGTATTCACAGCCTCCTCTTAGGCTTCGTATAATGATCTCTTCCTCCGGGAATGATAGCCTCCTCTTGGGCTTAGTACAAGGACCCGTCGGCTTCTTAAAAGCTTCCAGCCTCCTCTTGGGCTTCGTACAAATTGTCCCGACGACCTCCTAGAGGTATAGGAATAGAACTTAATCATCTTCATAGAGCAGTCATTTCATAGAGTCTACTACTGTTTCTCAAAACATAGTACAAAAGATGAAACTCTAGACTTGGACAGTCTAATCTCCTTGAGTCTCAAAGACATTCTCAAGTGACCCCTTCGTCAAATAGGAAGAAAACCCGCAGACTCGGACAGTCTCGATACCCTTCGGATTTCCCGATTCGTTAAAAGAACAGGAATAATCCGAACCCTTGGAATCAAATCCTTGAGTACAATGTTGCTCATATAAGAACTGATTTTCTCTTTCAAAATCAGTATACTGGACCTGTCACTCAACTGAGACAGTTACCGTAGCCTCCTCTTAGGCTTTGTATAATGATCCATCTTAAGTGAAGTTAGCCTCCTCTTGGGCTTTATACAATGATTCTCCCCAGCGGAGCTAATAATTTTCGCCTCCATCTCGGGCTTTATACGAGATACTAAAAGATTCCCCAGTGGAGTCAAACAACGTTTAACCTCTCTCTCGGGCTTTGTACGAGACACATAAAAGACTCCCTCGTTGAGTCAATCACCCTTTCGCCTCCATCTCGGGCTTTGTACGAGATACAAAAAGGTTCTTATTGAGCCAAACAAACAATCGCCTCCATCTTGGGCTTTATACGAGATACCAAAAGACTCCATCGTCGGGTCAAAACCGTTTAGCCTCTCTCTTGGGCTTTATACGAGATACCAAAAGACTCCATCTTCGGGTCAAAAATTTTTTGCCTCCATCTCGGGCTTTGTACGAGATACAAAAACACTCTCTTGTTGAGTATAAAAGATCCTCTTGTAGGATCAACCCCTTTTCGCCTCTCTCTCGGGCTTTGTACGAGACACCTTTTAGCCTCCTCTTAGGCTTTGTATAAGAAAACCACTGGTTGAGTCCAATCAACCTTTTAACATCAAATATGTGCCTCGTTCACAGTATCCTTCCCTTTCATCTAATCGTTGTAAGCGGCAAGCCTCTGGATCATCTATATCCATGCCACTGTCCATCTTTTAGCATGAGAAATTCCTAAGGAAAGATAGCATTGCTCTACACTAAGTTAAAGTCTTCTCCTTCAGGTTAAAACTACCCTATAAAGGAAATTATGGCATTACTAGGATCCACGTATCCCGGTTAAAGTAATCTTCCCTTTATAAACAGACAAACCCTTCTTTAGAGATGACAAATTCTCTCTAAAGTCGAGATCCTTTTAGCTTCACGTATTGGGCTTTGAACAAGACACAAATAGACTTTTCAGCTTCATATCTTGGGCTTTGAACAAGATACAAATAAACTCTTCAGCTTCACATCATGGGCTTTGAACAAGACACAAACTATCTTTTCAGCTTCACATCTTGGGCTTTGAACAAGATACAAACACCTTACGCTTCACGTCTTGGGCCTTGAACAAGACACCAAAAACCCCAATTTCCTCCCATAGATTAGGAGGAACTACGAACACTATGATTTCCCTGTTTCGGTAAACGGGAATACATAGGCATAAGATCGAAAGAAAAGATCTTAGCAAGCACACTCAACAAAAAAACCCAAATCCCATATCAAAAGCAGTAATTCAAACATCAGTCCTAATATCCTAATCCTAGCTCCCCGCCAGAAACCTTCTGCCCTAGCCCTAGAAAGAAAGAACCTGTATTGGCGAAAATACAAATAACCAGTACAAAGGCCCCCCCACAGTGATAGCATACGTAACCTAACAGATCGCTGTTTAAACTCAGTATGCAAAGCAGGGTTAATTGGAGACATCTATTTCCCTTCCTTATTCAGCTCACAATAGGATAAAAAATGAATCGACCTGTAGTCAAAAGCTCAAACCGCAGAGAGCGACCAACGCTTAAGAACCGCGTCCAAAATCGCTCGCTACAGCGAGCACCCCTTGCTCTTGGTCCTCGACATTTTCACCAGCTCGTTATTACGGGAACACTGCCCCCTTTGACGAGTCTCCCCGACAAAGGATGACCCGTGAACATCAGACGACCACCTCCAACCCGGTATTTAGAGCCATTACTCTTAAGTCATTACTCCGACACTTCGGAGCAAAGACTTGGAGGGCTCCTGTTCTGGACTGGGCCGGCGCCTGCCTATCAGTCGAGCATGCCTAACCCAATATTGATGTGGCCCAATAAGGCCCAAGTCTACCCAGCGTCGAGTACGCTCCAACCTTTTTGTCGTCGAGCACACGCTGGCCAGACACTGTCGAGCAGGGCTTCACATCTCAGGGAACATGTCCCGTCTCTCCTCGATCTCCACGTGCTCGTCCTCGCGAGGACACGTCATCATGTAATGGCCCACCTCCGAAAGAGTCGGTCTACCCACATTCCGGAGACCTCGGGACCGTTACCATAGGGCGAAGACCACGCGCTGGTCTTCCTTACGCCACGTAAGCCCTGACAGTCACCTGGATTGGGCCTTGCAATCCAGCCGAGTACAGATGACCGTTGGCCCCGCGCTGGGGGGCAGCCTATAAATACCCTCTCACTTGAGAGGGTCAGGTTACATTACATTCTAACTCTCATACTTTTTTCTGTACTTGCCTACTCCCTTTCCTGACTTTGGCATCGGAGTACCTTGCAGGTACACCCCCCCCCCCCGGCACCGTCTTATCACCACCGGAGTTGCGGAGCTCACAACGTCGCTGGCCACTAGTATCCTTTTTGATCAGGT
Organism: Lathyrus tuberosus; assembly: GCA_022829125.1. Classification (NCBI taxonomy): domain Eukaryota; kingdom Viridiplantae; phylum Streptophyta; class Magnoliopsida; order Fabales; family Fabaceae; genus Lathyrus; species Lathyrus tuberosus. Next base: position 3,126,265 of record JALAZF010000295.1, on the reverse strand, counting down.
ACAATCAATTAGGTTTGCAGATGACAAGCATTTCACATCAAGCGGAAAAGGAAACATAGATGTGGTGAGAAAAGAAGGTCAGAGGGTTATTATTACTGATGTATTATATCTACCTTCGATGACAAGTAATTTGATATGTATAGGTCAATTACTTGCCAAAGGGTATAACATGAAGTTGGAAGAAAATATGATGAAGGTGTAAAATGGTGAAGGAAGGATGATCATGAAGGAACCATTGACAGATAACAGAACCTTCAAGATTGAAATCGACATGGTTGATCATCGATGTTTTTTCTATTTGCGGTAAAAGACAAGAACTGACTATGGCATTGCAGGTATGAACACCTAAACTTAAATTTAACTCTATTTAATAATAATGATCCATTGATGTTCACAGTAAAATGTTAAGGGAGATGTATAAACTTAGTTCTACTCCCAATCGGATTTATCAAGTTTATTAGAGTAATATTATAAAAAAAAAACTGTAAGCGTATATATTTAAATTAATTTCATTGAATGATTTTATTAAGAGTTACATTGAATTTCACCCATACAATTGCAGTTTAGTATTTAATTATTTATTAACCTATCTAATTTTAAGATGGACCATATCCATTAAACAATTAGCTAAATTGAGAGAGTTGAACCCGTATAATTTTTTAAATAAATATGAAGTGAATTTCACAAAGTATTATAATCAACAACTAAAATTTATTTTGATTAATTTATCTGCATATATATTTCTCTCTAAGATATTTTTAAATCTAAAAAAAATATAGTGTATAAAATTTTTTTTTTATTTAAATTAATTTCAAGTTAAATATTTGTCCAATTCTTCTGTTAACATATTTGATAGGCATTATAATTCCATACAATTCAATTTAAATGGAGGTGTAAATTCTAATCTTAACTGATAAAGTTATTAAGAATGTTCCTAAAATATTCCAAACTATATCATCTCAAGTTGATTTTTCAAGATTTCTCTTTTCAAACTCTATCTATATTGCACTTAAATCATCATTTTGGAGAAGTCTTCAACTAAGAGGAATGCTTCAGTTATTTGGTTCTGCACATTATGGTGCATTTGGAGTTAAAGAAATCAAATTATATTTAATGATGGATTCGGATGTTCGGAAGAAATTTTCCATTGTATCATTTATACGTTTTAGTGGTGGTTATCAATTAATTCGATTCAAAGAAATAGGTGTAACTATTATGAATGATTTACTCGTCCTTCAGAATATTTGTAAATAGTTTTGGTTGTCATCTTATTACTTTGTAACGGAAGTCCAATTTGAATACTTATAGTATTCTTTTCTTTTTAAAAGAATTTAGCTGATTATCAACAAAAAAACTTACATAAATTTAGGTGTGGATGTCGACATTTGTTATCAAAATATTTAATAATTATAAACTCGTGGATTGAAGAATATTTGTGCCACTTAAAAGAATTAGATATGATATAAATTAATTATTTAACATGAAAAGTGTCTTTATCGAAATCAATTTTAGCATTTTTAAATCTAATATCATGATAATAATTTTTAATTTTAAAACAAATAAATGTGACAACATACTTTCTATCTACTCTATGTTTTGTTTGGTTTGGAAAAAGAAAAAACGGAAGTAAAATATTGTAAGAATAAATAAAAATAAAATGATTATTTAATAGTTTTATACAAAAAAAAAACTGAAATAATAATAATAATAATAATAATAAGCACGCATCTTTATAAAATGACATTAATATTCTAAGACAAATGTTAAAATGAAGAGGTTCTAAAAAAATGATTCTTTTTTGGAAAAAGGGTGATGCACAGACAGTGTATCCCGGCCAATGATTCTAAAACAAATTTATTTTTTATTATCCACCAATGACAATCATGCATCCCGCCAAGTCATATTGAAAATTTTAAATAAATTATGTGGCATGACAGAATGATTTATTCTTATTGGATGACAGTGTAAAACATTTTTACACTGTCAGTGCATAACAATTAAACCCTTCTTTTATTATATTTACTTGCATTAGACAACAATAATTAACTAAAAAATATAAAGTGTGCCTAAACTTTAAAATTTAAACCTCTACGGATATAATTTTTTTTATAATGGACATAATTATAATTTTAATTCGAATATTTTAATGTATTCTTAGATCTAGTTCTTTTATTTTAGATTTAAGGCATAATTCGTCATTGGGTCCCTTAACTTTGAGCGATGTTTCGCTTTGGTCCTTAAACTAAAAAACGTTACATAATGATCCTTTAATTTAAGTTTCGTTAAACATTTTGGTCCCTTCCGTTAGTTTGTGTGAGCCGGCATGTCAAGTAAGTGTTGAATTATAATACAGCAGCTAGCAAAAATTAATTTAAGTAACCCAGTTTTGTCGTCTCGACAGGGATCAGTGCGAGGGAAAGAATCCCGTTTGACGGTATCTACATTTCTAAGCTTGTGGTTCAAAAGTTTTGGTTTAAAAGAGGAACCAAAGTTTAATGCTGAAAATGTAAAGACTGAAAATATAAAGTAAAGACTGAATTATAAACGGAGCCTTGTTGGAAGTGAATCTAATCAATTGATAACACATGCATTCTTCTAATCATATTATACATAAATCAATCATTCGCCTAATATCTTCACGTATCACCCGCGACAGAGGTTATGTCTAACGCAATGTCGAGAGATCGACCGTATTGCCTCATTGGTGATGTCTCATGCACCAAAACCAACACAGAGCATTAAGAGCTGATACTCACGCAAGTGTTAAGCCTAAATCTATTTCTAGAGTTTAGAACAAAACAGATAATCATCTTAGATCCAGATCTGAAAAGTATATGTCTGTAGCGGTTCAAATCAAAGATAAACAGGTAAACAAAGATGACACCCAAATCAAATAAATGACTGCTTCATATAAAATGCCAATGATCAGATTACGTACATACGTTTAACCCTTTTTACATGTATTCAACTAATTTGCCAAATGAATGTGAATATCGTTCTTCATCACTATTATCACGCATCCTCGCAATACCGTATCGATCCTACTCATGCTAGCCATGATACTTAATCAACACAATACAACAAAACATACAATGAATATCAACTCACAAAACCATGTCTAGAGTTTGTTCATTGACAGATGAAAATCTAAGATCAAGGATTTGTAAAGGTTTTGTCAAGACCACAAATAATCATTCAAAGACAATAAACAAAAGAGAATCAAAACATAGTCACAAACATACATTAGATGAAATACATAAGGTATCAAAAGATTACATCCAAACCCAACAAGAAATTGAAGATCCTACCTTCTCCCCCTTAAGGTTTGAGTTTCTCTCCCTAAACTATGCTTTAAATGGAGAGAGATAAAGTTCTATGCTGAAAAATATCTAACTAATAGTATCTAACTTAGCTTTTTTTCTCTAAAGTGTGAAAAATCTATATATAATACATTCAGGAAATTCCATGTTCGCAAAGCGAACGTTTCACTCGCACATCGAATGATGAAAGTGGCACCTGAGGTGCCTCTGAATAGTTAAACCGTCATATAATTTCTTCATGAGTTCGCAATATGAAGGAAAGTTCGCAAAGCGAACACTCACCTTCAAGTTCGCAAAGCGAACTTTAGTGCCTTTTTCTTCTGCCATAATTCTGGGACCATTCGCTGGAGCATCGCCAGCCTTCGCAAAGCAAAACTTCGCTAGCTAGTTCGCAAAGCGAACTTGCTGATGTTTTCCTCTGTTCTTTGGCAACTTGGATCACTTTCTTGTGTCTTACTTCTTTGATCATTTAGTGCCTTTTCCTGCACAATAACACACATATTACAAGCACCAAAGGTATATTCTCAATGTTAGAAGAATAACAACAATCATGAGTAAAACTAATGAAAACTTGAGAATTGAGTAGAAAAAGTTCCAAGAAAGATGGTTGATTTTAAGGGAAAATCTGCACTTAACAACTCTCCCCAACTAGATTTTTGCATGTTCTCAAGCAAAGTATGCCCCTCATGAAAACAAGAGGATTTGCTCAAGCATAAGATTCAACCGGAGTCAAGCATGAAAATTCGCACAAGCAACATTCAACACTCAATAGAATCGAACAATGACAAAGAATTAAGTTCTTAAACAAATATCATGGAATGTTTCAAAGACAACTAAATTTTCATACTTGAATCTCTCTAACACTCCTCTTCAGAATAAGAATGAAGAAATTAACGCATTTGCAACAGCAGAGAAATTTCACTCACCTGACAAACAATGCTAATAACAATCCAATTCATACATCAGCTAACAATCAAAAATGAAAACATGGAAGCAAAAAGACCCCTAAGGGCTTTAAAGGTTGTAGCTTGGTCGGGTTAACAATGAAGGGACATTTCTAAAGGCCATTGAATCGAAATTGCCGATGCAAAAAGAAACATTCACTATACAAGGTATTCACACATCTCTACTTCATTCACCATTTTCATTCCTTTACCACAAACCTTCTCAAACTTCCTTATGCATAATTATTTCATCTCTATTTTTCTTATCAAACAAGCGTTCTTTTTCTTTTGTTTTTCACATTCATATTCACACTTTTTCTTTTCATGCTTGTTTAAAAATTTTCAAAAGTTTTAGCAACCTACCGTTCTTCTTTTTCATTCTCCCCAACTTGAATTCAACCAAACCTCAAGTGAATGCTCCTTGCTTTTTAAGGCAAGGAAATCAAATTCAAACAATGTTCAAAGGTTCACGAAGAAATTTTTAGAACCTCACATAATTCAATGATGAACTATACTTTCAAATTATGTACATAAATCAAGTTCATCACTAAAATGATATCTAAACTGCTCACTACTCACGGGTAAGGTACTTTTTGGATACGGTTGTGCTCAATATAAACAAGTGCCTTGATCATTTCTAATGCTTCCACAAAATCACAATAATCAAAAGATAAAGCATGAAAGAAACGAATTAAACAAAGTTATCAATCATCCTAGCATATAGTAAACAATGGAGGTTTCTCACAATTTGTGGCTTTTGGACCTAAGTGAAACAAGCATTTAAACAAGTTGCAACATGAAACAAAGATACACATTTGCACAAAGCACAAAATTCTTAAATCATTCAAACATTCTATGAAGCGGTACAATTTACCATGCAAACTTCAAAGCTCAACATCCATCCAGACTCGGTCGAAGCTTCATTGAATACTTTTATACAAATAGCAACCAATCTAGAAGGAGTTCTCATCATTCCTGATCACACTAGAGAAAACATAGAAGAAAAAAAATACATATAATATAAACAAAAGTACAAAGCTCAAAAATATAGAAACTAACACAATGCGATTAAATATCTAAACACCGATCCCCGGCAACGGTGCCATTTTGTTGAACTGTAATACAGCAGCTAGCAAAAATTAATTTAAGTAACCCAGTTTTGTTGTCTCCACAAGGATCAGTGCGACGGAAAGAATGCCGTTTGACGGTATCTACATTTCTAAGCTTGTGGTTCAAAAGAGGAACCAAAATTTAATGCAGAAAATGTAAAGACTGAAACTATAAAGTAAAGACTAAATTATAAACGGAGCCTTGTTGGAAGTGGATCTCATAAATTGATAACACATGCATTCTTCTAATAATATTATACATAAATCAATCATTCTCCTAATATCCTCACGTATCACCCACGACAGAGGTTATGTCTAACGCAACGTCGAGAAATCGACTGTATTGCCTCATTGGTGATGTCTCACGCAACAAAACTAACACAGAGCATTAAGAACTGATACTCACGCAAGTGTTAAGCCTAAATCTATTTCTAGAGTTTAGAACAAAACAGATAATCATCTTAGATCCAGATCTGAAGAGTATATGTCTATAGCGGTTCAAATCAAAGATAAACAGGTAAACAAAGATGACACCCAAATCAGATAAATGACTGCTTCATATAAAATGCCAATGATCAGAATACGTACATACGTTTAACCCTTTTTACATGTATTCAACTAATTTTCCAAATGAATGTGAATATCATTCTTCATCACTATTATCACGCATCCTCGCAATACCGTATCGATCCTACTCATGCTAGCCATGCTACTTAATCAACACAATACAACAAAAGATACAATGAATATCTCCTCACAAAACCATGTCAAAAGTTTGTTCATTGACAGATGAAAATCTAAGATCAAGGATTTGTAAAGGTTTTGTCAAGACCACAAATAATCAATCAAAGACAATAAACAATGGAGAATCAAAACACATTCACAAACATACATTAGATGAAATACATAAGGTATCAAAAGATTACATCCAAACCCAACAAGAAACTGAAGATCCTACCTTCTCCCCCTTAAGGTTTGAGTTTCTCTCCCTAAACTATGCTTAAAATGGAGAGAGATAAAGTTCTATGCTGAAAAATATCTAACTAATAATATCTAAGTTAGCTTTTTTTCTCAACAGTGTGAAAAATCTATATATAATACATTCAGGAAATTCCATGTTCGCAAAGCGAACGTTTCACTAGCACAGCGAATGATGAAAATGGCACCTGAGGTGCCTCTGAATAGTTAAACCGCCACAGAATTTCTTCATGAGTTCGTAATGCGAAGGATAGTTCACAAAGCGAACACTCGCCTTCAAGTTCGCAAAGCGAACTTTAGTGCCTTTTTCTTCTGCCATAATTATGGGACCATTCGCTTGAGCATCGCCAGCCTTCGCAAAGGGAAACTTCGCTTGCTAGTTCGCAAAGCGAACTTGCTGTTGTTTTCCTCTGTTCTTTGGCAACTTGGATCAGTTTCTTGTGTCTTACTTCTTTGACCATTTAGTGCCTTTTCCTGCACAATAACACACATATTACAAGCACCAAAGGTATATTCTCAATGTTAGAAGAATAACAACAATCATGAGTAAAACTAATGAAAACATGAGAATTGAGTAGAAAACGTGCCAAGAAAGATGGTTGATTTTAAGGGAAAATATGCGCTTAACAACTCTCCCCAACTAGATTTTTGCTTGTCCTCAAGCAAAGTATGCCCCTCATGAAACAAGAGGATTTGCTCAAGCATAAGATTCAACCAAAGTCTAGTATGAAATTGCGCACAAGCAAAATTCACCACTCAATAGAATCGAACAATGACAAAGAATTAAGTTCTTAAACAAATATCATAGAATGTTTCAAATGACAACTAAATTTTCGTACATGAATCTCACTAACACTCCTACTCAGAATAAGAATGAAGAAATTAACGCGTTTGCAACTGCAAGGAATTTTCACTCACCTGACAAACAATGATAATAACAATCCAATTCATACATCATCTAACAATAAAAAATGAAAACATGGAAGCAAAAAGATCACTAAGGGCTTTAAAGGTTGTAGCTTGGTCGGGTTAACAATAAAGGGACATTTCTAAAGGCCATTGTATCGAAATTGCCGATGCAAAAAGAAACATTCACTATACAAGGTATTCACACATCTCAACTTCATTCACCATTTTCATTCCTTTACCACAAACCTTCTCAAACTTCCTTATGCACAATTATTTCATCTCTATTTTTCTTATCAAACAAGCGTTCTTTTTCTTTTGTTTTTCACATTCATATTCACACTTTTTCTTTTCATGCTTGTTTGAAAATTTTCAAAAGATTTAGCAACCTACCGTTCTTCTATTTCATTCTCCCCAATTTTAATTCAACCGAACCTCAAGTGAATGCTCCTTCCTTTTTAAGGCAAGGAAATCAAATTAAAACAATGCTCAAAGGTTCAAGAAGAAATTTTTAGAACCTCACAAAATTCAATGACGAACTAAACTTTCAAATTATGTACATAAACCAAGTTCATCACTAAAATGAGATCTAAACTATTTAGGTTCAAAGGGGTTAACAAATGCCCACTACTCACGGGTAAGGTACTTTTTGGATGCGGTTGTGCTCAATATAAACAAGTGCCTTGATAATTTTTAATGCTTCCACAAAATCACAATAATTAAAAGATAAAGCATGAATCAAACGAATTAAACAAATTTATCAGTCATCCTAGCATATAGTAAACAATGGAGGTTTCTCACAATTTGTGGCTTTTGGACCTAAGTGAAACAAGCATTCAAACAAGTTGCAACATGAAACAAAGATACACATTTGCACAAAGCACAAAATTCTTAAATCATTCTAACATTCTATGAAGCGGTACAATTTACCATGCAAACTTCAAAGCTCAACATCCATCCAGACTCGGTCGAAGTTTCATTGAATACTTTTATACATTAGCAACCAATCTAGAAGGAGTTCTCATCATTCCTGATCACACTAGAGAAAACATAGAAGAAAATAAATACATATAACATAAACAAATGTACAAAGCTCAAAAATATAGAAACTAACACAATGCGATTCAATATCTAAACACCTATCCCCGACAACGGTGCCATTTTGTTGAACTGTAATACAGCAGCAAGCAAAAATTAATTTAAGTAACCCAGTTTTGTTGTCTCCACAAGGATCAGTGCGAGGGAAAGAATGCCGTTTGACTGTATTTACATTTCTAAACTTGTGGTTCAAAAGTTTTGGTTTAAAAGAGGAACCAAAATTTAATGCAGAAAATGTAAAGACTGAAAATATAAAGTAAAGACTGAATTATAAACGGGACCTTGTTGGAAGTGGATCTCATCAATTGATAACACATGCATTCTTCTAATCATATTATACATAAATCAATCATTCGCCTAATATCCTCACGTATCACCCACGACAGAGGTTATGTCTAACGCAACGTCAAGAAATCGACCGTATTGCCTCATTGGTGATGTCTCACGCAACAAAACCAACAGAGAGCATTAAGAGCTGATACTCACGCAAGTGTTAAGCCTAAATCTATTTCTAGAGTTTAGAAGAAAACAGATAATATTCTTAGATCCAGATCTGAAGAGTATATGTCTATATCGGTTCAAATCAAAGATAAACAGGTAAACAAAGATGACACCCAAATCAGATAAATGACTGCTTCATATAAAATGCCAATGATCAGAATACGTACATACGTTTAACACTTTTTACATGTATTCAACTAATTTTCCAAATGAATGTGAATATCGTTCTTCGTCACTATTATCACGTATCTTCGCAATACCGTATCGATCTTACTCATGCTAGCCATTCTACTTAATCAACACAATACAACAAATGATACAATGAATATCTACTCCCAAAACCATGTCAAAAGTTTGTTCATTGACAGATGAAAATCTAAGATCAAGGATTTGTAAAGGTTTTGTCAAGACCACAAATAATCAATCAAAGACAATAAACAATAGAGAATCAAAACACATTCACAAATATACATTAGATGGTATACATAAGGTATCAAAAGATTACATCCAAACCCAACAAGAAATTGAAGATCCTACCTTCTCCCCCTTAAGGTTTGAGTTTCTCTCCCTAAACAATGCTTGAAATGGAGAGAGATAAAATTCTATGCTGAAAAATATCTAAGTTAGCTTTTTTTCTCAAAAGTGTGAAAAATCTATATATAATACATTCAGGAATTTCCATGTTCGCAAAGCGAACGTTTCACTCACACAGTGAATGATGTAAATGGCACCTGAGGTGCCTCTGAATAGTTAAACCGCCACAGAATTTCTTCATGAGTTCGCAATGCGAAGGATAGTTCGCAAAGCGAACACTCGCCTTCAAGTTCGCAAAGCGAACTTTAGTGCCTTTTTCTTCTGCCATAATTCTGGGACCATTCGCGTGAGCATCGCCAACCTTCGCAAAGGGAAACTTCGCTAGCTAGTTCGCAAAGCGAACTTGCTGATGTTTTCCTCTGTTCTTTGGCAACTTGGATCAGTTTCTTGTGTCTTACTTCTTTGATCATTTAGTGCCTTTTCCTGCACAATAACACACATATTACAAGCACCAAAGGTATATTCTCAATGTTAGAAGAATAACAACAATCATGAGTAAAACTAATGAAAACATGAGAATTGAGTAGAAAAAGTGCCAAGAAAGATGGTTGATTTTAAGGGAAAATCTGCACTTAACAACTCTCCCCAACTAGATTTTTGCTTGTCCTCAAGCAAAGTATGCCCCTCATGAAAACAAGAGAATTTGCTCAAGCATAAGATTCAACCAAAGTCTAGCATGAAAATGCGCATAAGCAACATTCACCACTCAATAGAATCGAACAATGACAAAGAATTAAGTTCTCTAACACATATTATAGAATGTTTCAAATGACAACTAAATTTTCATGCATGAATCTCTCTGACACTCGTCTTCAGAATAAGAATGAAGAAATTAATGTGTTTGCAATCGCAGGGAAATTTCACTCACCTGACAAACAATGCTAATAACAATCCTATTCATACATCATCTAACAATCAAAAATGAAAACATGGAAGCAAAAAGATCACTAAGGGCTTTAAAGGTTGTAGCTTGGTCGGGTTAACAATGAAGGGACATTTCTAAAGGCCATTGAATCAAAATTGCCGATGCAAAAAGAAACATTCACTATACAAGGTATTCACAAATCTCTACTTCATTCACCATTTTCATTCCTTTACCACAAACCTTGTCAAACTTCCTTATGCACAATTATTTCATGTCTATTTTTCATATCAAACAAGCGTTCTTTTTCTTTTGTTTTTCACATTCATATTCACACTTTTTCTTTTCATGCTTGTTTGAAAATTTTCAAAAGTTTTAGCAACCTACCGTTCTTCTTTTTCATTCTCCCCAATTTGAATTCAACCGAACCTCAAGTGAATGCTTCTTGCTTTTTAAGGCAAGGAAATCAAATTAAAATAATGCTCAAAGGTTCAAGAAGAAATTTTTAGAACCTCACAAAATTCAATGATGAACTATACTTTCAAATTATGTACATAAACCAAGTTCATCACTAAAATGAGATCTAAATTGTTTAGGCTCAAAGGGGTTAACAAATGCTCACTACTCACGGGTAAGGTACTTTTTGGATACGGTTGTGCTCAATATAAACAAGTGCCTTGATCATTTCTAATGCTTCCACAAAATCACAATAATCAAAAGATAAAGTATGAATCAAACGAATTAAACAAAGTTATCAGTCATCCTAGCATATAGTAAACAATGGAGGTTTCTCACAATTTGTGGCTTTTAGACCTAAGAGAAACAAACAATCAAACAAGTTGCAACATGAAACAAAGATACACATTTGCACAAAGCACAAAATTCTTAAATCATTCTAACATTCTATGAAGCGGTACAATTTACCATGCAAACTTCAAAGCTCAACATCCATCCAGACTCGGTCGAAGCTTCATTGAATACTTTTATACATTAGCAACCAATCTAGATGGAGTTCTCATCATTCCTGATCACACTAGAGAAAACATAAAAGAAAACAAATACATATAATATAAACAAATGTACAAAGCTCAAAAATATAGAAACTATCGCAATGCGATTCAATATCTAAACACCTATCCCCGACAAAGGTGCTATTATGTTGAACTGTAATACATCAGCAAGCAAAAATTAATTTAAGTAACCCAGTTTTGTTGTCTCCACAAGGATCAGTGCGAGGGAAAGAATGGCGTTTGACGGTATCTACATTTCTAAACTTGTGGTTCAAAAGTTTTGGTTTAAAAGAGGAACCAAAATTTAATGCAGAAAATGTAAAGACTGAAAATATAAAGTAAAGACTGATATATAAACGGAGCCTTGTTGGAAGTGGATCTCATCGGGTGATAACACATGCATTCTTCTAATCATATTATACGTAAATCAATCATTCTCCTAATATGCTCACGTATCACCCACGACAGAGGTTATGTCTAACGCAACGTCAAGAAATCGACCGTATTGCCTCATTGGTGATGTCTCACGCAACAAAACCAACACAGAGCATTAAGAGCTGATACTCACGCAAGTGTTAAGCCTATATCTATTTCTAGAGTTTAGAATAAAATAGATAATCATCTTAGGTCCAGATCTGAAGAAAATATGTCTATAGCGGTTCAAATCAAAGATAAACAGGTAAACAAAGATGACACCCAAATCAGATAAATGACTGCTTCATATAAAATGCCAATGATCAGAATATGTACATATGTTTAACCCTTTTTACATGTATTCAACTAATTTACCAAATGAATGTGAATATCGTTCATCATCACTATTATCACGTATCCTCGCAATACCGTATCGATCCTACTCATGCTAGCCATGCTACTTAATCAACACAAAACAACAAAAGATACAATGAATATCTGCTCACCAAACCATGTCAAAAGTTTGTTCATTGACAGATGAAAATCTAAGATCAAGGATTTGTAAAGGTTTTGTCAAGACCACAAATAATCAATCAAAGACAATAAAAAATAGAGAATCAAAACATATTCACAAACATACATTAGATGAAATACATAAGGTATCAAAAGATTACATCCAAACCCAACAAGAAATTGAAGATCCTACCTTCTCCCCCTTAAGGTTTGAGTTTCTCTCCCTAAACTATGCTTGAAATGGAGAGAGATAAAGTTCTATGCTGAAAAATATCTAACTTTGTTTTTTTTCTCAAAAGTGTGAAAAATCTATATATAATACATTCAGGAAATTCCATGTTCGCAAAGCGAACGTTTCACTCGCACAGCTAATGATGAAAATGGCATCTGAGGTGCCTATGAATAGTTAAACCGCCACAGAATTTCTTCATGAGTTTGCAATGCGAAGGATAATTCCCAAAGTGAACACTCGCCTTCAAGTTCGCAAAGCGAACTTTAGTGCCTTTTTCATCTGCCATAATTCTGGGACCATTCGCTGGAGCATTGCCAACCTTCGCAAAGCGAACTTGCTGATGTTTTCCTCTGTTCTTTGGCAACTTGCATCACTTTCTTGTGTCTTACTTCTTTGATCATTTAGTTCCTGTTCCTGCACAATAACACACATATTACAAGCACCAAAGGTATATTCTCAATGTTTGAAGAATAACAACAATCATGAGTAAAACTAATGAAAACATGAGAATTGAGTAGAAAAAGTGCCAAGAAAGATGGTTGATTTTAAGGGAAAATCTGCACTTAACAACTACCCCCAACTAGATTTTTGCTTGTCCTCAAGCAAAGTATGCCCCTCGTGAAAACAAGAGGATTTGCTCAAGCATAAGATTCAACCAAAGTCAAGCATGAAAATGCTGAAAAATAAGCAACATTCGCAGCTTATTTTTCAGCATTAACACTTATTTCATACCTTTCACTGCGCAGGTCATAACTTGAGCTACGGGATGCTGTTCTGCGCATTCTACCAGTCGATGGAAAGATATGACAGAGAGCTACAACTCTCATGCTTTATGTAGAAGCTAATTCATAGAGAAAGATGGTCAAATAAGTCGTTGAAGTTAGAACCCGAATTCTGACTTTAGAAAATAATTTGTTTCAGGTCGTTTTGTGGGCCTGTTTTATGTTTCCGACCCAATTTGAGTTAGTACTGAAAAACCTTATTTTGTTTATAAGGTTTTCAGCCGCGCTACAGTAACATGACCTTCTTTTCTCTGTTCACGAATAATTCTTTTTGCTTTGGTACGTTTTAATATGGAGAGCTAAATCCCTTCATAGTTAATCTGTTGTATTCAGGTTCCGAACCCTTGAGATAATTATAATTTGCAATATAACTTTTGTTTCCTTCAACTCTATTGTATGATTATTGTTTTCTTAATTGGATTTATCATAGGGTAGTTTTGTTTGGTTCGATTGATGCATGTTCCCTAATTTTGTTTGTGTATTATCGTTTGCTTAATTCGTTAATTCGCTTTATTCTTAACCGAGTGCTTAATTCATTCACACTTGTTGATTGATTTATGATCGACAAATAGGAAACATAATTCTTATAATTTCGTGAATGCTTGTTGATTGATTTTATGATTGAACAGGAATAGAGAATCCGCTTAGGGATTGCAAGTTATAATAGTCGATGATAGGTAGGAATCGAATCAGTAGATTAACTCTTTAATCGTAACTATAATCACTTATATTTTTAATCACTTTTTCTAAATTAAAACCAAACCCCCCAATCATTTTTCAATTGGTTAAATTCTCAACAAGAATCCTTGCGATACGACATCCGAGTGTCGCTTCCCGTTACTACATTTTTTCTAAAACTCATTTTTGATCAGTCGCGACAGCGGATCAAATTGTCGCCGTTGCCGGGGATTCTTGTCATTTTTAACCGTTAGTTAATTCATAGGTGTCGATTAGTGTGTTTTGAACTTTCGTTTTATTGTTTTACCGTTTTCGCGTCCGGACGCACCGTCTTGCGTTTGTACTAGTAAAAGAAATAGATTTTTAAAAAAATCGTCTTAGATTTGTCCGATTCTTGGTTAATTCATTAGAAAAAATAAGGGATCAAAATCCTCTATTTATATACTAAATAGTGGACGCTGACCTAAAAATCCAAAATTCATCATTTTTCTATTTTTTTATGAATTTTTTACTGTTTTCATAGTTTCAGAAAAATCCGAAAAAGATCTCAAAAATTTTAATTGACTTAATTAGATTAGATTTCATGTTTTTGTATTTTTTTAATTTTATTTTAATCGTTTTGTTTAGTGTTTCCCATCTATTTTGTTGTTTAGGGACATTGTCGGTATTTTCTTAGTTGTTACTGCATTGCTTGTTTGATTTTTATCTTAATCTTGATCTTGTGTTTTCTCATTCTTTTGGTGATTCTTATTTTGAGTTTATCATGGCTGATCAAAGAACTCTGAGAGAAGTGGCTGCACTTGTGAATTATAATGCTTTATGTTTTGAATATCCTGATGTTGCTGTACCTTTTGAATTCAAATATGGTTTAATACACTTGTTGCCAAGGTTTAATGGTCTTGCAGGCGAGGATTCACATAAGCATATGAAGGAATTAGAAGTTGTGTGCTCTGCACCTTTCGAACCTTCACTAGAGGACCTTGTCAACCAAATGACTACAAATAATATCAAGTTTCAACAACAAATAGATTCTAATTTTCAGACTTTGGAAATACATATTGGACAACTTGCCACTTCAATGAATGTCATACAGCAAGCTCAAGGATCAAACCAACAACCCTTGGAATAGCATTCTATTTTTCAAATAGAGTTGTCTTCTGAAACTGTTGATGATACTTGTACTGATTTGTTTGCAGCTGATTTTCCATCATTGTCTGATTTTGATGATGTTTACTCTTGTGCTGTTTGTACTGACACTAAAATTTGCTCTGTTTGTGCTGAAATTGAGGTTGCCTTGCAAATTGATATTCTTACTGCAGATGAGGTTGCAAATGAAGTTGTTCAAGTATATGAAGCCCTCGACACCCCGGCTGCCTGGAACAAACCATCTATCGAGAAACTACCCTCCTTAGAGCTGAAACCACTTCCAAATAATTTATTTGAATTTGTGCAGGAAGAGAAATCATTGCAGGAACATAAGAAGGGAATTAGATGGACCTTGGTTAGCATTCTTGAATTTAGGCAGCCCCAAAATTGATTTAATTGGATGGACCACACTTCCACTTTTCTAGGATTATTTTTTGATCCCGAAATACAAAGCGAAAGCGAGAGCTCTGATAATAACTTCAAATTTCACCGCATAAAAGAGAGTCCCACATTGATGGAAGAGGAAAGCGTAAAAGATCTCTCTTTAGGAAAGGCTGCTTATGTGATCATCTATCCACCTTGACTACTCGGGTGTGTTCTTTCCTTTCTCTCAACTTTAATAGTTATGTCCTTTCATTGAGGACAATGCTTGTTTTAAGTGTGGGGGAGGGAATCATTTATTTTATTTGTTTTTTTTTTAAAATGAAAAAAAAAATAGCATGTTTTTTCCTTGGTTTTTGAGTTACAAATATGAGTTTTGTTCTTAGCTCTCTTGACTAAAGACTTGTGATGTGATGTGATTGATTCCTTTTTGTGCATTCTCAGTATGATATGTAGGACTAAACTCTGAATTGTACATCATTGGTGGTAGATCACTAAACCCTGTGAGAATTTGAGCCTAATAATGGATAATGCATAAAAACATCCATTCCTTTTTCTTTCTTGTGTGTTTCACTCATGTTTGTTAGTCTCTAGAATTTGAATTAATTTTGTTGAAGCTTTTGTTTGCTTATGCACATTGATATGATAAAGGTAATTTTTTTTGTTTTATTTTTAGCCACTTAGCCAAAAAGCCAACCCTGAAAAATATTATCCCTTGTTGAAAACCCCTTTGAGCCTGTTCATCTTTTTTTATTATTTAAAACTCATTATAAGCCGAAAGCGAAAAACAAAATTATCATCCTAATCAAGGGGTCGAAAGAGTCTTGTATGGAGTTTTATGGGGTTGAACAATACATTTGTGATGTTTCAAAGGTTGGCAGAAAAAAAAAGGATGTCAATACATTTTCCTTCTGAAAAAAAAAAGAGAAAAGAAAGAAGGATGTCAATACATTTTCCTTCTGAAAATAAATAAATAAATAATAAATAATAAAAAGAGGAAAATATGGGAAAGTTGCAGTTTGAAGGTTATTAAAGTGTTTTTTAGTTCAACTCTCTAATTCTTCTTCAATTTTATTTTGATCCTTTGAGTTTTAGCCTAGTAACCCTTAGGATTTATCCTACCCTTACCTTGGCCACGTACAACCTGAATAAATGTCCTTCTGATCTTTGTGTGAATGTATTTCAAGCGTAGATTTAGAGTTTTTTCAAACTTATAGTTGTATTAACTTTCATGTTGTGCTTTGAGTGTAAACTGTTAGCCTAAACACTTGAGAGTTGAGTGAATTATATCTTGTGAGGATCCTGCTACTTTTGACGTACTCTTCGGTAAGCTGTTTTCGTATTTGTTTTGAATGTCACAAAAGAGTTTCTCACTAACACCATATTATTGAAGCTTATACTTAGGACTCTACTTGTACCTTGTATATTGAATACCTTTGGAAATGCATGCCCTGCTTTGTTTTGTTTTAAATTTTTGAAGTTATCATTTTGCTCGGAGTGCAAAAGTTCAAGTGTGGGGGAATTTGATCAGTGCATTTTAATGCACATTCTCTTATGTTTGTACTTAGGCATTCCTACAGTTTATTTGAGTGTTTTTACTATTTTAATGTGTTTTCATATTTAAGTTTGTTTCTAGCTTTATTTTATTTTCGCAACTTATTTTTCAGCATTAACACTTAATTGATACCTTTCACTACGCAGGTCATAACTTGAGCTACGAGATACCGTTCTGCGGGTTCTACCAGTCGATGGAAAGCTAAGACAGAGAGCTACAACTTTCATGCTTTACGGAGAAGCTGATTAAGAGTGGAAAATGGTCAAATAATTCGTTGAAGTCAGAGCCCGAATTCTGACTTTAGAAAATAATTTGTTTCGGGTCGTTTTATGGGCCTGGTTTATGTTTTCGACCCAATTTGAGTTAATAGTGAAAAACCCTATTTTTTTTATAAGGTTTTCAGCCGCGCTACAGTAACATGACCTTCTTTTCTCTGTTCACGAATAATTCTTTTTGCTTTGGTACGATTTCATATGGAGAGCTAAATCCCTTCATAGTTAATCTGTTGTATTCAGGTTCTGAACCCTTGAGATAATTATAATTTGTAATATAACGTTTGTTTCCTTCAACTCTATTGTATGATTATTGTTTGCTTAATTCGATTTATCATAAGGTAGTTTTGTTTGGTTCGATTGATGCATGTTCCCTAATTTTGTTTGCGTATTATCGTTTGCTTAATTCGTTAATTCACTTTATTTTTAACCCAGTGCTTAATTCATTCACGCTTGTTGATTGATTTGTGATCGGCAAATAGGAAACATAATTCATATAATTTCATGAACGCTTGTTGATTGATTTTATGATCGAACAGGAATAGAGAATCCAATTAGGGATTGCGAGTTATAATAGTCGATGATAGGTAGGAATCTAATCAGTAGATTAAATCTTTAATCGTAACTGTAATCACTTTTATTTTTAATCACTTTTTCTAAATCGAAACCAAACCCCCCAATCGTTTTTCAATTGGTTAAATTTTCAACAAGAATCCTTGCGATACGACATTCGAGTGTCGCTTCCCGTTACTACATTTTTCTAAAACTCGTTTTTGATCCGTCGCGGCAGCGGATCATATGCCTCACCTCATAGTCATATTCACCTGCACCCCTGTAAACAAGTAACCATTTTAATTTTAGTCTATGTAAACAGTTAGCCATTTGAAAGTAATGTTCAACAAATCAACCATGTTACTCAGAATCCAATGATTGGTTTTCTGTGACTCCCTTTCCATCTTCTTCTTGATGTTAGGTAGTATGATGCACTACTACAAAACGCTAAAACTACAACGCCATGCTTACAATGCATCCTTTTACGCCGTTGTAATAGGTTAAAAATTTCGCGCCCAGGCAAAAGCTGGGTCATTTAATGACGGTTGACTTAAACCACCATAGTAATAAATAAAATGTAGCAAGCTTCGATTCCCTGCAACTACATTTTTTCCATTTTTAGAGTACATTTAGCGTGTGTCACTTAAGTCCATTATTTAAAAAATAAATTGTAAATGACTTTACAACGGTTAATATGAACAACCGTAGTAATAAATGAAATGTAACAAGCTTCGATTCCCTGCAACAAATTTTTTCCATTTTTTAGGATACATTTAGCGTGTGTCACTTAAGATTCCACTACGGTTTGTTTCTCCAACCGAGATTAAAAGCTTTATTGATAAATTAAAACAAAACGTATTCTGTATATCTTTCATAAGACGCCCTAATAGAACAAGTGAGCCAGAGACGCCCTAACCTTTACCCTCTTCGTATCCATTCATTTGGAGCTCAAATATTGACCGTCTTTATTCATTTACTTCTTCAGCTTCGAAGTAAGGTACTCTTCAACATCTTCATTCCTTTTTTCTTGGTTTATGCTCAAATATTGACCGTCTTCATTCATCTGCTTCTTCAGCTTCGAAGTAAGGTACTCTTCAACATCTTCATTCCATTTTTCTTGGTTTATGCTCAAATATTGACCGTCTTCATTCATTTGCTTCTTCAGCTTCGAAGTAAGGTACTCTTCAACATCTTCATTCCTTTTTTCTTGGTTTATGCTCAAATATTGACCGTCTTCGTTCATTTGATTCTTCAGCTTCGACGTACGGTACTCTTCAACATCTTCATTCCTTACGTTCATTTGATTACAACTTCGAAGTACGGTATTCTTCAATATCTTCATTCCTTTTTTCTTTGTTCATATTGTATATGTTTAAGTCAGAATGAGATGTTTCATATGCTTTACGTTTAGTATGAGAGTACATCTTCATTGATTTTTTATTTGTTCATATTGTATATGCAGATGCTTGAGTTTTTGGATTAGATTTTAGTGTGTCATTCACATTATTATACATGTATAAATTTCAGAAGTTGTAATGGATCGTAGTTGGATGAAAGCCAATAGATTAGTTCCGGTTTATGAGAACAGAGTTCGTGAATTCCTTGAATACGCTGATAAACATCTTCCCGGCAATAATGGTATCTTTTATTGTCCCTGTGTTGTTTGCGCGAATATCAAAAAGGATACAAAGAAAGAAATACACAATCACCTTTGTTGTAATGGTATATGTCAAAATTATATAATATGGACGTGGCATGGTGAGGTGGATAATAAGGAAAGTCGGGCGTCACAAAGTCAAAGAGTGGAGGAAGATGAATATATGGAAGATCAACTAGAGGATATGTTCCGTGATATTGGGGAATCTTCTTTTATGAATGCTCATATTTATGATAATTTATGTAGTGATAAAGACACCCCTTTATATAAGGGATGCACAGAGTTCACACGATTGTCGGCAGTGCTAAAGTTGTTTAAATCTGAAGGCAAAAAATGGATGGTCGGATAAAAGTTTCACGGAATTACTTGAATTGCTACAGTAAATGTTACCAGAAGATAATAAATTGCCGGATCGTTGCTATGAGGCCAAGAAGATATTGTGTCCACTGGGTCTGGATTATATCAAGATACATGCTTTCCCTAATGATTGCATATTATACCGGAAAGAGTATGAAGACTTGTTTCAATGTTCGAAATGTGGTGTGTCGTGTTACAAGCTGAAGGCTAACAATGGTGATGACAATGATCACTATGACAATGTTAGTATGAAGCATCCTCCTGCTAAAGTGTTATGGTACTTGCCAATAGTTTCACGGTTAAAGAGACTTTTTGCTAATTCGAATGACGCAAAGAATCTTAGATGGCATGCAGATGAAAGGATTCGTGATGGAAACATTCGCCATGTAGCTGATTCGTTGCAATGGAAGAAAATTGATTCGTTGTTTTCGGATTTTGGAGTCGAGCCAAGAAACCTTAGGCTTGGGCTTGCCACCGATGGAATGAACCCCTTTAGTAATCTGAGCACTAATCATACTTCGTGGCATGTTCTTCTCACTATTTACAACCTATCTCCTTGGTTGTGCATGAAGCGCAAGTATATACTAGGGACACGCTTTAAGTCCATTGATTGATGATTTACGACTCTTGTGGGATGAAGGCGTTGAAGTTGATGATGCATATTCTGGGGAAAAGTTTAATATGCGTGCAATGTTGTTTTGCACAATTAACGACTTTCCGGCTTACGGTAATTAGGCTGAATACAGTGTCAAAGGACATAAAGCGTGTCTTATATGTGAAGATGATACTTGTTATCACCAACTTGAGTTTGGAAAAAAGACTGTTTACCTCGGGCATCGAAAATTTCTAAAACCGGGTCATCCTTATCTTAGATTGCGAAAAGCTTTTAATGTAGAGCAAGAGTTTGGTGAGGCTCCTAAACCTTTAACCGGGGATGAAGTTTATCAACGGCTGGAAAACATTAATGTTGTCTTTGGGAAGAGAGAAAAAGAAAAAGGTGGGAAGAGAGAAAAAGAAAGAGGTGGGAAGAGAGGAAAAGAAAAAGGGGCAGTTGCGAAAAATATATTGAAAAAGATGTTAATCTTCTTTAATCTTCCATATTGGTCAAGTCTTGATGTTAGACATTGTCTTGATGTGATGCACGTGGAGAAAAATGTGTGTGATAGTTTGATTGGCACACTTCTAAACATTCCGGGTAAGACTAAAGATAGTAAGACTTCCCATCTTGATATGGAGAAGATGGGTATAAGAAAATAGTTGGCTCCAGTAGAGAAAGGAAAAAGAACTTATCTGCCTCCAGCATGTCACACTCTATCTAAAAAGGAAAAAAAGATGTTCTGCGAGTGTTTGCAAGGTATTAAAGTTCCGCAAGGTTACTCATCAAACATCAAGAAACTTGTATCAATAAAAGATCTCAAGTTAATTGGTTTAAAATCTCATGATTGTCATGTATTGATGCAACAACTTCTACCAGTGGCAATCTGTGGGATCCTTCCAAAAAATGTGAGAGTAATTATAACGAGACTGTGTTTATTCTTCAATGCCATATGTAATAAAGTTCTTGATTTCAAAAAATTGGATGAATTAGAAGATGAGGCTGCCATAATCTTGTGTCAATTGGAGATGTATTTTCCGCCATCATTTTTTGACATTATGGTTCACTTACTTGTTCATCTCGTAAGAGAAATCAGAATTTGTGGTCCAATTTATTTAAGGTGGATGTATCCAATAGAGCAATATATGAAGATCTTTAAAGAATATACGAAGAATCATCACCGACCGGAAGCTTCGATTGTTGAAAGGTACATCACAGAAGAAGCTGTTGAGTTTTGTACAAACTATTTGTCGGATACAGATTCTATAGGAATTCCAAAGTCTCGTCATGCTGACACGGAAGGAAGAGGTATTCAAGGTCTAAATGTTAGGTCAATGGCTCGGGATGTAGTTATTCAATCACATTTCTATATATTGAATAATATAGATGAGGTTCAACCTTACATAGATACTCACAAAAGACTTTTGAAGAAAAAATATCCCCGTATGAGTGACAAGTTGTTGTTGATAGAACATAACAATAGATTCGTGGATTGGTTTAATAAAAGTGTATCTAATGATCGTAGTGCATCCGAGATACTTAAATGGTTGTCGTACGAGCCAACATTTTGTGTCATTACCTGGAGTGCATACGACATTGGTCATTATACCTTTTATTCAAAATCAAAAGATGATCTTAGTACAATGCAAAATAATGGGGTTATAGTTGAATCCGAATCGATGTATTTCTCTAGTTCGAAAGATAAGAATCTGGTATTGGCAACTACCGCGTTTTATGGCGTCATTGATGAGATTTGGGAGATTGATTATGTTATTTTCAAAGTGGCTTAATTTAAATGCAAGTGGGTTCCCAATAATAGTAATGGTGTAGACATTTATGACTTAGGATTCACCCGGGTCGACCTTGGTAAGGCATTATTTAATACAGAACCATTTATCATGGCTTCTCAAGCAAAACAAGTTTTCTATGTTACCGATCCGTCGGACATATCGGGGAAATGGTCAATCGTTCTCCAAGGAAAATACATTCCTCTTAGTGATGAAAGTCTTGATATTCCGTCCACACCTTCTTACACAACACAAGTTCCTACCTCATATGATGAAGTTGATGGAGATGCCGTGCATGCTATACGACTCGATCATGAAGAAGGCATATGGGAAAATTAACAAGTACGTAATTTATTATTTATTCATAATATATTAATTGTATGTTATAGTTTAGAAGTATTTTTACTAACAAGTATAATTATTTGAAATCATAGGTATTTTGAGTCCAGACATCAGGCCAAGAGACAAGATACCAATACACCAAGTTACAATTATGTGAAGTTATGTAATGTGTGTAAACTGTAATATGGTATATGTAATATTTTATTTATGTAGGTTGTTTGTTATGATAAACTGTAATGTGGTATATGTGATATTATGAATATGATACGATTAATATTATTATGAAAACTTTATAACAAAATGTGAATTGTATTTTTCTGCTGTGCTGTGATATGGAGAACAGTAATACAGGTAAAAAAATGGGATTAATTATAAAAGCATAATCATATTTGTTAATTTTGCAGAAAATTTAATGACAGTTATATTTCATAACCATTATAATATCTGGCGCGTTGTCCAGGAAAAAATAAATATCAAAACTGCACTGCAGGGAATCGAACCGAGGACAATTATTTTTATTACAACGGTGTATTGTAAAATCCGTTGTGATAGTTAGCGCACAATCCAGTTTATTACAACGCCTACTTGTCCGTGGTTGTAAGTATCATATATACAACGACAATCCACATAACAACGCCCTCGCCCACGTCATTATATGTCATTTCCAACCGTTTTTAAATGGGTTTTTCGTAGTAGTGATGCCATCGTATTTGGTAATCTTTTGCCTATTGGATTCCCATCTCTACATTAGGTATACTCTAATTTCTTCCAGCATTGTCACAATTTGCTTGGATCTAGCAGCTACAAATACAGAATTGAAGGCCTCTGACATATTGTTAACCAAAGTGTCATAACCTGAACTTGGTTAGAACCTTGATTTGCTCCAGAATCTTGGTGGAATTTTGATGAGGTTTTTGAAGGCCTCCTCATTAACTCCTTTGATTTCAAGCATTATTTTATCCCAAGCATTAACATAACTTGCACATGCAGCCCTCCACATCAACTCTTTTAATTTCAAGCCAGGGAACTTTTTCCTGAAGTTACTATACAAATGTCTGCAATATAAAGTAAGTGTAAGTAAACATGTAAGAAAAACTAAGTATGTCATATTCAACATGTAGGTAAACATAATACCTAACACATAATCTCTGGTCAACATTACCAAGTAATTCATCAAGAGCTGGCAGTAAACCTTGCATCCATAAATAAGTAAGAATGATGGTGAAAATAAAACGATTGGCTAACATATAAATTTCAAGGTGAGAGTTTAAAACCTTTTGTTGATCACTAATGAAGGTATAAGTTCTGCACAACCTGACTCCTCCCAAATCAGGTATCAATAACTCTAGAAACCAGCTCCATGAGTCTTTAGTTTCACCCTCAACAACAACATATGCAATTGGAAACATTTGATCATTTGGGTCCCTACCAATAGCAGCTAGTATTTGTCATCCATAGTACCCCATTAAGAAACAACCATCTAATCCTATAATAGGCCTACATTAGAAAAAATTGTCCTTGCAAGCTTTGAGACATACATGCATCCTTTGAAAGTAAGGATTCAATTGAGTAGAGTTTTCACTGCTTTCCCCTTGAACCGGTGGCTGACTTGTAATCTTCACAGTTGATCCTGGGTTTGCCCTCAAGAGTTCATGGCCATAATCATGGATTCTTCTATACTGCTCTCTAAAAGAGCCATCCACAATATCAACAGCTAGTGTTTTAGCTCTATATGCCAATGTCTTGCGAATCCCAATATTCCACTTTTCATGTGTCT
Source organism: Lathyrus tuberosus (assembly GCA_022829125.1). NCBI lineage: Eukaryota > Viridiplantae > Streptophyta > Magnoliopsida > Fabales > Fabaceae > Lathyrus > Lathyrus tuberosus. The sequence goes on along the minus strand of JALAZF010000295.1, from coordinate 3,101,903 downwards.
TCTCCATAATATCAGTCAACTTCAAAGTTGGATTTTCTCTAACACTTGTTTGAATTTTCTTGCCCAACCATTTTTAATTGAGGAATCTAATCTTATAATCCCTACTACATGTATGTTTGTCCACAATTGTCCTCAATTGCCATGTCTCCTCACCTTTTATATTTGCACAGTAAGCCTCCCATGGGCAACCTGCCTTACATTTAACTTTCATTCTTGCCTTATCATTTTTTGTAAATTTCAAGTTCCTTCCTGAATGAATGGCATATGTTCTTATTGCCTCTTGAAACACCCCCTTTGTAGAAAAATATGTACCAAGTTCCCATTTGTAGTCTTCCATTCTTTTTGGAAGTTTAAAGGTTACAAAATCATCCTTTACAACCTCATCATTCTCACTGTCATACTCAGTAGGCATTTTATCACTGTCATACTCCTCAATGTCACTTAAACCTCTCAAATTGTCCAGATTTACCTCACGATCATTATCAGCACCTACATCCCTAACAATGACCTTTTCTTTTCCTTTCCCCATTCCTTTCCCCTTTCCTTTCCCTTTCCCTTTCCCCTTACCTTTCCCCTTCCCTTTCCCCTTACCTTTCCCATTACCTTTCCCATTGCCTTTCCCATTGCTTTTTCCCTTCTCCTTACTTGTTGCATTCACTTCATCCTCATCAATTACTATCTCTCCATCAATACCTTTATCATTTTATAAGTCTTCAAAATTAACATTGAAAGCACTGTCACGACTTCCATTTTCTTGGTTACAGTTAACTACCTCATCTTGTTCTTTGTTAGAGTTCAGTCCTTCGTTGATTTCATATGCTCCAACATTCATCCCTACATCCACATTCTCCTCCATTTCACAGGTGGTCCCCACATCATCCATATTGTTACAGTTTGTCTCCTCTTGACCCACATTCTCCTCAGTTTCACAATTGGTCCCCACATGACCCACATTATACTCAATTCCAACATTCTCTTTAATCCCAACATTCTCCTCAACTTCATCAACTCTTGTCCCCCCTTCCACCACATTTTCACCCAGTGTGGTCCCACCTTCATTACTTCCCCCTTCATATACTTCACCAACCACATCTTCAGCCACTGTGGTCCCATCCTGATTATTAACCATATCAGGCCCTTCACCACACATATCTTCACCCAATATGCTAACATCTGGTAATGACAGTATGGGCTCCTCAATAACATCAGGTTTAGATACAGGATGTGTAACATACAAGTGGCATTCCCCAGTTAACACTGCAATTATTCTCATCCTATCAGTCCCTTTATCATTTCCTAACTGAACTATATCATTAGCAATCATGTCATCATAATAGCAATGCCTATCTATAGTAGGGTAACCTAACTCTCTTAACTTGTCCAATATTTCAGAGTAACTCCAATAATCAGGATCAACATCCCATATCTCCTCTAACCCTACATAACCTGACTTGGTAAAATTTGCAAATTCCCTAGAAAACTCACCAGAATGATGAACAACACACCTAAACCTACTCTCCATGACATAATCAACCTACACATAGTATCAGAAGTACTAAGTAAGTTAGGTATAGAAGAAAGTTAACATTTTTTGAATCATATTCGTCCAAGTTCGTACCTTAGGGGTTTTTCTACAGACAAATGAAATAATGAAGTTCTTCTTCATCGTTCTTCTTCAATGGAGGGTTGTTGTCGTAAACGTCGCTATCGTCGTCTTCAATGAACTTCGTCTTCAAACAAGTATTGTTGTTCAAAATATAGCTGCTCTCTAAACCTGAGCTTTCATCCAACAATGTAAGCATGCCCTAATATGCATCTCTTTAATATGAATGTTAAGTGTAATACAAAATCCACCTCATCCATTAAAATAATTACAGAATATCCACCTAAGCCATTTAAAGTCCAGAAGTGCAATTTCTAACATTTTCCCAACCAAAACTAACATAAAGGACTAATATACATAACAGAGTATAAGTTAGTGGACCATAATGTAACGTTTTTTTCTTAAGGGATGAAAGCGAAACATTGATTAAAGTTAAGGGACTAAAAAATATATTAAGCCTAGATTTAATTTACTTTAGTATTTTTTATGTTCTTAAAATTAATAATGTGTTTATCATTTGAATGACACGTCAATTGTAAAATTTGATATTTTAGCATATAAAATTCTTTCGGTAACATGATAAATTGATATTAAGTGATATGTCATTGAAAATGAATATGTTATGTATTTTAAATGAAAAATGTTAGAATAAATTAAAACTATTTGAATTTAAATTTTAATAATTAATTTTGTAAATGAGATGAAATAAGATGAATAAAATTATAATTTAATATATTAGTTATTAATAGTATAAATTAAATTTGATCAAATACACTGAATGGAAACACTTTTTATACGTGGCTACCAAATTATAAATCGTACCATTATTAAATAAATTATCAAATTTAAATTCTTTATGACAAGTGACAAATTTGGAAGTTTGCAAGTAAATTTTGTTGTATATATAAATTGACTTGAAGTCTTCTGCAAATATAGAATTGGTCTAAACTTTTTTAAATCATTCATTTTTTATCTCATTGAGAACATTATAATCCATCCATGCAGATATGCACATGACTTATTTTGAATCTCATCTTCAAATTTATTTTTTGTGGTATCAAAAGTTTCCCAATTATTATCTAGTGGCTAATTGACGCTCAAGTAGTTGCATGCCACAACTAAATATGTTAATAATTATGAAGGGAATACAATAGGCGATCCTAAAAGAATGAAAGATGTTATGTTGTAAATTGCGAGAGGAATAGGTTTGTTAAAATTCTAAGGCCCAAGCATTATATAAGATCATCAACTGAAAAGAATGACGGTTCAATGCCTTTTTTATTTCGTATATTAACATTGAGGTTCATTTTAGTCCCTTAACTAAAAAAAGTATGATAATGGTCTCATAACTCTTCAAAACATAAAATGTTAGTCATTTTTGTCTAATTATCGACGAATTTATGAGTTTTTCTATTGCAAATTGGACAAAAAAGGAATTGTGACATCTTATATGCCCCAGAAAAATAGTATAGTAGATAGTAGAGCAAAGAACCAGAGTTCTTATGACCGTTGTGGCCTGGGTTTAGAGTGAAACCAACGGCGGAGGTGCGCGGCGCCCTCACGGCGGTGCATCTTCTTATCCTCCCCCTTCTCCCTCTTTTTACTCCCAGTTTTAGGTGTGGAGTGTTTTTGGATTTGGTTTAAACTCCTAATCTTAGGATTAGGGACCTTTCCATAAGCCTTCTATTGCCTAAATTTGTGATTTTCTTCCTCTACTTTTTCCCTTCTATTGTGTCATTAATGGACTTAACTCTATTTCCTGAAATGGTCATAGCAGATGCGCCAACTAAAGGTACAAATATCTCTACTGATAAACCAGTTAAATCATTTGTTGAGGCTTTTGGTAATGTTTGCGACATTCCAACGAGTCAATTATCGGCTCCCTGTGTTAAAGGTGACCGCATTTCCATTGCAATTCCAGAAGATGAGTACCTCCTTGGAGTGGAGGCTTGTAAACACAATCTGCATGGTAGAATTTTGTGGCCTAACGGTTCTTCTCCTCTTACAGTATTGCAGCTCAAAGCCAAGCTGAATACTTTGTGGATTGGTATAAGCAAATGGGGTGTTACATCCCTTTGCAAAGGTTTCTTTGAATTCTGTTTCTCCAATTTGGAAAATGTTAGAAGAGTCCGATCGAATTCCTCTTGGAACCTAAACCCGGGATCGTTGAAGCTTTTCCCTTGGTCGAAAGATTTCATCCCTAATAATGTCAATCAATCGTCTGCTCAAGTCTGAGTCAGGATACTTGGTCTTCCCCAAGAATATTGGAGACCTAAAATCATATTTGCTATTGTTAGCAGCCATGGTACTCCTATTTGTATTGATTCCACTTCTAACCGTTCTCAGTTTGAAAGGGCCTTCAGTCATTTTGTTCGTGTTCTGGTGGATGTTGACTTGCTCTCTGAACTTAGAGATTGTATTTTGGTCGAACGCACCGGCTTTGCGTTTTTTGTAGGTATCGAATATGAGAAGTTGCCAGAGTTTTGTCAATTCTACAAGGCTTTTGGTCACATGGAAAACAACTGTAGATGGAAGAAAAGCAGAGAAGAAAAACATAAATCTAATTTAGAGGATAAGTCGAAAGAACCTTCGGTTTCTACTTTCGTTAAAAATTCTCAGGTCAATATGAATGTGGATACTAAGACAGAAAGAAATCAAATAATACACTTGGGAGAAACAAGCCGTGTTTGTAAGGATGTGATACTTGTGGATAATTTGAACTCCATGGTCGAAGTTGCAGCTACTGCCAATGATCCTTTGCTTAACCCTGTGATTCAACCTATTGTCTGTTGTAATAAGGAAAATCCTATTGACAACATTAGTTCATCTAGTTCAGAGGCTTCTGAGTTTGTTGATGCGACGCAGCCTATGCTTTCTGATAATCCTGCTCTGGATTTACAATTGTTAAGCGCTGAATTTCTGAAAAATTCATGGGCTAACATGGCAGATGCTTATAGTTACCAGGAGTTGGATGAAGAATTAGCAGTGGAAAATAACTTCCAATTAATTGTCTCTAAATCACAGAAAAAGAAAAGAAAACAAAATGCAAAATCTAAGGTTGTTTCTGAAACCAGATCTTTGGCTAGTAATTCTCAAACGACTTGCCAACTCCCCTTCCAAATTGGCTCTGAAGAATATCATCAAAACTCATAAACCCGATCTCTGCTTGATTGTGGAACTGTGGATGAATCACCTCAATATGCCTTTTGCTTTTTGGGATAGGCCTAACCTTAAGGTCTTTTCCATGAATGATAGAAATCAATTGTACCTCAACCTTTGATGCATCTGTAATAAGTCCTTAGACCCGATTATTATGTCGGCTTCTGACCAGTATGTTGCGTTCACCATCATTGTTGATAACCAAGAGATTGGTTTTGCCGCTGTTTATGCATCAACTTGCAATTTGACTCAAAGAGGTCTTTGGGCTGACCTTAGCTCCCTCTCTTCCAATATCCCTTGGTGTTTCATCGAGGATTTCAACTCCATCCTCGGCGCCCATAAGCATAGAGGTGTTAACAGTCCAAACTCCTCTCACATGCGCTATTTTATAGACTGGACTGAGCAAAACCTGCTTTTGGATATTCCTACCAAAGGTGCTGATTTCACTTGATACAACGGTCGCAGTGGTCGTGACGCGATGGAATGTCGGCTGGATAGGGCTTTTTGTAACCAAAAGTGGATCTTGGACAATAACTCAGTAAATGTTACTTCAATTCCTAGGTTGCGTTCCGACCATCACCCTATTATCCTTGAGTCCTCTTTCTCCATGGCTCAGACTGCACTCATTTCAGGTTTCTTCGTATGTGGACGCTTCATGATAATTGTCATGATTTTATTGCCAAAATTTGGTTCACACGTATCGTCGACTGCCCTATGTGTATCTTATCTAAGAAGCTGCAAATTCTAAAAGCTCAGTTCAATGTTTGGAACAAGGTGGTCTTTGGTGACATCCACAACCTTGTTACTAACCATAGCAGTAATCTACATAGAATACAGAACCTTATCAGTTTGGATGGGCCTACTGCTGCTCTCAGAATGATGGAGAAGAAGACGCAGATGGATTTGGAGAAAATCCTCATTCAAGAGGAAGCTTTTTGGTCTGAGAAAGCAAACCTCTTCTGGCATAATTGCGGCGACAGAAGTACATCCTTCTTTCACCGTATAGCTAAAATTAAAAGATCCAACAACATTATCACTTCCCTCAAGGATGGTGATAATCTCGTTACTTCTCCGACTGAGATAGCTATCATTGCGGTTAATTGTTATTCTAGCTTATTTGGTGAAGATAACCTCAGTATGGATAATAACAATTTGGTTGAGTAAGTCATTCCTCTTATTGTGGATAACAACACAAATCTGCTGCTGACCATGGTTCCTTCCAAAGAGGATATTCGTAATGCCGTCTTTGGCCTCAACAAAAATAGTGCCCCTGGTCCCGAAGGGTTTGGAGGTGTTTTCTTTCACACTTACTGGCATATTATTGAAACGGATGTGTGCAATGTAGTTCTGGAATTTTTCACTCATGATTGGATTCTGCCCAACTATAATGCTAACACCATCATCCTGATTCCCAAGTCCAAGGATGCGCATTCAATGAACATGTATAGACCCATTGCTCTGGCAAACTTCAAATTCAAAAATATCTCGAAAATCTTAGCAGACAGGTTGGCTTCCATTGTACCAAATATTATATCTAAGGAGCAAAGTGGTTTTATTCACGGTCAAAACATTATGGATTGCACTTGTTTAGCTTCCGAAGTGATCAACAATCTCGATAACAAGAACAAGCATGGTAATTTGGCTTTAAAGGTTGATATTGCTAAGTCGTTTGATATGATAAATTCGGAGTTTCTTCTAAAAGTTTTCAACAATTTCGGTTTCTCTCAGAAGTTCTATAAATGGATTCAAATCATCCTCTCCTCTGCTCACCTTTCAATCAATGTTAATGGTGTTCACCACAGTTATTTCAACTGCAAAACGGGCATTCACCAAGGTGATCCGCTGTCTTCCATCCTTTTTTGTTTAGCGGAAGACGTTCTTAGTAGAAGCATCTCTAAGGTTGTTTCTGAAGGCGGTATTAATCTCATCAAAGCTTCTAAGAATAATTTTGTGCCATCCCACATTTTCTATACCGACGACATCATGATTTTTTGCTCTGGAAAATTGTCAAACATTCACGCTCTAAGGTGCATTTTTGCTGATTACTCTACTACCTCGGGTCAAATTGTTAACTTAGAAAAATCTCACGTTTACTTTGGGTCCATTTCCGACAGGAAGGTAAATCGTATCCTTCACCACACTAGTTTCAACAGAGGTTATCTCCCTTTCAATTATTTGGGAGTTCCTATTTTCAAAGGTCACGTCAAAGCATCCCACCTCCTTCACAAAACAGATAAAATTCTTGCTAAGTTATCAGCTTGGAAAGGCTCGCTTCTCTCCATGGTGGGTCGTACCACGCTTGTTAAATCGGTTGTCCATAGTATGATTATGTACTCTATCAACATGTATTTTTCACTTCTTAAAAACATTGAAAAAGCTTGCAGAAACTTCATTTGGTGCGGCGACATTCATAAGAAGAAAGCTATTATGGTGGCATGGAAAAAAACTTGTCAACCTTATGAATCAGGTGGCCTTGGCTTGAGATCTTTAATTATGTTAAATGATGTTACTAATCTCAAGCTGGGTTGGGATTTGTTGAATAACAATGAGTCGTGGGCTATCCTTCTGAAGAACCGCATTTTGAGGAACCATGGCTGGATCAATTATCATATATTCTCCTCGCTCTGGACAGGTATGAAATCAATGTTTCCCACTATCAATCTCCACTTTTGTTGGTCGTTGGGTTGTGGTAGGTTGATCAAGTTCTGAACTGACTCCTGGTGCGGTCATCCTCTTTTATGTCATTCCTCTCTGGATTTTCTTCACGCAAAGAACATCAATGTCAATGCTTTGGTCGCAGATTTCATCTCTAATGGTAATTGGTCGTTTCCTCTTTCTTGGTATGAGTGGTTTCCTTTCCTTACTTCTCTTCCTCCGGTTCTGGTTGATAACAGTAGTAAGGATATTAGAATTTGGAATGGTACTGTTTCGGGTCATCTCACCCTTAAGGATGCCTATTTGTTCTTTTCTAAACCTCCTCCTCCTTTGGATTGGGCTAAGAGCATTTGGAAGGACGACATTCCTCCATCGAAATCTCTATTGGTTTGGAAGCTTTTGTAGGACAAAATTCCTACTGATTTACTCATAATGAAAAGAGGTATCTCTCTGGCCTCTTGTTGCCCATTGTGTCATAATGATATGGAAATCACAATTCATTTTTCTTTCACTGTAGCTTTGTGAAAGCCCGTTGGTCCTGGCTTGGTAGGATTACCAACACTTCCGATTTTAGTTCGGTGGAGCAATGGCTCGAGTTTTGTCACCATGGTAAGTTTAAGAAATGCGCCTTAGTTTTGATTGCAGCTATGGTTTTAATTCTTAATCAAATCTGGTTCTCTAGAACAATTGGATTCATAACAATTAAAAGCCGAACGTTTCCAACTCTATTTGTAATATCTTGGCTCAAATCAAGATGGTTGGGAATCACACGCTTTTGACTTCTTCTTCTTTTATGTCTGATTTCATTCTCATTAAAGCTTTCGATGTCATCATTTGTCCTCCTAGAGCGCCAAACATTAAAGAGGTGATTTGGTGCTTTCACTTCTTCTTCTGCCGGTTGTGGTGGTATCTTCAGGGATAACTTAGGCAATTTTTTGCATGCCTTTGCGGAGAATTTGAGATGGAATTCTTCCATTTATGCTGAGTTTGCTGCTGTTCATCGTGCTTTGGACATAGCTAAGTCCAAAGGTTGGCGTAAGCTTTGGTTTGAAACCGATTCACTAATGGTGGTCAAACCTTTCTCCAACCCTTCTTTAGTCCCTAGGAGACTTCGTAATCAATGGAATTCTTGCCGAGATTCATCTAACAACATCAATATTGTGATCACGCATATTTACAGGGAAGGAAACTCTTGCGCTGATTTTTTTGCAAATATTGATCTCACTACTAATTCCACCATCTTTTTTTATTCCATCCCTCTTGAGATAATGATTGATTTTGTAAAGAATAGGTTAGGTATACCTTTCTTTAGATTCGCTAACCTTTGATGGGGCTAACTTTGTTCCCCTTTTTGTAACTCCTTTTCTTTTTTATCAATATATTCTGAATTATTAAAAAAAAATTAGACAAAAAGGACTAACATGACATGTTTTTAAGAGTTAAGAGACAAATATGATACTTTTTTAAGTTAAGGGATCAAAATGAATCTCAAGTTTAACTCACATGATCAAAATGAGTATTAAGCCAAAATGAAGTAGAACTCACTGTGTGTGTGTGTGTGTGTGTGTGTGTGTGTGTGAGAGAGAGAGAGAGAGAGAGAGAGAGAGAGAGAGAGAGTATCTTTAGCTTATATCCCACTGTTGGATCTAATAGAACAACAACATGTAAAAGGTGTCGATTCAAGCAGGGATGATTTTATCCGTTCGCATTATATAAACCTCGGCACACGCCAGTTTCAGTTATTCTACTCATTTTCCCACTAGAATTACTTTTCAATCATTTACTGATTTGAGCTATCTAGTTCTACTCTTACAGGTCCATCACACTCTACCGTATCAAAAACATGCTTCGTCGTGTATGAACCCTATCTCATTCCATGATCAATTATTTCTGATTCTGGTACAGAACAACACATATAATCAATCAAATTATTATGTTTTATTATTTATGTGATCTTTGAAAAAATTTACGGATAAAATTACTAATTAGGAATATTATCCAAAATTAATCAAATCATCAAGATTAGTGATCATAAAAATTGAGTTATATGAAAATAAGCAAGCAATATATATGCAAATAAGATGATAATTATAATTGTCATATACAAATATATAATATTATATTTTTTTATAAGAAAATACATGGTATTATATAGAAGCACAAAGGGTGCCTAACTCGAATACAAATGGAACAAACGAAAGAAATACAACAAACAAGAGAGCCACCCTACTCTACTCTACTTAAAACAAAAGACCGATTTAACACACCAATCTAACCATTGAATCCCTCTTTCCCTCTTATAAAAGGCCATATAAGCCACTCCCAAGAAAAGAATTTGAACATCACTATCAATTAAAAGTTGTCTAGAGTCCCTCCATTAAACAAAACTACATTCCTACATAACCAAATGCTCCAACAAAATGATAAACCGAATAACTAGTTAACATCAAATCTAAGCAAACTAGAAACCTTGTTATCTAACATCCTGTGCCGAGGAAGAAGAGAAGAAACATCCCTCGCATCTGCAACCTCCAAACCCAACCAATTGCACAGATCAAACCATAAAAGCTTACTAACCTCACAAGAAGTCTGTGAAGGTGAAGCAGGGAAGAAATCTTGCTAGTGATGAGAAGTCAAGCAAGAGTTCAAAGAATCATGATGATTCAATAAAGAAAGGCATGGGCAACAAGTATTCTGGGAAGAAACTTGACATGAAAGACGTGCAGTGTTACAATTGTCAAGGTCTTGGTCACTATGCTCGAGACTGTCGAAAGAAGAAGGAAGCACGAGCAAAAGAAAATGACAAAGCGCAGTATGCACAGGAAGAAGATAGTGATTCTGAAGATATGCTACTAATGGCAGATACTCAGTCAAACGCTGATGAAACAGATTTGTGGTATCTTGATTCAGGTTGCAGCAACCACATGACTGGTAACAAGAACTGGTTCACCAAGCTTGATGAATCAGTTAAGAAGGTGATAAAGTTTGCAGATGGTGGACATATCACATCAGGTGGAAGAGGAAACATATCTGTAATGAAAAGAGATGGTAGAAAATCCAGCATTACTGATGTGTTGTATGTGCCTTCTATGACAAGTAACTTGATAATCGAAGGTAAATTACTTGCCAAAGGACACAATATGAAGCTGGAGAAGAACCAAATGAAGGTGTATCATGCTGATGGTAGGTTGGTACTGAAAGCACCATTGGCTAATAACAAGACCTTTAAAGTTCAGATTAACAGGATTGATCATAAATGTCTTGCGTCAACTACAGAAGAGGAAAAGGATTGGCTATGACATCATATATATGGGCATCTAAACTTCAGGAGTTTGGGTATGCTCAATCAGAAGAAGATGGTTTATGGTTTACCTCAGGTGAAGGAACCAAATCATGTGTGTGAAGAATGCTGAAAGCAAAGCAGGCTAGAAAAGCATTCAAGCATGATCTACCAATTAAGACAAAAGGAAAGTTGGAGCTTGTTCATTCTGACGTATGTGGACCTTTTGAAGTTAGGTCGAATGGTGGCAAGCGTTACTTCTTAACTTTCATCGATGAATTCACCAGATATATGTGGATTTATATGATTGAAAGTAAGAGTGAAGTATTCACAAAGTTCAAGAAGTTTAAGTTGCTTGTCGAAAAGCAAAGTGGCTGCAAGGTAAAGAAACTGAGAACTGATGGTGGTGGTGAATACATCTCTCGAGAGTTTGCTAGATTTTATGAAGAGGAAGGTATAGAGCATGAGGTTATTGCACCCTATACACCTTAACATAATGGAATAGCTGAGACGAAGAATAGAAGTATACTGAATATGACGAGAAGTATGTTGAAGGCTAAAGAGGTGCCAAAGAGATTTTCGGCTGAAGCAGCTTCGACAGCAGTATACATTCTGAGTAGATGTCCAACGAAGAAGCTAGTCGAGAAGACTCCGTATGAAGCATGGATGGGTGAGAAGCCAAATGTAAGTCATCTTAGAGTTTTTGGATCAATATGTTTTAGGCATGTTCCTGAGCAATTGAGAACAAAACTAGATGATCGAAGTCAAACCATGGTGCTCATAGGTTATCATTCAACTGGTGCATATCGACTATATTCACCAGAAGATGATAAAACCGTGATCAGTCGAGATGTTCTGGTAGATGAAAATCAAAAATGGGAGTGGAGTCATGGGCCAGTTCGACAGGAAACTGGTCGACAGATGGAAGAGACAGTTCCGACGGTACTTGAAGAAGATCGACAAACTGAGGCCACGACAATTCGAAATGAAGAACCTCCTGAGCAGAATGTCAGAAGATCAACTAGAACAAGAGCTGAGTCGACAAGGTTAGCTGGATATGAGAGATTTCCAGATAATGCAATCGATGCAGATGGTGACTTAATAGAAGAAGTAATGATGACGGATGAAGCAGAACCAGTTAACTTAGATGAAGCCATGAATGATTCGAATTGGTGTGAAGCCATAAAGGAAGAACTCAAGGCAATCGAGAAGAACAATACCTGGGAACTTGTCGAAAAAACCAGCAAGAAACCCATTGATGTGAAATGGGTTTACAAGCTGAAACGAAGGCCAAATGGTGAAATTGCCAAGCATAAGGTAAGACTAGTGGCAAGAGGTTTTCTACAGAAACCTGGTATTGATTTCGACGAAGTATATGCGCCAGTGGCTAGGTTGGAAACAATCAGGATTGTTGTTTCGACAGCAGCATATAGAGGATGGAAGATACATCAGTTGGATGTAAAATCGGCATTTTTGAATGGACCTTTGGAGGAAGAAGTTTATGTCAGTCAACCACCAGGATTTGAGACCAAAGGGCATGAATCGAAGGTGTACAGATTGAGGAAGGCTCTCTATGGATTGAAGCAAGCCCCGAGGGCTTGGAACAAAAGAATAGATAGTTTCCTAATCGAAGCAGGTTTCACAAAGTGTGTGTCTGAGCATGGAGTTTATGTAAATGATGTCGACAATGATAGTCGAATCATTTTATGCATGTACGTCGATGATTTGCTAATTACAGGTGCAAATGAAGCTGAGATAAGAAAAGTTAAGTCGAAGCTAATGCAGGAGTTTGAAATGTCTGACCTAGTGTACGAAACCGAAGAGAGCTCAGACTGGTGGCAAAGTTGTTGCATTGGCAGGAGATGAGACTACTAGTGCGGATCGTTTGACTTAAGGTACTTGTTTATTAATAGTATGCCTTTAATTGCTATTATTGATATTGGGACGACTCATTCGTTTATTTCGTGTGAGTGCGCGAAGTGTTTGAATTTGTTGTGGTCTTTTTGGAGTAGTAAGATGGTTATCGATACTTTTGCTTAAGGGTCGGTAATTATTTCTTTGGTTTGTTTAAATTGTTCTTTGACCATTTATGGTAACGGCTTGTGATGGATTTAGTGTGTCTATAGTTGGAGAGGTTAGAATGAGATAAGTGGGGGAGAAGCTGGTACTTCTCCATGTTGCTTCGGGTGTAGAGCGCTGGCGCAGTGTGTTATGAATTACAAGATTATAAGTGTGGTTTCTGGTTCAAGAAGGAATACAGAAGTAAGGTTTATTATGTCAACTAAGGATTTGTGCCTTAGGTAGTTTTGTGCATAGGATGTAAAGATGCTATTATAGTTGGTGGAGACGGTTTATGCCTCATCATGGTTGTCGGCTGTCTATTGACAAATTGAGGAACTGATCACCCTTAATCTCTTGTTGATAGCAGACAGGAATTATGTTGGTTGGAATGGACGTGTCTTTCCGGCTTTGATAGTGGTGTGGAATGGATTACTTGAAATGTAAGGAGTTGGTTACAGGTTGCGTTGTTGAGTCGATGAGAATTCTTATATCAGAAGATGAGACGGATTAGAGGTTGGTGTATGTGGATTAAGTTGGAATGTCTCTGAGGGATAATGATTGGGTATTACTAGGGTTGTCTCAGAGAGTAGAGTGTGAACCTAATTGGACAACAGTGTATAGTCGAGGCTATATCTGCTAAGTGAGTAGTATGGGAACTTGCGGTTGTGTTTTGCATAGCTTAAGTTTTGGAATTGTGACGAATTGCAAATGATTTGAAATTCTTTGATGGTGTAGAGATTACAGAAATCTTGAGGAAAACCCTTAGGGGTGGATGTAATATTTGAGAGTTCCTTTTTGGTTGGTTGTTGCAATAGGATGGAATTTGGATTGTCAAGAGAAGGAATTGTGTATGGAGTACGGGCAGTGATATAGGGTGACGTTTGAGAATAAGTGGTTACTTTCAGGATTAAGTAAAGGGTATGGTATTGGTTGAGTTTGATTAGAATTACAATTGTTGGAATGTTTGATAAGCGTAGTGATGGTTTGAGTAGAGGCTTCGAAGTTAGTTAAAGGTGATTAGAAACTTTTTGGATTTTGTCGGTTATTACCGAAGGGTATGGAAGGCTTTTTCCAAGAGTAAGTGTTTTCGTTACTTCAGTTGACTTGCAAAGGTGAAGTCGATTGTTTGGGATGCATCTTGATGAGTGTAGTTGGTGGTATTATGTTGGATTATATTGGAAGTATTATCTTTATGATTCTAGATTCGAAGTGTTTGGTAATTACAAGAATATTGAGTATTGGTTTGGTCTGAAGGAATAGAGACAATGAGAATGGTTAGAAATTGAGTAGAGTTATTGTTGTGTCTGAGGAGTTAAATCGAAAGTTCTATGTATGTCAGTTTTGGCGGTCCGAGAATCAGAGTTGTTTGAGCAGTTTAGAGGCTTGGGTCTAGTGTATAAGATGACACAAAAGAATGTGAATAGTAGTTGATGGGAAGTATGTGAAAAGTTGTACTTTGGACGTGAGATTGGTAGTTTTGATGGTTACGAGTCATCAGAGTGCGCATCGGAAGCGTGATGTAGCACAGTTCGTATATGTGTGTGCGACTTGTAAGAGTTCTTAGGTTGAACTTTGGAAATCTGTAGGAAGGAAGAGACCATGGGATGTTTCAGAATTGAAGTGTTAGGTGAGAGGTTTGAATAGTATTCGTGGGCTATTAAGTAGACAGATGTTTTGGTTATATGTTCGATTGGTGAATCGTAGCATTGCTGTAATAAGGTTGTGCGACAAGGATGTTGGTGTTCTGGTTTTGTTGATGTTGTGGAGACCTTGTGGTGTCGTGGAACTTTATGTTCTTGTTTGTGTTGTTGTCTCGTTTCCATTGTGTTGGTTCGAGTTCGTGTAGCTAATTCCTGTGTGAGGAATTAGAGGTGGGTTACCTACGGTGAGGGTAACGATCCTGTTGTGTTTCGGTTCAAGAGTGAACCTGTGAGTTGTGTTCTGTGTATTCTTTGAGTTGTAAGTTGGTCGTCAAGTGCATTGTATGGGCTTTGCAGCTTGTCGTTGTTGTTGTCATCGTTGTTGTATCTGTTGTTAGCAAGGTGGTTTGTCAGTCGTGTTATTCGTGGTGTGCCTTGTGGTAGGCCTGATGTTTGGAGAGTAGGATGCGGGAGTCGTATCCAGAGTTGTTCGTCTCGGTATATTTTCGAGGACGAAAATTTCCAAGTGGGGGAGAGTTGTAACGCCCCAGTTTTAGTATTTTTATTTAAGTGAGTCGTTTTTGATTATTTTATTATGATATTATTTTATTTTCGACTTTTATATGAAAGTATGTTATTTTTCGGCGGGAATATCTTTTACCGCGTTTTGGGATCGTTTGCGAGAAATTTGAGTGTAGGGGTATTTTGGTCTTTTGGGTGGTTAGATATTTTGATTTTTATAAAGATAGAAAAGTAGTAAGAAAATAGAAAGAAAAGAAGAGAGAAAAGAGAAGAAGAAAAAGAAAAGGAGAAGAGAAAGAGAAGAGGAAAAAGAAGAAAAAGAGGAAAAACTTGTGGATTTAGGAACCGATTCAACCGACTTTTCAAACGCGATTTAATCGGGTAAGGGTGCGAAACTCGATTATACTATGATTGTGTATGATTATGTATGTTTGTGTGGAAGTTTTGTTGGTTTTTCAAATATAGGTCGAAATGAGGTAAACGAGTAGAAATCGATGTTTTTATGGTCGAAAATCGATATAAACTGTATTGTATGATCACACTATGGGTATGAATAATCGTTGATGTTTGTTTTGCTGTTAGAATTGAACTTGGGTGAAAAATGGGATTTTTGGGGTGGATTTGCGAAGAGGAATTTTTCTGAAAATCGCAGAGCCCGCTCAGCGCGCAGGTGCCCGCTCAGCGCGCTCTGGGAAAAACGTAACCGTTACAGGCAGTAGCGAGCCCGCTCAGCGCGCTCGTATGCCCGCTCAGCGCGGTCTGGGATTTCACAAATTTTGTCTGTTTTCTAAATTCCGTAACTTTTGATCCGTAACTCGGATTGGGACGTTCTTTATACCGTTGGAAAGCTTATGAAACGGTCTTTCTTATAAAAATGGGTTTTGAGATTGTTGGCCGATTTAATTATGTCGGAAAGTCGGGAATAGTGCTATTTAGCGACTTTTACCGTTTTGACTGTGTGTTTGAATGTGAATCATACAATAGTGCATTTATGTAAATGTATATAGATTGTATGTGATTGTATGAGATGAATGCATGACTATATTGTGAATAGGTATGCATTTCAAGAGTGTCATGAGTCATGTTGTATGTGAAACATCATGATGTGCATTCTTGTGTTGTGGGATTCTAAGATGAATCTGTTGTAACTTCGTGTACCTTTTTACGGTGTGAGCGATGATTACGAACGATTGTGTACCTGTTTACGGTGTGAGCAATCGGATTGTGTGCCTTCTTACGGTGTGAGTAATCCATAAACATTGTGTGCCTTTTTACGGTGTGAGCAATGGGTGAACTTCGTGTGCCTTGTTACGGTGTGAGCGAAGGTTCCAACAAGTTCTTCAATTGAACTTGAGATAATGAGTCGGTACCGCATTGCATCTGCATAGAGTCGAGAGTCAGTCTCTATGAGTTGCATTTGTCATCATTGTATTTGTGCATTGATGAATGAACATATATATGTATATGTTGATGTGGAACGAACAGAATTGTGCAAGTGTGCATTGGAGGATAAACATAATATGTATGTTTATGTGAAATGATGATAATTGTATGTTTGTAATGATGCATCGGTGAATGAACACGAATATATGTGTTTATGTTGAATGAGTTGATATGTATTAGTGATACATGTGTTTGAGCATGAATGGATATGCCTATGGGATTTGATGTGTTAAATTACGGATTGTTATGCTGTGTAAATGACTTATGGTATATGTTGATGTTATGTGTATAGATACGTGCATCGTGATAAGTCGTGGTGAGAATGTGGTATATGTGTATTATATGTTGAGATATATATAATTATATGCATTTATATTATGGTTGTTTTTCTCACCCTTCTGCTCGTTTTATAATGCTCTATGAGGCATTGCAGATTAGAGTTGCTGGAGGTCTTTAGTGAAGCTTTGTGTCTTCACCCTTTTTGTCGGTCGGCTCTGATATGTGACACCGGGTAGCTAGGGTGGCCGTTTGTGTTTATTGTGTACTATGTATATCTTTTGGCTAGTACATGTACAACTTGGTGTATGACAAACTTTTTACATGATATATGTATATATGTATACATGTTATTCAGATTTTAGATTTTCCGCTTTCACTCTAATTTCTGAAAAGTGGGTGTAAGGAACTGAGTTTCCTCTGTATGATTGCTACCCCACTATTGCATATCTTATGGGCAGGTGTTGTATGTTATGTGTTACTTTGATGTGGTTTCCCCCGTCTATGCCATGATAATTCAAATATACTCTGACGGAATTTCGAATTTTCTTTTACTGCTTTAATTGCATGTTTATTTGGGGGTATAGATTGGGGCGTCACACAAATCACCCAGTTAAACTCGTTTACGGTTCGCAGGAATTTTAGACCATATTTTTAGTCTGGTTAAATTTTGGTTCGTGTAGATTTGACGGATTAGATTGCAGGTAAGAGAGGTTTAATCTACAAATTTGAGGATTTGTTCGTAACCTATCTAAAAATTACTTTTAAAATTAACTAAAATTGTATCCCTTATAATTTTGTTTATGAGAAACATTATTAATAAAAAATATAACTACGGTGTAAATAAATAGTATAAATAATGAATTAAAAAATATTTAAATGCTTTTAAGTAGCCTTTATGATTTTTGTGGTTGCTACTTACAATTTAAAAATTTTATTTTAAAATAATCAATAATAATTTTTTTTTTGTTTTAAAAAATTGAATTTTTGTATTATTAAATTAATTATTATAAAAAAGTAATTTATTTACTTATTTTGTTAAAATTTGCTACTTACTCGTGAATTAACGCTGATTAGACTTTGGTCAACATATCATAATCCTTTAATAATTGCGGACGAGACAACCCAAACTATTTAATATATATATTTATGCAGAACTAATTAAATGAGGCGAGTCAACCTCCATACGCATCTCTAATTATAATTGATTGGATAGAGGGAGAGTATGGTGACGAGGGTTTGAACCTTGATTGTCAAATAAATTGTCGTTATAGTTAAACCACTAGATTGTAACATAAATATGTTTTATTATTTTTATTCTTTTCAGTTTTATTTATTTATTTATTAAATTTAAATTTTATTTAAAAGAATTTCATTAAATATATAAAAACAACAACTCCACCTAAGGCAGGAATGATGACTTCTGAGTCAATATAGACAACAACTTCATGATTAACACTAATGGTTATTTATATTTTGATTAAACGATGAAATATCTAAAATAATATTTTAAGAATAATTATTCAAATCAAATTTTTATTTAAAGTTTTTATGAAAAGTTTTTTTGTAAATTCTTTTACATCAAAATATATAACACTGTAACAATTATTTTTTTTAAAAAGCCAAAATAAACGGGTCCATAATAATACTATGAATAATAATTAGAATGATTTTGATTATGATATAATGAATATTGATTATTAGTCAAGATTTGAACTTAGGTTCTACATCTGCTAAATGGTTGGACTTGGAACTACTAACACTATATGTAATTTTGTTGTTCTATATTAATATTGTATAATATAGTTTTTCAATATTAATTATTTAAGTTTGATTAATTTTAGAATCAATTTATTTTATGTGTAAATTCAATATGACACATAAAATATTGAGCTTCTTGAAGTGGCGTATTATGACAAAGAATAATTTTGATTGGTCTAACCTTCTTTCTTGTAGGTATGGGAATGTGACTAAAGTAATGCTCGCTGATACAGTGTCTAGTTGTAGTAATAATTCATCTTTATGGTGGAAAGATATTTGTTTGGTAGGAGGAGCTTTGGACACTAATCAAGAATCTTGGTTTGCGTCATCGAATTCTTGCAAACTTGGTGATAGGGGTGCAAGTGACTTTTGGAGACATAAGTGGGTTGGTGCAGCTCCTCTTTGCGGGAAATTTTCCGCTCTGTTTCAACTTTGGGATGCAGCTTCAGTAAAGGTCAATCATCACTGTTGGAACTATGTTCCAAGAAAGATGACTGTTTAAGAGAGAGAAGAAGAAGAAGGAGAAGGAGAAAGAGAAGAAGAATTAGGGTTTGCAAAACTTTTTAAACTTTATTGCATATATTGTGTGTAATTACAAATTACAAAGCCCTTTATATAGGCTATCAAAGCCCAGGCCCAAACAAACATTTCGACTAACTGCTTAACAGCTATATTCGACTCTGTCGAATACAGCTGACTACACAACACTACAACTAATTCGACATCGACAAAAACTATAAAGACTTTGACTTCGAATTCAATAGAGAACTTGAATTACTTCTAACACACCACCTAATTCATGTTCTCGAGACTTCTCATCCCAATGCTCTTCTTTAACTCGTCGAATCTGACTTTCTTCAAAGGTTTGGTAAGTATGTCGGCTAGTTGAAATTCAGTCTTGCAATATTCAAGATCAAGCTTCCCTCTGTTCACTTGATCCCTGAGAAAATGATACCCTCTTTCTATGTGCTTACTTCGACCATGACACATAGGATGATTGGCAAGATCAATAGCTGACTTGTTGTCTACAAACAACTTCATCTTCCTAGGTTCCTTGATCTTGAGTTCTTCGAGCAACATATATATCCATGCTGCCTGACATGCTGCATACGATGCAGCTACGTACTCAGCTTCACATGATGTCAAAGCCACAATGCTTTGTTTTCTCGAACTCCAAGAGATTGGAGCTCCTTCTATCATGAAAATGTAACCTGCAGTACTCTTCTTCTCATCTTGGTCTCCACTTAAATCTGAATCAGTGTAACCATATACCTCCGCATCTTTCGACTTGGACTTATTTCAGCATGGCATCAGCACACCATGATCAACCGTACCTTTAATGTATCTCAGTACTCTCTTTACTGCAATGAGATGACATTATTGGGGTTTCTCCATGAATCGACTTAACAATCCGACACTCTGACAAATGTCCGGCCTTGTATTGCAAAGATACCTCAAGGATCTAATAATTTATTTGTACAGTGTCGAACTTACAAACTCATCATCAGTTACCTTCTTCAACTTTGCTCCTGTTTCCAATGGAGTTGTTGCAGCTTTACAGTCAGTCATCTTGAACCTCTTCAAGATGTCTTGAGCATAGTTCTTCTGGTGCAGGAACACACCTTCAGCTGTGTCTTTGAATTCCATCCCTAAGAAATATGACAAATTTTTGCATATTGGGTGATTTTACCGTTTTTGAGAGTTTGCGGGGAATATTAGATTGGAGGGTATTTTAGATATTTCACAATTAATGATAGTTAGTTAGTTAGTAGATATTTTGAGAAAATATAAAGAAATAGAAAGAAAGAAAAAGAATAGAAATAGAAAGTTAGAAAGAAAAAGAGAGAAAAGAGAGCAAGGGAGAAAAAGTGAAGGGAAAAAGAAGAAAAAGCTACAAATCATCAAGATCAAGCTTCCAAGAATCGAGAAATCGGGTAAGGGTGCGAAATCTTATTATCTTATCAATGTGTATCATTATGTATGGGTTGCTTGGAATTTTTCTTGTTTTCCATGGTTTTTGGAGTTTTAGGTCGAAAACGATAAAATGATTCGGAATCGATGATTTTACGGTCGAAAATCGATATAAACTGTATTGTATGATCACACTGTGTGTATGAATAATCGTTGATGTTTGTTTTGCTGTTAGAATTGAATTTGGGTGAAAAATGGGATTTTTGGGGTGGATTTGCGAAGAGGAATTTTTCTGAAAATCGCAGAGCCCGCTCAGCGCGCAGGTGCCCGCTCAGCGCACTCTGGGAAAAATGTAACCTCACCAGGCAGTAGCAAGCCCGCTCAGCGCGCTCGGAGCCTGCTCAGCGCGGTCTGGGATTTCACAAATTTTTCTGTTTTCTAAATTCCGTAACTTTTGATCCGTAACTCGGATTGGGACGTTCTTTATACCGTTGGAAAGCTTATGAAACGTTCTTTCTTATAAAAATGGGTTTTGAGATTGTTGGCCGATTTAATTATGTCGGAAAGTCGGGAATAGTGCTATTTAGCGACTTTTACCGTTTTGACTGTGTGTTTGAATGTGAATCATACAATAGTGCATTTATGTAAATGTATATAGATTGTATGTGATTGTATGAGATGAATGCATGAATATATTGTAAATATGTATGCATTTCAAGAATTTCTAGAGTCATTTTGCATGTGAAGCATAATGAAGTGCATTCTTGTGTTGGGAGATTCTAATAAGAATCCGCGGTAACATCGTGTGCCTATGTGAGGTGTGAGCGATGATTACGAGCGATTGTGTGCCTAGGTGAGGTGTGAGCAATCGGATTGTGTGCCTAGGTGAGGTGTGAGCAATCGGATCGTGTGCCCGCGTGTGGGGTGTGAGCGATCGAGTCGTGTGCCCAGGCGGGGTGTGAGCGATCCATAAACATTGTGTGCCCATGTGGGGTGTGAGTAGTGGGTGAACATCGTAGGCCCGACGGGGAGTTACTTCGGTAACGAGCGATGGTTCCAGCAGAAGTTCTTCAATTGAACTTGAGATGAAATGAGTCGGTACCGCATTGCATTTGCATAGAGTCGTGAGTCGGTCTCTATGATTTGCATTTATCATCTTTAGCATGATGTGTTGATAAATAAACGTAAATGTTTATGTTTATGTGGAATGAGTGAGAATTGTGAAGGTATGCATGATGAATATACTTGGTTGTGTGTATATATACATTGTGATGTACAAGAATGGAATTGTGAAGAATTGTGGTGAGAATGTGATATATGTGTATTTTTATGTTTATATATATAATTATATACATTGTTATTATGATAATATTTCTCACCCTTCTGCTGTTTTATGATGCTCTATGAGGCATTGCAGAGTAGGTATGCTGGAGGTCTTTTATGAAGCGTGTCTTCATTCTTTTGGTCGGTTGGCTCTGATATGTAGTACCGGGTAGCTAGGATGTATATTATTCTTTTGTGATACATTTGTATATGTATCTTGTGGATGCATGTTTATGTAAACATGAATTATGTTGGTGGACATGCTTGATGATGTATATATCTATGTAGATATATGTTGTGGTATTTCAATGTTTGGATTTTCCGCTTTAATTCTAAATATTGAGATGTGGGTGTAAGGACAAAGTTCCTCTGTAGCAAGTTACCCCACTGTTGCATATCAATATTTGAGCAGGTGTTGTATGTTTTAATTGTTTAATGATGTGACATGCCTCTTTTATGCCATGCTTACAATTATACTCTGGCGAATTTTTAATATGTGCCTAAATGATTTTATGTAATTATTTGGGGGTATAAAGGGGGTGTTACAAGAAAAGCCTGAGGATCTAAAGCGATCGGATTGTGTGCCTCTTTGAGGACCTAAAGCAATCCATAAACGTCATGTGCCTCGAAAATATGAAAGGTATGCATATCCTGAGGACTTAAAGCGACGGGTGAACATCGTTGGCCCGACGGGGAGTTACAGTGATGTAACGAGCGATGGTTCCAGTAGAGTTCCTGAGTGAACTAGTGATGAATGAGTCGGTACCGCATGACATTTGCATAGAGTCGTTGTGTCGGTCTCTGTGCATTTGCATGAATCATAATCTGATTATGTGATTATGTGTGGAATTGGTGAATTTATGTGCATTCGTGTTAAATGCATGGAATTATGAATGATATGTTTTGTGTATAAACATATGTATTATGAGTGGATGTGTGATTATGTGAATATAATCTGTATATGCCTTATGTGTTGGCATGTGATAATTGTGGTGAGATTATTGAATATGTGTATTTTTATGTTGATATATATAATTATATGCATTTATATTATGGTTGTTTTTCTCACCCTTCTGCTCGTTTTATAATGCTCTATGAGGCATTGCAGATTAGAGTTGCTGGAGGTCTTTTGTGAAGATTTGTGTCTTCACCCTTTTTGTCGGTCGACTCTGATATGTGACACCGGGTAGCTAGGGTGGCCGTTTGTGTTTATTATGTACTATGTATATATGTTAATCAGATTTTAGATTTTCCGCTTTAATTATAATTTCTGAAAATGTGGGTGTAAGGAACAAAGTTTCCTCTGTTGATTGCTACCCCACTGTTGCATATCTTTTTGGGCAGGTGTTGTATGAATTGTTTGGTTTCAAATTGATGTGATTTCCCCGTCTGTGCCGTGTTTTCAAATATACTCTGACGAAATTTTTATTAAGTGTTTATTGTTTTATCATTGCTTTTTGGGGTATAGATTGGGGGCATCACATTAAGTGGTATCAGAGCCAGTCCGTGTCAGTTGTGTCTGTCGTTTTAGGCGAGTTGCTGTTGGGCAGCAGTTGTGTGCTGGTGACTTGTTGGTTAACCATAGTTATTGTTATTGGAAATGAACAGAATATGGCTCGGGCTGTGCAGGATGTACCGAATGTTACGGGTAATGATGAGTTCAGAAAGAATAAGCTGCCTATCTTCAAGGGAAGATATGATCCCGATGGTGCCCAATTTTGGTTTGAGGAGGTTGAAAGAATCTTCCATGTGATGGATTGTGCTGAAGAGAATAAGGTGACACTGGGTAGTCACATGCTGGTGGAAGAAGCAGCTGATTGGTGGGTTAATTTGCGCCAAGTGTTGGAAGTGGATGATGAAGAGGTTGCTTGGGATTTATTTAGCCGAGAGTTTCGGAGGAAGTATTATCCCGAGGGTGTGAAGGAAAAGAAAGAGATTGAGTTTTTGGAACTAAAACAAGGCAATATGTATGTCGTTGACTACACTGCTAAGTTTGTGGAACTTGTGCAGTTCTATCCTCATTATGCTGAAGAGACTGCTGAATTTTCTAAGTGTGTGAAGTATGAGAGCGAATTGCGTCCGGAGATTAAACGGGCAATCGGTTGTCAGAGGATTAGAAGGTTTTCTGATTTGGTGGGCAGTTGTAGGAGTTATGAAGAGAATCGTAAGGTGCGTGCTACTCCCTATGAGAATGTGAATGACAGGAAAAGGAAACAACCGTCTCGTAGTGGGGGAGGAATGTCTAGTCCTCCGAGGTGTTACATTAAGTGTCACAAGTGTGGGGAAGTAGGACATCGTAAGTTGGATTGTAGGAGGAATAAACTGAAATGTTCCAATTGTGGAGGTTCGGGACATGTCGCAGTAGATTGTAGGAAGATTAGGGTGCAGTGTTTCAACTGTGGTGAAACAGGTCATATCAGTACGGGGTGTACGAAACTGAAGAAAGCTCAGACTGGTAGGAAAGCTGTTGCATTGGCAGGAGATGAAACTACTAGTGCGGATCGTTTGACTCAAGGTACTTGTTTATTAATAGTATGCCTTTAATTGCTATTATTGATATTGGGACGACTCATTCATTTATTTCGTGTGAGTGCGTAAAGTGTTTGAATATGTTGTTGTCTTCTTGGGGTGGTGTGATGGTTATTGATACTCCAGCCATGGGGTCAGTAATTACTTCTTTGGTTTGTTTAAAGTGTTCTTTGACCATTTATGGTAAAGGCTTGGGATGGATTAGGTGTGTTTACAGTTGGAGAGATTAGAATGAGATAAGTGGGGGAGAAGCTGGTACTTCTCCAAGTTGTTTCAGTTGTAAAGCACTGGCTCAGTGTGTTATGAATTGCAAGAGTATAAGTGTAGTTTCTGGTTCAAGGAGGAATGCAGAAGTAAGGTTTACGTCAACTAAGGATTTGTGTAGTAGGTAGTTTTGTGGATAAGATGTAAGGAATGCTATTATAGTTTGGTGGAGACGGTTTATGCCCCATCATGATTGTCGGCTGTCTATTGGCAAATTGAGGAACTGATCACCCTTAATCTCTTGTTGATAGCAGACGGGAATTATGTTGGATGGGATGGACGTGTCTTTCCGGCTTTGATAGTGGTGTGGAATGGAATAAGTTGTTTGAAATTTAAGGAAATGATTACGGGCAATGGTATAGGGTGACGATGGAGTATAAGTATTCACTTTCAGGATTAGGTAACTGGAATGTTTTGGTTGAGCTTGATTAGAATTACAATTGTTGGAATGTTTGATAAGTGTGGTGATTTATTTGATTTGAGGTCTTGATCGACTTTATGTGACGGGTTATGTTTGTTGTCATCGGAAGTAGATGCGGTGTTGCTTTAGAGGGTCCGAAGTGGTTGAAGTGATTGGAAACTTTTTGGACTTTTGTTGGTTATTATCGAAGGGTATGGAAGGCTTTTCCAAGATTAGCGTTTGGTTACTTCAATTGACTTGCAAAGGTGAAGTCAATTGTGTGGGATGCATTTTTGATGAGTAGTCGGTGTGTTAATATATGAAAGTAAGTCGTGGCTTATGTTTTGCGATATTCAAGGATTCATGAAATGATTAGTATTATTGTGGAAATCGGAATTGTTTGCAGTTGCAATTAAGTTGGAATATTGGGAGTATTATCTTTATGATTCTATATTTGAAGTGTTTGGTAATTACAAGCATATTGAGTATTGGTTTGGTCTGAAGGAATAGAGACAATGAGAATGGTTAGAATTTATGAAAGAGTTAGACTTTGGATGTGAGATTGGTAGTTTTGATGGTTACGAGTCATCAGAGTACGCATCGAAGCGTGATGTGGCACATTTCGTATATGCGTGTCTGACTTGTAAGAGTTCTTAGGTTGAACATTGGAAATCTATAGGAATGAAGAGACCATTGGATGTGTTAGGAGAAAGGTTCTAATAGTATCCATGTGCTACTAAGTAGATGAATGTTTTGGTTATATGTTCGATTGGCGAATCGTAGCATTGCTGTAATAAGGTTGTGTGACAAGGGTGTTGGTGTTCTGGTTTTGTTGATGTTGTGGAGACCTTGTGGTGTCGTGGAACTTTGTGTTCTTGTTTGTGTTGTTGTCTCGTTTCCATTGTGTTGGTTCGGGTGCAAGTGGCTAATTCCTGTATGGGGGATTAGGGGAGTGTTACCTACGGTGATGGTAACGACCTTGTTGTGTTTTGGTTCAAGAGTGAGCATGTGAGCTGTGTTTTGTGTACTCCTTGAGTTGTGTGTTATTCGTCAAGTGCATTGTATGGGCTTTGCATCTTGTCGTTGTTGTGGTCGTCGTTGTCGTGTCGTTGTTGTATATGCTGTTAGCAAGGTGGTTTGTCAGCAGTGTTATTTGTGGTGTGCCTTTTTGTAGGCCTGATGTTTGTTGGTCGGATACGAGAGTCGTGTCCGGAGTTGTCCGTCTCGGTTATATTTTCGAAGACGAAAATTTCCAAGTGGGGGAGAATTGTAACGCTCCATTTTGTCCGATTTATTTAATCGAGTCGATTTAATTATTTTCGTTTTTATATAATTTTATTTTTGACTTTTATTTGGAAATATATTATTTTTCATCACTGGTTATGTTTTATCGCGTTTTGAGAGCGTTTAAGAGATATTTGGGTGTAGGGGTATTTTGGTCTTTTTGGGTGGTTAGATATTTTGATTTTTTATAAAAATAGAAAAGTAGTAAGAAAGAGAGAAAAGAAAGAAAAACAGAAAAATAGAGAGAAAGAGGAGAAGAAAAGAAGAGAAGAGAAAGAGAAGAAGAAAAAGAGGAAAAACTTGGGGATTTAGGAACCGATTCAACCGACTTTTCAAACGCGAATTAATCGGGTAAGGGTGCGAAACTCGATTATACTATATTTATGTATGATTATGTATGTTTGTGTGTAAATGTTGTTGGTTGTCCAAACATAGGTCGAAATGAGATAAACGATTAGAAACCGATGTTTCACGGACGAAAGTCGGAATAACTCGCGTAGTAGAGTCGAGCGATGTTGGGTCTTGATTTAGCGTGATCGTTTGATTGAATCGAGTTGAATTTGTACTTTTGAGTTTTTGATATATATATTGATGTTTTTGTGCAATTGATGTTGTGATCGAATAAAAGTGTTTGGATATGTCTGGTAACATTGGTATAGGTTGATATTTAATCGGGTAAGGATAGGAATTAATCGGGAATGGTTATTTGTGTGTTTTCGAGTAGTTTTGAACGAATTTGGAGTGGAGATAAATTGATAAAATCATGTTTCAAAATATTTCAAAAATGGAAAATGGGTTGGATGGCTTTTTAATAGTTAAAATATTGTAGTATTTCAAATTCTGAGACCGCAGCTTTTTACGGAATCGAAATCGGAGGTCCGGAAGTCATTTAACGATCGAAAACTGATTTTTCAGCAAAAACCTGTAACTGTGCGTCGACCTGTGACTTCCATGCGCTGAACCGGGCAAAATTTGCAGGGTTATGCGTCGACCTCTGATTCTGTGCGTCGACCTCTGATCACAGGTTTTCCCAAAATGTCCGATTTTGTTTTCTTCATAACTTTTGAACCGTAAATCAGTTTTGATCCCCGTTCAAAGCGTTAGAAAGCTTATGAAATGTTCTTTCTTTTAAAGATGGGTTGGAGGGTAAAAGATGATTTAATTAATTCGTGTTTTTGGAAAATAGTCGGGTGGTCGGGTTTTTATCGCGTACAACGTGTGCGATTGATGTGTTATCGTGCTATATGCTTTTAATATGTAACGTGTAGGTTGTGTGATGTTATATGATGTGAATATACATGATGGAATGTTGTGTTGTGGCTTTATGGCAAATATGTGCATTATTTTGAATTAGACTTAGATGCGTGATTAATGAGGTTGTTGTGTGGTAAAATACATTGTTTGAATTAATATCAATGTATGTTGTTATGGTGTGTTGTGGGTAGCCTTTGTGGTGTGAATCCCTTGTGGGAGTGATTGTGATTGCATGATTGTTGTGCTTTATGGTTTGTGATGAAATGCATTGTTATGTGAAATCCAATGTATGTTGTGTAATGAAAATGCATGTGGTGACATGCTGTGGTGATGAATTGTGGCCGAAAGGCAAATAAATGCAATGTGTTGTATTTGGTTATATATGCATGTTTGTGGCTGCATATATGTGTGAAGATGCATTGGTTGTCATGAGTCCTTGTATGCCAAGCATCATGATATGCATCATTGTAGCGTCTTGTGGGACGGCGGTTCCGGTGGGGAATCAGCTATAACATCGTGTGCCTCAAAAATATGAAAGGTATGAATAGCCTGAGGACCTAAAGCGATGGTTATAGACATTGCGTCTTGAGTGA
The DNA here is from genome assembly GCA_022829125.1 of Lathyrus tuberosus. NCBI lineage: Eukaryota > Viridiplantae > Streptophyta > Magnoliopsida > Fabales > Fabaceae > Lathyrus > Lathyrus tuberosus. The sequence continues at coordinate 3,073,945 of JALAZF010000295.1, read as the reverse complement.
CGGCGGTTCCGGTGGGGAATCAGCTATAACATCGTGTGCCTCGAAAATATGAAAGGTATGAATAGCCTGAGGACCTAAAGCGATGGTTATAGCGGATCGTATGCCTCGAAAATATGAGGTGAGAAAAGCCTGAGGATCTAAAGCGATCGGATTGTGTGCCTCTTTGAGGACCTAAAGAAATCCATAAACGTCATGTGCCTCGAAAATATGAAAGGTATGAATAGCCTGAGGACTTAAAGCGACGGGTGAACATCGTAGGCCCGACGGGGAGTTACAGTGATGTAACGAGCGATGGTTCCAGCAGAGTTCCTGAGTGAACTAGTGATGAATGAGTCGGTACCGCATGGCATTTGCATAGAGTCGTTGTGTCGGTCTCTGTGCATTTGCATGAATCATAATCTGATTATGTGATTATGTGTGGAATTGGTGAATTTATGTGCATTCCTATTATGAGTGGATGTGTGATTATGTGAATATAATCTGTATATGCCTTATATGTTGGCATGTGATAATTGTGGTGAGATTATTGAATATGTGTATTTTTATGTTGATATATATAATTATATGCATTTATATTATGGTTGTTTTTCTCACCCTTCTGCTCGTTTTATAATGCTCTATGAGGCATTGCAGATTAGAGTTGCTGGAGGTCTTTTGTGAAGATTTGTGTCTTCGCCCTTTTTGTCGGTCGGCTCTGATATGTGACACCGGGTAGCTAGGGTGGCCGTTTGTGTTTATTATGTACTATGTATATATGTTAATCAGATTTTAGATTTTCCGCTTTAATTCTAATTTCTGAAAATGTGGGTGTAAGGAACAAAGTTTCCTCTGTTGATTGCTACCCCACTGTTGCATATCTTTTTGGGCAGGTGTTGTATGAATTGTTTGGTTTCAAATTGATGTGAATTCCCCGTCTGTGCCGTGTTTTCAAATATACCCTGACGAAATTTTTATTAAGTGTTTATTGTTTTATCATTGCTTTTTGGGGTATAGATTGGGGGCGTCACAAAAGGTATATGAGAACCTTTCGGAGTTGTAATGATTGCCCCGATTCCGTTGCCGTATGAGTTAACAGCCCCATTAAAGACCAGCTTCCATTGGGACCCAATTTCGGGCCCTTCATCAGGTAGAGGCTCTTCACAATCTTTCATCTTCAGAAACATGATGTGTTCATCAGGAAATTCAAACTTTATCGGTTGATAATCCTCAATTGGCTGCTCAGCAAGATATTCTGACAGAACACTTCCTTTAATGGCTTTTTGGGAAACATATTGAATATCATATTCTGTTAGAACCATCTGCCAGCGGGCTATTCTACCAGAAAGCGCCTGCTTTTCAAACACATACTTGATTGGATCCATCTTTGAAATCAATAGGGTTGTATGGTTTAACATATATTGCCTCAAACGCTTAGCGGCCCAAGCGAGTGCACAACATGTTTTCTCCAGCATCGAGTACCTTGACTCACAGTCAGTAAACTTCTTGCTCAGGTAGTAGATGGCATGCTCTTTTCTACCTGACTCGTCTTGTTGACCGAGCACACAACCCATTGAATTCTCAAGAACCGTGAGATACATAATCAAAGGTCGCCCTGGCACTGGCGGCATAAGGATTGGAGGTTCCTGCAAGTATTCTTTAATCTTTTCAAACGCCTTTTGACAATTTTCATTCCACCTGACCGCTTGATCTTTTCTTAACAATTTGAATATTGGTTCACACGTGGCTGTGAGATGCGAGATGAACCTAGCAATGTAGTTTAATCTCCCCAAGAAACCACGAACCTCTTTTTCTGTTTTCGGTACATGCATTTCTTGTATGGCTTTTACCTTCGCAGGATCAACCTCAATACCTTTTTCACTGACAATAAACCCCAGCAATTTTCCAGATCTTACACCGAAGGTGCACTTATTCGGATTCAACCTCAGTCTGAACTTTATCAACCTTTCAAATAGCTTCTGAAGATTCACCAGATGTTCTTCCTCCGTCTGTGACTTCGCAATCATGTCATCAACATAGACCTCAATCTCTTTATGAATCATATCATGAAAGAGAGTCACCATCGCCCGCTGGTAAGTTGCCCCTGCATTTTTCAATCAAAAGGGCATCACTTTGTAGCAGAACGTTCCCCACGGTGTTATGAATGTTGTTTTCTCCATGTCCTCTGGAGCCATCTTGATTTGATTATATCCAGAGAAGCCGTCCATGAAGGAAAACACAGAATACTGAGCAGTGTTATCAACCAACACGTCAATGTGAGGGAGCGGGAAATCGTCCTTTGGGCTTGCTCTATTCAAATCTCTGTAATCAACACACATCCTGACCTTTCCATCCTTCTTAGGTACAGGCACAATGTTAGCAACCCATGGAGGATAATTCGTTACGGCGAGAAAACCGGCATCAAGCTGTTTCTGAACTTCTTCTTTGATCTTGACAGACATCTCTGGTTTAGTTCTTCCCAACTTTTGCTTGACCGGAGCACAACCTTCTTTGAGTGGTAGCCGGTGTACAACAATATCAGTATCAAGCCCAGGCATGTCTTGGTAAGACCAGGCGAAGATGTCCACATACTCACGGAGCATTTCGATCAATCTTCCTTTAACACTATCTTCCAAAGCAGCCCCTATCCTTACTTCCTTTCTTGCGTCCTCTGTTCCCAGATTAACAATCTCCAAATCCTCCTGATGAGGTAAAATAACCTTCTCCGCTTGCTTCAACAGTCTGGCCAACTCTTCGGGCAGTTCACAATCTTCGTCAGTCTCTTCTTCAGCCTGATAGATTGGATTGTCAAAGTCATACCGAGCTATAGCTGAGTCATGATCGGTGTCATCTGAACCAAAAGACCTGCATGATCGATGAGGTATGTTTTATTATGATGCAACAAAAGAAACACATTGCCATTTTGATGTGGGTTTTTTATGCATAAAAAAAAACAGAAAGACAAAGATCAAAATATTTGAATGTGAAAAGTCCTTTATTAATGATAAAGCAAAACATGCAACAGTTAAAAGCCCTACAAACAAAATCACTACGTCTTGGGCAGAACGCAGGATTAACATAATAGGAATACGAAGCAATTACTCGAAGCCTGTCACTTGAATGACTTTCTCGGAAGACCAGTTGCATGGACCTTGACCAGGTATGCAGGGGCGGATCCAATTATCCATGTCACAATCGCTGTCCCCATCCTCTTCAACCGCATTCATTCTATCAAAGAAAACCCCGACACTGGTAAAACGAACCGGACCAAAAAACTTCGGAGGCTCCTCAAGACGCCTGGGTGGCTTGTAACCCAACCCATAAGTATCTTGTTTCTTCTGAACCTCAATAATCTGCCCCCATATTTGTGAGCTTCCCGCTTCAACTACAGCCCGTGCATCTTTGAAGGATGACATAGAAATCTCCGGCTGCTCAACCATTGTAAGCTGCTTAACCCCGTCGGACGTGCCAACCTCCTTAGGGATTTCCTCATGAACTTTTACTGCTTCAAAAGCCTGACATAACGTTTCCTGTATCTCGCCATCTACTTCCACATATTTGAAAGTAGATAGATGGCTTATCATGATATCCTCCTCTCCGCAGACCGTCACCACGTGTCCATCCACCATATACTTCAGCTTCTGATGGAGTGTGGACGTTACAGCCCCAGCACCGTGGATCCATGGTCGACCAGGTAAGCAACTATAAGCGGGCTGAATATCCATTATATAGAAGGTGGCGTCAAAGACCTTCGGGCCAACCTTAATTGGCAACACAACCTCTCCAAAAACAGTCCTTTTAGAACCATCAAATGCCGCACCACCAAATCACTTGGTGTGCATATCAACCCTCGGGTGTCTAGCTTCATCAATGCCTTCTTAGGCAAGACATTCAATGATGATCCTGTATCCACAAGCACATGAGACATCAACGACCCACGACACTCCACAGAAATATGCAAGGCATTATTATGGTTCCTCCCAGCTGGGGTCAAGTCAACATCAGTAAACCCTAAACTGTTGCCTGCATTAACATGGGCTATCACCCCCTCCAGCTGATTGACTGAGATCTCTTGGGGCACATAGGCGGCATTTAGCACTTTCAACAATGCGTTCCGGTGAGCTTCCGAACATAACAACAAGGATAATATGGATATCTTGGATGACGTCTGATGCAAATGATCCACAATGTTATAGTCACTTCTTCGAATCAATCTCATAAATTCCTCTACATTCTCGGAAAAAGGACTATCAGCTGGCTTTACTACGGAGTCAGTCACTGCCGGGGTCTGCACAGAATTATCTACAGCCTGTTTACTCTTGTCCTGTATGGAATTACCAGCCTGTTCATCAGAAGGAGTGAAGATTCTGCCGCTTCGAGTGATAGCTCCTGCTTCCTCAAGACTAGAACTTGCTACCGACGTTCCCATTAACTCTTGTTTCTGCCCATTAACGAAAACTTCTGCCCCATAGTTCCAAGGAATGGCCTTGGTACTCTCATAAGGAATGGGTCCAGGACCTGTGATTATAACTGGAGCTGGTCTTGCCGCCGCTGAGATTGTGATTGTCCTGAATAGAATAGTGATGGTAGCCACATCACTGCCAGTAACTTCCTTTTGTTGGTCACACCTGTCAAACTGCAACCTACCTTCATCGATAAACTTTTGAACTCCTGATTTCAATAACTCGCAACCATTCGTCTGTAACATACATTCTGAGCAATTCTTGCCACAACCGGGGTCCACGCCACCCATCAATAACTTCTCCTTTACCACCAACAAAGGAGTCTTTAATTCATTCACGTCCATAACCAGATTCAAAGATTTGTTCTCCTCTAACACGGCATTAACCCTTGGGCCACCATGATCAGGCATTAAGTTCTGGATGACGTTCGGCACCTCATTTGAAAAATTGATGGCCTTAGAATCCACCAGGTCTTGAACCGTGTGCTTGAAAGCTTTACAGTACTAGATATGATGTCCGGGTGCCCCAGAATGAAAGTCACAATGGGCGTTAGGGTTATAACCCGGAGGTGGATTACCGGTGGTAGGAGCTAGAGTCCTTTTCTGGATTAGTTGTAACTGTAACAAATGCTGAAACAACTGCGGATACGGTAGAGGTGGGGTATCAAAATGCCTGTTCTGCCTAGGCCTTGGCTGATACTGACGTGGAGCCTGACCCTGATTAGCATTGTTCCTCTGTTGCTGTGGTGGAGGTAACGTTGCAGGGATGGTTACCGATGCTACCTGCTGATTATAGTCCTGGCGTTGCTTCCCTTTGCCTCGGTAAGATGAGACAGAATTGGTTTCCTCCTTCTTTTTGTAATTCGCATATGGTTTCTTCCCCTGACTAGAAGACGACCCATCACTACCCGAAACTTTCCCGGCTTTGATTCCACCCTCTAACATCTCCCCCACCATGATCAAATCAGCAAACTTACCGGTCATGCAAGGTAGCAGCTTTTCATAATAATGTGCCGGCAAAGTATCCATAAACAGATTCAACATTTCCTTCTCCAGCATGGGTGGTTGTACCCTTGTTGCCAACTCGCGCCATCTCTGCGCGTACTTTTTAAAGCTTTCGCCACTCTTTTGAGACATATTTTGTAACTGCGTGCGATTGGGAGCCAAATCAGTGTTATACTGATAGTGTTTCACAAACGCTTCCACCATCTCTCTCCAGTTGCGTAAATGGCTCCTCTTGAGCTGCATATACCATTCCAGGGACGCTCCAGACAAGCTATCCTGGAAGAAGTGCATCAGCAATTTTTGATCACGGGAGTGCGCAACCATCCTTCTTGCGTATGCCCGAACATGTGTCCTGGGGCAAGTAGTGCCGTTTTATTTCTCAAAAGTGGGGACTTGGAACTTATGAGGGATTCTCACATCAGGAACCAATCCTAAGTCATCCAGATCCGTTCCCACAAAGTTTTGAGTTACCACCCCTCTTAACTGTTCCTCAATCATTCTGATCCTTTGATCGTCGACAACTGGGAGACCAGCATCTCCGCCCGGTATAGAGAACACATCATCTTGTTGGTCATCAAAATGATGGCCATGTACTGCACGGATACTGTTTCCCCCTCCAACCACAGAAGGAATTATCACGTTTTCCCCTCCGCCCGGAGGAATAACAACATTGGGAACTGGGACTCCGCCCGGAGGCCCATTCTGAAAATTGTGTCCATGACCACCTCCGCCCGGAGGAATAACATTATTCTGGAGACCACCATGAAGTATCCCATTCTCATCCACCCTCGCCACAAGAGGTTGCACGAGATTTCTGAGTTGCTCTTGCCCCTGAGCGACTCCCTGCATCATCTCCATGAATTGGGTGATACGGGCTTGCATGGCGGCCATTTCTGCTTGCATTTGCTCCATTACTCTTTTTTGGTTGAGTCTAGTGGAATATTGGTGAATCGGTTGATCAGCTATCCTGCCTGGAACCCAAATAAAGGTTAGCAGACGCCTGCAAAAGAAAGCCTGTAATGCAAAAAATGATATGCTATGCAATGTAAATGCCATGTTTATCACCGCCAGGGCATTTTACACCCTGATTCCAGTCCTAATCATAAAGATTTCCCTGATAATCACACAATATTGAGAGGAAAATATGAAGAACTGCGCTGTGATAATGTGCCGGTGAATAACGTGATGCCGAAGAAAACCCCTTTTGAATAAACCATTCATTGAACAGAAATTTAATAAGATCCAAAACATCTTACAATGAGTTCTTACATGGGAAGTACATCAATGAAATGACTCCATCAACAAGCCTGATGGTAGTCAACAATACATCAACAAAGCTAAAAAAGGGATATTAAGATCAAACATCTAACTCCAAATCTTTCAATTTCTTGCTAGAATGCTTGACTTCTTCAAAAAGGACTCTAGTGCGCTGATGGCCCGGTTTTTCAATCAACTCCTTGATCAAAATGTCTCTCCTATTCAGAGCTTCGCTCAACGAATCTGCGTGCATCAGGAGAGCTTCATCAGTGCTCATTTCCTTGAACCTTTTCACCCCGGCTTGTATTTTGAGTCTTCCCATTTCCCTCCTGGCATCCTCAAGCTTTTCCTTGGACCTCTTCAATTCATCACCAACATTCCCTAGTTGCTCCTGACTCTTTGCGAAGTCTTCTCGATGCTTTCTGCGTTGTTCATGTGCTTTAAGAAGCTCATCGTCTTTAGCCTTCAACTGATCTTGTAACTCTGCATTCTCGAGTCTGACTTCATCCCAGGCTTGCTGAAGCTCTGCTAACTTCGTTTTGTTGTGTGCTAAGATCTGTTTAGTCTTCCTGTGAGCTTGAGTAGTAATTTCAGCACCTTTACCAATCTTCTGGAAGTGTTGGGCTCTTTCAGCAAAGTCCTTTTCTTTTGCTACTAAGATTCTTTTCGCTTCCTGGGCTTTCCGTTCCAGCTCTCTGTTGGCATGTAGAGCATTCTGAAGAAGACTACTCAAATCGGAATTTTCCACTCGAAGTTCCTTCACTGTAGCCTGCAGCTTGTTAAACTCCTCCACGGGGACTGTGGCGGGTTGTTCCAGAATTGCTGGATACAGAGGTGGCTCTCTCGAAAAAGGCAAAAGAACTTCTTTAACCTTTCTTTGAATCCATTCCGTATACTGTGGATATGCTCTACAGTCACCTTTTCCAAAGACGGTATTCCCGGTCTTGTGTAGGTGTCCCCAAGCATGCATCACTCTTCTTAGCACTTCCGTATCTTCATCCCCATTGAAGAACAAGGACTCTTCTATATGCTGGTCCTCGGGAGGGTTTCTTGAGGCATATCCAAATTGTCTGATAGCCAGGACTGGGTTGTAGTTAATTCCCCCTTTCCTGCCTATCAGAGGCACATTCGGGAAGCTTCCGCAACTAGTAATGATCTCTACCCCTTGCAACTGACGGTCAAACCAAACAATATTATTAGCAGTCAACCCCATTATCCGTTTAGACCACTTTAAAGAATCCTTGGTGTCTACAAACGCACCGGATTGAGGCAAATGTTTCAGGAACCAATCAGACAAAAGTGGAGTACAACAGTTGATAGGGCCCCCTCTTCTTTTCACATTTTTGAAATGCACTGAGTGGTAGAAATCACCTAGCAAAGTGGGAATAGGATTCTTCTGGATGTAAACCCTCACAGCGTGCATATCCACAAATTGAGGTTGATTAGGAAATAGGACGATGCCGTTGATACACAAAGCCAGGATAGAGTTAAAAACTACCCAATTCTTGGCGTTGGCAAATTCTTGAGCTTGCTCTACAAGAAATTCCAAGTGAAAACCTTTAACTCCCATTTTGCTAGCAGCATTTTTCTTCAGCACTGACTGTTCTACTTGCGGGGCCGTTGCAATTTCTTCCATGCTAGGATGATCTCCAGAAAAGAAAGGCACATTTGATTTGACTGAAGTACCCAAGATGAATGACAGCTCCTCCAGTGTAGGCATCAAGATATACCCTAGAAAGACAAAACACCTTAATGGCGGCTCATAAAACTGCAGTAGAGTATGGAGGGCATCATGCTCATACTTTGTAATGTTACGGACCATTTTATCCAATCTTCCATACTTCTTCTGGAAAGTGACGAGAACACCCGGGTCGGCCATGTCTATCATCTTGTGAATCAAACCCAACGTCGGCTCTGGAAACTTGTAAGCAACATTATTCTTCCTCTTAGCACTTGTCTCTGTCGAACCCATTGACTGGAATCAGAGGTAAAATAAACACCTGAAAGTGACAAACATGAATGTTATGTTATGATAATGTAATGCAAAAGGCATGTGATCAGGTAATCAGGTGTCTATGCTGGACTGTGTGCAGGGTGTCTGTACAAGTTTGAGAATAATACTGCAGATAGAAACCCACTGACTGTAACAGGTTACAATAACTAAACTGCGAATATATCCGAGTATCAGGGTATGTAGGAAGCAAGGTTACCTGCAAGCCTGTAAACACCTGCCCATACTCACATGTGGGTACTAGAACAGTGGTTCCTCAGCTTCGGATTCTCGATTTGAGAAGCAATAGCACATTCAGCCTGTAGGATACAATGCTATCGCCAATCAAAGAGGTCGTCCACCGATTCCCCAAAAAATAAAGGCCATCCTATGCAAGTTCCAAAGTGGGCCCTCGGGTGCGAATGGGTTTGCCACAGAATGTGGTCTGCCACTGTCACCACTAAAGAGGGATGTTTCCACTAAGGTCCTCAATGATCGGTCACCAGAGTCGATAGCTCTCTAGGTTAATACCCCAAAATGCACAAGACGCGCAAATTAGAGCACCTCCCAAGAAAACCTCGTCTGGCTGTGGATTTCGTATAAACCATACATAACAAGATGCTACGTAGGCCACACTACCGTCCACTCTAATCCTAGGTATACACTCAAGCCTGTGTAATGGGCTTATCTCTCAGAATATCCCATCCCGCCAAACAGAAAACCAGTCCAGCACAACAGTAATAATATGATATGTAATGCTAAAGTACAGTAAATACAGTAAAGTAAATAAACAGCAAAATAAAGCACAACAGTAAACACCCAATGAAAGAAAAACAAGCGCTAGGATTGACTCGCTTAGGATGGACCAGCAATAGGTCAACTTGTCCCCAGCAGAGTCGCCAGCTGTCGCTCCCGGGATTTTCATCCAAGTACAAACGCGAAAGTGGCACCGAAACAGAGTCGCCAGCAATGTGTATTTATCCCAAGAGAGGGAAAGGAAACACTGCATAAACCTGAAGAGAAAGAATAGAGCATGGTCTTGCGACCAAGAGAATGGGTAAGGGAGTCGGTTACGCGCGAGGAAGGTATTAGCACCCCCACGCGTCCATCGTACCCGATGGGATCCACGCTTGCTTGTCTCGATCAAAGGGTGTAGAAAAAGATACTGGAAAAAAGAACTAGAAAAGGAAAGGAGAGAGAAAGAGAAACAAATGTAGGGAAAATAAAAGAAGTGCTCGAATGGGCCCTACCCCACTGCCTACGTATCTCATCGGGAACATGAGAATCAGAGCGACGTAGTTCCCCTCACTAGGGATGGATTGTTTGTGTATTTTAATGAACGACTAACGTTCTAGCTCAGGTGTTGCAGGCTCACTGGTCCGTGTGCGTTACCATCTTGCGAGAGAACGAGTAGAAGCGCGTTCGTACGCTGAGAATGAGTGGGATGAGAAAAGAATTCCCGAAGGAAAGACGTTATTGTTTGTTTTTTTGTCTTTTAAGAAAGTATTCTGATTGTTTTTGTTTTGCAACATGTATTGTATTTAAATCCCTCATATAGGATCGAATGCCTCGCATATCGACCCAAGACGGGACGTATGCTAAACATTCCAAGAAAGTGTGAGAAGATCCCCCACTTCCTCGTTCCCACATGAAAGGCCTAAATACAATAGGTGTTACGCCTTTATTAAATGTTTTGTTGATTAAGAGGTGAAGAAATGTTTTATTATTTGTACCCTCAACAAGTATTGCATTTAAGTCCCTCATACAAGATCAAATGTTTAACACATTGACCCAAGATGGGCCACATGCTATACATTCTAAGATTATAAGAGAAGACCCCTTATACTCTCTTCTTTATATGAAAGGCCTAAATGCAATAAATGCTTACCTTTATTACATATTTTTGAATTTTTCTTTGAGATGAGAAGAGAGACTCAAGAAAGGAGGGAAGGTAGAATCTAATGGGAGACTAAGGCATACCCTAGTGTTAGCATGCTCGGAGACCCTATGGTTAATGTGGTTTAAGAAACCTACTTCTAAAAGAGAGAAGAAGAAGAGCAAAAGAAACAACTTACTTCCCAAAATGGAAGTTAAGTTGATCTTAAAGAGGGATGGAGAAGAATTATTCAAGGAAAGCATGTAAATGCTAATCAAACACAAATTGAATTATTTAAAAGAGATCAGGAAAGATGAGGGAGAGGATTGTGTGTGGAACTATGTCCTCACACTTACTTACCATGCACCTACATGAAAAGGTTAGTTCACAATATTTACAAGTATGAAATAAAGGAAAAAACAACAAGTGATGATCAAATCAATTAAGAACCAAAGAAATAGGATCCTAAGAGATACAAACTAATCAAGATCAGAATCTAAACAATAAGAGCACTCCCTAATATTAAGACATCAAACACACATTAACTATGTACAAGTAAGGTCCCAAACATTAAAGAAATGAACCATGGAAGACATAGATGAAGAATGAATGGAAATGCAAAGTGATCATGCATGTATGCTTCATATAAAATCAAGGTCAGAATTAAACTCAATTCACAAAGGCCTTACAAAGCATATGAACCATTATGTAACTCAAGAATAGAAGAGTGCAAGTGGAAGAGATAAGATGAAGGAGAATAAAAGAGAAGTGAAACATGTTCAATTAAATGCACCAAATGACATATTATAAATGCATAACATGTGAAATGGTCAATGAATGCACATGGGCAGTAGCATATTATACATGAGATGCAAATCGCATGAAGGAAATGGTACACAAAAATGCAAGCATGAATCATCCATAGCATAAGAGGAAGTGAGATATGAAAACAAGTCACAATTCAATTTAGAATGCACAAACTCATGTCAAATGTAAATGCAAACCAAAATGACTTGTAATGCAATAAAATGTGACCTATAATATCGTACAAATGACCTATAATATCACATGAATGGATCATAAAAATATGCAAATGATCATGCAAGTATGCACAAAAGAAATCTTGTAAACATGCACAAAAACTAAAATGACATGACATGTTATTATACTTCAAATGTAAAGCCTTAAACACAAACCAAATGGACTTAAGAAAATCATTCAAGCATGATTTAGAGATACCCCAATCAGAACTGAATCATATACCAAAATAGCATACAAGAATGCAAGTCAAAAAGTCTTTATACAATGCATTTAGGTCAAGTTGGATGCACATGCAAAATGATGCAAAAATGGACATCTAAACATGTCATAAGATGACCTAAAAAATAAAATAAAAATCACTTAACATAATTCAAGATGTTAGTGACTCAATACAAAAAGAAACAGATCAAAACTATTTTAATGATCAAGAACAAAAATGCACAAATTCATGTACCACATTAAGATTACACACAAAATGAAAATCAAAGAAAAAAATGGAACAGGGGCGAAAAGGTCATAAAAATCAGGAAATAAAATCATCAAAATTTTCTAAATGCCTTAATGATGTTCATGAATTTTTGTGGAATTTTATAATGCTATTTAGTATTTTTAAAAATTGAAAAGCAAACGTGCACAAAAATAAAAAAAAATAAAAGGAAATGAAATATGAATGGGGGTGCATGCATAACAATTGAGCAGTTCACAAATGTTTGGGCCCTAAAACAGGGAGGTGCGAAAATCAATTGGCTTAAGTCCAATTACGCGCAGAAACACAATAATAAGCATGGAAATCAGTCAACAAGATTGACTCACTCATGGCCATTGGATCAAGTCACAGTCAAACTATAGTCAAAGTAAGCAAAATCAAGGCATGCACATGAAGGCCCACACTCCATACCATGTACCACACCACACAAAGTTTAAAAATAAAATCAGAAAAGCCACGTGAGAGGCACATGTATTTTAATGTGTTGTCACGCTACAGACCACACGATGATGCACATCCAATGGCTATGATTAAAACTGGACATAAAACCCTAAAATAAGGTCACCGGCCGGAGGTGACCTCCGGTCACCTTCTCCGATCACATCACCACCGTCTGCAACCTCCATTCTCACCAAAATGCGCAAATATGATACCAAATTGAAGCTGAGCTTGTGTGCATCATGAATATGCTCATAAAAACCACAAAACACATACACATAGCAAGAACAGAGGAAATCAAATCATGCCCTAAGTTTTGCAACTACGCCTTTAGAAGGCCTATCAACTAGCCGGTTTGAGCAGAGCTTCTAGCAAGCTTAAAGCACCAAAAAACAAGTGAAAATGACCAGAAATCGTGCAATCCAAGTTTAAGAGTTCAAACCTGAAAGTGATGGAGCTTTGAATACACAAGAGTACCAGAAGAAGATGCTCCTTCCTTGAGCTTCAATTGGCCAAATAAAGGCTTAGATGCAAAAATAGATGATGATTCAATGGAGTTGCAGTGTGTTTGCTTCAACAATCCAGAGCTGCTTCAAGCTTAATGATGATTGAAGATGAAGCTTGAAGAATGAATCAGAGGAGAATAATAAGGAACTCGTGCACCTTGGAGAGAAAAAGTAGAGATGAAGGGAGAGAGATATTGAAGTGTTTGAGAGTGAATGTGAAAAATGAAGCTGAAAAATGAAATTAGAGTGTGTGGTTTCTATTTATAGTGTGAGCTAACTATGGTTTAATGAGTGAGTTAAATGAGTCAAGGTGGTTAAACTGAGTCATCCCTAACTAACTGAGTCAAGTTAGTTAGGGAGAGCAGTGCTATGGTGAAGATAGCTCATGATATGTTATGGTGGAATGGAGGAATAAGAAGTGGTGATGATGTGTTCTGGTGTGGCGGCTTGAGGAACTTGCTTCGCAAGTTTTGTCCTTCCTCTTTAGTGTATGGAAACAGCATGGCAAGGCACGTGCAACTCAAGTTTGTAAGGGGATGTTGGTTCTTGTAAGGGGATGTTGGTTCACATGAGGAAAAGAATGAAGAGTGCACATGTGAATTCTGAAACAACAACAACAACCATGCTTATTTTCTGATGTCATGACAGCTTGAAACCAATGGGAATGGGGTTGTTTGAGGATGAATTTCTCCATGTATTGTGATTGATTTGCTAGGGTTTTGGAGTCATTAGAAAGATGGAATATCATAGAGCAATTTTGGTGTTGGACTTGAGTTGAAACGATACCTCAAACATGTCTAAAAATAACCATAAACAGATGGAAAATGAACTGATGCATGGGCGCGCAGACTTGGGGCATGGCATGGCAAGCTGGCCTGTTGATTTTCAGCATGATCACACCACATTGGGACCACCATTTCTACCTCATACCTTGGCCAAATGAAATTTTGTCGAACATGAACATTGAAGAGGACAACACATGGAACAACTTTGATGTTGAAAAGTTTCCCATTTGAAGCTTTTATCTTGAGGAAAAATGGGTGAACATTTGGCACACCACCTGCTTGTGAAAATGATGGCGCGTCAGCTTGGCAGAACTTGGTCATGACCTGATTTTTGCCCTACTTTCCTCCAACTTTGATCAGTCATATCTCACTCAATTTGTATCCAATGGAGATGTTCTACACATGGCTTTGAAGCTTAAAGCAAGACCTTTTGTCGTGGCCGAGTGGAATTTCCATTTGGTGCTTCAATTTTGAATGGCCTTGGTGTCATACCCCAAATTTTGACCACTTGGATTTCCCATCATTGGGCAAATCATCAGTCTCCCCAAAGATGGGTGAACACTCACTACAATCAAAATTAGGGTTTCAAGCCCTCTTTGAGTTCTTGGACAAAGGATCAATCAAGAAATGACATGATCTTCAACTTGTCTAACCTCTCAAGCATTCACAATGGATCAAAAAGGACTCCCACTTCAAGGATTAAGCACAAAGCTGCTCCCTTCTAGATGGATCAAGCCTCAAGATCGCCAGTATCACCAAATTAGGGTTTTGGTCGACCAGGGCCTCCAGATGGAAAATTTCATCTGGGCACAAGGCAATGATCCAAAACATAACCTAATATACTCCATGGAACCTCATGGACCCAATCACCAAGTCAATTTTGCCTCAGGGGATGCATACATAAAAAATCAGAAATTAGGGTTTCTTGACCTAATTCACCCCTAAGTTGACTTTTG